>CANTUR010000058.1:2722568-4083853 GCA_947683625.1 Mallotus nudiflorus | reverse complement strand
GTGCTACCTAGTGGGCAGCACTAGGACCGAGTACGTATCGATACGCTTATAGCATTTAGGCTATACTACTAACCATTTATGGATATCGATTGGATATGATTAATTGATGTGTGAGATATGGTTTGGAGGTGTGATTGCTGGAGCTCGGTTGATCAAGTGTCTCGGGGCCAATCATACTGACAGTCAGACTGCTGAAGCTCGGTTGACTTAGTGTCTCGGGACCAGTCTACTGTCCAAATGGATCAAGTGAACATATATTGGAATAAGTGAGCCTGTATCGCTAGAGTGTTGTTTAACACTGTTTGAGGTTGCGATTTTCTAGGGTTCTATTTGATCCTTCATAAACAGTGATTTTCAATAAATATATATAAAATGATTTTATTGCATCTGTGTGTATTTGCTTGTATATATATACATATTATATATACTTTTGACTGTGTGCATTGGCATTTAGTAGGCATGTATATGTATTATAGTAATTCACTCAGTAAGGTCTGACTCCCCTCCGTTGACTATTTTTCAGGAGAGTCTTCTTCCTGAGACCTCAGTAGCAGGCCTGTACACCGGATTTCTTCCGCCCCGGCTTCTTTATGTAAACTGCTTATCTGAGTCTTGAGTTTTATTTTATAATCTAGACACTGCAATTGTTGTAGATAAATTATGGGTTTTATGTATTATATTTGTGTGAGTTATGTATTTTAAGAATTTGAACTGAAACTTGTATTAAAGGATTTGTTTATATATGAGATATGGATTTGATATTTATGATTTTATTTCCACTACATTAAATACTGTTATTATTATTATTGTATGTTTTATTTTTATTTTAGGCTTGCTACGGGTTCCGGATTCGAAAGAATTCCCGTTCCCTAGCGCCAATCATGGCCCCTGTTTTAGGTCGTGACATCTCCTATGGAGGTTTTGGGCGTAGTCCTGTAAGCCCAAATGACATGCTCTTCGACCCAGTTTTCCTTCTTTTCATCGAGCCTTTTTTAACCCTTGCATGATGATTCTGTTAGTGACCTCTGTCTATCCGTTTATTTATAGGTGAGCTACTGATGTAAATCGGAGCTCTATTCTAAGGTTGAAATAAAACTTTCTGAATTTCTCATTGTCAAATTGCCTTCTATTGTCTGTGATCAGAGTATGTGGTATTTTGAACCTACAAATGATTTCTTTTCAAAAGAAGTGCTGAATCTGGGCTTCTATGATGGTAGGTACTGCTTTCACTTCTACCCATTTAGTGAAATGGTCTATAGTTATGATAAAAAATTTCTTCTAGGATGTTAAGGTAGGGAAAGGACCCAGAATATCCATTCCCTAAATGACGAAAGTCTAAGGGCTCTCCATCGGATGTTGAGGATTAAAGGGCTTATGGCTGAGACGGGTAAACTTTTGACACTTATGGTGTTCTTGAGTCAGTTTTTGAGCATTTTAGGACATGGTGAGCCAATCGTCTCCTTACAGTAATGCTTTCCTGGTTAATGAATAATGTGATTCATATGCATTAAAAATTTCTTCATGGATTTCCCTGAGTATGCAATTCGCTTCTTCTAGAGACATACACTTAGACCATCGATGTGAAAGAGATCTTCTGTAGAGTTCTCTATGGCAAATGGAGTAGTGTGCAACCTTTATCTTCAAGTTCTGAGCTTTTAGTTTGTCTTTTAAAAGTGTTCCTTTCTCAAGATATTGAATTATCAGTTTCATCCATTATGGGGCTTCTCGTATATTCATGATTTCTGAATCCTCGATACTTGGTTTTGTTAGTGCCACAATGAGCTCAAGTCCTTTGAATGTCTGATTATTCTCAACTGCTAACTTGGCTAATAAGTCAACTTCTGAATTTTCACTTTTGGGGATTTGGATGATTTCTCATTGTCCCCCCTCTTGTTTGAGCTTCTTAGGAGTTACATAACTTTTTTGACATATCTGGTGATGCTCGAATCTTTTGTTTGGAATGTCCCTTTGACTTGGTTTCACTACCAATTGGGAGTCTGAGTGTATCATGAGATGCTCGGCTTTGACCAATATAACCAACTTCAAACCTGTGATGAGTGCTTTGTATTTTGCTACATTTTTAGTGGTATTATATTCTATATAGATGGTATATTTAATAAGGACTTTGTGCGGCCTTTTAAGAATATTTACTGCGTCAGAACCTTGGGTGGATGATGCTCAATCCATATAGAGCTTTCATCTTGGGCTTTTGGAAAGATCTTCTAATGTCATTTCTTATACAAAGTTTGCCAAGGTCTGAGCTTTCACCTGCTTTCCGGGTTTATATTCAATGTCAAATTCTTCGAGCAAAATTGACCATTGCACTAGTTTGCTAGATATTTCAGGTCTTTGAGATTTTCCTCAAGGGGAAGTTGGATCTTACAATGATAGAATGAGCCTAAAAATAGTACTTGAGCTTTTAGGATGTGTGGATAATGGCCATGGCTAATTTATCTAGTATTGGATACCAAATCTCGGATCCTTGGAGTACTTTGTTAACTACCTTCCTCTTTCAGTAGTACTGAAGCTATTGATTCTCGGCCAACGGAAAGGTACAAGTATAGTGTCTCCCCAGGGACTAGCCTATTAAGCAGTGGTGGTGAGGATATGAATTTTTTGATGTCTTCAAAGACTACTTGGTAGTCCTCAGTCTGTATAAATTTCTTAGAATTTTTCAGGGCTAAAAATAGTGGCAGACATTGCCTTGTCGAGCAAGAGATAAAACTCTCCAAAGCTGTGATCCTGCCATTTAGCTTTTGTAGCTCGTTAATTGTTGTCAGAGCTTTTATATTGAGAATGGCCTCCATCTTTTCCAGGTTGGCTTCAATTCCTCTATGTGACATCATGAATCCCAAGAACTTGCCTGCTTTTACTTTGAAGACACACTTCTCTTGATTCAACTTGATCTGAAACTAGCTTAACAATTAAAGGATTTGGTCGAGCTCTACGGGGTGCTGTTTTGCATGCTTACTCTTAATAATGATGTCACCTATGTATACTTCCACATTTTTTATGATCTGACTCCAGAGTATATGGTTCATCATCCTCTGATAGGTTGCCCTAGCATTCTTTAGCCCAAAGGGCATTACTTTCTAGTAGTAAAGACCTTCATGGTTAATGAAGGATATTTTTTCTTGGTCTTCTTCCTTCATTGGTATCTAGTGATACCCTTATGCTGCGTCCACAAAGCTATACAGACCATGGCCGGTAGTGGAGTCTACTAGTCGGTTTATCATTGGTAGTGGATAGTTGTCGTTGGGGCAAGCCCGATTGAGGTCAGTATAATCTACATACATTATGTATTTGCCGTTGGATTTCTTTACTAGCACCACATTGGCTACCCATTCTGGGTGGGTGACTTTTTTGATAAATTCGGCCTCTAGCAACTTTCTTATCTCTTCTGCAATTATCTTCTGTCTCTTATATATGAAAGTTCTTTTCTTCTGAACAACTAGTTTTTCCCCTAGTTGATGTTTAAACTATGCAAGGAAATTTAAGGGTTTACTTTGATAATTTCAAATTCGTGAGAGGCAAAGTCGTCTGAGTGTTTAATAAGGACTTCACTTAGACCCCCGCTTAGTATCAATGTCAATCTCGTTGACTATCCTTACTATTTTCCCATCAATGATCTATAGTGTCTGGACTTTGTTGATTGGTTTGAGGCTGGCTCTTTGTTCTTCCCTTCCCAGGATTCTAGAGGAAATGCCTCCATTTGAGATTTGACTGCTATATGGTAGCATTGTCTGGCCATGTATTAGTCCTCATGAATTATTAGGATTCGACCTCCAATGAGAATCTTCAAGGTTAAATATTGGACGCTCATGACCACATCGATCTCGTAAAGTATTGGATGTCCTATAATGTCATTATATGCTAATAAAAGATCTACCACATTGAATTGGGCTTTCAGAACTTTTTTTTTTTGTCATCACGATCTCCGAACTCCAAACTTAGCTTTATTACTCCCATTGGTTGTATGGTTCCTCTACAGAAGCTTGTAATGGGGTTTTGGATAGATTTCAATTCTATGACAGATCCTCTCAATGCTTTATAGGTGTTCTAATATAGTGCATTGGCGGTACTCCCATCATTGATGAGTAATCTTTTTACCAGATAATTATTGATGTAAGAACTTACCACTAGTGCATTATTATGGGCGTGCCAGACATGATTAACGCCCTCTGGACGAAACATAATAATATGTCTTTTCTCAGGGGTAAGCCCTTCCTCTACGGATTCGCTTGGGTTTCTTTTTCATGATTTTCCCTTCGATAATCATGTTGATAACTTTGGCCGGTTCATTCTGGGCTTTCTTTGATTTTGGTTTGTCTCAGTCTTATCCATATTTCTTTCTAGTTTCTCTGAATGTATCGACGAAGTTGCCGAGTTTGCCATTTTACTTCAATCTCTCTATGGCACTTTTTAGTTTGCGACATGCTTCGGTATCATGCTCGTAATCCCAGTGATATTGATTGTAGTGCCTTCTATCCTGTATGGCTCTCATAATTAGGCTTATCCTTCTGGCTAAAGTGATGCCTATGCCATTCTACCTAATCCACATAAGGATCTCACATCAGGTGACATTTAGCGATGTATATCTTTCAATTTCCCTTTCTACTGGGCTTTTGAAGCTTATTTGCCAAAAACTCGATCTCATGGATCTCAATTTTTCCCTTGCCTTAGTAGGTGTTTTCTTATCATCCCTTTGCATCCTTCTGTCTTCATCCATTTTTATCATTTTAACTGTCATTACCATTACCTCTGTGAAGTTCTAGGTTCTTTTGTCATTATTTTATCTTTGAGTTTGCCAAGCCTAGTTCCATTTTTTAGAGCCTCAATGGCCACCTCGTCCACTAAATTTTCAATTCGCATGGCTACTTTGTTGAATCGATCCAGATAGCTTCATAGCGATTCATTGACCTCCTGTTGGCACATCCGAAAATCATTGATGTTTTTTACTGGGGGGACATTGGTAATGAACCGAGTTTGGAATTTCTTCACTAAATCTTCAAAAGAGGTGATAGAATTCTCAAGGAGCTGATGAAACCACTTTTGAGCATTCTAGGTGAGTGTATTTGGAAAGACTCGACACATGATTATATTATTCACGTTCTGGAGTAACATCCTTGTCCTGAATGAGGATATGTGGCTGATGGATCTTTGGTTCCATCATATTGGTCTAGCTGCGACATTATGAATTTAATTAAAATTTCTATCTAGATTATCCTGCTTATGAAGGGCATTCTCCCTTCCATGATGCATTTATATTTTTTCCTTGGTCCCGTACAGACTTTGTGTATAGCCTCTTTGACTTTTGAGGTTTACTTTGAATCATCAAGAATTAGGATTATTGAACTAGATTCCCTTTTGAGGGCTTTGCCTTTTCCTTTATCACCCTTGGATACTTCTAGAGGAGTGGTATTATTTTCTATATGAATTGACTTGATATTTCCATTTCAGATTAGTGCATTTAACTATTGTTACATCAAGGCCACCTGAGTTTGAATGTTTTGTATCACTGCTTCTGTGCTCATTGGGGTAGGGTTCAGTGTTTGGGCTATAGTGTTTAAGTTTGGTGTGGTTATGATGGGTGTATCTTATAGATTCGAAAAGGGTATGAAAGGTATAGACCCGTGATGATGTTGTAGAGGGGCATAAAAAGGGGGATTGATGTTAAAAACTGGCCACCTTTGAGCATTTCCAAGGGGAATGCACGCTCCACTAAAAGAAGATCCAGCATTTTTCAAAAGGGTTGATGGTGTTGTCGCTTGAATAGGTGTTGATAAATTAATTAGAGGAATGGAAATGAATGGGTTGATGTATGTGTCTGGAGTCAAGGTCAGTGGTGGGCTAGAAGTTATGATGTTAAAGTCTTGATTTGGTAGATACACGAATGGCTTTTACTTGAGAATTTCCTATAGACAATGCCATTTGATAATTTTTTTTCTAGAACTCTTGAGATGGAACCCTGCAAGTGATCAATAAAAGGAAAGTTGAGAGGTAGGAAGGATCCCTACAAACTCTCTGATGCCTAAGTCAAATAATATAGAGATAGAGTCTAGAGAGAGAAAGAGAACAATAAGAATATGAAAGAATATAATGAATGAGAATGAGGGACATAGAGTCCTATATATAGGGATAGTGATGCTCAAACCTGAGACAAATAAGATTCCACTTTGATGAGTGTCCTATTCCAGTTAGGAGTGTTCCTTCCTTTTTTGGAGTCTCTTGATTAGAAATCCTTTCCAATTTGTCTTGGATATCCTTTCTCCTCAAGCAACTTTGTATAGGAAAATAAAGGCCTTATTTAAATAGCAATATGTATGTGGGGTATCATTGCTCCTCAGTGTTTTTATTCTGTCATCAGATGACGATTGAGATTTTAAAGTTCGATACTCTTGTTAGCAATTGTTATGACCCGAAACCTAGGGCACGTGACTTGCACTAGGGAATGGGATAGTATAAAGCTACCAAATCCCGTAGTAAGCCTTAAAAGAAAATGCGAAATATTTAAACTTTAAAACCTTACAATAAATAATTAAATCACAATGCACATTATTAAACTGATTTTTCTTAATATAATTTAAACCATAATATCATAGTGCATAAAATATATAAACTTCAGTTATATAATAATGTCTCAGTACACAATATTATAAATACATAATATTTTAAATAAAATATGCAGTTATACAATTTACTCTACTGCAGTACATAAAAATAAATTCAACACAACTAAGTAGACCTACGTAGAATAGCCGGTGAAGAAACTATATGGTGAAGAGAAGTAGGCCTAACAGAAAAGTCCCAAACTCCAGAAAAAAAATAAATTGAGAGGAGTCAGACTTCACTGACTAAGTTAATAAGAGAGTTGTATGGTTTGAAAACCTTTTTGAAAACGGTACGAATATAGTGAAAATAATTTACAATATATATATATATATATAGCTTTTGAAAAATCTCGATAGAACCCTTAACCTAATTCTAAATGGCCAACTGGGCCCGTTTAATCCAAATGGACTGCCGGTCCCCGAGAGCAAAGGCATCAACCAAGGCACCAAACCGTAATCATCCACTTAATCCAAACACATGGCACTGGTGGTCCCCGAGAACTAAGGCATCCACCAAGACACTCATCCCAGTCCAGTCTTAACTTTCCACATCCACCGAGTTTTTTCCTTGCTTCGTTCTTCACGTCTTTTCTTTTGTTTGCTGTGTATTTTGGTTGGTTTTTAATATATGGTATGTATGTATGTATGTATGGGCTCATACATGGCATGCATGTGTGTGTATATATATATATATATATATATACACGTATAAATATATTATATTATATTAATAATACTTTATGATAAATAAATCTCCACCACATAAAAATATACTTATATATATATTCACACATATAATAATAAACATACACACATGCAAATAAAACTCACATAAAGTAATACTTAATAATAATGATAATTCTAATAAAATAAATAATAGAATTTGATAAAACAATAATAGAATTAACAATGCTCTAAATTAAATATTATTAAAATAGTTCTATTCAAAATAATAATTATAAATAATACAATTTGAATGTCCAAAATAATAGGTTTCAAAATAAAATATTTACGTAGAAAATATAATTAAACATAAAATATTAATGATCAATCACTAAATAGTAAAATAAATAAATATAACTTTTAAATTTATTAACACTGCAAATCTCGTTTTATATTGAAATAATTTTAAAACTAGGGTTATTACAGTCTCCCCTCCTTATAAGAATTCGTCCTCGAATTCAAGAAAGAATAATTATAAGAATCAAAGAGGAAAGAGATAGGGGTAAGAAGCTCGCATCTCCACTTCAATCTCCCAGGTACAGTCCTCGGTAATATGGTTACTCCACAACACTTTCACCATCGATATCTCCTTGGTTCGCAAGCGTCGAATTTGGCGATCCACAATCACCACCAGATACTCTTCGTAGGTAAGATCATCACTAAGCTCTACGACTTGAGGTTGCAGAATGTGAGATGAGTTAGGAATGTATTTCCTTAGCATAGATACATGAAATACGGGGTGGATTCTCGACAATTCTGGTGGCAATACCAACCTATACGTCACTTCACCCACTCTTGACCGAATCTCAAATGGTCCAATATATCATGGAGCTAGGTTACCCTTCTTGCCAAATCTCATGACTCCTTTCATTGGAGACACTTTCAGGAACACCATGTCTCCAACCATAAAGGATACATCCTTTTTCCTAGGGTCAGCATAGCTCTTCTGTCTACTGAAGGCTATTTTCAATCTCTGTTGTATAATAGGAACTTTTTCTGAAGTCACCTGTACCAATTTTGGACCTGTCAGCTGCCTCTCACCAATCTTCCAATATAATGGTGATATGCACTTTCTACCGTACAGTGCCTCATACGGAGCCATTTCAATACTAGCATGATAGCTATTATTGTAGGCAAACTTAATCAATGGCAAGTGTGAATCCCACTGTCCTCTAAAATCTATCACACACATCCTCAACATATCTTCTAACATCTAGATGGTCCTCTCTGACTGACCATCTGTCTGAGGATGGAAGGCTGTACTGAAATCTAGTCTGGTGCCCAAAGCTTTGTGTAATTCTTGCCAAAAGACTGAGGTGAATGTGGCTCCTCTGTCTGACACTATACTTACTAGTATCCCATGTAGACAAATAATCCTGTTGACATAAAGTCTTGCCAATCTATCAGTAGAGTACATCTTCTTCACTGGTAGAAAGTGTGTTGACTTAGTTAGCCTACCAACAATCACCCAAATAGAATTATAGCCTCTTGTAGTCCGAGGTAATCCAGTCACAAAGTCCATAGCTATCATGTCTTATTTCCATTCGGGAATTGGCATAGGTTGCAATAATCCTAAAGGTCTCTGATGTTCAAGCTTCACTTGTTGACAAGTCAGACATGTAGATACAAACTCTACAATATCCTTCTTCATTCCATTCCACCAATATGTATCTTTCAAGTCATGATACATCTTAGTAGAACTTGGATGGATACTATAAGCAAAAAAATGTTCCTCTTTTATAATTTCTTTCCTCAAGTTATCAACATCTGGCACACAAATCCTAGTACCCAAATGCAACACACCTTCTTTGTCAACCATAAAATCTCTTGACTGCCCTTGTTGCACTTTATATGTAATCCTCTATAATTATGGGTCTCTATTTTAAGCTGCCTTAACTCGATCCAAGTATATTGATCGTACCCTGAATTAAGCAAAAAGGCACTTTTTAGTCACTTTCAACTACAACCCTTGATTAATCAATTCATGCATCTCCTTGATAATGGGCCTCCTATTTGAGCTGATATGGGCAAGACTGCCCGCTGACTTCCTACTCAAGGCTTCGGTAATAACATTCGCCTTGCCTGGATGGTACAAAATAGAACAGTCATAGTCCTTCAGGAGTTCCATCCATCTTCTTTGCCTCAAGTTCAAGTCCCTTTGCTGAAAGATATACTTTAAGCTCTTGTGATCGGTGTAAATCTCACAAGTAACCCCATACAAGTAATGCCTCTATATCTTCAAAGCAAATACAATAACAGACATCTCTAGGTCATGAGTAAGATAGTTTTGCTTATGTTTCTTCAGCTGCCTCGAAGCATAAGCAATTACTTGGCCATTTTGCATCAACACATAACCCAATCCTACTCTAGAAGCATCACAATACACTGTATGCCCTTCATTTCCAAAGGGCAAAGTCAGAATTGGAGCTGACGTCAATAAATCCTTTAATAAATGAAAGTGCTCTTCGCATCTGTTTGTCTACACAAACTTAGCACTCTTCTGGGTTAACCTTGTCAAAGGTGCAGCAATTTTGGAGAAGTCCTTCATAAATCTCCTATAGTAGCCCGTTAGATCCAGGAAACTCCATAATTCTCTGACTATAGTTGGCCTCGACCATTCTGTAATAACTTCTATCTTCTTGGGGTTGACTTGTATACCATCCTTAGAAACCACATGGCCTAAAAATGCCACTTGACTTAATCAGAACTCACACTTCAAAAACTTGGCATATAAATTATGCTCCCTTAAAGTCTGAAGCACCCTTCTCAGATGCATAACATGCTCAGCTTCACTCTCGGAATAAACCAAGATGTCATCAATGAAGACTATTACAAATCGATCCAAGAATGGCCTGAACACTCAATTCATTAAGTCCATAAAGGTTGTTGGAGCATTGGTCAACCCAAAGGACATTACTAGGAACTCACAGTGGCCATATATTATCTGAAATGTTTTCTTGGGCTTATCACCACTTTTGATCCTCAACTGGTGATACCCAGACCACAAGTCTATCTTGGAGAAGCATGTAGCATCTTGAAGCTTATCGAACAAGTCATCGATCCTTGGAAATGGATATTTATTCTTGATGGTGACCTTGTTCAACTGCCTATAATCAATACAAAGTCGAAGGCTACCATCCTTCTTTTTCACAAACAACACTGGAGCACCCCAAGGTGATGTACTGGGCCTTATGAAACCCTTATTGAGTAAGTCCTGTAATTGCTCCTTCAGCTCCTGCAATTTTCAGCTGGTGCTTTTCTGTAGGGTGGCATAAAAATAGGATCTGTACCAGGTATAACATTGATATAGAACTCTATCTCCCTGTATGGTGGTAATCCCGGTAATTCTTCAGGGAAGACATCCAGAAATTCATGCACCACTGGCACTTGTTCAATTACCCCTTTCTCTTTTTTAGCATCTCTTACTACTGCCAAGTAGCCTTGACAACCCCTTATAGGCATCTTTCGGGCTGTAATGGCAGAAATGAGATTGAGAGGCATGGAGCTCTTTTCACCTTTAAAACAAAACTCTTCTTCATTCGGGATTCTGAACATTACTTCTATTTCTCGACAATTCACATAAGCATAATATCTCGATAACTAATCCATACCTAAGATGACATTAAATTCCAACACATCAAGCAACACCAAATCTGCCAACAATTCTTTACCTTCAACTAACACCGGACAAGAAGGAAAGAAAATATCTATCTCCAACTCATCACTAAAAGGAGTCGATACAGATAGAGGAAAGGACAACCTGGAAGGTTGCCACTTAATTCTCGAAGCAAATATAGGGGATATGAAAGAATGTGAAGCGCCAGGGTTAAACAATACTTTAGCATCAGAAGAAAAAATTGAGAGAATACTTGCTACTACTGCATTAAAAGTCTGAGCATCCTATGGCATCAGAGTGAAAACTCATGCCTGGCTATGACCTGCTTACTGAGATGTCGCAGGCTACACAAAACCACGACTACTAGGTCTACCAACTAACCCTCGGCCTTATTGGCCCATAAACTATGGCAATCTCTACTGTGGCTGTACTGGTGCTCTGTACTGTTGTGGCATCGGGTAGAAAGGCTGAGCCACTGATAAAGATGAGCCTTAAGCATACTGTGGCTGATATCCAGAGTGAGGATAAGCTTTGGCAAGATGACCAACTTGCCCACATCTAAAGTAAGCACCCGATAATAGATGACATGGGCATTGATGAAATCGGCCACAACTAACACATGCATTGGCTCCAGACCCAGAACTACTCTGTCTGAAGCTCTGCCCACTACTACTGCTACTAACTCCAACACCGAATCTATGATCTCTGCCACTTTGTCTATTTGCGGTATAACCATGTCAACCCACTCTGTGTGTTCTAGACCTTCTACCACCATGTTATGAACTACCCTCAGCCTGCTGACTCATGCTACCAACTTGAAATACTGGTTGCTAATACCCAGGAGCTATACCATATCCACTACCACCAACCATGTAAAAATCTATCATGGTACCCTAATAGATGTGTCGCCTCTCAATCAGACGGGCCTCTTTTATCACACTCTCTAGGGTGCGATCCTCGGTACGCATACCAATAAAAGCTAGCCCCAAACCAGTAACATAAAACTCAACTGCTCTATAGGGATCTCTCCTGATATCATCTGCGTGTCAGGACAACCTGTTAAACTCCCTGGTGTAGTCCTCAATAGACCTATTCTAGTGATATGAAGCAACTGCCACCTGTAGGCATCCCTGGTGGTTGGAGGACAAAAAAATCTCAGAAAGTGGTCCTTAAACTCTAGCCAAGTTAACTCATGCATGAACGACTGAATAGACTGCATAAACCAGTCTTGGGTTATCGCTTGGACTGATAACTCAATAATCATGATCCACTAGTAGTCTGTATGTCCTATCCTGGTACATGCCACAATAGCATTAATGAAGTCTAAGGCATTACCAGTACCATCAAAAGAAACTCTACCAATCCAGGAGTTGAGAAGTGTTGCATCAGTGTCTGACATCTCCCGATTTCTCTACTGTAACATCTACTGCACTAAGGGCATTGCCTGATTCAAAGCTACAAGGCCCTGATTAATTCCTGCTAGACCAGCTGCAAAAGTCGTGGGGTCTACGGCTGGAGCTTCAGGCTCTACTGGCGGTTGATCATGAACCTCAGCTGTAGCTGCCCTACCTCTACCTCTACCTCTGCCCCTACGACGTGGAGTAGGAGGAAGAGCCTCATCATGTACAGATTGCTCATCAAGTCCAAATGTTGCATCGGCAGCGAGATCTGTTCGCACACGTCTTATTTTAAAAAAGATAGAGAAAACCAAATTCAAAACAAGATAAGAGTATTTAACACATACGCAGAATTTAGAAACAAGGATATCACAAAGACAATTATCAACCTAATGTACTGCAGTAGTTACACAAAAAGAAAGACATAAACAATTAATCAAACCATGCTCTGATACCAACTTTTATCATGACCCAAAACCTAGGGCATGTGACTGGCACTAGGGAATAGGAAAGCATAAAACTACCGAATCTCATAGTAAGCCTTAAAAGAAAATACAAAATATTTAAACTTTAAAACTTTACAATAAATAATTAAATCACAATGCACATTATCAAACTAATTTTTCTCAATATAATTTAAACCATAATATCATAGTGCATAAAATATATAAACTTCAGTTATACAATAATGTCTCAGTACACAATATTATAAATACATGATATCCCAAATAAAATATGCAGTTATACAGTTTACTCTACTGCAGTACACAAAAATAAATTCAACACAACTAAGTAGACCTATGTAGAATAGCCGGTGAAGAAATTACACGGTGAAGATAAGTAGGCCTAACAGAAAAGTCCCAAACTCCTAAAAAAAATAAATTGAGGGGAGTCAGACCTCACTGAGTAAGTTAATAAGAGAGTTGTATGGTTTGAAAACCTTTTTGAAAACTGTATGAATATAGTGAAAACAATTTACAACATATATATATATATAGCTTTTGAAAAATCTCAGTAGAACCCTTAACCTAATTCTAAATGGCCAACTGGGACCGTTTAATCTAAATGGACTGCCGGTCCCCAAGAGCAGAGGCATCAACCGAGGCACTAAACCGCAGTCATCCACTTAATCTAAACACATGGCACTGGCAGTCCCCGAGTGCTAAGGCAACCATTGAGGCACCTATCCCAGTCCAGTCTTAACTTTCCACATCACTGGCGATCCCCAAGAGCAGAGGCTTCCATCGAGGCACCCATCCCAGTTTATAACCACAAGTCATACATATTTTTAAATCCATCTCTCAATCTTCACCATGTGCACACGATCCTAGTGAAACCCACCAGGTAGCCCGTTTTACTAAAATTTCTCAAAACTAGTTTTTTAAATAAATAAATAAATAAAATTCTCGATAGCAGCGTTTACTTCCAATCGATAATGTAAATAATACTAAAAATATGAGTGCACACAATTTAAAGAAAACACACGCACTAATCAATTTATTAACTTATAGGATGAGCGAGATGGTTGACGACCGCGCGTCTGCCTCAAACCAGAAGCTCCTACTCCTATACTCTTTAAAAAAATAATATATTTATTTTTAAAATCATACTTATGAAAATTAATAAAATTACAAGACTCTAGAATAACTCGGGAAAAACTAGATAAAACTCGATAGATTGGAATACCCTAATTTATGCTAGAAAAATATGGAAGATGTCACGTTTTACAAGAAAATCTATCAAAATTTTGGCAGAGTCTCTCCTGTAAAATGGACATCTCTCTACCGTAGGTAGAGCCATTCCTGCACAGAAAAACGCACTCAACCATACTCGGATCGGCTCTCCAATATTAGATTTAGCCCGACCAAATTCACAACCCAACCAAACAACACAATTTAATTCTAATTAATAAAATTCACATTTAATTACTTAAATAGTTTAATTATATAATAAAATTAGTTTAAAACCCATTTTATTACCAAAATAATATATAATATATTATTTGAAAATAATTTTGGAAAGTTAGTATTTATTAGTTAAAAATAGTAAATAATTGTAAAAATCATTTTAATTCCTCAAATATTATTAAAACCAACTAAAATATATTATTTAGCTATAATTAGAATAAAATTACATTTTCACCTTTATAATACACAAATATACATAATATCCTATTATTACTCAAAAATTCCATAAAAATTATATAAATGCATTAAAATTATTTTCTCAATATATATATTATTAATATTAACTAAAACACATATTTAAACCAATATTCCAACAAAAATCCAACTCCAACCTAATTATTCAACATTGACATAAACTATAAAAATTCATAAAAAATATATAATATTCTCAAAAAATAATTTCTCAACACTAAAATTAATAAAAATATATAATATCACTAAATTAACCAATTTTATAATTTAATAAATTAATTTATGAAAATTAATAAAATAATAATAAAATATTAAAAAATTCACAAAAATCAAAATAAATTTTAAAAATCATACAAAAATTTATAGAGGTAGATTAAGCTACTAGGAATCACATTTGTAAAGGGAGTTTGCAAGATTCAAGCTAGATCAAGCTAAAAAAAATTGAAACCCTAGAACTCCATAAAAAAAATCAACAAAAACTCAATCAAATGGAGATTAAAGCTTAAACTAAGCTTGGATTAGTGCTCACCGTTGCAAGAGAAAGAGAAAGACATTGGAATCGAAGAAAATAGTGATCGGAAGTGATAGAGGCACAATGACAGGCAGAGAACAAGATGGCGGAAGGAAAACCTACTGTGAGTAGTTTTTTTCTTGCTTGGTTCTTCATGTCTTTTCTTTTGTTTGTTGTGTGTTTTTGTTGGTTTTTAATATATGGTATGTATGTATGTATGTATGTATGTATATGCTCATACATGGCATGCATGTGTAATATATATATATATATATTCACACATATAATAATAAACACACACACATGCAAATAAAACTCACATAAAATAATACTTAATAATAATGATAATTCTAATAAAATAAATAATAGAATTTGATAAAAAAATAATAGAATTAACAATGCTCTAAATTAAATATTATTAAATAGTTCTATCCGAAATAATAATTATAAATAATGCAATTTAAATGTCCAAAATTATAGGTTTCAAAATAAAATATTTACATAAAAATATAATTAAACATAAAATATTAACAATCAATCACTAAATAGTAAAATAAATAAATAAAAATTTTAAATTTATTAACACTGCAAATCTCGTTTTATATTAAAATAATTTAAAAACCAAGCTTATTACAGCAATTTAACTAAGGTAATTTTTTTTTTTTTGCTTTTTGATGATGTTTATTGATTTTTCTTGACATTTGTTTATTTTTTTTATTGTTGTTTATTTTGTTTATAATCATTCTTATATATATCCATTTGTTTTAGTTTATTTTCCATCTATTTATGAAACTGTGGTTTATCGAAAGAGGGTTGCAAAGTTTGGTTTTTTTTTCAAATCTTTATTTCTTACAGAGTTTGAGTTTGGTGCAAGTAGGAGAGAAGAAGTGGAGCTGGCTAACTCTATTGCATGTAGCAAAGAAGCTATTCAACCTTCTAAAACTTCTTCTTCAAGTTGTCCATTTAATGAGAATGTAGAGGATGGTCCAAGTTATGAAGATCTTTGTGTTTTTAACACTTGGATTGATTAAGGACTATTGAAGCAAAAGAAGAAAAGTAATTCTATATGTCTTTTTATTATATTTTATATTTGACAGTGCAGATGATTTTGAGTCAGCACCTTTTTTCATAAATTTAAAAAAGTTCTGAAGTCTACTTCTAAAAAGGATGCATCTGGTGCTCAATCTTCTAGTTCTATTAGTGATTGCGCTTTGATGAAGAAAATTGATGATTTGTCTAACAAGTTTGACAGAGAAATTTTTTTA
The DNA here is from genome assembly GCA_947683625.1 of Mallotus nudiflorus. Taxonomy (NCBI): domain Eukaryota; kingdom Viridiplantae; phylum Streptophyta; class Magnoliopsida; order Malpighiales; family Euphorbiaceae; genus Mallotus; species Mallotus nudiflorus. The sequence goes on along the minus strand of CANTUR010000058.1, from coordinate 4,067,571 downwards.
TTGAAAAGTTACTTTGATGAGAAGCTTTATGTTTTAGATGCAAAGTTAGATAAAATTTTTGAAAAGAAGTTGAAGTCTACTTCTGATGACTTTGCTGAAGTTACTGATGATGATAATTTAAATGTTGATGAAGGCACTGTAGATGTTAATGATGTTAAAAAAAATGATTTTTTTTAATGAGAATTCAAAGGTTGATAAGGAGAAGAAAGAAAGTGAGGTTGAAAAAAATGAATATGAAATTCATTCTCATACTGATGATCAAAAGAAGACTGAAGGTGAAATAGAGATTATTGAGGAAGACAAGGTTGTAGATGATATTACTCTAAATGTTGATGTTGATATTGTTGCTCCTCAGGGTCTTCATTCTATAATCTCTGACGATTCAGATTATGAATATAGGTTTTTGGAAAATGTTGATACTCTTGTTAGCAATTTGACTAAGGTAAATTATTTTTTTTTGTGTTTTTTTTTTTTGCTTTTTGATGATGTTTGTTGATGTTTGTTTATTTTTGTTTATTGTTGTTTATTTTTTTTATAATTAATCCAAGTAGGGAGATTATTCCATTTATTCCACCTGTTTTCCATTTATTTTTGAAACTGTAGTTTATCGAAAAAGGGTTGTAAAGCTTGGTGTTTGTTTTCTTGCTGAGTTTGAGTCTAATGCAAGTGGGAAAGAAGAAGTGTAGCCAACTAAGTCTATTGCGTGCAACAAAGAAGCTGTTTAGCCTTCTAAAATTTCTTCTTCAAGTTGTCCATTTAATGAGAATGTTGAGGATGGTCTAAGTTATGAAGATCTTTGTGTTTTTAACACTTGGATTGATGAAGGACTATTGAAGCGAAAGAAAAAAAAAGTAATTCTGTATTTCTTTTTATTTTTTTGTATTTGATTTTATGTATATTATTTTTATTTATGATTTTTTAATTATTTTTGGTAAATCGGATGTTAAATACATTGACAAACATAAGAAGATTGATCATGGGTTCAACTTTGTTGTTGCTGTTATATGTTCAAAAACTTGGTTTTGTTCCCTATGTTACATGAGGGAGCTTATTTCTGTCACTGTATGTTTTTTTTGTTGTTTTTTTATTTTTTTTGTTTATAATTATTATTATTTTTTTAATTTTGCAGTACCTTGATGTCATTTTTTATTACTTGAGAAAGAAGGCCAATTTTTCTCCAAGCTCTGTTATTTCATTTATAACAGTAAATACATTATTTGATCAAACTATTTAGAGAGAGTTTTTTTATTTTTTAAAGTACAAGGATTTTAGATTTAGTTTTGAAAAATTGGTTACTCATTATATTTTAGGTAAAACTATTATTTATCCCAAGCCTTGGGTTGATGTTGATGATATATTATTTTTAATTCTTATACATTCTCAACAACACTAGGTTCTTAATAGGCTGAATATTAAGGACTATTGTTTTTATATATATAATTCTTTGAGGTCTGCTCGTGGAAATGCTTTTATTCTTGAAGTTGTGAATAGTTATAGTGTGATGCTTCCTCTATTTCTTGAAAAACTTGATTTTTTTATTGGCCATAAAGATGTTGATCATGATGCTGGACCATATGCAAATAAGAGGGCTTTAGATTCTTTTAGTATTTAAATGGTTGATGATTTGCCACAACAAACTACAGCGTAACATTTTATTAATATTTTCTTTTTTTCTTTGTTTTTTTCTTTATTAAATTTATTTATTTTTAATGTTCTTTGTAGTTATTGTGGAGCTTTTGTTGTTGCTTATGCTAAATATTTAGCTTATGGGAAGAAAATTGTAAGTAATTTTGATGTTGAAGTTTATCGAAGTAGGCTTGCATATTCTTTCTATACTTATGGTATGAAGAAGGTTCAAGGTGAAATTGTTAGTGATTCTAAGCATACTTTGAAGGTGAAAAAGAGGAGGAGATTGAAGAAGTGAATGTTGAAGATTGAAGAACTAAATATTGAACTTTTTGTTCTTTAATTTTTTTTTATACACAATTTAGTTTTATGTTTTAAATATTTTTAAATACAGTGTACAATTATTATTGTTAATATAGTATAATTCTTCTTTATTTCTTTGTTTACTTTGTTGTTTTATGTTTATTTTTATTGATTGCAATTGATTTTCCATTGCAACAACTAAAAAAAATTTTATAAAACTTTTTGTAATATAAGAGAATAATAATTAACCTTAAAAATTATTAATAGTGAAGAATGTTTTTATAATTTTTTGCTATTTTTTTGCATTTGTTGATTTGTGTTTATTTTTGTTGATTTCTTTTTTTTTTTCTTTTTCTTAACTATTATAAAATCATTAAAAATGAATAAATGAAATAAAATAAAATGATAATTGATTTAAAAATTAAGTAATAGTGATTAACTTTGATAATATTTGGTATTTTTGTGTTGTTCTTTTGTTGTTTTGATTTTGTTTATTTTGTTGATTTTGTTTAAGAAAATGCTAAAAAATATTTAAATTTGATACAAGCATTCATAATTCATATAAAAAATTAATAAAAAGAACTAATAAGAATAGTTCTTTTGTTGTTTACTGTTGTTTTGATTTTTGTTTATTTGTGTTTATTTTGTTGATTTTGTTTAAGAAAATGTTAAAAAAAATTAAATTTGATACAAACAATTCATAATTAATTTAAAAAATTAATAAAAAGAACTAATAAGGATAGTTCTTTTGTTATTTACTGTTGTTTTGATTTTTGTTTATTTTTGTTTTATTTAAGTTGATTTTGTTTAAGAAAATGTTAAAAAATATTTAAATTTGATGCAAGCAATTCATAATTAATTTTAAAATTAATAAAAAGAACTAATAAAGATAATTCTTTTGTTGTTTACTGTTGTTTTGATATTTGTTTATTTGTGTTTTTTTTTTTTGCAATTAAAACTAGTATAAAATTATAACTAAAATAAAATACATTGAATATTTAATCTAAAATAGTTATATTTATTGACCAATAATGATAATCTTTGAATATATCAAAATTTGAAATATCAATGTTTAAATTTTTTAACAAATGATGAACAACAATATTTTTATTTCTTTATTGTGGCATTTCTGCATGTTTTTCTGTTATGTCTAAGCTATCCACATTTTTCACATTTGTTATGTCTTGTGTATTCCCTTGGAGCTTCGATTCTTCTTTTCTTTGGTCTTCTAACTTTAATTCTTCATTGTGGTAGTTGTACTTTTATTTGCTACTCTTTAATTGGTATGTTCCATGTTGTTTGATTTAGAATTGGATGTACTGTTTCTTCATATGTTGCCAACAGTTTTTTCTTTGTGTAGAAATTTGAGCAATACTGCAAGGATCTTGATTCATTTGCTTCAAAATTGCAAGTGCATGTGTACATGACAGTTGATCAATTTGAAATATGTTACAGCTGCATTTTCTTTCTTACATGTTTACAATAAATGCTTTGTTGAAGTCATACACAGTGAATATATCTTCAATTGAAGGTTTGACCTATTTATAAGTGAAAATATTACATTATAAAACAATAAAAAGTAATAAAAAATAATAATTACATTAACAATAATTGAAAAAAGAATTGAAATCGACAAAAATAAACAACAATCAACAAAAATAAACAAAAATCAACAACAACAAAATAAGGTAGAAAATAATAAAAAAATTAAAAAAACAAAAGATTTCAATAAATTTAAGTAAAAAAAGAAACTACAAACAACAAATCAACAAAAATCAATAAGCATAGACAATAGTAGTAATAACAATAATAGTATGAAAAATTTAACATGAAATTTTAAACTTTTCATATAATTCTCATTTATCATATCTTGTGGCCTTTTTACAAGCTTTGTGAATATTGATCTTGCATTGGTCCTATTTGTACAGCTTCAATCTTGTACCAAAGAACATATATACTCTAATAATGTTGTGATAGGTAGCTCTCTAGCTTCTGCAATAACTAAATTGAATGATTAAGCTATATTTGAAGTCATTGTTGAGTATCTATTGTTGATTGAGAAAGCTCTAGCCCATTTATGATATCCAATCTTGTAAAGGTATGGCCTAATTCTTTCATCAATTTTATCGAAGTCATTCATATAGTACTCAAATTCTTCAACAATGTATACCTTTGCTACTAGATAAAATGAATCCTTGATGCATTTTGAATTTTTTTGTAGCTATTCTTGAGGTTATTTAAAAGATGATACATACAAAAACTATGGGCAACTTCAGGGTATATTTTTCTAATTGCTTTTTCTATACTTTCATGTCTGTCAGAAACAATGGTCATTTCTTATCTACAACTAAATGTTTCTTTTATTTTTGTGAAGAACCATTCCCAAGATGCATCATTTTCGGAGTCAACAATGGAGAAAGCTAAAGGAAAGATTTTACCAGCAGCATCTTATGTTGTTATTAAAAGTAATGTGTCACCATACGTTCCTTTCAAAAATGTGCCATCAACTACTGTAACAGGTCTGCAATATATCCATCCTTTTATTGATGTATTAAAATCCATATAAAGGAATGATTGGTTACTTTTTGTTTTAAGCTGAATAATTGATCCTGGATTTGTTGTCTTCAACATATATGGGAAACTTGGTAGAATTGCATATGATTCGTCTGGTTTGCCTCTTAATATATGAAGTGCCTTTTCTCTTGATCTCCAGGCTTTTAAGTAGTTGATGTTGATCCCATATTCTTTTCTCATTTCTCTGACTATGTCTCTTGGCTTGTATATGGTTTTGATGCTGTGATACTTTTATTTTACATAATTAGCCACTGAAGATATTGTTGCATATCTTTGGTCACCTAATTTGATGTCCATGCTGCAGCAGTGGAGTTGAATTTTTTGACAACAAATTTATCAGATTTTCCATTTTTTGTAGCCCTTATCCTCTAGTTACATTTTTCATCCAAGCATTTTGCAATATACATCTCTTTATTTGATCTTATTATTTTGAATTGAAAGTGGTTATTGATTGCGTATAACTTTAATACTTCCTTAAAATCTTGTATGTTGTTGTATATTTTTCCTTCTTCAGGTTTTTTTATTGTTGCAATGTATATTACTGAAGATTATTCACTCTCATATTCTGGTTGTTTATCTTTATTTATGCTTTGTTGATGTAGAATCAATACAGTTATCATGTTTGCATAATCCATAAAATCTATAGGTTGATTGTTTTCTTTTGTACTCAATGAGTTGTGTTCAAAGGCTGACATTAATTGTGCTTGAGATGTTGATTGTTGTTGAATCTACAAGATGTTATTATTGTTGAAGCTTTTATTTTGAAGGTGTTTATCAACAACATTGATGCATATGGGAAATTTTGTGAAATCTGATTCCTTCTTCTTTAGCTGCAAATAGAAGAATAGTGATGCATCATCTTGTATATTTAAAGGTGGATAATCATCTTTAACTTTATATTGAATGATCATTTTTTGCAATTATCCATCAATTTGTAGCTGATCTAATAGTATTTTTATTATTTCTTCAAAGCTATAGTTTGCATGCATTATAATTCCAATTACTTCAAAATCAATATAATCCATTACTTCATTCTATCTTCCTTTATGATGAACGAGCACTGGAATGATTTCCATTGTGCCTGTTATAAAAGAAATGAAAGAAATATATTAGAATTGGTTGTTTATTTTTGTTTAATACAATTGAAAACAATTTAAATCAAGAAAAATGAATAACAATCAACGAACATAAACAAAAGCCAAATAAGTAAAATAATAAATAAGAAGCACGAAAGCAATTGAAAAAATATAATCAACGACAATCGATAGAATGCAAATAACTTAAATAATAAACAAGAAGCACGAAAGCACTTATAAACAAGAAAGAAAACAACAATCAACAAAAATAAACAACTATCAACAAATATAAACAACTATCAACAAAGATAAATAGAAGTAAAATAACATAAAAAAAATCTTGAAAAAAAATTATAAAAACAACAACAATCAACAAAAATAAATAGAAGCAAAATAACTAAAATTATAAAAAAGAAGCTCCAAAACAATTAAAAAACGTAATAAACAAGAAAAATCAACAAAAATACAAAAGTAAACAACTTAAATAAAATGAACTAATATTATTTAAAATTAAATAGAAATTACACTAAATAATTTAGTTAAATAACAACAAAAAAAACTATATATAAAACATCGTAAAAGTCAACAAAATACAAAAAAGATGAACAATAGCAGCTGAAATTAACAAATGTAGATATCATATTTTTTTAAGTAATATACTTGATTTCTTTGTTAATTAGTTAATTTTTCTTCGAAGTTAATGCAGATATTGTGTATATTTGTTGTAGAATAAGAAATTTCATGAACATGAAGAATACTTGAATCTTCAATAATAAATATGAAACAATTGCATATCTAGTGTTTATTAATTATGTTTGTTGTTGCAGATAAATTTGAAAAATAGTTGTAAATCTTTGAAAATTGATGAAGAAGAGGAAAAATTAATTCAAAAGAAGAATATTTTTTATTTAGGAAGTTAAGTTTGTTTAGGAAAGTCAAGCTGAGATCGCATGTGATTTTTGAGGTAGAAGTTAGCGAGTATAGGAAGATTAATTTTTGAAAGAATTAATTCGATAAAAATATTTTTAAAAGATTTTATAGTCACTGGTTTTTTTAAAAGATTTTTTTATTTTTGGTACATTTATATTAAAATTCCTTTATTTTATCCTGGATTAGGCCGTAGAAGAAGAGGTACCCTTATTAAAGCCACTGGGCCAATGGAAGTTAAAGTCTATGAAAAGCCCAAATGTCTTAAACCCCAAGCCGAGGTTAGTCAATTATGAATCTAAACCCTAATTTTCCCTCTTTATAAGCACCACATTTCCCTGGCAATCCTGAATTGGTCCTCTGTTCAACGCGACTGTTTGTAGTTTCTTCTGTTTTCGTTTCTTGTTTTAAAATGTGTGTGCTTATGAATTGATTTGAGGAAGTGGAGAAGATGATGATAGTAATTGTCGCCCCAGTCTTACAAGCATTTATGTCTATGCTTGGTGGTGATCCGACATTTTTTTATCTGAATCTCTTCATTTTTTTTATTTGATTTCGTTTTACTGAAAAACAATTGAACGCAAGCTGAAGCGTGATGATGCTTATCCATCCATAAAATTCTGTTATCTCTGAGATGATGATCTCTAATACATGCACTACCATCTGATTTCTCTTGCGTTTCTATTTATTTATTTATTTTTTGCTTAGTTATTTTGTTTGTTGGAGTGGTTTTTTTTATTACAATCCTTTGGTTGGTGCAATGCAATCTGTGATGCAATTGTTTTTCACTCGCTGATTTTGAATGTGATTAATTTGTCATAAAATCACCATCTTTCGGCTGAGATTGCGTAAAGATTATGTGAGTTTAGTTAGTTGTGCCCATGGTATCTGACGCCTAAGCTAAGCAGCATTTGTTGAATCATAGGTAGGCGTTTCGTTTTGAAGGGCAAATAGAAAAGAGAGAGTCAGGAATTGCGACACGGCTTTGCTTAAGTATTTTAACTTCTAATAAGCTTGCTGTTACTTTAACCCTGACTACATTTTCTCCATTGCCATTTTTGATGTCGATGCAAAGAGATATGGACATTCCATCTCATCTGCACACACGACTATCTAGTCTCATATAAATGCATTTTCTAAATATAAGACAGCATGGATTATCACTCACACCACCAAGGCATTAATACGTCTTTTTGTTGAAGGTGGTGAAGACAAGAAAGAAATAATGAGATTGATTGAAGGAAGGAATATGTCTAGGGGAAGTGTCGAGGCAGTGCAAATGTTTCTGGCTTGGTAAGGCAGGATCGATGCAGGAAGCAGCTGGGTATCCATTAGGGTTAAGGACACGTAAGATGAAAGTTAAAATAACGTACTGCACTAAGTGAAGAACAACCTTGTTCTAAGACCTGGAATGTTCTGCTTCCCAATTACAGAAGAACTGAGAGATTATAAAATTGATTACAAGAACGTAACATCCAGTTGATTCATCATAAACAACAACATGAGCTTTTAAGTTCATAAAATTCTGTGCGTGTATTTTAACATGAAGTATGATATATTCGATAATAATAATCCATTTATTAGAAGAATTACCTCATAAGCTAGAAATTGACTTTAAAGCTAGCAACTCGTACACATTTTTCTCTTCTCCGATCACCTATGGCACAGAAAGGAGTTCAGGATCGCATCACAATTTGGCTGCTTGATTTTGATTCCCGGACATGGAAGAAACCACCTTACCATGGCAAAAGGTTTTGAATTTTGATTGCTAGTTTGATCACAATTTTCCTGAGTCCCCTCATTTTTCAGCAAAAGATAAGGGTTCAATTTCATTAGAAGATCATGCTAAACCCCACATCAGCTGTCCATGACAATACAGCATACATCACCACACCTGAAGAACCATCGCCTTATCAGCACAACCAGAACCATTTCAGCATCTGAGGATTCAATAATACGAGCAGAACCATTTCTTTGGCAAGATTGAACGTAACCGAGCAGATCTAGGAAACATTCATTTCTCTTCAAGCATGCAGGATTTCACAAGGAATTAATCCAATTTTCAAATGGTAGGTGATGAAACTGCATCTACATAATTATTGGAGGAAGCAGAAAAAAATGCCTCAAGCCAATTTGACAGTAAGGATAAATAGGTAACACCATGCTTTGTCATGGGTGTGGGCAATTCAAATTTTACAAAAAAATAACACATACACAGACACTCTTTGATACTTTCCCAATCAATTACAGAAAAGTCACAGGGTTAACTTCAGAGATGTTTGTTTGCTGCAGGTAGGTGATTCAAGCAGCTCAGCACACCCTCCCCTGAAAATAAAAGGGAGCTATCATAATTTTGAATTTACTTCGTGTATATTTCCCCAGTTAGATGTTGCTGCTGTCTTTCCCTACACACAAGATTACAAAAAACCATAGTTTAACATCAAGCTTCTACAACAATTGAACAAATTACTGGATCACTCAAATGACTGCGAATGATATGTAGCTCAAAAAGAAAGCATATATGGCAAAGCTGTCATTTGGTGAAAGCGAGCTTAGGAAAAAAATCCTTATAAAGAGGTCGGACAGAGCAAACTGAATTTCTCCATGGTGTTTGTTCATCGAAATATATGGATCAATAAATCAAGAAAAGGTTTTGCAATGTTTCCTTTGACTTTGACACATCTGATTTCATATACCAGTCCTTATTCAAAACTAAACAACCATTCATGGAACCAAACAAAACAAACCACAAGACAAAAAAAAAAAAAAAGAACAGCTTGCCATAGTAGTATTCCTAGCAATTTGTTGACATGTAAGTTTTAAGAAGCTCAAAGTATATGACTCAACACCATTGAGTAATCAGGGGCATAAAACTCAAAATCATAAAAAAACATTGTAAGAAAAATAGAGGAAACAGTGCAAATAGCATAAAACGGGACACACACACACACAGATAGATACCTTGTGAAAGCCCCAAAGAAAGTACTCGATCAATATTATCAAGACGCTTCTGTATAGATTTAAGAAGATTATTCAACGACAAAACTCTCTTCCGAACTCCTGAAATCTTGGCAGCATTCTGCATGATGAAGGGCAAAGGCGCATCTTCTAACAATTGATCAAGCTCTAACACACCATTCAAACAGCAATATAAGAATCCTTTTTTTTTTTTTTTTAATAAAGGTAAAACCCAGAAAGTAATTTAATATAATTTTACCTCGAGTAAGACGATCGATGGAGGAACTTAGATGTTCTTGGCTTTTGAGAGTGTCTTCAGCCTTAGAATCGAAATCTCTAATAACACTGCCCAGCATCGTCGACAAAGCCTTCGCTAATGCATCGCTGCTGCTCCTGTTGATTTCTTCGTGAAGATGGGGCACGGAATCTTGACGATTTTTATCCTCAGTGGTACTGTCATCTCCAACTGCGGGGTCCATTTCAAAGGTCGAATTGCAGATGTCACTGTTCCCTTGGGTTTCAATTCTGAGAGTACCGGAGAGATCTGATGAAGAAGATGAATTGACGGGCCAATCGAGACATCTATTGGGCTTTTTAGCCTGACCCATTAAATTCTATGAGCTTCATTAGGACCCATACTGTTACTTTTTAAATGCGTATAGTCAAAAATATCCCTCGAGTCGACACGGATTAGGGTTTTCATGGGCAGGAAAAACCTGTGGGCTATAAATACGAAAGGGAGGGCAACGATTTGTTTCTAAAAAATCTCCCATCAGTAAATCTTGTTTTATCGAGAGAAATCGCCGAATTGATAGACGGACGGAGAGGCTGAATCAAGATGAGGGCTAAGGTATGCTTCACTCAGATTTCGTATCAGTGTTTTTTTTTTCCTTCAATCTCTGAATTGCCGTATTCTTTAGTTGTAGGGGTTGTCGTTGCTGCTAAAATCGAATGTTAGGGTTTTAGAATGAAGTAAATAGACTATTACATGTTTTGGAGAACAGCATGATCTATTACTTTTTCAATTTGTAGCGGTTTGATTCTTGCGCAGCTTATAGCGTAAACTAACTCTACTGAAATATATACTGGAAATGTGTTGTTGTTGTCGATATTGATCTATTGTTTTGTTTTGTATTGTGGAGGCGAAATTTTGTTGGTTGAATTGTTTGGTTGTGCAGAAGAAGTGATTAAAGTTTTTGTTTTTGTGCATTTCAGTGGAAGAAGAAGCGCATGAGGAGATTGAAGAGGAAGCGCCGAAAGATGAGGCAGAGATCGAAGTAGGCAAGCGGGCTGGGATCAGATGGCGTTTTTCAATCTTGAATAGCTTCATTTGTTTCCTTGTCGTCTAGTTTTAGTTTTAGAAACTGGTTGGTTCTTCGTTTTTGGATTTAATGTTCTCGAGTTTTATGCGACTTCTATGATATTTTGTTATGCTTCTAAATGGATGATGATGAGATTTTTCTCTTTTCTAATAGGATTATCACCTCTTTTTTTCGTAGCTTCCTGTTCCAGCATGTGTTACATTGTTGTGTTTTATGGAAACTTGATTATAATATATATTTTGACTGGTTACAAGTGTTGGCATTGAAATCGATTTCCTTAGTTTACTATCCCTTGATTGTAGAAGTAATGTTGCAGCACCATCGTTTGAAGGCAGAAGTAATGCTGCTTGCTTTTGAATGATTACTATGATTTTTTTGGTTTTATTGCAGTCATGGCTGCAACTAGCTATTTGAATCGGCTTTCAATTCATATATGTATGCAAATTGGTCTATTTCTACACTGTCTCTATGAAAATTGGTTCTTCGCATGCGCCAATAGTTGTTTGCTATTAATTGTTATTTTTTAAATTGAACGTTCGCAATAGGATTTTTTTTTTAATCGAAGCTATACACAGAATATTGAATATTGTGCACTTGAATAAATCTACTAGTGATTTTTAATTGCGTATGAAAAGATGTAGAATTATGGATTGAGGAAGCTGGTAAGATTGTGAGAAGTTGTACCAATTGACGGGAACAAAACAGGCAGACATGCCTCTATCAGGATTATATATAAATTTTGATTCTGAGCTTGGAAGTATTTTCAGTAAAAGAAAATCATACAACATAATGGATTATTTCATTGACATTTTGTCTGAGGATAAGTAAGTCACTTGTAAGAGGCATAGCAAACCGCTTCACCCATATATTTGTCCGTCCAAAACTTAATTTGATAGCGCAAGATCTCTGCAGGTGAGCTCTATGATTGAAGCAAAGAGAAAAATATTGGCCTCCTCTTCCTGACCTTAGGAAAAATTTCAAAAAATCTAATTCAGCCTCTGGAGCAAATGGCTTTACGCAGGTACACCTTCAAGGTCATATTGTACAACAATTCTTTCGACTGTGCTATGACTCATGACTTGTCTTAAATGCAGCTCTCTTAGAACTTCTGCTGCCAACTCCTTTTCCTCTTCATGAATAATGCCTTCTACTATAATAGTATAAGTTGATTCACCATGCACGTATCCCTTCTCAACCATCATCTCAAAGACGTCCAATGACAAATCCGTTCTGTGAGATTTACAAAGCCCCAGTATAAGAGCATTGCAATTGTCAACATCAGGCTTATAGTCGTTTTCTTCTAATAACTTGAAAATCTCTATAGCCTCGTATAGCATTCCCTCGTTGCACAACCCTCTAATCAGAGATGAATAAGTGTAAGAATCAGGAGCAAATCCATACTTTGTCATTTCATACAAGAGTTGAAATGCTGGATATGTGTTCCCTTTTCTGCATAGGCTTGAGATCACACCTTTGTAAAAGTCATGGATGGAGGAATTTTGCTTATTGCCCAAGCTTTGAATTAAGGCGAATGCTTCTTGCACCTTTCCTTCACTGCAAAGCACGGCGATGGCATTGAAAGTTCCCTCATTGGGATAACAACGGCGATAAATCATTTGGTCTAGACACTTAACTACAAGGTCCACCTTACCCTCTTTGCAATAGTGAGCAATTATAGGATTATAGCTTGTAGTAGTGGGCTTAAATGGTCCCCTCATCATTTCATCAACCACCTGAAGAGCTTGTTCTATCCTTCCATGGAAGGCAAGTGAACCAATTAGTATATTATAGGTAACAATGGTTGGAGCGCGTTCCCCACCGTTCATCTCAGCCAGAAGCTCGTTAGCCTCCTCCCATCGCCCTTCGTAGCACAGGCTCCTCAGTATAATATTATAGGTCACTACATTTGGATTGAACCCTTTTGAAGGCAAATTCCTGAAGAATTGAATTGCCTCTTCAGTCCTCCCTTCTTTGCACAGTCCAGTTAAAATAACATTGTAACTAACCAAGTTAGGCTCTCCGCCCTTCGCAATTATCTCATCTAAAAGCCTCACTGCCACATCAAATCCTCTCTCCTTGTAGGCTGCTGCAAGCAAGGATGAAAAAGTGAATGCATTTGGGGCCAATCCCTTCTGCATCAGCTCATCAAGCAATTGCAAGCTTTTATTCAAGTTCCCAAGCATGCAAAGCCCTTTAACAAGCAAATTATAGGTAACAGTATTGGCTGGAAAACCATAGTCTTCCATTTTCTCCACCAACTGCATAGCATGCCCAACATTCCCCCTCTTGCACAAATGGTTCACCAAGAAAGTATAAGCAGCAGCATCAGGGATAATACCAGATTCAATCATCATTTCCATCACTCTTATTGCCTTCTTCATCTTGTTTGCTTTGCACAAATCATACAATAGCTGAGTCGCTTGAAAAACATCAGGCTTGTGGCCATTCCTAACAATATGCTCTAAGTGGAAAAATGCATCACTGAGCCTCAAATCCCTATTTCTTTGGTCATTATTCTTACCAGACCTCCAATTTGGCAATGTCATAACAGAATCCTTAGGGGATATTGTGATCTGGGTAGAAGCTAAAACTCTCGTGAAACCTTTATTAAGTGAGAATGAATGAATATACGGTACATGCGAAAAAAATCCACAACCTAATTTTGCCGCCTCCGGAAATAGATTTGTTAAAGGAGATACAGAATTCACCAAACTTGCCATTTGATCAGCACTATTACAGAACTAACAGAAATCTGCTTTTTTTCGAGCAAAAAGATTTCAGCTTTTCACGGCCAGAGCGGAAGAATTATATATAAAAAACCTCTTATACGAGCATAAATAAAAAGATGGAGCCCTACCCTATTGCTTGCTATAAATGTGTAAGGATGACAAAGGAAATGTGAAAACACAGAAGTAGCATCTAATATATGCATTCGACGCATAAACTGAATCAAGAAAGAGATAAAACTAAAAGAAGAATTGACATACAGTGAAGTATGGCTTGGTTTATTTCTCGAAGAACAGAATTTGCTTCAGAAACAAATAGAGCTGTAACTAATTTTATTTTGGTAATTTTTGAGCAGGAGCAGTAGAAGATGGGATGAAGAAGAGGGGCACTTGGCTTCTCTCTATTTAGGCCAGTGCAGTCGCATCGCATCCAATCCGTAACTGCCTCTCTGCTTTATCCACGACAAAAATGTTTGCGGATTAATTTCACGTTGAGTGCGCTCTTGCACACCACGCGTTGTCATTTTGATGAGAAGGTGGGCCGAAATCGAAGAACGCTAGCCCATGATGAATCCAATATGGCCCGTATACAGCGTGTGCGCCGGCCCATTTAGGCCTAAAAAGCACGGATTGAGACAAAATATAAAAGAAGACACGTGGCTCTACTAAGAGGACACGTGTCCATTTGAAGCTCTGAGAAGTTGGCACGTAATGCTGGACAAGTCTATAAATATTATGGGAGAACCGAGAGCGAATGAATCAGGAAAAAGGACAGTATGGCGAAGAGTAAAGATGGTATAAAGTATGGAACCGCACAGGCAAAGCTATCAGAAGATGAAGCTTTAAGAGTTAGATACAAGCATGGCACTCCGCTTGAAGGTGGCAAGATTACTGAGTCTGAACCTGTTGATTTATTTTCAAGTGCTCACAACATTGAATCAAATAAGTCTTCCAAGAATCCAGAGGATGACACCACCTCCGCCAATCAATCTCAGCTGCACCGCCGCAAACAAAATGACACCGGAACCGGATCAGGAAATGCTCCCAACACCTCCACTGGTTGAGTCTTTTGCCTCTCTCGTTTTTGTTTTTATGTACTTGTTGTAAACAGTCTCTGAGTGATTGCTACTCCTAGTCCAATTACTAATTAATAAACTTGCACCATTCTGTTTTGTTTTCAAGTTTTTTATGTTTTCTTGGAGGCTATAATTCTTTCCTTTTTCCTCTGAAATTCATGTAGCACTGCATATTCTTCAAAGACTTCCGCCTATACATATGGCATGCAACTTTTCAAGTTCCAACAGCTAACCATTTTTGCTCAGCAATATTTCCTTTTGATGAAGATATACATATGTTATGTAATGTGTATTGATATGCCTATGAACCTGCTTCAACAAAAAGAGTGAATTGAAGAATCCTGTCTCCAAAATAAAAAACATCATGCATAACTTGCAGAAAGGGGGACAGCTTTTACGAGCTCATCCACTCTTTCCCTTGACAAGCTTGGATCTTTAAGACGTGCCAAGGGCCACAGATATGAACCCATTCAAGTGGTCTATAGGGCCACATATATGAACCCATTACGCCGTGGAACTTCAATGAAGAGGTAGCATATTGAAATCAAACTTTGCAGGTTCCATAAAACATGTCTTCAGATTCTTCGGTTCCTTGGAAATTTTGTAAAGATTTGAAGAATCAATACATCTTGTTATTAAGGTCCTCATCAGGCATATTTGGAATGGATATATATATATATAATTTTTGTATGAAAAGATTGGTGCGTACTACCATTATTTTGTTTGAAAATAAAGTAGCAAAAATGTATTAAAATATAAAATTAAAATAATATTATTTTCATAAATATAAGAACTAGTATTTCTTGTATTATAAATATATACTTTTTTTAAAAATTATTATACTTGGTATAAAATTAAACTATTTTTATGAACTTAATTATTATAGTTATTTAATTTTTCATAGATGTTATTGTCATTTTATCAATTGAGACATCTTTAAATTAATATTTTTTAAAGAAAAATCTTTATTCATAAAAAGATATGAAAAATATTATTTTTTTGAAATAATATTATATTTTCTAAAAGTAAAGGTCCATATTTTTTTATTACAATTTGAGATATTTTCATAAATTATTATTATTTTTTTATTAATTTAAAATATTTTTTTGTAAAATTTGTTAAAAATTTTTAATTTTTATAATTATAAAAATTAATTTAATAAAAACTAAGTTATTTTTATAATACAGCAATTTAATATAAAATACATAAAAATATAATGAAAAGATACTTTATTTTTTACATATTTTCTTATTTAGATAAAAATATATATTATTTAAAAAAAATATAGTACGTATTAAAATTTTTTCACACAAATAATATATTTTATTTTAAAATAAAATATATATAAAAGGTACGATATATTTTATCCGAACTAATTCCAATCTAAAAACTTTAATTAAGTTAGAAGACTCATTCATCAATTCATACATACTCTCAAGTGATAATAAAATATGTAATAAAAACAAAATAAAACAAAAATATTTAAAAAATTAAGTAATCAGAATTTTAAAAAATACAATTTTTAAAAAAAAATGAAAATTAAAAAATTAAAAGAAGTAGAAAGTAGAAGATTTTTGCTTCTACGTAATGGCGGTAATCGGCGTTTCTTTTAAAACCCTAATTCAGAATTAAATCTTCATTTGATTTCTGATTTGGTTGGGATGGCTTCAAAGGAAATCAAAATTGAAAAGATGAGATCCTCAAAACAAGCTGCAACAATGAAAAGTAGAGGCATAAGTGGGCACATCGTAACGCATCACCAGCGTCTCCGCCATGCTCTCAGCCTCGGCACCAGGTTACTGGATTTTACTTCAATTTTTTCAACTTGATTTCAGTTTCTTGATTTTTCTATTTTCACGTAATAATTCTTATCATTTCTGTTTGTTGTTAGCAGAGTTGATGATGGAAAGGAATCGAAATGGCAATGTACAGATATTGAGATACAGAGACATGTAGTTCGGTCAATTGCTTCCTTTCTTGATTGTATTTCAGGAGACTATGTGCATCATCCTCTAGTGAAGGTATCGAAATCACTTTTTTTTTTTTTTTTTTTAATTTATTTTTACTAATTCGGTTTCATAAAGCAATCTTCTTTTAATTGAGATATCTTTGGCATTGTGAAAGTTGAGTTTTGTTGCTGACATACTGACATTCACTGTTACGTTTGTCCTCTCTCTCTCGTGCTGTTGCATTCAATTTTCAGGATTCGATTGGTGATATGGTTGGAGCATTGGCATGGATTCTTCAAAATAAAAGCAATGCTGTGTTGAGCATGGCAGCTAGTTTAATAGTAAAGTTGATCAATATTATACCGAATGTATTATTGCAGCCTTACTTGTTAGACCTGATTCATCCTTTGTCATCCTTGTTGTCTTCTCATCAAGTACAAGTATCTATTTCATGTGCTAATGCATTGACTATGATCCTTTCGGATCTGGGTGTAAAAAAAGAGACAGAGGTGTGGGATATTCTAACTGAAACTGGAACTGTTTCTTGCATTATCAGCGACATAAAGGAAATTTCTCATGGTGCTTTGTCAATTGAATATTTTCAAGAAATGGCTTCTCTCCTAAGTACAATTCTGTGTCGGTGGCCTCCATCTCGGTATCCTGTTTGGAATGATGATAAATTTTTGGAAGTTTTGGAGGTTATTCATGAAAGATCTGATTTTTATTGTAAGGTTTCAGTTTTGAAGCTCTATGCAGCGTTAGGTATAATTTATTGCTTATGTGTTTATTTCTCTCTCTTTTTATTTATTTATTTATTTTTTTCACCTTTCCATGTCTTCACTTACTTTTAAGCTCAAAAATAGAAATTGAATAGCCTTTTCTTTTACATACCAGCATTATGTGGTAATGGAGCCACGAAGCTTCTAGAAAATGGAGGTGGTCTTCTACATATGATGGTTATCTGCATGGGCAGATCCCACCCCATTTTTGTTCGGACTGAAGGATTCAGACTTGCCCAATGCTTGGTGGTAAGAATTATAACTTGTGTCTTAAGATGTCTGACTGTCATGGATTAAACTCTATATAAATATTTGCATACCATCTATTGTTCAGAAAAGTGAACAGGGATGTTTAAAAATGATGAGCTTGTGTTGTGAGCCTATTGTTAATGCTGTAATTGATGGAATGAGTGGATGGACCTCAAATTCAGGGAAGATTGCCAATGATGAGATGTCTTTGCTAGTGGAAGCTTGTCATTTGGCTCTTATGATAAATTGCTGGGCAGGGGAGCATCATGATTGCTTCTGGAAGCGAGGAATTGATTGGGTCCTACTTAGTCTTCTTTTAGGTTTTCAGATTGGACCATCTCAGCATTCCTTGTCATTGGAAGAACATATAGCTATAGCAAAAAAAGGTCTCAAGTCCAATTTTCTTCCTCGGTTGAGGCCATATGTATGGGATCTTCTTGGTTGGCTCGCAGCACATTTTATGGAAGATTTCAACTCCAGTATATTTGAACATGGACTTGAAATTGACATCCTGATTACATGCGCATGGTAATATATTGGTTGTCCGTTATTAATAGTATTTATATCTTTTGCACTATTAGATTGTTTGCTTTAGTCACCAATCTGTCTTTTGGATGTTTGTTTCTATTCTTTGATTATGCATTCAATTGTATTTCATTGGCAGCATATCTTTTGGAGATTTAATTCAGCAAAGGCGCCAAATATGTCTATACGAAGTAGTTGATAACTTGGGAAGTGAATCAGCATCAAGGGCAGTCTTAATGATGATTTATTCTCCTTGCAAATACATTGCATCAAGAGCAAAAGCCATACTGGATGAAATTTTAAAGCCACATGACGAAGGGTGTGTGAAATACCTATTGTATGCTTTAAACATCAGACCCTCCAAGGATAATTTAGGGATGCCTGACATACTTCGAACTAGCATTAACTTAGTGGCTGTGTTATGCTATTCTGGTTTACCACAGTATCAGAGCCATATTGTTAAACACGGAGGTACAAAGACTCTTTTGAATTTGATATGGTGGTGTTTAAGCAATGATATCCACATAGAAAGGGCAAGCCTTTCTCCTCATTTGCATAATAGGTTCAGTGAGAGGATTTGTTGCTGGGTATCCAATGAAGACTGGGAAGGCAGTGATGTTCTTCTGTTATATGGTTTATGGGGGCTGGCTGAATTGATACACTCTGGCTCTGTAGAAAATATAGCAGAAATTTTTGCTGGTCAAGTAGATTACACTGAATCTCAATTTATTAGCAAACTACAAGATATCTGTAGTGACACTACTTCTGCTGGAATAAAGTGGTATGCTGCCTTCATTTTGAGTTACTTTGGATTATATGGTTTTCCATGTAAACTCGGGAGGCGTATAGGGAAAGCTCTTCATGCAAACAATTATACAGATGTTCAACTCATTCTTTCAAATGAGGACTCTGTGAGTGTTCATGGTGTCGTCCTTGCTGTTCGATGTCCATCCTTGCTGCCTCCTGAAGAACTGCCTGATGAGAAGAAAGCGCTTGATGGTTCTTCATTAGGATATGATATAAGGAGGAAGGCTGGAATGATTCAGAAAAAAATTCATTTATCCTCACATGTCGATAGCCAAGCATTGGCCAAATTGTTGGAATTTGTTTATTGGGGATATCTAAATGCAGGGGAGGAACTTGTGAAGAAAGTTAAAATTCTTGCCAAGCGTTGTAATTTACAACCTCTCCTGATGATGCTTGGAAGAAGACATCCCAAGTGGGGCACCCACTTCCCAAAATATGATCTTTCTCCTGCTCTTGCTCCAACCAGACATTGCTTTTCGTACGGTTTGCTCCTTGATTTTTCATATGAGGACATCTTGATATTTTGTCCAGCTTTTCTGTTGTTTTCATCTTTTGTTTTTGTTGTGGTGTTAATGCCCCTGGGAATTGTAGTGTTATCGAGCAAAACATGTACTGTTAAGAGAACGTTTTTGGACTTGTTTACAAAATTGACCTCAATTTTATTGGCTACTGGAAACAGGGACGTTATCTTGGAGGCTAAAGCAACCAAATCAATATGTTGGACGTGTAGCATGTGTTCTCAATTAGTGCCACATATACATGTTCACAGAGTTGTATTGTGGTCAGCCTGTGATTATTTGCGGGCCTTATTTCAGTCTGGCATGGTGGAAAGGTTCCCATATAGCTGTTATGTTTGAGATGCTTTGTTCTTGTAATTTTATTTTCCATACTTTGTAAAATTTCTCATGCATTCCAGTATTTTTTATTTATACAGTAATTCTCAAACCATAAAGGTGCCAATTAGCTTAGAGGCAATGAGGAAGCTTGTGAGCTGGTGCTATACTGATGAGTTGCCTAGACCTCCTTCTGGATGTTTATGGGATAATATGGGCACCGAAGAAAGGGTATCTGTACTACAACCGTATGTAGAACTTTGTTGGCTTGCTGAATTCTGGTTTTTGGAAGATGTGCAGGATATCAGCTATAGAATAATTGAATCTTATCTGGATGCTGCCAGACACTTGTCTAGCAGAATAATTAAAATTGCTTCTGATTTTTCCCTTTGGAAATTGATTGAAGTGGCTGCAAATTACTTGGCCCCTTTGTACCGCCAACTTTGCCACACTGGTGATCTTGAAGGACTGGACGAAGCAGTAATTGATATGATACGTGCAGCTTCCGTTCGACTTTCACAAGAAAAATAATGGACAAGATGTATTATGCTCTGCAATTGTTGGAGAACACAGGAATTGATGTAAAGATTGTGAAGTTTCAAAACCTGAGCAAGCATCAGCTATTTAAATGCCTAATCATTGTCGTGGATATGAGGGACAAGATCAATGTTGAGTAGAGGTGAAGAGATAGGAAAAATAGAATTATTGTAGGGAATTCTTGTTTCTTTCCCATCATAGGTGCTAAAGGAGAGAGGAGGATCTCGTCGTTAGCTAGAATACTATCTTCCTGTTATTTAATGCAAACCTATCTACAGAAGTTGAAATATGGTTTAAAGGTTTTATTCTTCCAGTTACAACGTCAATCACTGTAACATTAAGCTTAGCCCATATACAATTATGTACTAGTCTTCTGTAAAGTTCGCTGATGTTGCGCTCGAAATATATATCTAGCTAAGAATAATTAAAAAAACAAATGGCGTTTTTCAGGATGTTTACGTTCTTTTCTTGGATTATAATACGTTTACAACTTTTTTTGTAATTTTTTATAATACGTTTGTAATTATTATTTAATAAGAAATGTAATTTCTATTTATTCAATGAATCTTTCATTTATTTATGCATTTTCTTTCTTCAGTCAAAGATATAAGTGACCAATTTGGAAAGCGCCCAGAGCATATTTTAAAAGATATGGAAGAAATAATTAGACAGGCAAAATTTAATAAAACAAATCAATTTTGTCAACAAAAGACCGAAATATTCCTAGGGATGCTTACAAAATGTGATCTTGTGCTAACAAGGGAAAAAAATTTTCATTGATTTATCTCCTTTAGTTTGGAGAAATCAGTGTATCTATTAAGCAATGCCATCAATAGATCATTCCATACATCAACAGGGCCTGGCATGCACCAGTGCACACAATCGTGGTAACCTTTCATCCACTTATTGTCCCAGAAAGTGTCAGGATGTCCATCAGGTCTCATTAACATAGCCCTGGTGACATCCAAAACATCAAATCTTTTCCATCTCTTCTCTGCTTTTCTTGCTTTTGTTACCTCTTCTACCTGAATGCTTCTGATCTTCCATTCAAAACTCTCCAAGTTAATCTCATCTTCTCGGAGAGGCACTGTCCTGTTGCAGTTTCCCCCTGTGTTCCATGACCCATTCTCAAAATGTGCTGGTGAGTATGTCCTTAACAAGGTCAATAACCCTCCCTTGCATCCGTTGCAGTTATTGATGTAAGCAAGCACATTTCGTGTTATCCTCTCAATGGCAAAATCAGGATTATAGCTTTGAATGCTTGGTTCGCTGCAATATATGCATCCTATCACATTTCCATTTTCATACAGGAAGTTCCTTCTGAAGAACCAATGCACACCCGAGATGATTGCGTAGTCCATTTCAGGAAGTTTACTTGTCCAATTCCTGTCAATCTTGTCCAAGTGCAAATCAAAAGTACCTGAATTTGTCCCATTGATCACTATCTCCTCATCTACCACCAGGAACTTTGTCCACAGCACCATCAGAGAAAAGTTATTGTTGGGAAAATGCCAAGTTAGAGAACGATTTTCAGCATCCCTGAAAGTGCTCACTGGCATTTCCTCCTGCGAAATTTGTTTGATTTGTAATAGATAAAGGAGTGAAATCCAGAAGTCCGAAAATACGCATCCGGATGTTCCTGATATATAAATATCTTTTTGTATAAGTGGAAAGATGTAGGAACTAACCAGTGACAAGAGACATAAAAGCGATTCTACATGGTTCCGAGCAACTGAATCTCCTATAAAAGCCATTGTCTTTCCTCGAACAATTGCAAAAAAAATTCTGGGATCGAATCTTGGAAGCTCACAGCCATCAGGTTTCCATCTCCAGTTTATAAAATCTGTATCTTTCCTTCCGTGCTTGAAACAATTCCTCGAGTCAGGGAGAGATTTGCAACTTATATTTGTGTACTGAGAACCTCTCATGTCAGGAACCCAATGACCACTAAACAAATCACAATTCTCTTCTGGAAAAAAAAAAAAATAGCAAGAACGTATCAAGAAAAAGGAACTTGTCACTCAAAATTCTAGCAGCAAGAAAAGATTAAGATTTGCTTTTTTTTTTTTTTACTTTTATTACCCTTTTCCAGTGGTTTCCACTGATGAAGACCCAGATTGTATGAAAGTTTACATGTATCTGGAGAAAAGAGAATCAAGAAACTGAAAAAGAATGTTAATCCTACTATATAATGAATGGAATTCATGTTTGGGAGGTAGGAAAGGAGAGAAGAGTGAGTCCAGGCTCTGGAAACTCTGTTTCAAGAAAACGGACATTCCCATTAATTTTGAAACAACAAAATATTGAACAAAAATTGTTTCCTCCAGTGTGTAACATCCCCCTAATTAAGCTGAAAAAAAAAAAACATAATTGGGGACTTGAGCTCTTGCCAGTTTTTACTATTTTTAACCTACACAAACATATTTATGTGCAGACAAGTACTTAAATGGTAGCTAGCTAGTTTTCCATTCATTTAAAGCTAAATTTCATCTCATGATGTCATCTGTAATCCTTATCATCCACTAATGGTCAATCTTTGGTTCTCACTTAGATAATTATGGATCGAAAATTTGGCCAGCCTTGACCGATCCATACAATAAACTGCTGTTTTTATTCTTATAATAGTTTTTTTTTTTTTTTTTAATAAATAGAAATTACAAAAATAATAATAATAAAAAGCTACCAAAATGATCTTCAACAGTCTCTTGATCTTGAAACCAGTTTCCTTGAATCAAATTGTTAGATTGATGTTTTGTAAATTGTTTGATCTCTCACGAGGTTTTGTTGTGAAGTGGGTGAGACATGCACAGCAATGATCAAGAACTAGGAAACGACCATGTTATTTGATGTATTGTGTGCAAAACGACATTGAGTAGTGTTAATGACATCCTTTACGGACAAGAGATTTTAGTTTTCTGAAACAAACTGAACTAAATTAGCGGAAAACAGCAAAAGTTTTATTGATGCTTCACCATTTATCAGTCACAAAGTCCTGTACTTAAAGAATTTTATAATCACATTATCAGTCACAAGTCTTTTCCCACTGTATATATAGCCATAGCCATTATCTAGAGTTCACAATCTCTGCCAAGAAATGTCCCTTCCACAGTTAATTCCAACAACAAATTCTGTAGTCCCAAATAGAGCCTTCTCATTGATAGCTGATGGATTTCTATTTGTTGGAGGGGCAGTGGTGGCTGTTTCTCTATTATATTCTCTCTCGTCTCTCCTCAACTTTAGTCCAACTTTCAGAGCCCCATTAATCCCTGAACCTGCTACCAGCGTTAACAGCATTAACATGGCCAATGATCCACATGACCCCACTTTCTATGACGATCCAAATCTAAGCTACTCAATTGAGAATTCCATGAAGGGTTGGGATGCAAAAAGAATGGAGTGGCTTAAGCTTCATCCTTCTTTTGCTGCCACTGCAAGCAATCAAATTCTCCTTGTTACTGGATCACAACCGTTGGCTTGCAAAAATCCTGTTGGAGATCATTTGTTGTTGAGATTTTTCAAGAACAAGGTTGATTATTGTAGAATACATGGCTATGACATTTTCTACAATAATCTTTTATTACATCCAAAAATGACCGGGTTCTGGGCCAAGTATCCGATCATTCACGCAGCAATGTTGGCTCATCCTGAAGCTGAGTGGATATGGTGGGTTGATTCAGATGCAGTATTCACTGACATGGAGTTCAAGATTCCCTTGCACAAGTATAAAGATTACAACCTTGTGGTTCATGGTTGGTCACACCTCGTGTATGAAAAACAAAGCTGGACAAGTGTCAATGCAGGTGTATTCTTGATCAGGAACTGTCAATGGTCGATGGATTTCATGGATGTTTGGGTTAGCATGGGGCCTCAAACACCAAACTACGAAAGATGGGGCGAAATTCAAAGATCAACATTCAAAGACAAGATGATACAGGAGGCAGACGATCAAGCAGCTCTCATATACCTCCTTTTGAGAGAGAAGGAAAGATGGGGTGACAAGATTTATATAGAGGAAGAGTATGATTTGCAGAAGTATTGGTTAGGTGTGGTAAATACGTATGAAAATATCACTCAAGGGTATATGGAAATACAGAGGGAGATGCCTTCTTTAGGAAGAAGACATGCAGAGAAGGTGAGTGAGAGCTATGGTGAATTATGGGAGAAGAATATCAAGGCCAGGAGCAACTATAAGATAAGGCCTCTTATTACACACTTTACCGGGTGTGAACCATGTACTGGTGATCACAATCCTGCATATACTTGGGGTGCTTGTTTCAACGGGATGCAAAGAGCATTGAATTTGGCAGATAATCAGGTACTTCTTAACTATGGTTTTCAGCATCAGAATTTATTGGATTCTTCATCTGCCAATTGATTTACCAGGTTGAATTATCATCACCGTTCGAAAAAAATGCCTTTCCTTTTCTTTTGTAACTTTGATAACGTAACATCCCAAAATCAAGAACGGGTTTGCAGCAATACTTTCTAGTTTTTCACAGAAACCGGTTAAAGAGCTTTGTTCATATGTGGTGTATAAGGCATCTTGAAAGCAGATTTTTTTTAAGGGACATCATATTAACAAGAATAAAGCATGCACTTCCCATGCAAGTTTCTATTTAAGAATCCACTTTCCAATCTTTGCTTATTGAGGCAACAAATGGAAGATTCCAATATCAACAATTTCGTTCTTCTGTTCTAATCCACTTTTGATAGTAGAGATTAATAATAAATTCATCTGCTTGCTGTCCTAAGGAGAATTAATTCCCTCATCAGCTGATCAGGTATCAAGCATTATTTTAGGATCCAAGTTTACCACATAAGCAAAAGGAGAATTAAACTATGACTGCAGCAAATAACTCTTTTACCCCTATCTACCAACCAATTAAAAAAAAAAAAAAAAAAAAAAAGCCTGAATCACTACTATACAAATCAAGACAGAATACGGTCAAAGTTCTTTTACTATAAAAGTTCATTATTTCTTCGCATTGTTCCTTGCTCCGTAACTTTCAAACATGGAGAAGAAGAAATCGACTGCTGACTTCTGAAACACGAACCAATTTCATGCCATTCCTCCATCAAAAGTATTCTTTCAGCTGTAAATAATTCCAGTACGAAAAATTATGCAGGTTCTCCTCCTATATTTAGTAGCAAATCTTCTGTTTTTGCAGTAATAAACATACAACACCCGCAAAGTTAGGGCTGATATTCAGAAAGCATCCAGGGATTAAAAAATGCAAGAAATGGAGGGAGTCCTCTCGATTCAGACCTTCAACTTGAAACACGTTATGGACCTAGCTTCAATCATCAATTGGCATAAGCAACTCTAAGCCTCAAGAAAGAAGAGAAATGGTCGGTGCCAAGATTCTACAACTGGCATGCAGAACCAACAAAGCCTCAACAGTTCTGTACCTTGCAAGGGTAAGTTCGCAGAAGGCTATAACCATTTTCATGTCGTATGATATGAATCAAGAAAACTTAGGACATGTTGGTAACGTGCCCAGAGCTTACAACCCACATGTCAATCCCACTATGACTCACTATTCATGCAACCAGCATTGCGTCCATTGTGACCAACCAAGGAACGCTGAGAAAGATCATATAACATCTTTTTCTGGTAGCTATTTGTGTGGGGAACACTAGCACGCAAGAGCTCTATAGGTAATTCCCGCTTAGTTGCTTCAGCTGGATCTAATAGAGAAGACTGCATAATATCATCATACCTATCAACGCAATACTTTAGAAGTAGGTCAAAAAACATATCAAATGAGGTCTTCCATAGTGCCCTGTTTGTCACATCATGGTTACTAGCATCTTGAGGGTCATTCAACTCAGTCGCCCTATCAAGAACTGATTTTAAGATGACAGAAGCACCATTTCCAGCAGAGCTTCCTAGGGGGCGAAGTGGGGGCTGCTCTGAGGAACGAATTAGAGCTGCAAGACAAGTACCAAGTGAAACAAGATCCAAGCGATGGACACATGATGATACCACCCTCGCAAGATCATTTGTAGTCTCTGCTGCTCGAAGATCAGAGGGAACACTTCCAAACAAAAACCTCAAATGACGGAAAATAGCAGTGCAGACTATTAGCATTAAATCACCACCTGAAGAAAGAAGTTGAAGGTACCTTGCAAGGAGCTTTTGACCCTTGGGAAGTGATGCTAGTCGTAAAAACACAAGGTCATCCTTTGGAGCAAGCCCAACTGTAAGTCCATTCTTGCCAAGTGGGTCAACCAACTGCAGAGACGCTGCCAGCTCTTCCAACAAGACCATCCTCCTGTGCCTCAATTGGGCTCCACCATCTTGAAGATGATTGAATTCTACAAAACGATCAACATCCTCCACATCAAGAAGAAGGCATAGACCATCTTCAATTGTCACTCTAGCTGCAAGCATTGGCTCTTGTTCTAGGGGTTTCTCAGAATCTTTCTGATCAGTAGCACTGCTAATGGATGAGTTTGGAGGGTCAACCTCAAGAAGAGGACGAGGTCTGCGAATTGAAGAAAAGGGAACCCTTCCAAGAGCATCAACCTGGAGAAAAGCATGTGGTTCTGTGTTAGCACGAGCTCGAGGAGGAAGATCCCTCAAGTGAGTTGGGCAGAAATGATGTTTCAGTTTTGCCCCTGCCGATTTTTTTGCAAGACGGCCCTGGTTATAATAATCATCCACATATGGGTCATTACTGTGTGTCGCAGCAAGATGCATTCTAATAATTCCCTCAATTTCATCAGCTGTCATGTACTTTGATCCAAACCGCAGCCAGGAGGAATCAATTTTTTGGCCATTGGTATCATAACCCTGTTGAGAATAATGCAGACTCTGTCCTACTCTTGGGGCTAGTTTCATTCTTTGGTCTCTAATATCACCCAGACCACGCATCAAGCCATACTCATGCTTGCTTATTGAAGGTGGGGATGCAGAAAGATGAGGATTGAATTGCTGAGGTTGCATGGCTGATAAATTGCCCAATGATGGCTGAAATGGATATTGCAGCCTATTCTGATTCGGCATCAACTTTGGAGGCATTAAACCATTTTCATGAGGTATTTGTTGCTGCAACATATCATTCGAATTGTTGGGAGGACCTCCAGGGTATAAGCTCATATTGGTAAGCCCTTGGTATGGTGGCCGTCTATTTGCAGGACCAGAAGAAAATTGCAACAAATGTGGTGATCCATGCTGCAAGCCTGTGTGGTGAAGCTGACTAGAAAAGGGAGAGAGGTTTGGCGACAGTATTGCCATTTGGGGACTACCACTGAGGTATGGAATACTTAAATGACCATGATTTGGTGAAGCCTGGGGAGACTGTCCACCATGAGGAGGATATGAAGTATGAGAATTCCTAGGCACGAGAATTGGCTCACTAGATAAGGACTGCAGGAGTTGTTGCTGCTCAGGGTATGTAGATGTTCTGTGCAAAGAACTTTGTTCTGAAAGGTTAGCAAAAGAAGGAAATAGCTGTGAGGACCATCTCTGGCTGCCCTGATTGCCTTCAGGATTAAGTAGCTGCTCCTGATCAAACCAGTTATGAAAATCCTCCCCATTTGCCACCCTTTCAGCAGCTGATGAATAAAAGGAAATTATCATGCTCAAACTTTCCAATTTTCTTCTCTTTTGAGAATAAGTCCAAACGAAAGAGTTTTAAAAGTTCAAAAAAATCAAATGCATACCAAAAAATAAAAGCAGAAGAAAGATGCAAGGTTTATAATACCATGTGCAAAAAGTATCACAATTTAAATGTCAAAGATGTCAACCTGCTTATTGTTTTCCCAATTCCCACCCTCCCTCCTTTTACATGAGAATGTCTACTTCCAGAGAAAGGCAACGTGCCATCTTAATTACTAAAACCACTTCATTGCATTAGATGGTTAAAAAATTTCCGTAAAATTGCACTAGCAACCTTAAACCCAAAACCTACTGCTGGATTATTTTGAGAGCACTGGCATGTTAAAGCAACATAAAACCAGAAAGAAGAAGAATCGTTAATAGTACACTAAATATTAATGAAGAGTATAAAATAGGAAACAGAATTATAAGTTTTTCCATCGGTTGAATTTTAAGCCATTAAAATATATTACGCAAATCAAACTCACCTTCTCTCAATCCCCTGCCATTACTTGCTCGTGCATCCCCTGGTCCGCTGACATCCTTGTTCAACTGGAAGAAGAACAACAATAGAGCATAAACACTAAACTCGCAAAACCCAACACAATCTAACATTTTCAAATCTTTGATAAACTTAAAAATCAAGAACAGCAACGCACACTTGCTAAATGAAAAGTAGTAAACTAACCTTTGAAAACGTGCTGGAAAGATCATTGACATCAGATAGAGATCTTACAACCTCACCCTGAAAATAACAAAAAACATCGTATGTTAAATTATTGGAAACTCCTGCTACTCAACCAAGTTCAAAATTGTTACATATAAATCAGGATCTCGGACTCAATAGCACAAACCCGCTAAATGAATTATGGATTTTTGCTTTCTAACTTCCTTTTCATTGAATCCAACACATACATAAGAAACAAAGGTTTAAAAAAAAAAAAAAAAAAAAAAAAAGGAAGGTGTGAACCTCTTGTCTATCAAAGAGAAACTCCTCTTCCTCTTCAAATTCAACAGCGGGTAAATTCTCTTCTTCTTCATCATCATCCTCTAATCCACCTAGCTCAACTTCGTCGACAAGTTCTTCACCGAAGAATGCATATTGAGATGCATCAAACACTGCCTTCTCTGCAACATCGAAACAATTTCCAATCATATTCAACCAGCAAAAAAAAAAAAAAAAACTAGAGAGAAATGAAAACGAACCAGCAGTAGAGTTATCTGCAACTATTTTAGGCTCTTGAATAGCAACTTCACTCTCCATATCTACACAGCAATCTCCTTGGTTGTTGCTAAATCTAAATAAGCATAATAACAATACTAATAACAAAAGACCTTGGCGCTGGAAGTTCTAGGGTTTCTAGCGAGCGCATCAACGAGTACAGGGAGATGGATAACAGTTATTTATTTATTTTTATCGAGGCAGATACAGAAACGGGTCGGTGACTATCGTTAAACGGGTTCTTGTTTTGTTTTTTTCATTGGCTGAAATTTTCACTGAAAATCATTATTTAATTTTAAAAATTTTGCACAAAGAAAAATAAATTCATGCAATTATTTTTCATTCTATTATAACATTTTTATTTTCATACTAATGTTTAAATTTTCATATGCAATTTCACCCCTCCTGCATTGAATTAGTTCATCTCACTAAAAAAAATTATAAAAATATTTGTGTGCATAAATAAAATAGATGTACATGTGTTGTTATGTTAATAAGAAAGTTCAATTTATATTTTTATTAGTTAAAAGAATTAATTTTTACTATTTATGTATTCAATGTAGGTGAAAACTTCCTTTTAAAAAATTATGTTATATCGTATAGTTGATCATGATTTAATTTTTCTCTTAACAATAGATACTTAATTTATTATTATGAATATATATATATATATATATATATATATATTCGGAAAGAAGGAAAACAGGAATTAATCCACCTATCTAAATTATATTACTTAATTACTTAACTTTAAAAAATAAAAAATAAAGAAACTTGTATTATAGAAATAAAGAAAAAAATAATACACTAAAAACAAACCCTTCTCCAATTAGAAGTACAACAACAAAATAAAATAGTCAAATAATAAAACAAAACCTTCTCCTATTAGAAAAAATAATAACAAACCCTTCTCCTATTACAAGTACAACAACAAAATAAAATAGGCAAATGAAAAAACAAACCCTTTTCCTGTTAGAAATGGTATAACAAAATAAAATATAGCAAAGAATAATTTTTTTTAGATGAGATAATTATTTTCTTTCTTAATTGAGTCACAATATGCTCTTTTTCTTAGATGATTCTCAGCTGGAGTCTAACTCCTTAATCTCTTAACTTCCGTGTATTAGTAATCACTGTGCGTGGCAAAATGAAGAGGACGGAAGGGAAGGTTTTTTCAGAGGAAATGGAAGGGAGAGAAAGGGAAGGAAATAAAAATTATAGATTTTATTGTATTTGATAATTTAAAATTAATTAATAAAAGAAAAAGAATATAAATTTTTAAATTATAATATATTTTAAAATTGAAATATTTTATATTTTATTTTAAAGTGTATTTAATTTTATTTTATATAAGAAAAATGAAGAGGAATAATTCCCCTTGAATTCCCTTCCCCTCTATTACTACTTAAAAGCCAAATAACATAAAGCTATAATTCCACTCCTATACCCTTCTCTTCCCTTTATAGTTCACTCAATCCATGCATAGTTAGTGCTTGAGGAGCAATAAATCATTTGTTAACTAAAATTTGAATTTAGTAATGAGCATTAATTAAGAAGAGAACCAACGTTTTTTTTTTTGTTTTTCTCCTTTGGCAATTCGGATTCCTGAGACGGTCACTTTCGTTTAGTCCTTGACATTATAGAATACACATAAGAATTCTGACTCAAATAGGATATATAACTGTTCTTGACAATTGATTCTCTTCTCTTGGCTATATATACGTCAATCTGTGGAATTTTTCATCACTGCTTTTTCTTTCATCTGTTTTCTTGTTTTTATTTTTTGTTTCTTGAATCTGCAATTGCATACTTTTTCTTTTTTTTCTTTAAGCCATGGAGAAAGAAAATTCTGTTGCTGCTGATTCTGAAACGCCTACGTCTAATTTGTCAATTGAAACCTCTGTTGGTAGCCTCTCTTTATCGGTTGAGAATCTTTCTTTGAGCAATGTCAGGTTCAGGGGTCCTTTCTCCTTTGGAAGTATCGATTCTTTGGGTTTTGGCGGTGGTTCCTCTGCTTCAAGAACCCAAGAAACTAGTCCTGATATTCGAGAAACTAGGTCAGAGAATTCAGACAGACCAGTTCCAACGCCATTGTATCCATATAGCATCTGGGCACTCAATAATGCAACAAACAATGGAGGAAACCATCTGGGTTACGACTTTCAACTCGGGGCAAGTTGTTATATGCCTGCTTTCTACGGAGAGGACGTGAAAAATAATCAACCAAACGGTTTTCAAGAGAGAAAAGAGACTTGTCGTGTCGTTTGTCAAGATAAGACCCCTGGTATGCAGAATCAAGAAAGCTTTATGCAAGGAAATAGACTCATCATGTTTGCTAAGACTCAAGAAAGCTCAGAGGCCCTTCAGGATTTGTTGGCATTGAGGAAATCTGATATTACAAATCAAGTACTCCGAGCCGTTACATCCTTGGAGAATGAAATCCCAGTAATCTGCTATCTGATGGTTGATCAACATGGATGCTATGTCTGTTTACAGTTAATTGATTCATGCAATGACCAACAGTTGGCACTGTTAATAGAGAATATAACCAGATACCCTGAACTGTTTATTAAAATATCCTGCAACATACATGGTTCAAAGATGATTAAGAAGTTGATCAAGAAGCTCAAGCAATCATCCTTGATATTGCAACTGGTTAGAGCTCTATACACGGTATTCTACCAGCTGATGGTCCATCAAATAGGATCATATGTTGTAATTTTCTGCTTGGACTGCCTTGAAGTTGTGCAGAATCAATTGCTGTACGAAGCTGTTATCTCACATTGTCTTCTCTTGGCAACGGATGCAATTGGATGTATAGCAGTGAATAACTTTATTGACAGAATCCAAGGCTTTCATAGGCAAATCCTCCTCGAATTGATCTCTAACAATGTGGTGTTCCTCTCGCAAGATCCTTCAGGGAACCATGTTGTCCAGAAAGTCCTTGGACTTGAAAACCCAATATTTAGTGCAAGAATGGGCGCTCTGCTCCAAGGTCACTTTGCAAGGTTATCAATGCAGAAATGGGGGAGTCATGTGGTTGAAAAATGCTTGGTATCACAAGCAATCATCTATGCGGTTGAGGATCTTGTAACTTGCAGCAGTACCCAACTATTGCAAATAGCCAGAGATCAGTTTGGTAATTATGTGATCCAGAGAGCACTGAAGGCCACTAAGAAATGGAATAATGCACTCCATCTTAGACTTCTCAACATGCTCGAACCAAGTCTCAATGCTCTCCAAAGCGGGTATGGAAAGAATGTCTACAGTTTAATAGTCAATGGAGTTCCACTGAATTAACCAGTTAATAAAGTATAGTATGGTAATATACCTTTGTAGTATGTTCTTGTTTCAGGACACAGTTTTTGTTTCATGGCTCATGTGTGTAAGTGGGTGTTGGCCCTTCAATTTATAGGCATTATGTTTAGGTTCAGTGTGATATTTTTTTGTTTCTTTGGCTTGAGGACTCGTTGTAATTGCTTATTCTGGATGGTGATTGGTAATGAATTTCTTGGTTTTACTTTTTAAAATAAGTGTATCAGGAGATTGTCCTTGCTACATATGAGAAAACTATGCTTTACTACTTACTCGCCAACACAGATCCAAGGTGAGAACTCTAAATTGCCTCCTAATTGACAAACCCTTCTACCAGAATCATCATTCTTAATGCCAATCAAAATCATCATTTTCCAATTTTCTTCGGGAATTTCTGTTCCGGTTACATTAAATTAAGTTGGTCCATAATAAGAAATCTTTTAATTTAGAACTTCGAAAATTTTTTCTAATTAGTTCATCTCATTTGAAAGATAGAAACGAATAAATGATCACCAGTTCAAAAATAGTATCACAATGTCTAACACTCATCCAAGAACCAGCTAATTACATGATTAACAAAAGAAAAAGTAAAGATGAAAGAGATTTCATTTTTTAAGGACAGCAGTATCAGAGCTAATACAACATGAATGTAAAGGAAAATACACTATTCATCACTGGAACATAATTGAAGAATTTGAATTTCAACAGCTCCCCATATCATCACTGTAAACACAAACCACCAGCATCAGCACCCTTTTATTGCCATTTACTAAGCAAACATGCCACATGGCCCATACCAGAAAAATATGAATGTGACATCCGTCCCACCTCCTTGATAACAAATACTGCAGAAAAGTGGAAAACCTATGTACCCAACCCTGTACATCTCAAACTCTACACCTCCAGAACGAGTTCCACAACAGAGCATCAAATAGGCCCTTCAGATAAAGGGGGAATAAAATGACCCAACGAAATTTGGAGAAAAAAAAAAAAAACATATTTCTATCACAAGGCATGCCTGTCATAAGTTTTAACGAGGCATTTATATAAATTGTATGAGAATGACTTAAAAATATAAAGCTAAAATCTGAAAGCACTAACTGACTTGCAATAGGTTCCTTCAAAGCTTCTGCTTCATTTGCTCCAAGCATCCCTAATAGGCAATGGTGTCCGAGCACCACAAGGTAAAAACAATACCCGACAACACTGCTGGTAGAACAGTCTCTTTCTCAAAATATTCTTTCAGAAGTCAGCACCAGCTGGGGCATGGTTTATAAGTGCAATCATACTTTGATGCAGTTTAGGATCAACTTGGCACCACCTCAGAATTCATGCGAATGCCATTACCACCATCTTGACCAACTAAGGATCGCTGGGAAAGATCATATAACATCTTTTTTTGGAAGTCATTTGTGTGAGGAACACTCGCCCGCAAAAGCTCCATAGGTAATTCCCTCTTGATAGCTTCAGCTGGATCTGGAAGAGAAGACTGCATAATACTATCATATTTATTTATACAATACTTAACAAGTAGGACAAAAAACTCATCAAACGAGGCCTTCCAAAGTGCCCGATTTGTCACATTATAGTTGCTAGCATCTTGAAGCTCACCCAACAATTCAAATGCCCTATCCAGAACAGACATTAAAATAAGAGAGGCCCCATTTCCAGCAGAACTTCCTAGTGGCCGAAGTGGGGGCTGCTCTGAGGAACAAACCACTGCTGCAAGACATGCACTAAGTGACCCAAGATCCATGCGGTGAGCACATAATGATACAACCTTTGCAAGATTATTTGTAGTCTCTGCTGCTCCAGGCTCAGATGGGAGACCTCCAAACAAGAACCTCAAATGACGAAAAATAGCCATGCAGACAATTCGCATCAGGTCACTGCCTGCAGAAAGAAGCTGAAGATACCTTGCAAGCAACTTCCGACCCTTCAGAAGAGATACCAGTCGTAAAAACACAAGATCATCTTTTGGTGCAAGTCCAACTGTATGTCCATTCTTGCCAAGTGGGTCAACCAACTGCAGTGATGCAGCCAGCCCTTCCAACAAAACCTGCCTCCTGCGTCTCAATTGGGCTCCACCATCTTGAAGCTGATTAAATTCAAGAAAACGGTCGATATCATCAACATCAAGAAGAAGGCAAAGACCATCTTCAATAGCCACTCTAGCTGCAAGCATAGGCTCCTGTTCTAGGGGTTTTTCAGAAACTTTCTGTTCAGCAACACCACTAATAGATGAGTTTGGAGGGTCAACCTCAAGTAGAGGACGAGGTCTACGAATTGAAGAAAATGCAGCTCTCCCAAGAGCATCAACCTGAAGAAAAGCATGCGGCTCTGCACTAGCACGTGCCCGAGGAGGTAGATCCCTCAAGTGACTTGGGCAGAAATGATGTTTGAGTTTTGCCCCAACAGATTTTTTTGCAAGACAAGCCTGGTGATAGTAATCATCCACATATGGATCATTGCTGTGTGTTGCAGCAAGCTGCATTCTAAGAATACTCTCAATTTCATCAGCTGTCATGTGCTTGGATCTGAACTGTGGCCAAATACCATCAATCTTCTGGCCATTCATATCAACTCCCTGTTGAGAATAACGCATACTTTGTCTACCTTTCTGAGCTGATCTTGGTCTTTGTTCTCTAATATCACCCAGACCAAGCACTGCTTCGAACTTGCTCATCAAGGGTGGGGATGGAGAAAGATGAGGATTAAAAAGTTGAGACTGCATGCCTGATAAATGGCCCAATGATGGCTGAACTGGATGGCGCAGTCGATGCTGCTGAGACTGAAGTTGTGCCATCAACTGTGGAGGCATTAAACCATTTTGATGTGGTAATTGCTGCTGCAATATATTGTTCAAGCGATTGGGATGGTCTCCAGGATACAAGCCTGTGTGGTTAGCCCACTGGCTTGGTGGCCGGCTATTTCCAGATAGTCCTGAAGAAAACTGCGATAAATTTCCACCAAAATGCTGGGATCCATGATGTAAGCCTGACAGTTGAAGCTGAGGACTGGAAAACAGAGAGAGGTTTGGCAAAGAAATTGCCATCTGGGGGCCACCACCAAGATATTGCATACTCAAATGACTATGATTTGGTGAAGCCTGTGGAGATTGTCCACCAGGGGGAGGATATGAAGTGTAAGAAGACTTGGGCATGAGGATAGGTTCGCTAGAGAAGTGCTGATGGTGTTGTTGCTGCTCAGGGTATGAAGATGTTCTGTACAAAGACTTTAATTCTGAAAGGCGAGCAGAAGAAGAATATGGTTGTGAGGACCATCTTTTTCCATCCTGAATGCCTTCAGGGTCAAGTAACTGCTGCTGATCAAACCAGTTAGGAAACTCTTCCCCTTGCACCCATTCAGCAGCTGATGAACCTGGGAGGAATCATTACAACTCAGGATTTTCTTAATTTCCAGACTTTTGAGAATAAACAAGAGAATTACATTTTTTTTCACAATAGAGGAGTATAATAATGAACTACAGCATAAAATGCAAGAATAAAAGAAAGCATACATGAGGGGACTGCATAGCAATTCAGCATAAAATTTCACAATATGCAAGTTGAAAAGAGAAATACAAGACCGAGAGGTCTAAAACCATTTTTTTTTCAAAATTCAATACAATAACACAAGATATTATGACTTGATCCAGAATTCAACACCTAAGATTCACCCAGAAGTTAAAATTGCCTTTCTCATAGTTAGATCTTTAACCCTGCAATAGAACATATGCATAAAAATGGCCCAGATAGCATTCGCAATGGATAAAATTGCATGGAACTTGGACAAAATTGACACCGATGTCAAACCTTAAACCCTCATAAATGTTTACTGTTGGAAAAAAAATACAGTTTTATGCATTAAATAAATTCCAAAATCCAAGCTTTGTGTTACTATAGCATGAGATTTGCATACTCACTTTCTCTGGATCCCCTGTCACCAATTACTCCTGCTGTTCTTGGTCCACTGACAACCTTGTTCAACTGGAAGAAATGAAAACAAATACAAGTAAGCAAAACTTTCATAGCATCTGATTTTCAAATGCTTGTCAAGTAGATATGATTGATATCCATGAGAAAATATCCGTTGCTTTCCAATCCTAAATACTTCGAAAAGGCAAAAAAATTTATTTATATCATTCCTAGCCTAGAATTGTCAGACTATGAAAGACAATTATCAGTTTATTGCGCATATTGGAAAGACAACAATCACTTGCTGCCCTTTCAATTCAGAAACATAATTTTGTTACAATCTCACAAAACTACCTTCCAAATTTTAAACTTGGATAATTGCAACAGCCATGTTATAATCTCAAATAAAACCAGCTAACGGAACAATGAAATTCACATTTCGAAAATGCACCCAAGCTTGACATCGGAATTTTACATCATTAATTATAAAAGCTATAAGTTCTTTTTTAGGAAAAAATTGATTCATACTTGAGAATAGTGAACTGACCTTTGAAAATGTACTGGCAAGATCATCAATATCAGAGAGAGATCTTGCAAGCTCACCCTACAAACAAGAGAGAACAGTTAAATGCACATTTAAAAGTTCTACCATTTGAATATCATCAACAAAATATAAAGAGTAAAAACAAAGGTATCAATCACGATCTTAGAGTTGTTGCATAATAAAACAAAGCTCAACAGATACATCCATAATAGAGGTTGTGAACTCGCAGGAGAGCACCAGCATTGTACAATCAAGCATGGTAAGAAGTGTTTGAAATCAAGCAGTGACCTAATAAAATAAGAGTACACTGCTAACAAGCAGCCATACACATGATGTAGAGAGCATTAATACAATCATCATCATATAGCATTTTAAAATTTGTGTTTTATTTATTTTGAAGGGAAGTATCAATAAGTTTTGGAAGTTTCAACATTCTTACTTTATCCCTGTTTTGGAGAAAAGTCAAAATAATTCATGCCGCAAATGCATTAATCTAGTTTTGTAACAGAAATGCAAACTTTGATAACCCTGTAAGTTAAATTAAGCCTCGCCACCATGAAATGTCAAAATGAGCCAAAACAAGAAAGAACATTCATAAATGAGAAAAAAAAATGGCAACCTCTTGTCTACCAAAGATGAACTCCTCCCCATCAAACCCACCACCAATCCCAGGCAAGTCCTCTACTTCTTCATCTAATCCACCTAACTCAACTTCCTCAACAAGATCATTACCAAAGAATGCATATTGAGATGCATCAAACACCGCAGCACCACCTTCAGAAAAGCACGAGAATTCAAATTAGTTACTAACATAGCTGTCAATAATACAACACTTGACATTATTCACATATATTCATAAAACACAGCTCAAGAAGGATTTCGGAGCCTGTAGAATTTTAGCTCACAACGAAACAAGATCTTGAAATACAGAAAGAATATGCAAGAAATGAAACTGGGTCCTCGTTTACCGTTGACCACAAAAGATTTCATGTAATTTTCTAAATATTCATCGCCAACAAAAAAAAAAAAAAAAACAAAAACAAAAACGGAAAGAAAGAATGAAAAGAAATCGCCAAAACTAGATCATAACAACACAAATTGGAAAGTAATAATCAGCTAAAAACCTGAAGAATCATCTCCAAGTTGCTTAAGATCATCAGCTTTTAGAGGTTCTTGAAAACTACCCCCGCTTCCAAATCTTTCCATATCTACAATTTTTTTTTGGACGCTAAATTCTACAAAATTAGAAAAAAAAATTCCAAAAAAAAAACCCTTGAAAATTGAAAGGCTTCTAGGGTTTCTGCAGAAAAGATTTATACAAGTGCAAATTAATACAATTATAACTCATAGTTGAAACAAAAAAAAATCGAGGCTTCTGGATTGGAAAAATGATGATAACAACAACAATAATAAAAGATAATGGAAAGAAGAAAAGCCTTGTAGTAAAAGGAGATAACGATTGCGATTTATTATTGCAGCAGAGAGAGATGGGAAGGGAGGGGTCGGTGAGTGTTGTCAAATGGGGTTCTTTACTTTCTTTTTAAATTTTTCCCTTTCTTATTTATTTATTTTTTAACTGAGCTCCAGCAAATGGTACAGAGACGAGACATGGATGGAATCCTTGGGACCAAAATATTCCGCTCTTTGTTTTTTTTAACCATTTCCGCCGCTGCGACTATCTATTTTGGTTATTAAGCTTTTGCTGCGTTGTTTTTGCTTTTTTTTTTCTTTCATGAAAAATGTTATTTAATTCAATTCTTATATTTCTTTTCAATTTGTGAAAAATTTAACCAATTTTCATGGGATGAGAATAGAAATTAAACCATATGATTAAAATCTATAATAATTTTTTTATGCTACTTAATTTTATATTGTCTAATTTATCATTTCTAATAATGTATTATCTAACCATAAAGATATAAAAAATATTAGATTAAGTTTTTTTTGGTTTCTATCCCTTTTTTTTAACATATAATTCTTGTTTTAAAGTTGGCTTTTGGGTAAATTATTATTAATTTTTTTTAAGTCACGTACTAAGTTTTTACTAGTTCAATTCAATTCATATATATTTATAAAAATAATAGTAAAAAAATTTATCAATAAATTTACCACAATTATATATGCCATAATTTAAAATTAAAATATAATTTTATCAATAAATTTACCACAATTATATATGCCATAATTTAAAATTAAAAAATAGTTTAAGTGAAAATAATAGAATGTTAATTGATTATCCTGATTATTCGTAAATTATTACTAGTTTAACGTAGTAGTAATATGCTTATAGCAGAAAATATGCAAATATGATTAAGAGAAATTATAATTACAAACACTACTACGTTTTTCATTTTGTATTTTGTGTATATGTATATTTTTTTCTGAACTAGTTTTTGTACGTGGTATCTTAGATTTGTATGTTGATGTGTATATGTTTTTTCTTACTCGGAAAAAATGAAATGGATTTAGAGAACATGCTTTTGAAATTTTGGATTTTTTGAT
This sequence comes from Mallotus nudiflorus, assembly GCA_947683625.1. Classification (NCBI taxonomy): domain Eukaryota; kingdom Viridiplantae; phylum Streptophyta; class Magnoliopsida; order Malpighiales; family Euphorbiaceae; genus Mallotus; species Mallotus nudiflorus. The sequence goes on along the minus strand of CANTUR010000058.1, from coordinate 4,028,201 downwards.
AGAAATTTTTTAATTTTAAAGTTTATGTTATGGAATTTTTTCTTCATTTCAATCATTTCTCTAATCTCAATTAAAACAAATTACTACTAATAAGGTGTAAATCAATTGGTATTTTATTGAACCATAAAAGTGATGTCTTAAATTCAATTTTTAAATGGAACATGTTTGCAATATTTTTTGACCTATGTGGAGCAAATTGTGGCTTGTTTGATATATAACAATATATGTATAGTGATACTGTAATTTCTTTAAAAAAAATTAAAGCAATTATTATATGATGTAAAATTCAATTAAAGATAAAAATTTTCGTTTGGTTTATTTTTACTAAAAAATTTATTTATTTATTAACTAAAGAAAACAATGATCAAAGTCTTAACCTCTAAACACCTTGAAGAAAATTATATTATTAAATTATACAGATAATTTTTTATTTTTAAAATAAAAATTTATTTACAAATAAATTTTTAACAATAAAATGTGTTTAATTTAATCAATATATCATAAAATGAATTTATTTAAATATTCTAATAGTTTTAGAATTTAATTAAGTAATAAATAATTTCATAAATTAAAAAAATAAAAAATAAAATTTATAAACTTTTTATTTAAATCAAATATAAAATGCATTTGGGCAAATTTTATATTTTTGTTGGTTATTGTAAAGAAAGAGATACGTATGTATTTTTTAATGGACATTTATAGTATTCTGCGATGATTCGGATCCACAGAATTTCATGCACGTGTCTTTCACAAAATAGTAGACACGCGGACACCGATCAACCAGCTGTTCATGAACACCTGGCAAGACACAATTAGCTAATTAAGAGTTTCGGATACAGCGACCCACACTAGAGCACAGCTTCTAAAACCCAGAGTCTGGTTTTTATTCAGTGGCCACTGCTTTCCCTCCGGTGATAAACCCGCCCCTTTCTTTCATTTTTCTCTTGTGTAAAAAAAAAAAAAAAAAAAAAATGGCGAGAGTAGCTTGTAGTAACCTGATACCTACCTTATCGTCACCATTTCTATGGAGAAACACTTCTCTTTTCACTCATACATCTCAGTTTATGGGCGTTTTAGGTACTAAAACCAGGCGGTTTTCATCTTCTACAAAGATAAGCATGAGCTTGAAAGCCGGAATCGTTGGACTTCCTAACGTTGGAAAATCCACTCTGTTTAACGCTGTTGTAAGCAATTGTACTGCTTCAATTCAATTCTTTCGATTCTTTTTACGATTATGATGGAATTGATTGATTATGTTTCTGCAGGTGGAGAATGGTAAAGCTCAAGCAGCTAATTTTCCTTTCTGTACAATAGAACCAAATGTAGGAACTGTAGCTGTTCCAGATCCTCGATTAAATGTGCTTTCTGATCTTAGCAAATCTCAGCGTGCAGTTCCTGCTTCTATTGAATTTGTTGATATTGCCGGACTCGTGAAAGGCGCTAGTCAAGGAGAGGTTACTTCAATTTTTCTCCGTTTATTTTCGGTTATTATTATTTAATTAATGCAGTTTATATATAATCTGATTTTTTTTTTTGGGACAGGGGTTAGGCAATAAATTTTTATCTCATATTCGCGAGGTTGACTCCATTCTTCAGGTTTTTATCGGAAATCTTTGCAATTGTTGGCGATGTTGTTAGTTAATTATTTATATTGTAATATAAAGGCTTTTGGTTTTAGGTTGTGCGATGTTTTGAAGATAATGACATTGTTCATGTCAGTGGCAAGGTTGATCCTAAGTCTGATATTGATGTAATCAATTTAGAGCTTGTTTTCTCAGATTTGGACCAGGTATGCTCAATAGAGCATGTTCTTGCTTACTTGTTGAGCCTTGAAGGTATACATATAGTTCATGTTTGCAAGATAAGCTGATAGAACTGAATTATACCGTTTACAAGAAATGCAGATTGAAAAAAGATTAGAAAAACTTAAAAGGGGGAAGGCCAAGGATTCACAATCTAAACTCAAGGTGAAGAAGTAATCTTTTACTGTGAAATACTGTACCAGTAAACTTTGCTTGTAGATAGATAGAGATAGACCGATAATTGAGCGTGTCGATTTTCTACATGCAATTTTTCTGTACATCAGGAAGAAGCAGAAAAGTCTGCTTTGGAAAAAATTCAAGGGGCGCTGATGGATGGAAAACCAGCACGATCTGTAACATTGACAGATTTTGAAAAGAACGCAATAAAGCAGCTATGCTTGCTGACAATGAAACCTGTCATCTATGTGGCAAATGTTGCTGAATCCGACCTTGCCGTATCTGAGAGTAATCCACATGTCAAAGAAGTGATGAATCTTTCATCTGAATTGCAATCTGGATTGGTTACAATTTCAGCACAGGTTTGGCAACAACTTAATAGAACTTATATTTTTCTGTGCTTGTGTGCTCACATGTATAGAAATGTCTATTTTATAATTTTACTTGCGTTGAGGTTGCATTTGTAAACTGTAATGCGAGGCAAGTAAAATGTTTAACATTGCAGGTTGAGTCAGAGCTTACTGAACTCCCAGTTGAAGAAAGAACTGAATATTTGAACTCACTTGGAGTCAATGAGAGTGGCCTTGGAAACCTTATTAGGGCAACATATAACCTTTTAGGACTTCGTACATACTTTACTTCTGGTGAGAAGGTGAGGAAGAGCGATTTGACGGTTTCCTGAGCACTATTTTGTTAATTGTTGACCCTTTAAAGGACTTTCCTGAACACTTTTTTTTAATTGTTGAACCTTTAAAGGAGTATTTTCATTTTTTCCACAGGAAACAAGAGCATGGACTATCCTTGCAGGTTAGTTTTGTTTTGCTATTTATTGAGCTTGGTTTAACTTGAACTGATAATTGGTTTCAGCCATAGCTATAGTGGGGAGATTTGGAAACATGTTAAACCATGTTTAACTTGGTTTAACATGGTTGATCATGGAGATGGCCTGGAGCAACCCAGTGGGAGCTCTTTTTAGCTGCATCTGCCATTGAGATTAGGAGGCTTGTTGTCTAAGTTCTGTTCCTCATGTTTCAGGAATGACTGCACCTCAAGCTGCTGGAGTTATACACTCAGACTTTGAGAAAGGTTTTATTCGAGCTGAAACGGTAAGCATCTCAAATTAAGTTTTGACTTACCATCCAAAATGCGGTTTTCAGCTTTCTAATTAATCATTTTTGTGCAAGAAGTAACTGTATAATAGGCGTATTGATTTGAGTATGGAGATTACGCCTCGCTTAGGAGCATAAATGGAATCCTGAGTGTTGCATCTTGCAGGATGGAATATTTTAAGTGTGGAAAACCTAGTTGTAGCTCTCGTTTAGCCTATTTTAATTTGTCTTTTTACCTATATATGGTATATTGATGAAACTTGAAATGGCCATCATGCAACATCAAGTTGGTTATTTGACAAAACTAGAACTGTTTTTGCAATAAACTATGTTTTGTGAGAAGGTTTTCTAAACACATTACTAACAGCTGTCAGATATATGAGAATGTTGATTCTTGTTTGATGGAAAGGCAAACTTTGAAACCTGAACATCCCTAAAAGGAGTATCTTTCTATGAGTCCTACACCCTTTTGCTAATTCAACCTTAAGATTCAAAATTTGTTTAACTCTTGACCACCATGTGCAAATATATTATATACAGTCCGCATAAATATGCCACACTATTTTTTTCTACATTCAAAATGATGTGATTCTGCAAAATTTTTCTTTATTCTTTAAATGAACTTGAAGTAGCACTGTCATTTCTACATTTCTAAATTAGAAACTTCTGCTGTATATTTTATAATAAGCTGAGGATTTGGGGTGCTAATGATATTGTTTGCACCACACTATTATTGTGCTGGAAGCAAGTTTGGTATTTGGGTAAAAGAGGTTTAAAGTTATCTAAAAGAAAGGGCAATATTTTTAAGACTAATGATGGAGTAAACTGGTGTAATGTTGAAAAGCAGTTGGTGAATGCTGACAGCTCATGTTTTTTGAGATTACTTCTTCTTTTTTAAGAATAAGCTGCATTGTTTTTGAATCTCCTGTTGCCATGCATCAGAAAGATCTTGTACTTGGCTATTAAGACCTGTGGAAACTTGAGTAAAGAATTTAGACCCTGTATTTTGCTATGAAGAACCTTCGTAGTAAAATGCGAACTTTTGGTGATGAATTCTTAAGATTTGCTTGACAAGGACAGAAGTCCCCATCTTGAAATTTTATCTACACATGTTGGAAATGAGGAGTTTTATTAATTTGTGTTGCCATCACTTTCTGAAATGTTAATAATTGTGTGTAATTTATTCTGTTAAAGTGACCCTTTTGCTTCTTCTCTTCCTACTTTTTTCAGGTGGCCTATGATGATTTTGTTGCTGCTGGTTCATTAGCTGCTGCAAGGGAAAAAGGACTGGTAAGTTGTTTGTTTTGCCTTAAGAATTTGTATCCTATGTTTCTGAGTTGAAAGTTGCACCATGTTTCTGTTCTCTTGAAGACTTGCTACTTAAGAACACCTTTTTTTCCTCCCCTGCAGTTGAGATCTGAAGGTAAAGAATATGTTGTTCAAGAAGGAGATGTCATGCTATTTCGTTTCAACATTTAACAACACTACACCGAAACTGTAATCATAATCATCATAGAGCACTGGCAAGAATTCAGTGGGCTAGGATCACCTATGATTGATCTACAAACAAAATTTTCATGACTGCATAAATGGTGGTTGGATGTGAAAACTGAAAGCAAAATTCCTTTTTTTTTTTTTTGGCTCTACATTCATTGGGGTGTCATTAATTTATAGGTTAGTCCGAGGGCAGTTTGTATAATGCAGGGTGATCTGTACTTGAGGACATTTTGAGTTCAGGATATACTCATTTTGGTTATCCAACAAGAATGGATACGGGGAGGAAGTAAAATGAATGCCTTCAACAAAACAACCACGGTATTAGTATTCATTCTTTTGTACTGTGAATTGATTTTTCTTGAGCAATGCACGAAATTAGGAATTTGTATCTATTTCATTATGGTTATGCAATTGCTTAATGTTTTATGTTCAGAATTGCCTTTGCTCCCGACCTCTGAAAATTAGTTCTACGTCATTCGTGCGTTGCTGCATATAATTTAGTAAATATCATTTGGTTTCCCCTGGTTACATCTGTTATATAATTTAGATCCCAAAAATGACAAAATGCGGTCAATCTTGTAAAATATTAAGAATGCAAGGATTATATAGGCAAAAACCTGCATCAGATTTGTACTATAAGATCAAGCGTCATTTTCAGGTGACGCTTTTTGAGTGTGATTTTGATTTCTATTGTAGCTGGATTCTTGGTCCTGTTATAAACTTCCCATTGATGTGATAGATGAGGCTTTTGCTTCTAAGCAACTAAAATTCCCTGCAGTTTTCACTTGGAAGCTAAGCCCAAAAGAAGCTTCATTACTCAGAAATCCAACAAATTCAGCAAGCTGGTAGCCAGGACCCACTTATTGCCCTCGTATGATAGCTAATGTTGCAATCTAATCAAGGCATGCGTAATTTAACCTGTTAATGATCAAAGAATAAAAAAGAATAGAGAAAAGGTTGTAGTTATTATTCACGAATTTGCAGTCTACGTTTTGATTAATTAAATTGAAGAAAATCTTTGTGTTCACTTTACACTTTTTAGAGCATGCAACTTTGAATTTGTTTATTTTCTTTTATTTTGGTGGTTGTGGTAATTGTATATGGCTTACCAAATGGGGTACAAAATTGTGTCTAGAAATGGGAAAACATGTTTGGACATACTTTTATAGGAGAGCTTATCTAAAACAGCGACTGATGAACAATGACCAAAAGGATTAATGAAGGATGTTTACCTGTTAATTTTGACGCTAATATCAACAAAAATAATAATAATTCTTCTGGGCTCCAAACCTTAAAATGTTGGCAATAGGCCATCTCTTAATCCCATTATCAAGAATTGTCTCCTTATCCATAATCATTGTTATTATCCTTATCATTACAATTCTTTTCATTTCTGATAAACTATGATAATGATTGACAAGTGTACCATGAAAGGCTCTAACATCATAAAAATAATAAGTCTTAAATGAGAAAAGATAATAATAATAATAATAATAATAAGCACGTCTACATGAGACGTCAACAGTGACGTTATTGCATTCCACAATAACTATCGTGTCTTTTTATTTTTTTTATTCATATTATTAGAAAAATAAAAAATATTTTTGATATATATATTTAAATGTATGTTGAAAATCTAAAATCTAAAGTGTACCCGTGAGGTGAATTCATCGTTTAAAAATTTAAAAATTTATATTTTATATATATATATATGTGTATGTGTTAGAAATCTAAAACCTAAGGTATACCTACGGAATGAATCATCGTATAAAAATTTAAATATAATTTTTTTTTTATTTTTTAATAATGCAATATGAAAAAAAAAGTGATATTATTATAAATGTTGTTACTTACGACATATAACATTTTTCTAATATTAATAAAAATAATACCAATAAATGTCACCGGTCATATAAAAATAAAAAAAATTTATTTGATGATACATTTTAGTTGTTTGTCGCAGATAGCAATATGCGACTCATTTTGCTACCTGCAACATTAAATATAATAATAATAATAATAATAATAATAATAATGTGTACATATGAAAGTGTGAATAAATTTTCATTACCAATAAATCCTTTATGATAATGACTTTTAAACTTGTTAAGGTAGAGAAAGAATAGGGAGATGAAGAAACTAGATTTTCATTTATTCTATTAATAATGATTAGGAGTGTAATTGTGATTAATCAAGTCGACATGAGAGAATGTTAAGAATTATTCAAGTTTTGTCATATAGTTCACCAACTCATAAAGTCATGTTCACTTGCATTAACATTGAATTGGGGCTGCAAGAATTGATCCATTCACTTAGCTAATTACACACACTTACTTGCAAATAAACTATAGCCCTGTGGGTATAAGGGGAGGTTATAGATGGTTTTCATAATTACTTGAGTTGTAAAAACTTCTAATTGTAGAGAGTAAGTTCGAATTCTCATATTTTTAACCATTTCTTCTAAATTTTATTTATCGATAAAATTAAATATCGATAAATCTCTTTGAAATGATTAAAAATAAAATAATATTTAATTAATTGTATATTCAGACAATACCGGTCACGTTATGATGCATAAAATAAAATAACATATGATGCAGAGTGTTGAACAAGGAGTTGTGGATGGGCATTTTGTTTTGTGTGGGGGGGATGGGATTTCACCATTTTAAGGAGAAAGACGATACATTTCACATGAGCCGCTATTGAGAGACAATGACCGTATGTTGGCGGCCAGCCACAGTATTGTCGCTTTTGCTTGCATATATTCATACCAAAAATTACAATATTTACTACTTGTTATGTTTATTTTAATTTTTAAAATTTGATAAAAATATTCCAATAATTTCAAACATTTATAATTTTAGTATAATGTGAAATTTAGCTAAAATAAAAAATATATATACATATAATATTTAAATTTTAAATTTTATAAGTGTCCCTCTATATAATTCAATATTCACGCATCAAACTTATATTTTGAGTTATTAAAATTCACAATATATTTCTATAAAAAAATTAAAAAATCTTATTTTAAAGTACATATGTTTATTTTTATATAAAAAAACTCTAATTCTATTACATTTAAAACATTCTTTTCTTTTCCGTAAAAAATTATGTATTTTATTATAACTAAGGCATCCATATTTTAACTATTTTTTATTTTTATTTTATTTATTAATTATTATTATTAATATACATATTAAAAATATATATGATGTACTCTTAATAAAAAATAATAAAATAAAATTATATAATAAATTTTTTAGTTATTATTTATAGTTCACACAAAACAAAACGTGAATTCACAACAAGATTTAAATAAATTTTTATAAAAAACTTACAAATGCTATAACTTTTTTATTCTAATAGGCCCAATTTTTTTTTACAGTCACAAATTAGAGTTGAAAAAATTTAAATCCAAATTTTTCAATAATATCATAAGAGTTTAGTCACTTGATCAAACATCACTTACACCAATACCTCCAATTATTCAGCTATAGATGCTATTTTAAGACCAATACATGCACCTCGCATTTGACATAATTAAAATTAACAGAATATGTAGTCAGGAATTGCTTCATTGGATGTGGCTGAGAAATGATGCATAAGTGCACACGTTCATGCACAAATGCAACAAACCAACATTCGGTGCGTGCGTTATAGGCCTTAGAATACATGATGAATTCTTGTAATTGTCAACCGATAACAAACTCTAGTTATTATTTAGGTACTTGATATTTATCTTTTGTTATCATTAGACTTTGGTTTTCACTCAAACTCTTCTCACTTGTGTTATTTATATTTTGATGTACTTTGTAAATATAATATACTGAAATACAAATACAAAGACCATTGTTTATATGGTTGTAGGTGGCGGGATTTAGCACACATTTAAATATTTGACGACCACGGTATTATATGGGCTCGAGGCCCACTAGGAAATATGATATAGGTTTTGAGTCTATTCGAAGATGGAGTCGTCACCCGAATAAAAATCGGGATACACTATACAACAACTGAATTCCACGGAGGTTCCCAGAAACCGTTAGTAGAGATTGGGTTCGGAAATTGGGTATGAGTGTTTGAATGCTCACCCAACCTTACAGTTAGCATCCGTTTGTATTTTGCATTTTATTACCATTTAATTATTTAATTATTTTCTCATTTACCACACGTAATGAAATTGTCAAATTTTATAATTAAGCTCGAGTTTGTACATTAGTCCAATTTCTTGCCTTTAAGTCCCAACATTCAAAAAATGCAGTGAATAAAATAAATAATAATTTACAACCATTCATTCAAAATTAAATGGGGAAAGGGATTAAGGATAACAATGCTTGTTAGGCTAAATAAAAGAATAATATACAGAAAGTAAACCAAACATATACCGAAAATAAGCCAATAAAATGACATAAAAACTACAATGTACAAGGGAACAACTAACAAAAGTGACTACTCAATGACAGAAATCATCAAACAATTCCTGCAAATAACACACGGTTAGCCCTTCCTTTTCACAAAAAACGAAGTCACATGTAATGATACTTACAAGGAGACTCTTTATATAAAAAAAAGGGTTTCACATTACGGACTAAAGAAACCATCAAATAGTCAAGATAATCACCATCATGCAATTATACAGACATATTTAAAGTCAAAAGAGGACATATTAAAGCATACGTCAAAGCAAACAAACGAAAAACGAAGCAGGAAGCGGGTTAACCCTGTCAATGAGGCGGTCGCCTCATTGATGAGGCGACGCCTCATCAACAGGGGAACTTGCCTCATTGCCAAGAGAACGTGAGTCACATACAGAAAAAAGGGGCCTCTTGGAGGCGATTGCCTCATTGAGATGCAGAGGCATCGCCTGATCACCAGGCCGGCTTTGACTCCCAAGACGTACAGACTTCTACTCTAAGTAACCAAAACATACATATACACACTCTACACTCATCATACTATGACTACATGCAAAAGTATTCAAAGATCCATCGATAAAATGGGATATCAAGCATGACACACTAGAGATAAACCTAAAATGTACTAATGGCTCAGTTACACATAAGCAAGAACACACAAAATGATGAACATGTCAAGTTTAAGTGCAGATTTTATACCAAAATGAGAGGCCCTCAGAGCTGTTTTGATTGAGATCCTTGCTAGGATGTGGTATCTACCTTTGACATAAGTTTCTTCCTTCTTCTCTTATGGAGAAAGTGGATTCCTTTGCTTTAACCTTCCTCCCCTTTATTGAGGACATTTTTCCTTTTTTTTCCCCTTTGTGTTTTTCTTTTTTTCAGAACTCTCTTTCCCCTTTCTTTTCTAACCTCCCTTTCTCTCTTTTTTTTCCTCTTTTATTCCTTAGCTTTCCCATGCCCCTAACCCTCCTAGCCCATCATGAGCTCTCATAGCCTTTTTTCTTTCCCCAAAAATCTTTCCCTCATGTAAGAAAGAGGTATAGAGAGTGGGGCTCGCACCACTTAGCTGTTATGATTGCAGCTGCAAGTGGGCTAGTATAAGGGCGGCGCCTCATCGGTGAGGCGATCACCTCTGTGATGAGGCAATCGCCTCATTGGTAGCTGCTAAAGAGGCGATCGCCTCATTACACTGAGGCGATGCCCCTTTGGCCCGGGCCTGCACTGGGCTAGATTTGGATAGTTGGGCTCGATTTTGGGTTTTTCAGGCTTTGGGTTTTCAAATCCACTTTTCACTTAGAGATTCAGGCTTCATTCTCATGTCCAAGTTCATATTCTCATCATTGGGCTTGACAATGGGCTAGTTAAACTTAGCAACCCTAATTCATCCCCTAACACGGGCCGACCGAATCGGGTGTCTGTAATGGTATCAAAGCATATAAGGCGTCAAATACTAACACCCAACTTATTTCTGTCACCTTCTCAGCCTTACCTTCTTCTTCAACTCAATTGAAATTTTTTGTTAAGTTAAATTTCAGAAACTATTTAGCTTGGAAAACACAGCTACTGCCTCTTCTAAATTCATAAGATTTAACCGATTTCATTGATAGTTCAAACTCGGCACCACCTCCTTCCATACCAAGCACCGATAATCCAAACAATCAAATTTGCAATCCAACATACTTGAGCTAGTTTAAAAAAGATCAATTATTACTCTCCTGAATACTCTCTTCCATCTTAGAAGAAATTTTTCCCTATATTACTAATATCACCTCTTCTTATTCAACCTGGCATACTCTCGCTACTACCTTTGGGGCTATTTCCTAAAACAAATAATTACAACTCAATATTGAGCTACAAGAACTCAAAAAAAAATGATCTCAGTGTTTCGCAATACCTCCTCAAGTTTAAATCTCTTGTTGACAAACTTTCAGCTATTGGTCGCACCATATCTTCGACTGAGTTTAATGCAGTCGTATTTCGTAACTTGTGGCCTGAGTATCATATTGCTCACTCTTCATCCTTTACCAGTCACATTTGATGAACTGCACAGTCACTTAGCAACTCATGATATTCTTTTACAAAGCCTACGCCAACTCAGTCAGGTTCTTTATCATTTTCTCCTAAGTCCTTTTGAGGTTCTAGTCCTCACTCATAGCTTCGCAAACATGGCCAAAATACCTCTATTGCTTATAAGATATATGGATTATATAATCACACAGCCACTAATTACCGACGTCACTACTAGTCCATGCATGCTGCCTCTTTATCACCACAAGCTTATCTCACTTATTCGTGGCCAGCACCTCAATCCTATCCCATGTAGCCTTGGGTAGCGAATACAGGCGCAAAAGCTCACATTACTCCAGACATAGGAGCACTTCATCTTCCACAACCATTTAATGGTTCTGATCAAATTCCAATAGGCAATGGGAATGGTGTCCAAATCTAAGCCAATGGTAACTCTTTTATTCACTCTCTTTCTTGTTATTTTTTACTAAAAAATACCTTGCATGCTCCTTAAATATCTACACCCTTGGTTTCTGTCTACAAATTTAGTTAAGATAACCAATGTTTCTTTGAATTTTGGCCCTCCTTCTTCATGATTAAGGATCATATTATAAGGCAGGAGCTTTTGAGAGGAGCACTTAGCAATGGCCTCTACATATTTCCATAATCCAATCCAAAAGCTTTGTTGGTAGCAACACCACTCTCCCTCTGGCATGCTCGATTTGGACATCCCCATGATCAAATCACTCACCGAATTATGGCAAATCAATATTTAACTTTTTCTAAGCAATGTAATAAAGGCAAGTGTGGCTCTTGTTACCTTGGCAAGTCCAGTAGATTATCATTACCATTGGTACCTCATTGTAGTAAAAAATCATTTGATTTAGTTTATTCAGATGTTTGGGGACCCTCTCCCACATTATCTAATCTTGGTTTAGAATATTTCATTTTATTTGTGGATGATTTTACCATATACACTTGGATTTTCTTTATGAAAAACATGAGTGAAGTTCATGATATTGTCATCAAATTTAACACTTATATTGAATGACAATTTAAAGCTACTTTGGAGGCCTTCAATATAACTTTGATGGTGAATATCAATTTATGAACTCTTTCTTTAAAACCAAGAGCATCAAACATTGACTTACTTACCTGCACACTCATGAACAGAATGGTATTGCGGAACAAAAAATCAGACATATTGTTAATACTTCACTTACACTCATGGCTCATGCATCTCTTCATTTTCGCTACTGGACTTACTTACTTGATACTGCAGTCGGTCTTATTAATGGTTTACCCACTTCGGTCTTGAAGATCATTGCCCCTATTCTAAGTTATTTGGCAAAACTCCTTCTTATCGTGATCTAAAAGTCTTCGACTGCTCTATATATCCCCTTATGTGCCCCTACAATTAACATAAATTTTCTTACAAAGCTAAAGAGTGTATTTATCTTGGGCTATCTTCTTAACACTTTGGCCATCAATGTCTTGATAAATCAACAGGGCACATCCATATAGCTCGCTATGCTCGCTTTATTGAAGATCATTTTCCATTCCAAGCCTCTGCTCATATTTCTACCATAATTCTAACTTGTGACAACACCCCTTAGTTGCGTGTAGATTCGGTACTTTCCACTACACTAGGTACTCTTTCTAACTTAACTCTAATCTCTTATTCTCCTTTTCATTCTAATATAAACTCTCCAACCTTATCACCTCTAGCTACATCTACTATTCAACCACCTTCTCCCTATTCAAATTCTACCCAATTGATTATATCTCCTAATCCAACTCTATCACTAATGAATCCTCACTCACCAACTCCTACCCTAAAACCTTCTCCTACATCGTAACCATCACCTTCGGGTCTAAATCTAATTGTCAATTTATCAAGGTATTCCTCATCTGTCTTATCACGCACCCACTCCATCACCATTAACCCACTTAACTCTCTAATTCAAACACACCTTATGCTTCTACGCCCTTTAATAATGCAGAAGCACATAACCCTTTTAACTTATAAACACACCTCTCCTTCTCCGTTACCTCTTAAACCCACAACCTATACTAAAGCAAACAAACATCATTAATGGCGAGCAACTATGCAAGATGAGCTTAATGCTCTTATTCAGACCAAGACTTGGACATTAGTGCCTTGTCCTTCACATGCCAATGTCATTGGCAACAAGTGGGTTTTCTATATTAAACGTAATTCGGATGGTTCCATCTCTAACTATAAAGATCGTCTAGTTACTAAAGGTTTTCATCAACAAAATGACATTGACTTTGCAAAAACTTTTAGTCCAGTGGTCAAGGCCACAACTATTCGGTTAATTCTCTCTCTTGTAATTACTCACAACTGGCCACTTCATCAAATAGATGTGTAAAATGCGTTCTTACATGGAATACTTGATGAACCTATTTATATGCAATAGTCGTAAGGCTTTATTGACCAAAATCATCCTAATTATGTTTTTCAACTCTAAAAATTACTTTATGGTTTACAGCAAGCACCACGGGTTTGGCTCCATTAATTACAATATTTTCTACAGAGTCTTGGCTTCAACACATTCAAAGCTTATCACTCTCTTTTTATCCTTCATAAAGATAGCCATGTTCTTCTATTACTTGTCTATGTCGATGATATAATCCTCATTGGATCATTAATTCAGCTACTACATGACACTCTATTTGCTTTAAAGGATGAATTCCTTATAAAAGATATTGGCACTCTGTCCTATTTCCTTGGCATTGAGGTTCACCGCTCCACTAACGGCTTGCACCTTAATCAAACAAAGTATCTTGGTGACTTACTGTCTAAATCCGGTTTGCAAGATGCTAAGGGTTGCCTTACACCAATGGCAACAACTCCCTCTTTGAGTAAATTTAATGGTCAACCTCTCTCTAATCCAATGTTTTATCACCAACTTGTTGTTACATTACAATATGCAATTCTCACGAGGCTAGATATAACATTTTTTGTAAACAAACTTTGCTAATTTATGCACTTTCCTTCTGATACTCATTGGCTAGCATTAAAAAGACTTCTTTGCTATGTTAAACACACCCTTCACTATTCTCTATTATTCGACAAACACTCATCACTTAATCTTCATTATTTCTCGAATAGTGATTGGGGTGGTTACTCGGATGATTGTCGCTCTACCACTGGTTTTGCCATTTATCTTGGCAAAAACCTTGTTTCATGGTGTGCCAAAAAGCAATCAACTATAGTAAGATCATCTACTAAAAGTGAGTATAAGGCTATTGCAAATACTACTACTGATCTGAATTGGATCTAACATCTACTCTCTGAGTTTGGTCTCATGTCCTCATCTTCGACAACTCTCTGGTGTGATAACATTGGTGCCATTTACATGTCATCAAATCCAGTCTTCCATGCCCGAACAAAAAACATAGAGTTGGACTACCACTTTGTTAGAGAACAAGTTCAAAATGGCATAATTTGCATCAAATTTTTATCAAGCAAAGACTAAATTACTAACATATTCACCAAACCATTGAGTGCTCGTCTATTCTAGCAAATTGTCTCTAAGCTACGATTGTTGCCTTTACCATCTTCCTCATCTTCGCACTCTTTGATTTGGGGGAGGTGTCAATAGATAATAAACTTTAGTTATTGTTTAGGTACTTGATACTTATCTTTTGTTATCATTAAATTTCCATTTGCAATCAAATTCTTCTCATTTGTGTTATTTATATTCTGATGTACTCTATAAATATAACATACTGAAATACAAATGCAAAGGCCATTGTTTATAGTAATATTAAACAAAAGTATGAAATAATTGCCCATGCCTAGGTAACATATATGTGGACCCAATAATCCTTTCTTGCATGTAATTAAGCAAGTGGTGTTCTGGGATCACTGATTATAGGCTTATCGATAAAACTGTTGACTTTGTGTTTTGATGTTTGGGTCCTTGAGATCATTCATGTATAGGCCATGTGACAAGGGCTGCTGGCTTCATGACATGATAAAAAAGGATTCACGTGCACACATTTTATCATTTAACCATGAAAGATGAAGTAGCTAGTCAAGCCTTCCATTTCAAGTGGGGACTCACTCCCTTGTGGGATATAATGGGACTCCTCACGCATCACCTTTTGATGATATATGTTTTTCTTAAATTAATGTTGATTCACATTTATATCTATATGATATGTGATGGTGCATCAATCCCAAACAAGGAGCTTAGTTTTTTGTAAACTAAAATTTTCTCTTTTTATATCTTACGAGCAGACTTATCATTTTTTACTATTAAAAAATAAAAAGTTATTTATTTTTAAGTTACATATATTTAAATCATTTTATAAGTTATATATATTTTAAAGTATTGACAGGTTCACCCTAATACACATTAGGTATTAAATGACAGCGATATGTACCAGCATACATAAATATATATGAAGGATGATAAAGGATATATACAAGGTGACTCAGGCCAAAATTAACTTGTCCTTCTACTATGAAAACCGTAGGCTCGAAAAATGGTTGCATGGCCAGCTGTGATGGAAGAAACACATGCGTATGTCATTTCTTCCGTGTGTAAAAGCCTCCTCCTCCACCACCACCACCACTACCGTAAGATTTTTTTCATGAAAAGTTGAATAGAAAAGATTACTTGTTTATGTCAGTAACATATAAATGATAGTTTTGCAAAAGCTATACCCCACATTTCTAGCACCGGAAAACAGTGACATTGCACCCACCAATCTCTTCTTACACTCACTACTTGTATATACATTTTTGTGAGTGTACTTCAAGTCTCTCTCTGTGATCTCTTTCTGAATATTACCTTCTAAGTCCTTTATTTCTTTCTTTGCTTTCTTAATTTTCTCTTTAAAGAAAACTAATGAAGAAGATCAATCTGATATTAAGGAAGTGCAAGAGCTTGTCAAGGCAACTTGGGAGATCTTCATCTTATAGTAGCTTACGGTCTAAATCCACAAAAGAAGAATTATGGGGTGATCATAAAGAAGAAGATGAAGAACATCGAACTATATTTGTCGGAAGTACAAGAAAACGTTGTGTGATTAGCTCCAAGTACTTGAGTCACCCTCTAGTAAGTGCTTTGATCGAGAAGTCGAAGCAGAAGCAAGGAGAAGAAATCTTGGTGGTGAAATGTGAAGTAGTTCTCTTCGATCATCTTTTATGGATGCTTGAAAATGCGGAGACAAATCTTAGTTTGGATTCTTTGGAAGAACTTGCCGATCTTTATGCGTTCTAATCAAACTCCTTGTAACCAAGAAAGCAAGGCAAGATGGACGAGGAAGAGGATGAGGCTGGTTTGGGTTTATAATCATCGTCAAGGCAAAGCAACTTGTTGATCATTTTTCATGTAAGGTAGTAGTGATGATCAAAAAAGCTTCTTAGAATGCATTTTATTGTTGTTTCTCTAATATGATTAATTCTTAAAGATTACGTTTCTAACTCCATCGAGTTTGTTCGGATCAAGTTGCCTTGGTATTAATTGTAAAGCTCGTGTTGTTCATGCTTAATTTTTGATCCTTAAAAGTATCAATAAATTTTCCTCAATTGTGTTTATCAGTTTTTGTCCATTTGATACAAATTCTTTTAATACCTTCTGCTGATGTTAATCAATCGTTTCACATTTGTATTCATTCTCTGTGATTTTTCTTCACTTTCTTCTTATGATCTTATCACTGTCATTGATTATGACTTGGAGCATACCATGGATTTGAAATCTCGATATTTGAATACATAACGTTCTCGGGATCATATCAGCAGTATCCTCCATGAATGATCCTCCTCCGATTGGACCATGCTCTAAAATTTTGTATCTTGGATCTGTTGAAACCACATGGCTTTTTTCATGGCACAATGGACCACATCCACATCAAACCCCCCAAAATTTACTGCTAGTAGCTGACAAGTAATTACTTGAAATAAACTTTTTAGCTGCTGGTCCAACAAATTTAATTCGTATATAGAAAACAATACGGGTCGCGATATCTCCTATATTTATACTGTCATCATGGGTTAGATACGCCATGCCTGCCAACAGGGCATGTGCTTTTCTAATGGAAGCAAAGAGACTCGTCCAAAGGCTCAAAAGACGGGAAAATATATTTCTCAAATAGTACAGGTGGCTTGTGTTTTGCATTTATTCCTGGAGAACAAACTTCTAGCTTTTGTTTAATGACACCTACAGAGTACAGACTAACACGGGCAAATCCTGCTGTTGAAGCTTCAGTCATGTCATTCATCCTGAAGCAATAAAATAATTTGGCTCATCCCCAGTAAAGACAACATGTAATAACTGTGGATACTCCCCCGTAACTCTAAAAAACATTCTATAAATAATCAGCAGCAACGGAATCTAAATCATATCCAAAATCCCCCACTCACATGGAGAGAAAATAATGAGAACAACATAATTCCCGGAACGAAAAAATAATGTGGGCCTCTTCTACTTAGCTAAGCAGAGATGAATCTACCTACAAACAACCCAATACCAGAAGCAGCACCTCAGCGATTTTCTATGCCTTTTTTCCCTCTGATTTTGACGCTAGTTTACTCCTCTGTTGATGTTCTGCAACTTTATAATCTACTACTTCACGGAACAGGCTTGGATCAAGCGAACAATCATGACTCCCATAAACAGCAGCTTGAACACTGGCCATCAATTTTGCTATTTCTCTCCCGGAAAATCCCTCAGTTTTTGCTGCTGCCTCCTTTAGGATGTCATCATTCAGTCCCTTGATCTCTATCTTCTTTGGTTGTTTTGTGAACAAATTTCGGAACCAGCTACCAGACTTTCTTGATCCAGCCTGAGCTATATACTTGTCCAAATAGAGTTTGAGCATCTTGAAACGTTCCTCTTCCCCAGGTAAGGGAAATTCCAGGACTTCATCAATACGGTCTGCCACAGCTGAGTCAAGGTCGCCTGGACGATTTGTGGCAAGAGCAAGGACTATATCTTTGGATTGGTCACCAGTGCGGAAAAGAAGGGCATTGAGCGCACTTCGTTGAGCTTCGCTCATGTAGGTCTTGTTCCGCCTACAAGGTTTGTACAACAAATTCAATTTTTTTCAAATCAATATCCCCATATAAATAAAAAAAATGTTCTTGTACAAAACCAAGTAATCCGAGAAGCATATAGAGTCCATTTACGAGAAATTTTTTACCTTAAAAGAAAAATATGAAACCATTTTTGTATGCATGAAAACATATAAACCATAAGCTATTGATAGGATGTGACAACATATAAAACCACCAATGTGCATGTGTGATTCCAATTGTCATCATTTCTTATATTTGATTCCCAATTATGGTTGTAAGCATAAAACCATAAATTAGGACCTAGCCATCAGCTAATCCCAACCCATCCTTCTACAACTTAGATAAAAGCCAAAGAAATACCCAAAATAGAATATTTACATAGGCAAATTGAGAGGAAACTACTAACTCGCATAAAAATGCATCTGCTTCATCGATAAACAGCAACAAACCACGGTTGGACTTCTTAGCCCAATCGAATAATTGGTGTATCTTTGTAACAGCCTGAGAACCTAGTGGTGCAACATCTCCACCAGTCATCAATGCATAGTCTAATCCCTGCATGTAAAATCAAATGAAGAACCAAACACTTAATAAGCATCACTAAAATCATTTTTCATAAGCTATTAATAGGATGTGACAACATATAAAATCACCAACATGAATGCATGCTTCTAACTGTCATAATTTCTTATATACAGTTTCCCAAGATTCCTTAATATCATTATGGTTTATTCCTTTGTTGTATAAAGACATTTTTTCAGTGCCAATATCCATATATTTGCATGCATCACATTTTGAGTTTTTAAACCATTGACCAAAGGCCAAATCAAAATGTAGCCAACACAAAAGAGAAAGCAGTTACAAATAATTAAGACTGAAATCATCATAAAATTAACAGAACCACCTGGCATAATGAAGTGACACAACAATACAAGATGAACTAAAATTTAACACACAGAAAATCAAATTTCTAATGTTTGTAGTACCATAACATAAGCAAATGCTAAAAAAACACATGGCATAATGCAATAGTTTCATACAGATTTGCGAGCAAGCTCTCTGGCGGCCATCGTTTTCCCTGTTCCTGGAGGCCCATAGAAGAGCATGTTTCTGAAAGGTGCCTGATGGGATTTTGTATTGGCAGTTGCATTAGACAGTTGTGCAATTCTTTTCTGAAGAGAAGGATGTAAAATCACATCACCAAATCCTTTTCCATTGCTAGAAGACCCATTCTTGGCACCGCGTGATAAAGATCTTATAGTACAGGTAAAAATTCCTGACCAAGGGTATTTCCCTCGGGAAGACTCTCTGATAAGAGATGGTTGACCCAATATTCTATCCACATAGCTCCAAATCACCTTCGCACCTTCTCTGTATCAAAGAAATAAAAGATAACTCTATCTCACAACTACTAACTGGAAGAATAAAATCGTAATCCATATTCTGAATTTCAGAAATGTTTGCACACTCAAAAATTGCAATCCAAGTCTTCTGAGTGGCAAGAGACACATCTCAAAGAACCATTAATGCTAGAGTTAAATAATTAAAAGAACTTTTCCAAGCAGCCTTATTTGGGATCTCCAAATACAATGCAGAGTACAAGATAAATAGCATTTCATGCCATCAAATAAACACATTAACAAACTTCAAGCACACTTAATAAATAACCATTGTCTGCTTTTGGACAGCACAAAAATGATAGAAAGCCATATATGGTAAACAATTATTAACATTTCACAAATGTCCAGCTTACTTGGCCTCAGCATATGAAGTCAAATCTTCATTCATAGGAACTCAAATCATCAATAGCTATTAAAATTTATGTTGACCCAAAGCTAAATAGTTTCTTTGACTTGAGAGAAACTCCACATGCACAGAAATCCAAATACTCAGACATGAACTTAACATTACCTTGTTGTATAAATTCCAGCCGCAAGAGCTGTAACTCCCCCCACAGCAACTACCAACTTATTTTGATCTGTTAAAATGGCTCGTAAACCCCCTACAAACAACAGGTGCGTGCACTTTAGCTGCAATCTTAAGCTAAATTACATTAACAAATGAAATTTAAAAAAAATGTTTTGTGATTATGAAGACCAATATATCCACATTCAGAAAAACATCTGATATGCCAAACTTAATCAGTACAATACTGAACTAAGGATTTTCCTTGATATATCAGAGTACCCTAACCACCAAAAATTTAAATTATAATCCAATTCACAAAACGGTAAACAATACACCTAAGAATTTGTTGGTCCATGATTCAATTAGTACCTCCAATATGATCAAAAGCAGTATTTATGGCAGCAACCCATTTCTCTCTTTCAGCATTTGCACGATCAATCAGTATTCTCCTGTTAACATCTTCAGCTAGCTTTGCTTCATGAGCTCTCCCTTCTGCTTCTGCTATAGCTCTCACTCTAATTGTTTCACGTTCTATCTCAGCCTTTTCTCTCTCTGTTTGCCGCCGTTGTGCTTGAATCTGTTCTTCTGTGGCTCGACGAGCTTGCTCCTGCCTTATTGATGATTCTTCTTGCAACTTGACAAGTTCCTGGTTCCTTGCTCTTTGGTATTCGTTATCAGCCTGTAATAATAACCGATCAAACTCCTCTGCATAAAACAACTCCTTTCAAACCAAAAATGCGGTGATACATGCCTGCATCCTCTTTCTGGCCAGTTCATCCTCATAACGAGCCATCTGGGATTTAGTTTGTGCTTGATGCTGAGCCAGCTTTTTCTGTTCATCATATATTACCCGATGTCTTTCCTGCCATGTTATGAGGTGAAAGTCTTAAAAAATAGCAATGCATCAGGAACAAAAACTCCACGAGCATAGCAAGAGGGATGAAGTATGCAACAACTAAAATCTCTATGCTAAATCTTCCAATAAAAAAAATGCTCATGTCAAATCTCCATATTCTAATATTCCACCTTGTCACTAAAAGAAAATGTTATATAAGAATATCAATGATCATGCATTACAGCCATCACAAGATTTCAGAGCCAATAAACATTTACCTGCTAACCATATTGACATATAGAAAATCTCATGAAACTAATGATAGGGGCATATACATGTAAGCCTTACAGTTTCAGCTTGAGCTTGCATTGCCTTGAACTCTGCAGCCTTGGCTGACAATTCTGTCTGCCTTGTTGCTTCTTGAGTCTTCAACACTTCAAACACCTATATCAACAACAAGAAGCACCATTTTAAATCTCTCCATTTCACTTGGTGATCAATAAAAAAGTGGAAACATTTCAGGGAACCCATTTTGTAAGAATAAGTTTCAACAACAAATTCAAATGATTAAAAAAACTAATAAAACAAATTACTATTGAATTCAATTGAGCCCTAGTAAATTTAAATGCCGTATTCCTGCACAAAAAATCAAACCTTGTTCAAGAAAAAGACTGCCCTTGACCACAATTTTAAAATCTCAATAGTAAAACTAATTAAAAAAAACAAAGAAAAAACAAACCTTTTTAGCATGAGTAGAAGAAGCAATCTCCCTCAAGGCTTTAGCACCTCTCTCAAGCGCCTCGGGATCAAATCCAGCTGAGGTCGTTCTAGGGTTATCATTCCTAACAGGTTTCGGAGCAGAATCTGTGGAGCTCGCGACCGAAGATTGAGCGGAATTGGAGGGCTGAGCTTGGCCGGACGAAGAAGATTGAACAGGAGGAGCATTTGCATTTGGAGAAGGAGAGGGAGAGAAAATCGGAGGGAAGTTAAAAGGGCCATCAGCAAAAGCCACAAAGTTTGATTGTGAAAGAGAAGCAGAGGCTGCTAAAGCTGAGAGCACTCCTATTGCATACGTTTTCCCCATTTATGATAAAGAAAAAAAAAACAATGGAACAAACAGAAGGGGCAAAACGGGTCTGGTTAGCTTGAATTGAAAAGAGGGTGTTTAATTAACAGACTTTTATCTCATTTTTATGTTTTGAAGAGCAAGAAAGTTTCCATGGATGATTGTGAGCAGCTCAGTTCCAGTTTTCTATTGGAAGAAAAGTAAGAAGAAGAAGAGGAACAGAGAGAGTGTAAGGCTTTGGAAAGGGTTTTTGTAGGGTTTTTTAGACCGGTTACAATAATAATAATAATAATAAATAGAGCAGGTCGGTTTTTCTTTTAAATTCGGGTTTGGATATCAGGAGTCTGGCCTGGTTTGAACCGAAAAATAATAAAGCCCAGTTTTATATGGATATGAGTTGGGCCTTTGCAAACTTTTATTCTCCAAACTTTCGAATCATTTTTTTTTTCTCATTTCAAATCATATATGACATGTCATTCATAACCCTAAGGCATTTGAATACATCAAAGCATCTAAAGGTTGGAAAATATTACAAATTCAAGCAGGATTTATCAAAGAAAATTAACATTTTGTGAAACCCAAACAACCATTTTATTAGCATTTCTATTAATAAAACGAAAGATATAATTTGGCTCCTCCCTGCTAAAAGCTAAGATATCGTATATAAAAACTTGAATTTCCAAGGAGCTTCAATACTTTGCTTGCTAAAATAGTCCGTAAAGTGCTTGCAGTCTAATTCAAAATGCCACTTTCCGCAAACAGCAAACTTTAGCTATCAAATAAGTGCTTGGGCATCACCTAAAGACTACAGCCATGGATGTTATGTCATATACCTTATCAAAATTAGGATTAGTGTAAACTGTAACTTCACCTGGACTAAGGATACGTTAAGCAGAGGACTGATCAATAAGTGTTGAATTTTTGCTCATAAAAAAAACTCGTGAAAGAGCATCCCGGTATTGATTCCAATATGAAAGAGCTACAAACCATCGAAAAAGAACTTTAGCCACCTCAAAGAACTTCCTTGATAGCCCATAAATTCTCCATAGGAGGACAATAAAAGCAACAAAAAAGGAGACAAAAAAGGGAATTTTAACCCTAGATTTAAAGAACTATAAGTTATTAAAAGGAAACACTTATTAGATAAGCAAAAAAAGGAAAGAAAAGGACTAATTTCGAGCCATAAATTGGCCTTTTAACTAGGGATAGGAAAAAAGATGAACAGTGAGAGGAAAAGTCTTAAAGAAGATGAGATTTGTTGTGAAAATAAAGATTGAATTACTTATTTTATTATAGAACTAAACTTGAATTTAGTAGTATTTAACTAGAAGAAAAATATTTTATAGTAGAATGATTTTGAGAGAATTTAAAAAGAGTTTGGAGAGAATTTAGAGAACTATAATATTGAAAGAATTTGGAGAGTAATCTATCTTTTCTTCTTCTTAACCTTCTCATTAATGAATTTCAATCCCTTTATATAGAGATTTTCTTTTCACTATTTGAGTACTATTCTCTCACAAGTAATATATTGTTCATTCACAAGCAATATATTGTTCATTCACATTCATAATACTCCCCCTTGAATAACAATATTCTGCAATTGCCTCATTAAAACCTTACTAAATAAAACCCAGTGGGAAAAACTTTAGCTTAAGGAAAAAGAGTACAGTGCATGATTTTCTCCCCCTCAAGTTGATATGTATAATCTTCCTTCACATAGTATGCACATGTCGTATTCCAATATCGTGAATATGCTTTCTAAAGATTGTAGTTGGAAGTGCCTTTGTGAAAAGATCAGTCGAATTATGGCTAGACTGAATATACTTGATATCTATATGATTGTCTTTCATTAGCTCTTGAGTGTATGAAAAGAATCTTGGAGGTATATGTTTGGTTCTATCACTTTTGATATATCCTTCCCTTAACTGTGCAATGCATGCTGCATTATCTTCATATAAAATTGTTGGACTTTTATTGACTGGAAAACCATAAGATTCTTCAATATGATGTGTCATTGATCTAAGCCACACACACTCTCTACTTGCTTCATGTAGTGCAATAATTTCATAATGATTTGAGGAAGTAGTGACAAGCGTTTGTTTCTGGGAACGCTAAGAAATTGCAGTTCCATTATTTGTGAACACATAGCCTGTTTGAGATTTCGCTTTATGAGGATCAGATAAATGCCCTGCATCTGCATAACCAATCAATTCTTGTTTTGAATTGTTAGAATAAAATAAACCCAAATCAACGTTTCCTCGAAGGTATCGAAGTATATGTTTGACCCCTTTCCAATGCCTTTTTGTTGGAGCTGAACTAAACCTTGCTAATAAATTGACTGTAAAAGAAATGTCAGGTCTAGTACAATTAGCAAGATACATTAGAGCTCTAATGGCACTGAGATATGGAAATTCAGGACTAAGAATTTCTTCATTTTCTTCACAGGGTCGAAATGGATCAGTCTCAATATTGAGTGATCTAACGACCATTGGAGTACTTAAAGGGTTTGCTTTATCCATATTAAAGCGTTTCAAGATCTTTTTTATGTAATTTGATTGATGCACGAATATCCCATTGTGCATATGCTCAATTTGTAAACCAAGGCAATACTTGGTTTTTCCAAGATCTTTCATTTCAAATTCTTCCTTTAAGTATACTGTTACTTCATGGATCTCATTTTCTGTTCCAATGATATTCAAATCATCAACATATACAGCTATAATCACAAATCCGGATATTGTTTTCTTAATAAAAACACATGGGCATATAATATTACTCACATATCCTTTATTAATCAAATAATCGCTTAAATGATTATACCACATGCGCCTAGACTGTTTTAACCCATATAAAGATCTCTGGAGCTTGATCGAATACATTTCTTTGGGTTTTGTACTTAATGCTTCAGGCATTTTAAATCCTTTAAGGATTTTCATATAAATGTCACTATCAAGTGATCCATACAAATAAGCAGTCACAACATCCATAAGACGCATTTCTAATTTCTTAGAAACTACTAGGCTAATCAAATACCTGAATGTAATTGCATCCATAACAGGAGAATACGTTTCATTATAATCAATTGCCGGCCTTTGTGAAAAATCTTGAGCTATAAGTCTAGCTTTGTACCTTATTATTTCATTTTTCTCATTTCTCTTTCATACAAAGACCCACTTGTATCCTACAGGTTTCACAATTTTAGGCATAGGAATAATTGGCCCAAAAACATTTCGTTTGTTTAGTGAGTCCAATTCAGCCTGCATAGCATCTTTCCATTTTATCCAATCATGCCTATTTTGACATTCCATGACTGATTTTGGTTCAGGATCATCTTTGTCATTTATGATTTCACATGCAATAGTATATGACAATGTTTCATGACTTTCTTTATTTTCTATTTCTTCAGGGATATTTTCCTCGCTATCAATATGATTATCCACTCCCTTTCTCTTTCGAGGATTTTTATCCTTAGAACTAATTGGTCTTCCACGCTTCTGGCGTGTTTTAGACTCATGAGTGTCTTTATTCTCAGGTTTTATTTTTGGAATTTCAATACGAGCAAGAGCATTGGCTGCTGGTATGTATGATTTAGTAACTCTTTTTGTATCAGTAAATGCATCTGGCAATTGATTTGCAATTGCTTGTAAGTGCATAATCTTTTGCACTTCTAATTCACATTATTTTGTGTGAGGATCCAGATGCAATAATGATGGTTCATTCCATGAAATATCCATTTTTCCTTCTTTCTCCCCTTTTCCTAATGTTGGGAAAATAACCTCATTAAATTGGCAATCAGCAAAACGTGCTGTAAAAACATCACCAGTTAAAGGTTCAAGATATTTAATAATCGAGGGTGTTTCAAACCCAACATAAATTCCCAATCTTCATTGAGGACCCATTTTTGTGCACTGAGGTGGCGCAATAGGTACATATACTGCACAACCAAAAATTCTGAGATGGGAAATATTTGGCTCTTGACCAAATGCCAATTATAGTGGGGAGTATTTATGATATGCACTAGGTCTGATGCGAATTAATGAAGCAGCATGTAGGATTGCATGACCCCAAACTAAAATGGGAAGCTTTGTTCTCATTATTAATGGTCTAGCAATAAGCTGAAGGCGTTTAATCAATGATTCAGTTAAACCATTTTGAGTATGTACATGGGCAACAGGATGCTCAACAATGATCCCAGTAGACATACAATAATCATTGAATGCTTGAGATGTAAATTCACCAGCATTATCAAGTGTTACCCTCTTAATTGTATAATTAGGGAATTGTGCTCGTAATTTAATAATTTCAACAAGCAACCTTGCAAATGCAACATTACGAGTTGACAATAGACAAACATGTGACCATCTACTAGATGCATCAATTAATACCATAAAATATTTGAATGGTCCACATGGTGGGTGAATTGGCCCACATATATCACCTTGAATTCTTTCAAGAAACATAGGTGATTCATTTTGAATTTTAGATGGTGAAGGTCTCAAGATTAATTTTCCAAGAGAACAAGTTGTACATGGCATTTCATTTGATTGAGGAATTCTTTGCCCCTTCAAGGGATACCCATGTGAATTCTAAATTATCCTTTGCATCATTACTAATCCAGGATGACCTAATCTGTCATGCCATAAATTTATTATTGAAGGATCATAAGATTTTTCTTTTACTGTTATATTTGATTCAATTACATGTATATGCATGCAATGCAATCCATTAGGGAGTTTTGGCAGTCTTTCCAATACTTGTATTTTTCCTGATTCATAGGAAACTATATTTAAATATTTGTTACCATTTATAGTAATAGATTGGGTATCACACCCATTTCGATATATGTCATCAAAACTCAATAAATTTCTTATTGATTTTGGTGAAAACAAAGCTTCATCAATTATAAACTTTGTTCCATTTGGTAACATAAATTTAGCTTTGCCAATTCCTTCAATCAGATCTACAGGACCTGATATTGTTTTTACAACTGCCTTTGTGGGCTTTATTTCAGAGAAATAATCTCTATTTTTCAAGATAGTATGTGTAGTACCACTATCTGGTATGCAGAGATCTCCAATATTGTCTTTATGTTGAGTACAATCCATATTAAACTTTAAAATAGATAAACACAAAATTAATCAATTAAGGTAAAAACATAAAATAATTGTAAAGTAGGACATTTTATTTAATTTAAAAATAACATACATAACAATAACATATTCTTCAGAATCAAATAAGTAATAACAAATATACTTAAAATTATAGATGTCTCAATTTCCATTGTCAGTAAAATCATCAGTAAAATCAGAAACATCTAGATGAGTTGTATCATTAACATGAGTATGATGCTCATTGAAGTTTATTTCCTTTTCTTTGCCTTTCAATGATGCCTTATAAAGTTGGTAAAGATATGGTGGTGTTCGACAAATTCGTGACCAGTGTCCTTTACTACCACATCTGAAACACACAGTTTCAGACTTATGTTGAGGCCTTTCTTGAACACCACTGATGATTGATTTTAACTTCTTTTGAGATTGATTCTGAGTTTGTTGTGGAGTATTATTATATTTATTTCCACGACCACGGCCAAAGAATTGACCTCTTCCACGTCCATGACCTCTACCTCTCCCACGTCCATGGCTATTATAATTTTTATATCTGGAATAATTTATAGCATTTGCTTCTGGAAATGCTATTGAGCCAGTGAGATGGGACTAATGATTTTTCATCAAGAGTTCATTATTTTTCTCAGCTATTAGTAGGCATGAAATTAGTTCAGAATATTTTTTAAATCTCTGCATCTTGTATTGTTGTTGCAGTGTAACATTTGATGCATGAAATGTGGAGTAAGTTTTCTCCAGCATATCCTCATTTGTGACTGTCTGTCCACAGAATTTTAATTGTGATACTATTCTAAACATTGCAGAATTATAGTCACTCACTTTTTTGAAATCTTGAAAGTGTAAAGCTCTCCATTCATCAGCGACTACTGGTAGTATTACATCTCTTTGATGATCATATCTGTCTTTTAGATCCTTCCAAAGAACACTTGGATCTTTGATAGTCAAATATTCACATTTTAATCCTTCATCAAGATGACGACGGAGAAAAATTATAGACTTGGCCTTATCTTGCAATGAGGTGTTATTATTTTCTTTTATGGTATCAATTAACCCATTGATTGAAGATGCATCTCTACATCTAGAATCCAAGACATATAATTTTTTCCCGTGATGTCAAGAGCAACGAACTCAAGCTTTGCTAGATTTGTCATTATGATAACTAATAAAAAAAATATAACTCAATTAGAATTCATAAATTTGATGGCTACTAAAAAAATCAAACATGATCAGAATTTACTAATTAATTATATCATGAATGAATATTGCAAGAAATAATAGTGGTACAAAAAATGATACAATAATACTTAAAATTATATCAAATAGAAAATCATCTTCCATATTAATTATTCCTAAAACTATTATAATAGTCATGATCAAAACACAAATATAAATATACCAAATCATGTTTACAATTTAGAGTAAAGAGAGAAAGAGAAAATGTATGAATTTGTGTGAATGAATAAAATTTATAGCTCATCTATTTATAATGAAAAATATAGCCGTTTATTACCGTTATATTACCGTTGGTAATAAAAATATAGCCGTTAGAATTTTTTTTTTAATATAATATATTGAGAAATAAATTATATAAAGTAAAATCAATAAATAATGTTGATATGATTATTTATAGCAAGTGAGTTAACATAACGATATGTATAAATATGGGGCAAAACTATCCATTAATATAAAATGGGGTATAGCCTTCCATTAACATAAATAAAAAAAAATAAATGTGCATAAATATAAATTGGTAGGAGGCATAGCCATCCATAAGGTTAGAACCATTTCTAGCAATATTTGCATCAATGGTGTAGTTAGTAAAACAAAATAAAAATAACAATTAATATAAAGTTAGATTGAAGAAATAAATATAAATATATAAATTAGTAGGAGGTATAACCATCCATGATAATATATAATCAACTAATATATTCATAAATATTAAATATTAAGAAATATGTACCTTATTGTTTTGATCGAGAGCTCCTCGTGCTGATAACGTGTTGTGAAAATAAAGATTGAATTACTTATTTTGTTATAGAACTAAACTTGAATTTAGTAGTATTTAACTAGAAGAAAAATATTTTATAGTAGAATGATTTTGAGAGAATTTAAAGAGAGTTTGGAGAGAATTTAGAGAACTATAATATTAAAAGAATTTGGAGAGTAATCTATCTTTTCTTCTTCTTAACCTTCTCATTAATGAATTTCAATCCCTTTATATAAAGATTTTCTTTTCACTATTTGAGTACTATTCTCTCACAAGCAATATATTGTTCATTCATAAGCAATATATTGTTCATTCACATTCATAATAAGATTGTAATTTTCTTTTCTTTTGATGATACTTTTTTTTTCTTGTTATCATATCAACCACAATTGTTTGATATTAATTATTAGTATATTAGGGGAAGCGAGCTATATTGAGTTGAATATTTTAGTATTCATTCAATTTTACACTAATTTCATTTTAAGTACTAAATTTCAATTGGTTCGCTTTGATAAATGAAACTTTAATTTAACTATTATTGTCAATGACAAGTCACTTAGGGGCTTTTTGTTGATATACTGGTCGAATTTAGAGTGTTTAAAAAATATTCATAACGAGTCAAACATCAATTCAAACTGGTGACTAAAATGAAACCAATTGAAGTTTAATATAACTTTCTCAAGAAATTTCTTTTACCTAGTTAAAAAAAAATACTTATGATAAATAATTTGATTATTAAATTATCGATATAATTTTTAATATTCACTTATTTTAATTTAAATTTTAAAATATTTTATTTATATGTATATGTAGGTGCATGCCCAAATATTTGGTGATCACGGTACTATATGGGCTCAAAACCCACTAAAAATACAAAATAAGTCTTAAAGCCTAATTGAAAATGGAATCGCTAGTCGGATGCACTTATACAACAATTGGATTTCACGGAGGTTCTCAAAAGCCATCATGAGAGAATGGGTTCGAAAACTAGGTATAGTATTTTAAAATGCCTACCCAACCTTGCGGTTGGCCTCCATTTGTGTTTCATATTTTATTACCTTTAATTATTCAATTATTTATTTGTTAACATGCAAATTACAATTTCCTTCAAACAATTGTCGAACTTTAAATTTAAGATTCCAAGTTCGCACATTAATTCAATTTCAAGTATTTGGTTCTAACATTTATCACAAATAATAAATAGCAAAAAAGTTCATTCAAGTCAAGTGAGGGAAGAGATTAAGGATTACAACACTTTGTACAAATAAAGGTAAAATAAGCAGAAAATAAACCAAAAGAAAACTAAAAATAAACTAACTATCAATATAAATGAACTTAAGGGAAACTTTAGAAGGGGTGCTCAAGTGATAACTAAGAGTCATTCCAATATTTTCTGCAATGAGGGATAATATTAGTCTCCAATATAGATAAAGTTCTATAAGATCAAACCACAAAGTTAGTTCAATATAATACTAAACCTGGATAAATAAAGGACAGGACAAACTCATGAATATTTTGGTCTAAGCATGATAACAAGGTAATTACATAAAAAGAGAACTATAAATATAAATACATGGAAGTAAGTTGAATAAATGAATCATACGAAATATAGTGGAAATTAAGGACCTAAACATGTTGAACCTTGTTGATGTGGCGAACCCCATGTGCATAGAGTCGATATGGTATCCCCTCAGTATAAAGAGGTGGCGCCTCTAGTCACTAGACATAAAAAATAACTCATGAACTACCTGAACCTTAAGCTAGTCTAAGATTATACATATAAGTAACCGAACTTACATCAATATTTATGAACTCAAAATATCATGTTATGAATGTAACATACATGAAATAAACTATGAATTTAAACAAGCAAGTAAATAAATAAAGATTCTATGTAATAATGAACACTTGATAAGAAGGGATGAGATTTGTACTACTTTGTAGGCTTGTTTTCCAAAATGATTTGCCCTCAGAAATTTGCTTTAATCTTACTTTCTATTTGAATGCAAAAGATCACCCTTTTCTCTCCTCTATTCTTTAAGAACCTTTTTTCTTTCTTTTTTCAAAGCTTTCTTTTTTTTTTTTTGCTAATCCCTTATAGGAATTGATAAATCCCCCCTTTTTCTTCTCTCTTCTCTCTTTTCTCTCTTTTTTGTAACCCATGCTTAGACAAAACATTCCCTTTTTCATTCCATCAATACCTTCCTTTTTTCCTCACATTTTTTCACTTAAAAATTCTCACTCTCATGCAAGTTCAGGTCTATAAGGCACCTTTGCATTTAATGCAAAGGCAAGTGGTAGGTGAAGAGATGGCGCCTCTTCGATGAAGTGTCGCCCATCCTATAGAGGCGATGCCTCAATGATGAGATGTTACCTTATCCCATAGAGGCGACGCCTCAACAATGAGGCGTTGCCTTACTGGCCTTAACACAAAGCTGGGCCAATGGGCCAGAATGGACTTGGGCTTATTTTGATTGGTTCAAGTCTTATCTTATTTAGGTTTGGACTCGGACTTGGGTTTTAACTTTTAAGTCCATTCTTAGAAAGGTTTTGGATTTTTTTGCATTTAAGCTTCATGCATTTTCATCACTGGGCTTTGTTGCGGGCCAGCCAGCCAAACATCCACAGTTCACCCCCTATTATGGGCTGATCGAACCAGGTGTCTACAATTTGCCCCTTTAATTTTTTAAAAAACTGCATTCATGTATTCAAATTTTTTGAAAAAATAATATGCATAAAAAAATAATCAATAATAGGCATACCTGACTTTTAAGCTTCACTGACGCTGTCGGCCTTAGAAATTCTAACCTGAAAATTCAAAGTTTTGCCCCAAAATGTGACTGTGTTCCTCTAGCTTTCCTGGCCTGATCAACCACTCATTAATATTGAGTAAGGTGTCTAGAAACATAATCGTGTTCCTCAGGTTTTCCTGGCCCAATCAACCACCCATTAATATTAAGTAAGATGTTTAGAAATATGACTGTGTTTCTCGAGTTTTCCTGGCCTGATTAGCCACTTTTTAATATTGATTAAGATGTCTGAAAACGTGACCGTGTTCCTCGAGTTTTTTTGGCCCAACCAACCTCTCATTAATATTAAGTAAAATGTCTAGAAACATGACCATGTTCCTCAAATTTTCTCGGCCCGAGCAGCTACTTATTAATATTTGAAGCATAATCTCCAAGTTTTCTTGGCTTAAGAAATCACTTAATAGAAATGTGATTCTCAGGAAGTCAATTAAGCTCGATACACCACTCATTTAAAATAGGAAACTCACACCGTTATCCTTGAGTTTTCTTGCCCTGAGAGGCAGTCCTTAAAACGTGATTCTCGAGAACTCGACTAAGGCCAATGAACCACTCATTTGAAATGGGAAACTCACACTGTCATCCTTGGGTTTTCTTGGCTTGAGAGACAGTCCCTGAAACATGATTCTTTGAAACTTAACCAAGCCCAATACACCACTCATTTAAAATGAGAAACTCACATTGTCATCCTCCAATTTTCTTAGCTCGAGAGCCAGTCCTTAAAATGTGATTCTAGGGAAATTGACCAAGCTCGATACACCACTCTTTTTGAAATAGGAAACTCACATCGTCATCCTTGAGTTTTCTTAGCTTGAGAGGAAATCCTTGAAATGTGATTCTCGAGAACTCAACTAAGGCTGATACACCATTCTTTTAAAATGGGAAGCTCATGCCGTCATCCTAGGATTTTCTTGGCCTAATAGGCAGTCCTTGAAATATGATTTTTAAGAACTCAACTAAGCCTAATCAACCACTCATTTGAAATGGGAAACCCATGCCATCATCCTCAGGTTTTCCTAGCCCGAGAGGCAGTCCCTCAATCCTGATACTTTGACAAGAGAAAATCCATAACTTGCCCCTGACTATGGGCTGATCAAACTAGGAAATGAATTTTTTAACTTGAAATATGACTGTATTTCTTAGGAACTTTCCCAACCAACCATCACTAATAACTTCGATAAGATAATTTCCATCTTCTATGAAATCCACTTCGGGATGCATTCAAGGAACAAATAAACAAAATTCTCCTAAATTTTTTTTTGCCCACTAGAGATGTGTACCTGATGGGCTGCTTTTAGGCTTCTCTACCCTTTTCTTTTCTTATTTAACAAGCTTTCTCATATTTACCCTTCTCTCTCCATATATAAGTCTTTCCCTTCTTTAATTTTTGCTTTTTTTGCTTTCAAACCCCTTTTCTCTTTTCTTTTCTCTTTTCAAGCTTTCACGATCATGGATGCTGCATGGACCCCAGACCTTCCTAAGTGGGACCGAGTATCTCTTTTAGTATATTCTGCATATAACTTTGGTCTCAATAATGGAATGAGAGCCCTCTTCTTGTAAACTTACGATCCTATCTTTATGGATTGGTGACTAGAGAGGTTAGTACCTAATTACTTGACTTTCTCTACCAATAATATTGGGTAACATTATATTATCAAGTATAGATGCAGGTTTATCACTTTAACCAAGAAAAATTCAATTTTATTAAACAAAATTGCAAAAAAATAAATTTTAAGTGTCAAGTTACGAACATGAAGAGGTGTCACCTCTTTGATGAGGTGATCGTCTCTTCAGAGAGGCAGTCGCTTCTTCCTATGAAGGTGAATTATTAAGGAGTCATTCACCTCTTTGTGAAGAGGGGATGCCTCTTCGATGGGGCAATTACCTCTACACGTAGAGGCAGTCACCTCTGTGACAGAATTTCTAAAAAGTTTTAATTTTGCTTACATAAGATAGTAATTCACCTCTTTATTTATTCTAATAGCTGCTAGGAATTTTAATGATGCTTGCATTTGGTACTATGAGCTCATAGATGGGATCAAGGCTTATATTCAAAACACCGGATTCTCTAACTTTATCATATCACTTCCAGCATAGAAGGGATGTATTAACTATCAGCCCTTTCACACTTTGATGAAAAGGTGGTCCAATACCACCTGTACACTCCACTTACCCTTTAATGTGTTCACTCTGGGGTCGATCTCCTTCATCGCCATTATCGGTATTGCTTACATAAATGATTCTGTTCCTCTCAATATGAGTCTCTGTCAGCTAACACCGGACCATCTCACTTACATTGAGCGTATGCTCGGTATGGTCTCAGATATAAAGGGGACGCACATGGTAAAGATTGACTCTATCAGGGGCTACTATACTTGTGCCAAAGTCATGGCTGCTATCACTCCTTGGGTGATTGATCAGGTAGTGCAAGCCTTATTGGTTTATCTACTGGGCACCACTCTTTTTGAAGATACTACCAGTTCGATAGATCTAAGCTTTCTGATGCCTCTGAGGTACTTGGATCTGGTGGCCTCATATAATTAGGGCAGTTGTGCTTTAGCCTACTTGTATAAGAGCATGCATAATTTAGTTCATGGAGCCAGATGACTTTGCAATTTCTAGCATGTCATTCTGGTATTCTCTTCTTTTCCCCTACTTCATTGAGTTTATCTTGAATACTATCATTATAATCCATTAATGATTCTTCTCTCTTTTGCAGGATTGGGCTCTAGAGTTATAGTTAATTACTGGGATATCCCATATCAGTGATACTCTATTCCCAGCCATGACGAGGTGGGGCCCAATTCACACTTAGAGGAGACCTATCGCTCATGTACACATCCATCGTAATCAGCTAAACACCTTGACATATGATGAGGTATGATACCTATGAACATAAACATTATTATTAATACATAAACTTATTAGATTCACTTATTTACTTGTATGCCTTTGTAGCTGCATCCTAATTTATGGGGTTCTCAGGCCATGATTTGCTTGATCCTACTACTTAGGAGAAGGGTCTTGCTCAAGGGACCTAACTGTAGAGTTTAGTATCTCAGCGAGAGAGTATACAACTAGCTCTAGGGCGCTCGAGTGAGACAACCACCACTTGCTCCTCCTCAATTCCTCTTTTAGGCACACCAGTTAGAGGGAGACGAGCTTGACTAGGCTTTGGCATGAGAGGATGCAAATGATTACTATAAGAGGAGGAAAGCACGACATATAGAGTTTGCACAGACTCATATTCTATAGAGCTTGCCTTTACCTGCACCTATATTTCATGTAAGTATGCAATTTAACATATAATTTCACTATTATGCTATGCGAGTATATTATTCTTTTAACTTAGCCTCCATTCTTAGGCACTAGCTGCTCGTCCTAGGCCTAATGCACAAGAGAGACGACCTCAATGTCCTTGTATTGTGCCTAGTAGTAAGGGTACCTCCTCTAGTGTGCCACCTGCTAAGGAGCCTTTTAGCTCTCAATCTCATATGATGGCCGATAGGCTTACTGCACCTCCAAACTTACTAACTTAATGTTGGGTGTCTTTATGTAATGACTCTTGTTTTTAAATTATAAAAATATATTTCAGGATGTGCAGTATTAATAATTTTAAAGTTTAATTGTGTATTATTATCGTTAATTACTAATGTTAATTACGTATTTTATTTTAAGAGAATTATTTACGTAAAAAAATAATAATTTATTTACGTGAGATTTATATTATTATTATTATTATTATTATTATTATTATTATTATTATTATTATTATTATTATTATTATTATTATTATTATTTGTAGTTAACCATCATTATTTTACGTATATAAATTTTCTTAAATAAAATAATTATTTTTGGAGTTTATCATTCAAATATTAAAGTTACTATTATTGTTGTTATTTTCAATAGTATTACTATTATTTTATTATTGTTAACTGTATTATTATTATTATTGTTGTTTGTTATTATTATGAGTATTATTAATATTTTTAAATTATTCCACTACCATTTCTTTTTATATTTATGTTTTTTTATGTCTATAGGGTTCACATTCATAATTTGGTATTACTGGAAATTTTTTACAGTTTAGATTTTGCTGATTTTAGGTTTAACACTTGGCACTACACTTGTCTAATTTTTACATTCTCACTTATCTAACATTTTTTTACAAAGGCAATACTAATTTTTTGACAGCTGTGTCTGCTACTGGTATATTCTTTTTATAAAAAGTACAATAATGTTTTTCTTTTAACATCATCAGTCTACAGTATTGTCTGCGTGCTTCGTCCGATGCCATGACTTTTCCTTCCACAAAAGATCTGTACCATGCTTCTATCTTCTTTGGCCTATTCATCTGTTCTTGACTGCTTTTTGAGTAGATAAGATTTCTATTGTCGAAGTAGTACTCCCAATGGCTGGATTCTATGGCCATTTTTTGTTCTTCATATATCACTTTCATATTAATGGCTTTGATAAAAGGTATACTATTCCAAAGTTCGTCCTCTGTGATTTATTTAATTTGTTCCTCAATCATCAAGGGTTTTTGGGTTGTTCCAAATTTTAGTACTGTCATTGGCTGACACCAAGATTGATCCTTTCCAAATTCTGGAATTGTCTGATAAAATCTCATATATATCTACTTATTTTTTACTAAATTCTAGAACCTTTTTGCTGACTGTTGTATACATACTGGTAATTGACTAACCTCTTCATGAATAAGGCTTGGATAAATACAATGAAGAAGTCTATAATCATAAAAATTTCTTACTGTATTTGAGTTTGCAGTTTGATAAATAGTGACTTTGTTAAAGTAAATTCTTTTAATGTTTCTATCATTTCATTAGTAAATTTTTGGAATTTTACAGGACTATTGCCCTTCCCTAGCATTCAACGACCCTACAAGGGCCAATAAACCTCTATATTATCTATTCCCTCCCCCCATTACCCCCCACCAGAGGAGAGATGAAGGAGAAGTTACTAATAATTGTTGTATTTTTTATAATCCTATAGGGACTGTTACTCCTGCAGATTCTTCATTATAAGTCCTAGCATTTTCTAATGTTGTTTTATAAACAAAATATTCTTCTAAAGCCATTAATTAATCTGTTTATAAATTTCTTCACATCTAAAAGTCATTTTTCTATTAAAATTTAATCTATTTTTTATAATTTTATACATATCATGATTATTATTATGTTCCTAAATTCATTTTATATCTTTTCTACACATGTCTGCATGTTTATTTGCTAAGGATAAAATTTCTTCTTTAGTGTATAACTTTTTTACTTAGGTGTCAAAATTTTGAGTTAAATTTTCCATTATCTTTTTGTTCTAGCTAACTTATTAAGTCTAATACATTTTTGTATATTTTTCCAATGTTCTTGATTCACATATTCATAACTAGGGTGAGTACTATCATGTTTAATAAGCCAAATTTTATTTTCTTTACTTATTCTAACATATATTTTTGCTAATTTTAAATATTCTTTTGAATTAAATGAATATTCCTCTATACCTTGGTTATTCATTTTATGGGTCTAAATTTCCTTCACTAATAATAGTGTTTATAGTATCTCTAAAAATTGTTAGTTCCATTATTTTGTTATTATATTCCACCATATTTAAAATTTATGGCATATTTTGACTTTCTAAAAATTCTTGAGTTTCTCTTTCTACATCTATAGTTTTGTCTATTTCATCTCTTAATGATATCATGACTGATAATCGACTCCAATCTAATATACATTTATTATCTAAAATTTTATCTATTGTAGAGCTCATGATAATCTAATAGTTATAATTTCTTTTACTAATAATTCTATCCTATATTGTTGATCTAATATTCTTTCAAGGGTTTTAGTAATGTTTTCTAGACTATCTTTATTTTCTTATAATCCTAATAATTTATTGTACAAACAATTTCCTAAATTTGTTATCATATCAATTATTAAATTTTCTACAGTATTACCTTCTATACTATGATTATTATATATTTCTTTATAGTTACAAAATATTGTATTACTATCAACATCTTGGCTTATTTGTTCATTATTATTACTAATTCCTATTAACAAGTGTTCAAATTTTCTTTTAATTTTTTTCTGGATTCTCTGCAAATCCTCTTCTCAACCTATATGCTCTGATACCATATTAAGAATGCATGTATAAAAGACAGACAAACTGTCAAATGATAGACAAACTATCAAAAATTCACAGAACAAAATTAAAATAACTGTGAATAATTAATTCATACAAGCATTCAAACCATGGATCAAAAAATATAGAAAGAGTAAGAAAACTTACAGAGAGATAGTTTCCTACTCACAAGTATTATAAAAACTTATAGTAATTTTATTCATGGAATTTTTTCTTGCTTACAATCTTTACATTACAAACATATATATAGAAGGCTATGTCTAAAATATCTAAGTTTCTATAAGATTCTACATTAATTAATTTTGACACATGGCTTGGCTGTTAATCCTAATTTTCTACACCTAAATTAGGCTTTTTGACTATTATTTTTTAGGTCTAACACTTGGCACTACACTGGTCTAATTTTTACATTCTCACTTATCTAATATTTTTTTTAACCAAGGCAATACTAATTTTTTGACAGCTGTGTCTGCTATTGACATATTCTTTTTACAAAAAGTACAATAATATTTTTTTTCTAACATCATCAGTCTACAGTATTGTCTGCGTGCATCATCCGATGCCATGACTTTTCCTTCCACAAAAGATTTGTACCATGCTTCTATCTTCTTTGGCCTATTCATCTATTCCTGACTGCTTTTTGAGTAGATAAGATTTCTGCTGCCGAAGTACTACTCTCAATGGCTGGATTCTATGGCCATTTTTAATTCTTCACATATCACTTTCATACTAATGGCTTTGATAAAAGGTATACTATTCCAAAGTTCGTCCTCTGTGATTTCTTTAATTTGTTCCTCCATCATTAAAGGTTCTTGGGTCGTTCCAAATTTTAATACTGTCATTGGTTGACATCAGGACTGATCCTTTCCAAATTCTGGAATTGTCTGATAAAATCTCATATACATCTGCTTATTTTTTACTAAATTCTGGAACCTTTTTGCTGACTGTTGTATACATACTTGTAATTGACTAAGCTCTTCATGACTAAGCTCTTCATGACTAAGACTTAGATAAATACAAGGAAGAAGTCCATAATCATAAAAATTTCATACTGTATTTGGGTTTGCAGTTTGATAAATAGTGACTTTGTTAAAATTTTTCCAACATACTTTTAGGACCTCAGGCGCTACCAACTCTCCCAAAACCAATTGGTGTTAGGAAAGGCGCATACCCTAGCCTTATAGTGCATTCAACACACATAAGCGCCCACGGCATTCGATTGTGACTCGGCCCACTTGCCTCCGCCACGGGACAATTGATGGACACCCAACAATCTCCCCCTCAGCAATTGCTCCCGCTGGGAATCGAACCCGTGACCTTGGCTCTGATACCACTTTTAGGACCTCAGGCGCTACCTACTCTCCCAAAACCAATTGGTGTTAGGAAAGGCGCATACCCTAGCCTTATAGTGCATTCAACACACACAAGCGCCCACGGCATTCGATTGTGACTCGGCCCACTTGCCTCCGCCACGGGACAATTGATGGACACCCAACAATACTAAATTCATCCAAGGAATATTAGATTTTGATTTTGAAATATATTTGATCAAAGTATAGAAGTTTTTGAAATAATTATTTCTATAGCGAGTGATTGTTATAAACGAATCACTCTTTAGTTCTTCTTTAACTTTTTTTAAGTAACTTGGTCCAATACTATACTGAGAAATTCTTTTTTCTAATTCTTCTTCTTTAGATGTAATATTTTCTTCTAATTTAGATTTATCTCATTCTTCTTCTTTAGATCTATTTTCTTCTTTCTCCTGCTTGATACTGTTATCTGTTATTATGGTGAAATCTTCTTCAGAATCAGATTTCCCATAAGTTAGTTCTGATACAAATTGTTTTAGCTTTTCGTTCTCTGACAATAATTGGTTCAACTTTTGTTCTAATGCTAGATGTTTATCAAGAAACTGGTCCATCTGAAATAATATTATTGTTAGTTCTCGATAAGAAATCAGCAAGGAAATTCTTGTTACCTTCTATATATTTGCTACTATAAGCATAATCAGAGAAATAAGATTGTCACTTTAAAATCCTTTTATTAAGATTATTAGCTAGTATTCTTTTTAATCAAGATATTATTGTCCTATTGTCAGTTTCTATAATAAACTCAGATTCACAAATCATTAATTCAAAGCTCTTTATTACCTTTATTACTGTAATATCTCAAGTTTTTAAATAATTTTAAACTGTATCGAGATATGCAGTGTTAATAATTTTTGTATATATTTATGATTATTTTCATGAGTTTGATAATTATTAAGTTATTTTAATTGTTCTTATTTATTTTAAGAGTTTTACGTAAAATTTTTCCTGAAATTTTATTTTCGGGGAAATTAACACGTAAATAATTTAATATTAACTATTTTGACTAGTTTTACAAATTTGCATGAACTCATGCATAATTTTAAAGTGCAAAATAAAATTTATATATGTGCATTTATTTAAGGGTTTAATTAATTAACTTAATTTTTATTATTTAGTTTAATATTAATTAATTAATTATAAGTGTATAAATTATTAAAATATATTAAAATATATGTGTGGTGAGTATTATTTGTGTGTGGGATTATATATTATTATAATATATATTGTGGATATATATATATATATATATATATATATATATATACACATTATTATATAGCAAAAAACTAAAGTTTGTATTATTTACCGAATTGCCCCTTTTCTTCCTCCTCTTCTTCCCGATCGACCCTCACCCTCACCGTCCGTTTCTTCTCTGATCAGAGGGCCTCCAGCCCTTCCACCGTCGACCACCTCCTCACCAGCCAACCCCACCGCCTTCTTTTCCTTCTTCGGTGCCGTTTGAAGCTCGAATTGATCGAAAAACCAAAACTCATCTCCATCGTCGATCAAGCTGATTCCGGCCACCGTTTTTGACACCGCCAATCTCTATCTTCTCCTTGAGCTCCGGTGAGTATGATTCCAAATTTTATTTCACTTAAAATAGTCTAGATTTTCCTAGGTTTTAATTTTTTCAATTTCGGTCTATTAGGGTTCTTGATTTTTTTGAACTTCAATTGATTGATTCAAGAAAACTCCCTTCACAAACTTTTATCCTTGTAGCTTAATCTTGCCCTGTGAATTTTTGTGGAATTTTTGGACTTTATTTTTATTTTTGTGAATTTTTTATTATTTTATTAGTATTTTCTAATTTTCAAAAAATTAATTAAATAAATTATGAAATTGTGTTTTATGGTGTTTATAGGTGTTGAAATTAATTTTAGAAATTTATTTGTAATTTTTGTGAATTTTATGTATTTATTTTGGAATTTATTAAGTTTATGTAATTTTGGAAAATTAGGTTAATTATGTGTTTAATTGAAATTAATTGGTTAATTGAGTATATTTATTGATATTATTGAATTATATGTTGAGAAAATTAATTTTGAGTAATTATATTATTTTTGGTGAATTTTTGATTAATTTTAGTGAATTTATATATAGGGGTATTTTGGTAATTTGATACTAAATTGATTAAAAATGTAATTAATTTGGTTTTACTAGTTATTTAAGGTATAAAAATGATTTCTACAAATTATTTAGTATTTTTAACTAATTAAAACTATTTTTTGTAAATTATTTTCAAATTATATATATAATATACGATTTTTCTAAATAAATGAGTTTTTATCGGTTTTTAACATGTTTTGGGGTTAATTATGTAATTTGGATTGATAAAATGTATTTTTATTATAAAAGGGCATTTTTGGTATTTTGTAATTGTTCTGTGAATTGTGGACCTCGGTCGGTGAATTGTAGTTTGGAGTCCAACCGAGGGATTGTGATTGTGTTCTGTGTTTATTTCGAAGTGTATTTTCTTTGCAGGACCGACTCTACTCTTTGAATAGAGAGATGTCCGTTTTACAGGGGAAGTTCTGTCGGATTTTCGATAGAATTCTCGTAAAACGTGATATCAGATCGAATTTTCATTCTAATTCTGTGTCTAGTATTCTAGATTGTAATATCCCGAGTTTTTAAATATTTTTATACTACATCGAGATATGCAGTGTTAATAATTTTTGTATATATTTATGATATTTCATGAGTTGTTATTTAATAAAAATTGATTTTTATTATTTTATGTTATTTTAAGTATTTTACGTAAAATTTTCCTGAGACTTGCATTTTCGGGGAAATTTTCACATAAATAATTTACTATTAATTATTTTAAATAGATTTCCGGACTTGCATGAATTCATATATATTTTTAAAATACTAAATAACGTATATATGTGTACTTATTTATTTAATTAGGGTTTAATTAATTACCCTAATATTTTATTATTTATTAATTAGTTTTAATATTATTTAATTATTTTTAAGTGTATTAAATTTAAAAGTATTAAATTATATGTGTGTGGTGTATATTTAATGTGTGTGATTTTATATTATTTTAATATATAGTGTAAAGTATATATATACATATTATATGTCAAAAATCAAAATTTATTGTAAATTACCGAATTGCCCCTCCCTTCTCCTTCCTCTTCCCCGACGCCCTTCTCCTCCTTCCTCACTGCGCGACTCTGTTCACCATCGTTAAGAGTGCTTGTCGGACGTCTACCACCTTCCTCCAGTTGCTCAGCCCCTCCTTCCACCCTCTCCGGCGCCGGTGAACGCTGCAACAACCCGAGAAGCCGAAATTTGGAGCTACGTCGATCAAGCTATTTTTGGTCACCGTTTTTGACACCACCAATCTCTTTCTTCTCCTTGAGCTCCGGTGAGTGTGATTCCAAGCTTTGTTTCACTTAAAATGGTCTTGATTTGCTTAGGTTTCGATTTTGGTAATTCAGCAATTTTAGGGTTCTTGATTTTTTTGAACTTTGAATTGATTGATTCATGAAAAATCCCTTCAAAAATGTTGTTCCCCTTAGCTTAATCTACATGTATGAATTTTTTTAGAATTTTTGGGAATTATTTTGATTTTTGGGTATTTTTGAATATTTTATTATTATTTTCTAATTTTCAAAAATTAATTAAATAAATTATGAAATTGTGTTTTATGATAAATATAGGTGTTGAAATGAATTATAGAAATTTATTTGGAATTTTTATGAATTTCTATGTATTTATTTTGAATTTATTTAGGTTTATGTAATTTTGGAAAATTAGGTTAATTGTGTTTTTAATTGAAATTAATTGGTTAATTGAGTTTAATTATTGATATTATTGATTAATATGTTGAGAAAATTAATTTTTAATAATTATACTATTTTTGGTGAATTTTTGGAGTAATTTTAGTATATTTATATATATAGGGGTATTTTGGTAATTTTACCCTAAATTGACTAAAAATGTAATTAAATTGTTTTTAATAGTTATTTAGGGTATAAAAATGATTTCTACAAATGATTTACTATTTTTAATTAATTAAAACTATTTTTCGTAAATTATTTTCAATTATATATATATTATACGATTTTTCTAATAAAATGAGTTTTTATCGGTTTTTACTATGTTTTAAGGTTAATTACGTAATTTCTACTTATAAAATGTATTCCTAGGATATAAGGGTATTTTTGGTATTTCCATAAATATTCTGTGAATTATGGACCCCGGTAGGTAGACTGTAGTTTGGAGTCCGACCGAGGGATTGTGGTTGTGTTTCTGTGTCTGTTTTTTGAAGTACGTTTCTTTGCAGGGCCGGCTCTACTCTTTGAGTAGAGAGATGTCCATTTTACAGGGGAGGTTCTGCCAAATTTTTGGTAGAATTCTCGTAAAACGTGAGATCCGGTCGAACCCTAATTTTAATTTTGTGTCTAATATTCTAGATCGTGTTTCTAGGATTTCTGTTAGGTTTATTCTGATGTCCGTTATTTTTATTTGTTTAGTTGCGCCGAGTCCGAGGCCTAGTGGACCAGGCCCATCGGACCT
Organism: Mallotus nudiflorus; assembly: GCA_947683625.1. Classification (NCBI taxonomy): domain Eukaryota; kingdom Viridiplantae; phylum Streptophyta; class Magnoliopsida; order Malpighiales; family Euphorbiaceae; genus Mallotus; species Mallotus nudiflorus. The sequence continues at coordinate 3,984,349 of CANTUR010000058.1, read as the reverse complement.
ATCTCAAGGAGCGCACTAAGTGTGAGTTACTATTTTATATATATGTGCTCTAGGGTGCATGATTTTAGAAATATATGTTTTATTTTGATAAAATATGCATTCATGGTTTAATAATTACTTAGGTTCATTTTGTTATATTTTAAACTATATGCATGTTTAATTAATAAATTATTCTTAAAATGTTTTTAGGTATATTCATGGTTTATTTCTAGTTTATTTTGTAAATAAATTGAATTTATTTGACGTGTATATACCTGAAATATACCTGATTTATTTTTGGTATATTTCTAGTATATATATGGTTATTGTTGCTATTACATTTAAATTCATGCATCATTTACTTTTATGAATGAATGTTTTATATTTCAATGAAGGATATTAATAGAACGTGCTACCTAGTGGGCAGCACTAGGACCGAGTATGTACCGGTACGCTTATAGCATTTAGGCTATATTACTAACCATTTGTGGATATTGGTTAGATATGATTATTTGATGTGTGAGATGATTTAGGTGTGTGATTGCTGGAGCTCGGTTGACCTAGTGTCTCGGGGCCAATCACACAAACAGTCAGACTGCTGGAGCTCGGTTGACTTAGTGTCTCAGGGCCAGTCTACTGTCCAAATGGATCAAGTGATTATATATTGGAATAAGTGAGCCTTTATAGCTAGAGTATTGTCTAACACTGTTTTGAGGTTGCGATATTATAGGGTTCTATTCGATCCTTCATAAACTGTGATTTTCAATAAAAATATATAAAATGATTTTTATTGCATATGTGTGTATTTGCTTGTATACATACATATTATATATACTTTTGATTGTGTGCATTGGCATTTAGTATGCATGTATATATACTATAGTAATTCACTCAGTAAGGTCTGACTTCCCTCTGTTGACCATTTTTCAGGAGAGTCTTCGTCTTCAGACCTCAGTAGCAGGCCTGTACGCCGGATTTCTTTCACTCCGGCTTCTCTATGTAAACTGCTCACTTGAATTTTATTTTTATAATCTAGACACTACAGTAGTTGTATAAAGTCATGAGATATGTACTTTAAATATTTGAACTGGATTTGTATTAAAAGTTTATTTATATATATGAGATGAGGATTTAATTTAAATCCCGTGGTGGAATATTATTTTGATACTTATGATTTTATTTCCGCTGCATTAAGTGTTGTTGTTATTATTATTGTATGTTTTATTTTATTTTTAGGCTTGCTACGGATTCCGGATTCGAAAGAATTCCTGTTCCCAAGCGCAGGTCATGACCCCTGTTTTGGGTCGTGACATAAATCAAGTTTCTAGAAATTTCTATTAGATTTATTCTGATTTTTTGTTATCATTTATTTGTTTAGTTGCGCCGAGATCGAGGCCTAGTGGACCAGGCCCGTCGGACCCATCTCGTGGAGCGCAATAATAGTGATTTGTTATTTTATATATATATGTTTTAGGGTGCATGTTTTAGAAATGTATGGTTTATTTTGATAAAATATGCATAAATGATTTAATTAGTACTTAGGTTTATTTTTGGTTTATTTTTTATATATTTTGAATTATATGCATGTTTTATTAAACATTTATACTTAAAATATTTTTAAATATATTTCTAGTTTATTTTGCAAATATATTGGATTTATTTGATGTATATATACTCGAAATATACCTACTTTACGTTTGGTATATTTCTAGTATATATATAGTTTATGTTGCTATTTTATTGAAATTCATGCATAATTTATTTATGAATGTATGTTTTATATATTAATGAAGGATATCAATAGAACGTGCTACTTAGTGGTTTATAGTTCATGACTAATATAGTTTTTCCCCTTTTTTGTTCGAAGTGTTTATTTATTATAAAGACACTGCAACTATGTTGGCTAGTAGAGGGACTACAAAATCCTTTGTCTAACATTTCCTGAATATGGATTTCATATTCTTTTAATGTTATTGGTGTTGCTTTTATTTGTTTTCCTTTTATAATTTTATTTTTATTTTCTTCTTTAATTCTTATTGGTATAATTGTTCTATGTTTTTTCCATTTTTCTAAAGGGTTTTTTTCTTCTAATTTTTTTTATTTTTTCTATTATTCTACTTTCTATTTGTGTTTGGTATACTTTTATGTAGCAGTTTAATTCTAAAGTTGTGTTTTCTATAATATTATTTTTATTTTTTTTTACATTGTATTTGTATAGACCCCACCACGCATCCAATTGCGCAGTTGGGAACTAATTAATCTCTGTATTTTTATTTTATGGCCACATAATGTATAAAATTCATAATATTGAGGGTAAATACACCAAGGGCTGTAAATATCAAAAAATAATTTTTCTAATATTAAGGGATATTTATAATTAAATTTAAATATTAATGGTATTTTTAATATTTTTGTTGCTATTTCAATGGGTGTGTTTGTTGCTACTCTATTAATAGCATATGTAGTTTTCCTATTCCAGTTAATTTAAAAGGAATTTTTAAATTTGTCCAATTTTTTACTAATTTAGTTTTTCCTAAAGTTATTTGAGATTCAATATCGACTAATGTTAGAGTTGTTTTATTATTTAATTTAACCAATATCAAACTTGTAAAATTAGTAGTAAGGTTTCTTTTTGTGATATTGGTATTGAGATTTTCTTCAGTTCATATGTTATTTATATGTGTAGATGTTATTGTAAAAGATTTTACAGATTTTATAAAATCTATTCTTAATAATACTTTTGCTATCTCATCATGTTGTATTTTGTGTAGTTTTAAAGGTACTTTCACTTGATTTAAATCTAGTATTATATTTGCTGATTCATAAAGTGTATATTCTTCATTCTGATATATATATGTATATACTATAGTTTATGTGGTTATTATTGTAATTATTGTGTGTTATTATTGTCATGGTTATTATTTTTATTGTTTAATATTATTATGAATATTATTCTTATTATCCAATTATTTTATTAATAGTATTAAATTCAATTGTTGTATTATATTTAATTGTATTTAAGTGCATGTGTGTGTCTATATATATATGTATATATATATATATATATATATATATATATATATATATATATATATATATATATATATATATATATGGATATATATTAAATGTGTGGTGGGAATTAAACTAAGGTTTAAGTTTATATATATATATATATACACACACAAAAGAAACAACCAAAAACGCAAAAAACATCATATTCTCCCTCCTCGCTATGTCTGGTTTGCTTCCCTTTACTGTGCTTCTCTTCCTTACGACACCGGATGACCACCATCATCTTCCCCTTCCACTAGACATCGGCAACTGCTGGAGAGGGCCGTCCGAAGCCATCGAAGTCACGAAGCAGCAGCAACAACAGCCTCCAGACCTCCTGCCACCTATTGTCACCAGAGGCGGTAGCAACTCTGGCACTTGCAGTAGCAACTCTTCCTCTGCCCTTGATCTCATTATTACGTAAGTTAGTAGGTTAGAAGTACTTAGATCTTAGTTGTTAGGTGGTTGATTTTAGTAGTTTTTGGGTTGATTTTGGGTTTTTATTAATTTAAATATTATTTGTTTAAATTATTTAGAATTTATTTTAATTATTTGATTAATTTTGGGTTGATCTATATATATATTAGTTGATCTAAATTATTTTGGTTAATTTTTAATTATTTTATATTTAATTATTGAATTTTTGTTAATTAATTATTTTAATTATGAATTTGGTTAATTTAGTGTTATTATATGTTGATATTAATTATAATGTTGAGAAAATAATTTTTTGATATATTATATAATTTTTTTTAGAAATATTTTTGTATTATGGAAATATTGGAATTCTATATTAGATTTGTATTTTTTGTTAAAATATTGGTTAATTATATGTTTTAGATAATATTAGAGTATTATATGTTGGTAAAATAATTTTAATGATTTTATATAATTTTTGAGGAAATTACTTGTAGTATGTGATTTTTTTATTTTATAGGTTAATTATGAGTTTTTGTTGAAATTGTGGTTAAATTATATGTTTTAAATGATTTTGAACTAATAATTGGTAATAAAATTATTTTTACAAATTATTTACTATTTTCAACTAATTAATACTAATTTTTGAAAATATAGGTTAATTATGGATTTTTGTTAAAAACATAGTCAAATATTATATTTTAAATGATTTTATGATTATATAGAGCATTAAAATGATTTTTATAAATTATTTATAATTTTTAACCCAATTAATATTTATTTTTGAAAATTATATTCAAATATATATTATTTACTATTTTGGTGATAAAAATGGGTTTTAAATTAATTTTATTATATAATTAAACTATTTATGTAGTTAATTGTGAATTTAACTATTTTAGGTCAATTATTTGAGAAGTTGGTTTTTTATTAATATTGTATAATATTTGAGATTTTATTAGTTAATTTGTGATAATTTTGGAATATTATATAAATAATAAATTTATTTATTATTTTGAGCTTAAATGGGTATTTTATTATTTTTATGATATTAAATTGTGATTTTAAACATTTTTTGCAATTTATGTTAATTTAATTGTAAAATGGGAATTTTATTCCATTTATGAATTTTATCATCAAATATTATTTAAAAACTATAATTTTATGTTTTAGTTGGAAAATAAAGGTTTTTAATATTTTTAATGGATTTTTGATGATTTTTTTATTATTTAAATTTTTTTAATATTGTTGATTTGTGAATCTTGGTTTGAGATTTGTGCAATATGGGGGTCCCAACCCAAGGTGTTGTGCTTTGTGATTTTAGAAGTGTATTTTTTGTGCAAGATTGACCTTACTTTTGCAGGGAGATGTTTGTTTTACAAAGGAGACTCTACCAAATTTTCGGTAGATTTCTCATAAAACGTGACAACCAATCCGAGTCTAGTTTTGAAATTTTGATTGAGTCTTTCTATAGTAATCTTTGAAGCATAAAGTTAGAATATATTTTGATTTATTTATTTATTTTCTAGTTATGCAGAGATCAAGGCCTATTGGATCAGACCCGCCAAGTTTGTCTTGTGAAGCACAAATTAGTGAGTTATTATACTATATATGCATTGTATTTAGAATGCATGAATAAGGATTTTACATTTTATTTTATGTCTAAATGTGATTTATGAATTAAATGATTTAGTATATTTTCGGTTTATTTTTAGTATATCTTTGGCATATTTAGGATTTATTTTGATATATGCATGTTATATAATTAGGTATATTTTTAGTATATTTTTTATATATTTTAAAATAAATGCATGTTATGTTTTCAATATATATACTTAGAATTTTTTAGTAAATTATTGGTTTTTAATTGGTATATTTTTTTTATGGTTGATTTCGAATTTATTTAGCTTATATATACTTGAAATATACTTAGTTTATTTTAGATATATTTCTTGTATATATATGGTTTATTTTGTTATTATGAATGTTGTTATGCATTATTTATTTTCCATATGTATGTTTAATTTTAAATTAAAAGATACCAATAGAACATGCTACCTGGTGGACAACATTAGGATCGAGTACGTACCGATGCGATAGATTGTAGGGTTGAATTACTAACTTATTTAAGGAAATAATGATTTGATTGATTGATTTGAGATTGATGGGATTGAGTAGTGTGATTGTTGGAGCTCGGTTGACCTAGTGTCTTAGGGCCAATCACATAGATAGTGAGACTGTTGGAGTTCGGTTGACTGTAATATCCCGTGTTTTTAAAATATTTTTACACTGTACCGGGATATGCAGTGTTAATAATTTATGTATATTATATGATATTTTTATGAGTTGTTATGTATTTAAAACCTATTTTAATTATTGTGTATTATTTACAGTCCTTTACATAAAATTTTCCCGGGACTTGCATTTTCGGGAAAATTTTCACATAAATAATTTATTATTAATTATTTTAAATATATTTTCGCACTTGCATGAACTCATACGTATTTTTAAAATACTAAATAAAGCCTATGTGTGCAATATTTATTTAATTAGGGTTTAATTAATATTACCCTAATATTTTATTATTTGTTTATTAATTTATTGTTATTTAATTATTTTTATTTATTATTATATTTTAAAATATTAAATTTTATGTGTGTGGTGTATATTTAATGTGTGTAATTTAATATTATTTTATTATATAGTATAAAGTATATTTATATATATACATATAATATATCAAAAAATCAAGTTTTTGGAAACTTACCATTTTGCCCCCGACTTCTCTCTTCTCCCTCCCGATCGTTTCCTCGCCGTCCGACGCCTGTAACTATCAATTTCTCTTCGTTGGTGTGCCGTTCGGTCTGCCACCACCTTCTCCAGCCTTCCTCGACGCCTGTAGCAGCGGATTCCGACGCCTGGAAGTCGGTTTTGGCCGGAGAAGCTGAATTTCCTTCCACCGTCGATCACGATGATTCCGGCCACCATTTTCCAACACCGCCAGTCTCTTTTCTTCTCCTTGAGCTCCGGTGAGTGTGATTCTAGCTTTGGTTTGAGCTGAAATGGTCTAGAATTGCTTAGGTTTCGATTTTTCCAATTCAGCCACATTAGGGTTTTTGATTTTTTTGAGTTTTGAATTGATTTATTCATGAAAACTCCCTTCACCAATGTTGATCCTAGTAGCTTAATATCCATGTATGAATTTTTGTGGAATTTTTGGAGATTTTTTGGATTTTTGGGGTATTTTTGAATATTTTAATATTATTTTCTAATTTTCGGAAATTAATTAAATAAATTATGAAATTATGGTTTTATGGTTAAATTAGGTGTTGAAATGAATTATAGGAATTTATTTGGAATTTTTATGAATTTCTAAGTATTTATTTGAATTATTGAAGTTTATGTAAATTTGGGAAATTAGGGTTAATTATGTTTTTAATTGAATTTAATTGGTTAATTGAGTTTAATTATTGATATTATTGATAAATATGTTGAGAAAATTAATTTTTGGATAATTGTATAATTTTTGGTGAATTTTTTAAGTAATTATAGTATATTTGTATATATAGGGGTATTTTGGTAATTTTACCCTAAATTGGCTAAAAATGTAATTTAAGTGGTTTTAATAGTTATTTAGAGGTATAAAAATGATTTCTACAAATTATTTAGTCATTTTTAAACTAATTAAAACTATTTTTCGTGAATTATTTTCAATTATATATAATATACGGTTTTACTAATAAAATGAGTTTTTATCGGTTTTTACTATGTTTAAAGGTTAATTATGTAATTTTTACTTATAAAATGTATTTCTATGTTGTAAGGATATTTTTGGTATTTTCGGAATTATTCTGTGATTGTGAACTCCAGTCGGTGGACTGTAGTTTGGAGTCCGATCGTGGGATTTTGATTGTGCTCTGTGTAGTTTTTTTGAAGTGTATTTCCTTGCAGGGTCGGTTTCTACTCTTTGAGTAGAGAGATGTCCATTTTATAGGGAAGGTTCTGTCGAATTTTCGATAAAATTCTCGTAAAACGTGATATCCGGTCGAACCCTAATTCTGTTTCTGTATTTAATACTCTAGATTGAATTCTAGGATTTCTGTTAGGTTTATTCTGATGTCAGTTATTTATTGTTTGTTTAGTTGCGCCGAGACCGAGGGCTAGTGGACCAGGCCCGTCGGACCCGTCTCGTGGAGCGCACTAGGGTGAGTTACTATTTTATATATATATGCTTTAGGATGCATGATTTAGAAATATACATTTTATTTTGATTAAAATGCAATAAATAAACGTGATTTGTATTTAAGTATATTTTTAGTATATTTTTGGTTTATTTTTGGCATATAATAAATTATATACATGTTTTGTTAATAAAATATATTTATAATGTTTTTAAATATATTTCTAGTTTAATTTATAATTTGATTGGATTATAATTTTATACTCGAAATATACCTGGTTTATTTTTGGTATATTTCTAGTATATATATGGTTTATGTTGATATTTTATTGAACTTCATGCATCCTTTATTTTTGTGAATGAATGTTTTACATTATTAATGATGAAGGATATCAATAGAATGTGCTACCTAGTGGGCAGCACTAGGACCGAGTACGTACCGGTACGCCTATAGTATTTAGGCTATATTACTAACTTATCTGTGGATATTGATTGAATGTGATTATTGATATGTGTGAGATATGGTTTGGGTGTGATTGCTGGAGCTCGGTTGACCAAGTGTCTCGGGGCCAATCACACTGGCAGTCAGACTGCTGGAGCTCGGTTGACTTAGTGTCTCGGGGTCAGTCTACTGTCTAAATGGATTAAGTGGATATATTTGGATTAAGTGAGCCTGTATGGCTAGAGTGTTGTCTAACACTGTTTCTGAGGTTGCGATATTCTAGGGTTCTATGTGATCCTTCATAAAAGATGATTTTTAATAAAATATATATAAAAATGATTTTATTGCATCTGTGTGTATTTGCCTATATATATACATATTATATATATATTGTTGATTGTATGCATTATCATTTAGTGTGTATGTATATATATTATAGTAATTCACTCAGTGAGGTCTGACTCCCCTCCGTTGATAATTTTTCAGGAGAGTCAACATCTTCAGACCTCAGTAGCAGGTCGATACGTCGGATTTCTTCCGCCCCAGCTTCTTGTGTAAACTGCTTACTTGAGTCTTTTTTTTATAATCTAGACACTGCAGTAGTTGTAAATTAATTATGAGACATTATGTATTTTATTTATGTGAGATATTGTATTATATTTGAAACTGGATTTGTATTCAAAGATTTATATATATATGAGATGAGATTTGATTTAAATCCAGTTAATGGAAATGTTATTATTATATTTATGATTTTTATTTCCGCTGCATTTGATATTGTAATTATTATTATTGTAATGTTTATTTTATTTTTTAGGCTTGCTACGGGTTCCGGATTCGAAAGAATTCCCGTTCCCTAGCGCCGGTCTTGGCCCCTGTTTTGGGTCGTGACATTGACCTAGTGTCTTAGGGCCAATCACATTGATAGTGAGACTGTTGGAGCTCGATTGACTTATTGTCTCAGGACCAGTCTACTATCCATAATGGAATAAGTGAATTGATTTTGGAATTAAGTAAACCTGTATGGCTAGAGAGTTATCATTGATTGAGGTTGCGATTAAATAGGGTTTTATTTGATCCTTCATGTATTAAAATAAACATTTTCTACATTTATTATATATATAAAAGTAGAGTTTGGCATTTGTGCAAAATGCGTATATATGTATATATATATATATATATATATATATATATATATATATATAATATATATATATATATATATTTATATATATATATATATATATATATATATATATACAGATGCCTGGTTGTATATGGTTTAGGATTGCATGTATATATATTATAATAATTCACTTAGTGAGGTCTGACCTCCCTCAATTATTTTTTTCAGAAGATCTTATATTGTCAGACCTTAGTAGTAGAGCTTTTCGCCAGTGTTCTTCCACTCTGGCTAGATTATGTAAAATTTATATTTAAACTTTTATTTGTATTCTAGAAACTATAGTAGTAGTGTTATTGTATCTGCAGAGTATTGTTTTATTTTTGATAACTTTGTATCTAGTATATTGTATGAATATTTTTATTTATGAAAGGATATTAAGTATTTATATATTTATATAATTTGAAAATTTTTTAATTCAGTCATACTTTTTATTTAATTACTGCATGTGCTTTTATTTTTAAGGCTTGCTACGGGTTTCAGATTTGAAAGAATTCTCATTCTCTAGCGCCGATCATGACTCCCGATTTAGGTCATAACACTTTAGGTGATCTATCCCTTCAATTCTTGATGTTGGATATGAACTTAGAGCTGGTATTCATCCTAGAGGCTTCTACTCATGTGAGTTCCATTTCTCTTCCAAAGTCATATTTTTTAAACCACTTTAGCACAGGGTTAGGTTTAACAAGTAATTAATTATGTAGATACCTCTAAATCAAGGGGAGTACATGTACAGGGTGATCGAGGCCCAGTAGGACTTCTTGATGAGAATGACACAACAATGGAAAGTAACAGCCATTCCCTATTTCAACATGTATGCATGCTTTCATGATTTCTTACCTCTCATCATATTTTGCCAGGACAGAGACAAGGCTAGTCAAGCCAGGGATTATTATGCTCGAGTGCTAACTCGTTGCTCTTCAAGTGGATTATAACAAAGGAGATGACGATACGAGTGATGATGAGGAGGAGGAGCACACTGATGAGCCTGCCAAAGGTAGCAACGATAATGATAATGGAGATGATCATACCGATTATCCTATAGATAGGGGAGATAATGAGGTTGGAGGTGATAAGTACAGGACCTACCTCAAATGCCTATTAGAATAGGACCATTTTTTTATTCTCTTGAACTTTGAATCTTCTTGCTTTACTTTAGAATTTTCAAATTTTGCTCTAAATGGATGGTGCACTTTTAAATTTAAATTTTGACTGTATTTTGGATCAATTGAGGAATTTCATCTACTGAGGTCTTTTCATTAATAACTAACTAAAACATACATTTGATAATATTACACACAAAAAATATGTTGCTAATTGTTGAAGATGAATCGCCTCTTTATGAAGAGGCGACAGGGGATCGCCTCATCATGCAAAGGCATCACCCATATGTAGAGGCGATTGCCTCTACAACTATAAAAATCCCTAACTTTCTTCTAAAATCCCCATTTTCACACCTTTGCCATTTCTTTCCACTTTTCTTCCTCTGAGCAGCATCCTACCTTCCCATCATGACCAAGAGAAGTCTCAAACAACTCTAACCAATCCTAAAAAGCTTAGATGGGAATTCTTGGGCAAAATTAAAACCATTCCACTTGTCTATCTTTAAATCCTTATATGTTAGAAGAGTCAACTTCCATTTCCTTTAGGTTATATTGAAATTCTAGGATCCTTAAAAATATATTTTACACAGTGGAATTATGCCCTTTACTAGAAGAATTCAAAGATAATATAGGCTATCACTTGGATTCAACTTGCTAAATAGTAGTTCCTTAGGTTGGCACTCTGAATTTGTATTTCATTCAATATTAAATGGTCAGGCGATTTAATCTCTCTCCCTAATCCTCCCTTTGACACATCTCTGGGAATGAAGTGCTAATAGAATCCTTTATTGAGCATGCCATAATCATAGAAAAGAAAGAGGTTTATTAGCCATGAATGCTTATTCTCTACCTATACACTTAGCTCCTACTTATTTCTACTTTTAGCAACTATGATTCAAAGGTCCTTCATATCCTGGACTAAGTGGAAGCCGAGCTCAATCTTTTTCCTTTTATCCTAGCAAAAATGATTATTGGGACTATATAACTTTATAGTAACCAACTACTCCTATTAAAGGTAAGCTTATTCTTCTCTCACCTTTATTTTCTGATTTCCTAACATTTTTACTTACCCATTACTCTTACAGATGCGAGTCCACAAGAAACTGAGATTACTTAAACCTGTCTAAGACATAACACGTTATAGAGCCGAGCATTGTCAAACCAAAAGGCTACATCCTATACCAGAAGATGTTCAGAGCAGCCTGTCAACTATTCTTTTGATACTCTAATTCGATGGATGTGCCCATAGTGGAGATTGTAGCATGTGACGGCTTGTTCTTACACTCATTATGTTCCTATTATCGGCCTCCAATTTTGCTACTTTTTACAATCATGCTTGTCTCTGCCGTCAGTATAGAAAGAACTAACTAATTATAGGGCTAGTGCATGAGTTCAAACCAAAACCCCTCTCTTAAAACTTTCCTGGACAACTTGGTGGCTACCTAGCCTCACATAGTCATTCAGAGGGAACATAGACTATAATGGAGATTCGACTACCAATGATCAGTACAAAGTGTGGATTCAATTGTAACTAATAAAAAACTGTAAGTTTATTAGATACAAAAGGACAAGAGAGTTGCAAGCATTGAGTGCTCAGGGGTATTCAACAAAAGAAGAGGAAGCAAATTAGTTTAAGAATTTAATAATCATTTCCCTTTTGTTAGATAGCATTTCCTTTTGTAGTTAAATAGTTTGTAATAGACCACTTTAATACGATGTTTAATAGTGATTTAAAGCATTCTATTTCATTTAATTTAAGCACAATATGCATATCCATTTTGCTTCTAACACATCTCATGTCATTAGTTTAGCTTGTCCTTACAAGTTTTCCAACTAACCATTTTTCCTCTCTCTCTCCTTTTATATGTGCTTAATTTTGGCTTGGATTGCCCTTTTTTAGGTTTTCAATTCCAACAAGACTCCTTTTTGCTATTTTATTTTTTTGTCTCTAACTTTTGTCTAAACAGTCTCATTTCGAGGTTTTCTCCTTAACGAGATTTTTACATAAAGTATTTCTTGAGCTTATCTAGGTTGATGGACTTTTTGAATTCATTCCCTTCTAAGTCAAACAAAACAACAACACCTTTAGAGAATAACTTTTTTACCACATAAGAACCTTCCCAATTTGGCTTGAACTTTCCTTGCTAGTCAGTTATGATAGGCTTTGTAAGCTTTAACACTAAATTACCGGTCTTTGATCTTCCTCGGCTTGATTTTCCTATTATAAGCTCGGGCTATCCTCTTCTGATACAACTGAGAGTGATATATAGCCTTCATCTCTTCTTATCCAGTAATTTCCAGTTATGCCAATTGACTCTCCACCTATTAGTACTTAGGGATTTTAAACTCTAAGAGAACCCTTAATGATTGAATCTCGACCTCTACTGGCAACATAACTTCACACCATATACCATGGAATACGAAGTGACCAATGTCGACATTCTAGCAGTATTTTTATATCCCCATAATGCAAACTACAGATAATTTGCCCAATCTCGGTAGTTCTCCATCATCTTAGCCAAGATCTTCTTTACATTCTTGTTTGCAGCTTCCACTACTGTAATGACCCTTTATTTTAAATTATTACAGTATATTTAAGATTTGTAGTGTTAATAATATTTTAAATATTATTTATATATTATCATTATTTGTGATTAATATTCGTTATTTTACGTTAAATATATTTTCTTACGTAAAATAATTTATTTAGAAGTTTTATTATTTTAAAACATTAAAGTTATTATTATTATTATTGCTTTTGTTATTATTATTGTTATTATTATTATTATTATTATTATATTATTATTATTATTATTATTATTATTATTATTATTATTATTATTATTATTATTATTATTATTATTATTATTTTAAGCATGTCTTAGAATTATTATTATTATGATTTGTTGTTATTATTATTGTTGTTGTCTATTATTATTATTATTATTATTATTATTATTATTATTATTATTATTATTATTTTATTATTTATTATTATTATTATTATTTGTCATTATTATTATTATTATTATTGTTGTTGTTGTTATATATATATATATATTATATAAGTCAGGATTAAATCTTTCAGGAAATTCCTTCTTTGTCTTTTTTTTCCCTTCTTTCTTTCCCATTTTTTCTCTTGTTCTTCCCATGAGTTTCAAACTACCACAACCCGTCAGAGCCACCACCTGTAACCACCACCTACCGCCATCACCCCCCCTCTTCCTCTCCTTCCTCCTACCACTGGCAGAGTGCCCGATCGACGTCGGAGCATGCAGAATGATAGCAACAGTAGAGAAGCTTCCATGAACATTGGCGACTTCCTCCGGTCACCTTTAGCTCACATTCTTGAGCTTGCCAAACTCCTTGAGCTAGAAGAACTCATTTCTAGCTTGGTTCAAGCTTAAGCACCTTCATTTGTGAGTTTTGTTTAAGTTTTAGTTTATGTCAATTTTGGTTTTCTATTTTTTGTCAAACCTTAGTAGTAGATCTCTTCATCAGTTTCTTTAGCTCTTGGCTAGACTATACAATTTTATTATCTAAACTTTTATTAAACTATAGAAAACTATAATAGTAATATTATTGTATCAGCAGTGTGATGTTTTGGATTTTGGAATTTCTGTATCAGATTTACTGTATGAATATATTTTTATGATATGATATTTAAGTATTTATTTTTATATCAATTTAAAGTTTTAATTCTAGTATATTTTTTATATTATTATTGCATGTGTTTTTATTTTAAAGCTTGTTACAGGTTCCGAATTCGAAAGAATTCCCGTTCCCTAACGTCGGTCATCACTCCCGATTTAGGTCATGAGAAAGTTAGTAATAGAGCCTAGGTTATTAGTGTTGTGGACCTAGGTTTTCAAAGTTGTGTTTTCTTTGAAACTACTGTAGTAAATTAGGTTTAATTATGTCTTCAATAAGTTTTTCTTGATTTAGTTTTTCACGTAATTTTTAGGAAGTCTATTTATTGTTTATTTCATTTATATTTTGTTGGTTTTTATCTTTCAGAATGAGGAGGCGAGCACATATCTCTCCATTGGTCATTGAGGCCAAGGATAATGAGTCTTTTTAGGATGAGGTTTTACCTCATGAGCCACAGCTAGGCATAAAGGTAGACCTCGAGGAGTGGCAGGTCGCCATAAATAGAGAGAGCTACAGAATGAGGAACCTGTAGAGCTAGAGTTTGAGGAAGTTACGATACCTCCAGTTACACCACAAGATGCAGCCTGTCTATCAGTAGGGTAATGTCTGACCCTAAGGCAGAATTATTCTACGCTAAAGTTGGCCATATAGCTTTCGATGGGATGCCAGATCCTTTATTATTTTCTACACGCTATTGAGACGAGGACTTAGACTGTTCACAGCCGAGTATTAAAGGATTATGATCATCATGCTGTCTGTTAAGGGACCAGCCTTGGATGCTAGGGTTTTGATTGATCCGGGTGCTACACATTCTTTTGTGTCCCCTATTTTTACTTTGAAGTTGTGTTGGCAAGCTTCGAGGATGGGTATTTTTCTTTGTCTGTCGCCACTCCTTAAGCAATTTATTGAACACTAACGTTTTTCTTTCCGGTTGTCTGGTATTAGTGGGAGTCAGAGAATTGCCGGTGTAATTGGTGTTATTAGATGTGATGGAGTTTGATTTGATCTTTGGTATGGATTAGTTATCTCAGCACTATGTCGTTGTGGATTATCGAAGTAAAGAGGTGATTTTTAAAATTTTGGATGAAGAAGAGTTTAAGTTTATGGGTGATAAAAGTTTTGTACCTCAGAATCTCATCTTCGCTATTACAGCTAGGAAGATGCTGAGGAAGGGTTGTCCATGGATACTTGGCACTTGTTAGGGATACTTCAGTGGAGAAAGTTATCTCTCGCAAATATTCCAATTGCCCTGACCTTATAAAGAGATCAAATTTTGTATAGATGTGGTCCCAGGCACCACTCCTATTTCAATGCCGCCCTACAAAATGGCATTTGTAGAGTTGAAGGAATTAAAGGAGTGAGTAGTAGCAAGATTTATTAGATAAGGGTTTCATTAGACCTAGTGTTTTCCTTAGGGTGTACTAGTCATGTTTGAGAAGAAAAAGGATAGTACCCTGAGACTGCGCATTAATATAGAAAGCTAAATAAGGTGACAATGAAGAACAAGTATCCTCTTCCAAGGATAAATGATCTATTTAATCAACTTCAGGGTGCATAGTTCTTTTCTAAGATTGACTTAAGGTTGAGTTATCATTAGTTGTGGATCAGCGAGGCCGATGTTCCTAAAATGACATTCTGCACTCAATATGGACCATTATAAGTTTTTAATGATGTCATTGGGGTTGACTAATTGCACCAGCTACTGTAATATCCTGTGTTTTTAATATTATTTATATTGCATCGGGATATGCAGTGTTAATAATTATATTATATAATATTGATATTTCATGAGCTTTCATTTAATTTAAATTGAATTTTAATTGTTTATTATTATTTTAAGTGCTTTACGTAAAATTTTCCCGAGACTTTCATTTTCAGGGAAATATTCACGTAAATAATTTACTATTAATTATTTTAAATAGATTTTACGGACTTGCATGAACTCATACGTATTTTTAAAATTACTAAATAAAGCCTATGTGTGTATATATTTATTTAATTAGGGTTTCATTTATTACCCTAATATTTTATTATTTATTTGTTAGTTTTATTGTTATTTAGTTATTTTTTATTTATTATTAAATTTTAAAATATTAAATATTAAGTGGTGTGGTGTATATTTAATGTGTGTAATTTAATATTATTTTATTATATAGTATAAAGTATATATAGTATATACATATAATAAGTCAAAAAAATCAAAATTTTGGAAAATTACAAAACTGCCCCCGAGTGAACTCCTTCTTCCCCGATTGTTCCCCCTCACTGTTCGACCATTTTTCACGTGGATTTCTTGCCGTTGGTGTGTCGTCCAGCGTGCCACCACCTTCCTCAGCCTTCCTCGTCGCCCTGTTTAGCAGCCGTTTTCGGCGTTTGGAGATCGGTTTTGGCTGGAGAAGCCGAATTCTTCTTCATCGTCGATCGCGACGTTTCCGACCACCATTTTTGACACCGCTGGTCTCTTTCTTCTCCTTGAGCTCCGGTGAGTGTGATTCCATGCTTTGTTTCACTTGAAATGGTCTTGATTTTGCTTAGATTTTGAATTTTGAATTTCGGTCATTTTAGGGTTTTTGATTTTTTTGAACTTTCGAATTGTTTGATTCATGAAAAATTTCTTCACAAATGTTTTTCCCCTTAGCTTAATCTACATGTATGAATTTTTTTGGAATTTTTGGAGATTATTTTGATTTTTGGGTATTTTTGAATATTTTAATATTATTTTCTAATTTTCGGAAAATTAATTAAATAAATTGTGAAATTGTGTTTTATGATAATTATAGGTGTTGAAATGAATTATAGGAATTTATTTAGAATTTTTATGAATTTCTATGTATTATTTTGAATTTAATTAGTTTATGGAATTTTTGAAATATAGGGTTAATTGTGTTTTAAATTTGAAATTAATTGGTTAATTGAGTTTATTTATTGATATTATTTGATAAATATGTTGAGAAATTAATTTTGGATAATTATACTATTTTTGGTGAATTTTGAAGTAATTATAGTATATTTATATATATAGGGGGTATTTTGGTAATTTTATATAAAATTGGCCTAAAAATGTAATTTAATTGGTTTTAATAATTATTTAAGGTATAAAAATGATTTTCTACAAATTATTTAGTAATTTTTAATGAATTATAAAACTATTTTTCGTGAATTATTTTCAATTATATATATAATATACGATTTTATTAATAATATGAGTTTTTATCGGTTTTTACTGTGTTTTAAGGCTAATTATGTTATTTTCTGCTTATAAAATGTATTTCTATGTTATAAGGTATTTTTGGTATTTTTGAAATTATTCTGTGTTTGTGGACCCCGATCGATATAGACAGTAAGTTTGGAGTCCGACCGAGGGGTTGTGGGATGAGTTTTGTACCTATTTTTCAAAGTGTGTTTCTTTGCAGGGCCGACTCTACTCTTTGAATAGAGAGATGTCCGTTTTACAAGGGAGGTTCTGCCGAATTTTTGATAGAATTCTCGTAAAACGTGATGTCCAGTCGCACCCTAATCTCGATTCTGTGTTTAATATTCTAGATCGAGTTCTAGGGATGTTTCTGTTCGATTTATTATGATTCCTGTCGTTATTGTTTGTTTAGTTGCGCCGAGACCGAGACCTAGTGGACCAGGCCCGTCGGATCCATCTCGCGGAGCGCACTAAGTGTGAGTTACTATATTATATATATATGTTTAGGATGCATGATTTTAGAAATGCATGTTTTATTTTGATGATATATGCATAAATAATTTGAATTAGTATTTAAGTATATCTTTAGTTTATTTTGGTTTATTTTTGTATATATTAAATTATATGCATGTTTTATTAATGAACTGTGTTTAAAATGTTTTTAAATATATTTCTAGCTAAATTTGTAATTTGATTGAATTTATTTGACGTATATATACTCCAAATATACCTGGTTTACTTTGGTATATTTCCAGTATATATATGGTTTATATTGTTATGTTATTTAAATTCATGCATCATTTATTTGTGAATGAATGTTTTGTATTTATTATTGATGGATATCAATATAGAACGTGCAACCTAGTGGGCAGCACTAGGACCGAGTACGTACCGGTGCACTTATAGCATTTAGGCTATATTACTAACCAGTTTGATGATTTTGATTGGGATTGATTTTATCTGATGTGTGAGATATGGTTTAGAGGTGTGATTGCTGGAGCTTGGTTGACCAAGTGTCTCGAGGCCAATCACACTGGCAGTCATACTGCTGGAGCTCGGTTAACTTAGTGTCTCGGGGCTAGTCTACTGTCGCAAATGGAATAAGTGAATATTTTAGAATAAGTGAGCTTGTATGGCTAGAGTGTTGTCTAACACTGTTTGAGGTTTCGATATTCTAGGGTTCTATTTGATCCTTCAAAAACGATGATTTTAAATAAAAATATATAAAATGATTTTATTGCATCTGTGTGCATTTGCCTGTATATATACATATTAGATATATACTGT
This sequence comes from Mallotus nudiflorus, assembly GCA_947683625.1. Taxonomy (NCBI): domain Eukaryota; kingdom Viridiplantae; phylum Streptophyta; class Magnoliopsida; order Malpighiales; family Euphorbiaceae; genus Mallotus; species Mallotus nudiflorus. The sequence continues at coordinate 3,965,860 of CANTUR010000058.1, read as the reverse complement.
TGACTGTATGCATTGTCATTTAGCATGCATGTATATATATTATAGTAATTCACTCAGTGAGGTCTGACTCCCCTTTTGTTGACCATTTTTCAGGAGAGTCATCATCTTCAGACCTCAGTAGCAGGCCTGTACGCCGGATTTATTTCGCCCCGACTTCTTTATGTAAACTGCTTATTTGAGTCTTGGGTTTATTTTGTCTAGACACTACAGTAGTCATTAAATATTTAAAGAGATGTTGTATTATATTTGAACTGGATTTGTATTAAGATTTATATATATGAAATGATGAGGATTTGATTTAAATCCAGTTGGTGTATATGTTAATATTATATTTATGATTTATTTTTTCGCTGCATTATATATTGTTATTATTACTATTGCATGTTTTATTTTATTTTTAGGCTTGCTACGGGTTCCGGATTCGAAAGAATTCCCGTTCCCTAGCGCCGGTCATGGCCCCTGTTTTGGGTCGTGACAAAGTTGGTATTAGAGCAGAGTTCTGTGTCAGGGCCTAGTTTTGTGAGTGGTGGCCCTAGTTTTCAAAGTTGTATTTTCTTTTGGTAACTACTACAATGAATTAGGTTCGAGTATGTCTTGATAAGTATTCCTTGCTTTAGTTTTCTGCGTTATTCCTCCGTTGTCTGTTTTGCCTGAATCTTTTTATTTGTCTTTTCAGTATGAGGAGGCGAGCGCGTGTCGCTCCACCGGTCGTTGAGGCCAAGGATGATGAGTCCTTTTAGGACGAGGTTTTACCTCCTGAGCAGCCAGTTAGACGTAGAGGTCATGGCAGAGGTAGACCTCGAGGAGCGACAGGTCGTCGTAGGCAGAGAGAGTTACAGGACGAGGAGCCTGTAGAGACTGAATTTGATGTTCCTGTGACTCCAGTCATTCAGCCTACCTATCAGAAGGGTATGTCTGACCCTGATGCAGCTTTGTTCTATGCCCAAGTTTGCAGGATTGCATTTGATGGTACTTCTGATCTGTTAGACTTTCTGCACGCGATCGAGACTCGAATTCGGACTGCTCACACTAAGTACCAGCAGATCATGATCGTCGAGTTGTCTGTTGAGGGACCAGCCCTAGATTGGTTCATTCAGATGATCCAGCCTTACATGATGACGATGACCTGGGCTCAGTTCAGAGAGAGATTTATAAGGAGATTCTATCCAGAGCCTCTCCGTATAGCTATTGTCTCCGATTGACCAGTATTTCCCATGGAGATCGATCTGTAGAGGAGTATACCCGAGAGTTTCTTCGGCTGGGTAGATATGCAGAGGATCTGATGCGAGACCAGTATTTTACAGTCACTACCTATGTCACTGGTTTGGGTTCAGCATTTGCTGGTATGCCTACAGCAGGCCTTGCTCTGGAGTCTGTGATTGAGTTGGCCAAGGAGATTGAGCTGAGGCTAGTTAGGCAGGGAGCGATGCCTGATTATTACCAGCTGGGAGTTCAGTCGAGTGGATTGCAGGCTACTCCGTACTCTAGTTTTCATGTTGGTTCGAGTAGTCAGCAGCGAGGTCTGACTCAGCAGAGTCAGAGACAGCAGCAGCGAGTGCATCGGAGTAGTAGACATGGCCGTGGCGTAGATCATTTAGATTTAGGTCAGGTGCTTCGAGCAACAGTAGTGGTCGTAGTTCTGGATCAACTGCCAGTGTATGCCAGACCTACGGTAGAGTCCATCAGGGATCGTGTTATCTGACACCACTGACATGCTTCAGATGCGGGCATACAGGACATTTTGCCAGATCATGTCTTTACTCCGGGTATCAGCAGCCGTAGATTCTGCGATTCCCATAGTAGTCGATTGCTAGTGCTGCACCTGTGCCATTTCAGTTACCACCAGCTCAACATCAGAGTTCCACTCAGTTTGTCCCATAGCAGAGTCATGGTAGAGGTACTAGAGGAGGTGCCAGAGGCGTTGGCCAGGCTTCTACCAGTCAGCAGGGAGGTCGAGGTCAGGCCAGAGTCTTCCACCTCACTCAGCAGGATGCTCAGGCATCTAATGCAGTCGTGGCAGGTATTGTTTCTGTTTGTTACTTGGATGCATGGGTTTTGTTTGATTCGGGTGCCACGCATTCGTTTGTTTCTCCTGTTTTTGCTTCTAAATCCTGTTAGCAAGCTTCGAGGATGGCTTTTCCTTTGTCTGTTGCCACTCCTTTGAGCGATTCTTTGGACACCGATATTGTTATTTCTAGTTGTCCAGTTCTCATGGGAGATAGAGAATTACCCGCTGATTTGATCTTGTTGGATGTGATGGAGTTTGATGTTATTTTGGGGATGGATTGGTTATCTCAGCACTATGTCGTGGTAGATTGTAGGAATAAAGAGGTGACTTTCAGAATTCCTGATGAAGAAGATTTTAAGTTTGTGGGTGATTGGAGTTCAGCACCTCAGAATCTTATTTCTGCTATTACAGCTAGGAAGTTATTGAGGAAAGGATGTCAGGGATATTTGGCATTAGTCAGGGATACTTCAGTGGAGAAGTTGTCACTCACAGATGTTCCTGTTGCTTATGAGTTTCCTGATGTTTTTCCCAAGGAGTTACCAGGTTTACCACCTCACAGAGAGATTGAATTCTGTATAGATGTGGTTCCAGGTACTACTCCTATATCTATGCCACCCTACAGAATGGCTCCTGTAGAGTTGAAAGAGTTGAAGGAGCAATTGCAAGAGTTATTGGATAAGGGTTTCATCAGACCTAGTGTTTCTCCTTGGGGTGCACCAGTCTTGTTTGTGAAGAAGAAGGATGGTACCCTGAGACTGTGCATTGACTATAGAGAGCTTAATAAGGTGACAGTGAAGAACAAGTATCCTCTCCCGAGGATAGATGACTTGTTTGATCAGCTATAGGGTGCACAGTTCTTTTCTAAGGTTGACTTGAGGTCGGGTTATCATCAGCTGCGGATCAGTGAAGCTGATATTCCTAAAACAGCATTCGCACTAGATATGGCCATTATGAGTTTCTGGTGATGTCTTTTGGTTTGACTAATGCACCAGCAGCTTTTATGGACCTGATGAACAGAGTATTCAGACCGTATGTGGATCAGTTTGTGGTAGTCTTCATCGATGATATACTAGTATATTCGAGGAGTATGGGGGAGCATGTATATCACTTGAGGATTGTACTGCAGACACTGAGAGATCATCAGCTTTATGCTAAATTCTTGAAGTGTGAATTCTAGATGGAGAGTGTTTCTTTTCTTGGACACGTAGTGTCTAAAGAAGGTATCCAGGTTGATCCACAGAAGATTAAGGCAGTATCTGAGTGGCCTAGACCGACTTTTGTTATAGAGATTCGGAGTTTTCTGGGTATAGCCGGGTATTATAGGCGGTTTTTGCAAGATTTTTCCAGAATAGCAGCCCTATGACTCTCTTAACTCAGAAGAATGTTAGATTCGATGATCTAAGAGTTGCATCAATTAGTGGATCAAGGTTTGATAATGAAGATTAGTATATCAAGTGGACTGTTAGCTCAATTCAGAGTTAGATTAGTGCTGAGAGATAGGATTAAAATAGCTCAGGGCCAAGATCCTATTCTAGCAGAGCTTGTAAAGAATGTTCATACAAGGAGTTAACTGATTTCATACTCGATGATGAAGGTGTTTTGTGGATCAGTGGTAGATTATGCGTTCCTAATGTGGATAATTTGAGAGAAGAGATCCTTGAGGAAACACATTCTACAACCTATAACGTACATCCAGGTGTTACTAAGATGTACTATAACATCTGAGATTTTTATTGGTGGGATGGATTGAAGAAGGATGTAGCTGATTATGTTTCTAAGTGCTTGACATATTAGCAGGTGAAAGTTGAGCATCGGAAGCCTTCTGCGAAGCTTCAGCCTCTTCCTATTCTTGAATGGAAATGATAGAGAATTGCTATGGATTTTGTGGTTAGGTTACATCGTTCAAAGGATGGATACAATTCCATCTGGGTGATTGTGGATAGGTTAACCAAGTTTTCTTATTTCTTGCCTATTAAAGCCACTTATTTTATAGCTAAGTTGGCTAAAATGTATGTTAAGCATATTGTGTGCCTTCATGGAGTACTTATGTCTATTGTATCTGATAGAGGCTCAGTGTTTACTTCTCGATTTTAGCAGAAGTTATAGGAAGCAATGGGCACAAGGCTTGATTTCAGTACTGCTTTTCACCCTCGGACAAATGGTCAATCTGAGAGGACGATTCAGACACTTAAAGATATATTAAGGATATGTGTATTGGATCTTGGAGGTAGCACTAGGATGATCATTTACTGCTTGTAGAGTTTGCATATAATAACAACTACTATAGTAGTATTGGGATGGCACCATATGAGGCTTTGTACGGAAGGAAGTGTAGATCCCCTCTGAGTTGGGATGAGATTAGAGAGAGAGCGTTAACTAGACCTAAGATGGTTTAGGATGTCACTGAGAGAGTTGTTATAATTAGAAGGAGATTGGAGATCGTAGCTAGTAGATATAAGAGCTATACAGATCCGAGACATACATATGTGGAGTTTTAGATTAAAGACTATGCATTTTTTAAGGTGTCTCCGATGAAGGGTGTGATGGTAAGAAAAGGAAATTAGTACTGAGATATATTATACCATTCGAGATTCTAGAGAGAGTGGGCATGGTTGCATATCAGTTGGCTTTGCCTCTAAATTTGTCTTAGGTGCATCCAGTGTTCCATATCTCAATGTTGAGGAAGCATATTTCAGACCCTTCGCGCGTGTTACAGCTTGATAGTGTGGAAGTGAACAAAGACCTTACGTACGAGGAGGAGCCAATCGCGATAGTGGACTATCAAGTTCATCAATTGCGTTTGAAGTAAATTCTGATGGTCAAGGTGTTATGGTAGAGCAACAGTATAGAGGAATACACTTGGGAGACAGAAGCCGAGATACGGGTTGCCTATCTTTACCTTTTCCCTCGATGATTCCTTGTTTCTGTTCTTTTATTTTGAATTTGCGGACGAATTCTTATAAAGGGGGAAGATTGTAATGACCTTTTATTTTAAATTATTAAAGTATATTTTGAGATTTACAATGTTAATAATATTTTAAATATTATTTATATATTATCTTTATTTATGATTAATATTCGTTATTTTACATTAAATATATTTTCTTACGTAAAATAATTTATTTGGAAGTTTTATTATTTAAAAACATTAAAGTTATTATTATTATTATTGCTTTTGTTATTATTATTGATAGTATTATTTTAAGTATGTCTTAGTATTATTATTATTATTATTATTATTATTATTATTTGTTATTATTATTATGTATTATTATTTTTGTTGTTGTTGTGCATGTGATGTGCATCTGTGCATGTGTTATGTGTATGTATTTGTGTTAGTGTTATTATATATATATATATATATATATATATATATAGACAAGTTTGGATCAAATCTTTTAGGAAATTCTTTCTTTCTCCTTTTTTTTTCCTTCTTTCTTTCTCATTGTTTCCTTTGTTCTTCCTGCGAGTTTTAGACCACCCACAACTTGCCGAAGCCACCACCTGCAACCACCACTTACCGTCATCATCCCCCTTTTCCTCTCCTTCCTCCCACCACCAGCAGAGTGCCTGATCGATGCCAGAGCACACAAAATGGTAGCAACAGTAGAGAAACTTCCATGAACGCCGGTGACTTCCTCCGGTCACCTTAGCTCACATTCTTGAGCTTGTCGGACTCCTTTAGCTATGAAGAACTCATTTCTAAACTTGGTTCAAGCTTAAGCACCTTCATTTATGAGTTTTGTTTAAGTTTTAGTTTATGTCAATTTTGGTTTTCTATTTTTTAAGCTTGATTTCTTAAGTTTTAGGTTAATTGTCTTTAAAAATGTTATTTAGGGTAGCTTAAGCTTCACAAATATAATTTTTGTTGATTTTTTTTAATTAATTGGATTTATGGGTTTTGAGTTTTCCGGCAAGTCACTATTTCGATGACCCTCGTTGGAAAACTTTTATATTTTCAATAAATAGTATAGATTATTTGAAATATAGTTTGTGAAGGAAGTTTATAAAAATTATGTCCTGATAAATTTACTATGAATTTTCGAAGGTTTATGTAAAAAAATAATTTTTGAAAAAATTAATATAAATTGTTGAAATTTAATCGATTGATTATTGAGAATTTCAGTGATTGAGTAGTGTGATTGCAGGAGCTCAGTTGACCTAGTGTCTCGGGGCCAATCATACTAACAGTGAGATTATGGTAGCTCGGTTGACTTAGTGTCTCAGGGCCAGTCTACTGTCTAAAATGGAATAAGAGAATTAATTTGGAATTAAGTGAGCCTGTATGGCTAGTGAGATATTTTGATTGAGGTTGCGAATATTTGGGGTTTTATTTGATCCTTCATTTAAATAAACATTTTTCTATATTTATATATATATAAAGTGAATTTTAGTATATGTGTGAAATGTCTGTATATATTTATATATATACTAATGCTTGACTGTATATGATTTAGATTGCATGTATAATAATTCACTCAGTGAGGTCTGACTCCCCTCAATATTTTTTTAAGGAGATTTCTCGTTGTCAGACCTCAGTAGTAGACCTCTTCATCAGTCTTCTTCAGCCCTAGCTAGACTATGTAATTTTATTATCTGAACTTTTATTGTACTCTAGAAAATTACAGTAGTAACGTTATTGTATTAGCAGTATGATGTTTTGGATTTTGGAATTTTTGTATCAGATTACTATATGAATATATTTTTATGATATGATATTTAAGTATTTATTTTTATATCAATTTAAAAATTTAATTCTGGGATATTTTTATATTATTATTGCATGTGTTTTTATTTTAAGGCTTGCTACAAATTTTGGATTCGAAAGAATTTCCATTCCTAGCGCTAGTCATGACTCCCGGTTTGGGTCATGACAACTACCTCATACAGAGATGACCTGTGATGCTTAACCTTATATTCTTTTAATAATGCAGTTATTTCCACCTGAAATTGAACACCATTATCAGTGACAATATAATGAGGTAACACGTATTTGCATATTTCATTTTTCCCAATAAATCTTGCCATATGCTTGGAGCCAACAATGGTATAAGATTTAGTTTCGACCCACTTAAAGAAATAATCAATCACCACTATAATGTATTGATGATTATTTAACACTCTTGGCCTTATTTCTCATATAATATCAATTCCCAAATAACAAAAGGCTAAGGGGAAATCATTCCCTAAAGCTTATTAAAGGTAGGTGACTCACATCCCTATAAGCTTGATAGTTATGACATTTCTTTACAAACTTAATACAATGTATTTTTATGGTTAGTCAAAAATAACCCTGATGGGCTATTTTCTTTGTTAGGATTGTCCCATTCATATGTAGCTCGTATACTCCTTCATGGACTACTTCTATAAGGTTTTAAGCTTTATCTATATTAACACATCTCAAATGAACGCTAGTAAGCATCCTTTTAGACAGCATCCCATTATAGCATATGAATTGCCATAACAACATTCACAGTAACATCCTTTCTTTTTTATCAGCATCCTCAAAGAACTGTCTCATTTCCAAATATCGCTATAAATTGTAAAATGAAGACTTCTCGATGGTAGTATCAACTGACATTATCCTTATTTCTTCATAATAAGGGTTTTGGGATTTCACTAAAATTAAAGGCTTAACTTCTATTTGTCTCCCACTTTCCCATATGGAAGCCAACGTAGCTAGGGTATCTGCTATCTGATTCTCTTCTCTTAGTAGGTGAATAAATTTGCACTAGGTAAAGGATAGTAAAATAGTAGCCAAATAATCCCAATATAGACACAACCTGTCTTCATTTACCTCCCACTCTTTAGAAGCTTATTTTAAAACCAACATAGAATCCCTATACATGGTGACGTCCTTTGCCCCACACTGTACAGTGCTTCCAAATTGAAGATATAAGCCTCATATTCAGTTTAATTGTTCATTACCTAAATCTCTAGCCTTTTTACCGTTGGGATCATTTCTCCTTTTAACGTGATCAGAATTACGCCAATACCCACCTCCCTATTATTAACAACTCTGTTAAAGTGCATCTTCCATCCATGTACCTCTATTTCCCCCAGATGCCCCACTCAATGGTGAAAGTCTTTAAGTTGTCTATTATTGACATCATAATTTGGTTGTATCCCGAGAGCCCATCCATGAAAGAGTACATTGCATTAGAAGTTATGCTATCGACCAACATGTCGATATATGGTAGTGGAAAATCATCTTTCAAGCAACCTTTTTTTAGATCTCTATAGTCCATACACATTCTGACCCTTCCATCTTTCTTGAGGACTAGAATTATATTCACTAACCACTGGGTGTCTTCCACTACTTCTAGAAATTTCACTTTCAGCTGCTTCTCAACTTCTTCTTTAACCAAAAGAGCCAATTCTGGCTTTAGCCTCTTCTTCTTCTATTTTAATGGTGAGATATGGGGATTTATAAGGATCCTATATTCCGTAATCTCCCTGTCAATTTTTGGCATATCCTCATAGCTCTAAGCAAATACTTTCTATCTTTTTATTAATGTTTCTTTCATTTTTTCTCTCTCATTATGAGTTAAATCATAAGTAAGTAATATATTTTTAGGGTTATCATTTGTGCCTAAATTAAATGATTTAATTTGCATGGCATTAATGTCAAACATATGCATGAAATGATTATCATAAATAAAATAACCATTGGGAAATACATCATATAAATAAGCAAAGTCAGATTTCATTACATTCACTTTTGAAAAGAATAAGTCATCAGTTTTAAATAAAGTAACAAGGGAAACATCAAAGTCATCATAAAAAACATCCATGATGGATTGAGGATATAGGTTTCGAGATCCAACTCCTTGTTCTAACCATCGAGGTCTTTTAGCTCTAAAGCAGCAATGTTCTCCTCAGACTCTTCCTTAGTCGGTACTAACTCTTCTATAGAACTTTCTCAGTTTCATCTTTCTTTACCCCATTCATAAAATTAGCAAAGATTTTGAATCTTGGAACCAATTCCCTAACTATTAAAAGAGGTTTAGGAGCTCCCTTATACGGATAACCGGTACCTTCCTTCATGAAAGTCTCCCATAAAGCCTTTCTATCAACCATGACTTCTTCCTCTTTCTTCTTAAGCTGATCCCAAATGTCAAACTCTTCCTCAGAAGCATCAACCCCGTCATATCCTACCCTATGATTCAGAATTGGCACTTTGTGCTATATAAATTTCTAGGATCTATTTTGGTTCTTTCCCAATCCCATACCAAGCATGAATTTCATGTTACGCATCATGTTCAAAACCCTCTCGTCTATCTCATCCTTATAAATTATTGAAACTTTTAAACTCAAACTTATAGGGATCTCTTTGAGAGCTAATTTTAGAGCGGCCACAATAGCTTCAGTTTCTGTAAAAATGGTGACAACCTTGCCCTCATGTGGAAACTTAATTTTTTAATGGACAGTGGAGGGCACACCACCTAAAGGATGAAACCACGGCCTTCCCAACAGGATAGTAAAGGTCACGGGAATATCAATTACATGCAAGTTGACCCAAGTCTCGATAGGTCCCATCTTGATCAAAGCTCTGAATGTCCCCTCAACAGTATCATTATAAGCCTTGATAATCACTTTAAAAGGTTTTAAGTCTACTATAGTCAACCTAACTTTAACAGAATCTTTAATAGGCATACATTAATAGCATAACCATTATTTACCATTATACAGAAGGTCATATTTCCTTTTACTTTAACCTTGATGAATAAAGCTTTATGATGATCCCTTCCCTCCAAAGGTAGATCATCATCAGAAAACACAATGGCTCATTGAGGGGTTTCTGTTAATACACTAACCATTTGTTCGGGAGTACAGTGTAATCACCCTAGTTTTTAAATTATTTTATTATATAATGAGATATGCAGTGTTAATAAAAATTTAAAAGTTAAATTTTATTATTTTACTATTTTGTGATTAATTATTATTATTTTATGTTTAATTGAATTTTCTACGTAAATATATTATTTTGGAACTTATTACTTTGGACGTTTAAATTTCATTGTGTATATTTATTATTTTCAAATAGTATTATTTTAATAACATTAATTTAGTGCATGATTATTTTAATATTATTTTTAAGTACTAATATTATTTTATTAACTGACATGATTTTGAGTATTATTAATATTTTTAAATTATTTCACTACCATTATTAATGTTATTATTGTCATTGTTATTTTATGTGAGTTATTATTATAATTATCATGCGATATTATTATCACAGTATTATTTTAATATTAATATTTTGAGTACATCATTATTATTTTATTTTTATTGATTGACATTATTGCATTATTAAATTATTTCATAAATATTGTTTATATTATTGTTATTTTCAAATGTGTTGTGTGTTATTATTATGATGATGATTATTTTTATTATTAGCATTAGTATTATTTTGATAACACTAGTTTATGTGCATTATTATTTCTTTTTTTTTAAATATACATTATTTGTATTATTAATTATTTAATAATTAATAATTATGGTTTTTATTATTATTACTTTTAAATGATATTTTATGTGTTGTTATTAGTTTAATATCTATGTGTTTATTTTTATGTGTGTGTGATTATATTGTGTGTGCGTGAATATATATATATATATATATATATATATATATATATATATATATATATATATATATATATATATATATATATATATATATATATATATACAAAAAACATATGTAGAAACCATCTTCTCCCTTTCCTCCGCTCGCTGTCAACCCGAGCCATCCCCTGTTACTGTGCTTCTTCTTCTTCCTCACATTACTTAGCCTCTACCAGCGCCACCCGAACCTTCCCTAAGCCACCATCTTCTTCCTTTTTCTCCCCTACCTTCTCCTTCTCACCGGAAGATAGCAAGCAGAAGCAGCGGTGGCAGCAACAAGGTTCAACTTTGCCGGTGACTTCCCAACGGCGGGAGCTCAACTTCTTTAGCTTGGTCGACTCCTTATTTTGAGGGGAAGATGATTCCGAGCTTGATCGAAGCTCAAAGTTAACTGTTTGTGAGTTTTAGGTAATTTTTAGTTTATGTTTAATATCTTTTTTAATTTTTTTTAGCTTGAGTTTGATTGATTTTTGATAATTTTTTTTGAAATATTGATCTATGCATCTTAATCTACTCATAGGTATTTTTAGTTTATTTTTTCTTATTTTATTTGATTTTTGGTTAATTATTGAATAATTTAATAATTAAAAATGAATTTTTGTTAATTAATTATTTTAATTATTTGGTTAAATTATTGTTATTATATATTGTTATTAATTTTGGTAATGAAAAATTAATTTTTGGGATTTTTATATAATTTTTATGAATATTTTTAGTTTATGTAAATATTGGATAATTGAGTTAAATGTGTATTTTGGTTGAAATTAGAGTTTAATTGTATGTTTTAGTTGATATTAGAATGTTATTTGTTGATAAAATAATTTTTATGAATTTATATAATTTTTATGGAATTTTATATAATTTATGTTTATTTTGAATTATTAAGTTAAATATGTATTTTTATTGAAATTATTGGATAAATATGTGTTTTGGTTGATATTAGTATATTATATGTTGGTTAAATAATTTTTATGATTTTATATAATTTTTTAGGAAATTATTTAATATATTGGATATTTTGTATTATAGGGTTGAATATGTAATTTTGTTAAGATTATAGTTAAACATTATGTTTTAGTTGGTTTTATAATTATTTAAGGTATTAAAATGATTTTTACAAATTATTTACTATTTTTTTTAACAAATATATAATATTTATTATTTGGGTAATAAAAATGGGTTTTAAACTAATTTTATTATATAATTAAACTATTTAAACAATTAAATGTGAATTTTATTATGTTATGCTGAATAATTGTAAAAATTGAATTTTTATTAATATTATATAATATTTGAGATTTTATTAGTTAAATTATGATAATTTTAGAATATTATGTAAATAATAAGTGTGTTTATTATTTTGAAACTAAATGTGTATTTTATTATTTTTGTGATGTTAAATTGTGATTTTAAATATTATTTGCAATTTATGTTAATTTAATTGTAAAATGGGGATTTTCTTCCATTTATGAATTTTATTATCAAATATTATTTAAATTAAACTTTTATGTTTTAGTTGGAAAATAAAGGTTTTTAAATATTTTTATGGGTTTTTTATGATTTTTATGATTTTACTGTTTACTATTGTTGGTTTGTAAATTGTGAACCTCGGTTGGAGATTTATGGAGTTTGGGGTCCCAACCCGAGTTATTGCGATTTGAGATTTTAGAAGTGGGATTTCTGTGCAGGATCGGCTCTATTTTTGTAGGGAGATGTCTGTTTTATAAAGGAGACTTTGCCGAAATTTCGGTAGATTTCTTGTAAAACATGACAACCGGTCCGAATTCAGTTTTGAAATTTTTGAATGAGTCTTTCTATAGTAATCCTAAAAGCGCAGAGTTAGAAGTTTATTCTGATGGTTGTTATTATTTTATTTTTCTAGTTGTGCCGAGACCGAGGCCTATCGGATCAGGTCCATCGAGTCTGTCTCGTGGAGTGTAAATCAATGAGTTATTATACTATATATATATATGCATTACATATAGGATGTATGACTTATGATTTTTCATTTTCATTGTATGTTTTTAAAAGTGATTTAATTTATTATATGATTTGGTATAATTTCAGTTTATTTTTAGTATATCTTGATATATATATGTTTGCATATTTTCAATATACATTTACTATATCTTGGAATATCTAGAGCTATTTTGATATATGCATGTTATATAATTAGGTATATTTTTAGTATATTTTTAATATATGTTCAAATTAAATGCATGTTTTATCTTCGTTATAGACTTCGCATGTTTAGTATATCTTAGGTATAGTTTTAGTATATTATCGGTATATTTTGAAATAAAAGCATGTTTTTTTTCGATATATACTTAAATTGTTTTTAAGTATATCATTGGTTATTTTTGTATATTTCATGTTTGATTCGAATTTATCTAACATATATATACTCGAAATATACTTAGTTTATTTTAAGTATATTTCTAGTATATATATAGTTTATTTTGCTATTATGAATGTCATTCTACATTATTTATTTTTCCGTATAAATGATTGATTTTAAATAAAAGATATCAATAGAACGTGCTACCTAGTGGGCAGCACTAGAACTGTGTACGTACCAATGTGATAGATTTAGGTTTGAGTGAGGAATTACTTATGGTAATTATGATATGATTAAGAATGATATGATTGATTTGATTGAGATGTGATATGATTGATTGTGTGATTGCTGGAGCTCGGTTGACCAAGTGTCTCGGAGCCAATCACATTGACAATCAGACTGCTGGAGCTCAGTTGACTTAATGTCTCGGGGCCAGTCTACTGTCCAAAATAGAATAAGTGATCTATTTAGATTTAAGTGAGCCTGTATGGCTAGAGTGATGATATGGTTAATTGAGGTTGTGATTAATAGGGTTCTATTTGATCCTTCATGTATTAAAATAAATATTTTCTGCATTTATTATATATATATAAAAACAGAGTTTGACATTTGTATGTGATACATGTATATATATATATATATATATGGGTATCTGATTGTTATGGTTTAGATTGCATGTATATATAATATAATAATTCACTCAATGAGGTCTGATCCCCCTTAATTATTTTTTTTCATGAGATCTTATATTGTCAGACCTTAGTAGTAGAGCTCTTCGCCGATGTTCTTCTGTCCCGGTTATTTTATGTAAATGTATATTTTGAACTTTGATTTGTATTCTAGAAACTGCAGTAGTAATGTTATTGTATCAGAAGAGTATTGTTTTGTTTTGATCCTTTACACTCTGAGAGTTGTATTTGAATATTATATGAACATATTTATTTATGAAAGGATTTGGAGTGTCTATTTTATATATCGATTCGAAAAATTTAATTCAGTCGTACTTTTTATCGATTTATTGCATGTTTTTATTTTCTAAGGCTTACTACGGGTTCTGAATTCGAAAGAATTCTCGTTCTCTAGCGTCGGTCATGACTCCTAGTTTTGGGTCGTGACATACAGTCCATAGAAATATTTTTCTGGTTCAGAGCCAAAACTAGTGCTTCCCGATGGTCTCTAGAATGCATAAGCAGCTTTTAAACATTAGCAGTAGTTTCTTTTTTCTTCACTTCTTCTTTTGAGTCCTCTACCTTTTTTGGTTCAGACTTAGTTGGTTTGATTTTTTCCCCTTTTTCTTTAACTTTCCCAACCAAATGATTATTTTCAATTTCATCATTTTCCTAAAAATTAATATGCCCCCCATCTTCATCATCGAAACTTTAAAATATGCACAATAAGCTCTATGGATTATTTATTTTAGTTCGTGTCTTTTGGTTCAGGTTTTAGTAACTCAAGAGTGGCATCAACGAAGGAATTAAGGACTCATTCCTTTGTTAAGTCGGTATTAATCATAAGAATGGGTGCTTTTAGTGGTGGTGTATTTTGATAATTGGGTAAAGGGTTATTTTGAGTGTTTGGCTTTCAAGACTCAGGGTCGATGATCTTACCTGCATTAATCAGGTTTTGAATTTCATGTTTCAATTGGGCACAATTATCTATGTTATGTCCAATGGTCTGGTGAAATTTACAAAAGACTTTAGGGTTGGCATTTGACATAGGTTATTATGAAGGTAAGGGTAGTAACAAGTTCTTCTCAATTAGCTTTTCAAGGACTTTAGAAAGAGGCCACCCCAAATTTGAAAACCTTCAAGGTTGCCTAATAGCATTAATTTGCATATTGCTGCTTGGTTGTCTGATAGTATTGATTTGCACATTATTACCTGAGCTAATTCCATCCTTGCCCCCAGATCTTCCCCCAAAGAATCTCTTCTCTCAGGCCAAGTCTGACTCTTTATAAACCCCAAATTTGTAGAACTCTTTAAAGTTTCGGATCCCAAGGTCTCTCAACTTTTTAGACAACAAGTGCAAATATAGGTCCTCAGTTCTAGAATACTTTTTCATGTTAGGGAATTTAAATTTTTGGGGTAAGGGATGTCATGACTCGAACCTAGGGCACGTGACCGGCACTAGGGAATGGGAAAGCATAAAGCTACCGAATCCCGTAGTAAGCCTTAAAAGAAAAATACAGAATATTTAAACTTTGAAACCTTAAAATAAATAATTAAATCATAATGCACATTATCAAACTGATTTTTCTCAATATAGTTTAAACCATAATATCATAGTGCATAAAATAAAATAAATAAATAAACTTCAGTTATACAAATAATGTCTCAGTACACAATATTATAAATACATGATATTTCCAAATAAAATATTTAGTTAAACAGTTTTTTCTACTACAGTACACAAAAATAAACACAACACAATTAAGTAGACCTACGCAGAATAGTCAGTGATGACACTACACGGCGAAGAGAAGTAGGCCAAATAGAAAAGTCCCAAACTCATGAAAAAAATAAATTGAGGGAAGTCAGACCTCACTGAGTAAGTTAATAAAAGAGTTGTATGGTTTGAAAACCTTTTTAAAAACCATATAGACATAGCAAAAATAATTTATAATATATATACATATATAACTTTTGAAAAAAATCTCGGTAGAATCTTAAACCCAATTCTAAATGGCCAACTGGGCCTACTTAATCCAACTAGATTGCCAGTCCCCGAGGCACCAAGCCGCAATCATCCACTTACTCTAAACATATGGCACTGGCGGTCTCCAAGAGCTAAGGCATCCACCGAGGCACCAATCCTAGTTCATTTTTAACTTTTCACATCACTGGCAGTCCCTGAGAGTAGAGGCTTCCACTGAGGAACCCATCCTAGTTTATAACCACAAGTCATACATATTTTTGGATCCATCTCTCAATCTCCACCATGTGCACACGGTCCTGGTGAAACTCACTAAGTAGTCCGTTATACTAAAATTTCTTAAAACTAGTTTTTAAATAAATAAATTGTAATAAAATTCTCGATAATAGTATTTATTTCAAATTGATAATGTAAATAATACTAAAAATATAAGCGCATGCAATTTTAAAAGAAACACACGCACATATCAGTTTATTAACTTACAGGATAAGCGAGATGACTGACGACCGCCGCGTTTGCCTCAAACCAAAAGCTCCTGCTCCGGTACTCTCTGAAAAAATAACATATTTATTTTTAAAATCATACTTATGGAATAAGAAGGGAAATTAATAAAATTACAAAAATCTAGAATGACTCGGGAAAAATCAGATAAGACTCAATAGATTGGAATACCCTAATTTACGCTAGGAAATTACAAAATATGTCACGTTTTACGAGAAAATCTACCAAAATTTTGACAGAGTCTCCCCTATAAAATGGACATATCTCTACCATAGGTAGAGTCATTACTACATAGAAAAAACACACTTCTGACATTCACACTCAACCATACTCAGGTCGACTCTCCAATACAACATTTAGCCCGACTGAGTTCACAATCCAACCAAAATAACACAACTTAATTTTAATTAATAAAATTCACATTTAATTGCTTAAATAGTTTAATTATTTAATAAAATTAGATTAAAACCCATTTTATTACGCAAAATAATATATAATATATTTATTTGAAAATAATTTTAAAAAATTAGTATTAATTAGTTAAAAATAGTAAATAATTGTAAAAATCATTTTAATTCCTCAAATAATATTAAAATCAACTAAAATATATTATTTATCTATAATTAGCACAAAATTATATTTTTACCCCTATAATACAAAAATATACATAATATCCTATTATTATTCAAAAATTCCATAAAAATTATATAAATGCATTAAAATTATTTTCTCAACATATATATTATTAATATTAACTAAAACACATATTTAAACCAATATTCCAATAAAAATCTAACTCTAACCTAATTACTCAATTTTGACATAAACTATAAAAATTCATAAAAATTATATAATATTCTCAAAAATTAATTTCTCAGCACTAACATTAATAACAATATATAATATCACTAAATCAACCAATTTTATAATTTAATAAATTAATTTACGAAAATTAATAAAATAATAATAAAATATTCAAAAATTCACAAAAATCAAAATAAATTCCAAAAATCATACAAAAATTCATAGAGGTAGATTAAGCTACTAGGAATCATATTTGTAAAGGAAGTTTGCAAGATTCAAGATAGATCAAGCTAAAAAAAGTTGAAACCCTAGAACTCCATAAACAAAAATAAACAAAAACTCAATCAAATGGAGATTAAAGTTTAAACTAAGCTTGGATTAGTGCTCATCAGTGCAAGAGGAAGAGAAAGACACCATAATCGAAGAAAATGGTAACCGGAAGTGATGGAAGCACAGTGACAGGGGAAGAATTGGACGTGCGCGGGGAAGAGAAGAAGGAAGTTGTGTCTTTTTTTTTGTTCTTCACTTTTTCTTCTTTTGTTTGCTGAGAGTTTTGGATGGTTTTTAATATATGGTATGTATGTATGTATGTGCTCATACATGGCATGCATGTGTATATATATATATATATATATATTCACACATATAATAATAAACACACACACATGCAAATTAAACTCACATAAAATAATACTTAATAATAATGATAATTCTAATAAAATAAATAATAGAATTTGATAAAACAATAATAGAATTAACATTGCTCTAAATTAAATATTATTAAAATAGTTCTATCTGAAATAATAATTATAAATAATAAAATTTAAATGTCCAAAATAATAGGTTTCAAAATAAAATATAAACATAGAAAAATATAATTAAACATAAAATAATAAATATTAACCACAAAATAATTAAATAATTAAATATAACTTTTAAATTTATTAATATTACATATCTCACTTTAAAATAAATTAATTTAAAAAACTAAGGTTATTACAGTCTCCCCCCTTTATAAGAATTCGTTCTCGAATTCAAGAAAGAATAATTATAAGAATCAAGGAGAAAAGAGATACGAGTAAGAAGCTCGCATCTCTGCTTTAGTCTCCCAGGTATAGTCCTTAGCAGTATGGTTACGCCACAACACTTTCACCATCGGTATCTCCTTAGTTCGCAACTGTCGAATTTGGCGATCCACAATCGCCACCCCGGATACTCTTCGTAGGTAAGATCATCATTAAGCTCTATAGCTTGAGGTTACAGAATGTGAGATGGGTCAGGAATGTATTTCCTCAGCATAGATAGATGAAATACGGGGTGGATTCTCTATAATTCTGGTGGCAACACTAACCTATACGCCACTTCACCCACTCTTGATCGAATCTCAAACGGTCTAATGTATCCAGGAGCTAGCTTACCCTTCTTGCCAAATCTCATGATTCCTTTTATTGGAGACACTTTTAAGAACACCATGTCTTAAACCATAAAGGATACATCCTTTCTCCTAGGGTCAGCATAGTTCTTCTGTCTGCTGAAGGCTGTATTCAATCTCTGATGTATGATGGGAGCTTTTTCTGAAGTCACCTATACCAACTCTGGACCTATCAGCTGCCTCTCACCAATCTCCCAACATAATGGTGATCTGCACTTTCTACCATACATTGCCTTATATGGAGCCATTTCAATACTAGCATGATAGTTATTGTTGTAGGCAAACTCAATCAATGGCAAGTGTGAATCCCACTGTCCTTCAAAATCCATCACACATCCTCAGTATATCTTCTAATGTCTAGATGGTCCTCTCTGACTGACCATCTGTCTGAGGATGGAAGGCTATACTGAAATCCAGTCTGGTGCCCAAAGCTTTGTGTAATTCTTGCCAAAAGACTAAGGTGAATATGGCTCCTCTGTCCGACACTATACTTACTAGTACCCCATGTAGACAAACAATCTTGTTGACATAAAGTCTTGTTAGTCTATCAGTAGAGTACGTCTTCTTCACTGGTAGAAAGTGTGTTGACTTAGTTAGTCTATCAATAATCACCCAAATAACATCATAACCTCTTGTAGTCCGAGGTAATCCAGTCACAAAGTCCATAGCTATCATGTTCCATTTCCATTCGGGAATTGGCATAGGTTGTAACAATCACGAAGGTCTCTGATGTTTAAGCTTCACTTGCTGACAAGTCAGGCATTGTAATATCCCGTGTTTTTAAATATTTTTATACTGCATCAGGATATGCAGTGTTAATAATTCTTATATATAATAATGATATTTCATGAGTTGTTATTTAATAAAAAATTGATTTTTAATTATCTTATATTATTTTAAGTACTTTACGTAAAATTTTCCCGGGACTTGTATTTTCGGAAAAATTGACACGTAAATTATTTATTATTAATTATTTTAAATAATTTTATGAACTTGCATGAACTCATATATATTTTTAAAGTTCTAAATAACGTATATGTGTGTATTTATTTAATTAGGGATTAATTAATTACCCTAATATTTTATTATTTATTAATTAGTTTTAATATTATTTAATTATTTTTAGTGTATAAATTATTTAAAATATTCAATTATATGTGTGTGGTGTATATTTAATGTGTGTGCTTTTATATTATTTTAATATATAGTATAAAAGTATATATATATACATATACATTTAATATTAAAATAAAAAATAAAGTTTGACTTATTTATGAAAGTGCCATTGAAGGTTCTCCTCCTTCCCCGATCGTCCCTCACACAAATCCGGCCACTGTCACACCGTTATCTTTCCATCAGTGTGCCTCTCGGCGTGCCACCTCCTTCCTCTAGCCATTTCGCCGCCTGCAGAGCCCCTTTCCAGCGTCGGGAAGCTCGTTTTGGCCGAAGCAGCCGAATTCATTCTCACCGTCGATCACGACGTTTTTGGCCACCATTTTTGACACCGCCAATATCTTTATTCTCCTTGAGCTCTGGTGAGTGTGATTCCAAGCTTTGTTTCACTTAAAATGGTCTTGATTTGCTTAGGTTTCGATTTTGGTAATTCGACCATTTTAGGGTTCTTGATTTTTTTGAACTTCGAATTGATTCATTCATGAAAAATTCCTTCACAAATGTTGTTCCCCTTAGCTTAATCTACATGTGTGAATTTTTTTAGAATTTTTGGAGATTATTTTGATTTTTGGGTATTTTTGAATATTTTAATATTATTTTCTAATTTTCGAAAATTAATTAATTAAATTATGAAATTATGTTTTATCATAAATATAGGTGTTTAAATGAATTATAGGAATTTATTTGGAATTTTTATGAATTTCTATGTATTTAATTTGAATTTAATTAGTTTATGTAATTTTGGAAAAATTAGGTTAATTGTGTTTTTAATTGAAATTAATTAGTTAATTGAGTTTAATTATTTATATTATTGATAAATATGTTTAGAAAATTAATTTTTTGCAATTATATTATTTTTGGTGAATTTTTGGAGTAATTTTAGTATATTTATATATATAGGGGTATTTTGGTAATTTTACCCTAAATTGACTAAAAATGTAATTAAATTGGTTTTAATAGTTATTTAAGGTATAAAAATGATTTCTAAAAATTATTTAGTATTTTTAATTAATTAAAACTATTTTTCATGAATTATTTTCAATTATATATATATAATATACGATTTTTCTAAATAAATGAGTTTTTATCGATTTTTACTGTGTTTTAGGGTTAATTATGTAATTTCTACTTATTAATTGTATTTCTGTGATATAAGGGCATTTTTGGTATTTTCATAATTGTTCTGTGATTGTGGACCCCGGTCAGTAAACTGTAGTTTGGAGTCCGACCGAGGGGTTGTGGGTGTGTTTCTGTGTCGGTTTTTCAAAGTGTGTTTCTTTGCAGGGTCGGCTCTACTCTTTGAGTAGAGAGATGTCCATTTTTACAGGGGAGGTTTTACCGGATTTTTGATAAAATTCTCGTAAAACGTGATGTCCGGTCGAATTCTGATTTTTAATTCTGTGTCTAATATTCTAGATCGAGTTTCTAGGATTTTTTGTTAGGTTTATTCTGATGTCTGTTATTTATTATTTATTTAGTTGCGCCGAGACCAAGGCCTAGTGGACCAGGCCCATCAGACCCATCTCGAGGAACTCACTAAGTGTGAGTTACTATTTTATATATATGTGCTCTAGGGTGCATGATTTTAGAAATATATGTTTTATTTTGATAAAATATGCATTCATGGTTTAATAATTACTTAGGTTCATTTTGGTATATTTTCGGTATATTTTGGTATATTTTAAACTATATGCATGTTTAATTAATAAATTATTCTTAAAATGTTTTTAGGTATATTCATGGTTTATTTCTAGTTTATTTTGTAAATAAATTGAATTTATTTGACATGTATATACCTGAAATATACCTGGTTTATTTTTGGTATATTTCTAGTATATATATGGTTTATGTTGCTATTTTATTTAAATACATGCATCATTTATTTGTGAATGTATGTTTTATATTTAATAATGAAGGATATCAATAGAACGTGCTACCTAGTGGGCAGCACTAGGACCGAGTACGTACCGGTACGCTTATAACATTTAGGCTATATTACTGACCATGTGTGGATGTTGATTGGATATGATTATTTGATGTGTGATATGATTTGGGAGTATGATTGTTGGAGCTCGGTTGACCAAGTGTCTCGGGGCCAATCACACTGACAGTCAAACTGCTGGAGCTCGGTTGACTTAGTGTCTCGGGGCCAGTCTACTGTCCAAATGGAACAAGTGATTATATTTGGAATAAGTGAGCCTGTATGGCTAAAGTGTTGTCTAACACTGTTTTAAGGTTGCGATATTCTAGGGTTCTATTTGATCCTTCATAAACAGTGATTTTCAATAAAAATATATAAAATGATTTTATTGCATCTGTGTGTATTTGCTTGTATATATATACATATTATATATATACTTTTGATTGTGTGCATTAGCATTTAGTATGCATGTATATATATTATAGCAATTCACTCAGTGAGGTCTGACTCCTCTCCGTTGACTATTTTTTTCAGGAGAGTCATCTTCATCATATCTCAGTAGCAGGCTTGTACGCCAGATTTCTTCCACTCCAACTTCTCTATGTAAACTGCTCACTTGAGTTTTATTTTTATAATCTAGACACTGCAATAATTGTATAAAGTCGTGAGATATGTACTTTAAATATTTGAACTGGATTTGTATTAAAAGTTTATTTATATATATGAGATATGGATTTGATTTAAATCCCATGGTGGAATATTACTTTGATACTTATGATTTTATTTCCGTTGCATTAAGAGTTATTGTTATTATTATCGCATGTTTTATTTTATTTTTAGGCTTGCTACGGGTTCCGGATTCGAAAGAATTCCCATTCCCTAGCGTCGGTCATGGCCCCTGTTTTGGGTCGTGATAACTACCCTAACTCTACCTCTACCTCTGCCCCTATGATATGGAGCAGGAGGAAGAGCCTCATCATGTACGAACTGCTCATCAAGCCCAAATGTCGCATCGGCAGCGGGATCTGTTCGCAGACGACTCATTCTAAAAAAGACAAAGGAAATCGAATTCAAGACAAAAGTATTTAACACATATGCGAAATTTAGAAACAAGAATATCACAAAGACAATTATCAACCTAATGCACTGCAGTAGTTACATAGAAAGACAAACATAGACAATTAATTGAACAATGCTCTAATACCAACTTTGTCACAACCCGAACCCAGGGCATGTGACTGGCACTATGGAATGGGAAAGCATAAAGCTATTGAATCTCGTAGTAAGCCTTAAAAAAAATGCAAAATATTTAAACTTTGAAACCTTAAAATAAATAATTAAATCACAATGCACATTATCAAACTGATTTTTCTTAATATAATTTAAACTATAATATCATAGTGCATAAAATAAAATAAATAAACTTCATTTATACAAATAATGTCTCAGTACACAATATTATAAATACATGATATTCCTAAATAAAATATTCAGTTAAACAGTTTTCTTTACTGTAGTACACAAAAATAAACACAACACAACTAAGTAGACCAACGCAGAATAGCCGGTGATGACACTACATGGCAAAGAGAAGTAGGCCTAACAAAAAAGTCTCAAACTCCTGAAAAAAAATAAATTGAGGGGAGTCAGACCTCATTGAGTAAGTTAATAAAAAAGTTGTACAGTTTGAAAACCTTTTTGAAAACTGTATAGACGTAGTAAAAATAATTTATAATATATATACATATATAGCTTTTGAAAAAAATCTCGGTAGAACCCCTAAACCCAATTCTAAATGGCCAACTAGGACCACTTGATCCAACTAGACTACCGGTCCCCGAGAGCAGAGGCATCAATCGAGGCACCAAGCCGTAGTCATCCACTTAATCCAAACACATGGCACTGGTGGTACCCGAGAGCTAAGGCACCCATCCCAGTCCATTTTTAACTTTCCACATCACTGGCAGTCCCCAAGAGCAGAGGCTTCTACCGAGGCACCCGTCCCTGTTTATAACCACAAGTCATACATGTTTTGGATCCATCTCTCAATCTCCACTATGTGCACACGATCCTAGTGAAACCCACCAGGTAGCCCGTTCTACTAAAATTTCTTAAAACTAGTTTTTAAATAAATAAATTATAATAAAATTCTCGATAATAGTGTTTATTTCAAATTGATAATGTAAATAATACTAAAAATATGAGCGCACACAATTTTAAAGAAAACACACGCACATATTAGTTTATTAACTTACAGGATGAGCGAGATGGTTGACGACCGCACGTCTGCCTCAAACCAAAAGCTCTTGCTCCGGTACTCTCTGAAAAAATAACATATTTATTTTTAAAATCATACTTATGGAATAAGAAGGGAAATTAATAAAATTATGAGACTCTAGAATGACTCAGGAAAAATCGGATAAGACTCAATAGATTGAAATATCCTAATTTACGCTAGGAAATTATAGAATATGTCATGTTTTACGAGAAAACCTACCGAAATTTTGGCAAAGTCTCCCCCGTAAAATGGACATCTCTCTACCGTAGGTAGAGCCATCCTGTATAGAAAAAACACACTTCTAACATTCACACTTAACCATACTCGGGTCGGCTCTCCAATACAACATTTAGCCCGACTGAGTTTACAACCCAACCAAAACAACACAACTTAATTCTAATTAATAAAATTCACATTTAATTGCTTAAATAGTTTAATTATATAATAAAATTAGATTAAAACCCATTTTATTACGCAAAATAATATATAATATATTTATTTGAAAACAATTTTAAAAAATTAGTATTAATTAGTTAAAAATAGTAAATAATTGTAAAAATCATTTTAATTCCTCAAATAATATTAAAACCAACTAAAATATATTATTTAGCTATAATTATCATAAAATTACATTTTTACCCCTATAATACAAAAATATACATAATATCCTATTATTATTAAAAAATTTCATAAAAATTATATAAATGCATTAAAATTATTTTCTCAACATATATATTATTAATATTAACTAAAACACATATTTAAACCAATATTCACATATTTAAACCAATATTCCAACAAAAATCCAACTCTAACCTAATTACTCAATTTTGATATAAACTATAAAAATTATATAATATTCTCAAAAATTAATTTTTCAACACTAACATTAATAAAAATATATAATATCACTAAATCAACCAATTTTATAATTTAATAAATTAATTTATGAAAATTAATAAAATAATAATAAAATATTCAAAAATTCACAAAAATCAAAATAAATTCCAAAAATCATACAAATATTCATAGAGGTAGATTACGTTACTAGAAATCACATTTGTAAAGGGAGTTTGTAAGATTCAAGCTAGATCAAGCTAAAAAAAATTCAAAACACTAGAACTCCATAAACAAAAATCAACAAAAACTCAATCAAATGGAGATTAAAGCTTAAACTAAGCTTGGATTAGTGCTCACCAGTGCAAGAGGAAGAGAAAGACAGCGAAATCGAAGAAAATGGTGACCGAAAGTGATGGAAGCACAATGACAGGGGAAGAATTGGACGTGCGTGGGGAAGAGAAGAAGGAAGCTGTGTTTTTTTTTTGTTCTTCAACGTTTTCTTCTTTTGTTTGCTGAGAGTTTTGGATGATTTTTAATATATGATATGTATGTATGTATGTATGTGCTCATACATGGCATGCATGTGTGTGTGTGTGTATATATATATATATATATATATATATATATATATATATATTCACACATATAATAATAAACACACATACATGCAAATTAAACTCACATAAAATAATACTTAATAATAATGATAATTCTAATAAAATAAATAATAGAATTTGATAAAATAATAATAGAATTAACAATGCTCTAAATTAAATATTATTATAATAGTTCTATCTGAAATAATAATTATAAATAATGAAATTTAAATGTCTAAAATAATAGGTTTCAAAATAAAATATTTACGTAGAAAAATAGAATTAAACATAAAATAATAAATATTAAACACAAAATAATTAAATATAACTTTTAAATTTATTAATACCTGCATATCTCACTTTAAAATAAATTAATTTAAAAAACTAGGGTTATTACATGGATCATCCTTTTCATCTAGATTCAAATTAATGTAGTCCATAAGAACATCCATGCCTTTTTCTTTCATTATCATTTGCATTTAGGCCATGGCTTTAGTCATATTCTTGACCCAATCGAATTGTTCCACATTCTCAGCCTAGTTTACAATCTTTTGGCCTATTGGATCAGCTAGCACTGTCATGTCATCCTCTTCCTTTTCTTTTACTAGAATCTCAATATTAAGATCAATCAGGTTAGTCGACTATAAACGACGGGGTTTAGCGCTCGCCCAAGATTTTAGCAACCGCGATACTATTTGGGCTCAGGGCCCTAGAGAACACACTACTATATCACAAAGACATAACGTGGAGATGAGGAGTTACCACTCAGGATAATAATTGGGACAAATCGAAAGGTGGTACTCAATTCTCTAAAAGAAAGCTAGCACCACAACCAGGAGATTTTGGGAACGGAATACTAACTTCTTTTAGTCTCGTGTTCATTTAGAACTACTTTATGAATTATTATCTTATTCTCTAATTATATGCAATTTTATTTAAACCCAAATTAAACATCCATTTAACCCAAAAAAAGCAATAAGTCATAAAATTACATGTAAAAAATGCATACAAAAGACAGTGTCCCTGAGTTTAAACCAGGTTAATTTTATTTTAAATTTTAGATAATTCTACATTTTTATTTACAAGTGAAATGAACTAAAGTTGGTTCTACATTTTAAGATAATTAATGAGGCTAAGTCTACTTATTTTAATTTTAAAAATTAGGCTTAAATCTATTAATTTTAAAAAATAAAATAGAAATAAATTAGTGGGCTTAATTGTACTTAATTTTAAATTAAGTGATACTAAATCTATTTATTTTAAAAAGAAAATGCTTTAATGAGTTGAGTTAAGTCTAAATTAATTTTAATTAAAAAAATGAGTCTAAGTCTAAATTAATCTAATTGGGACTAAATTGATTAAAATTAATTAAACCTAAAAATCCAATTAAAAGTCTATTTATTAAATGGGTTAGAACCTAACGTGAGCTTGGGGTCTAAAGAGAATAAAAACATACAAACAAACCCAAACAATAAATTAAAGCAAATAATGAATAACAAATATACATTCAGTGATTTCTAATATAATTTTAATTATATGCAACCTAAATTCATTTAAAGCGACCATTGATCTTATTAAGGTTTATTAAATAAACCTAATTTACTAATTAATTTTAATAGTGCAAAAAAATTAAAGAGTTTCATTATTCCTACTATCAGGGCTATAACAAAATCTACCCAAAAATAATAAAGAAAATAAAATTAAAATTACAACTCTTAAGAAAATAAATTAAACAAATTCAAAACCTAAAAAATAAATTAGATAGAATAAAGAAAGAAATACATAACAATTAAATTGGGATTCTAATTCTTGGTTTTCAATTATGGATTCTCCATAGGTTTTCCTTGGTTCAATCGTATGTTTATCATCATAAAACATGAAACACAGAGAATAGAAAAGAAAAAAAAAGATTAGAATAAATGAACAAACAAAACAAAATAATGAAAATAAACAAAAATATAGAAATAATAAAACCAAAAATAATAAAATAATATAAAAGAAAGAATTAATAATAGAAAAAGAAAGGAGTAGAAGAATGATGTTATGCAGATACTGTTTGAATGCCCTTCAGAATGAGATTTCACTGTCTTGAAAAAATTGACTTTGTATTTTCTTGATTTCTGGACTTTGAAAAGAACCTATTTTTTGAAAAGGTTTTTTTCTTTTTTTTCTTTTTTTTCCTCTCTGTGTTTTTTCTTTCAACTCTTTTTTTGTAGTAGCTATTAGGGTTTTTCTCTTTTTTCTCTCTTTATGCAATCTCCCCTCTCCTTTTTTTTTTTTTGCCAAACTTTTCTTTTTATATCCTATTCTAACCCTAGTTAACCATTTATGTGATCATAGAAGAGGCAGCTTTGATCCTCCTCTCAAAATAAATAGGATAAAAATTTTAATTTTAAAAATTATACGCGTAAGAGACACATACTAGACAAATAAATATTAAAATTTATTTATTTATTTATTAAAAAAATAAAATTTGGACTAATCATAATTTAAAAAATCAAGAAAATAATTTTTTTTGACATTTTTGCACCTCAGCATTACAGAATGTCGGTTGGCATTGTGTAATGCCGATTGGCATTCCTTTCAAATAAACCCTGCAAACTTTAGTTTTTTACAATTAAACCCGAAAATGTTACAATTTAGTCCTTAAAATTGTGAAACTTAACACTAGAGGTCAATTTTCAATTATATTTTCATCATAAAGGCTTTTGTCGTAAGCGTGCACATTTGCATCCCGAAATTGGGTGTTTACATCGGCTATGCAAGTTGCTTTTCTTTGATCATTTTAATTATTTTCTTATCATCTCTCTTATCATAGATCAAGTTTCAGTAAATTTTTTTTCTTTCAACTGTGCTTTAACTTTAGATCAAAACCTCATGCCATTTATATCTTTGAATTTCTAACTAAGCGACCCTTTAGATCAAAACCTCATGCCATTTATATCTTTGAATTTCTAACTAAGCGACCACAACTAGATTAGACCCACCCAGAAGAATTTGAAGGATCTATAACTGCAAGACCACATATTAGAATTATGCATGACGTGTATACATTATATGCAAGTTCATTTTGTTATTCAAGGAAATGAAGAAAGAAATTAAATAAACACACTTAATATACACATAACACAAAAATAAAATATGAAGCTTAAAAAATGATAACCTCTTATTCCTTCGCACATGTGTTCAATGGTGAGTTTCTTGTTCTAAGATTTTTTGTCCAAGTTTTAATTATTAACAGGGGATAATAAAATTGATGTATACAAGATAACTCTCAAAATGGAGTAAACAAGTAATGGATTCTCTAAATAAATCCAAAGTCCATCCTCAACGGGTTTAAAAATAACATCAAAGCCTCACCTTGTCAAGATCCATTTTTCATGCCTATTTTGACCACATCCATTTGAAATGGGCTAAAAGTAAGTGTAAAAGGCCCATCTTAACAAGGTCCATTTATAATGGGCTTGGGATTTTATTTTAAGGATCCATTATAGGGCATAAAACACATGCAGTTGGAAAATTCCTAAGTCACTACATGAGCTTGAGTCTCGAGTAATAGGCTTTAGTTCCCATAATGATATACATCTATATATGTCTCCCTACTCAAGGGTCCATATGACATGGATAAGTACGTGTCGAGAGTGATAATAATCAAATATTTCACTACCAGGTTTGAGTGAAACATAGATAGTAAAATAAGAATTATTATCGGGTTAATTAGGATTGAAGTGCTCATTGTGTGCAAAAAGTGTAGTGAATGCAATAAAAATGAAAAAGAAATAAAGGAATAATAAAAGATGATAAATTATAAAACACTTGAAATTAATTTCTCTATCCTCAGTGGAGTTGCCACTATAGGCGGTAGGGTTAGGTGCGTGCCCAAATATTTAGCGACCACGGTACTGTGTGGGCTCAAAGCCCATTAAAAAATACAAAATAGGTCTTAAAGCCTAATCAGAGATGAAGTCACCACTTGGATAAAAGCCAAGACACACTTATATGGCAACTGGATTCCACGAAGGTTCCCCAAAGCCATCATTAAAAAACGAGTTCAAAAACTAGGTATGGGCTTTTAAAATGCCCATCCAACCTTGTGGTTGGCCTTCGTTTGTGTTTCGTATTTTATTACCTTTAATAATTCAATTATTTCTTTATTAACATGCAAATTACAATTTCCTTCAAACAATTATCGAATTTTAAATTTAAGCTTGAGTTCACACATTAATTCAATTTCAAGCATTTGGTCCTAACATTCATCATGAATAATAAATAGCAAAAAAGTACATTCAAGTTGAGTTGGGGGAAGGGATTAAGGATTACAACACTTTGTGAAAATAAGGGTAAAATAAACAAAAAATAAACAAAAAAACTAAAAATAAACAAATTATCAATATAAATGAACTTAAAGGAAACTTTAGAAGGGGTGCTCAAGTGATGACTAGAAGTCATTCTAAGGGTTTTTGCAATAAGGCATAATATTAGTCTCCAATATAGATAAAAGTTCTATAAGATCAAACTACAAAGTTAGTTCAATATAATACTAAACATGCATAAATAAAGGAAAGGAAAAACTCGTGAATATTTTATTCCAAGCATGATAATAAGGTAATTGCATAAAAAGAGAACTGTAAATATAAAGACATGGAAGTAAGTTACATAAATGAATCATACAAAATAGACTTAAAATTAAGGACTTAAACATGCTGAACCCTATTAATGTGACGAATGCTTCATCAATAAGGCGTCGCCCATGTGCATAGAGGTGATATGGTATCGCCTTAGCACAAAGAGGCGGCACCTCTAGTCACCAAATGTAGAAAATGACTCTTGAACTACTTGAACCTTAAGCGAGTTTAAGATCATGTATATAAGTAACTGAACTTACATCAATACTTATGAACTAAAAATATCATGTTATGAATGTAACATACATGAAATAAACTATGAATTTAAACAAGTAAGTAAACAAATAAAGATTAAGAAGAGATGAGATTTTTATTGCTTTGTAGGCTTGTTTCCCAAAATGATTGGCCCTCAGAAATTTGCTTCGATCTTACTTTTTACTTGAATGTAAGAGATCACCCTTTTCTTTTTGAAGGATTGGACTTTCAAGCAAGTTTTCCCTTTTTTCTCTCCTTCATTCTTCAAGAACCTTTTTTCTTTCTTTTTTTAGAGCTTTCTTTTTTTTTTTTTTTGCTAATCCCTCATAGGAATTGATAAATCCCCCATTTTTATCCTCTCTTTTCCCTCTTTTTTGTAACCTATGCATAGATAAAACATTCTGGAAGCACCCAATTTCTGGATAATGAGTTATGGATGCGACAAAGGACTCCAATGATGAAAATGTTAAATAGGCTTTCAATGCTTGAGTTTTGAAACTTCAAAGGTCTGATTGTATTTTTCAAAAAAAGAATTTAATGTTTTCAATGACTAAATTGCAATGCTTTTTAAGGACGTAATTATAAATTATAAATTTTTTTAGGGGT
Source organism: Mallotus nudiflorus (assembly GCA_947683625.1). Taxonomy (NCBI): domain Eukaryota; kingdom Viridiplantae; phylum Streptophyta; class Magnoliopsida; order Malpighiales; family Euphorbiaceae; genus Mallotus; species Mallotus nudiflorus. The sequence goes on along the minus strand of CANTUR010000058.1, from coordinate 3,935,194 downwards.
CTTTTTGTAAAAAAATCAGAATTCTATAATTCCAATCGAAATTATGTAATTTCGATCGGAATTACACAATTCTAGTTGGAATTAGACCTATTTTGTCTGATTTTTGGATTTTTCAAAAAATAAAAAAATGCTTTTTTCTGAATCCTTATTGGTCGAAGGATTTTTCTTAAAATTGTTTTGGTATTTATCTAGTTTTTTAAGAAAATAAAGTCTTTTTAAGAATGAAACTGTCACGACCCAAATCAGGGGCCATGACCAGCGTTAGGGAATGAGAATTCTTTCAAATCCGAAACTCATAGCAAGTCTTAAAATAAAAACAAGCAATAATAATAAAATATGCACCACAATTAAAAATCATAAACCAATATAATAAAATAAAATTCTATCATCATATCATGAAATATATTAATACAATATTCATATAAGACATCTGAATTAAAATCACATACAGTGAATATAAAACACAACACACTATTGATACTAAATATAAGTACTGTAGTTTTCTAAAGTACAATATAAAAATTAAGTAGATAATTTACATAAAAGAGCCGGGGCAGAAGAAGTCTGGTGGATGGGTCTACTGCTGAGGTTTGAAGAAGAAGACTCTCTTGTAAAAATGTCAATTGAGGGGAGTTAGACCTCACTGAGTGAATTTTTATAATATATCTACATGCATTTACTATATGTCAATGCAATAAGTCATCAGTATATATAATAAATATATATACATGCATAGACACACAAATGCTGAAAATCACTTATATATATAATACTGAAAAATATAAATTTATGAAAGATCAAATAGAACCCTATATAATCACAACCTCGATCAATAATAACATCACTCTAGCCATACAGGCTCACTTAATTCCAAATAAATTCATTTAATCCATTTTGGACAGTAGACTGGTCCCGAGACACTAAGTCAACCAAGCTATAGCAGTCTGACTGTTAGTGTGATTAACCCCGAGACACTTGGTCAACCGAGCTCCAACAATCACACCATCAATCACATCACATCACATCTCAATCAAATCATAATTTCCATAAATAAGTTAGTAATTCAACCCTACAATCTATCGCACTGATACGTACTTGGTCCTAGTGCTGCCTACTAGGTAGTACGTTCTGTCGATATCCTTCATTTAAAATAAATCATACATATGAGAAAATAAATAATGTAGAATAACATTCATAATAATAAAATAAATTATATATATACCAGAAATATACCTAAAAAAATTAAGTATATTTCGAGTATATATATGTTAGATAAATTCAAATCAAATATAAGATATACCAAAATAAACCAATAGTATACCAGAAACATACTAAGTAAAAATCAATTAAAATAACATGCATTTATTTAGAAATATATCTAAAATATACTAAAAATACATCTAAGGTATACTAAATATTTAATAAAATAATTTATGATTAAACTCAATTAAGACATGTATTTTCTAAAACATGCAACCTAAATGCAATGTATACATAAAATAACAACTCACATGTGTGTGTTTCTCGAGACTTGTCTGATGGGCCCAATCCACTAGGCCTCTATCTCGGCGCAACTAAACAAATCAATTAATTACAAAAATCATAATAAATCTAACTTAAGCTCTATAGAGACTCGATCTAAGATAACAGAATACAAAAAATCAAAATTGACCCGATGTCACATTTTACGAGAATTCTACTGAAAATTCGGCAGAACCTCCTCTGTAAAACAGACATCTCTCTACTAAACGTAGAGCCGATCTTGCAAGAAAAATGCACTTCGAATACTAGAATTCAAACAACTCTCGGTTGGAATTACAAACTGCACAATTCATCAATCGAGGTCTACAATTCACCAAAAATCCAAATAATTCAATAAATATATTAAAAATCAATTAATTCCATAAATATCCTCAAAATATCAAAATATTACATATTTAATATTAAAACACCAAAAATAATTATTTTCTCAATAATTACGTAAAAATCCCGAAATAATAATATAATATTATTAAAATCCAATTTTCTCGATAATTCAATATAAATTAATAAAAATTCACTTTACAAATCCAAATAACTTAATTAGTCTAAATACATATTAAAATAACTAAAAAGCCATTTTATTACTAAAATAATATATTAATTTTCAAAAATTAGTATTAATTAGTTAAAAATAGTAAATAATTTGTAAAAATCATTTTAATTCCTTAAATAATATTAAAACCAACTAAAATATATTATTTAGCTATAATTAGCACAAAATTATATATTTACCCCTATAATACAAAAATACACATAATATACTAATATTACTCAAAAAATTCTATAAAAATTCTATAAATGCATAAAAATTATTTTCTCAACATATATATTACTAATATTAACTAAAACACATATTTAAACCATAATTCCAACAAAAATCCAACTTAAACCTAATTATCCAATATTGACATAACATAAAAATAATTATAAAAATTACATAAAAATCACAAAAATTATAATCTCAACTCTAAAATTAATAGCAATTAATAATAACACTAAATATACCAAATTTATAATTTTAATAATTAATTTAAAAAATTAATACTATAATATAAAATATCCAAAAATTCATAAAAATTAAAATAAATTCCAAAAATTTGTAGAGGTAGATTAAGCTTCTAGGAATCACTTTTGTAAAGGGGAATTTACAAGATTCAAGCAATATCAAGTAAAAAAGAATTGAAAACCCTAGAACTCAAAAACAAAATTCAATAAAAACTCAAGCAAATAGGGATTAAAGCTTAAACTAAGCTTGGATTAGTGTTCACTGGTGCTAGAGGAGGAGAAAGACACTAGAATCACGAAGAACAGTGGCGGACAAAGGAGTTGGCCGGGAATCAATGGAGGTTCGGTCTCCTTTAAAAATAGATGATGTCGGCACTGGAGAAGAGGGAGAAGGGCTGCGGAGTTCCTAGCTGATGGGAGAGCGGTCCGACGAGCTGAACAGAGAGGCAACACCGATGGTAGGGGCTCGGACATGAGCGGGGAAAAGAAGAGGGAAGACACTATACTTGCATTTTTATGTTTCTGTATATGTTTGAATGTATGTATCTATTATACTATATTATAATTATATTAATATACATATGTGTACTAATCTCCACCACACATATATTATATACATACATATATATATATATACACACAACACACACACACATATATATATATAACACACAATAATAAATAAAACACACACATAAAATAATAAACCCTAATTTATATATGTGCATATATATATAATAACATATAAAATAACAATACAAATAATGTAATTTATTAAAAATTAATAATATTAAAATAATAATGCACTAAATCAAAAATTATTGTAACAATATTACTCAAAGTAGTAAATATAAATAACGTAAATTAATTGTCCAAAATAATAGGTTTTGATATAAATATTTACATAGAAAATTATAATTAAACATAAAATAATGAATATTAACCCAAAAAATAATTAAACAATTAAATATAACTTTTGAATTTTATTAATATTGCATATCTCATTTTAAAATAAATTAATTTAAAAATATGTGTTATTACAGAAACTCTACAAAACACGTGAACTTTTGTGTTGTTTTACTATAAAAGGACATGTTTGGCTCCTAAGGAGAGGAGGAGGAGGATTTTTCTTTTCGTGGAGGATTTTTGGCTTTTGGAGGAGTAGAAGGAATAATATTTGAAAACCTATCAAGAACGATTTTTTTACAAAATCTGAGGAACACTCCATTAAAAACATCCATAAACATCATTTTCTCCATATCTCTTCTTTTGTTTTATTTTTCTTTTTAATTTTGTTGAGTTTCAATTTTATTCAAATTTCTTTATAATTTATTCATTGATCATAATTTTTATTTTTTTTATGGTGATTATGGAGGAAAATATATGATGATCATGTTTGAAGGACTAAATTCATGAGAAATCTATGGAATGTCATGGATAAGACATTGTAGAGATATAGTTTCTAGGGTTTTTATTATTTTTTATTTTATTGCTTTATTTTATTTTATTTATATTTTTTGGTTTGTATTAATTATTTTTCTTTTCATTCTCAATAGATTATTATAATAACCCTAATAGTGGGAATAGTAAAATTATTTGTGTGGTTGTATGTTTATTTTGATGAATTGGTTAGTAAAATTAGGGTTTTAATTGGGTAACTTATTAAAATCAATGGAGGAAGTATATTAATTTTAGTTGCATGTTTATGAAAATTCGGGTTTTTTTAGAATGAATAAATTAATTAATTGTTTGATCTTTTATTTGATTGTTTTTGATTTTTTTTATATTTTTTTTGGCTTCTTTATTTATTTTTATGTGTTTTGGGCCCTAAGCTCATGTTAGACTTTAACTCATTTATTTAAATTTATGTCTAAATAATTCTTTTTTAGCTCTTCCTTTAATTAGCCTATTTCATTTAAAGTAATTAGGTCAATGTTTTAATTAAAATATATCTTTAGGTCCATATGGTCATTTATTAAATTAGATATAGACCCACCTAATTTAATTTAATTAATTAGACTTAGTCCATTTAATTTAAACTTTTTTCATAATTTGTAGATTTAAGATTACCTATAAATTAAAACATGTAGAATTAGGCCTATTAATTTAAATATTCCATAATTTGTAAATTTAGACCCATTTGTAGAATTAAAATAAATAGACTTAGGTTCATTTAATTAAAATTAAAAGGAATTAAGCCCTTTAGGCTAACTTATTAAAAACATATAGATTTAGCCTATTTAATTAAAGTCAATATAGATTAGACTAATTTAGAAATTGTATGGAATGCATTATTTACTTGTATTTTTCATGACTGGTTTGTTTTGAAGTTAATTGCTAGAATAAGGGTTTATATAAAATTGTATGTAAACAAATGATAATATAATAATTCATAAAAGTACTTCTAAAATAACACGAGATTGAAAGAAGTTTGTATTTCATATCCAGAATCTCTTGGTTGTGGTACTAGTTTTATTTTAGGGAATCGATTACCACCTTTTTTATTTGTCTCAGTTATTACTTTGGGTGGCGACTCTTCATCTCCATGTCATATCTTTGTAATAGTTGTTAGTGTGTTCTCTAAAGTTCTGAGCTCAAACAATGTCACGGTTGCTAAAATTTTAAATGTGCGCTAAATTTTGTCGTCTACACATTCCCTTTTCTATTCCATCATTACCTTCCTTTTTTTCTCACATTTTTTCACCTAAAAAGTCTCACTCTCATGCAAGTTCAAGTTTGTAAGGTGTGAAGCTTACCCCCACTTGACCACCATTGTCACATCTGTATTTAATGTAGAGGCAAATGGCAAGTGAAGAGACGACACCTCTTCGATGAGGTGTCGCCTCATCCTATAGAGGTGATGCCTCACCGATGAGGTGTTGCCTTATTGGTGTTGATCCGAAGCTGGGCCAATGGGCTATAACGGGCTTGAGCTCATTTTGATGGATTCAAGTTTTGTCTTACTCAGGTTTGGACTTGGATTTGGATTCTAACTTTCAAGTCCATTCTCAAAAAGGTTTCGGACTTTTTTGCATTCAAAATTCACATGTTTTCATTACCGGGTTTATTGTGGGCCGGTTCAACTAAACATCCATAGTTTACCCTCTATTATGGGTTGATCGAATCGAGTGTCTACAATATAGTTTTGAATACTGTCAATTTAAAATTAAAATAAAATTTACACTTGTATAATCAATTTTTTTTGATTATATAGCTATGAATTTTAAATTCTTATAATTTGCAATGTATATTATTTATAGTATTGTATAAAATTATTATATTCATAATCTAATTTTTAATGATTTTATAAATATTAAAATATCTTTTTTATTTTTGTTTATATTATTTTAACTTTTATTTTAAAATAAAATATTTTTTGTTTTTGTTTATATTATCTGTAGATGAGGGGGAGAAAGTGATTTAAAATTCTCCCATTTACATATGCCTTATTCAGAAGATAAATCATCCGTTTTTAGATTTACAGACTGACAAAGATATTTAGCTTAATGACAGAGGTTGGTGTAAATAATATTTTTGAAGCTCGTTCGTAATGAAGAAAAAATGAAACATGCTACTTTAGAAATAGTGGAGTAGGAGGTGGTGGTGGGTGCATGCATGTTAGCAGTTCACAAAACATCGGAACCATTTGAAAGGACAAAGACTATGTTTGATTTATCTTTGTCGTGTCTTCCTTCCCTTATCCTTACTATGCTAGATTTTTCAAATCCTTCCCTTTGTCCATCGATCCACTCGACTCGCTGCTTTTCTCCAACAATCACTGCTTTTCTTCACCAATCACTTTCATTAATCACTTCTTTTAACTAAGGGGTAATTTGTTTCTGTGAAAATGGGAATCCGAATGACACATTTTAATTTCTAATATAGTAACGAATAATTTTTATTCTCCTAAAAATAAAATTAAACTAATTAAAAAATATATTATTAAAATTAATGAAGTAATACATATTTTTAAGCAATTAATTAAAATATATAATTAATAAAAATAAATAATTAATATATCTTTCACATATAAATAATATTAATTATAATTCTTTTTATAATCTGAACATTTTGTTAAAATTTACATTTCGTATATGATTTTTTTAATTTTAAATTCAATTTTAAAATATAAACCAAACGAATTTAACTCATTCACCAATTTTCTATAAAGTTAAAAATATCACTTGTTAATCACATTCTAATATGCATATAAGAAATTGCCCGTATAATAATCTATGTCTTAATTAATAATCACGCATATATATATAAAATCAAGAATCCTTTTGAAATCATACAATAATTTTATAGTTTAGAATACTTTAAATTCATACAATAAATAAAATTCCTTTTAATAACTAATGGAAATGACTAAATCTTTTAATTTAAAATAAAAGAGTTAGAGAGTTAAAATATCAAAAATATTTTCAATTAAATGTTTTGATTTCGTAATAAAATATTTTACTATCTATTTTAAATAAATTAGTCAAAATTTCCTTGTTTGTTACAGCGTGTGAAAAAGGAAAATCAGAAAAATCCGACGAATATTAAGAAATGAACCAACTCAGTTTCTTACGTTTTTCTTTTTGGAAATTAACTCGGTTTCTTATGTTAATTAAAAACAAAAATTACATCTTTACGCAAAACGGGTTCTCCATGAACTTATTCACTTCATGATCCGTAGGATTTGGTGAATCAAACACTGACCATTGAATACCGAGTGAAGTTTTCGAATCCAACGGCTACAAGAGTAGGACCCAGAGAACTTGGGCATAAGGCTACCCATATTAGTTACAGTTCCCACCAACTCTCATGCTACATGTAGATGTCTGATTAAAGAAATACCACCATCCATGGCTAACTTTACCTTGCCATTTATACTTTATGGAGCGCCAATGGGTGGGTTTTTGTATAGAAAACCCCACCATCATCAGTTTGCTGCATTAAACGCAATCTGGCAATCTTTGTCTGCAACTCCTGACCAGATTCTTGCTTTAATTGGGCACTTGAGTTTTGAGGGTCGCTGTCTTAATTTCAAGCCTTTGAATCTCTCTCAATTGGACCCACTTGTCTCTTAAACTTCCCTTTTCACGTTTTGCCATTGCTTACCAGTAAGCTTCGTCGTCGTCTTCTTCTTCTTCTTACTTAACTGTTAGCGTTAATTTTTTTTAATCTGTCATGCATGAAGTGGTTAGTGTTGGTGGTTATGCTTTATTTTATGTTGTTTCTTTGCCTTGAAGTTCTCAGCCTTTTTCTTCTTCTTCTTCTTGTTTTTTTTTTTCTGTTTTTTTGTTTTGATAAAATGTTGGTTTTGCGATTTTTGTTGTTTCTGTATATATGGACTGTAGTTAATGTTTTGTTATGACTTACGAGCATAGATGGTTGGTAGCCTTGCGTTTAGCTAGCAAAATTCAGATACAAAACAATTATAAAAAAGCCCTACTGTCCTGAGAATTTTTTTTCCATTTTATTTTATTTTTTTCTTTTAATGGGAAGTTCCTCTAAATTGGTTTTGATACATGTGTCGAAATTTCTTTTTCAGGATGCTATATGTTTCTTCAAAAAAAAAGCTAACTTTTTAACCCTGTGCTAAGTAGCCGGAAGAAAATGCTGTGAAAGTACTATTTGTTTCTTGTTAGTGCCTTATTCGTTGAACAGAAAGGTCATTAGATGTAACTTTGTCGCCAGAGCTAAAATTGGATTCTGCTATAGAGTAGAGCTCTTACCATTGACTTAGCATGAGTAATATAACTCTTAATCAATTTTAATTATCCTGTTTTCTTATCGGAGTATGTTCTGTGGTATTTTGTGTTCTATAGTTGGAACTGCAATGGATTCCACATTCTCAAGATTCGATTTTTGAGCATTTCTTCCCTTGGACTGCATTGTTCATGCAGCTGCAATACATTAACATGTCCTGTTTTGTGTCTACTAGCTAGAGGTGATGGATGCGCTTTTAGCTTTATTTATAATTGAAACTATTTAATGGCTTTTGTTTGTAAATAATGCGTGATGCTTCTATATTTCATTTTGGCAACTATTCTATTTCCTACGTTGCACTTTTCTTCTTCTATTCAATTAGGAATCTCCATGATTTTGATTTCATTTTGTTTTGCTGCACAGTTTTCCTAGGCAGTCTGAAAGATGGAATCCAGCAGACCAAATATGAGAGCCCGTTGCTCTGGTTCAACACCATCAGAGGAATCAGCTTTGGATACTGAAAGAAACTGTTGCAGTCATCCTAGTCTGACTTCATTAAGTCCCCGAACTCTTCAACCTTTTGCTTCTGCTGGACAATACTGTGAGAGCAATGCTGCTTACTTCTCATGGCCTTGCTGGCGGTTAAATGATGCTGCTGAAGAGAGAGCAAACTATTTTGCAAATATGCAGAAAGGGGTTCTACCTGAAACTCTTGGTCGGTTACCAAAGGGGCAACGAGCAACCACATTGCTTGAACTCATGACCATAAGGGCATTCCATAGCAAGATCTTGCGGTGTTACAGTCTTGGCACAGCTATTGGGTTTCGTATCCAACGAGGTGTGCTGACAGACATACCAGCCATTCTTGTTTTTGTTTCTAGGAAAGTTCATAAGCAGTGGCTCAGCCCCATCCAATGTCTACCCAATGCCCTTGAGGTTAGGAAGGACTATAATTTCCCTACTTCTTTTTCTTTACTTCAAGCACAAACGGTCTTATTTTCTCTCTCCATCACTCTTCCCCTGTTTCCTTATAGTTACAATGGAATCCTTGAACTTCTGAGGATTGTCTGGCTCCACCATAGGGTGGGGCAGTATTCTATTTCTCATTTCTGTTCCATTGTGTTTTACTTGGCATAAATTGCTACTAAAATGTGTTCTACATCATTGTAATCAGGGACCGGGTGGTGTATGGTGTGATGTTGATGTGGTTGAGTTCTCATATTTTGGTGCTCCTGAGCCAGCTCCCAAGGAACAGTTATACACTGAGATTGTGGATGATTTACGTGGGGGTGATCTGTGCATTGGTTCAGGTTCTCAGGTGCTTAGAATGTTCCTACACCTCATCCTTTTGTTCATAGATTAGAATGTGGAGTTTTTGCCTTAGTAGCCAAAAGATCAGCATTTCTGCATTATTTTCACATCATATGATATTGCCACATTAGTTACTATCTTGTTCAATCTCTACCTTATGAAAGTTTTGGTGTAGTTTATTTGTTTTGGAAGCTTTTTCCTTTTGCAGTAGACACTCCTATATGATCAAAACGAGATTTTGATCAATTGGTTGTTTAGCTATGTTCACTTTCATAAAGTCTATGACCGAGGGCCAATATCTTGTAACTGTAATTAAGCAATTATAGATTTGAGGCCTGGCTACATCACCATAATAATTTCATGCAGAAGCACAGAAGTGTAAACGCCTGCCTTTCAATTGTCCTTTCTAGGACCCAACTTCAGTGTTATCATTAATGCCTGCCATTTTCAAACTATATGTAGCAAATAATCATTTTGCCATTACTTGTCATATTTATTTAATGGTGATACCTGGTGATGAACTTATTATGGTAGAGATAGACTGGTAGTTTGGTAGTTACTTCTTGTCCATATTAAGACTTAAACAGCATTCATCCTCCAATGGGTGATTGATGGAAATTATTACACCAGAGTTTATGTTTGTGCACAGGTGGCAAGTCAGGAGACATATGGAACCTTGGGTGCCATTGTGAGGAGTCAGACTGGCACTCGACAAGTTGGTTTTTTAACAAACAGGCATGTTGCAGTTGACTTGGATTACCCAAACCAAAAGATGTTTCATCCTTTGCCCCCAACACTTGGACCTGGGGTATATCTTGGAGCAGTGGAAAGAGCCACTTCATTTATCACAGATGATCTTTGGTATGGCATATTTGCTGGAATAAACCCTGGTAAGGAGGTTTCATATTATGAGCCTAATTAGAGTAACCTACATAATGAAATACAAATTATTCTTTAATAAGACTCTGAATTATTCCTAAAGTAATACTTCAGTGGCTAACGGGAAAGCTTTAATCACTACACTGATGCAGTAGTGTTTGGCTCCCCTTGCAGAGACATTTGTGAGAGCAGATGGTGCATTCATTCCATTTGCTGATGATTTTGATATGGCCACTGTAACCACATCTGTGAAAGGTGTAGGAGAGATTGGTGATGTCAATATTATAGATTTGCAGCGTCCAATCAGTAGCCTTATTGGGAAACAGGTGATGAAGGTTGGAAGAAGTTCTGGCTTGACCACAGGAACTGTATTGGCCTATGCCCTTGAGTACAATGATGAGAAAGGCATATGCTTCTTAACTGATTTTCTTGTTGTAGGTGAGAACCAGCGGACTTTTGACCTTGAAGGAGATAGTGGAAGTCTCATTGTAATGAAGGGTGAGAATGGGGAGAAGCCACGGCCAATCGGAATCATATGGGGTGGCACTGCTAATCGTGGTCGACTTAAGCTGAAAGTTGGCCAGCCTCCTGAAAACTGGACTAGTGGAGTTGATCTTGGACGCCTTCTCAATCTGCTTGAACTTGATCTCATCACTACCAATGAAGGGCTTAAAGGTTTGTGGTTTGACATCTTATTCCTTGCTTATGGCTGTTTATTTCACAGCCTTGCATTTCTCAATGTTCATTTAGGATTAGTCCAGGTTATAATTCTACTTTTCTTTCCTTCATGTTCTTCTCTTCCGATACTTATAGCAGAATGAACTCCCTGACTAGAATGAACCCCTACATTCTTCTCTTCATGATTCTTGATGTATAAACACTTGCATGTTCTCATGGACGTTGTATTTATAGTGGCAATGCAAGAACAAAGAGCTGCATCAGCAACAGCAATTGGCTCCACTGTTGGAGACTTCTCGCCCCTGGATGGAGTCCTTCTGAAGGAAGAGTCCCTTGGTCTTCAAATTGAGCATCTTCCTTTGGAAGTTGAACATGGAAATGCGGAAATCAACCCATCATTAGTGGAAACGGGTTTTCAATTGGAAGATGGTGTCAAAGTGGCTCCTAGTGTTGAACATCAGTTCATCCCAAGCTGTGTAAGGCAGTCCCCACTGCACAAAAGCAACTCATCTGATAAAGTGGTGTTGGAGAATCTTGCTTCTCTAAGGAATGGCTGTGATGAAGATGTGTGTGTTTCACTGCATTTGGGTGACAATGAAGCCAAAAGGAGGCGCTCGGATGCTTCAACTAGTATTGAAGAACCAAATGAATGCAAAGGTGTGTGTTGAATGATTTTGCATGTAAGGATGCCATGGTGTTGACTCGACGAAACTATTGCTATATACAGCACAAATTTAGGTTTTTCCTGGTTTGATGGAACACAGTTAGCTTCATGCTTTGCTGCTTTTGGTGAAATGATTTCAATTTACCTATATATATAATTATTGTTAAATGCTAACTTTATTTTGCCTTTGATATATTTTTCTCTGTTTATGCTTTATTCTTGTTCGGTTTTTATTTCGAAATTGATCTACTCACGGTGTTTGCATCTGCAATTACTTTGAAAATTGCATGAAATTAACTTTTTGTTAATTAAATTGGAGGTTATTTGCATTTAAATTTGAACACTTTGCTTGATAATTGGGCATAGAGGATAAAAATTTTCGTTCATCCCTAGAAGTACCATTTGGCTGCAAATTGTGCAACATAACAGCTTCTATATAGCAGATTCTAACTAATTGAAACTAAAAGAATAAGGATCAATTTGCCCCTAACTTTTTTATCCAAATCAAATAAGTCATTTTGGACTTTTAAGATTATTAATATTAATTTAACGATTATAATTTCATTTGAATAGATACACATGTTTATATTGAAAAATGACTTTAATTTAACTATTGAATTTTTTTAATGAAGGTCAAATTGCCTCTAAATAATATAATCATCTCCTTATATTTTTGATAGATAAACAAAAAGTTATCTAACATCTAACAAATTACAAATATCTTCATAATATTTTTAATAATTGACAAATAAGTCCCTATTTTAATAAAAAAATTATTTTATAATATATTTAATTCATTTATAACTTTTAAAATTTAAAAATTCAATAATATATTATATAAATATAAATTTAGTATTTGCATATAATTTTTAGTAGTGTTGAAACATAAAGTTTTATATTTCAACACTACTAAAAAAATTATTGATGAATACTAAATTTATATTTATATAATGTATTATTAAAATTTTAAATTTTATAAATTACAAATGAATTAAATATAATTTTAAAATTAAATTTTTAATAAAAATTATATTACTAAAATAAGGATATATTTGTCAACTAATTGAAATATTAGAGAGGTGTTCGTGCAATTTGTTAGATGCAAATTAACCGACGAAGTAATATTCGGATCGACCTGAACCTGCATTGAAGCGCGAAGTCGGGTAGATCCACATTCCTCCTTTGCGGTCCCCAAGCACAAACGGGGGATAAAATCATAAAACCACACCTTCCCTCGCACAGTTCTCACTCATTGTCCCGAAACTGAACGTCGCATAGGGGTTTATCTAGGGTTTCTTCTGCTCTGCAATTCTGTGTCCATGGCGAAGCCAACGCGAGGCCGCCCGTCGCCTCCTTCTGGTTCCGGCTCGGGTTCATCCTCTCGCTCGCGGTCCAAGTCACGCTCACGCTCCTACTCCGGCTCAGATTCGCGGTCTAGCTCTCGCTCTCGGTCTTTATCCTCCAGGTCTCGTTCACGATCTCGCTCTAGATCATTCTCTTCTTCGTCTCCTTCTCGAAGCCTTAGCTCTGGCAGCCGTAGTCCCTCCTCCCCAGAGAAAGAGGTAATGCATTCAATTTTTTTGATATCCAGTTTTTCAATGTCAGTTTGTTAATTTTCTAATGTCGTTAAGAGGTCTGTTGTTTGGTTGCTAGAAGAGGAAGATATTGAAATTTTGAGTACAAGGCATAAGTTGAGAAGTGAATTATTGCCTGTTTAGCTATAAGCTCAATCATGCATTTTTGTTTTGTTGCCCTTGCCTTCTTTGGATTTTATTTTTTAAAATTGCCCCCTCCTTTTTTACGCACAGTCCTGCTGAGGTAGCTAGGCGTGGCCGTTCTCCACCACCACAATCTAGAAAAGCTTCTCCACCTGTAAGGTAAAGCTAAATTTTCATTCGAATATGATTTTTTTTTTTTTATATCTGACATTTGGAGCTAGTTTAAATTATGTTCCAACAAGTGAATTGAAGTTTATTCGGAAAGAGAAATTAGAATGACATTACTATGAAAAGTTGCTGCTTTGTGTTCCTTTCATGTCGCTGTAGGGCTTTCTTCATTTTAACTAGAATATCAATTTGATGTTGCCTGGAATGAGGCCTTACTATGCAACTCTGCATGATCCAGAGATTAATGTGTGTCATAGGAAGTGTTTGGATAGTATTTCAATTATTCCTAACACATATGTTATGCCATGATATTAATTCCAGGAAGGCTTCTCCCACTCGTGAGTCTCTTGTTCTTCACATTGATTCACTCAGCAGGAATGTGAATGAGGGCCATTTAAAAGAAATCTTCAGTAAGTCATTTTCCTTGTTTTCATTTGATGCAGTATCCAACTATGTTTCATATAATTTGTGTATCATCTGTAGTCTTAAAGACTTTGCATGCCTATTGGACCATCAGAGTGATGAGGATTAGTTGCTTGGAAATAGTTGCTTTTAGATTGAATTTTCGGTGTTTCCAATAAGTATACAGTTGAGGAGGCTGTTGTTCATTGCAGGCAAAGTAAACTTATCTATTAGGGCATGATAGCTCAGTGAGTAGATACAAAAATGCAAACTGTGCTTATTCAATTGTGTGGTCATGAGTTTCGATAAAGCTTCTTTTGAGAACAAGTGATATTCTGCTTGTTACATAAATATAAGAATGCTTTATAGATGTTATTTCCAGAGGGGGTGCCTTCACTTTATTATTATTATTATTATTGTTATGTTTTTTTTGTTTCTCTCTTAATCTGTTGATGATACATAGTGCTCAAAGCTTTTGTTTACTGGATGGATAAGTTGTTTTTTATCTCTGTTCATTGCTTTTCCTATGTTTAGGTAACTTTGGTGAAGTTGTACATGTGGAATTGGCAATGGACCGTGGTGTAAGTACATATAACTTGTCTTATCATTCTATTAGATCATATATTTATTCTGAACTTGTATTGCAATACCATAACTGGCCTGAGCAGGTTAATCTTCCAAAAGGATATGGATATGTTGAGTTTAAGCACGGGCGGATGCTGAGAAAGCCCTACTATACATGGATGGGGTAATTTTTTTTTTTTTTTTTTTTTCTTAAAGATGCATGATCAATTGTACTTGATTTTATAAACAACATAATATCTGGGAAGTAATATTAATCACTTTTGATGCAGGCCCAGATTGATGGCAATGTTGTGCGAGCAAGATTCACATTACCTCCTCGACAGAAGGTTTCACCGCCACCAAAGCCTATTGCTGCTGCTTCAAAAAGAGATGCTTCCAAAGCTGATAATGCTGGTGTAGATGCTGAAAAGGATGGGCCAAGAAGACACAGAGAATGTATGCTTTATTTATTTTTGATATTGTTGAACATGTGTGCTCTCTGTTTATTATTAATTATTGTTTCCTGCTGTTGTCAGCTCCTCCCCCTCGGAAAACCCCCTAGTATCACCACGAAGAAGATCACCTGTTGGTCGAAGAGGTGGATCTCCTAGGCGTCTTCCTGATTCTCCTGCACGTCGACGTGCAGATTCTCCTCCCCGGCGGCGGATGGATTCTCCTTATCGTCGTGGAGATACACCTCCAAGGCGGAGACCAGCATCCCCAGCTAGAGGACGTTTCTCCAACTCCAACAAGGCGTTATAGATCACCCGCAAGGTTAGCTACCTAGTGCCTGCCATACTATTTCTTTACTCCATGTATTGATACTTGAAAGGGCTTTTAAACACCTCAACCAATAATCATTCTCTGTAGGGGCTCTCCCAGAAGGATGCGTGGTAGTCCTCTCCGTAGACGTTCTCCTCCTCCTCCTCGGCGACGATTGCTCTTATTAGTTGAATTTCAAAAGTTTAAAACTTGAAAAGTCTCCCCTATATGTTTGAGTTATCATAATCCATGAACATTTACTAAAGTATATGTGTATAATTGATAAAACAATAATGAATATCAGAAGTTAAACATTTTTTTCGAAATATCTGTTTTCTTTCTTTGTGTTTACTTGGCATTTGATGCTCTGTTGTAATAGTTATTTTATTGATCATTGGACATCTTGGGTCCTACTCTTGAAATATTCGGCCAAAACTCTATCTATATGACCAAATGCTGAGTTCGCTATAGATACATTGCATGGTAACATGTTGGCTAAATTTTTTCCCCTTTACCTCAGATCACCTCCTAGACGAGTTCGTAGTCCTCCAAGAAGGTCTCCACTTCGTCGTCGTAGCCGCTCTCCAATTCGTCGTCCTGGTCGCTCGCGTTCAAGATCACTTTCATTAAGGAGGTAACTTTCTTAACATGTTTGCTTTGATTGTTTATTTGAATGGTATTGTTTTGGACAGGCATTGTATCTATTCTTTTTTTCTTTGTCATCGGTGTTGTTTAAGCCATCAGCTATGAGGTTCTTGGAATTTTACTGCTTGTCTGAATTAAGGCCTCTGACTGAGGAATGTCTTTGAATGAACTAATGATTGATCGTGCTAAGGCTGTCTTTGCATAGGAATCATATAGTTGGGTTGGGAAGAGGAACATGTGGTTTAGTCTATGTTGCACGGAAATGGCGAAAAAACGGGGATACAGATACGGGGAAAACGGCTTCATTGAAGTGTTTGCCTTCTAAATTAAAGTATTTAGGTAATACGGATACAGATACAAGAAAACATCTACTGATTGAAGTATCCATGCAACATAGGGGTTAGTATATAGCAGGACCAGATTACGAGGGAAAAACCTGAATTTGCTGCAAATAAGAGAATAGATTGTTTGCTGTTTATAACTCAAGGAAAGAGGAAGAATGGAAAAATTCTCTGGTGAAGCTGGTAGAAAATTGCTGTAATAAATGGTTTATACTTTTTTCTGGATGCAAGAATGAATATCATGCAATGTCAGCATAATTGATTTGTTCTAGTCATTAATGCATAAAGTCTTGGTGTGATGTGGTCTGCCTTATCCCTTAACACTCCTAGCCTGATCATGCTGTATGTCAAATTTTACCGTATTTCTAGATCTCTTCATCTTGCAGAACAGAAACCTATTGCTTGTGGTATATGAAGAAACCTTCTTTGACTTTTGAAGTTGAATTAGTTGATTTTATATCCCAGAACAAGCATAGTATTGTTGTGTTATTTGTTGTTGGTGAATAATCTTTCTCAGTGTGTATTACATTGTTTATGTTGTTGTACAACAGAGGACGAGCACCTGCTGGAAGGCGTGGGAAGTCATCATCCTATTCTGGATCGCCTAGTCCTCGCAAGGTTTGCATCCTAATCTTTTTAATTTGTATAAGAAACTTGTTACCTCTTTACTTTTGTAATTGGTTTTTTCTATTCAACGACAGGTTGCTCGCAAGATATCAAGGAGCCGTAGTCCGAAGAGGTACTTTCTGTGATAACCATAATGCTCACACGCAATTGCAGTTGCTATGATGAGATTATTTCATTTTTTGAATTAAATCAATGTCTTGTGATGCAAAGACATCAGTTGCTATGATGTATTTATCCTTGCTAGAACTATTCCTTCCATTTTTTGTAATTAGTTTTTGTTCTGTGAATTTTTTATCTTTCTACTATAGAAAATACCAAAATGTTTATGGAATGTATGTTAAACTACTCAATTTTAGAGATATTCAAAAGGCTTTGAGTGCCATAAGAAAAAATATGGGGAATGTGGGACTGATTAATGAAAGTGATGTGCATATGAGGTTCAAATTAAACCATCTGCCACTTATAGTGGCAGCAGGTTTCTCCTGACATTTTTCTGATAATATGTGTTAACATGTTTCTGGTATAGGCCGTTGCGGGGAAGAAGTACTAGCAGCAGTAGCAGTTCTCCACCCCGTAAGCCATAAAGCCATAGGTAACATTTGCTGCACTCTCCCTCACATCCCTCCGCCCCCTGGCCCCCCCCCCCCCCCCCCAAAAAAAAAATTATGTAATAATTAAGTTATTTAGCAAGAATTGAAGTTTTATCTTGCTCTCTTGTGATGTAATGGGGTTGATACTATTTTTCCAGGGTTACATCTGTTGCTTGATGGAGCCCATGCAATGTGTGTACTAAGTTGCTTAAGATCATTCACTGAAAACTTTTTAAATGGACCTTGGTTACATTATGTTTAGTTTAATGTAGAATACTTGTTTAGTTTTTCTGCAGCAATGGACAAAGTTGACACTGATGAGTGGCTGCTGGATTAATGAGGCCACATCTGAGTATGTGGCTGTAGTGGATGCAATCTTTTGTATGAATGTACTAGGTTTGATCATGCATCCGATTAGGTGCTTTCGGCCATTTGTAACATGCAGTTTGCTCCGACTGCTGCCAAGCAATTGATCCCATCTTAGCATATGGTAGTTAGCACATTCGCTGTAGAGGATTTTTTTTTTTTTTTACTTTTCTTGGATCTGTACTTCCATTTGTCAGCAATTCGAGGATGACAAGGGGTTTGTCTGGTCCTCCAAATTCATCCAAATCCTAATTGGTTGGTAGCACAGAGGCAAGTTCCAATGCCTGAGCACTGGTACAGTAGGTTCATTTGTTCCTCCTAAGAAATTTCAGGAATGCGCATGGCGACCGTTTGAGCGGACCATTATAGTGATCTACTTGTGAACCGATTGAGCAGTATAATACAGGAATATCTCAGCTTAAGGAAAAATAAACTTTTTTAACATGCTCCGATATCAAATATTAAACATTTCTTTCTAGTTTATTAAAAATAGTTGACGAATAAAAAAAATTGTTTTCGTTATACTTTATTGGAAGTTAAAATTAATAGGGACAGATAAAAAAATTTATTTATTTTTTTCAAAGGAAATATAATATTGTAAGTGGTAGGATTAAGTATGCATCTAAGTATTTGGTGAATATGATGTGTAAGTTCAAAATTTATTAGAAAATACAAAATGGGTTTTTGAGGTTCAAAATGGAGATGGAGTTGTTATTCGGATAAAAATCGGGATATATTATATAATAATTGGATTTTATGAAGGTTTTCAAAAGTTGTCATCAAAAATTGGGTTTAAATATTGGGTATAGGTTTGTAAAATGCTCATATACAAAGATCAACAACCAATACTCAATGTTTCATATATTCATGCTTACAAATGACCTTAAACAGATAATAAAATTCAAGAAAACAAGTAAGAGAGTAATACATTGAAAACTTTTAATGAAATGAAGGACTTAAAGCTTGAAAATGGAAATTTTCACAGGTTTGGATGAATTGATGCTCTTAACTAAGCTCTTAGAGTTTGGTTTGTTGGTTTAAATGCTTTGAATGTAAGAGAGTCCTCTTACTTCTAAAAAAATCAAATCTTTTAGCTTCAAAATTCCCCTTTTCTTCTTCTTATTCTCTTCTTTTTTTGTTTTTTTGTTTTTGTTTTTTTTTTCTTTCTAAAATGTCCTCTCCTTTTTTCCAAAGACCCAAAAATCCAACCCTCTCTCCTTTGTCCACACTTTTCCTTTTAAGTAGGCATGGTCACAGTTTATGAATTGCCAATTCTGATTCATGAACCGACAGTTCATGATTTCAGCGTTAGTGGAATCGGACAAGAACTGGCCAATTTCGGTTTCGATGCCAGTTCAAATTAGCCGGTTCTAGTTTTAAACCAGTTCGATTTGGTATATTTTTTTTATAGCATAAAGTTGAAATAAAAATTTATTATGATATTTTAATAAGTTATTTTTTAATTAAAAATAAAATATAAAAAATAAAAAATTATATTTTACTTTGACTAGTTAACTTAAAATAAATTAACTAGTTAATTTTGGATAAAAAAATTCAAAAAGATAGAAACAAAATGATTTTATGTTAGTTTTTATATAATATTGGTTGAAATAAAAAATTTTACAATATATATATATATATATATATTGTAAAAATATAAAATATATATACATAGCTTGAAAATATTTATATTATATATATATTTTAAAAAAATTAAAGGGTTTGAATTAAAAATTAAATTATAAAAATAAATTAAAAATTATAATTGACTGTGACTTGAAATTAAAAAATTTCAAGAAAATTAAATGAGTATATATATTTATTTATTTTAAAAATACTAGTTTGAAACTAGAACAAGCCTTGAACCGGTCCTCCTATGGTTTCAGGCTAGTTCAACCCCGGTTCTGGGTTTGATCGGTTTCAGTCTTGACTAAGCCAGTTTCAGTTTCAGTTTCAGTTCAGGGTTTGAACCAGCCCATGACTAGGCCTACTTTTAAGCCTCTTATTCTTTTGCCTTTTTCAATTCCCAACAAACTCACTCTCACCCTTTCCCCATCCTTTTCATCATTCCTACTTTTTTTTGCCTTTTTTTTTTCTTTCTTTTACGTCTAAAAATGCCCAAATCAGAGGCAAGTACACCTCAATTGTTGCCATTAATGGCATTTAATGTTGCAGAGGGTAGTTGTGAAGAGGCGCTGCCTCACCGATGCCTAGGATGAAGAGGTAACACCTCTTCGTTGAGGCAAACGCCTCTTTACCCAGGCTATGTCTGGGCCTTTGGGCCAAAAGGCAATGGGCTTAAACTTAGTGTTTGGGCTTAAATTTGGTGTTTTGGGCTTTTAAGTCTATTTTAGATAAGTTTTAGGTTTTCCTTGCATTCAAAACTCATACTTTCTCATCATTAGGCTTTCGTTGTAGGTCGATCAAATTGAAGGTGTCCATAGTTTACTCCTTTGGTTTTTCAAAAAACCAAACTTCTAGAAATCAATTTTTTGAAAAAGCAACATAGACACAAAAGCATTAAAGGAAAAGAATGACATACCTAACCTTTGAGCTTTACTCAGGTCGTTAACCTCAGGAATTCAAACCCGAGAGGTCAAACTTTAACTCAAAAAGTGACCGTGATCCTCGAATTTTCTTGGCCCGATCAAACACTCATTATAGTTTGGCATGATTCCCAAGTTTTCCTAGCTCGAGAAGTCACTCAGTAAATGAAGATGAAAACGTGATCGTGATCCTCGGGTTTTCCTAGCTTGATCAACCACTCATTATATTTTTACGTGATTCCTAAGTTTTCCTGGCTCGAAAAGTCATTAAGTAAAAGACAAATGAAAACGTAAACATGTTCCTCGGATTTTCTGGCCCGATTAGTTACTCATTATAGTTTTTCTTGATTCTCAAGTTTTTCTAGCTCGAGAAGTCATTCAGTAAAAGACAGATGAAAATGTAATTGTGTTCCTCGATTTTTCCTAGACCGATCAGTTACTCATTATAGTTTTACATGATTCTCAAGTTTTCTTGGCTCGAGAAGTCACTCAATAGAAGATAGATGAAAACATAACCATATTCCTTGATTTTCTTAGCCCGATCAATTACTCATTTATAGTTTTGCGTGATTCCTAAGTTTTTCTAGCTCGAGAAGTCACTTAGTAAAGGAAGATGCACTTTGGAGATTCAAACTTGACTAGACACCTTTTGCGACGTGCACTTCGAGGATTCAAACCCGATTAAACACCCATTTGGAAAGGAAGATGCACTTCGGGGATTCAAACTCAATTAGATGCTCTTTGCAATGAGTACTTTGGGGATTCAAACCAGTCTAGACACTTATTAAAAAGAAGATGCACTTTGGGGATTCAAACTCGACCAAACATTCCTTTTAATGATGTGAACTTCGGGAATTCATTACTTGATTACTCACTTTTTATCACTGATGCTTCTATCAGAATATCTTCAATTCTCCAATATTGATTTTGGGGTACACCTGAGAAGTGAAATAAAAACTTTTCATCTTTTTTTTTTGCTCCATTGAGGAATATATTTCTAATAGGCCAACTTGTGTTCCTTTCATCTAATGGGCTTCACCCTCTTTCTTTCTTTTCAACACATCTTCCTCTTTTACCTTCTACTTTTACATATAATATCTTTTTCATTCTTTTCAAATTCATTCTTTACCCTTTTTGCTTTCAAACTCTCCTTTTCTCTCTTTTCACTTTTTAAAGCTTTCTCTATGATGGATGCCGCACGAACCCCAGATCTTTTAGCATGGGACCCAGTAGCACTTGCAGTGCATTTTTTGCATAATTTTGGTCGCAACATCAAAATGAGATCCCCCTTTTTGTAGACATGCGATCCCATATCTGCGGATTGGCTACATGAGAGGTTAGTATCCAATTCTTTGATTTTTCCTTTAAATAATATTAAATAACATCAGGTTATTGTTTATAGATGCATGTTTATCACTTTAACCAAAAGAAATTTGATTTAATTGAATGAAATTATAAAAATTGAATCATTCTGTTAGATTACCGACACAAAAAGGCATCGCCTCTTCAATGGGGCAATTGTCTTTTTGATTAAGCAATTGCTTCATCATAAAGAGGTGGTCACTTCTTTGCATCTAAGTGCTTAAAAAGAGGCGATCAACTCTTAGCTAAGAGGTGATGCCTCTTTAATGGGGCGATCGCCTCTATCTTAGAGGCGTTCGCCCCATTGACAGTAATTCAACTCCCTATTTTGTTCATATAGCTCGATGCCCATACCCTTAAGGGTGTAGGGAGCTTTGGCGGTGCCTGCAGCTGGTACGATGAGCTCACGAATGCGTTGAAGACTTATATCCATGATATTGGATTTTATAATGTCATTCTTATACTTTCGGCGCAGCAGGGGCGTACAGAATACCGGCCTATACATGCTCTGATGGAGAGATTATCTGACACTACTTACATATTCCACCTTCCTTTCGGGGAGTTTACACTTGATCCAGTTGCTTTTATTATTATCACTAGTATTGATTGCGCAGGGGATTTTATTCCTCTTAATGTGACTCTTCATCACCTATCTTCAAACCATCTCGCTTTTATTAAGAATCTGCTTGGCATGTCCCAGATATAAAGGGGACATACACAGTGAAGCTCAATTCCATCAGGAGCTTTTATACCCGTGCTAGAGTTAAGGTAACTACTGCACCTTATCAAATTGATCAGGTAGTGCGCACAATCCTAGTTTACTTACTGGGCACCACTGTCTTTGAGGACACTACCAGTTTTATAGACTTGAGGTTTTTAATGCCCCTGAGAGATTTGGCCTAGTGGCTTCATACAACTGGGGCAGCTGTGCTTTAGCCTATTTGCACAGAAGTATGGATGAGTTAGTGTATGGAACTAAGAGGCTTTGTGGCTTCTAGCATCCCATTCTGGTACTTCCCTCCTCTTTTACTATTAGGTTCCATCTCATATACTATTATCATGATTTGTTAATAGTTCTTCCCTTCTTTTGTAGGATTGACTCTAGAGTTGGAGCTAATTATAGCGATCACTCGTGTTCATGACACTCATTTTCTTATTATGGCAAGATGGGGTTTTAATCACATTTGAAGGAGGCCAGTTGCTCACATGCATATTCATCGCGAGCGATTGAACACTCTCACACATGATGAGGAAGGTACTTGCAAACATAATTGTAATTAGTAACACATTTATTAATCAAATTCAATCATTTACCGACTTTTTTTCACAACTGTGCCTGGATTTATGGGGTCCCTAGGCTAGATGGTCTCAGGCCATGGTCTGCTTGATTCCACTATCCAGGAGGAAGGTATTGCTCTAAGGACTTGACTACAAAGTTTAGTACCTCGACGAGAGGGTAGACCAGTGGCGGATGGGTGCTTGAGTGAGATGACCACCCTTTGCTCCTCCTAGATATATTTTTTGGGCACACGAGTTAGAAGGAGACAAGCTTGATCAAGCTCTGGAGGGAGATGATGCTACAGATTATTGTGAGAGGAGGAAGTCTCGATACTTGGATTTCACACGAGCTCATCTCCTACAGAGGATGCCTCTACCTATACCTGCACCTCAAGTAAGCATGTAATTTTATTAAACATATTATTTCACATTTATGTTTATGAATACTATTTCTTAACTTACTTTTCATTCTTAGGCACCAGTTAGGGCACTAGCCCCTCATCCCAAGCCTACTGCATAGGAGAGGCCTCATCAGAGTCCTCGTATAGTGCCTAGCTGTGAGGGTACCTCCTCTAGTGTGCCTTTTTCTAGGGAGCATTCTAGTTCTAGGTCTCATATGATAGTTGGTAGGCTTATTGCCGCTCTCGACTTGCTAACCCATTGTTGGGTGCCTTCAGGTGCACTCTCTTATCAGTTCTTGACACTGGACAAGAGCTTTGAGCTAGAGTTCTTCCCGAAGGCCACTACACATATAAGTTCCCTTCTTCTAAAGTCCTGTTCTCAAATTTGACTTAACACATGATTAATTCTAATAATATATTAATTGCATAGATACCTCAAGATCAGAAAGAGTATATGTATAAGGTATTTAAAGCCCATTAGGACTTCTTGATGCAGATGACACAACAATAGAAGGTAACAACTATGCCTTATTTCTATATGTATACATGCTCATGATTTCTTACCTTTTATTTCATCTTAACAGGATTAAGATGAGGCCAGTCAGGCTAAGATTACTACTCTTTAATGTTAGCTTGCTGCTCTCCAAGTTAAGGGTGACGAGGAGGAGGATGACATGAGTGATGATAAGGAGGCTGATCTTGCTGATGTTCTACGGACGACCATGCTGATGAGGGAGCTGATGAGCTTGGAGATGATAAATAGAGGGATACCCTAAAGGCTTGCTAGTATAGGATCATTTTAATTGGAAACACTTTTGCTACTTTGCATTGTTGATTTGTTACTTTTTGAATTAACTTCTCATTTTGGTATTTTTATATTTACACTTGATGAATGCTATAACTCTCAATTTCATTTTGACTTCTCCTTTGGATCAATTAATAGAAAATATTTATTTACAGAATCCCCTTCTTTGATAACTGAATCTTACATGTACAATACAGTTATTCTGCTGCAATGAAAAGTATACCCCCCACTGTTAGAGAGGCATCGCTTCTTCATAGAGGCATTACCTTTTTGTGAAGGGGTGACAAAGAATCGCCTCAACACTTATAAGTGTCACCTGATCGTAGAGGTGATCACCTCTGTAAGATCAATTTGTAGCTCTTCTTTAAAATCCCTAATTTTCCATTCATGTAAATTCTCTTCATTCTCTCTCTCTCTCTAGACAACATCCCAACCTCTCAATATGATGAAAAGAAGCTTGAATAGCTTCAGCCGATCCTAAAAAGCTTAGATGGTGGATCATGGGCCAGATTGGAGCCACTTCATCTATCCATTTTTTTTTATCTCTACATGTTAGGAAGATTAATTTCCTTTTTCTCTATGTTCTTGCTCAATTTTGGGATCCTAAGAAAATGTCTTCAAATTCAACATAATAGAATTATGCCCCTTAACAGAGGAATTAAAAGCTATATTGGGTTCTCAGATGGATTTTGCTTGTCAGATCACGATTCCTTAAGTTGAAACCCCAAATCTACACTTCATCCAATACCAAATGGTTAGGCTATTCAACCTTTCCCCTCAGTCTTCTCTTTACCATATCTTTGGTAATGAGGTTCTGATGAGCTCTTTTCTTGAAACTGTTGTGACTGTAGATAGCAATGAGGTTTACTGGCTTCGGATGATTGCTTTTTGCCTCTGCGCTAAATTTCTATTGGTTTCCCCTTCTAGCAACTGTGACCTAAAGGTTCTTCACATTCTGGACCAAGTGGAAGCTGGCCTAAATCCTTTCCTTCTTATCATGATAAAGACCATCATTAGGCTTGACAACTTCTCTAAAACTAGGTGATTCTCATGGAGTCCCTTGCTGCTGGAGGTGAGCTTCTTTTCTGTTTCCACTTACTGCTTGTCATTTTTACCTATTCATTCTTCCAACAGACATGGTTTCATGAAAAGTTGAGGTTGCTCGAACCTCCTAAAGACATTGCATATTACAAGGCCAAACATTGTCGTACCATGAGACTTTATCCTATTCTAAAGGATATTCAGAGCTGGTTATCTACATTCCCTGACACTAATTCAGTGGATGTGCCTATAGTGAAGGTTACAACCTGTGACCATTTGGTCCTATACTTACTGTGTTCCATTAGCCAATTTCCATTTTTCCACTTTCTACAATCCTGCTCAGCTTGATAAGCAATATGGATAAAAATAACTAATTGTGGAGCTAGTACATGAATTTGAACTAGGGCCCCTTTCTCAGAACTTTCTAGATAACCTAGTCATTACCTGGCCTTACAGATTCATTCAAAGGTTCATCGACTACAATGGAGATTAGTCTATTGATGACCAATACAAGGTATGGATTCAGCTATAGCAGATAAAGAAGGATGAATTCACAAGAAACAAAAGGACAAGGGCATTACAAGCATCAAGTACTTAAGGTGTTCGAAAGAAAAGCAAGCATAACTAGTTTTATAGAATTTAGTCTTTGTTTGCTTTTTGTTGGATGGAATTTCCTTTCTAGTTAAATAGTGTGTAATAAGCATTTAATGTAATGTTCAACAATAATAAAGATAATTCATTCCATTTAATTTAAGCCTAAAGTGACTATACATGTTGCTTCTAATATATCTCCTATCGTTAATTAGTTTGTCCTTGCAAGTTTTCCAACTAGCTATTTCTCTCTCTCTCTCTCTCTTTTTATATATCCATTAATTTTGCCCAGACTACCCTTTTAGGTTTTCAATCTAGCAGGACTTTTTATTTTTTTCATTTTTCTATCTTTAACTTTTTGCTACGTAGCCTCTTTTGAGGTTTTCTCCCTAATAAGACTTTACAAAAAGTATTTATTGAACTTATGCAAGTTAATGGGCTCTCTAAACTCATTTTCCTTTAAATTAGATAGAATAGCAGCGTCCTTGGAAAATAGCTTCTTCACTTGATATAGACTTTCCTAGTTCGGCTTGAAATTTTCCCATGGATTAGTCATGATGGGCTTAGTGAGCTTTAATACCAAGTCACCCTCTTTGATTTTTCCTGGCTTAATCTTTTTTGTTATAAGCTCAAGCTATCATATTCTGGAACAACTGAGAGTGATACATGACTTTCATTCTCTTTTCATCTAGTAGCATCAACTATGCCAGTCAGCTTTCCACCTATTGATACTCAGGAATTTTGGATTCCAAGAGAACTCTTAATAACTAAATCTTAACCTCAAATGGCAACACAACTTTACACCTATACACCAAAGAATACGAAGTAGCTCTCGTTGATGTTCTGGTTGTGGTTCTATATCCCCATGATGCAAATTGTTGGTAGCTTGCCTAATCCTTATAGTATCTTGGCTAGGATCCTCTTCACATTCTTGTTTGTTGCTTCTATTACTCCATTCATTTGTGATCTATAAGGAGAGGATCTATGATGTTCAATCTTACATTCCTCTAATAAAGTGGTTATTTCTACCTTTAATTAAACACCATTATTAATGATGATGTGATGAGGCAACCCATATGTGTAGATTATATTCTTTTTTATGAACCTTACCATCTATTTTACCCTAATATTCGTGAATGATTTTTCTTCAACCCACTTAGAGAAGTAGTTGATTACTACTATAATATAGTGATGATTGTTAAATGCCTTTGACCTTATCTCTTTAATGATATCAATTCCCCAGACTACCAATGGCCAAGGAGAGGTTAATCCTTAAAGTTCCATAAAAGGCAAATGGCTTACATCACCATACACTTGGCAGTTTATCACAACCCAAAACAGGAGGCCATGACCGGCGCTAGGGAACGAGAATTCATTCGAATCCGAAACCCGTAACAAGCCTTAAAAATAAAAGCATGCAATATAATAAAATAAATAAAATATTTGTTCAGCTGAA
Organism: Mallotus nudiflorus; assembly: GCA_947683625.1. Lineage (NCBI taxonomy): Eukaryota > Viridiplantae > Streptophyta > Magnoliopsida > Malpighiales > Euphorbiaceae > Mallotus > Mallotus nudiflorus. The sequence goes on along the minus strand of CANTUR010000058.1, from coordinate 3,907,755 downwards.
ATTAAATCTCGAATATAAAATAATAATTTCTCAGCTCGCTTTAATAACATAAATTTCATCTCATATATATAATAAAATATTTCAATACAAATTTTCAATTTAACATTCTGAAACTTAAATCTCATACATGCATGAATATAAATACAGTTCATGACAGATCAAAGTACAACCACTACTGCAGTGTCTAGAATACAAAATAAACTCAAGTAAGCAATTTACATAATAAAGCCGGAGCGGAAGAAATCCGGCTGATAGGTCTACTGCTGAGGTCTGAAGATGAAGACTCTCCTGAAAAATATCAACAAAGGGGAGTTAGACCTCACTAAGTGAATTGTTATAATATATATACATGCATAACTAAATGTCAAATACAGACACTCAATAGTATATATATAATAAATATATATACAGGTAAATACACACAAATGCAGCAAAAATCATTTTCTAATGAAAATCATCGGTTTATAAAGGATCAAATAGAACCCTATATTTTCGCAACCTTAAATATCAATAGAACTCACTTAAGCCATACAGGCCCACTTAGTTCCAAATAATTCACTTAGTCTAATTGGACAGTAGACTAGCCTTGAGACATTAAGTCAACCAAGCTCCAGCAGTCTAACTGTTAGTGTGATTGGCCCCGAGATACTTAGTCAACCGAGCTCCAGCAATCACACTCTCAACTCACATCTCACATCAATCAAGTCATAATCCATAAATAGGTTAGTAATTTAACCTAAATTCTATCATTGTACCAGTTCGTACTCGGTCCTAGTGCTACCCACTAAGAAGCACGTTCTATCGATATCCTTCATTAAAATAAATCGTACATTCAGAAAATAAATAATGTATGATATCAAATTAAATGGCAATATAAACCATATATATACTAGAAATATACCAAAAATAAAATAAGTATATTTTGAGTATATATATGTCAGATAAATTCAGTTCAATTATAAAATAAACAAAAAATAAACTATATTTATACTTAAAAACAATTTAGGTATAAATCAAGAGTAAAACATGCATTTATTTCAAAGTATACCAAAAATATACTAAAAATATAGCTAAAATATACTAATAATTTATTAAAGCAATTTATGCATAATTCATGCAATTAAAACATATATTTTTAAAACATGCAACCTAAATGCACGCATATATAAAATAACAACTCACAGTTGTGCGCTCCATGAAATGGGTTTGATGGGCCTGGTCCACTAGGCTTCGGTCTTGACGCAACTAAACAATCAAATCACAATACAAAAATCAGAATGAATCTAACTTAACTTCTAGAGACTCGATCTAGGATTACAAAACGCAGACAGATACAAAATCAGACCTGATGTCACATTTTACAAGAATTCTATTAAAAATTCGGCAGAACCTCCTCTGTAAAATAGAATCTCTCTACTTAAAAAGTAGAGCCGGTCCTGCAAGAAAAATACACTTCGAATATAGAATCCTCAAAACCCCTTGGTCGAACCTCAAACTGTAATTTCTATCGACCGAGGTTCACAATTCACAAAAAAATACCATAAATACCAAAAATACCCTTTTTATACCAAAATATAGCAATTTACATATTTAAACATTAAAAATAATTATTTTACTGATATTTAGTTAAAAACCCTAATATTAATATAATATTATTAAAAATCGATATTTCACGATAAAATACACCAATATTAATAGAAATTCATTTTATAAATTCAAATTACTCAATTAGCCCAAAAACATATTAAAAATTACTAAAACTCATTTTTTTTACAAAAATAGTATATTATATATAATTTGAAAACAATTTTTGAAAAATAGTTTTAATTAGTTAAAAATTGTAAATAATTTATAAAAATTATTTTTATACCTCAAATAATTATTAAAACCAATTAAACTTAATGTTGACCATTTGCATGATCAAACTCCTAATTTTGGACTTTGACAAACAATTTTTATACTAATAATTTCAATTAAGTGTGTAGGGAATTATATACCAAACATATACCAAGCATATACACTTTTGGATGTATAGTGACTTTTCGGGCTCATTGAACCTCTGAGATTGAAGAAGGCTTTTGACATATTTAGAGATCTTAAATGAGAAAATGGGCTTCTTAACATTTGAAGCAGACATCTTAAGCTTTCTGAATTGGGCTTTTTTGAGAAAATCCAAGTTCATTTGGTTATGCAAATTTTGAGTTGAAATTCACGTGTACGTCTACCATCTCAGACTGCACATCTCTTAGTATTTTGGACATATCTTGAGTTACAGAATTCCAATTGAGGTGATTCAAAATGGTATGAAAATATAAGTCAAATATATACAACTTTAATGAAGAAAATATAGGCAAATTCGAATCTATTCAGGCGCAGATCACGGCTTCAACTTGTATATAGCTGTCTGACAGTATTCTGCATTTCAGATTGCACAATCCTCAGTAATTTGGACATATCCCGAGCTACAGAAGTCAAATTTAGGTGATTCAAAATTTAATGGAAAGCTAATTCAAATATCTACAGCTTTCATGAAGAAAATATGAGCAAATTCAAATTTCTTCAGGATCAAATCACGGCTTCAATTTGGGTATAGCTGTCTGACCGTAGTCTGCATTACAGATTGCACAACCCTTAGTATTTTGGACATATCTCAAGCTACAGAAGTCTAATTTAGGTGATTCAAGTTGATATGGAAAGATAATTCAAATATATACAGCTTTTATGAAGAAAGTATGGGCAAATTCAAACGTCCTGAGGAGCCAATTACGGTTTCAATCCATGAATAGCTGTCTGACAGCATCAGTCTCAATAATTCAAAATATACACGTTGGACACATCATTTGCACCTCCAACAGCTATATTTTTTTTTAGTATAAATACCTCTAGAGCTGAATGAAAGTGAAGCAACTTGTTTTATCATTTTATTATCTCTTAAGCTTTCATTGAGCTCTCAAATTCTCTTAAATAATTCTTTGTTTGTATAACTCTTGTGAGAGTTGGGTGTGTGTTAGAAATAGAATTTCTCTTCATCTTAAATCTTGGGTTAGATTAGAAGGGAAGTGAGATTTATTTCTAAAGGAATTGGTTTAAGTGTTGTCCATTGAAACACTTGGGTTTTGGTTTTTTGAGTGAGCCTTGAAAACTCATGTTGTGAGGTTGTAAGAGTGAGCCATAAAACTCTTGTATAATCTTAATCCTGTGAATAAGATTGTGGGTGATTGAAAATCCTAACTTGGGGATAAGTTAGGTGGAGACGTAGGATTGTTGTTGAATCCGAACTCCTTAAATCTTTATGTTCTTCATTCTTCCTTCTCTACTTCTATTTAATTCTTGCAAAGAATTCATTTAATTTCTCATTTTTATTTCATAGTCCTATTCACCCCCCCTCTAGGACTCTTCTCATTTGGTATCAGAGCTTGAATTCTAGGTACTTTATTGCTAGAATACAAGATCATGTGGAGTGAATCACAAAACATCTCTTCTCTTAGACCATTCTTTGATGGTAGTGACTATCCACATTGGAAATTCAAAATGGAATTATATCTTGATTGTGATTCCATCAAACTTTGGGATATTGTCCTAAGAGGTTGGGAACCACCTACAACTATCATTGATGGTGTGGTAACTACACTTGCAAGAAGCTAATGGAGTGTTGATCAAAAGGAAGAAAATCATAAAAATAAAAAGGCTATGATTACTCTAGTCTCCTCCATGACAAGAGAAGAAGGAGGCAAGCTTCAACATTGCATTTCAGCTAAAGAAATGTGGGAGACCTTGGAGAATCACTATGAAGGCAACATTCAAGTGAGAAGCAAGAAGGTTCAACTTCATATGTATGAATATGAACTCTTCAAAATGAAGCCTCAAGAATCAATCACGGAGATGACAAACCGTCTCAATGCTCTCCTTACAACCCTCAAGAAACTTGGAAAACATTTCTCCAAGGAAGAAGTAAACAACAAGATTCTAAGAATCCTACCTAAGAAGGATTGGGAATCTCGTGTTACCTCAATTGAGGAAGCTCAAGACCTCTCCACTCTATCAACCGATGTGCTCATTGGTAAGCTTTTGACACATGATCTCACCATCAAGCAAAGAGGTAAAGAACAAGAAGAGAAAGAAGAAAAGAAAAAGAGCATTGCTCTAAAAGCTCTTCAAGAAGATAGTGAAGAGGAAAGCATTAAAGATTCTAGTGATGAAGATGGTGACATTGCCATGCTCACTAGGAACTTCAAGAAGTTCTTAAGAAAGAAAAATTTCTCAAGAACAAGGGACTTCAACAGGAAGTTCGAAGGAGATGGGAGGAAGAAAATAAAAGAGGTTACTTGCTATGAATGCAAGAAACCGGGACACATTAGAAATGAATGTCCTAAACTCAAATTCAAGAGTAAGGGAGCAAAAGATAAGAAGAAGGCATTCAAAGCTACTTGGGATGATTCCTCCGAATCCGAAGAGGAAGAGGAACAACAAGAAGTTGCCAATCTTTGCTTCATGGCCATTGAAAAAGAAAATGAGGTACCATCCACTTCTTACTCCTCTTTTGATGATTGTGATGAATATTGTGATGATGATGATGAGAGCTCTATTGTGAGCAAATTGCTTGCTAAATGCAAAAGTTTGTTATCTAAGAAGAAAAAATATAAACATGAGTTAACTAGCTTAAATAAGGATTTTAAATGTTTGAAAATTGATTTTGCTAAACTTGTTGCATCAAATGAAAAACTTGTAAGTGATGCTAAATCTTGTAATTCTTTGGAAGACCAACTTAAGAAAGCAAATGATGAAAATCATAAGCTTTCTAAGGAAGTCTTAGAATTAAAAAATTCCATTGCTAAATTTAAGAGAGGAAAAGAAACTTTAGATAGTCTTCTTGACTCTCAAAAATTTTATGGAGATACCCATGGAATTGGATATAAAAATGGAATGTCTTCATCATCCTCATCACATATTACTTTTGTTAAAGCTTCACATGATTCTACTCCTTCAACCTCAAATGAGATTCAAGCTAAAAAATCTCATGTGTTAAATAGCAAGGAAAAATCTCATAAGATTAACCCTTCATTAACACAAAGAGGTAAGTCTCAAATTAGAGCATCTCAACCTAAGCATGCTTATATGTACACTAGACATAATTATAATAGGCATGTTGCACAATACAATGCACATAAACATATTGCACAAACTTATCAAAATGCTCATCACCATTGCCAATGTATGTCTCACTTAATGTCACAAAATAATAACAAAAGATACACACAACACCAAAGGCATGCTACACACACTAGGAAAGCATTTCATTCTAGGAGAAATAAATTTAAAAATATTGTATGTTCATATTGCATGATTAAAGGACATACCAATAATGTGTGTTTTTATAGAAAACTGCATATGAATTTACTTCCTACGGATTATCTTAAAACTAACCAACCTAGACCAAAAAAGGTTTGGGTCCAAAAGAACACTTAAATTGTATCGTGTAGATGTGCTTGAAATCCACAAGAACAAAAAGCAAATGGTATCTCGATAGTGGATGTTCAAGGCATATGACAGGAGACAAAGAGCAATTCAATAAACTTGATGCTAAGGATGGAGGACATGTTACTTTCGGAGATAATGCAAAAGGAAAAATTATTGGCGTTGGAGAAATAGGTAATCCGCAATCCTTATCTATACATCATGTGTTGTTTGTTGATGGTCTTAAACACAATCTGCTTAGTATAAGTCAATTATGTGACATGGGAAATAAAGTAACTTTTTATCCTAAAAATTGCTTTGTTAGTAGTCTTGATGAAAATAAAATTATTTTTAGTGGTGAAAGAGTAGACAATGTTTATATCATTGATTTGAATAAAATTGATAATAAAGATATAAAATGCTTAGTGTCTATCTCCCATAACACATGGACATGGCATAGAAGATTAGGACATGCAAATTTTGAGCTTTTAAATGATCTTTGTAAACATGAACTTGTACTTGGTTTACCTAAGCTTGAATTCACTAAAGATAAACCTTGTGATGCTTGTCAAAAGGGAAAACAATCCAAGTCCTCATTTAAGCTAAAAAATGTAGTGTCCACCTCTAGGCCACTTGAACTTATACATATGGATTTATTTGGACCAACTAGAATTGCTAGTCTTGGTGGAATGCACTATGCTTATGTATTGGTTGATGACTACTCTAGATACACTTGGGTATGTTTTCTTGCTCATAAGAATGATGCATTTAAAGCTTTTGAAAATTTTTCAAAAAGAGTTCAAAAAGAAAAAGGATTTTGTATTTCATCCATTAGAAGTGATCATGGAACCGAATTTGAAAATGAATTTTTTAAAAACTATTGTAATGAAAACGGTATTTCTCATACATTTTCATCTCCTAGAACCCCTCAACAAAATGGGGTAGTTGAAAGGAAAAATAGAACTCTTGTGGAAATGGCTAGAACAATGCTTCATGAGTATAATTTGCCTTTATACTTTTGGGCGGAAGCTGTTAACACATCTTGTTATATTTCAAATCGAGTTTTCAAAAGACCAATTTTAAATAAAACGTCTTATGAGCTATGGAACAATAGAAAACCCAAAATCTCATATCTAAGAGTATTTGGATGCAAGTGCTTTATATTGAACACCAAGGATAATCTTGGAAAATTTGATTCCAAAGCCGATGAAGGAATTTTCCTAGGCTATTCCATCTCTAGCAAGGCATATAGGGTCTTTAATAAGAGAACTCTAGTAGTTGAAGAGTCAATGCATGTGGTATTTGATGAATCAAACTCACTTGATCCTAGAAAGGATGTTTGTAGTATTGATGATCTTGTAGGTGACAATGAGATTATGGAAACACAAGAAGAAAATGCTAGTAAGCCTTTGGAACTTAAAGAGCCAAGCAAGAAGGAAAATGAGGAGACATCTCAACCTACCTTGAAGGATGAACTTCCAAAGGATTGGCAATTCAAGAAAGCTCACCCTCAAAACCTCATTATAGGTGACACTACAAAAGGGGTAACTACTAGATCTCAATTAAAATCTACTGTTAATTTAGCCTTCATTTCTCAAATTGAACCCAAAAATATTGATGATGCTTTGTGTGATGAATTTTGGGTCCTTGCTATGCAAGAAGAGTTAAATCAATTTGAGAGAAACAAGGTTTGGACCTTGGTTCCTAGACCTAAACATCATCCTATTATAGGCACAAAATGGGTGTTTAGAAATAAGATGAATGAACAAGGTGTCATAACTAGGAACAAAGCTAGACTAGTAGCTAAAGGTTATAATCAAGAGGAAGGCATTGATTATGATGAAACCTTTGCCCCTGTTGCAAGGTTAGAAGCTATTAGGATGCTACTTGCATTTGCATCATACATGAATTTTAAACTTTTTCAAATGGATGTTAAAAGTGCATTTTTAAATGGTTTTATTGAAGAGGAGGTATATGTTGAACAACCTCCGGGTTTTGAAAGTTTTAACTCTCCAAATCATGTTTTTAAATTGTCAAAAGCATTGTATGGATTGAAACAAGCTCCAAGAGCTTGGTATGAAAGATTGAGTAACTTTTTACTAGAGAAAGGTTTCTCTAAAGGAAAAGTTGACACAACTCTCTTCATAAAGAAATCCAAGCATGATTTATTAATTGTTCAAATTTATGTTGATGATATTATTTTCGGTGCTACTGACCATTGCTTGTGTGAGGAATTTTCTAAGCTAATGCAAGGAGAATTTGAGATGAGTATGATGGGAGAACTCAAGTTCTTTCTTGGACTTCAAATCAAGCAATGTGAAGATGGGATTTTCATTAATCAAACCAAATATACAAGGGACATTCTCAAGAAGTTTGGAATGGATGGAGCTAAATCAAGCAAAACTCCAATGAGCACAACAACCAAACTAAATAAGGATGAGAATGGTATACTGGTTGATGAAAAGCGATTTAGAGGTATGATTGGATCCCTTCTTTATTTAACTGCTAGTAGACCTGATATTATGTTTGCTACTTGCTTGTGTGCTATATTTCAATCAAGTCCTAGAGAGTCTCATTTGAATGCTATTAAAAGAATTTTCAAATATCTTTGTGGTACAATGCATTTAGGACTTTGGTATCCTAGGAGTTCTTCCTTTGACCTGATTAGTTATTCTGATGCTGATTTTGCTGGTAGCTTACTAGATAGAAAAAGCACTTCTGGAACTTGTCAAATTTTAGGAAATTGCTTAGTTTCTTGGTTTAGTAAGAAACAAGTTTCAGTTGCCTTGTCCACCGCTGAAGCAGAATATGTGGCGGCTAGTTGTTGTTGCACCCAAGTTCTATGGCAAAAACAACAACTTTTGGACTATGGCATTGATATTAATCACATTCCAATTAAGTGTGATAATACAAGTGCTATAAACCTTAGTAAGAATCCCATTCAACATTCTAGAACTAAACATATTGATATTAGACATCATTTCTTACGTGATCATGTGCAAAATGGTGATATTTTTCTTGATTTTGTTGATACTAATAATCAATTAGCAGACATCTTTACCAAACCTCTTTGTGAGGAAAGATTGAATTTTATTAAGCATGAACTTGGTATGATTGATGGCTCAAGCTTGTCTTGATCACTTGTTAAATTGATGAATTGATGTTTGGATTCTTATGTGATTTTATTATTTTCAGCGTCATGTATATATTTTGTTTTAAAGGTATTTGCTTTAGCAAATTTAGTTCATATACATGATATATTGTATTTCCCATTTGCATGATCTTTGTATCAATTTTAATTGGATTTGTGTGGATTCATTCATTTTTTTTAATCCCTCCTATTTTGCAAATTAATAATTAATTATTGAGCTAAATTCAATTAATTAATTATTTTAAATAGCATAAATATTCCTCCTCCTTAACAAAATTTTTTATTTTAGGTTTATTTTTGGTATACTTTCTGTATCTAAGTTTTGAGCTGTTAAATGTGTTTTATAACTATTTTTCGTTAGTTTATGTTCGGTTTATTTTTTGAATATTTTTTGGATATAAAACATGAGCTGTTAGTTTTATATCTTGATTACAATTGGTATTTTAAGATCATTGTATTTTTTTAATGCAATTTTATTTGCATTTTGACGAAAGGTAATATAGGTTGGGTATGACCTATAAAAGTTTTCAATTGGTATCAGGATAAAAAAAAAAAAAAAAAAATTTTTGAGTTTGTTTAATTTTTGTGTTTTCTTAGAAATTATTTTTATCTTTGATAATGCATGGATATTTTTAAGATTTGGTCATCTTTGCATTTTGACAAAGGAGGAAAAATAATTGAGTTTGCATGCGTACCTAGTTAATTTCTTTTAAGGGAAATTTTTTTTCAAAGATGTGTTTATGTAAGTGACATAACTATGTGATAGTGTGTCCTTAATATCAATATTTTTTAATTCCATTGAAATAGGGGGAGAAAATTATTTGAATTTATTTCACATAATTCTTTTTCTCATGCATAATAACAATGTAAGCATGGCTAGTTTTGTCCTTATGATAAATAGCCTTGTTTTGCTTACTTTATTTTTATATTACATGAATTTTTTTTTTTTGCATGACTATTAATTGAGCTTATTCATGCAACATTCATGTATACATTTTTTTTAAATGGCTTTTATCTTTTAAAATGACATGAATTTCATAAAGATTTTGAATATCTTTGCTTGCATTGTTTTGGTTCTTAATCTTTTATTCCCTTTAGTATTTTTGGCTCCCTTAGGTGTATTTCCCCTTATATCTCTCTCTTTTCTTTTTGTCTTTGACAAAGGGGGAGAAGAAACTAAAGAAGCTATGTGCTTAGGGGATAGATAATTGTGTTTAAGATATGCTAAGTACCACATGATTATGTATGATTGAATAGCTAAACTCTATATGATCATGTGATGTTTTGATATAGCATACATGTTATTTTGTGATGCATTACATGTTTGAAATTATTTCCTTCATATTATTTAATAACTTGTTATCTTTATTTTTGATAAGAAGGATGATGAAATTTATTTATATTTCTTATCATGTCCAAAAAGGAGGAGAAATAAAGAAATATATTTTTGATTAAGGAATATATTTGTTAAACCCTTATACATGCTATGATAAATCATTTATTTATATGCTCTAATACATGATAAATATTGAATTTATGCACATGTTAAGGGGGAGCAAAATTATTTCTTATTTTGCATCTGTTTAATTTGTAAGGGGGAGCTATTTTTATTTAATATGCTTATATATGTTATTTATTTTTTACACACACACATATTATTTATCATCTTTTCAAATTGGTTGTCAAAGCCAAAAAGGGGGAGATTGTTGACCATTTGCATGATCAAACTCCTAATTTTGGACTTTGACAAACAATTTTTATACTAATAATTTCAATTAAGTGTGTAGGGAATTATATACCAAACATATACCAAGCATATACACTTTTGGATGTATAGTGACTTTTCGGGCTCATTGAACCTCTGAGATTGAAGAAGGCTTTTGACATATTTAGAGATCTTAAATGAGAAAATGGGCTTCTTAACATTTGAAGCAGACATCTTAAGCTTTCTGAATTGGGCTTTTTTGAGAAAATCCAAGTTCATTTGGTTATGCAAATTTTGAGTTGAAATTCACGTGTACGTCTACCATCTCAGACTGCACATCTCTTAGTATTTTGGACATATCTTGAGTTACAGAATTCCAATTGAGGTGATTCAAAATGGTATGAAAATATAAGTCAAATATATACAACTTTCATGAAGAAAATATAGGCAAATTCGAATCTATTCAGGCGCAGATCACGGCTTCAACTTGTATATAGCTGTCTGACAGTATTCTGCATTTCAGATTGCACAATCCTCAGTAATTTGGACATATCCCGAGCTACAGAAGTCAAATTTAGGTGATTCAAAATTTAATGGAAAGCTAATTCAAATATCTACAGCTTTCATGAAGAAAATATGAGCAAATTCAAATTTCTTCAGGATCAAATCACGGCTTCAATTTGGGTATAGCTGTCTGACCGTAGTCTGCATTACAGATTGCACAACCCTTAGTATTTTGGACATATCTCAAGCTACAGAAGTATAATTTAGGTGATTCAAGTTGATATGGAAAGATAATTCAAATATCTACAGCTTTTATGAAGAAAGTATGGGCAAATTCAAACGTCCTGAGGAGCCAATTACGGTTTCAATCCATGAATAGCTGTCTGACAGCATCAGTCTCAATAATTCAAAATATACACGTTGGACACATCATTTGCACCTCCAACAGCTATATTTTTTTTAGTATAAATACCTCTAGAGCTGAATGAAAGTGAAGCAACTTGTTTTATCATTTTATTATCTCTTAAGCTTTCATTGAGCTCTCAAATTCTCTTAAATAATTCTTTGTTTGTATAACTCTTGTGAGAGTTGGGTGTGTGTTAGAAATAGAATTTCTCTTCATCTTAAATCTTGGGTTAGATTAGAAGGGAAGTGAGATTTATTTCTAAAGGAATTGGTTTAAGTGTTGTCCATTGAAATACTTGGGTTTTGGTTTTTTGAGTGAGCCTTGAAAACTCATGTTGTGAGGTTGTAAGAGTGAGCCATAAAACTCTTGTATAATCTTAATCCTGTGAATAAGATTGTGGGTGATTGAAAATCCTAACTTGGGGATAAGTTAGGTGGAGACGTAGGATTGTTGTTGAATCCGAACTCCTTAAATCTTTATGTTCTTCATTCTTCCTTCTCTACTTCTATTTAATTCTTGCAAAGAATTCATTTAATTTCTCATTTTTATTTCATAGTCCTATTCACCCCCCCTCTAGGACTCTTTTCACTTAATATTCAACTAAAATTACTACCAAATTACCAAAATACCCCTAATATATAAAAATTTACCTAATATACTATAATTACTCAAAAATTCAATAAAAAATTATATAATTACTCTAAAATTATTTTCTCAACATATAATTTAATAAAATCAACAATTATACTCAATTAACCAATTAATTTTAACAAAACACATATAAAACCTATATTTTCTAAAAATCCCACAAAAATTCTAGAGTGTAGATTGAGCTAGTAGAATTAACTTTTTTAAAGGAATTAAACTTGAATCCTAAAGATCAAAGTTCAAAAAAATAGAGAAACAAAAATGGCCAAAATGAACAAATCAATCACTACCAAAATCTAAGCCAAACCAAGCTTAAAGACACACTCACCAGTGCTCAGGGAAGGGAAAGAGATCGGCGATGTCGAATTTGGTGGTCAAAATCAGCTTGAACAGAGGTGGGTGAAGTTTCGGGTTTCTCTGCCAAAAACGGGTTGAACGGTGCTGGAGAAGGGTGGAGGAGGGTGGCGGAGCAGCTGGGGAGGAAGGCGGCACTCCGAGAGGCACACCAACAGTAGGTGGCCGGACTTGCAGTGGTGAGGGGGGTGTGAGGGGTAATTTTCGGGGTGAGGGAGAAGAAGATAGTTTTATTTTTTATTTTATTTTATATATATATATATATATATATATATATATATATATATGTATATATATTATTACACAAAACAATGATCATGCATGAAACCATATAATTTAATAAAATAAAATAACATTAAATAATAAAATATTATTTAAATATTATTTTCCAAAATAATGAGTTTCAGGAAAATTTTTACGTAGAAAACTTTAAATAAACATAAAATAATAGTAATTATTAACAAAATGATTAAATAATCAAATATATATATTAAAAATTTATTAACACTGCATATCCCAATAAAATATAAAAATATTTAAAAACTCGGGTTATTACACAGTTATAGCATTTCTTTACATATTTCACACAATCTACCTCTATAGTCAGCCATAAGTACCCTTGACGAGTTATTTTCTTAGCAAGGACTATTCCATTTATATACGGTCCACATACACCCTCATGAACTACTTCTATAATTTTTCGAGCCTCGTCTTTATCAACACATCTTATATGCACTCTAGTTAGCATCCTATTGTATAACATCCCATTATGACTGATGAATTGTTGAGATAGCATCCTTAGTGACATTCTTCCTTTTATATCGGCATTATTAGGAAATTTTCCTATTTCCAAATATTGCTATAGATCATATAACCAAGGCTTTTCTATATAGTCGATCATATAACCAAGGCTTTTCCAAATGTTGACCTCTTTCTCATTTTTCGGTGCAGGCATTTCTTTGATCACTCTCACTTTATCTTGATCCACGTCTATGTCTCTCTGGCTAACAATATGCCCTAGCAGCTTTTCAAAGGTTACCCTAAAAACACATTTTTTCATATTCAACCTAAGGTTATACTTTTAAGCTCTTGCTAAGAACTTGTCTAGAGCCTCAAAATGCCCTTCTCTAGTTGGAGACTTTACCATCATATCATCCATGGACAACTTTATCTCCTTATGAACCATGTCATGTAGCGATGTGGTAGCCATCCTCTATAAGTAGCTCTCACATTTTTCAACCCAAATGACATTACGGTATAATAATAAATGCCTTATTCAGTGGTGAAAGAAATCTTCAACTTGTCAATCACTACTATCATAATCTGGTTTTATCTTAAAAAATCATCCATAAAGGAGTATATAGCACTAGAAGTTGCACTATCAATTAAAGTGTCAATATGTGGTAAGGGATAATCATCCTTTGGACAAGCCTTATTCAAATCCCTATGGTCCATGCACATCATGACTCTTCCATCCTTCTTAGGAACTAGGACTATGTTGGCTAGCTATAGATGCCCAATTTTGGGATGATGAGTTATAGATATGACAAAAGACTCCAATGATGAAAATGTCATGAATAGGTCTTTAATACTTGAATTTTGAAACTTCAGGGGTTTGATTGCATTTTTTCAAAGAAATGATTTAATGTTTTCATGGACTAAATTTCAATGCTTTTTATGGATCTAATTGTAAAACATTAATTTTGATCGGAATTACAAAATTCTGGTCGGAATTAGACCTTTTCCACCCCGGGTTCTCGAATTTTTCAAGAAAAATTGAGTCCTAATTAGTCTGAAATTCTCCTAAAATTATTTTGATAATGTTTTTAAGGAAATAGAATTCTTTTAGGAAATAGAATTCTTTTAGGAATCAATTTATAACTAGGGTTTGAAGACGTATTCCTATATAAAGAGTGTTTTGGCTCTGAAAATAGGGGAGGCAAAAAAACAGACAAAGGGAGGTAGAACGAGGAAAAAAGAAAACGGGAAAGAAAAAAAGGAGAAAAAAAAGAAAGAAAAAAAGAGGAAAAAAAAGAAAAAAATCTTATTCTCTACAAATTCTTTTGCTTAAATAAAGATTTTTGGAGAATTTTTGAAGAACAATATTCGAAGACTCATCAAGAACGGTGATTTTACAAAATCTGAGGAGCACTCCATTAAAATCATCCATAAGCATCATCTTCTTCTTATTTTATTTTATTTTATTTTATTGATTTTTAATTTTATTTTATTATTGTTATAATTTATTCACTAATCATAATTTTTATTCTTTTTTATGGTGATTATGGAGGAAAAGACATGATGATTATACTTGGAGAATCAAATCCATAAGAGGTCCATGGGATGCCATCGATAAGACCTTATAGAGATATAGTTTTTAGGGTTTTTTATTATTATTTTATTTTATTTATTTATTTATTTTTGGGGTTGTATTAATTATTTTATTATTATTTTCTATAGATTATTGTAATAGCCCCTAAAGTGGGAATAGTGGAATTATGTGTGATTGCATGTTTATGTTAATTAATTGGTTAGTAAAATTAGGGTTTTAATTGGGTAATTGATTAAAATCAATGGAGGAAGTAGATTGATTTAGGCTACATGTTAATGAAAATTAGAGTTTTTAGAAGGAATTAATTTAATTAGTTGTTTGATCTTTAATTTAATTGTTTTAATATGTTTTAATTGTTTTTAGGCTTGTTTGTTTATTTTTATGTGTTTTGGGTCTTAGGCACACATTAGGCTTTAGCCCATTTAAAATTAGGTTTTTTTAGGTTTTATTAATTAAAATACATTTTAAGCCCATAATTAATTAGAAATTAGGGTAGAGATAGCTTAGGCCCATTTAGTAAATTAAACATAGGCCCACTTAATTTAATTTAATTTAATTTAATTAATTAGATTTATCTTATTTAAGCTTTTTTTTATAATTTATAGATTTAAAGATCACCTTAGAATAAAATATGTAGAATTAGGCCCGCTAATTTAAATATCTCCATAAATTGTAGATTTAGGTTCATTTTTGAAATTAAAATAAATAGACTTAGGTCTATTTAATTAAAAGGAATTAGACGTTTTAGGCTCATTTGAAAATTAAAATATGTAGATTTAGCTCATTTAATTAAAATCCATATATATTAAACTAACTTAGGGATTATATGTTTGAATGAATGTATTATTTACTTATATTTTCATGACTAGTTTGTCTTGAAGTTGATTGTTTTTTAAGGGTTTATATGAAATTGCATGTAAATAGAGAATAAGATAACAATTCATAAAGTAATTCTAAATGAACACGAGACTGAAACAAGTTAGTATTCCGTATCCAGAATCTCCTGGTTGTGGTGCTAGCTTTCTTTTAGGGAATCGAGTACCACCTTTTCGATTTGTCCCAGTTATTAACCTGGGTGGTGACTCCTCATCTCCACGCCATATCTTTGTGACAGTGGTTAGTGTGTTCTCTAGAGCCTTGAGCTCAAACAGTGATGCAGTTGCTAAAATCCTGCCTTCTATAGTGGTGACTCCACTAGGGATAAGAGATATTGATTCTACTTGTGTTCTTTAGAATTATTTTATTAATTATTATTTTATTCTTGTAATCATTCTGCATGTCCTTATTAACCGATGGCATTGGTTTATGATTCTATGATTCCACTAGCTTCATGGGGTTGTAGATTAGCTAACCATCACTCTTAGCCTTACCTCGGTCCAAGAGAGATTACCGGGCTCATCTGACCAGAGCCTGTAACCCAAGTCCTTCAGGGAGTTAGTCTTCTCTCGAGTTTGCAAAGGATGCTAGGCCCTTCTGACCTTGGCTTATAACTCAAAGTCCATAATGGAGAGCATCTTACTAAGGGAACCTTGACCTTTTTATCAGACCTTAACCATATATAATGGCTTAGTTATTTCCCCTAGGATCTACCCAAATTGCTTGTGAATGTTGCCATGAGGTATTTCTATTTGTAAAGACTCAAGCCTATACTTTAGAAACCCGTTTAGGTTAATAAAGATTCGGCTAATCTTTTACACCTAGAAATGTTGTTTATGTGCTTCTATTGCTTTGAGAGATTTGGCATGTGCATCAGACCCTGATATCCCTTATTGATATTAAGACCAAGACCAAAAATCCTAGGAAAAGAGACTTGCCATTGAATACGTGTGTAGGAGGAATAAGGTTGGAAGGATGTATATATACCTAACTTATTACTTGCTACTTGTTGCATAGCA
This sequence comes from Mallotus nudiflorus, assembly GCA_947683625.1. Classification (NCBI taxonomy): domain Eukaryota; kingdom Viridiplantae; phylum Streptophyta; class Magnoliopsida; order Malpighiales; family Euphorbiaceae; genus Mallotus; species Mallotus nudiflorus. The sequence continues at coordinate 3,891,306 of CANTUR010000058.1, read as the reverse complement.
CGTGCATCATGCATACATGCATCTCATGCATCATACAAATAATTTTTCTTACAGCCATCATAGATTCATCCGGGTCTTCCTATGTTTGGAGTCAAAAAGGTAGTAGACTGGTGAGAACTAATTCAAGCCCCCAATCGATCGTGAAAGAGATCCTTAACAAACTGGAAAAAAGCCCCATTAATCTGCTCTATTTGGAAGCTACACAACCTCAACAAACTGAAAGAATGGAACAACAAGAGGGAGGAAACTGGACCCTAGAAGATGTCAAAGGAGCACTGATGGATGATATGAGAGCAATGATGCAAGACAAGTTAAGACAAGCTCTAGCGGGACTAATGCCACCACCTGCTACTGATGCACCACCCACCGTGGCTAACCCACCTGCCATGGGTCCACTACCTGTTAACAATGTTGGAGAAATAAAACTCGAGGATGTTGAGAGTTACATGGTTGAAAAAGCGAAAAAGGAATCACTTGAGCAAATTTAAGAGCTAGAATCCAAACAGATGAAGGCATTAACTCAAAAGATGTCTAAGATGGAGGAGTTGATGAGGGGACAAGGCTTAAGGTACCCATTTGACGTTGATGATGTGATGCAATTTGAGGAATACAGGCTACCTGACAAATTCAAAATGCCACAGCTGCAGAAGTTTGATGGTACTAGGGACCTAAGGATTCATCTCAGTTAATACACAACTACTATGAGTACCACTAAGGCTCCTTTGGCTGTGGTTACTAAGCTATTTATGCTGTCCTTGGAAGGTATGATCGTTAACTGGTATCATGGGTTAGAGAAGTCTATCCGAGCAGATTGGAGGGAGTTGTGCACTGCTTTTCTAAAGCAATACGACTATAATACTAGGCTTGAGGTGTCTATAAGAGATCTGGAACTAACCAAGCAAAAGCCCAATGAATCATTTTCAGATTTTCTGACTAGGTTCATGAATAAGGCGGGAATGATGAAGAACAAATTGGTAGAGAAGGACCAGGTTAGAATGATAGTCCGAAACATGTCACCTAACGTAGTGGAGAGGTTGCAAATGATGAACCCCAAGATGTTTGTGGACCTTTATGATGATGGGTTACAGGTTGAAGAGATCAAAAATGAGAAAAATAAGGCCACTAAGAACACTGGAGTGAGAAATTACCCAACTAGGGGCATGCAGCAAGGAAATACCAACCGAGTCATAGGAGTTCATGCCATCCAACAACCTAGGAGATTCTCAAATTTTAACTAACCCTTATCCAAAGTCCTAGACCGTCTCATTCAAAAAGGCCTCCTTAGACCCTTAACCCCTTCTAGACCACCAAACCCAAACCTCCCTGGTTTTAATCAAAACAGTTATTGTAAATTTCATCAAGTCACTGGTCACTCTACTGACTCTTGCATGCGTCTTAAACATGAAATCCAAAACCTCATAGACTCTGGAAAGATCATAGACCTTGAAAAATCAAGCCCAAACTCAAACACCAGAAATAATCCTTTCCCAAATTATCGAAATCTACCACCCCCAACCACTATGATGATCAACTCAGGAGTGAGAAAAGAAGAAGTGCTAAACTCTTTTGAGGATCTAAGCTTTAAAACTACTGAAAAATCTCCTAATACTCCTAAAAGTGTGGAAGTGGCAAAAGACTTACTGGGTTAGCCCTCAGGCAAGTTCGATTATAAGGTGTTTTACTCCAAACCACCTTTTTTTGACATATCTATTGATACAATCAAGCCTACAGGATGGGGTGAGGAGTTCGATGATGAAAAGTTGTTGGTCAAGAAGGAAAAATGCATGGTCCAGGTATGGAAAGAAGGGAAGAAAGATGGGACTATAGTGATGATTAATATTTGGTATAGTTCAGATGAGAAAGGCACTGAAGGGTATGATGTATAGGTAGATAATCCCGAAGTTAGCCATGTTACCAGAAGCGGGAAGGGTTATAAGCCAACAGAGAAAGCCATAGAGAGGGAAGAAGCTATCGAAGGAAAAGACTCAAATGAACAGGGTGATGACTTGATTCTCGAACAACTTAAGAAAGTGAAGGCCAACGTAAACATTTGGGAGCTCTTGATGCATTCAAGCAACCACAACAGAGCTTTGGTTAAGGCCTTGACTAAGATGAACATTGAAACTACAACAACTCCTGAAGTAATGGTGGCCAAGGTTACTGAGAAAAAGCACGGGGTCATTACTTTCTTGGATGAGGATTTACCTGTGGAAGGAAGGAACCATAATAAAGCACTATTCATCCCAGCCTAAGTAAGAGGGAAGAGGATAAATTATGTGATGGTAGATGATGGGTCCACGATTAATGTTTGTCCACTACAGATCCTACCCAATTTAGGTGTAAAGGTGGAGGATTTGGCAAAATCAGACCTTGTAATAAGGGCTTATGATGATAGCACAAAGAGTGTAAAAGGAACCTTTGTGGCTTCTGTGAAGACTGGACCTATAAAAGCAATGGTAGAATTCACTGTGCTAGATATTCCTGCCACCTATGCCCTTCTTCTAGGTAGACCTTGGTATCATGTATTGGGAGGAGTGCCTTTGACCATGCATCAATATGTGAAATTCCTACTTGATGGAGAAGTGGTGACTCTAAATGCTAGTATGGGAAAAATGGTTTCTACAGTTATTGATAGTCAGAAATAGGTAATCACTCCCCCAGGTTACCAGGAGGCCATGATTTCAGAGGGAGTCACAATGGATCCAAGGGTTATGAACATGATCAAGAAGATGAATTACCGACCAGGACAAGGACTAAGGAAAAAATGAGCAAAAAAGCCTAGAACTGCCAGATTTTAAAACCCAGGATGACACAAGAGGATTGGGCTATACTAGAGCTAGGTTTAGCAGCAAAGGGACAAGAAGAAGGTTTTTTAATGAAAATGGCCTAGGGAGTGTGGGACCCCTGAAAGGTAACTTTATCAAACAAGGAAAGGAGAAGTTCTACCAGGGTGAAAAAAGCCTATCCAAGTAGCTAGTGTGGATGTCCCTGGATTTGAGATTTTTTAAAAATAGATAGTTGAAAAGCTGGTACAAGACAACAAGGACAAGGTGATGAAGACAGTTGCTGAAAAGATGAAAATCAAAGACATCAAACAACTGCTTTGTCTGCCACCCAACAAAGAACCATCACAAGAATTAGTTAGTATCATTAATAATATTTTTATTAATGTTTTTATAAAGAAACTGATGTAATAACGTCCAGTCTGTTTGAGGACAAAAACTTTATTTCCTTTATGGTCAATGATATAAATTCTAGTTTGGCTTACTTGTGTGATGTCGATTCTGATGGTCTTATGCATTTTAATAATGATCATTCATGCATGTTTGACATTAATTCTATTTAATTAGATTCATTAAACATGGGCACAAATGAACAACCAAAACACATTTCAATATCATATGACTTAACTCCTGAAGAAAGGGAAAAATTTGAGAGAATATTAATAAAAAGAAAGGTAGTATTTGCTTGGTCCTATGAAGATATGCCAGGGTTAGATAGGGGAATTGTAGAGCATCACATTCCAACATATCCTGAAGCTAAACCTGTTAAGTAGAAACTTCGTAGGTTAAGGCCTGAGTGGAGAGAAAAGATAAAGGAAGAAGTCGCTAAGCAAATCTAGGCTGGTTTTCTAGAAGTTGTGGAATACCCTCAATGGTTGGAAAATATAGTACCAGTTCCCAAGAAAAATGGAAAAGTTTGAATGTGTGTGGACTTCAGGGACCTAAATAAGGCATGTCCAAAGGATAATTTTCCTTTACCCCATATTGATGTGATTGTGGATAGTACAGCATCTAGTGCAATGTATTCGTTTATGGATGGGTTCTCAGGTTATAATCAGATAATGATGGCAGTGATGGACAGGATCAAGACTACTTTCATCATAAAATGGGGAATGTACTGCTACAAGGTGATTCCCTTCGGATTAAAGAACGCAGGAGAAACTTATCAAAGAGCAACCACTGCCTTATTTCATTATATGATGCATAAAGAAGTGAAAGTTTATGTTGATGACATGATGGTTAAGTTTGAAACAAGAGAGGGACACTTTGAGGCTTTGGATAAGTTCTTAGGAAGAATAGAAAAATATAACCTAAGGCTTAATCCAAAGAAATGCATCTTTGGGGTAACTTCAGGAAAGTTATTGGGGCATAAAATCAGCAATAGAGGAATAGAAGTCAATCCAGACAAGATCAAAGCCATCCAAGAGATGCCAACACCAAAAACAGAGAAAGAAGTACGAGGGTTCATCGAAAAACTACAGTACATCAGCAGGTTCATTATGAGACTTACTATAGTCTGCTACCCGATTTTCAAGCTCTTGAGGAAGAACCAGCCCGTGGAGTGGAATGAAGAATGCTAGAAAGCCTTTGATAAGAATAAGGAATACTTTACTAACCCACATGTATTGAGGCCGCCAAAATAAGGTAAGCCTTTAATCTTATATTTGGCTTTAAAAGAAAAGGCGATGGGAGCAATGCTAGCATAAGAAGGGCCCGAAGGGGTGGAGTACGCTATATATTATCTTAGTAAAAAGTTCTTAACATATGAAGAAAAGTATGCTCTTGTAGAAAAGACATGTTTGATAATGATTTGGGCTACAAAGAAGTTAAGGCATTACTTCCAGTCCTACAAAGTACAAGCCGTTTCAAGGATAAATCCTTTAAAATACTTGTTCCAAACACCGGCTTTGACTAGAAAGATGTCTAGGTTGGTACTTTTAACTGAGTTTGATATAAAATATGTCACTACAAAGGTCATTAAAGGCAGAGCTGTAGCAGAGTTTCTAGCCCAGAATACAATTGAAGGAAATAAGTAGTGGAGTCTAGAGTTTCTAGATGAGAACCTAGCAGTAATAGAACACCGAGAATGGAAAATTTATTTTGATGGAGCAGTGAATAATAGAGGAGCAAGGTTAGGAGTAATTCTTATCACACCAGAAGGAGAAACCATCATAATGGCCTAGAAATTAGACTTCAAGGTTACCAAAAATATGGCTGAGTATGAGGCATGTATCTATGGTATGGAAGCAGCATTGGCAGTCAGAGCGAAAGACCTATTGGTTTACGGAGATTCCATGTTGGTCATCAGCCAGGCTAATAAAGAGTGGGAAGTAAAAGAAGAAAGACTGAAACCATACATCCATTATTTAAGAAAGCTAATATAGAATTTCACCAAATGTCTTTTTATGCATTTACCAAGAGATGAGAATCAGATGGCAGATGCTTTGGCAACACTTTCTTCAATGTGGGATAAACCAATGGGATCGATGATGAAACCTTTAGTGAAATAAAAATGCAAGCTCCGTATTATGACAAAGAACATGTCATGAATATTCAAATAGGACCGGAGGAAAAGCCATGGTTTTATAGAGATTTATCGAAGAAAGAAGATACCTAGACAAAGTAACTTCCAAAGATAGATATACTCTTCATGTTCTTGCACGTCATTATGCAAGTCATGATGGGATATTATACAGAAGGATGCCGAATGGAATACAGCTGAGATGTCTCAAGAAGGATGAAGTAGAGCAGGTGATGAGAGAGATTCATGTAGGAGTTTATGGATCACATATGAATGGGATAATTTTGGAAAAGAAGATTACTCAGCAAGGGTACTATTGGGGGAGTATTGAAAAGGACTGCATCCGAATAGTGAGAGAATGCCATCAATGTCAAGTACATGGGAGCCTCAATCACCTTCCCCTTACAATTCTAAACAGTTTAACATCTTTATGGCCCTTTGCAGCCTGAGGAATAGATATAATAGGGGAAGTAAAACCAACTACTTTAAATGGGCATAAATATATAGTAGTCGCAATCGATTACTTTTCAAGATGGATAGAAGCAGATGGCAAAGTATATTGAGAAGAACCTCATCTGTAGGTATGGGGTCCCATATCATATTGTGATAGACAATGGAGTTCAGTTTCAAGCAAAAACCACTGAGTTGTTATAAAAATACAAGATTGAACATCATAAGTCCTCACCTTATCGACCTCAGGCTAATGGAGCAGTAGAAGCGGCTAACAAGAATATAAAGAAGATTCTCTCTAAGATGGTGAAGACACATAAGGACTGGTTCAAACATCTCCCTTTTGCTTTGTGGGGATACAGAACTACAACATGTACGGCTATGGGACAAACCCCATTCTCGTTACTATATGGTTATAAAGCAGTTCTACCCATAGAGATAGAAATTAAATCCTTGAGGGTGGTTATGAAAGCAAAAATCCCCGAGAGTGAATGGATGCAAAAGAGGTTTGATTACCTTATATCACTAGATGAGAAAAGAATGGATGCTTTATTCCATACTTAGATTTATCAGAGAAGAATAGCAAGAGCGTTCAACAGAAAGGTTAAGCCAGGAAAGATAAAAGCAGAAGATATAGTATCAAAGCACACAAGGGCAATGGTGTTTGACCCGAGAGAAAAATTTAGATAAAACTGGGAAGGACCATATTTAGTCAAGACAATCTTGCCCAAGGGAGCCACAAAGATATCAGATCTAGAAGGAATGAGTTCACTGAGCCAATTAACTTAGATCGCCTCAAGAAATACTACCTTAAAAAAAAAAAGAGTCTGCTAACTAGAAAACCTAAAAAGGCTGGTTAAGCAAAAGCTAGGACATTCCCGCTATTTAGAAAACCCATAAAGGGCTGATCAGGCAAAAGTTAGGGAAATGAAAAAGAAAGGAAAAATGTTCAGTTAGAAAATTTGAAAGGACTAGCTGATAACAAGAGTTATGTCATGTGATGTAATAAATGTACTCATTTTTTCCCTAGATAATGAAATGAATTGAAAAGATATTTTTGTTAAATATTGCATATTCTATCTTTATTACAAGACACAAAGACTTGAAGGAAAAATAAAACATAAGAAACCAGACTTATGAGACCACTACTTGTATTTTTGTTTCTTTCTTGACTCATCTAATAATATTTGAGTCCTTTTGTATTTAATAAGTTTTAGTGATTTTGTAGATTGTATAGTAACCCAAGTCTTGTAGTTGTCAGCATCTAGGCACATATTGCGTTCCAAAGCTCTACGAGGCCACAAGTTCTTCACCTTGTCCAAGAAATCTTGTCTCAAGAGGAAACCTTTGAAGTCAGTTATAACAGCAACAATGAATTGAGGGCGACCATACTAATGGCAGAGGTGTAAAGGAGAAAGAAAGGTCAAAAAGTATAATTTGGGAATAGGGACACAGTTGTTATACAAGTTGATGGTCATGAATTTTAATCTCCACCAAGGACAGATCCAAGTAATCTCAGTATAAGCGATGTCTTTCATCCAATAAACCCATTGATTCGTAATGGGCTTATTCTTTATCTTTAAAGGACGAGATGGTAAATGATGAGGTTGATAAATCAAAGCATTGGGAGGAGCATTAAGCAAACTCAATTTCTCCTATAACCAAATCTTAAAGAAAAAAAAAAGGTTACATACCTGAAGGAGAAGTAAACTGCCTGAGAGTCAGTTTTGAACTTTGAAATTATCTAACCCAATGATAGTTTCAGTAAGTATGACAGGCAAGGGATTAGCTCCAGCTTCTACCTATTCTAAGATACTGATAATTCTTACATCAACATCTCCATGAGAAGATACCAGCAAAAATTGAGCATATAGGTAGAAAGTGACAGTCCTGATCCAAGCAGCATTGGTTTTGTCTCTAGTTCCACAAGAGGAAATCAGAAAGGGAAGACTGATGGTTTCAGCATTATGCGTGTGCATGTAGATAACATCTGAGGGCATATCAAAGAATGTTATTAATTTGCTTGGGAATTCAATCTCAAGATCTGGGAGAGCAATGGTAGCAATCGAACTTACTGAACATCCTAAAATAGCAGCAAACTACTCTATCAAGGGACACAACTCTTGTCCATTGAATCTAAATATGTGATCCTTAGCATCCCAGAAAGTGGCAGCAGCGTGTAAGAAATTATTGTCTATCTTCATATATTGAAGGGACTTCAAGGGTTTAGCATGAAAAGACAAAATTTTATTCCAATCATCTCCATTAAGGGATTTGAGAAGTTTCTTCACCAAAATAGGTGTGGCTTGTTTCATGATGGGGGCGAAGAATGGAATGAATGCAGTGTATTTGTCTTATCGTTCTTGTTTTTATATAGGCTGCAAATCAAATACAGAAAGGATTAGGACCAAATTTGCGTCAGAGAAGGAAAACAAGAAAAATCGAAGCTGAGATTTCGATCAGAATTTTAGATTTTCGATCGAAAATCTAGGACATTGGCCGATAAAAAAAAAAAAGGGAAATTACAGTTTGGTCCAAAATAAAAGTCCATGGTGCATAAAAGGAGACAGTTCTGAAATATCTCAAAGTACAGTCACACTAATATAATTCCTAAAGAAGGTCAATCCTCCTGAGCTCTAGTGTCCGGCCAGGGGCTCCATTCTCTAGCTGGATCATCATGCTGATCTGGGGGCATAGAAGTCCCAGCATCGAGTCCATAAAAACTAAGGCTAGCAAGCTATCACCGGAGCCTCTCATTCTCACTCTCTAAATCCTCGACATAATTCTGTTGCATTAAAAAATAGTTAGAACCATGTATATCATGCATAACATGCATACATTTGCATATTTGTTGTGAATATTAACCCTCCAAGTGTCTGTAATTTGTATAGTAAACAATGTCTGGGAAGAGGCAATTCCATACAAATACTCCACCTGTGTCCTAGGGACTTGTAAAATAAATTTTACTAACTTAGCAACAAGTGCAGGTTTGTGTAGGGTTGGCTAGAGAGCAAATCGAACTTACATGTGAAGCATCAGGGGGTGAGAAGCTAGGAATCTAAGCTGTATCAAAATACATATGTCACTCAATAGGAGTTTGTACCATGGGAGCCCAATAATACATCGACCTATCAAATGGGGAACATCACCTAGAACAATACCCGAGGGAACCTCACCATGAACAGTCTCACTATGAGGAATAGGCTCGACCTCCTGCTCAGTCTCCTCAGTAACATCCTCAGTCTCCTCCATAGCAGCATCAGGGACTCCTTCAAACTATACAAAGAATCAAATGTCAATAATTATGAGAGAATTGAAGTAAAGTAGTGAGAAAGAGCATACCTTAGATGGTTCTGTAGGAACTTGCTCTAAAAGGTTCTCTCGAATATACTCCTGATAATGACGAGAACGCTCAAGCATTATCGAAGCAGCATATCCCTCAAGAGCAGCTCTAAGCTCAAGGCCAGTCATGCTACTACTCCGTAACATCGAGGGAGGAATAGAAGAAGGGACATGTCTCCTAGAAGGCCCCATATGCTAGTGATAAACACGCTCACCAAGATACCACATCTGGCAGCCATTACCAGGAAGCAGAACTCTCATTATCTCAAGTCTCATAGTTGTAGTCATGAACTCATATCACTGAATGTCCTCAGTACTAGCCAACCAATCTGATCTAACCTACAAACTCATTCATTTAAATTTAAACTTGTTAGACTTCTACAATTGATGAAATACTAAAATTTAAAATTTTCTTACCAAGTCCCACTCTAAGGAGTTCAGCTGATCCCGATAAGTCTACAAATCATGTTTAATGCTAACAAGACGAGAACCCCATCTCTGCATCAGGGGAAGACTCCTGTCGGAGCTAATAGCACTGAAACCTTAAATCAATCCAGTCTCAATACCCCAAATCTAAAAAAGGGGAAAATGAAGGAAATAAAGAGGGGAAGGTGAAAGTAATTAAAAAAGGATAAAAAGCATACATACAAGACATGCCAAAAACTGCACATCATCACAGTGCCTCTATAAATAGTATCCAATCTATAGTAGAGGTATGCAAGTGCTGCAGACCCCCAATCCAAAGTAGAGACCCTAGAAAGATCCTAAAGAGGGCCAAGAAGAGCGATGCTAACCTCATAACTAATCTCACAAAAGAGGGTAGTGCTAAGCAGAATCAATAAGAAACATCTCGCCTTCTGGAGAATCTAGCGAGGTGTAGTGGTAGGTAGTCTCCTGAAACCCTGTACAAGGGAAGAAAGAAGCACGTTCTTCTGATTCTTCCATGCCATAATGAACTAGAGTAGGTCACGGACGTAACGACTCCTAGCATCCTCCGAAAGAGTGCAGTAATGGACATCAAAAGGAACTGGTGTAAACCGCATCACTGTTTGAGCTTAGGGCTCTAGAGAACACACTAACCACTGTCACAAAGACATGGCGTGGAGATGAGGAGTCGCCACCCAGGGTAATAACTGGGACAAATCGAAAAGGTGGTACTCGATTCCCTAAAAGAAAGCTAGTACCACAACCAGGAGATTCTGGATACGGAATACCAACTTCTTTCAGTCTTATGTTCATTTAGAATTACTTTATGAATTATTATTTTATTCTCTATTTACATGCAATTTCATATAAACCCAAAACAATAAACTCCAAGGCAAACTAGTCATGAAATATACAAGTAAATAATGCATTCAATAAATTACATACTCCCTAAGTTAGTCTAATCTATATGGATTTCAAATAAATGGGTTAAAGTCTACATGTTTTAAATTATAAGTGAACCTAAAGACCTAATTCTTTTTTATTTTTAATTAAATGAACCTAAGTCTACTAATTTTAATAAAAATGGGCCTAATTCTACATGTTATGAAGGTATTTAAATTAATGGGCCTAATTCTATATGTTTTAATTAAATAATGATTTTAAATCTACAAATTATGAAAAAGGTTTAAATTAAGTGGGCTAAGACTAAATTAATTAAATTAAATTAGGTGAGTCTATGTCTAATTAACTAAATGGGTCTAAGGATATTTCTAACCTAAAATCTAATTAATTATGGACCTAAAAGTATATTTTAATTAATTAAACCTAATTAATTATTAAGTGAGATGAGCTAAAGTAAATAAATCAAGATCTAAAATGGGCTTAAGGCCATAATCTAAAAACAACTAAAAACATAAAAGAAACAATTAAACAATATCAAACAAATAATTATTAATCCTTACCAAAACCCTAATTTTTATTAACATACAACCTAAATTAATCTACTTCCTCCATTGATTTTAAATAATTACCAAATTGAAACCTAATTTTACTAACCAATTTAATCAAAATAAACTTGCAACCACACGCATAATTTTATTACTCCCACTATTGGGGCTATTACATTAATCCCTAAAATAATTAATAAAATAACAATAAGAATAAAATAAAGACAAAAAAAATAAAAATAAAACCAAGAAACTAAATCTCTACGGGGCCATGTTCATAGTCTTCTGCAGACTTCTAATGAAATTCATCTCCCTCAAATGATCACCATGCGTTTTCCTCCATAATCACCATAAAACATAAAATAAAATAATAATTAATGAATAAATTATGATAAAATAATAAGGATAATAAATAAATAAATAAATAAATAATCAAAAAATGAATAAATAAATAAAAGAAGAATAGAAGAATATGATATGTTTATGGATGATTTAGGGTGCTCATCAGATTTGTGGTTTACTGTTCTTATTAAATCTTTGAATCTTTTCTTCAAAAATTCTTCACAAGCATTGAATTTATTGATGAATCAAAAAGAATTTTTTGATTAAAAATAAATATAAAAAGAGTAAAATCACAATTTTCTCTCTTCTCCTCTCCTTCTTTTCTACGCTCTTCCTCTTTCTTTTCTCCTCTCCCCTTTTTTCTTTCTTTTTTCTTTTCTCTCCTTAGCTCCCCTTTTATAGTGGAACTAGGAAGCCTAACCCTAATCCTAATATGATTATCATTCCTAAAGTGTATTTAGGAATTTTGAACCAAAAAGGATTGAATTAATTAGGAAGTTTAAACCAATTTAGGATTGAATTAATTAGGAAGTTTAAACCAATTTAGGATTGAATTAATTAGGAAATTTAAACCACCTAAAACACTAAATTAGAATGATTAGAAATAGAAAAATGGAAGAGTTCAATTCCGACCGAGATTGTGCAATTCCGATCGGAATTGTATAATCCCGATCGGAATTGTACAATCCTGATCGGAATTATTGTAATTTCGATCAGAATTACATAATTCCAGTATGAATTATGGAATTTTGATGTACACTTTTTTTTTAAAATTTGATTACAAAAAGGCCCCCTAAAAAATTTAAATTTTACAATTAGGTCCTAAAAAGAAATTTATGATTTAGTCCCTAAAATATTAAATTCTTCCTTTAAAAGCCCTTAGAATTTTTTAAAGATTAAGCATTGAAGACATTTTCATCATTGGAGTCCTTTGCTGCATCCATAATATGTCATCCCGAAATTGGGTGTCTATAACCGGGGTACCTCCGAATGCAATCCCGGTAATGGCAGAAAAACTCATCGGGGAAATGGTCAGCTCACCCACTCATGTGTGGAAGGTGTGAGTAGTGTCCATCCATCTCTCGATAAGTGCAAAAAAGAGAATAGTGATCTGACCTACCTCGAGCAGTCAGTAAATCAGTAATAAAGCGTAGAAAGTCAGATGCCCAGACATGTTGTGTTACCTCTCCAAACAAGTTATGGAACAACTCTCGCACCAAGTGAAAACAACCTAAGAATTTCAGGGGTTTCTAAATAATGTAGAAACAACATGATCATTTTCTTTCCTAAATTTCTGATATTTTATATCACCTTTTAAAAAAAATAAAAAATAAAAAAATCAAATCAGAAGTCTAGATTTCGGATTGGAAATCTAGAATTCCGATCAGAATTTTGGATTTCCGATCGGAAATCCAAAATTTCGATCGGATTTCCTGATATCCAATCAAAAATTTAAGAAATCCGGTTGGAAATCTAAGATTTCAATCTGGAAATTCAGACTTCCGATGAAAATCCTAGTGAAATTTAACACATTTTGATTTTAATTTGTCAATTTTTCATGATTTACATCTACTTTGTCCATTAAATTGCATGCATATAAACATTAATTTTATATACTAAAATAAATATGTTTATTGCAGAATTGAAAACAGAGATAAGAAATTTGCCTCATTTCCAGCCTGAGAACATCTGTGGAGGTGCAAGTGTGTCAATGGAAATATCTCTTCATTTTCATGAAGTCTCAAACCATTTTGGGGAAAATATGGACGTAAAGTGATGGGATTTGATTACGTGGAACTGCTCTCGCGTAGCCTACGTTATAGGTGGGCCATAGGATCAAACAGATCCAAAATCGAACGTCGCATGAGAGTTTAATTGAAAAGAGAAAATTTGAAAATCAAGAGAAAATGAAAAGGAAAAAAAAGAGAAGAAGAATAGAAAAAAGAGAATATGGATCGAAAAAATAAGGAATGAAATATATAAAGGGGAAAATATCCTATTTGGTCCTTTAACTTTCATTTACATTTAGGCCCATTTGATTCTTTGCAATTTAGTCCTAGATAGTAAAGCTTTATAGTTTAGCGATTTAGGGAATTGTTAAAATTATCAATGTATCTTCAATTGATTATATGACCGAGCATAATCAGCATTTTATGACCAAGTGCAATGTACCCTCAATCGATTATACGTCCGAGTATAATCAGCATCATACGACTAAGTATGATGTTTCTTATCAAAACAGACTATACGACCGAGTGCAGTCAATATTGTACGACCGAGTGCAATGTACCCTTAATTGATTATACGACTGAGTATAATCAGCATCATACGATCGAGTGTGATGTTTCTTATCAAAACAGATTATACGATTGAGTGTAGTTAGCATTATACGATCGGGTGCAATGTATCCTCAATCGATCGATTATACGACCGAGTATAATCAGCATCATACGACCGAGTGTGATGTTTCTTATCAAAATAAACTATGCGACCAAGTGTAGTCAGCATTGTACGACCGAGTGCAATGTATCTTAAAACAATTATACGATCGAGTATAATCAATATTGTACGACCGAGTGCAATGTATCTTCAATTGATTATACGACCGAGTATAATCAGCATTATACGACCGAGTGTAGTCAGCATTGTACGATCGAATGCAATGTATCTTCAATCGATTATACGACCGAGTATGATGTAATTTTTCAATTCAATGTTATACATCCGAGTATAGTCAAACATTGTACGACTGAGTACAATGTGTTTCATTCACCCAAGGTTATACGACCGAGTATAATCAATATCATACGACCGAGTATAATCAATATCATACGACCAAGTATGATATGTCATTTGAAATGATGTACGTCTGAGTATAACAAATTCATAAGCAGAGACTTCAAGGAGCAGGTAAGTATCCTAACTTTCAATTTAGAAATTGGGTGCTATTTTGCTTTGTCGCTATTTGTCAAGCAAACAACAACAAAGGGGGGCAACTGTAGACACCTAATTTCGAGATAATATGTTATGGATGCAGTAAAGGACTCTAGTGATGAAAATGTCATCGATACTTGATCTTTAAAAAATTCTAAGGGCTTTTAAAGGAAGGATTTAATGTTTTTAGGGACTAAATCGCAAAGTTCTTTTTAGGACCTAATTACAACAATTCTGATCAGAATTACACAATCTCGGTTGGAATTGAATTCTTCCATTTTTCCCTATTTTTAATTATTTTCAATTCAGTATTTTAATTGGTTTAGACTTCCTAATTAACTCAATCCTACTCGGTTTAAAATTTTTAAATACACTTTGGGAATTATAATCACATTAGGATTAGAGTTAGGCTTCCTGGTTCTACTATAAAAAGAAAGGAAGGAAAGCAGTAAGAGGGAGGAGAAAAAAACAAAAGGGGGCATAGAAAAGAAAAGAAAAGAGAAAGAAGGAGAAGAGACAGGAGAAGAAGGAAAAAACGTGATTTTCTCTTGAATATTTTACCAAAAAATTCCTTTTGATTCATCAATCAATTCAAGACTCATGAAGAATTTTTGAAGAAGAGATTCGAAGATTTGTCAAAAACGGTGAACTACCAATCTGAGGAGCACCCTAAATCATCCATAGGCATATCATTTTCTTCTATTCTTTATTTTCTTATTTATTTATTCGATTATTTTACATTATTATTTTTTATTATTATTCTTTCAAGTTATTATCATAATTTATTCGTTAATCATTATTTTATCTTATTTTTGTGGTGATTATGGAGGAAAACGCATGATAATCATGTGGGAGGGATTAATTTCATGAGAAGTCCATGGAAGACTATGGATAAAGCCTCATAGAGACTTAGTTTCTAAGGTTTTATTTTATTTTTATTTTTATTTTTATTTATTATTTTATTTTTATTTTATTAATTATTTTATGAATTAATGTAATAGCCTCAATAGTGGGAATAATAATAAAATTATATGTGTGGTTGCATGTTTATTTTAATTAAATTGGTTAGTAAAAATTAGGTTTTCAATTAGGTAATTATTTAAAATCAATGGAGGAAGTAGATTAATTTAGGTTGCATGTTAATAAAAATTAGGGTTTTAGTAAAGATTAATTTAATTATTTGTTTGATCTTATTTAATTGTTTCTTTTATATTTTTATTTATTTTTGGGCTTATTTATTATTCTTGTGTGTTTTGGGTTTTAAGCCCACTTTAAGTTTTGATTTATTTATTTAAGTTTAGATAACTCTTTTAGCCCATCTTACTTAATAATTAATTAGGTTTAATTAATTAAAATATATTTTTAGGTCCATAATTAATTAGATTTTTTGTTAGACATATATCCTTAGGCCCATTTAGTTAATTAGACATAGGCCCACCTAATTTAGTTTAATTAATTTAGACTTAGCTCACTTAATTTAAGTCTTCTTTCATAATTTGTAGATTTAATATCACTACTTAATTAAAACATGTAGAATTAAGCCCACTAATTTAAATACCTTCATAACATGTAGAATTATGCCCATTTTTAGAATTAAAATACATAGACTTAGGTTCATTTAATTAAAATAAAAAGGAATTAGGTCTTTAGGTTCACTTATAATTTAAACATGTAGATTTAACTCATTTATTTAAAATCCATGTAGATTAGACTAACTTAAGGATTATGTAATTTATTGAATGCATTATTTGCTTGTATATTTCATGACTAGTTTGCCTTGGAGTTTATTGTTTTTAGGGTTTATATGAAATTGCATGTAAATAGAAAATAAGATAATAATTCATAAAGTAATTCTAAATGAACACGATACTGAAAGAAGTTGGTATTCCATATCCAGAATTTTCTGATTGTGGTGCTAGCTTTTTTCTAGGGAATCGAGTACCACATTTTCGATTTGTCTCAGTTATTACCTTGAGTGGCGACTCTTCATCTCCACATCATATCTTTATGACAGTGGTTAGTGTGTTCTCTAGAGCCTTAAGCTTAAACAGTGACGCGATTATTAAAATCTTGGACGCGCGCTAAACCTTGCCGTCTCATCATCATCATTATTATTATTATTATTATTTATAGTAAGTAATATAACATCATTGATATTATTTAAAATTAATGAGCTAGATAATATTATTATATTTAATAATTTGTTAATTTTTATTGTTATTGTTATTAAGTAATCTAATTTTATTAATATTATTTAAAACTAATGAACTAAATAATATTATTGTAATTATTATTTTATTGCATATTAATATATACACATATATTATAATAACAAAAATGATGTAGATTTACCTATAATTATGTCAATTTGATTAAAATAAATAATGATCTTACAAATAAAAACAAAAGAGGTGTCATTTTTATTATTTAATAATTTATTGATTATTATTATTAATATATAATTTAATCTTATTGATATTATTTAAAAGTAATGAGGTAAATAGTATTATTAGTATCATTATTTTTATTAATATATATAGACAAATAATAACTATATTTAATAAAACTATATAATAAATTTGTTAGATAAAGACTACATAGTAAATTTGTTATACTATTTAATAAAGCTATAAAATTTTAACATAAATTTATATTAATGCCAAGAAAATATAATTTAAATTATTAATTCATGTAATGGAAAAAACTATTTATGACAAAACTATATAATGCTAATTTAGCATAAATAAACTTCAAATTGAAATTGTTAAGTATAATAGAACTTATAAATTAATATCAATAACATATAATTTTTGTATTAATATTACAATTCATAATAAATAAATATTATTTAAATTATTTAACATTAATAAAATAAGTATAATTTTTATTATAAATCATAAACTAGTTCATTGAAAAACTTATTTAGTAATTTCACTATAATTAAATATTATGAAATGCTATAATTTTAATTAATAATACAAATTTGTTGATTATATAAATTCTCGAATTCTCATTTTGTACCATACCATACCGATCTGTTCTGATAAAATCGAATTCCCGTACCGAACCGTCCTAAAAAATGGGATGGTCCTGATATAGAGATTTTTAAATTAGATACTGATACTAAAAATTTTATTTTTAAAATCCTTGAAATATGGTATATGTCACGACCCAAAACAGGGGTCATGACCGGCGCTAGGGAACGGGAATTCTTTCGAATCCAGAACTCGTAGCAAGCCTAAAAATAAAAAAAATAAAACATGCAATAGTAACAACAATATATATTGCAGCGGAAATAAAAATTATAAATATCAAAATAACATTTGCACCAACTGGATTTAAATCAAATCCTCATCATTATATATATATAAATCTTTTGATACAAATCCAGTTCAAATATATGATACAACATCTCTTAAATAATTTAATGACTACTGCAGTGTCTAGATAATATAAACCCAAGACTCAGATAAGCGGTTTACACAAAGAAGTCGGGGCGAAAGAAATCCGGCATACAGGCCTGCTACTGAGGTCTGAAGATGATGACTCTCCTGAAAAATTAGTCAACGGAGGGGAGTCAGACCTCACTGAGTGAATTACTATAGTATATATACATGCATACTAAATGACAATGCATACAATCAACAATATATATCTAATATGTATATATACAGACAAATACACACAGATGCTGTAAAATCATTTTATATATATTTTACTGAAAATCATCGTTTATGAAGGATCAAATAGAACCCTAGAATATTGCAACCTCGAAAATAGTGTTAGACAACACTCTGGCCATACAAGCTCACTTATTCCAAAATATTCACTTATTCCATTTGGACAGTAGACTAGCTCCGAGACACTAAGTCAACCGAGATCCAGCAGTCTGACTGCCGGTGTGATTGGCCCCGAGACACTTGGTCAACCGAGCTCCAGCAATCACACCCAAATCACATCACACACATCAATATTCATAACCAATCAATATCCACAAATGGTTAGTAATATAGCCTAAATGCTATAGGCGTACCGGTACGTACTCGGTCCTAGTATTGCCCACTAGGTAGCACGTTCTATTGATATCCTTCATTAATAAATATAAAACATTCATTCACAATTAAATGATGCATGAAATTAAATAAAATAACATTATAAACCATATATATATACTGGAAATATACCAAAAGTAAACCAGGTATATTTCGAGTATATATACGTCACATAAATCCAATTAAATTACAAAATAACTAGAGATATATTTGAAAACATTTTAAACACAGTTCATTAATAAAACATGCATATAATTTAATATATACCAAAAATAAACCAAAAATATACTTAAATACAAATCACATTATTTATGCATATTTAGTCAAAATGAAACATGTATTTCTAAAATCATGCATCCTAAAGCACATATATATAAAATAGTAACTCACACTTAGTGCGCTCCACGAGATGGATCCGAAGGGCCTGGTCCATTAGGCCTCGGTCTCGACACAACTAAACAAACAATAACGATAGATATCAGAATAACCCTAACAGAAATCCTAGAATTCGATCTAGAATATTAAACACATAATCGAAATTAGGGTTCGACCGGATATCACATTTTACGAGAATTCTACCGAAAATTCGACAGAACCTCCCCTGTAAAACGGACATCTCTCTACTCAAAGAGTAGAGCCGACCCTGCAAAGAAATACATTTCGAAAATAAACACAAAATTACATTCACAACCCCTTGGTCGGACTCCAAACTACAGTCTATCGACCGGGGTCCACAAACACAGAACAAATATAGAAATACCAAAAATACCCTAATATCACAGAAATTCATTTTATAAATAGAAATTACATAATTAACCTTTAAACACAATAAAAACCGATAAAAACTCATTTTACTAGTAAAATCGTATATTATATATATAATTGAAAATAATTCACGAAAAATAGTTTTAATTAGTTAAAAATACTAAATAATTTGTAGAAATAATTTTTATACCTTAAATAACTATTAAAACCAATTAAATTACATTTTTAGCCAATTTTGTATAAAATTACCAAAATACCCCTATATATATAAATATACTAAAATTACTTCAAAAATTCACCACAAATAGTATAATTATCCAAAATTAATTTTCTAAACATATTTATCAATAATATCAATAATTAAATTCAATTAACCAATTAATTTCAATTAAAAACACAATTAACCCTATTTTTCAAAAATTACATAAACTTAAATAATTCAAAATAAATACTTAGAAATTCATAAAAATTCCAAATAAATTCCTATAATTCATTTCAACACCTATAATTATCCTAAAACACAATTTCATAATTTATTTAATTAATTTACGAAAATTAGAAAATAATATTAAAATATTCAAAAATACCCAAAAATCAAAATAATCTCCAAAAATTCCACAAAAATTCACACATGTAGATTAAGCTACTAGGATCAACATTTGTGAAGGTACTTTTCATTAATCAATCAATTCAAAGCTTAAAAAAATCAAAAACCCTAATGTGGCCGAAATCAAAAATTCAAAACCTAAGCAAATCAAGACCATTTCAGCTCAAACCAAAGCTAGAATCACACTCACCGGAGCTCAAGGAGAAGAAAGAGACTAGCGATGTCAAAAACGGTGGCCGGAATCGTGGTCGACGGCGAGAAGCTCAACTTGCTGCCATCGCGAATTTCGGGCGTTCCAGCGGGCTTCCGGCGGCCTGGTCACGTCGGAGAGGAAGAGGAAGGAAGGGGAAGGAGGTTGGCGACAGCTGGTGGTGGCGAAGGGTGGTCCGACGTGCTGGAATGGGAGGCGCAGTGAGGGTAGGCGTCGGGAGAGAAGAAGGGAGAGGGCGGGGGCAATTCGGTAATTTTCCAAAAATTTTGATTTTTAACTACATATATGTATATATATACTTTATACTATATATTAAAATAATATTAAATTACACACACATTAAATATACACACCACACTTATAATTTAATATTTTAATAATTTATACTAAATAAAAATAATTAAATAACAATAGAACTAATAAATAATTAATAAAATATTAGGGTAATATTAAACCCTAATTAAATAAATATATACACACATAGGCTTTATTTAGTAATTTAAAAATACGTATGAGTTCATGCAAGTCCGTAAATATATTTAAAATAATTAATAGTAAATTATTTACGTGAAAATTTTCCCGAAAATAAAAGTCCTGGGAAAATTTTACGTAAGGGACTTTAAATAATACACAATAATTAAAATAGATTTTAAATACACATCAACTCGTAAAAATATCATAGTATAAATTATTAACACTGCATATCCCGATGTAGTGTAAAAATATTTAAAAATATGGGATATTACAGTATAGTTATGGAGATTTTAAATCCCTGGATTTACCCTAACCGTGCTCACCCCTAGTCGGGCTATAAGCATGAAAATGGGACTAATGTGTAAACACAGACTAAAATATAAAATTGAAAATGATTACAATACACATTAAAATAAGGAAATAATTTAATAATCAAAGATAATAAAATACAAAACACACACACAGGCCAACCACAAGGTTGGGTGGGCATTCCAAAAGCCTATACCTAGTTTCCAAACCCAATATTTGATGATGGCTTCTGGGAACCTCCATAGAATCCAATTATTGTACAATGTGTCCTAACTTTTATCCAAGTGGTGACTCCATCCCCATTTTGGGCTTCAAAAGCCCATTTTATATTTTCTAGTGGGTTTTAAACTCACACAATGTCATGGTCGCTAAATATTTGGGTGTGAGCTTAACCCTGCTGCTCAAAGTGATGACTCCATTGGGAAATAGAGAAACTAATTCCAAGTGTTTTGTAATTTATCATCTTTGATTATTTCCTTTGCAAATTCTTACATTCACTACACGTTTCCACACAATGTGCACACCAAGTCTGAAATAAATCGACAATAGTCTTTGCTTTACTACCTGTGTTTCACTCAAACCTGGTGGTGGAGTACTCGATTTATGTTACTTATAGTATGTACTTATCCACATTGCACGGACCCTTAAGTGGGGATATGCAATGGAAGTATATAGCTATAGGAGCCGAAGCTTATTACTCGAGACCTAGCTCATGTAATGACTTAGTAATTTTCATTAGAAATTTTACCAAATGTATATGTTTAATGACATATGGTAATTCTTTAAATAAAGCCCAAGCCCATTATAAACAAACCTTAAAAAGATGGGCCTCTTATGCTATTTTAACCCATTACAAATGGATCTTGACAAGGTGGGCCTTTGACGTCATTCTTGGCCCATTAAAATGAACTTTGGAATTATTTGAATAAATTACAACTTGTTTGTATCGTCTTGAGAGTTATCTTGCATCCGTCAATTTTATTATCCCCTGCTAATAATTAAAACCTAGAACAATAATCCTAGGATAAGAAACTCACCAGTGAACACGTGTGTGGGAGAAATAAGGGTGGAGATACCATTTGAGAGATTTATATCTTGTTTCTCATTGTTATGTGTAAACAAAGTATGTGTTTATTTCCTATTTAATTAAATTTGCATCTCATGCATACACGTCATACATATTTCTAATCCGTGGTGATTGTAGATATAGATTCATGGCAATCTACCAGTTGGAAGCAATCTGACACTGGTCATCTAGTTAGGATTTTTAGAGAAAAGGATATGGCAGAATTTAATGCTGAGGCTTTTAAGGATAAGTTGAAAGAAGAGATAGCCAATCAGACCTAGGCAATTATACGAGAGATGATGGTCGAAATGAGGGGACCAGATAGACAGGAACCGTCAGCACCTCAGCCACAACCGTTTGATTTGGATGTTGCAGACACTAGAAGATGGGAAAGAGAGAATGATCAGGAAACTTTAGTGGCAGAACCTAGAACCAAAAAAAATATGAATACAGACACTGCAAAAAATGTGAAAAATTCTGATTGGGCTAAAAATATAACCAAGACTATGGCTCAAATGCAATTAATGATGAAAGAGAAGGGGATAGATGCTCCAATGAACTATTCTGATATGAGTTTGGATGAAGATAATGACCCATGACCCCGAAAGTTTAAATTCCCAAATATGAAGAAATTTATTAGCACTAAGGATCCCCATCTACACCTGAAGCAGTATATAACTCATATGAAGACGATCGGTTTGACCAAAGCACAGATTGTGAAGTAATTTTCTCTATTTCTAGAAGGAACACCCATCATATGGTATTATGCTTTGGAATCCTATATCCAAGCTAATTGGGAGGGATTATATACTGCATTTATAAAGCAGTATAGCCTCAACATTTAAATGGAAGCATCTTTAAGAGACCTATAAAATGTAAAGCAAAAATTTAATGAATCTTTCACTGATTATTTAATCAGGTAGAGAGCAAAATTGGCATAGATGAAGCACCAAACCGTAAAATCTTATCAATTAGTGATAGTGATAGAAAGATGTGTACTTCCCCTCTCTAAAAAATTAAAAGATTTAGGAATTTAAAACTTTAAAGAGATGTATAGATTTGGGGTGCAGAAAGAATCCAACTTAGCACAAGAGAAAAAATTCTTCAGTGGAAGACCTGCAAGCAAAAAAGGAATTAGATTCAATAGTGGGATAAGGCTGAGCAATAATATACAAAACAATGCTGTCAGACAACCTCAAAGGTTTTCTAACTTGGGAAGAACTCTCTCCAAAGTCTCATAAAAGCTAATTGAAAATAACCTATTGTGACCTTTACCTTAAATACCTCTTTTTCCAAATGTCAACCCAAAATTGTACTGCAAATACCACCAAAACATCAGACATGATACCAATAGTTGTACCCACTTAAAACATGAGATTCAAGATTTAATTGATTCAAGCAAGATAACTGACTCAGAAACTAGAAAAATAAACACCTAAAATAACCCTCTACCTAACCACTGAAATGTACCTCCACTAAATCCACACATCCTAATGATCAATACCAGCTTAACAGAGGAACAAGTCCTCAATTCCTTTGTGGATTTCATACCCACACCACCAAAACCACAACCAAAAGACCTAAACCTGAACCAATAGTCTGTGGAGCTTTATGTGAATGTTCTAGACATTTGGAGTTTCGAAGATGAAGAAGGGGAATCAATTGATCTATGGAAAATTAATGAAGGGAAGATAACTTAATCAATTGAGAAGCTTGAGATGAGAAAGGAAGTAAAAAATGTTGAATCAGAAGAAGAGAGAGTTGACTTAAATGAAGAACTAGAAAAAGAAAAGCAGAATGAGGAAGCTGTTAAGACTAGAAGAGATGAGAAAACTCTCACTAATGTTTGGGAGCTGCTTATGAATTCTTAAGCCCAGCGGAAAGCACTAGTTATGGCCCTTGATTGTAAAAAGATCCCCTCAATACACACTCCAAAACAAATGGTAGATTCGCTAATAAAAAGTCCTCTAGGGGCAATTGTGTTTACAGATGATGACTTATCCTTAGAAGGTAGAGACCATAACAAAGCCTTATTCATAAAAGTCAAGTTGAAAGGGAAATTAATTTACTACGTAATGGTGGATAATGGATCTGCCATCAATATGTGACCTCTTAAGATCTTGCCAAAGTTATGGCTGGCAATAACTTATCTAAAGCCATCCGATGTGGTCATCAAGGCCTATAATGATATAAAAAGGCTAGTTAAGGGAACCTTCAGAGCTTTAGTCAAGATTGGACCTATTGAAGTTTAAGTCACATTATATGTAATAGATATTCTGGTCACTTTCGTCGTTCTTTTAGGAAGACCATGGTTTCATTCGTTAGGGGGAAGTTCCATTTACTGTTCATCAGAAAATCAAATTTTAAAATGAAGAGTAGTCACTATAATGGCAGAAATTGAGGCTGTTGTCCCTGTATTAAAGTTAACTCCTAGTGAAATTCTTGACAGTTTGAGTTTTGAGGTTTGCATGATCTATGAAGATGAGCTGAATTTGAGAATTGTGAGTATGATAAAGAACATATACTTTATGCCTAGAATGGGATTAGAGAAGAATCAGCAAGACCCGCTTGAGTTTGTTGAACCTAAAGTGCCAATCTTGAAGCACGGGGTAGGGTATCCAGAAGTATATGAGCCTGAAGAAGAGGATGAAGCTAAAGGAAAGTCTAGGAAGAATAAAGTCAGAGCTAAACTAAAAAAGAGGAATGTGCTAACTACCCCTACAAATGAGCTCTTGAGCCTTTAATGATTGTTGAGAAATTGGTCCTTGGGTTTAAAATTTTTATTGAACATATGATTAGGATCAATTAAGTTATTGTTAAGGAGCTGATAATGGAATCAGAAGAGGACATTCCTATTATGGAGCTGAAGGACACTACTGACCAGAAAGAGGAGTTTAACTTTGAATCCTATGTTCTTGATTCCCTTATGGATGTTCTCTATGATGACCTTAACATTTCTCTTTTTAACTTGTTTAAAACTTATAACATATTCTTTTATAAAGTTAATGCGATAAGGTCCGACTTTGCTTATTTGTGCAATATTTTTCCTAATGGTTATTCTATTTGTGATGACATTTCATGCATTTTTTTTACATTAATTTAGTACAAAATGAATCATTTAATCTAGGCACATGTGATGATCCTAAAAATATACTAATTATTTCTGACTTAACTCCTAATAAGATAGAAGAAATGAAAGAAATATTAAAAAGAAGATAGAAAGTATTTGCTTTGGGCTATGAGGATATGTCTAGGATTGATAGAGAGATTGCAAAACACAAGATCCCTATGTATTCTCATGTCACACTGATAAAATAGAAGAAGAGGAGATTAAGGCTAGAATGGGCTCTCTTGATCAAAGAGGAAGTAGAGAAACAGTTGAAAGAAAAGTTCTTAAAAGTGGTAGATGATGCCCAATGGCTAGCCAACATAGTCCCGATTCCTAAGAAGGATGGAAAAGTCATGATGTGCATGGACTACAAGGATCTAAATAAGGCCTATCCAAAAGATGATTTTTCCTTGCCACATATTGACACTTTAGTCGATAGTGCAGCTTCAAGTGCTATGTACTCCTTTATGGATGGCTTATTAGGATACAAATAGATTATGATGGTGGTGATTGACAAGTTGTGTCACGACCCAAAACAGGGGCCATGACCGGCGCTAGGGAACGGGAATTCTTTCGAATCCGGAACCCGTAGCAAGCCTAAAAATAAAATAAATCATTCAATAATAACAATAACCATATAATATGCAGTGGAAATAAAAATCATAAATATAATAATAACATTTTCACCACTGGATTTAAATCAAATCTCATCTCATCACATACATATAATCTCTTTAATACAAATCCAGTTTCAATATAATACATTTCTTTTAATAAAATACATGAAATCCCACACTTTAATTCACAACTACTGCAGTGTCTAGATTATAATAAAAATAAGACTCAAGTAATTAGTTTACATAAAGAAGCCGGGGCGGAAGAAATCCGGCATATCGACCTGCTACTGAGGTCTGAAGAAGTTGACTCTCCTGAAAAATTGTCAACGGAGGGGAGTCAGACCTCACTAAGTGAATTACTATAATATATATACATACACACTAAGTGATAATGCATACAGTCAACAGAATATATGTAATATGTAAATATATACATGCAAATTCACACAGATGCAGAAAAATCATTTTTATATATTTGTATTGAAAATCATCTTTTATGAAGGATCACATAGAACCCTAGAATATCGCAACCTCAGAAATAGTGTTAGACAACACTCTAGCCATACAGGCTCACTTATCCAAATATATCCACTTAATCCATTTAGACAGTAGACTGGCCCCGAGACACTAAGTCAACCGAGCTCCAACAGTCTGACTGCCAATGTGATTGGCCCCGAGACACTTGGTCAACCGAGCTCCAGCAATCACACCCAAACCACATCTCACACATATCAATAATCACATCAAATCAATATCCACAAATAAGTTAGTAATATAGCCTAAAGCTATAGGCGTACCGGTACGTACTCGGTCCTAGTGCTGCCCACTAGGTAGCACGTTCTATCGATATCCTTCATCATTAATAATATAAAACATTCATTCACAAAAATAAATGATGCTTGAATGTAAATGAAATAACAATATAACCCATATATATACCATAAATATACCAAAAGTAAACCGGGTATATTTCGAGTATATATACGTCAAATAAATCCAGTCAAATCATAACTTAAACTAAAAATATATTTAAAAACATTTTAAATATATTTTATTAACAAAACATGTATATAATTTATTATATACCAAAAATAAACCAAAAATATACTTAATATAAACTTAAGAAATAATCAAATTATTTATGCATATTTAATCAACATAAAACATGCATTTCTAAAATCATGCATCCTAAGGCATATATATATAGTATAATAACTCACCTAGTGCGCTCCACGAGACGGGTCCGACGGGCCTGGTCCACTAGCCCTCGGTCTCGGTGCAACTAAACAAACAAATAACGACAGACATTAGAATAAACCTAATAGAAATCCTAGAATTCGATCTAGAGTATTAAATACAGGAATAGAATTAGGGTTCGACTGGACATCACGTTTTACGAGAATTCTATCAAAAATCCGACAGAACCTCCCCTGTAAAACGGACATCTCTCTACTCAAAAGAGTAGATCCGACCCTGCAAAGAAACACACTTCAAAAAAAATAGGCTCAACACAAATCCATAACCCCACGGTCGGACTCCAGACTACAATCTACCGATCGGGGTTCACAAACACAGAAAAATTCTGAAAATACCAAAATACCCTTATAACCTAAAAATAAATTTTATAAGTAGCAATTACGTAATTAACCTTAAAACACTGTAAAAATCGATAAAAACTCATTTTATTTGAAAAACCGTATATTATATATATAATTGAAAATAATTCACGAAAAATAGTTTTAATTAGTTAAAAATACTAAATAATTTTTAGAAATCATTTTTACACCTTAAATAACTATTAAAATCAATTAAATTACATTTTTAGCCAATTTAGGGTAAAATTACCAAAATGCCCTTATATATATAAATATACTAAAATTCATTCAAAAATTCACCAAAAATTATAAAATTATCCAAAATTAATTTTCTCAACATATTTATCAATAATTAAACTCAATTATCCAATTAAATTCAAATAAAAGCACATTTAACCTAATTTTCCAAAATTACATAAACTTCAATAATTCAAAATAAATACTTAGAAATTCATAAAAATTCCAAATAAATTCCTATAATTCATTTCAACACTAAATTTAACCATAAAACATAATTTCATAATTTAAATAATTAATTTCCGAAAATTAGAAAATAATATTAAATATTCAAAAATACCCAAAAATCCAAATAATCTCCAAAAATTCCACAAAAATTCATACATGTAGATTAAGCTACTAGGATAAACATTTGTGAAGGGAGTTTTCATGAATCAATCAATTATAAGCTCAAAAAAATCGAAAACCCTAATGTGATCGAATTGAGTTTTAGCTCAAACCTCAAAATCCACTTGATTTCAGGGTGAAAGGAGCTTAGAATTGGAATCACCGGAGCTCAAGGAGTCGATGAAGACTGGCGGTGCATGAAATGGTGGCCGGAATCGGAAGAAACGGCGGTGGCCAAAGTTTCGGCTTCTCCGGCCAAAACCAACTTCCAGGCATCGGAAACGGCTACCACAGGCGGCGGAAGAGGCTGGGGAAGGTGGTGGCACACCGGACGGCACTCTCACGGCAAGGAAACGGCACAGCAGTGACCGGACGGCGGTGGGGGTGAGGATCGGGGAAGAAGGAGTAGTCGGGGGCAGTTTTGTAATTTTCCAAAGTTTGATAATTTTTAATGTATATATGTATATATATATACTTTATACTATATAATAAAATAATATTAAATTACACACATTAAATATACACCACACACATAAAATTTAATATTTTAATAATTTATACTAAATAAAAATAATTAAATAACAATAAAAAAAATAAATAATTAATAAAATATTAGGGTAATACTAAACCCCAATTAAATAAATAATTATATGTATACACGGTGTTTAATATTTTAAAAATATATATGAATTCATGCAAGTCCAAAAATATATTTAAAATAATTAATAATAAAATATTTACGTGAAAATTTCCCCGAAAATGCAAGTCCCGGGAAAATTTTACGTAAGGGACTATAAATAATACACAATAATTAAAATAGGTTTTAAATACATATCAACTCGTGAAAATATCGTAATATATATTCAAAAATTATTAACACTGTATATCCCGGTACAGTGTAAAAATATTTTAAAAAACACGGGATATTACAAGTTGAAAACTTCTTTCACCACTAAATAAGGTGTTTATTGCTATACAGTCATGCTATTTGGGTTGAAAAATGCAAGAGCTACTTATCAAAGGATAACTACAACTTTGCTGCCTGATATGGTCTATAAAAAGATGAAGGTGTACGTGGACGACATGATGGTCAAATCTCTGACTAGAGGAGGGAACTTTTAGGCTCTAGATAAGTTCCTGGCAAAAGCTTAAAAGTATAACCTCAGGTTGAATCCGAAGAAATATATTTTTGGAGTAACCTCTGAAAAGCTACTAGGGCATATTATTAGCCAGAAAGGCATAAAGGTGGATCCAAATAAAGTGAGAGTGATAAGAGAAATGCATGCACTAAAAAATGAGAAAGAGGTCAGAGGGTTTATTGGATAGTTGTAATACATAAGTAGGTTCATAGCCAAGCTGACCACCATCTGTGAACCAATCTTCAACCTCTTAAAGAAGAATTAGTCGATAATCTAGGATGATAAATGTCAATAAGGTTTTGAAACTATTAAGAATTATTTAATAAATCCTCTAATCTTGCAGCCGTCGAGGCTGGGTAAGCCTTTAATTCTTTATCTGGCAATAAATAAGGATGTGATTGGCATAATGCTAGCTCAAGAAATAGAAGGAAGAGTTGAGCATATAGTTTATTACTTAAAAAAGAAGCTTCTACCCTATAAAGTCAATTACAGTCTAGTAAAGAGAACTTGCTTAACTGTAATTTAGGTGATAAAAAAGCTCTGGCATTACTTTCAGTCTAATAAAATTCAGGTAGTCTCTAAGCATGATCCTCTTAAGTATCCTTAATAGACTCCCTCTCTTATAGGAAAATTAGACATAGACTGTGTGGCAAATAAGGTGATAAAAGGGAGAGCTTTGGTGGACTTTTTGGCTCAAAATCTGGTAGATGATGGATGAGAATAGGAGTTGGAATTATCATATGAGCACCTAAGGGTAATAGAGATCTTAACATGAAGAATGTATTTTAATGGAGCAGTCAATAACAGAAGAGCAGGCATTGGTGTGATTCTGGTCTCCACAGAATGAGAAATGATTCTGATGGCAAAGTGAAGTCACTAACAATCAAGTTAAATATGAAGCCTGCATTTTTAGTCTAGAAGCACTCAAGAATGTGAGGGCGAAAGAGGTTAAAGTATACAGAGACTCGATGCTAGTAATGAAATAAATCTCTAATAAATAGGAAGTGAGAGAAGATAAGATGAGACTGTACTAGGACTACTCAGCCACGATTCTATTATCTTTCACCCAATGTAGATTCATGCACTTACAGCAAGAAGAGAATCAAATGGCAGATGCTTTGGCTGCTCTAGCTTTAAAATGGGAAGGAGGAAAGCAAGCAAAAATTAAGCCCCTTATTTTAGTAAAGTCCCAGACTCCCAACTATAAAGAAATCATAATAATGTTGATCGAATGTATAGAAAAGCCTTATTTTATAATCTATAGCAATATTTGAAAACATGAAAATTTCCTGAAAATGCTGATAGAAAAGGAAGAATGTCATTGAGGATGTTAACTGGACAATTCATCAGTCATAACAAGATGTTATACAAGAGGATGCCAACTAGAGTGCATTTAAGATATATTGACAAGGATAAGTCCTAAAAAATTATGGAAGTAGTTCACGAGGTGTATGTGGACCACATATGAATGAAACAGTCCTTGCTAAGAAAATAACTCATCAAGGGTACTTCTGACTGACTATAAAGGTAGATTGTGTGAAATATGTAAAGAAATGTTATAACTGCTAAGTGTAGGGTGATGTGGAACATTTTCCTTCTATGGATCTTCAAGGATTGACCTCTTATTGGCCATTCATAGTCTGGGGAATTGATATTATCGAGCAGATAAGGCCGAAGGCATCTAACGGTCATCGCTATATTATAGTAGCAATAAACTACTTCTCTAAATGGGTTAAAGCAAAATCGTTCATGACTGTTGGGGCAAAATAGATGGCGAGGTTCATAAAAAAGAATATAATCTATAGATATGGGTTGCCTCATCACGTCATCACTAATAATGGTGTTCAGTTCAGGGCAAAAATGGCCACTTTATTGGAGGAATATAAGATTAAACATCATAGATCCTCTCCTTATAGACCACAGGTGAATGGAGCAATGGAAGTAGTAAAAAATAATGTGAAGAGGATCCTAACCAAGATACTGGAGAACTACAAGGATTAGGAAAGCTACCTATAGTTCGCATTCTGGGGATATAGGATCATGGCCAGAACATCAACAGGAGCTACTTTGTATTCTCTAGTGTATGGATGTGAAGCTGTATTGCCGGTTGAGATTGAGATTCAGTCATTAAGGGTTCTCTTGGAATCCAAAATTCTTGAGTATCAATAGGTTGAAAGTCGACTGACACAGCTGATGTTGCTAGATGAAAAGAGAATGAAAGCCATGTATCACTCTCATTTGTACTAAAAAAGGATAGCCCGAGCTTATAGAAAAAAGATTAAACCAAGCAAAATCAAAGAGAATGAGTTGGTGTTAAAGCTCATTGGGCCAAACTAGGAAGGTCCGTATCAAATGAAGAAGCTATTTTCCAAGGAGCTACTATTCTATCTGATTTAAAAGGAAATAATTTTAGAGAGCCCATTAACCTAGATAAGCTCAAGAAATACTTTCTGTAAAGTCTCACTAAGGAGAAAACCTTAAAAGAGGCTGCTTAAGCAAAAGTTAGATATAGAAAAATGAAAAAAATAAAAAGTTATGTTGGATTAAAAACCTAAAAGGGTGGTCTGGGCAAAAGTAAAGGATATATAAAAGAAAAGAGAAAAAAAATAGTTAGTTAGAAAACTTGTAAAGGCCAGCAATGGGTCAGCAAGTCGAGAGTGGCAACGAGCCTACCAGTTATCATCTAAGACCCAGAACTAGAAGGCTCCCTAGTA
This sequence comes from Mallotus nudiflorus, assembly GCA_947683625.1. Lineage (NCBI taxonomy): Eukaryota > Viridiplantae > Streptophyta > Magnoliopsida > Malpighiales > Euphorbiaceae > Mallotus > Mallotus nudiflorus. The sequence goes on along the minus strand of CANTUR010000058.1, from coordinate 3,859,778 downwards.
AAAGGCACACTAAAGGAGCTACCCTCACCATTAGGCACAATGTGGGAATGCTGATGAGGCCTCTCATGTGCAGAAGGCTTAGGATGAGGGTTGGTGCCTTAGCTAGTTCCTAAGAATAAAAATTATGTCAGGAAACGACATCAACAAACATAAATATGAAATAATAGTTTAATAGAATTACATGTTTACCTAAGGTGCAGGTGCAGGTAGAGGCACCCTATGTAGGAGATGAGCTTGTGTGAAATCCATGTATCGAGACTTCCTCCTACCACAACATCATCTCCCTTTAGAGCCTGATTAAGCTCATCTCCCTCTAACTAGTGTGCCTAGAAAATATGTCAAGGAGGAGCGAGGGGTGGGTCATCTTACTCAAGTGCCCATTTTCCACTAGTATACCCTCTTGCTAAGGTACAAAACTCTATAGTAAGGTCCTAGGAGTGGTACCCTCCTCCTGGATAGTGGAATCGAGCGGACCATGGCCTAAAACCATCCAGCCTGAGGACCCCATAAATCCAAGCACATCTGTGAAAATAAGCTAATAAGTGAATGAATTATATTTATAGGTAACTACCTCATTATATGTGAGAGTGTTCAGTCACTCACAATGAATATACATGCGAGCAACAAGCATCTTCCAAGCAAGATTGGAGCCCCATCTCACTATAGCAGGAAAAGGAGTCTCGTAAACACGAATGATCCCCATAATTAGCTCTAGCTCTATAGCTCAATCCTGCAAAAGAAGGGAAGAACAATTAACAAATCATGATAATAGTATTTAAGATGGAACCTAATAGTAAAAGAGGAAGGAAGTACCAGAATGGCATGCCAAAAACCACAAAGCCTCTCAACTCCATGCACCAACTTATTTATACTCTTGTACAAATAGGCTAAAGCACAGATGGCCCAGTCATATGAAGCCATTAGGTCTAGATCTGTCAAGGGCATCAAAATGCTCAAGTCTATATAACTAGCAATGTCCATAAAGAGAGTGGTGACCATCAAGAAAACTAGGAATGCGCACACTACTTGATCAATAAGATGAAGTGTGGTAACCACCTCAACTCTAGTATGGGTATAGAAGCTCCTGATGGAATCAAACTTTACTATGTATATCCCCTTCATATCTAGGACCATGTTAAGTAGACGCTTAATAAAAGCGAGACAGTCTGGAGATAGGTTATGGAGACTTGCATCGGAAGGAACGAAATCCCCTACATAAGCAATGCTAATGATAGCAGCAAAAGCAACTGGATCAAGTGTAAACTCCTCGAAAGGAAGGTAAAATGTGTGAGTAATGTCAAGCCATCTCTTCATCAAAGTATGTAAAAACTGGTAGTCTGTACACCCCTGCTATATTGGAAGTGCGAGAATAAAATTAAAAAATTTAGTATCATGGATACAAGTCTTCACCATATTCGTGAACTCGTCGTACTAAATGTGGGCACCAATGAAGTTCTCAGCACCCTTGAGGGTGTGGGCATGGAGCTATAAGAACAAAACAGGGAGTTGAATTACTGTTTTATGTGAATGAAGTTTTTTTATTTAGAATTCTATTAATGAGGTGAATGTCTCTAACATAAAGGCGATCGCCCCATTAAAGAGAGGTGATTACCTCTTAGCTAAGAGGTGATCACCTCTTTATAAGCACCTAAACATAAAGAGGTGACCGCCTCTTTATGATGAAGCGATCACCTAATTAAAAAGGCAGATCGACCCACTAAAGAGGCGATGCCTTTTCGTGTCGGTGATCTAACATAATGATTTAATTTTTATAATTTCATTCAATTAAATCAAATTTCTTTTGGTTAAAGTGATAAACATGCATTTATAAATAGTAACTCGATATTATTTAATATTATTTGTAGGAAAAATCAAAGAAATTAGGTATTAGCCTCTCCTGTAGCTAAGATTTGGGATCGCACATCTGTAAAAAAGGAGATCTCGTCTCCAATGCTGAGCCCGAAACTACATAGAGGATGTACTAAGGGAGTCACTAGGTCTTATATAGGTAAATCCGGTGTCCGTGTGGCATTCATAATGATAAAGGATTTGAAGAGTAAAAGAAAAGAAAAGAAAGAAAAAAGAGAATTTGAAAGTAAAAGTGAAAGTGACTTTAAAAGAGCAAAAGGAGATTATATGTAAAAATAAAAGGGTAAAAAAGGAAGACTTGTTGAAAAGAAAAGAAGGGAGGAGGGTGAAGCCCATTCGATGAAAAGAACACAAGTTAGCCCATCATAAATATATTCCCTAGTGAAGTGAAAAAAAAAAGATGAAAATTTTTTGTTTCACTTCTCGGGTGTACCTCAAAATTAATGTTGGAGAATTAAAGATATTCTGATCGAAGCATCGGTGATAAGAAGTGACTGGTTGGGTAATAAAGTCCCAAAGTTCACATCATTAGAAGGAATGCCTAGTCAGGTTTGAATCCATGAAGTGCATCTTCATTTTAATAAGCATTTGATTGGGTTTGAATCCTTGAAGTGCACATCGCAAGGAATATCTGGTCAAGTTTAAATCTCCAAAGTGCATCTTCCTTTCTAAATGGGTGTATGGTCGGGTTTGAATTCCCGAAGTGCATCTTTCTTTACTTAATGACTTCTCGAGCCAGGAAAACTTAGGAATCACGTAAAACTATAATGAGTAATTGATCGGGCCAAGAAAACCCAAGGAACACAGTTACATTTTCATCTATCTTCTACTAAGTGACTTCTCAAGCTAGAAAAACTTGAGAATCACGTAAAACTATAATAAGTAACTGATCGGGCTAGAAAAACCCGAGGAACACGGTTACATTTTCATTTATCTTCTACTGAGTGACTTCTTAAGCCAGGAAAACTCAAAAATCATGCAAAACTATAATGAGTAACTGATCGAGCTAGGAAAACCTGAGGAATACAGTTGCATTTTCATCTATCTTCTATTAAGTGACTTCTTGAGCCAAGAAAACTTAGGAATCATGTAAAAATATAATAAGTAACTAATCGGGCCAGGAAAACCCAAGGAACACAGTTACATTTTCATTTTTCTTTAACTAAGTGACTTCTCAGGTTAGAAAAACTTGGAAATCACGTCAAACTATAATGAGCGGTTGATCAAGCCAAGAAAATTCGAGGATCACAGTCATGTTTCGAGTAAAACTTTAACCTCTTGGGTTTGAATTCCCAAGACTAACGGCTCAAGTAAAGCTCGAAAGTCAGGTATGTCATTCTTATTCTTTAATGCTTTTATGTCTATATTGCTTATTTTAAAAATTGATTTTTAGAAATTCAGTTTTTTAAAAAACCAAGGAGGCAAACTATGGCCACCTTCAATTTGATCGTACTACAACGAAATCTCGATGATAAGAAAGTATGAGTTTTGAATGCAATGAAAGCCCGAAACTTCTTTAAAATAGACTCGAAAGCCCAAAACACCAAATTCAAACCCAAACACCAAATTCAAATCCAAACACCAAGCCTAAGCCTAAAATTGAGCCTTTAAGCCCACGCCCATTGCCTTTTAGGCCAAAGACCCAAACCTAGCCTAGGTGAAGAGGTGTCGCCTTTTCATCCTAGGCATCGGTGAGGTGATTCATCAAAGAGGCGATGCCTCTTTGCAGCCACCCTCTATAGAATTAAATGCTATTAATGGTAGCAGTTAAGGCCTACCTTCCTCTAATTTAGGGTAATTTTAGACATAAAAGAAAGGAAAAAAGACAGAAAAAAGAGAAAAAAAAGCATGGGAAATGATAAAAAGGATTGGGAGAGGATGAGAGTGAGTTTGTTAGGAATTGAAAAAGGAAAAAAAGGGGAACAGGCTTAAAAGGAAGAGTGTGGGCAAAGGAGAAAGGGTTGGACTTTTGGTCTCTAAAAAAACAGAAAATAAAGAGAAAAAAAGATAAGAAAAAGAATAAAAAGAAGAAAGGGATTTTGGAGCTAAAAGACTTAATTTTCTTGAGAAGGAAGATAACTCTCTTGCATTCAAAGCATTCAAACCAACAAACCAAGCTCTAAGGGCTTAGTTAGGAGCATCAACTCATCCAAACCAGTGAGAATTCCCATTTTCAAGTTTTAAGTCCTTCATTTCATTAAAAGATTTTGATTTATTACTATCTTACTTGTTTTATTGGGTTTTATTGTTTGTTTAATGTTATATGGAAGCATAAATATATAAAACATTGAGTATTGGTTGTTAATCTTTGTGTAGTTGTATCAGTCTTTGCTTGTTTGTCTTGATTTCAAAGTTTTTTAGAGGTTAATAAATGTAGTTTGTTTTTGGGTCTGTTGAAGAAGCGACGTCTCTTTATAAAGGCGTCACCCTTTCTCTTTATGGCGATCTAAGATCGCCTCTTTGAAACCAAAGCATTAAAAAACCAAAGCAAAATCATGTAGGATCTTGAAGAGGCGTCACCACTTTATCAAGATCCTACATGATTTTGCTTTGGTTTTTAATGCTTATTTTGTATATTTTGCATGATTCTCATGTTTGTCTTGTTATATATCTTAATTTTATACATGATTATTATATTGTTTAATATTATTATTATTGTACACTATTATTATGTTATTTGTGGACTATTTTGTGATTTTATTTCCATTTCCTATGGAAATTATTTGTTAATTATTTTGTAGATAATATTATTGTTTATGAGAAAGTACTAATTTATGCTTATTGCAGGGATCATCAAATAATTAGCCTATTAATTAGTTCTTGAGAGGTTTTTATTTGTCTAATTAATTAGTTTATTTTCTGTTTATTTTATGTTTCTTTGAAAAAAGTATTGTAATCTCTAATCTTTTCTCTAATTCGTTTGTAATGTATGGTTGTAAATTATTATTATTTGTTTTATTTATATTAAATTTGGGGCTATAAGCATGAAAATGAGACTAATGTGTAAACTCAAACTAAAATATAAAATTGGAAATGATTGTAATCCACATCAAAATAAGGAAATAATTTAATAATTAAAGGTAATAAAATACAAAACACACACGGAGATCAACCGCAAAGTTGAGTGGACATTTCAAAAGCCTATACTCAGTTTCCAAACTCGATATCCCCGATTTTTATCTGAGATGCGACTCCATCTCCATTTTAAGCCTCAAAAGCCCATTTTGTATTTTTTAATAGATTTGAGCTCACACAGTGTCGTGATCGTTAAATACTTGAGTGTGCACTTAATCCGCCGCTCACTGTATGTATTAAATTAAAAAAAAAAATTCTTCTTTTATTTTTTTTAAAATAATGTATAATTTACCTTCTTACTATAATACAATACAAATTGATTTTCACTTATATATATTTTGATCAAATGCAATTGCTTTCGGTTAAAAAAACAAAAGTTAAACCCAATATTTTATTATTTTGATAAGGGAAAAATATATAAATGTAAACAAAAAAAAATACACCAGTATAAATATATTTTATTTATATGATAGATTTTTTATATCTTAAGGATTAATTTACAGAAATAAGTTGAATAATTGCAATTGGAGCCAAAAAGTTAAGTTAAAAACCCCAACGGCCTAGAATTTTGGAACATCAGCGGCGAGACAATGACGACATCCTTTAAAATTGTTTTTATGAAAAAATAAACAGTTTAAGAGTTTTTTTTTTTTAAAAGAATCCTAAAGACACTGCGCCCAGTTTTTCTGCAAGCGCTCCTCTCTTTCACCGTTGCCCAAACCCTAACCAGGCTTTACCAAGTTTCGCTCTCTTTCTCCAAAAATTAACATTCTGCCTCTTTAAAGGTTAGTTCCTTCTTCTTCTTCTTCTTCTTTTCTTTCTTTTTTTTTTTTTTGGCACAATTAACATCAACAAAAGAAGATTCCCAAAAATAAAAAAAAGCTTCTTTTTTGTTTCTATTTTGACATCGGATTAAACATTAGAAGACTCGGCCTGGAAGCATTTGTAAAAATCAGCTGGCATACTCCAATTTCACTATCCAGATAAATTCTGGATTTTTGAGCTTCCTAATGGTGTTCTTTTTCCTAATTTTTTCAGCATCAGGCTTCTGGATTTCCGTACAAGCTCTGATAACAGTGACTATTTCATGGCAGGCAATGGCCTGCCATCTTTGGGTCGTGTGAAGTTAGGTGATCTTATTCCATGTGAAGGTCTGCCTTCTGATTCTTACAAATTATCAGTTTCCACTTTATGGCAATCACTTGCTCAATATTCTGCTGCTATTATTCAGTTCTCTAGTAGTGATGGTGCTCTTTTACGATCTGGTTTGGATTCTGCTAGGCTCTACTTTCATCAAAGATCATCGTCATACCCATCTGCTGATATGATTAGTAATGATTCTCGCGAGTGGTGTAAAACATCTGGCTATTATGCTGATCCTCAGACGTGGCATGAAACATTTGATTATCGACCTGGTCTTACTCCTATTGAGCCCAATAATTCTATGGAATTTCCTCCTGCTGGGTTGCCTGATATATTTGCCTTGCTTGGAAAGGCTGCTAGGGATATACTTGATGCCATTAGTTTCTATTTGAACTTGCGTAGTTCTCCTTTTACTGAAATACTTGATAATGTTCCTTTGAGAAATCGCGAGATATCATCTTCAGTGTTGTCCGTTTGTTGTCATGCTAGACCATCATTTCCGGGTGCACAACATCATAATTTAACTTCTCAGGAGGATGGTCAGCTGGTTATGTATCCTGATCATGAGAATCAAGTGGATAAAAGCCTCATTTCTCTTGTTAAGTCTGATAAGGCAGGTTTACATGTTAGAGATTTTCATGGCCGGTGGGTTCTTTTGGATGGAGATCTTGGTCCTCAAGAAGTTGTTGTTTATCCTGGACTTGCCCTGTACCAAGCAACTGCAGGTTATATCAACCCTGCATTGCACAGAACAGAGATTAATAGCATGCATGGGAACATGTATGGGCGTTGTTCTTTCGCTTTTAAACTTATGCCCAAGTCTATGACCAATCTCAGTTGTTCAGAGATGAGAGCAGCTGGCCATGGTGTTGAAGCTCAGTTCCAATTACCAGTATCAGTGGATGACTTCATGCAGAGATCTCACCCAACTGATCAGCTCTTTAACAGACATAGTTTCCAGAGTTTCAATTTCTCAACATCTCAAGATGGTAGGCAGCATTCCACTACATTCTTGTTTTGATTGCATAGTTAGTGAATGCAAATGTACTATTCTTTCCATAAAATTAGCTTCAAGCAATTGCATGACTACTTGGTTCATGCCAATACTGTCTTTCTGGCTGCTCTAGGCAATTGCAGGAACACTTCCACTCATGCTTCTACCCTTTCTTCAATTCTTTTAGTTAATTTTTTAATCATTGGGCCTTCCTTATCTCTCAGCGTTATGAACCATTACACAATTCATTTTGTTGTGAGCCTTTGTTCCAATCTAGTATGCATTTTTTATTTCCAATATAACCATAGCTTGGCATTATCCTTCCTTACTCAATGAAGCTGAACTGTAAGGCTTGCATTGCTAAGCATGCCAGTTGCTCATTATTGTGTTAAAAGAGTGGACCACATATTTCAAAATGAAGGATCTGTTTCACATTTAGAATCATAGGAAAATTCTCTTTCTCTTCTCTCTCTCTCCCTCTCTCTCTCTCTCTCTCTCTCTATCTATCTATATATACATATATATAGAAGAACATGAAGTTTGTCCAATATCCTTATGCCTTCTGGACTCTTGTTTTTGGGTTTTTCATGTTTGGTTTGGTGTACAATTAGTCCTTAGCCAGAAGTTTTTAACAGCAGGTCCTTGGATCGATGACATGCTGGTACAGGATCTATGAAGCCCATTATGAGGAGGAGGAAAAACAATTCAAGATGCAAACCTCTGCCACCTTCAAAGAGGCTAAGGCTTGAGGCCCAAAGAGTTCTCAAGGAAAGAGTTCAGGACATTGCAGATAAGAAGGCGATTAAGCTAAGGTTCTGCAACCTGAAGGAGTGTGAGAATCACATTCATTCACTGGATAGTCCATGTGCCAATATCAGAATGGAGATTGGCTGGCCTCCTGGAGTGCCATTTGTTCATCCCCATGATTTGCCTAACAAAGCAAAGATTGGTTTTCTTGAAGCATACGAGCCTGGATGGACAGCAACACATGGTATGGATTTAAGTCTGACTGAACCTGGACAAGGCAGCCAACACTCAGCCAACTGTAAGTTGCTTCAATATGTATTCAGCCGTATGTTTTTTTATCAATTCCTCATATGTTCAAGGCGTAACATACACATGGCCATATGTGGTATGCATCTCTTAGTGTATTGTGAATTGGTGATGTTTCTTGAGGCTTCTTTCAAGAGTACTGTGTATGTGTGCCATACTGCCATGTCAAATGAATAGTAATAGGCTGGTAGCACAATACTGTGATGTGCTGTAACTTTACAAGTTAAATAATAATATTGCAATAAAAGTAGTGTGATTGGGGGGAGTTTTTTGGTGACCCCTTGCTGCTGCTTTCATACCCTAAATTGGTGCACATGAGAGATGATTGTTTTATTTCTCAAAGTAGTCATCATATCGTTTCTTTTATTAAATCCCCCAGTGTATGTATTTACCTTTTTTTTTTCCCCTAATAAATGGTGTCCTCATACCTGTTTGTGCAGGAGTCAGATTCCATATTTTCCAATAGTAGAAGTCCCTGCTGAGCCTCAGAATTTATCTTCCCAGTTTACTGCCAGTTGTGGGTTTAAGCAGCTTATGGGTGCATATTGGAGTCATAGTTGTACCAGAGTGTACTTCATACTTCATTCCTTTTTTCTCTGCTCTTTGAAGAGTGCATAAAGTCTTGTTCAAGGAATGAAGAAATAAAGTAATTGTGTGGAGTTTATGTGGTAAGGAGAGCTATGAATCTGCACCTCATTTCATGGTAGCTGATGCAGGCTTGATGCAACATTTCCACAGACAGTACTCCAGATTCCACAATAAAAAGGGTTCTAGGTTTAAATGAATAGTAAACCAATACAGTTCCACAGGTGGTACAAATATTCTGAGGAATTACTTTCATTGACAAAATCCTTGGAATATCTAATATTAGCACTCTTCACTGCTGAATTTCTGTAGCTGCTCCAGGTCTGTAAAAATCTTGCATGCAAAACCTTGACAGGTTCTAATTTTGACAGGCTTTGTATGTAGCAACACAATTGTTCTTTTTCTCTATTCTGTTACAATTGGCATGATGCCAATCTTTGATTAGAGGATGAATTTGTCTTAGCATTTGCTTGGGAGCATCCATTTAATTCCACTGGAAAGAAACTAGCATCTTATCCCTACAAGGAGCTCCATCAGTCTCTTATTCATCATTTTGTTTACAAACTCTTAAACATTTGTAGAGTGTTTGCAACTATCCAATATGCGTCAAATGCTTAACTGATAATAAAACTTGAAGAGAAAATTATCTGAATAACCCAAGAAGCTTTTTGATAACTTACTAGTGCAGAAAGAATTACAATGCACTAAGTTTTGAGATTACAACATTGTTACATGGGCTATTTCCCAATTGCACTGCAACAAGGATGCCAAGCTATATTACAGATATATGTTGAAGCGAGTGCCAGACTGCAATTCCAGCTTCACAAATCAGTGAACTCCATCCTCTCTAGCAAGAAAACTGCTGGGTCAACATCACCAAGTCTTTGAATACGTATCAAGCAGATTGAAACCGACAATTGAGATTTCCTCATTACCAATCTAGCCATTAGTGCAATGTGGCCATCATGAATGTTTTAAAGGTCCTCACCAGCTAAAATCTTATATTTAACTGTGAAACGGAGGCTGATTCTCAAAAGGAAGTTCAATGGGCGTTGCATTGCCATAAAATTCTTCCAAGTTGTAAAAAGCTCTTTGCTGAGGAAGAAATATATGGATCACTATGTCACCTAAATTTCAAAGCCAAATCAACAAGAAGTACATGGATTAACAACTCGTCAACAAGGTTCATAATAAGATTAACCTCAGAACGCAAAAGGATAAACAGTTGAGAAAAGGACAGAGAACCGAAGAAAATGGAAAAATGATATCATTCTTAACATGGAGAAGTGGCTGCAAAATTTGAGTCCATCACATTCAGTAGTTTCATGATAAACAAAAGTATGGTCATCACTAGTAGCACTTACCAAAATCCAAGAGGGTCCATGAGTTAGGCTTTGAGTCCCCTGATGGAACTTTTCCATATTGCTTCTCAGCAAGATCTCTTATTCTTGACCTACAAAGTGATATGATTTCTCAGCTTATCTATTGCTCCAATTATTGACAGGTAAAAAGTATTGGAAACATAAATAACCCAGCATTGAGAGATCCATACGCAATAGCATCTATTTGAGGGCGTGAAAAGGCTGTTGCAATAATAAAAAACCGAGTCCAATACACAAGAGGCTTTACAAAGAGGACCTTTATATCTGCAGCCTTAACATCACTTGCAACCTTGGCCATTGCGACAGCAACTATCAGAGAACAAAATCCACCAGGAAACTATCAAATACAGTTAAGTGGTAATGTTATGCAGTTGATGATAGCAATTAGCCTACAGAATCATTCAACACAAAATTGGCTCACCCACCAGAACCATAGCAGAAAAACAGATTTGAAAAAAAAAAAAAACAATTTGTAATCTTTCTGTTAAAATAAAAGAGAGAAATACGCTTACATGACAAGCATTCAGCATCATCATCAACCTCAGCAATAGTAGGCTTTTGGTCATTTCTCGTAAAGACCACTTTTCCGTATTTATTAAACAACTCATCAAACATTTCATCTGTATTTTCTACGTTCTGCAACCCAACAAGAAAAAATACCTTAAAAACAATTCTAATTCTCATTTTTCTCGCGCTTTCTGAACCAAATTAACCAAAAATTAACACACACAGGAAGAAGTGAAAGGCAACTGAAGCATCAAACGTACCGAGAGAAAGCTGTCATCTGAATCTTTTCGGACTGCAAAACAGGGTTGTAGTTTTAATCCCAACTTCTTCGTTGTTCTTCTGGGTATTTGGCATAACCACTTTCCGCTTGACAACTGATACCCACTATTAATCCAAAACCACCCAGATTGCTTCCCGTGATTTCGAGAGAGACTACACTCAAAACGACTCAGTTGCTGAAAGTCACCGGAGAAATGAGTTCCAGCTCCAGTTCCGCCGATAAATACAGACGTGAACGATGCCATTATAGTTGTGTTGCGTTTGATATGAGAAATCTATTAGATAGATACATAGAAGATAAAAGAGAGGGAGATTTTTTCTTAAGATAAGATAATTGCCAGTACCCAGAAGGGAGGGAGCGAGCGAGCTAGCGTCATATCTGACCCTAATATAAAACCCGACTCGAATCCGCAACTCTAGCACTGCACTTTGGTTCTTCCGTTTAAAAATTCTCACTTTTAACCCCCTAGCATTGCGAAAAAGTGTGCGATTTACACACAAGTCACCGGTCAAAACTCTTTTCTTTTAAGAGGCATTCCACATCAGATCCGCCAATATGTTCATAAAAATTCGGAAAAACTATAGGTGTAAACCGGCCGAGTAAGTTTTGTGTTCGATTTGGTAAAAATTTGTTTGAATTTATATAATAAATTAGTCAAATTTAAGTTATATAAAATTTGACTTGTAAAATTTATGAACAAACTCGAATAGAAACTCATAAGTTAATTTATAATTTTTATATTTAGTAATTTAATTTTAAATATATAATATATAAATTTATATTATAAAAAATATATTATTTGAATAAAATTATAATTTTTATTAAATATATTGTAATTTACTTAATAAATAATTTATTTTTAATTTATAAATGTATAATTTTAAATTATAGTTTATATTTTTTTAAACTCGTTTAAGTTCATAAACACTATAGAAGATATTAAGGTTGACTTGTTTATAAATGAATCAAACCCAAACTAACTAAAGTTCGGCTCGACTCGGCTCTATTACATCTCTATGTAAAACTATTTATATAATATTAAAAATAAATTATAAAATTATTGATAAAATAATTAAATAATAACTCGTTTTCAAAAGTGTTTTAAAATATAAGATACATTTGTATCATTTTCAATTTAATAGAAGTGAGTTGTCCTTCCTATACAATCTATTGATGTTTAAGTTATATAATTTTTATATTTTAAAAAATAATTTATAAATTCAGTTTTCAACATAATAAAATCTTTTTCTTTTTCTTTTTCTTTTTCGAAAAAGTGTAATTAACAATATCCACAACTCAAACGTAGTGTATGCTTATATCCATCCCATTAATAAAAAATTAAAAAGAATATGTAAGTATAGATCGTTTGTTTTATTTCAAAAAAAAAAAAAGACAGTTTTATTCAAATTTGATTATAATTTAACTATTCATAATAATTTTAATTCATATTTCAAACAAGTTGTTAGTTAAAACCTTTTGCACTATTCCTTTAAAAAAAAAAGACCTTTTGCACCATGCTAGTGCAAACCATGTTGCCCTTTCGATTTCAGGTATCTTCCCTTTGTTATCATTGCATTAAAAAAAAATTAAGAATTTTTAATTTTTTGTATCAATTGATAGAATTTAAGTTGTTTAATTTTTCACTATAAAAAGAGAATATAAGAGACAGAGATTTGAATTCTACTTTTTATATAGGATTTAGTTTATTGTTGATATCATAATTTTGGATCATGTTTCATTTTGATATTAATTTTTTATTTTTTTCTATCCCAAAAATTTAATTTTTATTTCAAGTTAAAATATCTCGAATATATTTGATTAAATTTAGCATACATTACAACCAAAATAAATATATTTTTAATGTATTCACCATGTAAATATTTTATTAAGCAATCTAATCACCTTGTAGGCTCCATAAAATAAATTTTACTAAAATTTTATTTTATGAGGCCTACATGCAAATTTTATTTTATGAAGCTAACAAGATAATTAAATTATTTAATGAGATGCTTATAAGGTAAATATATTATAAATATGTTTATTTGGACTACCACGTATGTTAAATTTGATCGAAAATATTCGGGGTACTTTAACTTGAAATAAAAATAGAGTTTTTGAAATTGAAAAAAAATTAAAATTTCAATACCAAAGTAAAATATGACCTAAAATTATAATATCAATGGTGTAACAAGTGTATACATTTTTTACTCCTTAAATTACTTGCAAGGGACAAAAAGGAGGTGTGAATTTAAAAGAATTATTTTATAACATAAAAAATAGAAAACTAATATATGAATTTTTTCGAACTAATATACCATAAATTCATTTTTCCTTTTATAAAACAAAATTTATTAAATTTTAGAAATTATAGTTGTAATTTACAAAAACAACAAGAATTACAAAGGCTGGTTGGGCTTATGAACCTGGGCTGGGTTTAAAACCATCACAAGGAATAGTTGGCCTGGGTTTAAAATTACCATATGAGTGGCATTTGTGTAAATTTCTGAACAAGTAAACCCAATCGCAACTCTTGTGAATGCGAAAAAAACCCTAGTAGATTTTAACAACTATAAGAGGCACGATAATAGCAACTTCAAACCCTAGACGGCTGAAATAACCTAAAGAAACAGAAGCTCGCTGCTGCAAGAACAAAAAATGGTGAAGTTCTTGAAACCCAACAAGGCAGTGATCCTCCTGCAGGGCCGTTACGCCGGGCGTAAGGCCGTGATCGTGAGATCCTTCGACGATGGAACCCGTGACCGTCCCTATGGCCATTGCCTTGTAGCTGGAATATCAAAGTACCCAGCAAAAGTGATCAAGAAAGACTCAGCGAAGAAGACAGCAAAGAAGTCACGTGTGAAGGCTTTCATGAAGGTGGTTAACTACAGCCATTTGATGCCCACAAGATATACGCTCGATGTTGATTTGAAGGATGTGGTGGCTCCTGATGCTTTGGTTTCTAAGGACAAGAAGGTTACTGCTGCTAAGGAGATCAAGAAGAGGTTTGAGGAGAGGTTCAAGACTGGCAAGAACCGATGGTTCTTTTCCAAGCTCAGGTTTTGAAAATGGATTATGGGATTATTGTTATGTTTTGGTTTAAGCTACTCTTTCTCCTTGTTTCGTTAAACATATGACATTTTTGTTATGTTATGTTACAATTTTTAAGTGACTCAGAATCGTTTTTGTAGTTGAATTAAATGGGTATGAATGTTAACATTTTAATGTGGTCTTATTTTACTGGTAATTTAAATCACATCGTGTTGCTTGCGCCTCTGTTGACATGGGAAAGATTTTATTGGTATATGCATTTACCTGGAAATGCCTTTGTTGTTTATGCTGTTGTGGAAGAGATTAAATTAAACGTACTTGTGTTGATTTATGTTAGAGATTAAATGTCTATGGGTTGATGTTTCTAGTTGCTGTGTTACTGTAATGAATGAGGATTGTATATTAAAATGATAATCCTGCATTGCTAGAAATATTTGCTTTGGCGATAAGTACTATCTGAGAATGGATGAACTTTGATTGAGTTATCAGAACTTAATTAAATAGGCATATGTTCGACTAGTTTGTTACTCTTGGAAAAATAAGTACTATCTGTTACTGGTTTTTGTGCATGCCCCTGTATTGTTAATTGTTATGCCTTGTAGTTCTAGGTTCTCGTTCATCAGCCCTTCAGTTAACTGCTTTGGCCACTGAAATGGTACGGCCATTCGTACTTTTCTTGTTGGCAATTATCCCCTTAGCTTGGCAGTCAACTTGTCTTTTTGGTCTGTGCATGTGTTCTTACAACGGCAATATATTTTCAGCATCGTTCATTCTTTCGTCACTTAATAGCTTTGCCTTTGTACTTCTAATTTACTTGCCATTGTCTTGGGATAACAGCCCTTTTTATTATGATATTGTTTTAATGGTTTTCAAAATTCAGCGTATGTTGCGTACCTTGGGTTAGCAGGTTGTCTTTTTTTTTTTTTTTTTTCGAAATTTCTGTTCTTGGTTGGGATCTATCCTTTTTTTATTTGGGAATTTTTGTTCTTTGTTTGAGAATTGTTCAGTTCTGTTGAGTGTTGAGGTTCCTGACATTAATTGTTCTCCCATGGCATTATGATGCTTCCTGGTGGGTATCTGTTCTTTTGCATTTGATTTGGGCTTGAGGTGTTATTGCTTTATGCTATTAGACTTCAATCAAACCTCCCATTAGTTTGACTGGATTTTATCAGGGATTGAAGTTTATCTAGGCAGTGGAGTTCTGGCCTATATCATATCCATTCATTTAGCACTGCCCTTAGACCACTTGTCATTTATATGTATTCTCTAAATCATCTCTAAACATTAACGAATTTTATTGATTTTAACCATTTTTCTTTGTTAGTAAGAGCTCAGCAAATGACTAACAACAATGACAGAGCATACTTATGAGTTCTTTATTTATGTTTAGATGAAAAGAACGTAACTGATAACAAATAGGGAATTTGAACTATCAAACTTTGCCGTGCTGTCTTCGACTTCCTCAGCAGCAGCATACATCCAACATACAGCAGCAGCATAAGGCAGCAAAACTGCAGAACGCGAATAGGGCACAAAACAAAATTTAATGCCACATGAGAATAAGGATTGCGAAATTTACAGGACTGAGAACTCACCATCCTTTCCAAAAGCCATCTCCCTTGATTCGGGTTTCCACAGGGTTATATTGCTGGTTGCCTGCAACATCCTCGGTTGGATAACCAATCGGTGGCGGTGGTGCAATATAGGGCCCTTGTGTGTATCCAACTTTCTGTGCTGGTGGTTGATGAACCGGACTAGGTGGATATGCTGTCACGGGTGGTGGATATATAACTGCACAATGCGTGTACATTAGGCTAAACAAACATTTTATAGAACTCATCATCACCCATACCCATAGCCAGGCAGCCATACTGCTACACAACACCATAATCACCCAAATAACTGCAATAAGAGGTCTAGTAGCACTTACCCGGAGCTGCTTGTTGATCATGAAGAGCCATTACCAACAGAGAAAAAAGAATGTAGGCCTACGAAGAAAATACCTGCTGTAGAGTGAATTGCTAATTGAGCAACAATGTCTTGGGGGTTATTTGTAGTAAGAGAAATTTAGCTTCTTGGACGGGGTTTACTAGAGGTCGGCCACAATGCGTAAGGGGAAGAATCAATCAAAAAACGTCCGGCTTGTTGCTTTGGTTAATGCATAATTTACCACACATGAGAAATTGCCAGTGTCTAATTGTCAACGTTCAAAGATTCTCAACAGTACAAACGGACCAACCATTAACAGAGGCATGAATTCAGCCTTACGAGAACACTCTCATCATTTAGCTCTAGGCTCTGAGTTGCAATAAGTAGTGGCTAGCTAACCTTGAACGTTGAACTAGGCCCTTGGGCCAATCTATTTTACCGAGTCCATACTTTTTAGGTACAACTTTAAACAAAGTAACAAGGGCTCAGTTTCCTCATGCGGATCGAAATGGAAGAGTATTGGGATAGGCCCAAGAAACTTGTTACTAGCCTTTTGCACATGGGTAGCTAATGATATTGATGGCAACTGCCAAGAGAATGGATCCGGGGGAGACATGGTATAAATAATGCAATTATGCAACGAGAGACAGTTAAAAAGAAAACAGTTGATTAATGAATGGAAAACTCTTGCTTGGTGATAAGGAGATTAACCTAAGGTGGATCCAAAAAGTGCGTGATCTGTAGGGGATGTACAAGTATAGGATAGTGATTTGCAGCTAACAAAATGAGGTACATTTTTGTTTTATTGAACTAAGTATAAGAAAATATATAATAATACAAAACCGACGAAGTTTTACAACCGCAGGCAATGTGGAAAGTGACGTATGTTTTGCCATAAATTGGTCCCATTAGGATCCAAGTTGAGCCTTATACTTGTCGAGTAGCGGGCAGCCGGCTTTGATGAAATTTGAAAGTATTAGTATTTCATGAGAATAGAATGACGCATTTAATTTAATATATCATTCAACTGCTTTTATCCCAAGGAAGTGCTTGAAAACAACGTATAGTTTGGCCCATGATAACTTAATTTGATCTTCACGAGTCTTCCCTCATGGAACATGATAGGCATGGAAAAACAATAGTAATAATAGTAATCTGAATTTTGAGCCAAATGGCACCGTACCACAACAAATTAATTGTTGGGGTGAAGCAGCAGCTAATACAAAAAAGTAGTATTAATTAGCGGTACAAGTCATTCATTAATTAAAGCAGCTGCAACAACCATCCATGAGGAATTCCAGAAACGGAGCTTTAAATACAATAAAGCTGTTGATAGAATTACCATGTGTACCGAAGGAGGAGGCACTTTTGAGCATAAATAAGACTGTCTGCAAGCGCTAATTAAACTACTATTCAAATAACTATTATGGTTCAAAAGACACTGGAGAACAACAATATTACTATCCTAAAAATAAACTCAGATGATAAAATGATTATAAGTTTGTGGGCACTTATCAAATGTGTGTGGGGTGTTCATGTTTAGCTTCGATCATTTAAGTTATGGCAGCAGTTATCATAGACATAGAGAGGTGGATGGATGGATCTCACATCACAAACAATCTTATTGAGGAAAATGAAGGCGAAATGACCTGTCCATAAGTGGGACAAAGCATGGATATGCACATGGAAACATGAAAAAGGGCAGGTGAGTACTAATGGGGCACACTGCACAGCCAAAACACAATGAGAAATCACTTAGAAGTCGCATTGAGAAACGTGTCCTGGGGGAAGAATTTTATCTTTTTTTTTTTTTTGGCATCCATCCATATTCAACCCACCCACTTCCCTTTTGATGTCTCCTACTCATCTTTCTTTTGCATGTCCCGCTCATGATTTTCTTTTTTTTTTTTTTTTTGCCTTAAATTATTAGTCAAGAAAGATTGATGAATAAATGTAAATAATGCCATATCAATGAAGATAGATAGAATCAAGTACCCTTCCTTTATCAAATATTGGGTCCACATATCCATGAATGCTTATTATGTATTGTTTCTCACCACCCACTTCTTTCTTCTTTATCTCCGAACCTAACGGTCAAATTTTTATTTTTAAATTTTTTTTGCCAGAGATACAAAGCTAACCTCTATTTCTAAGAATCCTTAGTACAAGTAAGGTATGTTTCCAATACAAGAAATAATGATAGTTCAGCTGACCCCAGCAGCAGCAGCAGCAAATTGTCCCACAGACCAAACTTTTACAAACTCAAACCAAATAATTTTTTTTTTTAAAAAATAATTTATCAAGAAAAGAGAAAGTGCTTAGTGCTTTCTTGGATTTTATGCCTTTTTTTTTTTTTTTTTTGCACTGAGGAACCTTTCATTCATTACCAACACTACTAGTAAATATATATATAGCTAGCTACCATCTCTTTTCTGGATTTATTATTATACGGTTTACAGAGAAGAATGAGGCTGACATATTATAAAGAGTAGGGTTTGGCTTTATTTCTGTGTATGTGGGGTTCATCAAATGAGATTCCCAAAAAGCCCTCCCACCAAAAAAAAAAAAAGGCTTAGATTCTCATAATGAAGAAGTTTAAAAGATTCAGAAAATAAAAAAAAGAAAGTTGAAGATCACATGAAGAATACAATATATATACAACAACCACTTTAAGTTGAATAGAAGAAAAAAAAAGTCCCATATCAAGTCAAGATGCAATACATTTGCCCTAAAAAGTGGGGAAGCATAAACACACATGATACCCTCCTCATCTCTTTCTCTTATACATATATTTTTATTCATATGTCTTTATATATTCCTTCCTTTAAACAAATTGTACTGTCCTAAATTATCATGACAACATTGCACACAGAGCAATCATAACCGTCCAATTTAGTATATGTCTCTTTTTTTTTATTTATTTTCACAATAAAAATCATCAGAATTTGTGACCCATTGCATCTTTTTCCCTTAACTTTGCTTTTAATATGGTGTTCTTTGCTTTTTCTTTGGGTTCAATTTCGGTGGTGGTTAAACTAAAGCATTGTGGTTGACATGTTTGGCTTGATGCATGCAATAATAGAGCTAGCCTATGAATAAAAAGGAGATCGAAAGCAGCAAACATAGAATCCCATATCTATCTAGCTAGCTACTTTTCATCTAATTAATCTTTTTTCTTGTTGTGTGTGGGGCAAGGGTTCCAACTCGTTCTTTATCTTTTGAAGTTTTCTTGGTAATTTATTTATTGCTTATGTCCTAACTTCTAAATTCTTAGTTAATGCATGTGTAGTATGACTTTTCTTGTAATTTAATCTAAAGCTTAATTAGATTAACTCCTTCTAGCCAGGCCCTACTACTCGATGAATAAATGAATTAACTTGGAGTATTCTGTATATGGGTCCAACCACTAATATAAGCATCTGCTAACAATTAATTATTGCTATGTTCATCGCATAAATTATTATTATTTTTTTTTTCCCAATTGGCAGCATGCACACTTTTATCAAATGTTTTCAGAGACCGAACTGTATTTAATAATATCTAATTTAAATATACTTTACACATAGAGAGGGAGTATCGCTTTTTTAGCTTAAGCCTTACCCCTTTTTAGGCGTTTTGTAAAAGAAAAAAAAATTTGCCAAATCAAGTCAGATGCAGAAGGAGGATATGGGGAGAAAAGTACAAGCCAAGGTGTCATTTTATAATGCACTACTGTGTCTGTACGGTCTGCCTGCTGCGGCGTGTGTTATCTTATAATTATGCATTGCTTTTTCTTGCCCATGTGGGCGTACAAAGGGTGTCATATAACATTACATATCATCTAAATAATCATACTGCTCGGTAGATGCAGGCGTTAAGTTGGAGAAAATGGGTTTCTTTATTAGGTGCCAAACAAACTTGTCAGATATTATAAAAGTCCATGCCTCTCTAGCTTTGTTCAAAATTCTCCAGAAAAAAAAATCTCAATTAGTTGGCAACCTTAATTAATTTAATTTAATTACTCTAATTTCATTTTATATATGCAGATTGTTTGTTTCGCTGATCAATATATCAAAATGGTTGATTTTATTTGTCGTTTTGTCTCCTTAATTGGGGCTAATTAGTCCAACCTTGTGAATAATTGATTGCTAATCAAAGTGTAATAGGGACGAAATATAAAGGGAAGCTGCTTGATTTTGATGTGTGGAAGGGATTTTCCTCGAGATAGCATCTATCTATCTTAGTGTCCGTCCTCTCTTTTGATTCTAATTATGTTATAGCTAATGGCTATATATAGCATTGAACATACCTAATTGCCATCTTCTCTTGTCTCGGTGCTTCTAATGAACACCAGTATTCATGTCGGGAAAGCTCCAGTTTTCGTCTCTTTTGCAATGATGATTTCTATGTATGTAAATCAGTCGTGGTGTTTGTGCAAAAAAAAAAAAAATCAGTGATGTAGGGTCATGCGAGAGATGGCAGACATGGGAGATTTTTTTATTTATTCCATTAAAATATATTAACATATACAGATAAAAATGAAAAAATTTTATAGTTATTTTTATTAACATTATAGTGGGTATAATTTATCATTTAATATAGTTATTAACATGTATATTTTACATTTAAAAATTAAAATAACGGTAGAATACTTCAAATAAAATAATAGATGTTTGTGTGACTACTAAATATTAAACATAAATAATAATAATAATAATAATAATTCAAAAATAAGAAATTATTGATAACTCAAATATTTTTCAGTAGTTTTCCACCCCATAACTCTTATGGTGAATTAATAAAGTGGTAAAGTTACGTCAATGAGGGAGATGGGTAGATAAATTACAGGGAAGGTGAAATTGAGAATAGATGCATTGGATGGAGGGTCGCCAACCAACGCATCAAATTTGACAGATACTTTTGGATTTAGACTGCCATAAATGTGTTCACAGACTTCTTGATCTGTGTAAGCACAAGAGCTCTGTGTACATACATGTATTCGGCTTGGCTAGACTTTTTATGGCTGCATGGTCAAATTTGGTTAGCACCACCTTTCATTGAACTCATAAAACAAACATTTTCCAGATAACATATATATATAATTTTATTTACGTGAATTGTTTTGTTGGATTGACATGTGCAATCTTGTTAATTTTGCTGATCTCTTAGCTGATAAGGAAAATGAATTAATTTTAATATTGCTGACTGATTAATTAAGTTGTCAAATATTGTGAACAGCAGCACAGCGTGCTTCAATGGAATCAGGAGGAGAAAAAAAATATAAATATAACATTTGTATAGCAGAAAATAACAAAATTCGAGGATTTTGAAAATTGGGAATTTGTTAGGGAAATTGAATGGTTTGTCAAAAAGATTGGGTCAAATGGAGGCATAATTGAATTTAACATTTGCATGAAATTAGGCTCTAAACATGGAAAACCAACCGTAGAAAAAAGATTGCATAGTTACTATCCATGAAACTTGCCAACCAAAAGAGGATGAATTGAGAAGTTTGTTTCTCCTCATGCAAACCATGGCAGTCAAATAGACCCAAAATTTCCAAGGCTGAGATGAATACAAAATTTTGATATATGATCCATAAGAAAATTTGTAGCTGCCAGCTTTTGATGGCTAATTAAAATTGCTGAAATTGACTAATTGCATGCAAGTACTCCATTAGGACAAGCAATTAGAGAATTAAATTAAATGTTGACAATATAATTAGGTTAGATTATCATATTCAAATCTTAAATCACAAGTTTTTAAGCAAAAATTTCAACATTAAAAAATATAATTAAATTTTTTAAATGAAAAATTTGAACACTTTCCTTAAAATGCGAACCCATAGATGGAATGAACTCTTCACCGTCTCGGCGGGATGAAAATAACATGGACATGTAGTCATGAGAAGAGAGGTAAATCAGGGGAGGGGAGCAAGAAGGTACATGAGAAGCCACGTGGCACTGACAGGGCCAAACCTATGCAAACGTTTCCCATGCGACCACCATGAATTAACGTGTCCTAAATCATAAAAAAAAATAGAAAATATCTAATCTAATCTAATCTAAGTAAATAAAAATTAAAAATAGGGAAAACTGCCAAAATGATACAGACTGAGACTGGGTGCACCGTACCATTTTCCCAACGGCCGCTTACTAGTTCCCTTTTTTCTTGACAACAATCCAATCTATGGTGGGGCCGTACTTATGCCACGCTGGCTGATTTAACTGGCCCCCATTATTTTTGTCTTGTCTCCTCATTGTAAGCCAGTCCTACACGTGTTAACGTGGACCCTAGTATCCCTACTCACGTTGTTTATAGAATGTACGTGGCACCCTTCGGCAGGCTCCAGTCGGCATGTGATTACGTGGCAGATGCTCTGCTTATTGTCAGTTATATTAAAATCTCTTCCAACAGCCTCCATTTTTTGTTTTGTTTTGCTTTTTTTATTAAAGAAAAGGGGAAAACTTAGTAAAAGAAGCCAGTTACCATAAAACGCCAAATATACCGGGAATGCCCCTGAGAAATAGAAAAATTACGAAATCTGTTTGTTGTGTTGTGGGGATGGAGTCAAGTTAGTAGGAAAAGGATGGGATGGGATGGGATGGGAGGTTTTTAATTTTCATTTCTAGTAACTGAATCCTATAATAATAGACAGAAGCACCCAAACCAACAAAAACAAATAAAGCTCTTCCTCTCTCTCTCTTCATCATCCATATCACATCAATCCAAAATACATTATTATTTATATAATATTTGATGTTATGATTTGATTCTTACTCTTGCCTTTTTATTTTTATTTAAAAAAATTAATAAAAAAAATTCTCTCTCTACGCCAAACCAAACCCTAAATAAACCCCACCATACAGCCTTGCCACCTCTATTGCATGCCCCTCCCCTTCTCCTCCTTTTCTTTCATTTTCTCTCATTTCCTGTATGCTGCTCTTCTCCTCTCTAAAAACAACCAACATCTAAACGCTTCCCATGTAACAAAGAGCTTATTTAAATTCTAAAAGAGGCAGCAGCAGCATCATCTTGCATCCTTCTCCTTTTCATTAAATTTCTCTCCTCATGGCTGTAGAAGCCCGGCATCTCAATCTTTTTCCTCCTCAAATCTTAGGCAACAGGTGATTGACCCTTCTCTTCTTCTTCTTTTTTTTTTTTTTTTGTTTATTTTTTTTGTAAGTGTGTTGATATCAATGTGTTATTTTATCTTAATTAATGCGTGGGATTTTACAGGGAAATGATGAACCCAGTTGAAGCAAATACGAATATCTACAATACTACTCAGATGGGATATCGTCTTCCATTATCAGGAACTACATCCACCACAGAAACACTACTTCCTGTTTATAATTCTGTGATTACAGATTCAATCCTTCAGAAGACACCTATCAAATCAGAAAGTGGCCTCTCCTACAATCCTCTTCCTATGCCAAGAAAACGCGCAAGGGACTCCATCAATCCTCTCCTCTCCTACCAAACTCCGCAGTCTAACAAGATTGCCTCTCCTCACTCCTTTTTGGGCCAAGACATCTCCCTCCAGATCCAGCAACAGCAACTTGACATCGACCATCTTATTTCTCAACATGTACGTATCTATTAATCAATTAAATGAAACCAATGCCACTTTAATTTTTTTTCAAAAATCAGTGAATTTATATGGTTGATATATACTGACTGATATGTAATAATTTAAATGTGTGCAGATGGAGAAAGTGAGGATGGAGTTAGAAGATAGGAGAAAGAGGCAAGCGAGAAGGCTAGTAGAGGCAATAGAGGAAGGGATGCTAAAGAGGCTGAGGGCAAAAGAGGAAGAGATCGACAAGATTGGCAAATTAAATTGGGCGCTTGAAGAGCGGGTTAAATCTTTGTGCATAGAGAATCAAATATGGCGAGACTTGGCACAGACTAACGAGGCTACAGCGAATGCTCTAAGGACGAACCTCGAACAAGTCCTGGCAGCACAGGTTAAGGAGGAGCGTGCAGGATTAGACGAAGCAGCGGCAGCAGAAATGGACGACGCCCAATCATGCTGCGGGAGCAGCGATGAAGGGCAAGACGAAAAGTGGTCAGAGAGGTGCACGTTGGCAAGTGGTGGAGCGCTGGATACGGACACAAGAAACAGTAGGTTGTGCAGGAACTGCAGAAAAGAGGAGTCGTGTGTGTTGCTATTGCCGTGCAGGCATCTTTGCCTGTGCACTGTTTGTGGGTCTAGTCTCAATACTTGCCCCATCTGTAAAGCCACCAAGAATGCCAGTTTCCATGTTAACATGTCATGATTTTCATGATCAGATAAAAAAAAAAAAAAAAAAGATAAAACACCAGAAAAACCATATTTCAAGAAAAAAAAAATTGTTCATTTACATCTTTCCTTTCGTCTGGTTTTCTTTTAAATGAGTTAGAATGATTCGTTCATTTACATTAATTACAACTATTATTTGTTTCAATTTCTGCTCTTATGGTGATCAAATTAAGGGACTTTATACAGATTCAATGGCTGGAAATTTAATATAATTTTTGTAAAATGTCCACAAAAGTCCTCCAGCCAGCATTAAGAAATTGAGATGGACAATGTTAGTCGTCGTATTATTTAGTAATAGTTAGTAGGGTAATATTATTGTGTAGAAGATGATGATGATGTTAATATTTGTTAAAAAAAAAAAAGATAGTTTTTGTTTATAAGAAAGATGGATAAGAAAGCGCATTTTAGCAAGGGAGTTGGATGGAGTGCAAGCAGAAAAGAGGAGGTGAAGTGGGCGTGGGCGTGGGAGAGAGGTGTTGCTGGGACCCCACTCGTTTTTAATAGAGCACGCATCTGCTGCTCTGCTACCAGAGATAAATCATCAATTATAGGTGAGATGTGGAGCGTGTCGCACACGGGATTTTACTAACGCGTGGAGTCAACGAGAACTAGAAAGCGACAGGTGTGAGGCAAAAGCTAACACGTAGGACGCGCGCAAATGTCGCTGTTATTGTGCTGTGCAGGAGCAGTAGTGGCACTGGGACTTTTTTTTTTTTTTTTTTTCTCTTTTCTCTCTCGTGCGCACACCCAAACGCACGATAGAAAATTTATTTATTTATTTAATTTTGTTTTTTTGTGATGCGGTCACTCCTCAGAGCTTCATATGGTGTGTTTGGTGCAAAACGAGGTCTGCAAAAATGTGCTTTTTCTTCTTGTTTCTTCCCCTTTATTCTATTCTTGTTAAACATTTTCAATATGTTATTAATTTTTTTCTTTTATACCCACAATATAAAATTCAATATGGAAATGAATATCTACGCTTTTATATCATGATTTTCTTAATTACCCTAACTATAGCATATGAATTTATAAGATATTTTTTAAAAATAATTTCATTTCTTATAGTTAGTCTAATGCGCCTAGTTAAGATTATTTAATTTTTTAAAATGGTTCATGATAATGCTTTGGGGTGGAATTTCAAAAAAATAAGAAAAAGAAAAACGGAATTGAAGGAAAAAAACAGAAGAATGAGTGGTTGATGTCCCCCGCCAAAAACAGGCAAGAAAAAGGTCGGTAACACCTAAAAAGAACAATGAAGAAAAAAAAAATAAAAATAAAAAGGAGCAGAGGTGGTAAGCCTGGACCGTATGCTTGTGCATCATCATCGTTTGGCGTATCCTAGAGGACGACGTTATCATTATTTTCAGTTTTTTATTAATATATGATGACAAAGATGACGATGATATTTCAGCAGATGACCGGCGCAGGTTAGCGTATACATATGTTGAGAATAGCGAGGCGGTGGTGATAATAGTAATGGCAAATGGCAGTGGAAATGGTGATGGTGTAGTGTTGTTGTTGTTGTAATATTGCAGGAGTAGTAGTAATGGTACAAGAACTGTCGATGGTTGAAATAAACGAGGCCCCGTCCTCCGCACGTTACTTTTGCTGCCTCCTTTGTCCTTGTCAAGAGAAAGTACCTCACTATTTCCCTGTACTGTCAATCAATTTTTTAATTATTTATTTTTATTGTTTCTTTTCTGATTTATTTTGCCCTCCCCCCACTTTCTTTTGCAACGTTTACATATTCGTTGACAAAAATATTTGTATTAAACCAACATTTGGTGAGGATAATTTTACTTTAAATAATGTTTTAAATTTAAATTATATTATACTATAGTGTATTACTATTCATATAGTATGCATTCCAATCAAATCGGATCAACAAACTTTAAATATCGATTATTAAAATAAAAAATAATAGTGATGATATATATTTTTTATTTTTATTAAATTTTTTAAATATTAACCTTTAATTATTAACTAATGTGTAGTTTAATGTTAAAGTAAAGTGGGATTCCAACCATTGCCGCCATGATCATCATTGTTATTGTTGATCAGCCACAAAAATCGCAATTACTATCATCATTATCACTATAAGCAAGTATTATCTACTTTTTATTTGTTGCTCACTTTTATTGTAATCATTATCTATATGTTGTATTAATTATTTTTTTTAAATAACGCACAATTTCGAAAAGTATTCTCATGTTATCATAAAATTTGTTAATGTACTTTACAAATATATATGTATAGCTAATGATTATTCTCATTTAAGTTCAAATAATAAACATATTATCAAAAAAAAATTATAATAGGTGTTATATTTTTTATCATTAAAATAAGTTGGAGTTAACTTTCTTTTTTAAGCAAATAGGGAAATTTTGTTACTAAAATCAAAATTTAAAACAGTAAGAGTAAAAAGAGGATGTTCAACAAGTCACTTTTTAAGATCAGATAAAAAGATAATTGTTCCTATTAAACTATGAGTAATCTAATTCGATGATTGATGAATAAAAAAACCATTACACAAAGAAATTTTACTAAGAAGAGTTTTACAATACTCTATCTTCAGTTGAGGATTGAACAGCTTGCACCACCTGTAGAGAATCAAGCTCGATGTTTATGTTTAAGTTGGAATTAACTTAAACAAACATCAATTAAAATGAAAATAGCACATGGTGCCACGCACGTGATCCCTCAACCCACGCTTAAAAGGTCAAAATGACGGAGAAGTTTCTGGGAATTAGTCAGCATTATGAAGAAGAGAGATGCGAGGAGTTTGTTTAGGATGATATAGATCCCATCTTATTCTATCATTTTCTCAAAAGTGAAAAATACGTGTTCGATTGAGAAATTTACACTTTTGCAAAGGCTTAAGTTAAAAGACAAATCCACAAAATGTTAGACTTAAGGGGAAACTTTTGGTATTTGTCATGTACTGAAAAAAAAAAAAATTAAGAAAAAGGAGAGCCACGTTTTATCTTTAGAGTTATGCCTGTGATAAACACTTTGACGTGTGATATCTTGTTTTATTACTTATTAATTAAAATCTATTTATACATAATTTTGGTGGGTGTCGATGTTGAAAAGTATTTTCATGAAATTACATTCACATCACTATATAACAAGCAGGATTAGTGTTATCAACATTCATATCAATTCAATTTGCATGATAATTGATTTTGAGATATGTATGTATGATATATAAGCAAGAATAAGATGTCATTTTTAATGTGGTCAATTCTCAATTTTAGGTGCTTAATGTGTTAGAGTTGCTTGTAAGTTATATTAATATCGAGAGAAAAAATAGTGATTTTATATCTATCCTACATTTATAAGTAACTATAAATGAATCTAATTTTCTTTTTCGATAGTATGTATTCTTTTTTTTATTAATATATTAAATTTTTATATCAATTCATTCTCAAAATTCTTTTATTTTCTGTAATTCTAAAAAGAAATAGAAAGTTGTGAGGGAGTAGAAAATAAGTTTTTTTTAGTTGTTGTACTTGTTTATCTATGAATCACAATTTAATGAATCAAAATGAAATTCTAAAATTATAGAAATAAATTCAAAAATTTTATGGTTTAAAATAATTAAGTGTAGTCAATTGAGTTCCCAAAAAAAAAAAGGTCACATTCAAGAATATTAGAAAGGCTTCAATAATAGTCCCTACATGCATAGAAAATATGTCCGAGTTGCTTACAAGTCATCTTCAATTCCCATTCAAGCATTTCTTTCAAACCTTCAAAATTGTCCAACTAAAAAATAATGGACCATTTTTTTCAGATTTTTTTTCTTTGTTGTAATTATTATTATTATTGTGTTTAAAAAAAAATAATAATAACAAGGAGACATCGTGAAATAGGAAAGGGAAGAAGAGGAGCCCACATCACATAAACATAAAAAAAGGAAAGACAGAAGAATACAAAGTTAGCATTTAATAAGGAGAAAGTAACAAGGACAGCACAAAAATAAGAGGAGATTTTGTTTGTAGGATTTTGAGGTCCACATGTGGGCCCCTACCATATCAGGACCATCTGTCCCTTTATGACCGGCATGCCCTCCAAAACACGTGAATCTGATTCCCTCTCCCTCATTTCTCAATTTCACTGTCTTTTATTTTATTTAATTCCATTTATTACCCTTCTTAATTGATCTTATTAATTAATTAATTAATCAATTCAATTGCTACGGCCTACTTTATTATATATATTATTACTTACCTAATATTGCCTATTAACCTCCCAAAATAACCTGCGAATCTAATTTACATTTTTTAAATAGAATTTTGATGCATATTCAATTTTTTTATCTTCCGTAGATTAAAATATATATTACGAAATAGTTGATTGTGTTTTGAGATTGAAATTCTTTTATATATTAGGAATAAAAAAAAAGTTTGTCTTTCTTCAATCTAGAAATTAGAATTTTGTATGTTAAAATCTTGTTTGAATTTTCGTTTTGATGGTTGTTTATGTGTGGGGTTTATAGATGATGATAATAGCTTTTGCTTCCATGGTTTTTAATTGAAGCTGCAAAATTGTCAAATCTAATTGCCGTGTGCATTTGTGATACCGCTTAGAGAATAGCATTACAAGTGGGATAGGTGCAATGCAATAGTGCCAATGGGAATTGTCAATGCAAAGCGCCAATTATCAATAAAATAAAAACATTTGGTCACTTTCATATCTTTGCCACCCTATGGAAGTTGGCTAAAAAACTTTCATATTCCATTTGAAATGCGAATCCACACCCATAATAATTGTCTTCATTTTGAGGGAAATTGAAAGAGACCGGTCCTTATACAACTTTGAGAATTGTCTTTAAAGTATAGACAATTGACTATATTTCTCACCTAGTTTGGTTCAATACCTTAGCTTAAATTGCGGTTTATTAAAGCTAAATCAATTCAAATACATTACGTGAACTCCAATGACTACTTGGGTAGTATTTCCCCCAATTTCGTTTAAATTATGGACACTGCACTATTGATATGTATATGTATAAAATAATGATAATGTCTTTTTCTTTATATGAATAATGTCAATTTCAAAATTATTTGTTAAGAGTGTTCATTTGAATATTGCTTTCTCTTTGGCGATAACGTTGGGCCAAACAGCTAACTTTTGGCCTTGGGGGAGATGTTAATGTGATTATTGTAGGTTTTGACCTTAAGCATGTTATAATAATAAAACATTTTTCCTAAACCCAATAATTAAACGATTTGTCAATTTAATCCAACCAAAGTGTAAACTCAATATATGACATTTTTGGTTGGAATGAATTCCGTGAATAAAATAATCATTTATTGGTTGTCATGATTAAGGAGGTCAATTTGTGGAATAACATCGATTGTGCATTATTAAACAATTCCTTAAGTGCATAATTAGGAGATGGGTCCCTTGCATAAAAAAAAGAAAGTGATTAGTTTAATTAAATATTGTTGACGGTGTAACATTTGATAAATTATTTGAATCCACAGCGTTACATTCCAATTAAAAAAGAGGTACTAGCTAGGTAGGTTTTATTTTGAAAAAACGGTATGTTTCTTTAATTAGAGATAAATTGGGATTGTCAAATGGGTGGGAATTAATTAAGAAGTAATATTGCTATAAAAATAGCACATATCATGATGTGTTGTAGTTGGATGGTGCATTGCACATTGGAATCAAATTGCACTCTGCATACACAATTAAATTGAATAAATTAATGGTAAGGTAAGGCAACCAAACCAAGACATAGACATAGAAACACACAATCCCATGTCTCTTAGTTGTGAAAAAGAAATGTGAATAAAAACTTTATAAAAAAAGAAAGAAAGAAAAATGGGTTGGTCCCCTATTTATAGAATCACATATCCACTTCATGTGGGGTCATATATACATATATATATATATATTTTTTTTTTCATTGAAACTTTGTATTCGCAAGCTAAGCTACTGTAGTTGCATATCTCCATGAACACTCATATTATATTGATAAAGATAGATACATATTCCAACAAAGACTAAAAAATGATATGTGCTCCGAATTGATCGTCACGTACACACTACGCACAAGGCCAACCAAATGCCGACTATGAGGAAAGTGACACTTGACCCAATGCCAATTTTAAGTATCTAGCTTAGGTCCATTTCTTCCTCCTTCTCATCTCTTCTTCTTTTGCCTTTATTATCCTTTTGTTTTGTAAGGCCATAGAGAAAGGTACTCGGTGGTGTAAATGTGTGTCACTTAAGTTGCCCACTTAGATGATATATATATGTATACACACACACCCCATATTCCATTATTATTATTTTTTCGGTTGAGGATGGTGGGGCTTGGCCCTTTCAAAGTTAAAATTAATGGCTAGTACAAATCATAGAATATGAATATGGATCCTATCAAACAGGCAGCAGGCATGGGGGCCATGATGGGAACCCTAACTTTTTCTTCCTTTGTGAAAAATTAAAAGGTCCATCATCTTGCAATTGATTTTGATTTTGTTTTTGTTTTTGTGTTTGCCTGTCACTTTCTTTTTTCCATTAATGCGTTTTTTTTCTTTTTTTTTATTTTTATTTTTTTACCTGAAGAC
The DNA here is from genome assembly GCA_947683625.1 of Mallotus nudiflorus. Lineage (NCBI taxonomy): Eukaryota > Viridiplantae > Streptophyta > Magnoliopsida > Malpighiales > Euphorbiaceae > Mallotus > Mallotus nudiflorus. The sequence goes on along the minus strand of CANTUR010000058.1, from coordinate 3,829,048 downwards.
CCCACCATATGCCAGCATCACAAGCCATCTATTGGAGCAAGTCGAGAAGCTCTACAACTTTGATGGCCCCAATGCGGCATTTATTGATTTTAAACACAAAACAAAACATATCTACATAAACAAATCAATTGTTAATAAAGTCGTACTACATAATTAATAGAGTGGGATTAATATTTTAGGTATGATTGTAACCTCAAATTAAAGTATTTTTTACATTGAAGAATTCTCGGGTTTGGTGTAATGCTGAAGTGGTGTAGAAGACTACTGCATATTTATTAATTAAGCATAATCTTGGGGTTACATCAATGCAATTAATTTTTAGTAATTGGCAAAGGTTTGTGATGATGTATCCCTCCTCTTACTCTGCGCAAACCCCCATTCAACAGTGCTAATAAAGGGGATCAAGAGAGTAATGGGTAATATAATTTATCATTTGAAAAGGCACAGTGGGTCAAGATAAAGAATCCACAAAACCCAAAAAGGAAGAAGGCACAAACCCATTATTCACCTAGAAAATCATATCTTACACGATGAATATCGTTTCTTTTCCTCCTTTATGTGGGGAATTTCAATGACCTGCCACGAGTCTACTTTACATGGATGGATTATTTGGTGTGATGGGTGGAGTAAGGCTAAAGATAGAAAAGCGCATTATTTATTGCAATTTTGAATCCAAATAACCCCACTATGAAACATTGCTAAGAGAAAAAGATTAATAAAGACCCCTCCTCAAAAGCAAAGTTAGACAACTATTCTTTTTCTAGGCTTGGCACATTTACTGTGCGAAGTGTAAACATCAGCTTCCCCCACTAGCTACAACTCTCACTCATCCCATTAATGGATCTTGAAGATTGTGGTTGCTAACCCAACTCCTCCATCTTTGGTAAAATCATTGCTTTTTTCTCACCTCATTTCATTACGCACTTCGGTTTAAAGTTGCTGCAATAGTTCTTTCCTTTCTACATTAGGCACTCCCAAAAAGCTAAATCATCCCATGTTGGCTAGGTACATGTGATGCAATGTAAGTGGGCAAACATCATATAAGTAAGCAAATAGAATGGATTTTCCATGTGGACGGATAGGCTGAAGAGATGTTTGATTGGACTAAGTAATGGATTAAAAATAAAAAATATTAAAAGCTAGAAAAGTGATTCCAATGAAATGATGCCTATCAAGAACAAAGAGACATGTACTATATATATATATATACATAATTAAATCTTTCCCCTATCTTTCACTTGCCCTTTTGCAAGTTTCACATTCCCACTTTGAAAAAGACATGAGAATTGAATTGAGTCTGGAGTTGACAACATGACATTACGAAGAATCATCCAACACACTCTGGACCATACAAATGGAGGAGAAATTTGGTAATATATTCCACAATTGAGCGCAAATATTATTGTGCTATCATCAACAACCCATTTCTCATTTTTGGGGATATTATTGGGCCTACCAATAATGGACCATCAACTTTTTTCACCTTAAATTTGGACCCTTTTTTATGCTGTACATGCATCAAGTATTATATATGCCATAGGGATCAATGTGCTCGTGTTTTTATTTCAATGTGAACCAAACCGAGTCTTACAGTCAATAACTGAGCTGAACTAGTCACTTCTTAGCTGTATTTGAAAACTCTCCATACATGAACTAAGCTATACTTTATCACTAACTAATCTAACGACACTATTGGCTTGTAATCTTAATGACATTTCAACTATTGTTAATGGAGGATCATTGCACAATCACAAAGATTACATCAATTATAAAAATAATATATTCAACTTTCAATCAATCGCATTTTGGATGGCTCACATTGCTTTGAAATTGTGAATGCTTCCTTTTGTATTTTTTTGACAACTTGAAAAAAAATGTTGGATTTTTTGTACCCATTTTAGCAGCAGATGCCAATGCTTTCAACTGACATTGCTAGAATATACATCATTTCACCCTCTGTCTTTGCCCAAATTTTCCAAGAAGTTGAAGAAAAGTTTGATAATACAGCTATAGGAAACTTCACAGTATTGTTAAAATGTTAAAACTTGGTATTGAAATAAATTCAACCGCTATTGGAATTCCCTTCTTATTGAGGGCAAGAATTAGCGTAGCCTTCCCATTTCCCATTTCCCATTTCCAAAAAAAAAAAAAAAAAAAGGAAAGAAAATTATGGTGAAAATAATAAAGAAACATTTAAGGCCTAACAAATAACAATAAAAAATGGGCCACTTGAAGCAACCAGACAGGAGTGATTAAAATCATTGGGCCTGAAACTGGGCTCCACCATGAGCTGATGATTTATCTGCCAAAATCAATAAATATGAATGGGACTTCGTTTCAGTGAAAAGACTTCTCTAAGTGTATAATGAGGATGTTGCACAGCCTGTGACTGATCCCACTCTGTCACCACATCCATTTCATTGATCTGGACTTTTTCATGAATTACATTGTGCAGACAGCAGACATGTATCTAGATGCAGATATGCCAAGACGCTTCATCACTTTTTTGTCATTTTTATAAGGTCATTCAAATCCTAAGCATGTCAAGTGGGTGAATTATTTGTGAATTTGGTTGAACTCTTTAGTTGTAATGAGTATTTGGTTAGAATTTTCAGTTCAAGTCCATTATTAATTAACTCCATGCATCAAGGTTACTTAAGGATAATCATTCATCCCTTATACATTTTTTTTTTAAAGAAAATATAGTATCTCGAAGTAGCTCCATCTATGATCCACATTCCATGTGGGTGTCTCTATAAGTGTGTAAATACTTGAGAAATATCCTGCCAAACTCTGTACTTTTTCACCTTGATAACAACAGATCATTGGTGCCAATGTTTCATGATGCAACATAAGAACAAGTGGAGATGTATAGTAGACATCAATTGCGTGTCGGTGTACCAAACATAATCAATATTTCTCACGCATACTGCCCAAGTGATAAACGCTTATTGAGGAGGAGAGTAAGAGATATTGATAGGCTCAAACCTGACCTGACCTAAGTTTGGAATTGTATCAATACATAGTACATTACACAAGTGTATTGTCATAAAAAAAACATCCAATTGAGAAAATTACAGGTCGAATCGTTGCTCCCTATCTCCTCTCTCGTAGTGTTCGAATTTAACCATCTCATTTATGAAAAAAAAAAAAAAAAAGCGCATTGTCATCACACTCACAGAGAATGACTTTCACCTGCATATTGTCTTCATACAATACAGTACATGCATATTAGAAGTAGAAAAAAAATTAATAAACTTTCAAAACGGCATCTGATTGCTCAAATTGATCTCTTTACGACCGCTGAGTGCTACGAACTTATCATTAAACAACAACAATGGACATTTATCAATTAAATTAGAGCCATCATAGGCATCTTTGAGGAACACAGTACCTCTTGCTCCTTTGTTGGTGATATAAAATATACCATGATGCTTTACCAAACAAAGCAGCAGTCTAGATGGTAGCAAAAACTCTGAATGAAATGCATCCAACTGCATAGATGTCAACTTCTTTTCCATTGTCAAGCTAAGGAGCTCATGAAGCACTGCCACCGCACGCTTTCTTGCCTTTGGATCAGCAGCTTCAAATCTCCTTGCATTCAAGTATGGAGATGGAAACTCCAGCCTATGCCACCTCTCAAGTTCCTCAAGAAAGCTCGCATTTGGCCTAAAACCAGCAGGAAAATGCATCCTGAAAGCAAATGGACCAAAGAAGTTGCCATCCTTTGATATTCTAACCATTTTCCTTGATGGGTTAGAGGTGGGAACTCCTTCAAGTGCTAATCTTTCCTCCCGAGCAGTAACTGGTAACGAAGAGTCCCAATTCTCTAAATGAAGATAAGCTTTTCCACTGAAATCTTTCACTGAAAAAAAGTCAGGGTATTTGGGAATCAAAGAGTTCTTGAAGTCTTGAGGCAAACCTAATTCATTTCGAATAAATGTAATCTTTTCTAAAGGCACTCTGCAATCAATTGACAACATTAACAACTTCCTTAAGTTCTTAACAAGAATAGGTTCCATCAACTCTCTAGCTTTAGCTTCTTCATTGGCAATCTTCACAGCTTTATCGGTGAGAGTAACAAAAGGGGGTGTTCCGTTATTGCCACCACCTACACGGAATATTGAAGAATACTTCTCGATGATCGCCATGAAATTCCATTTTTGGACAAATCCAACTTGTTTCTCGAGGTCTCGAAGGCGAAGATATTGGTGTTTTTGAGATTGTATAATGGATTTCAGGTGTAAGATAAGAGTTGGCTTTTTTTGTAAGTCCATAACTCTGTCAAGCTCATAGACTCTGTGATATATTTTCTTTCTGGGTCTTTTTCCACAGCTTGATTTTTGTTTTATCGGAATCCACATTGCGCTTGATTTTAGAAATGGAGTAGAAGATTGGAATTCGTAGAGGTTTTTTATGCGTAAAAAACATGATTTTGGAGATTTGTGTAAGTTCAAATATACGCATGATTTGAGCATTTTGGCAGGAGGCAAAGAAGGTGTCGTTGAGGCAAACAATCAAACAGTTAGACTGCGAAGTGAAAAAAATTAAGACAACTATAAGCAGGTGACGGGATCTTTCATTAGGTAGAAACTGGCCATGTTTAACGGGATCGTGAAGGGAGACTTCGATGGCAATGAACTCATTATCTCCGATCGCAACTACACACGTTTCAGTAATCTGTATGCTCACGGAGTCCAATTTTCACCATAGATGACTGGTGGCAATTTGTGACTGACTGGATTGTATGTTTGGACTTGTTCTCCATTTAGACCCACTAACCAAGCTAACCATGTGAATTTCTGGGCCTCGGGCTATCTTTGACATTCAGTTTGCATTTTTATTCTTAAGATGCAAACTGAATATGGATTTGAATTGTGGTAACTATATGTCTATATCATTTTCTTTAATTTTTGGTATATGCAATGTGGTTACGTGTTATTTCTAGTGGATTGTTGCTTGCACCAACTACACTTGCTGAGTTAGGATCACCATTTTACTCTACAATTTCTCGATTGAGTGATAAGAAATGTACGACTCAATCAAAAGTAAGCTTGTTTATTTTTCGTTTTTTGCCGCTTAAGAAGATTTTATATTTTACCCTAAACCCTAAAAGGAATCGAGTAACTAGATATGACACAATTTAGCTGGTAAATATTCATGGAGAAATGTCTGAAGTGTCGAAACCTCTGCAAAGAAAAAAAAGGTCAAAGACTATATATTTCATTCTCAATGTATTTTCAAAAAAAAAAAATGTTATAAAATGTACAAAAGAAATTACAAGTTTAGTAGAGACAAACAATCTATGTGCCCACTTTGCCAAGTAAGTGAATTACAGAAAAAAAAAGTAGCAATTCTCTGCTCCGCAAAGAGATGTTCTTCAACATCGATCTTCATAACCCTCTCATAGTTAGGCATAGATCTGTACATGCATGCCTTCCAACAATGAAGAACATCTACGAGCCGTGTGCAATATTCAACCAAAACCCTGCAGTAAATTTAAGAGTCATGCACACTAGGAATCAATCAAGAATTTACACAAGTCAAAACATTTTGCATATCTTCAAAATGTTTAATTAAACTTTTGATAGAGATGACAAAATTCCATGCCATTGCCTTCAAATCCCCAGCAGAAAGCCTGCCTTTTTTAACACATCAATTTATGAAAATCAATGGAATACGGGGCTGCTGTCTTACCGAAAGCAAGCTAAGTTGCACGTAGGTGATTCGGGGCAGGAGTCTCAAGTATTCTTCTCTTCAGACTTTGGTTCAGACGGATTTGGATGTTCCAAGTATAGTTGCAGACACAATGGCTCGCTGCTCATTGACTTGATTGGGGTTATAAGCGGAGGTTGTTGCCATTGTTTTGTGTCGGTTGGGATCCATAGTTCTGCATCCCTGCTGGTGCCAACGTTAGGAATGGAACGAAAATAGGCTGTTATCTCCCACCGGCAATCTACTTACAGAATTGACCGCAAATAAGCAATAACAAATAAAGGAAAATGTTCAACAGTCCCACTTAACACCAAAATGCAATTGTTAACATGCTGCAAATGAAGTGAATTACCACGCGGGAGAAGCTTTGTAAGAGGTGCTGAGACAGAGAGTTTCATCAAGAATGATCTAAGAGAAAACTCCAAGCTACCTTCATTATATAAACACCGGTTCTAGTTCATTCTCAGCTTGAACATGAATCTTTCCACCGGAACGTAATCAATGTTAGAAAAGATCACTGCGACTCGGTCTACCAATCCCTGATTTTGTTTTCAAGAAATCTATATCAAATGAAAGGATCACGCCATAAAAGATCATAAAAGGAGAGGGGAAAACAGAAGTACCTTTTGGATAAAAGGCAGAAGAGAAGTAACAGCAGAGTGAATGTAACCTCTGAGCTGTGAATGTTTAGCTCTGTGAACCACAACATTCAAGTACCTTCTCCCCTCAAATGCACCGCTTGGGTACACTCCTTTCACAAAAACTACCGATGTCACTGCTACCTCCAAGAATTCCACTAATATCCTCGCCGTTTCGTCTGCCATTTCTTGATTCTCTTCGAAAATAAACAAAAAGATGAGATTTTTGAATCAGCTGAAGTTAGAAGATAGTCACAACCACAGATAGCGTACGATTTTCTCTGCGTTCCATCAGCCAGGGAAAATGCCTTTACGGATCGAACAGGAATCGCGAAAATTAGGGAATGATTTCTGAAGCCACGGCATGTCGTTGTGAGGGAAGCCCATGGGCCCAATGTAAATTGTTGACTGGAGAGCCATTGGGCCCTTACTCATAGGCGGATGGCCATCGTGTTATTGTTTGTTAGTCTAGGGTTTTAAGTTTTCTGGTATCCGTTATTTTACAGAAGAAGAAGAAGAAGAAGGAGGAGGAAGAAGGGCTAGTAAATCAACGTACTAAGAAAGAAAAACTATGGCAACAGAGAATAATGGAGAAATAGAGACAACGAAAAAGAAGAAGCACAAAGGAAAGCATGATAGGCCAAAGCCATGGGACGAGGATCCGAACATCGACCATTGGAAGATTGAGAAATTTGATCCTTCGTGTAATGAAGGCGGCATGCTCGAAGTCAGCTCTTTCTCTACTCTTTTCCCTCAATACAGAGGTCCTTATTTATATCCATCTCTTTTAATTTTCATGTCTTTTTCATTATTATTTTATTTATTTTTTTCATTATTTTGTACGAACACAGAAAAATACTTGCAAGAAGTTTGGCCAATGGTGAAATCTGATTTGAAAGAGTTTGGTGTTGCGTGTGAGCTCAACCTTGTAAGTTTTTGTTTTTTCTTTTTGGGGAATAAATAAACCATGTTTAATTGCAAAATTATGCTATATATGGCATTATTCTTACATTTCCTTTAGAATTTCTAGACATTTCGCAAGTGATTTTTCTTGGAGGCAATGAATTGATTGCTAATGTCTTTATTTTGTGAATCAATTTGTATATTTTGTTGCTGTATTTGCTGGTTAGGTTGAGGGGTCGATGACCGTTTCAACTACAAGAAAAACAAGGGATCCTTATATCATTATCAAAGCAAGAGATCTTATTAAGCTTTTGTCGCGGAGTGTTCCTGCTAGGCAGGTGCAGTTTTTACATGTTTATTCTCATTTACCATTTGCCTATGTGTTTTTAATATGTGATATCTCATAATCATATTGTTCATCTTATAGTGTTAGTTATATTATCATGGCTTTCTCTCTTTTTTAAAGAATTCTGTTTGTTGACGTTATAATAGGCAGTCAAAATTCTGAATGATGAAGTCCAATGCGACATTATCAAGATTGGCAACTTGGTTCGCAATAAGGTATTTTATTTTATCACTTCAATTTCATGTATGTTTCATATTTATTTGGTATTTTATCCCTTCAATTTCATGTATGTTTTGAGCAATAAGTTCCAGGCATTTGACGACAGTTTTAGTTAAACATGGCTCGGTTTGTCTTTTATTCCATTATCTTGATTATGTCAGAAAATATGTGCTGTGTTGAAGGAACTAACCTGAAAATCTTCCTCTGGTATTTTGCTATTTGCAAGTGTAACAACTTGATTGTTAAGTCTTCAAGAGCACATCAAAATTTCTGTTACTGTTTGCAGGAGAGATTTGTTAAAAGAAGACAGCATCTTGTGGGTCCAAATTCTTCCACTTTGAAGGTTTGCTCAGTTTCTTAATTCTAATTTTAAGTTTTTAGGCAAGTTTTCACAACCCAACTTTTCCAGTGCCCTTTCCCCATTGTAAAACGAAAGCTTATGATAAAAGGGTGCCAGCATATAGACAAATATTCTTATCATGTTTAGTTCTTTCCGTGGCTTATTGTCCATCATTTGTTGATGCAGGCACTTGAGATTCTAACAGGATGCTACATTTTAGTCCAGGTAACTGTTAATTCCATGTAATTTTGACAGTCAAGTTAAGTAGTTTTTCCTGTCATCGGTTAAATACGATATTATTACTTGTATGTGTTTAAAATCTGTGAAATTGAATAGGGAAACACTGTGGCTGCTATGGGATCATTTAAAGGTCTAAAACAAGTCAGAAGGATTGTGGAAGACTGCATACAGAATAAAATGCATCCTGTATACCATATCAAGGTGCATATAACTTAACAAGGTTTCTTTTCCAATTTTTTTTTACTTGGATTTTGCTTGAAAGTAAATTAAGTCTCCCCTCTCTGTTTGATTTTCCTCCTATGTAGACTCTCATGATGAAGAAAGAGCTCGAAAAGGATCCAGCACTTAAAAATGAGAACTGGGACAGGTTCCTTCCGAAGTTTAAGAAGTATGATATATACCTTGTTCTTTTTCTTATATTAAAATCAACAAAAAGTAGCTTTTTGTTGTCTTCGTTTTCCATTTTTGTATATTGATGTGCATACAACCTTTTCAGGAAAAATGTCAAACAAAAGAAGGTTAAGACCAACGAAAAGAAACCATATACACCCTTCCCTCCAGAACAACAACCTAGGAAGGTAAGATAAATACTCCTGCTCTCCAAAATATTGAGTTCATTAATGCATGCATTTGCAGACATTTTTATCTAATCAACTATTCCATCTTTTTGTTTGTCCTTACCTGAAAAGTACTCTATTTGTTTTGTTTTGTTTTAAGTGCTTATTAAATCTGATTGTTGATGGCTTTGATCAATTTAAGATCATTGTTTATGCTTTTGTAGTTGCTGCATATATGCTGATATCTTAGGGATCAGTTGTGTTGTCTGCTAGACTTTCTTTTATGAGTTTTTTTTTTCTCATAATTGGTATGATGTGTTCTGCAATATGTGCAGATTGATATGGATATGGAATCAGGAGAATACTTTTTGAACAACCAGAAGAAACAAGCAAAGAAGTGGCAAGAAAAACAACAGAAGCAAGCTGAAAAAACGGCTGAAAACAAAAGAAAACGAGAAGCAGCATTCATTCCTCCTGAGGTTCTATTCTGAAATTCTTATGGCTAGTTTTCTTTTTCATCTTTTGCCTCATCTTTCTTCGTATAAGAATAACCTCAATGATATTTCTTTGGACATCATAGGAACCCAGAGAGCAGGATGCGGGTAAAAATGAGGAAAAAAGCACTGATGTGGCTGCCATTGCCTTGTCAATAAAGGTATTAATGAATTTCCTCAAAATCTTGTTTGCTTTTCATATGGAAGTATGCTTACGGGTATTGGGTTTATTATCTTTACCAGAACAATTCCCAAAAGTTGGAAATCATGTTTATGAGATGTTTTTTGTAATGGTATTGGGTTTATTATCTTTACCAGAACAATTCCCAAAAGTTGGAAATCATGTTTATGAGATGTTTTTGTAATTAAAAAAAAAAGTGATGTTTCGCGTTGGTTTTTTTTGCAGAAAAAGGTGAAGGAGTTTGGGAAGAAAAAGGCTATTGAGAACATTAATGCAGAAAAATATATTGCCGCATCAGGAGAGCTACCCAAGAAAAAGAAATCAAAGCATGTGTAGCATACAAGTTCTGCACGAGAAAAATTATTTATGTTCTTTAGCAAAGCTGCATGCTGTTGCTTGTGATATGTTTGGATTCTGATGTGTTTACGGGGCACTAATATGTCTCAAAACTGTTCACCTTTCCCCGTATTAAGAAAAGTTAATGCTGATTTTTTTTGATAGAAAAATCATACTTCCTATTTTTTTTACCGGTCCAGCTTCCTACTTGTACCAAACGAAAGAGCATTCCCAAGATGTTAAAAAAAAAAAAAAAAAAGAAAAGCGTTCCCAACGGTCCCTTTGCTGCTTCCCGTGCGAGAGAGTTATAGGGTGGGAAATCCGCCAGTGTTTTATTTTACTTTTTGCTACAATTAAATTTCTAGGGTACAACAGGACTGCTACAAACAGTTCATTAATGCATCCCCATGCATGAGATCCCTTTCGATATCCACAATGGTGTAACGGTATTGAATTAATTTAGATCGTATAGTTAGGTATTATTATAAATTTAAAAAAAAATTAATAAAATGTATCATATTAATAAAAAATATTAAATAAATTTTAACATCTAATGTAATAAATTAAGAATTATTTAAAAAATATATTTTTATACTAAAAAATATATATTTAAAAAATAACAAATATAATATAAAAATTATTATTTACTATAATAAAAATGACATAAGAGAATACTTCAAACCTTTAATATGTAATTAATTTTGTCCATCTAATTTATATAGTAGCAATAATTTCTCTGAAATTTAATCTCCACGAAGTTTATATGCAGTTATTCATGCTTTTAATAATTTGTCTTTTGTAATTATTATACATTATAAAATTAATTATATATAATTAAGAAAATAAATAAAATTTATATATATAACAATAAAATTTATATATATTTCAATAATATAACAATAATTTTTCACAAATAAATAAAAAATTAAAAAAAGTTACATTAAACATAATTACAACAAATACATTGTTAACTCCAATTCAAAATAATCCTAAAAAAATGTAAATTGTATTTTATTTACAATAGTCTTTAAAAAATAATTATAAAATTAAATTTATTTTACTCCTTTAAAAAAAATAATTTTATTTTACTAAATAAATACAAAGTAATTATATTAAAGATAAACATAAAATAATTAAGCTAATTGACCTAAACTTCTCTTTTGCACTACATCTTTTCTTAGACTGATTCTTCTTTTTTTTTTTTTTTTTTTAGCTACAGGCTCTTCTTCTTCTTCTTCACGTTTGGACAAATATCAACTGACATGCCTTACAAAATAACAAATAATAGCCGTTATTTCCAAATCGGCCAGTAAATAGCCAGATCATCCACCAAATCCGGCGATCTATATATATAGCCAAATCGATCCGCTCCCTTAAAAATCCGATACGAACCGTTTTTTAAAACCCTGGAAAGGTCCCAATGGCGCAGATTGTGACGGCAGGCCTGCTGGCAAAAATACCTTTTTTTTAATTTTTTGGAAATGCTGGTAAAAATACTTGTGCAATGGCATTGTCCTACTTCTGCTAAGCATACAGTACTAACGGTGCTTATACAACAGAGAGGAATTATTAGCGACTCGCCAATAACGGTGCTAAATAAACAGAAGCACAGGAAAAAGAGTAGCAGCACAACTCAAGGTTGTTCTTATCGCCACTGACATGTCATAATGTTCATATTCATATGACTCTCAACTCCTATTTTTCCTAAAAGTAAAGAGCAACAACAACCTGGCCAAGCACCCAACAATTGCGAAGAATTTTTCAATCATACGCACACAGCGTGCATAAAGAGCTGAACAAGAGTTTATAAAACATACCACCTGTTGCAGAAATGGCCAAACAGAGGAAGCTATCATCCGAAAGCAAAAATAGAGTTTATAATATAATCAACCAATCTTGGCTGAAGGGTTCAAAACAGCGACAACATAAAGACATCACTTTTGACCTCGTACTAGAACAAACATTAAATTGACAACTAACCCAATTAAAACATTGTACTCAACGGTGACAAAAATTAACAACCAAAACCAAAGGTAAAAGGCACAAAAAAAAGAAGAAAAAACATTGTCCTCTAGATCATCTTCCATCAACAATTTGATTACAGCTTGTCCTCGAACTCGGAGAGAGGTGTCATCTGCTCTTTCAAACCTTTTCTCTTGCGGATCTCTGTAACAAGCGTTGCTGCCTGTGAACCTGCCTCCATTGGATCAGAAGACATCATGTCCCAATGATCAAACACACATTGTGGGAAGGCTTGTCCAGATGTGGCAGCCCTCAATGTGCCAGAGAAACCAAATGACTCAACAACTGGAAGATATGCCTTGATGTTGTACAGAGGAGTACCAGGCCTCTGCATTTCCTCAAACACATGACCACGTTTCTGATTAAGAACACTATAGATACCACCAAGAGCCTGCTCTGGGGCTTGGATCTCAACAAGATAAACAGGCTCAAGGAGCCTGGGCTTGGCTGTTAGCTGTGATGCATAGATGACCCTCCTAGCAGTTGGAATGACCTGACCACCACCCCTGTGAATAGCATCAGCATGAAGAACGACATCACATACTTCAAAGCAGATACCTCTCATGTTTTCTTCAGCCAATGCACCCTCCTTCGAGGCCCACTGGAAACCTGCAACAACAGAATCCTTAATTTCATTCAGGTATTGCACTCCCTTACACATATCAACAACCATATTAGGGCCAGTAGTTTCAGGTCCAAAACACCAAATCTTCTTAGCCAGATCCTTGTCCCAGCCAAACTCCTCGGATAAAATCTTTGCACGAGCCTTGGGATCATCCCTTGGACCAATACGTCCCTCATCAATTGCTTCAGCAAGACCATCCTCCATAGGTCGTGCCTCCATGTAAAGACGGTTGTGCTTGTTTGGAGATTTGCTCATCACTGTACGACAAGATTTCTCAAGCACAGTCTCACGGAATGACACCACAGGGTCTGATTTAGTGATCTCAGCTCCACCCATGAAATCATCCTGCAAATCCTTCAAACAGATCTCAAGATGCAACTCTCCTGCACCAGCAATGATGTGTTCTCCAGATTCCTCAATAGTACAGACAACCATAGGATCAGACTTGGCCAAACGCTTCAGACCTTCAACAAGCTTGGGCAAATCAGACGCAACTTTACATTGAACAGCCACACGGACAACTGGTGAGACAGAGAATTTCATAGCACGAATAGGATGGGCATCAACTTCCTTCTCATTTGTCAAAGTTGCATTCTTAGTGATAAATTGATCCAAACCAACCATTGCAACAGTGTTACCACAAGGAACATCCTCAACAGTTTCTTGCTTCTTCCCCATCCAAATAACAGTTCTTTGAACACTCTTAACATATAAATCCTTCTTTTCACCAGGAACATAATTTGGACCCATGATCCTCACCTTCAAACCAGTTGAAACCTTTCCAGAAAACACACGACCAAAAGCAAAGAATCTGCCCTTGTCAGATGCTGGAATCATCTTGGAAACATAAAGCATAAGAGGGCCATTAGGATCACAGTTTCTGATTGCATTCGCATAAGTATCATCAAGAGGACCCTCATACAAGTTCTCAACACGATACTTCTGCGCCGTGGCAGGAGAGGGAAGGTGAAAGATCATCATTTCTAGAAGAGCACTGCTTGCAGGTAGCCAGGTCTGCATCACACGCTTCATAAGAGCCTTGCCCATCAATTCTTTCTCATCAGACTTCATGGTAACACCAAGCTTTTGCAACATTGGCCAGAGTTTATCCTTCTGGTCATTCATGCAAGTGTTGATAATTTGCTTAATAGGCTCATAACAGAACTGCACAAAGCCGCGTTTGCACGTTGGAGAGCCAGTGTTCTTGGTGGTCCACTTCTTGGTGGCAGGATCAAAGAAGTTCTCACCCCACAGTCTTTCCATCATCTTAGACTCATCAACTCCGAACTTTGAGGCATACATCTTGGCAAAGTTTGTCAAAGTAAATGCCCAACCATGCAACCCAGCTGAGAATGCAACAGTGCCTTTCTCTGGGTAGACCTGACAATCACCAAGGAGGGGATCCTCATAGGTGGCCATGATGACATTAGCATTCTCAATAACCCTTGAAAATGTTTGGTAAGCCTCCTCACCATCAACCTGGAGCTCAAGGAAGCACCTGTCCATCTTATTCACAGTCAACACAGGCCTGATTCTTTCACCCAAAGCCTGGCGAAGCACAGTCTCAGTTTGGACACAAACACCCTCAATGCAGTCAACCACAACAAGTGCACCATCAGTGATACGAAGAGCAGCAGTAACTTCAGATGAGAAGTCAACATGCCCAGGAGAATCAATGAGATTGATAAGATACTCATTCCCTTGTTTCTCTCCCTTGTAGCTCTTAAGGGACTCATCAGACATCTCATAGTAGAGTGAGATGCCAGTAGATTTGATGGTGATACCACGCTCTGCCTCATCCTGGCGAGTATCAGTCATACGGACATCACCAGCAACTTCTTGTGCAATAATTCCAGCAGCAGCCACAAGAGAATCGGTAAGGGTTGACTTTCCTGCAAAGAAACAGCAGAAATATTAAAAATAATAGCAGAAGAGAGATCAATTCACCAGTTAAAAGTAAATAATTATGTACAAAAACATTTTAAATTTTTCAGAAGCCAAATAAATGAGTACTCAAGAATGATAAATAATAAGTACTCCTAAACACAAAATCTGACAGAAGAAGCAAATCTGTTACTTGAGCACAGCCAAAAAAATAAATCGACAAATAATAAAAGTAAAAGAAGACTTACCATGATCGACATGGGCAATAACAGACATGTTACGAATGTTGTGCTTGTAGTCCATAATACGACGAAGCTCCTCAGCTGTAAACTTCACCTGCAGAAACCAAGAATTTCTTTGTGTGAGCACTATGCAAAAGCAGATAAAAACATGCACTACAAAAATGATATGGTGAAAAAATACATACCATGTTGACTAGTCTGGGAATTCAACAACGAAATACTATATATAAAATCACCTGTACAGATAATTAAGAAACGTTATAGTTAAAATCCATTGAAGCTGAAAGTTGAAAACACAACTAATCTGAAATTCAATAAGATAGCAGAAGAAATACTGTGTCCATGTTAGGTTCAAAACAAAAGGACATTGGCATAGAATGACAAAACTAAGCTCCAACAATTCATATACGCCCGCAGTGCTAATATAATCAAAATTAACAAATAGGGAGGACCACCTTATGAAACTTCTTATCTAGATGGAAATTAAGAAAATTCGAAGCTAGGAATATTGATTGAAAAAGAAAAGATTTGAAAAAATATCTTATAACTATTCTTTTTTGACTCTAAATGTTGGAATCGTCAATTTCATTGTATCAGAAAATATCACTGTAATGGAAAGACTAAAATTAAAAAAATAATATAAATAAAAAATACAATTAGGGATTTGTTGAATTCTCAAATTTTGAAGATATTGATTTTTGACAAATCAAGCCAATAGGATCAGGAAATGCAAATAACATAAAAATCAACAAATAGCCAAGTCATGAAATGCAAGTAAGTAATACATTTCCTTGCAAAAACATTTAGTATCAAAATCTACAAAAATAATCTAGAAACAGAAACAACAGAGATAACTGCATAAAAACAGAAATAATTTTTATTGAGAAATAAACAAATAAAAATAACTAATCATTTCTCAAACAATAAAGATGCCAAAACACGAATAATTTCTCAAGCAACTTTAAGACTTTGCTATTTGCATCACTAATCATCTTCCTCTACACAAATAAAAATCATTTCAAGTCAGAAGGATTACGAATCTAAGGCATATCAACCAAACAGCCACAAAATTAAGAGTTTCAATCGATTCAATGGCAAATAATCGACGATAAACATCAACAAGATTCAATCAAAACAGAGAATCAAGTAACAGAAGAGAAGCGCGAGAGAGTTACCAAGTGGTCAAAAGATCGAAGAGACAGAGGGGGCGAGAGACCAGAGAGGGTTTCAGGACGCCACTCTCCGCGGTATGGATTTGTAAAGTAAAAGCCACTTGCTCCAAATGAAGGGTATATATTCAATATTCTGTATTGCGACACTCTAGGGTTAGGGTTTTTTTTTTTTTTTTTTTTTTTTCTGGGCTTCGAGTTAAGTCGGCAATTCGTTGGGCCAAGGTCACTTTATATGAGCCCACGACAGCAATTGATCAAAGAATATGGTGAAGCTAACCTTATATTGTATTACTATACTATGGTTATTCAGTGGGACGGACCACAAATTCCACGATGCTTAATAATTATTGAGATTTAATGAGAAAAATGATTAATTTGTCTTGTCAGATTTTAGTCCATAAACCATTTGTATATTTGAAACTGTTTATTATAGGAAGGTCAATTTATAAATATAAGACTTTCTATCATTGAAAAAAAGAAAATAGAGGGAAGATAGAAAAAAGATTTTCTTCCGGTTACTCATTTTTCTTAAATAATAAGTGATTTTTGACAATTTTTAACCTGAAATCACTCCATACATCTTTTTTATAATTTTTTTTTTAAATAAGTGATTGTTCTATATAAATTTGAGTTTATTTTGTTTTTTATGATTTTGTCGTTTTGTTACGATATTTTATTTTTAGTCATCTTATTGTAGTCTTTTATTTGTATTTGGACAATTTAGACGAGCATATTTCATAAAAAAGATAAAAAAATAACAAATCAAATGGTTGTCAGTGTATTTTAGTCATTATAGTATTATCAAATTTGTAGACTCTGAGCCAATTTATTATGATATTAATCTAAATATTGTTTCATCCTCTATAATTTATAACGAATTTGTATTTGTATTTCTATATATATGTTGCTAGTTTAAATGAATGAAATTATTTTTATTTTTTTTTAAAGTCAATTTGTAAAAATAAGAGTTTATCAAACTCTCTTCCATTTAAAAAGTAGAATCTCACATTTATCTTATATATTTCCTTAATTGAATATATAAATATTTATACGCTTCAATAATAATTTTATTTTTTCCATTGATGTCTTTTTATTTTATCAACATTGTAAGAAAATTAAGATTATTAATATTTTATGAAATATATATATATATATATATATATATATATATATATATATAATTTAGTTAAAGAGTATTGAATTTAAATAAAAGGATTAATACATATGCAACTTCTTGAATTTGGCAGTTTTTGTCACTTTGACACTTATACTTACTGTTTTACCATTTAGACGCCTCAACTTGTTAAAAATGTGATATATAAACCACTCCCAACATAATAATTGAATTAATGAAGCGTGTGTTGTTTCATTGCCCTGACAATGATGCCACGTAATAAAACCAAAGACATGATAAAGCCACGTAACAATTCCAATCAGTAACAATAATAATGAAGAAAATCGAAATCAAGTTTCCCTAAAATTAGAAAGCCTAATTTTGATTCACTCTCTCAAATCACCTAATTCTTTTAACTTTGTATAATCGTTGTTGGAAACATATTGAAATAAAACATTATTTTATTTCATTTCATCTAAACAATCTATCAAAGTTAGTGAACAATCAAAGCCTCTTGGTTGCTGAACAATCGAAGCTAGTTGAACAACAAATCTTGCAATGTGATTTTACAAAGCTTGAAGAAGAACAAACAACTGAAGAATGAACTATCCGTTTATGAGAAGAATAATAACAATAATAATCAAGGAAATAGTTCAACTTTTTTCAAGTAAAATGAAAACATGGAAAAAAGATGTTAGACTTTTTTTACTTTTTCTCTTATATTTTGATATGGTTTTTTTTTTATGCTTCTTGGCAAGGTTCTTAAGTAGCTAGCTGTTGATTATGAATTTGGGTGGTTAAAGAGTGATAAGTGCTGGTCAATAAGTGATTAAAAAGCAAAAAAAAAAAAAATCAATTTCATAGAGTAGGATCAATTTGCCTATATCAGGCTTTCAATGGAAGAAGATGTTAAGGATGTCTCAAATGGAGGCACTGATGTCTGAGATGAGTCACTTGAGGCTCCTTTTTGAGTCACTAAGGTAAATTTTCTTTTGTGGTCCTATATAGAAGGTGGACTTCCTTTGAGTTAATTATACAACCTTCTGAATTGCTCTCACAGATTTGAAATTTCAATTTCTGGAGTGAGAGTGTTAGAATTGAATGGTTTGAACTCATTTGTAGCAATATATGTCTCTGGCTTTTAGAGTTGTGTAGGAAAATATTTATTGCTTTATTAAATTTCATATTGGAAGGAAAATCAGTGTGATGCTCATCAATAAATGCATCAACTATATATTTCAACTTTGATCATGACTTCAACAACCATATGTATCCAATAGGTGATTGACTTGCCTTTTGCAATTGAATTAAGATGCATTTAAGGATCATGTGGCATCATCAGAAATGCTATTCAAACATTTAAAGTGAGAGATAAAGTGCATCCTAGTTATTTTCATCACCCAGGTAATAGACATCCGTACAGTTGTCATTGAGTAACATGTTATTGCAAAGGATCAACAACATTTTCTGGTCAATTATTTTCTTATGTTTTTATATGGGAATGGTAATTGCCATGCTCCTATAAGCTTGGTGTGGCTTTAAACAAATCTAACTTGGTTGATTAAGAGGTTAACAACTTCTTTTTGTTAAAGAATTTGTTATCAAATTTTGATTATGATAAATTTTTTTTGGTATATGTCTGAGGATTATGGTAAATTGGTAATGATGTTATCGTGTATGCTTTTTTGTATTGGATATGAAAACAACGTCTGGAAAGTATAAAAATGTAATAATTCAATTTAATTTAATTCTATTTTAGTCAAATTATGATGTTCTGATACATTATAGTCGTTGTTCTATTCTTTCAATAGTGTCTGGACATTTAATGTTTGAGGTGATGTGGTAATTGCTATAAGACGATGTTTCATGTTTTTGTTAGTGGTTGTATATGATGGCACGACGATTAACTTGACCTTGTTTTAGTTTAACAATAAACATGGAGCTAAAAAATTTTAAAAGTGTAAGTTGCAGGACTGCAATGCATTTGTGGTAGTTTATTTTTTTATGAATTCCAATTCTTGCTCATGTTTGCAGCTATTGGTAGGTTAGTGATATGGAGGTTGCGATGGGTTGGGATGTTTATGGGGTTTGGGGATGTAGAGTTGTGTGCCTAGTCTATTTGAACGATGCATATATCATGTTTATTTGTTTTAGCCATGCTATCCATGACTAGATGGAAATATTTGCATTTATAATGTTTATGCTATAACTCGACCTCAACTTAGTTTGTTGTTACTTGTTGCTGGTAGCATAATTACACAGACTTGTGTTGTACTGTATTGGTATTGTGCTTAGTGTTTTCAGTTCTATTATAATTTCATCATGTTGAACCTTAACAGTTGTCATATGTGTTCTATTATCATTGTGCATATATAATCACTTACAAAGATGACTAACTTCTAATACTTGATTGGTAATTGTCACGTTCTTGTAACCTCTTGAGAGATTTATTCCATCCTCATTCTTCTTTTTACTTCTGGTTTTATGTACTGTTGATGTTTATAAAGCAAATTTTCTACACTTGTATTTATTTGGTTATTTTCATTCAAACTTTCAGGGTCTTTAGTCTTTCATTCTGCCTGCCTTGCAAAAGCTAATGTTGTTTTTATTAGCAAATTGTTTCTTTAATTAGTGAAGCCCTTGCTTGGTGCTCTATGCTATTTTTATACCCCAACTGTTATGAGGAGAAAAAGAAGAAGAAGAAGAAAGAGATGACTGATTGAAGAATATAATGATGATAAGGAGAAAAAGGAGGCTTGAAAATGGCAGAACAAGAATAAGATGAGTTGTTGACAAATTAAGATGATGGGGAGAAGAACTTAAAAGAGCTATTGTACTTTGAGGGGCAATAAAATTTTCATGTCGCTCACTCAATTGCGTTTAACTTCACATGCTCCGCCACATGTGTAGAAAGTGATTTATAAATCATGTTTTTGGTGAGTTGAAGTGTCTAAATGGTAAAAGTGTAAGTATAAAAGCCAGTTACAAAAAATGTCAAGTTCAAAGGGCTGTGTATGTATTAAGCCTAAATAAAATTTTATAGAAATGCTCTTACTATGTTAGTTTCACTCATGGAAGATTAGCAGCATCTCAAGCAGAGGTTGCAAGATAACTGCTGGAATTATTGGCAATAATCAAAGTCATCAGAAGTTGGGTCGATGTGATATGAGATCTTACACAAGTAGGAACGTATCACCACTCAATAGTATCATATCAAGCACTCAAAATGTACATTCCACAGGGTAAATGCAGAGACAAGAAGGTTTTTCATCATAGAAAATAAGCCATAAAGTTAACATCTGATGGCATAACAAAAAGAAGAAATCCACGAATATAAATATAAATAGATCAATAATTGATAGACAGGTGCAAAAATATAACTCCTTTCACTCAACTATATTTGAAGTACTTTCCCACCAAGCTTCTAGCTCTCTTACAAATATAATCAAACTTGCACTGGAGATAATTAGAACTCGATCTAGATTTACAAGGCAGGAATTGACCACACTGGTAAAACGTAAAAAAAAAAAAAAAAAAAGTAAAATGTTTTGAGGTGAAAAAACAGGAAAAATAAAAGAAAAGACCATAACAAAAATATTTAAAAAAGAAAAAGCCACCAAACGAAGCCCTAAACCCAAACCCCCTACAGAATGAAAACTTGTCAGGAGCTAACCACTATAAGAACATATCCATCGCAAGTAAATGGATTTCCAGAAGCCTAATCTGCCTCACCACCATCAACAATCGCAGGGTTACTATCCCTCCCTCTAAATTATTGCAGCGAGACAGCTTCTTCACAGCAGTCCAAGGCTCAGTGAGATCGCCAGCAGTTAGTTCTATATTCTACCCCAGCAAACTTCTGACAGACCTTTTAAGATTCTTACAAGACCATAGGACTGCCTCTGCATGCTAGAAGCTAGCAACCATTGGCAATCCCATTAGCTGTAATTCTTTTTTCTACGGCAACTGGCTTAATTGCCTTTGAATCTTCTCCAGTTTTAGGAATTGATCCATTCTCCAAATGCTTCAAATCCCCATTGGACTGGACAACTGGAGAAGGTTCCTTAGTCACATCAGATACAACCTCGAGTGACTCATGGGACCCATTTACCAGTTCTTTCTTCTCATCGCCAGGTCTTCCTTCCAATATCTGCAATTTGGGAAAAAAAAAAAATTCACACAAGTTGGCTATTTTTTATATCAAACAGACTCCACATGGAACTACTGTATCAAGAGCAATTATTGAACACGAGAAATTAGTAGGCAAGGCAAAACTTGCCTGTTTCTGGAACTGCTGTTGCTTGGCCTTTTTATCCTGAATTATCTTCTGACGTTTCTCATAAAACCCAAAGTCATCCAAAATGCAAGTTTTGGTTGAGTGATCCTTGAATATCTTGATCATCTTAAGCCCCTGCTCTAGCTTAACCTGCAAAACCAGGAAAAGCTTGTTTATTTATTTATTTGTGTTTTTTTGGGCGGATAAAATCTCAGGAAACAGGATGACGAGTGTCAGTCACCTCTTGTGTGTCTCTGCTGTTAGTCACTGGTTTGTTCTCATTGTTCTCCAGCGTAATGTGCTTCAACAAACTGTTGGGTATATCCTTTACAATGTGCCACTTTAAGGGAAAACAGCCAGTCCACTTGTCCTGCTGCCAGTACTCTACATTCTTTTGAAAATCAACTGGTCCTAACATCTCCGCCAGGCCAACAAACTGGCCACTGGTGTTAACCTACATCAAAATGGAAAGAATTTTAAGTGTCAAAGTCAAAGGATCCTAGTAAAAACAAAAAATAGATGTATGTAAAAGAGTAAATCAATTGCGTCTATGCTTACCGAGAAGAAAAGAAACACAGGGCAGCCACCAGATTTCTGCTGAGCCTCCTGGTATGCTGCATCAAGCTTCTTGTTACCATTTGGTGTGCTGGCCCAAACATTGTACTTAATGCTTTTATGGACATCATCCTCACTATATGACTTGATGATAAAAAACTTAGCGTCAGCATATTCTTCAGGGAAATCTGCTATGTTGTACTGCTCCCGGTCTGGAATTGCTAACATTTCATCCTTCTCTTCAGTGATTGTATCAGTTGGTGGTGTATTCTGTCCCTTCACAGCTATTGTGACGGGGGCAAAGCCCTTTTGGTTTTTAAAGCCCTTAGCCCTGGGTCCCCTGTTAAGCTCATTCAAACCATCGACAACATCATTGCGGTATCCAAAATAACTATTTCCTCGGCCCCTAGGTTTATATTTACCATCAACAGCCAGCCATCCATGTGCATTCATTCTTGAATCATAACCACCAGATCCAAAACTCATACCGGACCTGTAGGTGTTTCCATACTGACCAAAAAACTTGTTCGGGTACATCCTGTTTATGAAACCATGAGTTGAACCCATGCCAGAAATTGGACCAGAGTGCTGCAACCCCTGTTATGCAAATATTGTTAGCAAACAGACTAACAAACTGTGAAGAAGAAGATGATGACTATGACAAAATAATAACAGTAATAAATTGTGACTTCAGACAGGTTTACAAAATATACAGTCACAGATGACAGTGATATAATTGCTTACCATGAAGTTGGAATTCTGACGGTAATTGCTATTCTTTGAAGATGGAGTATTACTAGACTTTGAAAAAGGTGTGATCCCTGAATTTCTGTACTGGCCATCAAAGCCGAGCCTTGGATCCTGATAACCGGACCCAGGAATACCACCTGGCAAGACGCCCCTCCCATATCCATTCAGCGATGAGTTCTGGTAAATTGGTTTATAAGGAGTGGAAACATTGTTTCCCTTCGCTCCACTACCATTCACAATTCCAGTAGAATTTCCTTTAGCTGTTTCCACAGGCAAGGGTTTCTGGTCAGGTGCAGCAGATGTACAAGGCTCTCCTTGCGAAGTGGCTGGTTGACTAGGAGTGAACGGCCCACTGGTTGGATTCAGCGGCTGGAAATATGGAGGATACTGGTAATGCTGAGGCCCATACAGCTGACCATCATTTCCCATTGTTGGAACTGGGGAAGCTGCTGGTGAATATGGACCATATGGTGCATAACCATAACCATTGTGAAACATAACAGACCCATTGTCCCCATAAACCCCCTGTAAAAATGCAATAGCCATATTCAAATCAAATCCAAGACTCACACCAAGTATCTATGAACAACAATAACTAAGAAACAGCAATAATAGGTATAACCAATAAAAACTAGCTAGGCCAACAAAAGGTATGGATATGTACCGATGTCATCTCAACTCCCTCTGTGTTTGCATATCTTGAATAGTCATCCCATTCATTACCAGTCCCATTGTAGCCTGCAACAAAACACAAGCAAATAAACATACACTAAAACTCAATTTGCCAGAGTTATTAAAGAACAGCATAGAATCACCAATACAAGCACATAGTGTCCACAGTAGAATATATTCTTACTTCCATAATAATATGCAGGAGAGGGATAACCATTAGGAAGGTAGCACATGGTTGGATCCATTAAATCAGGTAAGAATGGGGTCAAAGATCGCTCTGACGGCTGGATCTGACCATTGGCAGAAACACCAGACTCAACACCCCCGTATTGATAAACAGAAGTCTGCAAGCTCAAAATATAAATTTCTGTCCAAGTTAAACCCTAAAAAATACCAAATCACATCAATAATATTCAGTAAATTATTCAAAATACCTTCTTCGTAGGCTCAGGAATTTCCAGGGGCTTTGTTTGAGATTCCAAAGTTAAATTCTGGAGCAAATCTGCAGTTTCTATTTAAAGCAGATTAAAGGAAACACACGTTGTTTCTTGTTTTGACTATATGACACTATATTCAGATGCATATCTCAAACACAAAACAAACCTAAAATTAACTAAATAAACACGTCAACGAACTGACTTAACAAGAAAAGACCTCACGCATCACAAACACCTATAAACTAATAATTATAATTAAACGTTAAACAAAAGCTTAATTCAATCGAGAACAAGCAGATCAGGTTAGAAAGCGAGATCACAGAAATCAAACAGAACCCATAAACAGAAAGATGTAAAGGATACTCTCAGCAGAAGGAGCAACAGTAGCCATGACTTAGATGATAAGATTTGAGAAGTAGATCTTATCGATAATAAGAGAGAGCGAAACAGATATAAAACCCTAAATCTCCCCCCAAAAAATAGAATTAATCTGGTAGAATTGAGATTTTGGGAAAGGCTTTTGAGATTTGATAGGAGAGAAAGGAGGGAAAGGGGAAAAGGAGGAGACTGAAGAGATTTCACAGCCGCCAAGGGTTAGGGTTTGGGCTTTGCGAAAGAGGAAAAGAGGGTTTTGTTCGCTACAATGGGGTGATTCAAATACCACCACGGCTCTCTTTTAGGACAGATTTGGGATTATACTATTTGTTTAGGAGTTTATTGGTATTGTATTCTGTCAATATAAATATATACATATATCAATTATACAGCACGCAGCCCAATCATGTGTCGCGTTCTAGAAAAAGGGGGAAACACTCACTATTATTGGAATTTTTTTATTTTGTTATTTTTATGTAATTTGGAAAAATTTTAGAATTCCGAAAATATCATCCAATAAAAATCAAGAAAATTTATTTTTCATATATGATCAAATTATTTATTACTTTCCTAATTTAGCCTAAAATTAAATTCTTTTTAGTAGATATAATCATGCATTTTGAATTTATTTTATAATTTTTATATACATAAAATGCTTAAAGTTACAAATAAGCTCGTGTTGACACAATATTTGGCTGGTGCAAGACTGAAGTTCTAATATTGAAAAATCAGGTAAAGTGAGTTTTAGTAGTATAAAGGTCATTATTCTATTTTTCTTTTAATGGTTCATTAGCTTAAAACAAAATCTTTTTATGACATCATTGAGGAGTTATCTTAATATGCTAAAGCGAAGCTGTTATCAGTGCTTCAAAGACGCAGAACTATTTCCAAAATAATAGAAATAATCACGCTAACAAAATCTTCTTTAACTGTCAGTGCGAGATGTCAACACGAATAGAGTGGGAAATGTGGGAGAGGAGGGAAGCAGTTCTGATATGGAAACATGAAATAAAGGGAAAAAATCAGAGCTCAAAAAGGGAAAAAAGGATAAAAAGAGACAACATTAAAGATAAAGAAAAAAACTAAGGAAAAAAAAATAAAGAAAAGAGACGAAAAAACCAAAAATGGAGAGTTTTGATAACTAAAAAAATATGTAAATTGCGTTAATGGTCACTTAATTTTGACATTTGTTTCAATTTGGTTACATAAATTTATTTTATTTTCATGATTCAGTAATGGAATATTGCTAATTTACTCAAGTCATCTATCTTATTTTTATCTAACATGCAAACAAGAGTTGAATTATTTTTCATTCCCTCATGCACATTTTATTTTCTTTGTTATGTGGTGAATGACGATTTATTATTGAAAATTGGTTAATAATGAACTTGAATTTAAATGTAAAATTGGAAAGTGTTCAGAGAAAATTGTAAATTTACTTATAAAGGGTGTCTCAAATTTCACTCACATAACTACTCTATCTCCAATATAGGACTTATAGCACGTAATTGTATTTTGTAATAAATCTAAAACCTGCAAAGTGTTGTGGTCATTAAACACTTAGGCATATGTTGAACGTTGTTGCTTATAGCTCCTCAACCCAATACTCCCTTTCGAAATTTCATTGACATAACTAAATAAACATAAATGGCATAATACATAACGCCCATTCTTAACTTAACAGTTTTCGTCATTTTGGCCACCATACGTACACTTTGTCCATTTAAACCACTCAATTTACCTAATTCATTATTTTTAAACCTTTGTCTAAAAATATGTCACATAATGTGAACTCAGTCGCAAAAGAGTGCGTTAGAACAAGGAGAAGGCAATTTATAACAACTAGTTTTGCATTTTCTTCCTCTTTAATGAAGTAGTTCTTCCACTTTAATTTGTTATTTTTGTTAATTCAATCCTTTTTTTAAAATTCATCATCACTGTCATTAACTGTTACCACCGTCACCACCTCAATACTACTATCAACCACCCCAATACCATTATCACTGCCATCATCATAATCCCACTGCTACCCAAATCAACACCACTGCTTACACCACAATCACCAACAAACCCCATTGCTATCTAAATTAATACTGCTACTTGTAGGAGGTAGGATTATATATACATCTAAGTATTTGACGATCACGATACTATATAAGCTTGAGGCCCGTTAGGAAATACAAAATGGGCTTAAGGCCTAAATTAGAGAAAGAGTCACCACCTGGATGAAATTTGGGACTCACTGTACATCAACTGGATTTCACGAATGTTCCCAGTAGCTGTCCTCAAATAATGGGTTCAGAAATTAGGTATAGACTTTTAGAATGCCTACCTAACCTTGCGATTGGCCTCCGTGTATGTTTTGTATTTTATTACCTTTAATTATTCAATTATTTCTTCATTATCATGCAAATTGTAATTGCAATTGCCTTCAACCAATTTCTAATTTTATGTTTAAGTCCAAATTCGGACATTAATTCAAATTCATGCATTTTAATATGATTTACAACATTTATCATATAAAAAAACATCCATTGACAAAAATAAAAATAAATTCGCATGCAAAGAAAGGAGGGAGGAAAATAGATTACAATCCCTTTTTCATTTAAGAAAGAGTAAAACAAACTGAAAATAAACCAGTAAAAGAAAAGGATAATAAATTACCTTTCTAACATGCAAAATAACAATAAGATAAATAAAAGTAAACAATCGCAAAGATTAGTTAAGGGATAATTATTTAATGATTAAAATCATCTCAAGGTTCATGTAATAAGTATAACATTTATCTCCACAAATACATATAAACCCTATAAAAGAAAGCCATAAAGTTAATTTCGTAAACCAAGTAAATATAAATATAAACAATGAGCATACAAATATTTAATTAGACAAAATACCATGATAATTGTACAGAAGATCAAAGTGCAACAATATGAAAACATATAAAGGAACGTAAATCAAATATAGTGAACAAAAGAGTTTAAAATCAAGTCACGTGTGACTCTATTAATGTGACGACACCTCATCAATGAGGCATTGCCTCTGTGATCACCTTAACACAAAGAGGTCATACCATATCGCCTTAACACAAAGAGGTGTCGCCTGATTGTTAGACAAGGAACACATAAGAAATTTGCTTTAGTCTTAAGTAAAACAATATCATATGTAAACAACTAAAAACTTACAATTATATCTAGCAACTGAATAGATCATGCCATAAACGTAGCATAAGGAAGTAATGAATTAAAAAAGAAAAAGGAAAATAAAGAAAGAACTTTATGTAAATCAAGAACTTAACACTTGAAAATGGAGGTTCTTATTGCTTAAGACAAGTTTGAAGCTTCTAACGCAACCTTTAAAGATGAGTTTGTGGTTTTTAATCCTCACTTAAATGCAAGAGATCTCCTTTCCTCCCTTTTTAAAAATGAACCCTTAAGCTAAACTCTCTTTATTGGGAAATTCATGCTGTTAGCCTTAAGTATACAAACTCGAGAGGCAATTCCTTTAAAAACTCACATTATCAGCCTCGGGATACAAACCCGAGAGGCAATTCCTTTAAAAACTCACATCGTTAGCCTCAGGTATACAAACTTGAGAGGTCAAATTTTTCTTCTTAAAATCATCAGGAAATTCACATTGTTAGTTTTGAGTATACAAACTCGAGAGGTAATTCCTTTAAAACCTTCGCTTTGTTAGCCTCGAGTATACAAATCCGAGAAGTTAAATTTTTCTTTTTAAAATCATCAGGAAATTCACAACATCAGCCTTGAGTATATAAACCCGAGAGATAATTCCTTTAAAAACTCGCACTGTCAGCCTCGAGTATACAAACCTAAGAGGTTGAATTTTTCTTTTTAAAATCATCAAGAAATTCATGCCATCAGCCTTAAGTATACAAACTCAAGAGTTAATTCCTTTAAAAAATCTGCTCCGTCAACCTCGAGTATACAAATCCAAGAGGTCAAATTTTTCTAACTCTTGAACCATCAACTTTGGGACTCAAGTTTGAGAGGTTGATCTTCATTTGATTCAGTTTTTTTCGTCATTAAACTGCTTCCTTTTAATTTCTTATATAAACCCTTTTCTTTTCCTTTCTTTTTTCAAAATTCTCCTTTTTTCTCTTTATTCTTTTTTTTTAAAAAAAGTTTTTATCTTTTCTTTCTCCTTTTTTCTTTTAAAAAGACTTCTTTTTTTTTTTTTTTTATCTTTTTCTTTTCTTTTATCTCTTTCTTCCTCCCTACGTCTTCTTTTTTCAATAATGGACGCCACTCGCACTTCTGATCCACCACAGTGGGACCTAGTAATGCCTCCACAGATCCATTGTGGACCATTGGATTCTTCATTGGGAATGACATTCCGTTTATGGTGAATCTAGGCACCTATATTTATGCCTTAGCCTCTAGAGAGGTTAGTATTCGATTCCTATGATTTTTTCTATTAAATAGTATCGCGTTATGATTAATGGACATGTATTTATTACTACAAATAGGAATGTAGTCAAATTAATTAAGAAAATTAAAAAAAAATTGAAAACTAATTTGTGTTCTCTGACACGAAGAGGCGTTGCCTCTTTATTAGAAAGGTGATCATCTTCATGTAACTTACTAAGATGTCACCTCTTCACATTGAGGCATTGCCTCTCTAATAGGATTTAGTATCTTCTATTTTTTATTTTACATAAATTTTGACTTCCCTATTTATTTTCAATATGACACCCACATATTCAAAAGTGCTGGTAACTTTAGTGGTGCTCAAGTTTATTATAATGAGCTCACCGATGACATCAAGGACTGTATCTAAGAGATCGAGTTTAAGGACTTTATTCTATCACTCCTGGACGATCAGGGTCGTACTGATTATTAACAGCTCCATGCACTGATGGAGAGGTGATTTGAGACCACACATACATTTCACCTCCCTTTGATAAGCGTACACTGGACCTTGTCTCCTTTGCTGCTATTGTTGGGATCACATGTGTAGGTGATGCTGTCCCATTTGATGCGAGCATCCATCAGATGGCACCAGATCGAGTATCAAATATCAAGTGGCTTCTTGGTATAGTCCTAGACATGAAGGGGACTCACACCATCAAGATTGACTCGATTTGGAGTCATTACACCCGTGTTAGGGTCAAGGTGGCCACCACAAATTGGAAGATTAACTAAGTAGTGGGAGCACTCTTGGTCTACCTGCTAGGTGTTGTCCTATTTATCGACACTACTTGCTCCTTTGATTTAATATTCTTGATGCCTTTTCGAGACTTGGATTGGGTGTCCTTTTATGATTGGGGTAGTTGTGCACTAGCTTACCTGTACAGGAGTATGGATGAGGTAGTCTAAGGAGCCAGATGATTCTATGGTTTTTGACAAGTTGTCTTGGTAAATCTCTCTTATCTTTTGAACTTAACACATTAGTTTCCATGAATATTTACTGATGATGCTTTCTTTTTTATAAGTCTGGGCTTTGGAGCTTATGCTGATTCAGGGGATAGTCCGTTTTAGTGATGTTCACTTTCTTGCCTTGGCCTAGTGGGGTGTTAATCACTCATTGAGGAGACATTTGGCCTATGTGCATGTCCATTAGGAGTGGGTGAACTCCCTAACCTATGATGAGATACCTAAGAAAAGATAAGAAACCATTATTAGCACTGTATAGGTATAGAGTTTATGTTACTTACCTACCCCTCTTTTTTTTTGCAGTTGTACTAGGACTTATAGGGTCCTCAAAATAGGTGGCTTTTAGAGATGATTCGCTCCCAACTACTATCTTTGCGAAGGGTGCTCCTTTGTAGACCTAACTATCAAATATGGTTTCTTGGCGAGAGGATCCTTAATTGGGATCGCGGTGCCCATGTTAAACGCATCCCTGCATCACCTCTTATTGGCATGTTTTAGACATAATTATTAAAGGGTGACAATCTTGCTAGAGTGGCTATAGGAGACCCTACCGAGACCCATACTGTGAGGAGCAAGAGTCATTACTCAGACTTTGTTCGAGCTAATCTATTGCAGCAGGTGCCTCTTTCAACTGCTACTACTGCTTAGGTATTGACTTGACTTAGTATCTCCTTTTTTTCTCTTCTAAATTACATATTGACTTAGTTATTTTTGGTTTATAGGTGGCAGCCATAGGTCTTACTCATAGAGCCAGGCCTCCTACCACTTTAGTCACCTCATACTAATAATGGAGAGGGCACTTCAGCTGGAGCACCACCTTGTAGAGCTTCTTCTAGTTCTAGTTCATGGATAGTGGCTGGTCATTTGACTCACACACCTGATCTGCTAGCCTGTTGCTAGGTGCCCCCAAGGGACTTATCCCGTAAGTTTCTTTTATTAAATGAGAGCCTGACACTAATATATATTCTTAACGCTGCCCACGTAAGCCCTTTTCCTTTTTTACTTTAAGAATTAACCTCAATAAAACATTAGTAATAATAGATCATTAATTATGCAAATCCTTTTAGAGCAAAGGGTGCATATGTATCATCTGATTGAGGTTCAGTGAGACTATTTAATGACTATCACTCAGCGGTGGAAGGTAATGACTTTGCCTATCTCTATATGTATGCATGCTTACATGAATACTTACCCTAAATTATATATGGATAATATTATAATACAATAAGTCAGGCTAAGATCACAACCCTCCAACGTTAAGCTCATGCTTTACAGATTGAAGACGATAAGGATAAGGAAGAAGAGGATGAAGATGACAGTGATGATGACGATGGTGATGGGACAGATGGTGGTAATGATAAAGGTGATACAGAGGCCACCGAGTTAGAGGCTTCTCAGATTAGGATTCAAACTCTATTTTGTTATTCACTAATTCTAATGTTAACAAGATTATCTTTATTTCATTTTAGATACTTGTGTTTAAATTCAATTGGATGCTCAAACATTAAGCTTATTTCAATGAGAAATTTTAATCATTCCCATATAAAGCTACATAAATTCATCATTCAAATATACAACTTTCTATTAATGAACCGAAATAAGAAGAGTCAATCTGAATAATACCATCGAAACACGCCCTTAACTGTCAAAAAGATGATCACCTTTTTATTAGGGCATTGCCTTGCCTTTTCATAGAGAGTTGATATTGAGATGCCTTTATATGAAGAGGCGCCACCTGATCGTAGAGGCAAACAACTCACCACCTTATTTGCAGACCCTCCTTTTAAATCCTTATCTTTCCTTATAAAAGCAACCTTTGCTTCTCATGCTTATTCCCCAACTCCTCATTTCCTCTCTCTAAATAGCTCTAAAATCCCAAACATGATTGAGAGAAGCCTAAAAAAACTATAACTTATCTTAAAGGGCTTAGATGGGGAATCATCGACGAAATTGGAGCCTTTCACCTATTATTTTTTAGATCTTTACATACTAAGATGATCAATTTTCCTTTCCTCCATACTGTGGCTCAATTTTGAGATCCAAGGAAACATTTTTTCGAACAACTCTCTAGAGATATGTCCCCTATTAGAAGAATTCGAGGTTATCTTGTGTTGTCACATGGATTCTACCAGTCAGATTGTAATTGTAAGCACCTAATTTCGGGATGCAATTGTGCACAATTGCGACGTAAGCCCCTATGATGAAATTTATTCAAAAATTGAACTTGGTTGTTGATTTTCTAGACTTTAGGGACTAAATTGTAACATTTTTTAGGATTTGATTGCAAATAAGTCATTTTTTAGGGGTCTTTTGGTAATTAAAAGTTAAAAAAAAATTTTTTTAGATCAGCATTGGTGTAATGCCGACTGGCATTACACAATGCTAATTGGCATTGTGTAATGTTGATCGACATTACACAATGCCCGTCGACATTGCACAGTATTAAAGCGCAATAATTCCATTTTTTGATTTTTTTCCTTATTTTTATCGATTTTTTCAGTGTTTTAATTGGTTAAAAATTCAAATTTTATCCTTGATTATTTGATAAGGTTTTTTTAAAACGCAGAAGGCTTTTTTTTGAAATAAAAACAAATGCTATCTAATCATCAGTCCATTCCTCCTTTGGAGGAAGTTCAGTATGCGCAGACTCTGCATTTAAAAGCAGAGTCTGCATGCATGCGTAAAAGAAAAAAAAAGAAGGTTTTTGGTTGGGGGGAACTTCTTTTTCTTCTGGTCTTCGAAAGGATTTTTTACGGGGAGAGACTGAGAGAAAGAAGACACAGTGAAAAAAAAATAGACTGGAAGCATAAAACCCTAATTTTCAATATTGAAATTTCCGAAGGCAATAGTCCAGAATCAACAAGATCTTAATTTTAACGGTGATAATCCAATCTGAGGGGCTCAAAAAGGAGCATTTGCACAGAATCTCCAGTGTTATTCTTCTATTTCTTTTATTACCTTTTTTTATTATTTTCTGTTTATGTTGTTTTCTTTTATTTTTGTTATTATTTTGATTATTTGATTTCATTGCTAATTTTTTTTTATTTTGATGTCCGTATGAGGATTGAGGAAGGGGAAACTGCCTATGTGTAATCGAACAAAGGATCCATGGAACCTGTACTGTTTTAATAATAGTTCTTAGGATTTTAATTTTTGTTCTGCATTTTTGTATCCTGTGTAATTTATTTTAATTTCTAGATGTATAATTACTTAATTTTAATTCTGTATGTAGTTTGTAATAGCCCCAGTAGTGGGAATAGTGAAAGATTTAAATTTCTGAACTTTAAAATTAATTAATAATTAGGTTCAATTGGGTAAAAATCAATTAAAATTAATGGTGGCTTTAGTTAAATTAGGGTTTGCATGTAATTAATTTAAGGTTTTTTTTAGAAAATCACTGTAATGTTTATTTGATCTATTTTTTGTGTTTTATTTATTTTGGGCTTGTTTTTTTTTTTATGTTTTTGGGCCCCAAGCCCACGTTTAGGTCTAACCCACTAAATAAATAGGTTTAAAAATGGTTTAAGATTTTAAATAATTAAAATCAACTTAGGCCCATTAGGTTAATTAGATTTTAGGCTCGCTTAGTTAATTAAAATTGTCTAGACTTAGCTCAACCCATTTAATTACATTTCTGTCACGACCCAAACTATGAGTCATGACCGGCACTAGGGAACGAGAATTCTTTCTAATCCTGAACCCGTAGCAAGCCTAAGAAAATAAAATCATACAATAAATAAATAAAAAGTACGATATAATTAAAATTTTTCGAATCAATATATAAAATAAATACTCTAAATCCTTTCATAAATCTATACATATCGTAATAATCAAATACAAATTTTTCAGAGTATACAATATCCAAACAAAATAATACACTTCCCATATAATAACACTACTACTGCAGTTTCTAGAATATAATTCAAAGTTCAGAATATACATTTGCATAAAATAGCCGGGATTGAAGAACACCGACGAGGAACTCTACAACTAAGGTTTGATGATATGGGATCTCCTGAAAAAAATAATTGAGGGGGATCAGACCTCACTGAGTGAATTATTATACTATATATACATGCAAACTAAACCATAACAATTAGGCATCCTTATATATATATGTAGATACACACATTTGACACGAATGCCAAACTCTGCTTTTATAAATATACAGAATGTAGGAAAACGTTTAATTAAATTCATGAAGGATCCATAGAACCCTAATAATAACAACCCCATCATCACTCTAGCTATGCAGGCTCACTTGATTCCAAATAGAACACTTATTCCAATCTGGACAGCAGACTGGCCCCGAGACACTAAGTCGATTAAGCTCCAGCAGTCTGACTGTCAGTGTGATTGGCTCCGAGACACTTGGTCAACCGAGCTCCAGCAATTACACTATCTATCACCTCACATCTCAATCGACCCAATAGATTGATTCCACTATAGATAGTAGACTGACCCTAAGACACTACGTCACCGAGCTCCAACAGTTTGACTGTCAATGTGATTGGCCTCGTAATCACACTATCTAACATACCATTAATCTTAGTCAAATCAATTAAATCAATTATAATCACCCAATATTAACTCTCACTCAATCCTTATCTATCGTACCGATACGTACACGGTCTTAGTGCTGCCCACTAGGAAGCAGATTCTATTGATATCCTTCACTTAGAATAAATCATTCATTCGAAAAATAATTAATGTAGAACAATATTCATAATAGTAAAACCAACCACACACACACACACACACACACACACACACACACATATATATATATATATATAATATACCTAAAATATACCCAGTATATTTCAGGTAGATATATATGTGTGTGTCAAATAAAATATGAAATAAACTAAAGATAAATCATTAATATTGTTAAAAACAACTTAAATGTATAACAATAATATAACATGCATTTTCTTAAAAATATACTTAAATATATAAAAGATATGCCCTAAGTATACAAATCATTTAATAAAATATTTATGTATAAATGTTCATTTAAATATGTGTTTGTGTTTAACATATATTCACAAATATTACAAATAAATTTCTATAATTCATTTCAACTCCTATAATCACCATAAAACACAATTTCATAATTTAATTAATTAATTTTCGAAAATTAGAAAATATTAATAAAATAATAAAAAATTCACAAAAATTACAATAAATTCCAAAAATTCTAAAAAAATTAAAACATGTAGATTAAGCTTCCAGAAACAAAGTTTGTGAAGGAAGTTTTCATGAATCAACCAAATTGAAGCTAAAAAAAATTCGAAACCCAAAATGGCTGATTTGAAGAAATTGAAACCTAAGCAATTCTAGACCAAATCAAGTGAAAAAAAGCTTGGAATCACACTCACCAAAGCTCAAGGAGAAGATAAAGACTGACGACATCAAATTTGGTGGCCGGAAAGTGCTTGATCGGAGTTAGGAGCAACTTTTGGCCTCTTGATGAAAATCTGGCCAAACAACGTCGGAAATGGGAGCTTTAGGTGGTGGAAATGGCTGGAGGTGGAGGAGGAAGGCTGAGGGGCATAGTAACAACAAGAAAACCAGCTTGAAAGTGGCTGGAAATGGTGGAATCTGTTTGGAAAAAAAAATGAAGGAGACAATGACATTTTGGTAATTTCTACAAACTTTGTTTTTTTTTTTTGAAAAAAAACGTGTATATATATATATATATATATATATATATATATATCCATCTTATATATATTATAATAATATAATTCCACACACAAATGATATTCACCACACAAATATTTTATTATATTTAATAATTTATACACTTAAAATTAATTAATTAATACAAAAAAATTAAATAATAAAATTAAGAAAAT
Source organism: Mallotus nudiflorus (assembly GCA_947683625.1). Classification (NCBI taxonomy): domain Eukaryota; kingdom Viridiplantae; phylum Streptophyta; class Magnoliopsida; order Malpighiales; family Euphorbiaceae; genus Mallotus; species Mallotus nudiflorus. Next base: position 3,793,698 of record CANTUR010000058.1, on the reverse strand, counting down.
TAATTAAGCTCTAATTAATTAAATAAATACACATATATACATTTTATTTTAGCACTTAAAAATTATGAGTGAGTTCATGCAAATTCGTAAAACTAGTCAAAATAATTAATATTAAATTATTTACATGTCAATTTTCCGAAAATACAATTTTTAGAAAAATTTTACGTAAAGTACTTAAAATAATGTAAAATAATTAAAATTAGTTTTAAACAAATAACAACTCTTAAAAATCATAAATATATGCAAAAATTATTAACACTGCATATCCCGATGCAGTATAAAAATATTAAAAAAAACTCGGAATATTACAATTTCTTTTAAAATAAGTAGACCTAGGCCCACATTTCATTTAAAATAAAACCAAGTTAGACTTAGGCCTATTAATTTAATTTCTTCTTTAAAATTGAATAGACTTAAGCCCATATCTTAGAAAGACTAAAAAATATAGATTTAGGATCATTAATTAATAAAATATAGGCCCACTTTTATTCTATTTCACCTGTAAATAAAATATAGAATTAGCTAACTTATTTAAATAAAATTAACATAGTTTAGACTTAGGGACAATGTGATCTTGAGTGCATTTTTTCGTGTAATTTTATTGACTTGTTGCCTTTTTGGGTAGATGGATGTTAATTAGGGTTTAATAAAATTGCATGTAATTAGAGGATGAAATAATTATTTGTAAAATTATTTTAAATGAACATGAGACTAAGAGAAGTTAATATTCCGTATCCAGAATCTCCTGGTTGTGGTGCTAATTTTCTTTTAGAGAATTAAGTAACACAAACCAAATTATCCCAATTATTACCCTGGGTGGCAACTCCTTATCTCCACGCCATGTCTTTGTGACAGTGGTTAGTGTGTTATCTAAGGCCTTGACGCGATTGCTAAAATCTTGGACGCGTGCTAAACCCCGCCGTCTACAGTGGTGACTCCACTAGGGATAAGAGATACTGATTCTACTTGTGTTCTTTAGAATTATTTTATCGATTATTATTTCATTCTTGCATTCATTCTGCATGTCCCTATTAAACCGATGGCGTTGGTTTATGATTCCATGATTCCACTAGCTTCATGGGGTTATAGATTAGTTAACCATCACTCTTAGCCTTAACTCGGTTCAAGAGAGATTACCGGGCTCATCTGATAAGAGTTTGTAACCCAAGTCCTTAAGGGGGGGTAATCTTCTCTCGAGTTGGTAAAGGATGCTGGGCCCCTTTGACCTTGGCCTGTAACTCAAAGTCCATAATGAAGAGCATCTTGCTAAAGGAACCTTAACTTTTCATCGGACCCTAACCACATATAATGGCCTAGTTACTTCCCCTAGGATCTTTACCTAAAGTGCGTGTTTGTTTGAATTACCATGAGGTATTTCTATTTATAAAAGCCCAGGCTTATACCTTTGAAGCTCATTCAGGCTAATAAGGATTAGGCTAGACCTTTGTATTTAGAAATGCTGCTTCTATGCTTTTTTCTTTTAAGAGAGATTTGACATGCGTGTCGGCTCTTAATATCCCCTGTTAATATGAAGGCCAAGACCATAAATCTTAGGAAAAGAAACTCGCTATTGAACACGTGTGTGGGAGGAATAAGGTTGGAAGGCTTATGCTTGCATGTTGCTTGTTGATTGCTTTTTGATACTTTCTACTTGCTAAGTGCTTGCTTGCTACTTATTGCATAACACGTGTATCATGTATACATGCATACATGCAGTCCATGCATCATACTAATACCTTGTTTTGCAGCCATCATAGATTCATCTGGGTCTTCTCGTATCTGGGGATGAAGAGGTGGCAGATTGACCAGAGTTGATTTAAATCTGGAGTCCATAGCTCAAGACATTCTTCATAGACTGGAGGGGAGTCCAATTAACCCACTATTCCTAGAAGCTAAATCAACTCAGACTGAACAGACTGAAATGGAACAACAACCAGAGATGTGGACCTTAGAGGACATTAAGGGAGCTTTGATGGATGACATGAGAGCTATGATGCAAGATGAGCTGAGACAGGCTTTGGCCGGACTAGTGTAACCTGTTATTGGACAACCACCTGCTGCTATTATTGAACAACCACCTACTGCTATTGTTGAACAACCATATGTTGTAGGAGCTCCACCTGTTGCTGTAGCTCCTCCACCTAGTGCTAACAATGCTAGAGGGCAACCTGCTCCTAAAAATGTGCCTGCTACTGATGTGAGAATGGAAGACGTTGAAAACTACATGGTAGAAAAGGCAAAGAGAGAGTCACTTGAATTGGTTTAAGACCTTGAGTCTAAGCAGATGCAAGCATTGACTCATAAAATGTCCAAGATGGAAGAGCTGATTAGATGACAAGGAATGGGATATTCTTTTGACTTTGATGACATGCTGTAAATGGAGGGAGATAAGCTGCCTGAAAAATTCAAAATGCCTAAACTATAGAAGTTTGATGGGAGAGGAGATCCAATGATTCATTTGAGTCAATACACCACAACCATGAGCACTACTAAAGCACCATTGTCAGTAGTCGCTAGGCTGTTTATGTTGTCCCTGGAAGGAATGGCTGTGAACTGGTACCATGGGTTAGAAAAGTATGTTAGAGCTGATTGAAAGGAACTATTTATTGCATTCTTGAAGCAATATGATTATAACACTCAATTGGAAGTGTCAATTAGGGATTTGGAGTTGACTAAACATAAATCAAATGAGTCCTTTTCTGATTTCTTAACTCATTTCATGAATAAAGAAGGGATGATGAAGAATAAGCTTGCTGAGAAGGATCAAGTTAGAATGATAGTCCGTAATATGTCACCTAATTTGGTCGAGAGGCTACAGATGATGAATCCCAAAACCTTTGTGGATTTGTATGATGATGGGTTACAAGCTAAGGAAATTGAGAGTGAGAAAAAGAAAACTGTTAGAGGCACATGAACTCGAAACTACCTAACTGGGGGCATACAACAAGGAAGTACTAGCCGAGCTGTAGAAGTGCGTGCAGTTCAGCAACCCCGAAGGTTCTCTAACTTCAACCAACCACTTTCCAAAGTCCTAGAGATGCTAATCTAAAAAGGCCTGCTCTGACCTTTAACCTTTTTCAAACCCCCGAATCCAAATCTCCCTGGCTATGATCTAAACAGTTACTGTAAATTCCACCAAGCTACTGGCCATCCCACAGACAATTGTATTCGCCTAAAACATGAGATCCAAAACCTGATAGACTCTGGAAAAATCACCGACCCTGAAAAATCCAACTCTAACCCAAACACCAGAAATAACCCTTTCCCAAACTACCAAAATGTTCCACCACCAGCCACCATGATGATAAACTCAGGAGTTAGTGAGGAAGAAGTGCTAAGCTCCTTTGAGGACCTAAACCCTATACCCAATGGAGAACCTTTGGACAACCACAGAGAGGAGTGGAAGATTTACTGGGCCAGCCCTCAGGTAAGTTTGATTACAGAGTATTTTACTCGAAACCACCTCTATTGATATCCCTATTGAATCAATTGAGCCCTCAGGTTGGGGAGATGAGTTTGATGATAAGCCAGTAAAAGAAGAGCCTAAAATTTTTGAGCAGTCGCTAAGAGGAGTTAAAGATTTATTGGGACAACCTTTGGGCAAGTTCGATTACAGAGTGTTATATTCTAAACCCGCTTCTGCTGACATCCCTATTGAATCGATTGTACCGACAGGATGGGGTGATGAGTTTGAAAAAGATGAATTCTTAACCCTAGAAATGTCCCAAGAAGAGGTTGAAGAGCTGCTAAGTCAACATATGGACAAGCTGAGGGAGTTGAAGGGAAAAGAAACTTGCACAGTGGAAGTTTAGAAAAATGGAAAAAAAGAACGGATCATTGGGGCTGTGGACATCTAGTATGATTTTGATGAAGAAAAACCCACTGGAGTCGATGTATGGAGTGATACTCCAAATGTAAATTATGTTACAAAAAGCGGGAGGAATTACCGAGCAGCAGAAAAGCAAAATGAAAGAGTAGCTGAAAGAGAAGAAACAAAAGATGCAGAAATAGTGGAAGGACAGAAAGAAAACCTGATCCTAGAACAACTCAAGAAGGCTAAAGCGAGTGTGAGCATCTGGGAACTACTGATGCATTCAGGCAGCCATAGAAGGGCTCTGGTTAAAGCTTTGTTGAACTTGAGCATTGAAACAACCGCTACTCCAGAAGTTATGGTGGCAAAGGTTATAGAAAAGAAACATGGGCTGGTAGCATTCTCAGATGATGACTTGCCTTTGGAGGGAAGAAATCATAATAAGGCATTATTTATCCCAGCTGAAGTAAAAGGGAAGAGAACTAACTTTGTGATGGTGGATGATGGTTCAGCTATAAATGTATACCCACTAAAGATCCTACCTAATCTGGGTCTAAAAGTAGATGACTTGATGGCTTCAAACCTTATAATCAGAGCTTACGATGACAGTACTAGGAATGCGGAAGGAACATTTCAAGCTTTGGTCAAAACAGGGCCTGTAGAGTCAACTGTTGAATTTACTGTATTAGACATCCCTATTACTTATGCCTTGTTGTTGGGTAGGCCGTGGTTTCATGCCCTGGGAGGAGTACCTTCAACAGTGCACCAGAAAATAAAATTCCCTCATGAAGGAGATGTCACGACAATAGAAGCTGGAACTAATGTAGCTGTGGCATGCATACTTGATAAACAGAAGCAAGTGTGTGTTCTGCTTGGATTCCAAGTCGCTGGAATATTTAATGAGATGGATCCCAGGGTTGCAAAAATGATGGAAAGCATGAATTATCGACCTGGACAGGGGCTCAGGAAGAATGAACAAGGAAGCCCTAAGCCCCCAAACATTAGAACCCAGGAACATACGAAGGGTTTGGGATATACTAAGGCAGGACCAGCTAGTAGAGGAGCAAAGAACAAAGAGAAAGTAAAAAGAAACAAGCCTTTAGGAAGGATTGGACCACTAAGTGAGAATTTCATCAAGCCAAGGGAAGGCAAGTATTATTTGGGCACCAAAGAATCTATTAATGTGGCTGGAACAGATGTCCTTGGATTTGAGATCTTTAAGGAGTAGATTGTGGAAAGCCTAGTGACCAGCAACAAAGAGGAAGTCATGAAGCAAATAACTGAAAGGATGGGTGATGATGTCGTTGAAGAGCTGCTGTGTCTGCCACTTGAGAAGGAACCACCCCAGGACTTAGCTACTATCATTAGTGATAGTTTCATTGATGTTTTTTATGAAGAAACTGATGTAATAACGTCTGATCTTTATGCGGACGAAGATGTTATTTTTCCTATTCTCAATGATATGAATGCTGGTTTTGCTTACTTGTGTGATGTGCATCCTGATAGTTGTGCATTATAATTTTGATCGGTCATGCATGTTTGACATTAATTCAATTCAATTTGATTCATTTAACATGGGCACAAATGATAATCCAAAGAACATTTCTATATCACATGATGTAACTCCTGAAGAGAGAAAAAATTTTGAGAGAACATTAACAAAAAGAAAGGTAGTATTTGCTTGGACTTATGAAGACATGCCAGGTTTGGATAGGGAAATAGCAAAGCATCATATTCCAACTCATCTAAAAACCAAGTTGGTTAAACAGAAATTGCATAGATTAAGACCAGAATGGACAGAAAATATAAGGGAGGAAATTGCCAAGCAAATGCAGGCTAACTTCCTAGAAGTAGTAGACTACCCTCAATGGCTAGCAAACATAGTACTTGTTACTAAGAAGGATGGAAAAGTATGAATGTATGTAGATTTTAGGGATCTAAACAAAGCTTATCCAAAGGATGACTTCCCGTTACCTCACATTGATGTAATAGTGGATAGTGTTGTAGCAAGTGCAATGTATTCCTTATGGACAAATTTTTTGGGTACAACCAGATCATGATGGCAGTCATGGATAAGATTAATACAACTTTCATTACAGAATGGGGGACCTATTATTACAAGGTGATGCCTTTTGGACTGAAGAATGCAGGTGCAACTTACCAAAGAGCCGTTATTGCACTTTTCCATGATATGATGCATAAGGAGGTTGAAGTGTATGCGGATGACATGATGATCAAATCAGAGATAAGAGGAGGACATTTTGAAGCCTTAGACAAATTCTTAGCCCAAATTGAAAGGTACAATCTGAGACTCAACTTGAAGAAGTGCATTTTTGGAGTTACTTCAGGGAAGCTGTTAGGACATATAGTGAGCAGTCGAGGAATTGAAGTGGATCCGGATAAAGTGAAAGCCATCCAGGAAATTCCGGCACCAAAGACCAAGAAAGAAGTAAGAGGATTCTTTGGCAGATTGCAGTATATTAGTAGGTTTATCGCAAAACTCACTAACATTTGTGACCCTATCTTTAAACTCTTAAGGAAAGATCAGCTGGTTAAGTGGAATGATGATTGTCAGAAAGCTTTTGATAAGATCAAGGAGTATCTTGTTAATCCACCTATTTTGAAACCACTTAGACAGGTAAGCCATTGGTTTTGTACTTGGCTTTTGAAGAGAATGCAATGGGGGCAATGTTAGCACAAAAAGGGTCAGATGGAATAGAGCACGCAGTGTACTACTTGAGCAAGGAGTTTCTGCCATACGAGGAAAAATATGATTTAGTAGAAAAGACATGTCTGATCATGATTTGGGCTACGAGAAAATTAAGGCATTATTTTCAATCTTACAAGGTTCAAGCTGTTTCAAGAATAGACCCTCTAAGGTATTTATTTCAAGCATCAACTTTAACTGGAAAAATGTCTCGATGGTTAGTACTCTTAACTGAATTTGATATAGAATACATTACTATAAAGGTAATTAAGGGAAGAGCAGTAGTAGAATTCTTAGCTAAGAATGCGATCAAAGATGAAGAGCAATGAAATTTGGAGTTTTTAGATGAGAACTTAGCAATTGTAGAGCACTGGGAGTGGAAACTTTACTTTGATGGAGCTGTAAACAACAAAGGAGTTAGATTGGGAGCGATTCTTGTTACATTAGAAGGAGAAACCATACCAATGGCAAAGAAATTGGATTTCAAGGTCACAAACAATATGGCCAAGTATGAAGCATGTATCTGTGGGATTGAGACAGCTGTGGCAGCTGGAGCAAAAAATTTGTTGGTCTATGGAGATTCAATGTTAGTCATCAATCAGGCTAATGAAGAATGGGAAGTAAAAGAGGAAAGGCTGAAGCTTTATATCTGCTATTTGAAAGCCTTAATGAAGAATTTCACTAAATGTCTCTTTATCCATCTATCTAGAGATGATAATTAGATGGCGGATGCACTTGCAACACTCTCTTCAATGTGGGATGGTGCAATTGGGTTAACTATGAAACCTTTAGTGATCATGAAATCTAAAGCACCGTGTTATGGGGGTGAGCAAATTATGAATGTTCAAATGGGGCCTGAAGAAAAGCCTTGGTTTTATGATGTCTAGAAGTTCATTGAAAAGGGAATTTATCCAGATGAAGCGACCTCAAAAGAAAGATATGCTCTTCGTGTTCTTCCATGTAACTATGCAAGTCATGATGGGGTATTATACAAAAGAATGTTGAACGAGATGCAGCTCAGGTGTCTCAAAAAGGATGAAGCTAAAGAGGTAATGCAAGAGATTTATGTAAGGGCTTGCAGTTCTCATATGAATAGGATGATTCTAGTAAAGAAGATACTCAGACAAAGGTATTACTGGATGACTATGGAAAAGGATTGTATCAGGACAGTAAGACAATGCCGTTAGTATTAGATCCACGGGAATCTTAGTCACATGCCTCTAACAGTGTTGAATAGTTTATCATCCCCTTGGCCCTTTGCAGCATGGGGAATTGATATCATAGGAGAAATATGACCGACAACATTAAATGGGCATAAATACATAGTGATGGCAATCGATTACTTTTCGAGATGGGTAGAGGCAGAATCTTTCAACACTCTGAAAGCAAATTAGATGGCACGGTTCATCAAGAAGAGCCTTATTTGTAGATATAGGGTTCCACATCATGTCGTGATAGATAACGGGGTTCAATTTTGACCAAAAATAGTAGAGTTGCTATAAAAGTATAGGATTGAACATCATAAATCTTCGCCTTATCGCCCTCAAGCTAATGGAGCAGTGGAAACAGTTAATAAAAATGTCAAGAAAATCCTTTCTAAGATGGTTAAAACCTATAAGAATTGGTCTGAATATCTTCCTTTTGCCTTATGGGGATATAGGACTACAGCTCGAACTATCACAGGCCAAACACCGTTCTCATTGGTATATGGTTATGAAGCATTTTTGTCTATAGAAACTGAAATTAAATCCTTGAGAGTAGTCATGGAAGCTAAAATAACTGAGAATGAATGGGTACAGAAAATATATGATCATCTAGTATCTCTAGATGAGAAAAGGATGGATGCTTTATTCCATACTCAAATATATCAGAGAAGGATAGCAAGGGCGTTTAATAGGAAGGTTAAGCCTGGGAAGATCAAAGCTGGAGATATGGTGCTGAAATAGTCTAGAGCCATGGTGTTCGATCCAAGAGGTAAATTTAGACCGAATTGGGAAGGACCATACTCAGTCAAATCGATCTTACCTAAAGGAGATGTTAAGATATCAGATCTTGAAGGGAATGAGTTTATGGAATTGGTCAATCTGGATCGCCTCAAGAAGTACTACCTGTAAAAAAAATAATAAAAAAAAATGAATAAAATTAGAATAAAGAAAATAAATTTCGCTGGCTAGAAAACTTGAAAAGGCTAGTCAGACAAAAGTCAGGACATTCCTGTTGTTCAGAAAACCCGCAAAGTGCTGACAGGCAAAAATTAGGGAAATAAATAAAAAAATAATGGTCCCGCTGATTAGAAAACCCGTAAAGGGCTAGTCAGGCAAAAATTAGGGAAATAAAATATGAGTGAAAATATTCAGTTAGAAAATTTGTGAGGACTAGCTGATAATAAGAGTTATGTCATGTGATGTATTAAATGTACTCATTTTGGCCCTAATTAATGAATGAAATTGAAATTGAAGTCTTGTTAAACTTTGCATATCCTTCTTTATTATAAAGCATAAATACTTGACAGATTAACAAAACATAAGAAAGCCTAAAACTAGCTCTATGAGACCATTCTATCTAGTGATGTCTTTGTTTCTTCCTTTGCGATCCATCATACAAAGCTTGAGTCCTCTTGTACCTAGCAAATCCTGGTGGTTCTGTCTTTTGGATAACAACCTAAGTTTTGTAATCATCATCAGTAGTAACTTCCGCATCCAGGTGTATGTTCCGTTCAAGGGCTCTACAAGGCCACAAGCTCCTAATCTTATCTAGAGAATCTTGTCTCAAAGGAAAGCCTTCAAAGTCAGTCAGAACAGTAACGATGAACTGAAGGTGACCATATTGATGACAAAGGCATAAAGGGGTAAAAAAGGTAGAGAAGTGCAGCCCGGGAATAGGAACACAGTGCTTATACAACTTAATAGTTATGAACTTCAATCTCCACCAAGGGCAGACCCATGCAATCTCAGCATCTGAAATCTTCTTCAACCAGTCAACCCATTAGTCCATTGAACATTTGTCCTTCATTATTAAAGGACGAGATTATAGTTGATGAGGTTAATAAGTCAAAGGATTAGGGGGTACATTAAGCAAGCTCAGCTTTTCCTGTAACTAAATCTAAAAAAAAAAAAATCCATTAAAGTGCAAAACACTGTTTCAGTTCTATCTAACAGTGTTCGAGATAGTACAGGAATAAAAATAGCAGTACAATAGAGAGCAGTCAGACACAGGCACGTAAAAAGTCAAGAATACAAAAGCTCTAAATCATTCATCTCGTGCTCTGGTATCAAGCCATGGGCTCCATCCTCTGGTAGGGTCATCAGGATGATGAGTGTTTAGAGATCTAGTAGATGAAATCCCAACACTATACGGATCAAAGCCCAAGTCTATAAGCTGCTGACGAAGCATCTCATTCTCCCGCTTTAGATCGCTGGAATAGCTCTACATACACAGAAAACACCATGTCATATGCATTACATGCATAATATGCATACATTTGCATTATCTTAATGAGGATGCTTACCTGCCAACTATCTGTAACTTGCATCATAAATAATCTCTGAGATGAGGCAAGTCTATATAAATACTCTGCCTGTGTCCGGGGAATCTGTTTTGTAAAATTTTGTTAATATCAATGTCAAGTGTACAGATCCATATAAGAAATAAAGCAAACAGACTCACATGAGAAACATCTGGTGGATAAAAGCTAGGAAGTTGAGCATCACTAAATTGCATATGCTGCTCAACTGGAGCCTGAACAGCGAGAGCCTAGTAGAACATAGACTTGTCTGGAAGAGAGACATCACCAAGCGTAGCACCGATAAAGGCCCCATCGTGACTAGCCCCGACGTGCTGAGCAGGATGACCAGGACTAGGTCTGGGCTCAGGGCTCTCAATCTCTGGAGCAATCTCAGTCTCCTCATTGATATCAATAGGAGAGCAAACCTCCTTAAACTGTAAAGAGAAGGAGTGAGTCATAGGTTCTAGAAACAGAAGCTGAAATAATGTGAAATTACCTTATCATCATCAATAGGAACATGCTCCAGGAGGCTCTCATGAATAAACTGCTGATAATATTGAGAACGCTTAAGGAAATCTGAGGCAGCATATCCCTGTAGTGCATCTCTCAGCTCTGAACCCATAAGATGCGAGCTGCGGAGCATAGAGGAGGGGACATCAGATGGAATGTGACATCGAGAAGGGCCAGCAGACTAGCGATACACTCGCTCCCCTAGATACCACATCAGACAGCCATAACCAGAGAGCAGGATCCTCATAGGCTCTAAGCGAGCTACAACTGCCATGAAATCATATCGCTAGATGTCCTTAGCACCCTCCAACCAATCAAAATTTATCCGCAATTTATGTAAATTAAATCAAATTTCTATTAAACTATAGTATACTAATGATTTTATTTTTCCTTACCAGGTGCCACTCGACAATGTTCAACTGATCACGATACGTTTGCAAAGTGTTCCTGTTACTAGTAAGGCGAGAAGAACCCCATCTCATTATCAGAGGAAAGGTCCTATCAGAACTGATAGCGTTAAAGCCTCGAACCAGCCCGATCTCTATGCTCCAGATCTGAAAAAAAAAGGGAATACATCAGAAAAAGTAAAGAAGAGCAAAACTATAGAGATCAAATGAAGGAGAACATACATGCAAGACATGCCAAAAGCCATATATCGTGACAGCACCTCTACAGATAGTGTCCAATCTATAATAAATGTAAGCAAGTGTAGCAGATCACAAATCTAATGTGGCAACTCGATCCAAGTCACTGAGAGGACCCAACAGAGCAATACTGACCTCATGACTAGTCTCACAAAAGAGGGTCATGCCTAATAATATCAAGTGGAAACACCTTGCCTTATGAATAATCTGACGAGGATTTGAAGTAGGAAGGCGTCTAAATCCCTCAACCAATGATGAAAGAAGAACGTTCTTCCAATTCTTCCATACTGGGGTGAACCCGATCAAGTCACGCATGTACTGACTCCGTGCATGCTCTAGAAGACTGCAATAGCTGATGTCAAATGGAACTGGGGATTGCCCAAAGGCAATTCCGATGATAGCAGAGAAGCTCATAGGCGAAATAGTCAGCTCACCCACACAAGTATGAAAAGTGTGGGCAGTATCCATCCAGCGCTTGATCAAAGCGAATAAAGAGTAATGATTAGATTGGCCTCGAACATTTGGAAGTGTAGTGATGAAATGCCTAAATCCGAAAGCCCAAATCAGATGTGTCACCTATTCCGGCAATCCATGAAATAATTCTCGGGCTAGATTGAAACAGCCCATGAACTTCATCGGATGCTATTTCGATTTCAAAAAGAAAATAATAATTAATTAATTGAAAGATTAATTATTAATCAAAGAACTTAAATTGAAGGATTTGATTAGTTAATTAATTAATTAATTGCCTTAAAAAAAATTATGATTGGCAATCTACCCTGTCGATTGGCATTAACTCGGTCGATCGAAAATCTGGAATTCCGACCAGAATTTTAGACATCCGATCCTCTATTCTGACAAACTGAGAGTCAAATTTCATATTTTTAGAGTTAATTTCAATTTGTCATGCATTTGCATATTAATTTCTGACTAATATACATGTCAATGTCAATTTCTACTCTGCAACTAACTCTAATTACTGATTATACAGGTAATATTTTTGCAGAAATAAATAGAAGCGAGAAAAGTCACCTTATTACCCACATCTCTGCACCTGTGGGTATGTAAATGAGTCAAGGGAAAGATAGCTGAGTCTTCTCAAAGTTTTAAATTATTCTGAGGAAAACGAAGAGGCAAAATCCTCTGATATTCTGAAGCCTCAGCTCCCTCATATTGTCTGCATGATGAGGAAGCCATAGGATCAGACGGATTGCAAATCGGACAATAGATGGTGAAGAAATCAAGAGAAGAAAAATCAAAATCAAGTAAAAAAGAAGAAGAAAAGAATGGGAAGAGAAGTGAAGTGATTGACAAAAGGGAAAGAATATATAAAATGGAGAATATCCATTTTAATCTTTTCAATTTATTTACTTTTTATCTATCTTTTCTTTCTTGTAGTTTGGTCCATAATTGCATTCTGATTAGGAACATGTTCCTAATTAAATCACGACATTCATCAAATTAATAATTCATTGAATTATTAAGACTGTATAATCAATCTATGATCCTGAATCTTCTATCAAATACAGAATACAGAACAATATTACATAACTCATTTTTTTGCATTTTACATGTATGATTTCAATCAAAGGTTTCATATGCTGCACAGTAGCTATGATATGAATTTCAAATCATTATGTTATGTGCTGCACAGTAGTCATAACCTTCATTATGTTATGTACTGCATAGCAGTTATAACATAAATTTTCAAATTCCTCATTACTAGACGTTCCACAGGAACTATAGCAAGTTTTCAATTCAATTACACTAGACGTCCCACAGGGAATATAGTGTACATCGTTAGATGTCCCACAGAGAATATAACGATATTTTAATTCAAGACTATACGATCGAGTGTAGTTGGCACTGTACGATCGAGTGCAATGTATCCTCAATAGATTATACGACCGAGTATAATCGACATTATACGACCGAGTATGATGTAATTTTTTCAATTCAAGACTATACGATCGAGTGTAGTCGGCATTGTACGACCGAGTGCAATGTATCCTCAATCGATTATACGATCGAGTATAATCGGCATCATACGACCGAGTATAATCAGCATCATACGACCGAGTATGATGTAATTTTTTCAATTCAAGACTATATGACCGAGTGTAGTCGACATTGTACGACCGAGTGTAAGGTATCCTCAATTGATTATACGACCAAGTAAAATTGGCATTATACGATCGAGTATGATGTAATTTTTTCAATTTAAGACTATACGATCGAGTGTAGTCGACATTGTATGATCGAGTGCAATGTATCCTCAACCGACTATACGATCGAGTATAATTGGCATCATACGATCGAGTATGATGTAATTTTTTCAATTTAAGACTATACGACCGAGTGTAGTCGGCATTGTATGATCGAGTGCAATGTATCCTCAATTAATTATATGACCGAGTATAATCGGCATCATACGACCGAGTATGATGTAATTTATTTTAATTCATGTACACTAGACGTCCCATAGGGAATATAATGTACATCGTTAGACATCCCATAGGGAATATAATGAAATTCATCATTGCTAGACGTTCCATAGGAACTATAGCAAGTTTTCAACTTATCATCGCTAAACGTCCCACAAGGAATATAGCGAAACTCATTTGCACAAAGTCCACTAGACGTTCTATAGGAAATATAGTGTGACTTATCAAACACTACACCTTGCTCAATAGTTTGAGCATTAATCTATCACTTAGGATACAATCAAGTGTCCTTATTTCTTTCTTTCGAAATTGTGTGCTTCTTTTGCTTTGCAACAATTTGTCAAGCAAATAGCGACAAAGGGTGGCAACTGTAAGCACCCAATTTTGGAATGCAATTGTGCATAATTGTGACATAAGCCTTTATGATGAAATTTATTCAAAAATTGAACTTGGTTGTTGATTTTCTGGACTTTAAGGACTAAATTATAACATTTTTTAGGATTTAATTGTAAATAAGTCATTTTTTCAGGGGTCTTTTGGTAATTAAAAGTTAAAAAAAAATTTTTTTTAGATCGGCATTGGTGTAATGCCAGTCGTCCGACATTTTGTAATGCTGGTCGACATTACATAATGTCGGTCGGCATTAGACAATTTTGATCGGCATTGTACAATGTCGGTCGGCATTGCACAATACCGATGCGCAATAATTCCATTTTTTGATTTTTTTCCTTATTTTTATAGATTTTTTTTCAGTGTTTTAATTGGTTAAAAATTCAAATTTTATCCTTGATTATCTAATAAGGTTTTTTTAAAACACAGAAGGCTTTTTTTTGAAATCAAAACAAACGTTATCTGATCATCAGTCCGTTCCTCCTTTGGAGGAAGTTCAGTATGTGCAGACTATGCATTTAAAAGCAGAGTCTGCATGCATGCGTAAAAGAAAAAAAAAGAAGGTTTTTGGTTGGGGGGAACTTCTTTTTCTTCTGGTCTTCGAAAGGATTTTTTACGGGGAGAGAGTGAGAGAAAGAAGACACAGTGAGAAAAAATAGACTAGAAGCATAAAACCCTAATTTTCGATACTGAAATTTCCGAAGGCAATAGCCCAGAATAAATAAGATCTTAATTTTAATAGTGATAATCCAATCTGAGGGGCTCAAAAAGGAGCATTTGCACAGCATCTCCAGTGTTATTCTTCTATTTCTTTTATTACCTTTTTTTATTATTTTCTGTTTATGTTGTTTTCTTTTATTTTTGTTATTGTTTTGATTATTTGATTTCATTGGTAATTTTTTTTTGTTGTTTTGATGTCCGTATGAGGATTGAGGAAGGGGAAACTGCCTATGTGTAATTGAACAGAGGATCCATGGAACCTGTACTGTTTTAATAATTGTTCTTAGGATTTTAATTTTTATTTTGCATTATTGTATCCTGTGTAATTTATTTTAATTTCTGGATGTATAATTATTTAATTTTAATTCTGCATGTAGTTTGTAATAGCCCCAGTAGTGAGAATAGTGAAAGATTTAAATTTCTGCACTTTAAAATTAATTAGTAATTAGGTTCAATTGGGTAAAAATCAATTACAATTAATGGTGGCTTTAGTTAAATTAGGGTTTGCATGTAATTAATTTAGGGTTTTTTTTTAGAAAATCATTGTAATGTTTGTTTGATCTATTTTTTGTGTTTTATTTATTTTGGACTTGTTTTTTTTATGTTTTTGGGCCCCAAGCCCATGTTTAGGTCTAACCCACTAAATAAATAGGTTTAAAAATGGTTTAAGATTTTAAAACATTAAAATAAACTTAGGCCCATTAGGTTAATTAGATTTTAGGCCCACTTAGTTAATTAAAATTGTCTAGACTTAGCTCAGCCCATTTAATTGTATTTCTTTTAAAATAAATAGACCTAGACCTACATTCATTTAAAATAAAACCAAGTTAGACTTAGGCCCATTAATTTAATTTCTTCTTTAAAATTGAATAGACTTAAGCCCATATCTTAGAAAAACTAAAAAATATAGATTTAGGATCATTAATTAATAAAATGTAGGCCCATTTGTATTCTATTTCACTTGTAAATAAAATATAAATTTAGCTAACTTATTTAAATAAAATTAACATAGTTTAGACTTAGGGATAACGTGATCTTGAGTGCATTTTTTCTTGTAATTTTATTGACTTATTGCCTTTTTGGGTAGATGGATGTTAATTAGGGTTTAATAAAATTGCATGTAATTAGAGGATGAAATAATTATTTGTAAAATTATTCTAAATGAACACGAGACTAAGAGAAGTTAGTATTCCATATCCAGAATCTCCTAGCTGTGGTGTTAATTTTCTTTTAGAGAATCGAGTACCACTAATCAAATTGTCCCAGTTATTACCTTGGGTGGTGACTCCTTATCTCCATGTCATGTCTTTGTGACAGTGGTTAGTGTGTTCTCTAAGACCCTGAGCCTAAACAGTGTCGCGGTTGCTAAAATCTTGGACGTGCATTAAACCCTGCCGTCTACAGTAATCCCTCAAGTTGGAACTATAGATTTATGCTCTATCTAATATTAGATGGCCAGAATATTCAATCTTTCCCCTTAGTCTTCCCTTCTTCATATCTTTAGTTTTAAGTTTTGATAGGATCCTTTCTCGAGGTTATTGCAATTGCGAATAAGAAGGAGGTTTATTGGCCATAGATGATCGCTCTTTGCCTGTACACTCAGTTTTTACTTATTTCTACTTCTAGTGACTATGATTCAAAAGTTCTCCACATTTTGGATTAAGCAAAAGCCGAACTTATTCCTTTTCTTCTTATTCTGGTGGAAACCATTATTGGATTAGACAACTTCCTAAAAACTAAGTGATTCTCTAGGAGTACATTACTGCTAGAGGTTAGCTTTTTCTTATTTCTTCTTTATTTTTTTTATCATTTTCTAATTTATTTCTTTCAGGTATGACTTTATAAAAAACTGAGATTACTTAAACCTCTCAAAGACATTGCTCATTACAAAGCAAAATTTTATTGTATTATAAAACTCCATCCTATACCAGGAGATGTTCAAAGCTGGTTGTCCACCTTTCCTGATACCATGATTCCATGGATGTGCCCATGGTCGAAATTATGGTATGTGACCATTAGGTCTTATACCCACTACATCCTTATAGCTGGCCTCAATTTTGCCACCTTCTATAATTTGGCCTGTCTTTACCAATAGTATGGACAGAAGCAACTAATTGTGGGGTTAATGCATGAGTTTGAACTAGGACCCCTCTCTCAAAACTTCCTGGACAATTTGGTTATAACCTGGCCTCGTAGTCTCATTCAAAGGAACATTAACTATAATAAAGATCAGTCCATTGATGATTAGTACAAGTTAATGATTCAGTTACAACAGATAAAGAAGGATGATTTTATGACAAATAAAAGAATAAGAGAGTCGCAGATATCAAGTGGTCAAAGTGTTCAGCAAAAAAAAAAGAAAGCAAAAATTAGTTTATGGAGTTTAATCATCGTTTTCCTTTTTATGTTGGATAGGATTTCCTTTTATAGTTAAATAGTTTGTAATAGACATTTAATGCAACATTCAACAGTAATAAAGGCAATCCATTTTCATTTAATTTAAGTATAGTATGACTATACATTTTGCTTCTGACATATCTCATATCGTTAATTAGCTTACCCTTGTTAGTTTTCCAACTAACTACTTTTTCTCTCTCTCCTCTTTTACATGTCCTTAACTTTTATCTTAACCACATTTTTTAAGGTTTTCAATCGAACATGACTCTTTTCATTTTTTTTATTTTTCTTTAATCTCTATTGTTTGCCTAGACAACCTCTTTTAAGCTTTTCTTTTTAGTGAGACTTCATAGAAAGTATTTCTTGAGCTTGTCTAAGTTAATAGGCTCTTTAAACTCGTTCCTTTTAAAGTCATACATAATAGTAGCACCCTTGGAAAATAGCTTCTTTACTAGATACTGACCCTTCCAATTCAGTTTGAACTTTTCTCGTGGGTCAGTCATGATTGGCTTAGTGAGTTGTAGCACTAAATCACCCTCCTTGATCTTTCCTGGCTTAATTTTCTTATTGTAGGCTCTTTTAATCTTCTTATTATAGGTTTGAACTATCCTCTTCTGGTCCAGCTGGGAGTGATACATAACTTTCATCCTCTTCTCATCCAACAACGTCAGCTATGTCAATCGACTCTTTATCCATTGATACTTAAGGATTTTGGATTCTAAAAGGACTCATTAATGATTGGATCTCAACCTCTACTAGTAACATAACTTCATACCCATATACAAATGAGTATAGAGTAGCTCTTATCGATGCCCTGACAGTGGTTCTATATCCCTATAATGCAAATTATAAATAACTTGCCCAATCCTTATGATTCTTCAGCATTTTGGACATAATCTTCTTCATATTCTTATTAGCTAATTTAACTGCTCCATTTGCTTACGATATTGCCTAATCTTTATGATTCTTCAGCATTTTGGACATAATCTTCTTCATATTCTTATTAGTTGCTTCTATTGCTCCATTTGCTTGCGATCCATATAGAAACAGTTTATGATGTTCAATTCCATATTCTTTCAATAAAGTAGTCATTTCTGCTCTGAACTAAATACCACTATTAGTGACAACATGATAAGGCAACTTATATCTACATATTATGTTTTTCTGTAAACCTCGCCATTTGTTTTGCCTTAATAGTCATAAACAATTATGCTTTGACTCACTTAGAGAAGTAATTAGTTGCTACCATAATATAACAATGTCCGTTAGATGCTTTTGGTGTTATTTTCTTGATAAATTTAATTCCTTAGATAGCGAACGACCATAGAGAAGTCAATTCTTGAAGTTCCATAGAAGGCAAGTGTAGACAAGGGGGTTTAGCATGCCTCTAAGATTTTAGCAACCGCGACACTGTTTGAGCTCACGGCTCTAGAGAACACACTAACCACTGTCACAAAGACATGGCATAGAGATGAGGAATTGCCAACTAGGGTAATAACTGAGACAAATTGAAAAGGTGGTACTCGATTCCCTAAAAGAAAGCTAGCACCACAACTAGGAGATTCTAGATACGAATTACCAACTTCTTTCAGTCTCGTGTTCTTTTAGAATTACTTTATGAATTATTATATTATCCTCTATTTACATGCAATTTTGTATAGTCTGAATTCTCTTATGCGATCATACTGCAATCCATAATTGCTCGCGATTAGCTGTAACCCTTTCATTGCTCATTGATGATTCTGCAATCCATAATTGCTTACGATTAGCTGCAACCCTTTCATTTCTCACTGATGATGCTGCAGTCTATAATTGCTTGTGATTAGCTACAACCCTCTAGTTGCTTGCCTTTGATGCTACAATCCATAATTGCTTACGATTATCCACAACCCTTTCATTGCTAACTAATGATGCTGCAATCCATAATTGCTCATGATTAGCTGCAATCATTTCATTGCTCGCCTTTAATAATGCTATAGTCCATAACTACTTGCAAATTGGCTGCAATCCTTTCATTGCTCACTGATGATGCTACAATCCATAATTGCTCACGATTAGCTGCAACCCTTTTGTTGCTCACTGATGATGCTAAAGTCCATAACTGCTCATGATTAGTTGTAACCCCTTCGTTGCTCATTGATGATGTTATAGTCCATAATTGCTCGTAAATTGACTACAGCCCTTTCATTGCTTGCCTTTAATGTTACAATCCATAATTTCTTACAAATTGACTACAATCCTTTCATTGCTCTCCTTTGATGCTGCAATCTATAATTGCTTACAAATTGACTACAATCTTTTCATTGCTTACTTTTGATGTTGCAATCCATAATTGCTCATGAATTTTATCTTTGGTTGTTTGAGTCAAATGTTTTGAATTCTTTATGTTTACTAAATTTTGCTGACTGACTTTGAATTTTACTGTCTTGATTGATTAGAATTTCTCTGCTGATTGATTTTAATTTCATTGTGTTAACCATCTCTACAAGTTGGGTGCTCTTTCTTCTAGATTTACAATTCCTACAGACTTGTTAAAGTTAGTTTCTAATCATGATGAATGTACAAAAGCACATTATAATGTTGAAAATTTATGAGAAAATTTATCACTTTTTCACGAGTTAGCGTGCACTTAGTGAATCTTACTATTTTTAATTTTTATAACTATCATTTATTTGCCATTTGCAGAGGTCAAAGGCATCATTAACCATATTATACTGAGAGCATATCTTTTACCAAGTGGAGAGCTTACTTCCACACTTAATTTTAGGGAGAATTTGTTAAATAAAACTTATGAAAATTAAGCATAAATAAATCAAATTCTGAGTATCAAAACAATCTTTAAGTTATTTTTATGCTGTCCTTCATTATCTGAGTATTCCCCCGCCTTTCTTATATTACTCAGCGTGGATACCATTGGAAAGGTCCTTTGGATACTTATACTCGTATAGAGCATTAGAGTAAATAGAGCAATTTTTTGGCATGGTCCTCTTTTAGTATTCCCCTGCCTTTCTTGTATTACTCAGCATGGATACTGCCAGAGGTTTCATGTTGATACTCTTACTTATTTATGAACATTGGAGTAAATTATGCTTGCTCTTATTTCAATTCTCCTCTTAATATTCCCCGCTTTTCTCATATTACTCAACGTGGATACTGTCAAGGGATTTTGTACTCATACTCATTTCTAAGCATTGGAGTAGATTATATGCACATTTATTATTCAAAAGACTGAAAAGATACTTTGAAATTCAAGCCATTTATTCTGCAAGTCCATAAATTTCATTTTTGCATTTTCTTCCCTCGTTTGGGTGCAAAGCAAGCATTAGATTGATTAGAGTTTACAAACTCTCAACAAAAAACTATTAACTGCTTATTTGAATTCTGCGAGGCTAATAAAAGAAAGCCATTATAATCAAAGGTCATAAGATAGGTTTTTGCACATGATCTCATGAAGTGGATGAATTTACTTTCAATTTATGAATTTTATGATTAAGATGGTTCTTTATTACAAAATCTAAGGAAATAAAGTTTTGTTACTTCCCTTTATTATCTTGATGAGTGTTTGTCAAGCAGGATGATACTTCTGATGAATTATTAGCATTTGCAACCTTTCCTATTCTTGTTGATGTATTAGTTCCTTTCACCTTCTTCATTCTCTTTTGTTCTTCCTACATAAACTACCATAAGTTTTTATGGTCTATTCGTAAGTGAAGAAATTTTGTCAAAATGCAATGTTATTCTTTTTTTGCATTCTTCCTTTTAGATTTATCTTTGATTGGAGGGTCATTATACTCCACCATTGAAGTTATGGCTTTGGGCTACATTTGTATTTCTGCCATTCTATTAATGCTATGGTAGAGGACTTCATTCCTCTTTTTGATATCTCCTGCAAAAAAAAAAAATTAAGGAGTTAAAGATCTTATTTCATGATTAAATGATTTTTCAGAGTGCATTCATTTCAAGTTTTGAGTGCATTCTTCCCTTTTTAGGGTTATCAAATGTATTGCTGACATGTTGGACCTTCTCATCACCATATTCCATACCCTACACTAGTCTAACTATTATGAAGAGATATTCCATATGATGCTCTTGATGAGACTATGGAGATGGATACTGAGTTTGAGGAGCTTAAACTTCCTATCCAGCCTCTTGAGGTTGCCAGGATGATGCTTTTGCAAGTATCACTGTCGATGATATTCCCTTACGGGAAGGGCTCATGATTTATTGGGCTCATGAGGTCTAAAGTCCCATTGAGCATCATGTTCACCTTGATAGTGTTACCCTTTCTATTTTACTTCTTCCAAATGCTTTATATGTGTATACTCCGACTACTTTACTGCACTTTTACATACTAATTTTGAATGTTAGTAGTAGTGTATTTGTACAATCTTATCTGGGCTTAAGGACTTTTGTATGTAAAGCAAGTATTTCACAATAAATGTATGTAAGTGTATGCATGTTATGTATGACATGTATGATCCTAAAAGGTCTTTTGTTTGGAATAGAGCTATATTTGTAGCTTAGAGTGTGAGAATGAGGTGCCTTATCAACAACATGTAGGTTTGAGCACTGGATGCTTTATTGTTGGTATTTCTGATGTTAGAGTTTTTGATACAACTCATTGGACTGATGACCAGGCTAGCGAGTGAGGTCCATGGCTTTACACTGGAGCTTGTGATTGATTGATGCACAATTGAACTTTTCTTTTTGTTACTGCTTTACTCCTTTTTGCTCTAAGATCTTTTTCACTAACTTTGAAGTTCTAGTGTTATATTTACTATTTTGTCCCCAAGTAGCCTTAGAGTTACATTTTGCCCTCAGCTTCATTTTGAATTCATTCTAGCAGTCTTTTTCTTCATGTTGTAAGAGACTCGGTTTGGTCACTGTTGTTGTTAACCTTTTGTCTTACTAACCCTACTAGTTACAATCTCATATATTGAAGATGCAGAGGAGTGGGCAAACTAACTGAGGTGAGTTTTGATGATGAAATTAACTAGACTTGCACGTTGAAGAACTTTTGAGCAGAATATGAGGTTTGATGCTGATGCAATAATTGATGATAGTTACAAGACAAGACTTGCAATGCAAGTTATTAAGCTGCCTGAATTCTCAAGGTATAAAGGGACGTTAGGGTTACAAGGAAAATTACAAATGGGGTGGTGAAAAAAGAAAATATAATTAAAATAGTGATCTCTTAGCTCTGATTTTAGCTTTCATTATGTAATGTCTTTCCATTCATATACTTATGTAGTATGATAATGATGAATATGCGATATTTGAACAAAAATTTCAAATTCAATTTTAATCATTCATTAAGGTAAAAATGAGAACATTCATTACATCATATGATATAACTCCTGTTATCAGCCAGTCCTAATTTTTCTCTTTAATTTTTACCTCACTGTTCTTTTTTCTTTTTCTCTCTCCTTTTTATTCTTTTTATTTTCTCCTTAAATTTCCTATCTTTAGAAGTTACACCATGTGATGTATGTATGTTCTTTGAATTTGCATTTGTGCCCATGCTGAATAAATCTAATTGAATTAAATTTATGTCAAACATGTAGATGCGATCAATATCATAATGCACAGTATCGTCAGGATGCACATTACATAAGTAAGCATAACCAGAATTCATATCATCGATCATTAAAATAAATAAGTTCTAAAGAAACTAAAGTTTTATTCAAAGAAGATAATAAGAAATTTTATTTCTTATTCTAGATGCTAGGGATGCGGAGTCTCATAGTGGCTGTCCTTCAGGTAACTGACATAATAATTATTCTTGCATCTTCTTGCTGCTTATCTCTATGACTTCATCTTTCTGTTCCTCAAATGTGCATTTTTCTTTCTTGTCTAGTAGCTTCTCATTATCAAACTCATCACCCCATCCTATAGGCATAATCAACTCGAAGGGTATGTCAAAAGAAGGTGGTTTAGTATAAAACACCTTATAGTCAAACTTGCCTGAAGGCTGACCCAATAAGTCTTCTACTCTTTCCACATCTTTAGGGGCATTAGGAGATTTCTCATTGGTTTTAAGGTCTAGGTCCTCAAAAGAGCTTAACACTTCTTCCTTACTAACCCCTGAGTTAATCATCATAGTAGCTGAGGGTAGTACATTTCGATAGTTTGGGAAAGGATTATTTATGGTGCTTGGGTTTTCAGGGTCTGTGATTTTTCTAGAGCCTATAAGGTTTTGGATTTCATGTTTGAGGCAGATGTAGTTATCTGTGGAGTGTTTGTGGTTTTGATGGAATTTGCAATGCTTGTTTGGGTTATAGCCTGGGGTGCTTGGGTTTGGATTAGGTAAAGGTTGAAGTAAGCCCTTTCGCATTAGGCACTCTAGGACTTTTGATAAAGGTTGGTTAAAATTGGAGAATCTCCTAGGTTTTTAAATAGTATGGACTCCTATAACCCGATTGATATCTCCTTGTTATGTGCCCCCAGTTGGGTAGTTTCTTTCTCTGGTGCTTCTAGCTATCTTCTTTTTCTCATTCTTGATCTCCTCAGCTTGCAACCAATCATCATAAAGGTTTACAAGTGTCTTAGGATTTATCATCTGCGACCTCTCAACCAGATTGGGTGACACATTTCAGACTATCATCCTAATTTGATCCTTCTCAGCCAGCTTGTTCTTTATTAATCTTGCCTTATTCATGAACCTGGTTAGAAAATCTGAGAACGACTCATTAGGCTTCTTTTTGGTTAATTCTAGGTCCCTGATGGACACTTCAAGCCTGGTATTATAGTCATATTGCTTTAAAAAAGCAGTACACAACTCTCTCCAGTCCGCTCGAATGGACTTCTCTAACCCATGATACCAATTAACAACCATACCCTCAAAGGATAGCATAAACAACTTGGTAACCACAGACAAAGGAGCCTTAGTGGTGCTTATGGTAGTTGTGTATTGACTAAGGTGAATCCTTGGGTCCCCAGTACCATCAAACTTCTGTAGCTGTGGCATCAATCCGGCCAAAGCCTGTCTTAACTCATCTTACATCATCACTCTCATGTCATCCATAAATGCTCCTTTGACATCCTTTAAGGTCCAATTTCCTCCTTTTTATTATTCCATTTCTTCGGCTTGTTTCGGTTGGTGTAACTTCTAGGTAAAGCGAGTTGATAGGTCTTTTTTCCAAATTGCGAAGGATCTTTTTAGCTATTGATTTTAGACTCAAATCAGTTCTCACTAATCTGCCACTACTTTATTTCCAAACACAGGAAGACCCAAATGAATCTATAATGGTTGAAAGAAAAATTGTTAGAATGATGCATGAAATGCATGTATGCATGATGCACATGCTATACAATAAGTAGCAAGTAACAAGTCAAGTTAAGTGTACATACATCCTTCCAACCTTATTCCTCCTACACATATATTCAATGGTGAGTCTCTTTCTTAGGATTTTTGGTCTTGGCCTTAATATCAACAGGGGATATCAAGAATCGATGCACATGCCAAATCTCTCAAAGCAGTAAAAGCATAGAAACAACATTTCTAGGTATAAAAGATTAGCCCAATCTTTATTAGTCCAAACGGGCTTTTAAAGTATAGGTTTGCGCCTTTATAGATAGAAATACCTCATGACAACATTCACAAGAAATTTGAGTAGATCCTAGGGGAAATAACTAAGCCATTATATGTGGTTAGGGTCGGGTAAAAAGGTTAAGGTTCCCTTAGCAAGATGACCTCCTTTAGGACTTGAGTTACAAGCTAAGGTTAGAGGGGCCTGACATCCTTTGCAAACTCGAGAGAAGACTACCCCTCTTAAGGACTTGAGTTACAGGCTCTGGTCAGATGATCCTGGTATTCTCTCTTGAGCTGAGTTAAGGCTAAAAGTGATGGTTAGTCAATTTACAATCCCATGAAGCTAGTGGAATCATGGAACCATAAACCAATGCCATCGGTTAGTAGGGACATGCAGAATAAATGTAAGGATAAAATAATAATTAATAAAATAATTCTAAAGAACACAAGTATAATTAGTATCTCTTATCCTCAGTGGAGTCACCACTGTAGACGGGTGTGGTTTAGCACGCGTCCAAGATTTTAGCAACCACGACACTGTTTGAGCTCAGGGCTCTAGAGAACACACTAACCACTATCACAACAACATGGCGTGGATATGAGGAGTCGCCACCTAGGGTAATAACTAGGACAAATTGAAAAGGTGGTACTCAATTCCCTAAAAGAAAGCTAGCACCACAACTAGGAGATTCTAGATATGGAATACTAATTTCTTTCAGTCTCATGTTCTTTTAGAATTACTTTATGAATTATTATATTATCCTCTATTTACATGCAATTTCATATAAACCCTTATTTTAGTAATTAACTCTAAGGCAAACTAGTCATGAAAAATACAAGTAAATAATGCATTCAATAGAATCCCTAAGTTAGTCTAATCTACATTGATTTTAATTAAATGAGCTAAATCTACATATTTTTAATAAGTGAGTCTAAAGGGCCTAATTCCTTTTAATTTTAATTGAATGAATCTAAATCTATTTATTTTTATAAAATAGGCCTAAATCTACAAATTATGGAGTATTTAAATTAATGGGCCTAATTTTATATATTTTAATTCTAAGGTGATCTTAAATCTACAAGTTATGAAAAAAACTTTAATTTAATGGGCTAAGTTTAATTAATTAAATTAAATTAAATTAAATTATATTATATTAGGTGACTTATGTCTAATTTACTAAATGAGCCTAAATTATCTCTACCCTAAATTAAATTAATTATGGGCTTAATAATGCATTTTAATTAATTAAACCTAAAAAAACCTAAATTTAAATGGGTTAAAGCCTAATGTGGGCTTAGGGTCCAAAACACATAAACACAAATAAACAAGCCCAAAAACAATAATAAATATCAAGCTAAACAAATAAAAAGATCAAACAATTAATTTAGCTTAGACTAAAACCCCAATTTAATTAAAGTGACCATAAACAATAAAATAAAATAATCAAGCAAAACCAATTTTACCAACTTAACTCTAATTTAATTAAAAAAACCTAAGGATTTCTATAACCATTAATTTTAATTGATTACCCAATGAAAACTCTAATTTTATTAACTGATTAAATTAAAATAAAAAACACACAAACATATATACCAAGTTCCATTATTCATACTATTGAAGCTATTACAATGATCTATTGCAAATAGGAATAAAAACTAATACAACCCAAAAAAACACAAAATAAAATAACCAACAAAATAATAGCGAATAAATAAATAAAAATTTAAAAAACTACATTCAAATACAAAATTTAATCCATAGCATTCCATGGATCTTCATGAGTTTTGTTCTTGATTAATCACATGCTACTCCACAGCTTAGGTTACTCCCATCATAATTATGAACACAAAAGCAAAATAAATAATGATTAGAGTTTAAATAAAATAAAAATAAAAATAAAAATTAAATAAAATTAAAATCAAACTAAATAATCAAATAAAAATAAAAGAAAAGGGTAGAAGAAGGGATGATTGAATTGATGTAGTATTGATTAGCTCCTCAGAGTGTTATCAATCATCGTTGCTTTTAATAGATCTTCAAAACTTGATGTCCCCCTCTTCAAAAGTCTATTGCTCTTGCTCCAAAAACAAAGAAAATCTAAAGAAAATATTTTACATACTGCTTTAAAAGAAAAATATGGAGAGAACCTTTTTAGGCCCTTAAAGAGAGATAGTCCAAAGAGAGCCCCTTTTTTTAAGAGCCTAAACCATCCTTATATAGGAAAAGAGCCAAAAAAACTCTAATCCTACATACTTAAGAATTCCAGTTTTAAAAGGACTTCATTTCCTGAAAATCTTAAAAATAAATTTTAGAAAATTTTTTACCAATAAAAATTCAGGAAATATATTGAAAAAATTGAAAATTGAAAAAAAATAGTACGGGATCCTATCGAAATAGTACAATTCCGATCGGAATTGTAGATTTTCGATTGGAAATCTTTAATTTTGATCCATAATAATTTTTTTTTAACATTTAATTACAAAAAGACTCCTAAAAGAATTTAAATTTTTCAATGAGGTCCTTAACAAGTATTACAATTTATTCATTGAAAACATTAAACCCTTTCTTTGAAAAATGCATTCAGGCTTTTGAGGTTTCGAACTCTAAGTATTGAAGACTTATTTATGATATTTTCATCATTGGAGTCCTCTGTCACATTCATACTTTATTATCCTGAAATTGGGTGCTTACAGCAAGTGGCTCACATCTTCATACACTTGACAGTTGTGGCACTTCTTTACAAACTTCATATAATTAGTCTCCATAGTCAACTAGAAATGTCCCTATTAAGCTATTTTTTTAGCAAGAATCTTTCCATTCATATACGGTCCACATACACCTTCGTGAATCACTTCCATGACTTTCCAAGCCTCATCTTTATTAATACATTTTAGATGTACCCCAATTGACATTCTTTTATACAATATCCCATTATGACTAATGAACTGTTGGGACAACATCCTCAGAGACATTCTCTTTTTTTTATTTGCATCCTTTAAAAATTTTCCTATTTTCAAATACTGCTACAAATCATAAAACTAGGGCTTTTCTATAGGATCGACTAGTATTACTCTTATCTCCTCATAATAGGGGGATTCGAGACTTCACAAGAATAAAAGGGTTAACTTCTGTCTATTTTCCTCTTTCCCATATTGAAGCTAAAGTGGCTAAAGTATCTGCCATTTGATTCTTCTCTCATGGCGTATGTGCAAACCTACATTTTGTCAAAGCCAATAGAACAGTAGCCGAGTAATACCATTACACTTTTAGCTTTTCTTCCCTTACTTTCCATTTATGAAAAATCTATTTTATTACCAACATAGAGTCCCCATATGCTATGACTTCCTCTGCTCCCAATCCAAAAATGCAGGCTTCATATTCTACTTGATTGTTGGTTACTTCAAACTCTAACTTTTTTAGCATCGAGATCATTTTTCCTTCTAGCATGATCAGAATTACACCAACGCCTACTTTTTATTATTAATCGCCCCATTAAAGTACATGTTCCACCCTTGGACCTCTCTTGCCCTCATATGCTTTTTAAAAATTCCATTTCCCACTCCTACTCATCATCTATTGGATTTTGAGCTAGGAAGTCTACTACCACTTTCCCTTTCACTACTTTCTTTGCCATGTAGTCTATGTCAAACTCAATAAGTAGGACTAGCCATCTAACTATTTTTTTTACAAGTGATAGAGCTTGTTAAAGATATCTAAGGGGGTCATGTTTGGAAACTTCTTATACTTTATAAGATTGGAAATAATGTCAAAGCTTTTTAATTGCCCAAATCATAGCTAAACATGTCTTCTCTACCAGGCCATAGTTAGCTTCATATTGTAGCAGTTTTTTACTTAAGTAATACAGCACGTGCTTAATTTTTCCTTTACCTTCTTGAGCTAACATCACACCTATTGCATCTTTTTTGATAGCCAGATAAAGAATTAAGGGTTTACCAGGCTTTGGTGGCTGTAAAACTAAAGGATTTATTAAATAATTCTTAATCACTTCAAAAGTCTACTGACACTTATCATCCCAGATTACTGGATGATTCTTCCTCAAGAGTTTAAAGATTAGCTCATAAATGGTAGTCAGTCTGGCTATTACTACAACTGCTCGATGAACCCTTTGACTTCTTTTTCATTTTTTGGTGCAAGCATCTCCCTGATTGCTTTAACCTTATCTAGATCCACCTCTATTACCTTCTGGCTGACAATATATCCTAATAGCTTCCCAAAAGTTACTCTAAAAATGCACTTCTTCGAATTTAACCTGAGGTTATTTTTTTCAGCCCTCTCTAGGAACTTGTTTAGAGCCTTAAAGTGCCTTTCTCTAGTTAGAGATTTCATTATTATATCATCCATATACACTTGTATCTCTTTATAGATCATATCATATAGCAAAGTGGTAGCCATCCTCTAATAAGTAGCCCCCGCATTCTTCAATCCAAATGGCATGACCAAATAGCAGTAGATACCCCATTCAGTAGTGAAGGACATTTTTAGCATATTTATTACTATCATCATGATTTGATTGGATCTTAAAAAGTTATCGATGAAAGAATACATCGCACTGGAAGTTGCACTATTGATTAGTGTTAATATGCGGTAAGTGAAAGTCATCTTTTAATCAAGCCTTGTTTAAGTCCCTATAGTCCATGCACAACCTAACTCTTCCATCTTTCTTAGGAATTGGGATTATATTTGCTAACCATTGGGTTTCTCCCACTACCTTCAAAAACTTTGCCTTCAGCTACTTTTCGACTTCTTTTTTAATCAAAGAGCCTATTATAGCCTTAACCTTCTCTTCTTCTATTTTATTGATGTAATTTGAGGATATGTAGGAATTCTATGTTCTGCAATCTCCCTGTCAATTCCAAGCATATCCTTATAGCCCTAAGCAAATACTTTTTATCTTTTTTTTTTTAAGTTTCTTTCATTTTTTCTCTCTCATTAGGAGTTAAATCAGAAGCAATCAATATATTTTTAGGGTTATCATTTATGCATAAATTAAATGATTCAATTTGCGCAGAATTAATGTCAAACATATGAATGAAATGATCCTCACAAACAGAATAACCATAAGGAAATACATCAAACAAATAAGCAAAGTTAGATTTTATTGCATCAACTTTAGAGAAAAATAAGTCATCAATTTCAAATAAGGTAGTAAGAGAAATATCAAAATCATTATAAAAAACATTCATGATAGAGTTCAAAATATAGATCTTAAAGTCTAGCTCCTCTTCCTGATAAGCAGTATCCTTTAGCTCCGCAATAGGTAGCAGGAATGTCCTTTTCTGATTCTGGAGTCAGCACTGGCTCTTCCACTATTGTCTCTCTAATAGCAACCTCCTTAACCCCATTCACATAGTTAGAAAAAATCTCAAACCCAGGGACTAACTTCCTAGCCAGTATTAATGGTTTAGGAGCTCCCTTGTATGGATACCCATTGCCTTCTTTCACAAATGTCTCCCAGAGTCCCATTTTCCGTTTCCAGTCTCCTCTTCTTCTTCAAAATCTTCATCTCTGTCATACCCAATCCCATACTTTAGAATTGGCACTTTTTTATTCTATAAACTCTGGCGGTATGTTCTAGTTCTTCCCCAATCCTATACTAGACATGAAACTCATATTCCTCATTATGTTCATAGCCCTCTCATTAAGCCCATCTTCATACAACACACAGACCTCAATGCTTGGACTGATAGGAATTTCCTTTGAAGTCAATTTTAAAGCAGCAACAACAACTTCAATTTCTATTGAAATTGTAACCACCTTCCCTTCATATGGATTTTTTATCTTTTAATGCACAGTATGTAGTACACCTCCTAAAGGATGAAACTAAGGCCTTCCCAATAGAATAGTAAAAGTGATTGGGATGTTAATCATATGCAAATTAACCCAAGCCTCAATGGTTCTAGTCTTGACCAGAGCTCAAAAAGTTCCCTTAATAAGTCACTTTGTATTATCATATGCTTTGACAATCACATAAGATGGCTTAAGGTTAGCCACAGTGAGTCCAAGCTTAGGTAGAATTTTGAGGGGGCACACATTAATAGTAGAACCATTGTCTACCATTATATAGTAGGTTAGCTTGCTTTTTACCTCAGCCTTGATGAATAAGGCTTTATAATATTCCCTACTTTCCAATGGCAAGTTGTCACCAGTAAACACAATAGCTCCCTTAGGAGTCTCCATAAAAGAATTCACCATTTATTTAGAAGTGTAAGTTCAAGGGATCTTTTTCTAGTCCAAAGCTTGGACTAATGCGTTATGATAGGTCTTAGAATTCATGAGCAATTCCAAAACTCTAGCCATAAACTTCTTTTCTTCCTTTGACTCTTTTTTTGACTTTTCTTCCCCCATTTTCTCACTCTGAGTTTCATCTTTAACCTCAAATATTAGATGGTCCTCAATTTTTCCTTTCCCTTTTTTTAGCAGCCTTCTTAACTAATTGGATCTCTTTCTCTTCATTATTATTCCACATGTTAATCAACCCTCCTTCTTTATTAGAGCTCTAAATATCCAATACACTAATAGATAATTCAATGGGTTGTGGGCTTCGTGGTTCAAGGTTGAGTTTTGGTGAACTGGATGTGGCATTAATGAAAAAGTTAAAGACATGCTCTTTTATTAAACTAGTGTTAATCACAAGGATAGGTGCATTTAATGGTGGGACATTTATGTAGTTGGGTAAAAGATTATTTTGGGTGTTTGGTTTTCTAGATTTTGAGTAGGTGATTTTGCCTAAATCGATAAAGTCTTGGACTTCATATTTCAGTTGGATGCAACTGTCAATGTCATGTCCAATGGCTTAATGAATCTTATAGTAGAGTTTCGGTTGGCATTTGGTAGAGGTTGTTTCAGGGGTAAAGGTTGTAAAAGATTCTTTTCCATTAACTTTTCCAAAACTTTTGAAAGAGGCCTACCTAGATTAAAGAACCTCTAGGGTAGCCTAATGTTATTGATATGCATATGGCTGCTTGACCCATTACTTCTTTGCCCCCAGATCTTCCACTGAAAAATTTCTTTTCCAATGCCAAATTAGACTCTTTCTATACCCCAAACCTATATAATTCTTTAAATTTTGAATCCCGAGGTATTTTAACTTCTTGGAGAGTAATGGAATATAAGCCTCTATCTCTATCATCAACTAATCGAACTCAACAGGTTTATGCCTCATCTATGCTAGGTCCTCTCTCCTTTTGGTCAGGTGATCATCAAAGGATTTATTAAATTTCTATCTAGTGTTATGCAAGTCCCTCAGAGACACCTTCATCTAAGCATTTAGGCCATACTATTATACAAATATAGCACATAGCTCTATCCAATTGTTCTGCATATATAATTCTAAAGCATAGAACCATTGGATTGGAGCACCCTCCAATGACATAGGAAATTGCTTGACTATCTAAGGCTTAGTCAATTCAGTGGCTTTTATATAGGTCACATATTATTTCAAATGTAGGTGCGGGTCATCAGTCTTAGAATACTTTTTCATGTCAGGGAAATTAAATTTTTGAGGAAGAGGGTCATCATCCTCATCTAAGTCGAGGTTGGTATAGTCCATTGGAGCATGCATTCCCTTCTCTTTCATCATCATTTAGACTTGAGCTATGGCCTTAGTCATGTTCTTTACCCAATCAGTCTTTTCCATAATCTTAGAAATGTCTATATTCTGTCGACCTACAGGTTTTGCTAATAAAATTTCTTGATCATGTTGTTTTTGTTTAACTGATCCTATCATTTTTGCCATCATTTTTTACATAATTGTTTAAGTTTGCTTAGCTATTTCTGCTTTTAACTATTCCTTGAATGCATCAGGATTAAAACCTTCCATTGCTGTTCTTTAGAAGCTCTAACTAAGCGACCAATGTTAGACCATGTCCAAGTAGAAGACTAACGTAGATCTATATCTACATCCACCATGGTTAGAGTAATGCCTGAAGTGTATGCATGATATGTAGATTCATTTTATTATTTAAAAAAAGAAAACAAACACTCTATTTACATAAAACAAAGAAATAAACACATAGTTTTAAAATGATAACCTCCACCCTTATTTCTCCCACACGCATTTTCAATGGTGAGTTTCTTATCCTAGGATTTTTGGCTTGGGTTTTGATTATCAATAGGCGATAACAAAATCGTCATATGTAGGATAACTCTCAAGATGAAATAAACAAGTAGTAATTCTTTCGAATGAATGCAAAGTCCATCTTAATGGGCCATAATGGGCATTAAAGGCCCATATTGACATGGTCCACTTAGAACAGGCTTAGGCTTTATTTCAAGGATTACTATATGGCATAAGGCACATACATTTGGGGAAACCCTGGGGAAATTGCTAAGTCATTACATGAGTTGAGTCTCGGGTAATAGGCTTTGGCTCCCATAGTGATATACCTCTATTACATCTTCCCACTCAAAGGTCCTTACAACGTGGATAAGTATATGGTATGAGTGATAATAATCAAATACTCCACCATTAGGTTTGAATGAAACACAGGTAATAAAGCAATGACTATCATCGAGTTATTTAGGACTGAGTGCTTAATATATGAAAACATGTAGTGAATGCAAAAAAATAAAAGAATAATTAAAAATGATAAAATACAGAACACTGGAATCAATTTCTCTATCTCTAGTGGAGTCACCATTGTAGGTGGCGGGATTATATGTGCATCCAAGTATTTGGTGATCACGACACTATGTGAACTTAAAGCCCAATAGAAAATACAAAATAGGCTCAAGGCCCAAATTAGAGAAAGAGTCGCCACCTGGATGAAAGTTGTTACTCACTATACAACAACTGGATTCCATGGAGGTTCCCAGCAGCCGTCCTCAAAGAATGGGTTCAGAAACTGGGTATGGACTTTTGGAATGCCCACCTAACCTTACAGTTGGCATCTGTGTAAGGTTTGTATTTTATTATAGTTGGCATTTGTATGTGTTTTGTATTTTATTACCTTTAATTATTCAATTATTTCTTTATTATCATGCAAATTGCAATTGCTTTCAAATAATTTCTAATTTTATGTTGAAGTCCAAATTCGCATATTAATTCAAATTTATGCATTTTAATATGATTTACAAAATTTATCATATAAATAAACATCCATTCACAAGAATAAAGATAAATTCGCATGCAAAGAAAGGAGGGAGAAAAATAGATTACAATCCTTTTTTCATGCAAGAAAGAGTAAAATAAATTGAAAATAAATTAGTTAAAGAAAAGGGAAATAAATTACCTTTCTAACATGCAAAATAATAACAAGATAAATAAAAGTAAATAACTACAAAGATTAGTTAAAGATAATTATTTGATGATTAAAATCATTTCAAGGTTCTTGTAATAAGCATAATAGAAATCCCCATAAATACATATAAACCCTACAAAAGAAAGCTATAAAAGTAATTTCATAAACCAAGTAAATATAAATATAAACAATGAGCACACAAATATTTAATTAGAAAAAATACCATGATAATTGTATAGAAGATTAAAGTGCAGTAATATGAAAACACATAAAGGAACGTAAATCAAATATAGTGAACAAAAGAGTTTAAAATCAAGTAATGTGTGACTTTATTAATGTGACGATGTCTCACTAATGAGGAATCTTACTATGCATAGAGGCGATACCATATTGCCTTAATACAAAGAGGCGATGCCTCTTTGACACAGGAACACTCAAGAAATTTGCTTAAGTCTTAAGTAAGATAGTATCACATGTAAACGACTAAAAAATTATAATTATATTTAGCAACTTAATAGATCATGCCATAAACGTAGCACAAGGAAGTAATAAATCTAGAAAAAAAAGGAAAATAAAGAAAGAACTTTATGTAAATAAAGAGCTTAACACTTAAAAATGAAGGTTCTTACTGCTCAAGACAAGTTTGAAGCTCTTAACTCGGCCCTCAGAGATGAGTTTATGGTTTTTAATTCTCACTTAAATGTAAGAGATCTCCTTTCCTCTCCTTTTAGAAATGAACCCTTAAGCTAAACTCTCCTTACTTCTCTCTTTTCTTTTAGTTTTTTTTTAAGTTTTTTCAATTGCAAAACTAGTCAACCTCTTCTCCAAAAACGTTTTTCCTTTCACCTTTTTAGGCTACCCATACCTTTGATAAGACATCTCACCTCCTCCCTTACATCTCTTACCCATTATGTGTACCTTTTTAGCCCTTTATCTTGACTCCCAAGACTGCATTTTCATGTCTAGGGATCCATAGTAGTAAAATATGGGCCACCCACTTATCCACTATTGTCATTTATGTGTTTAATGTTCGTACAAGTGGATGGTAAAGAAGCAGCACCTCTTTGAAAAGGCACTGCCTTACAGAAATAAGCACCATAGAGGCAACGCCTTAGATCAGGCATCGCCTCGTTGGTCCTAACCTGTGGTTAGGCCTTTGGGCCAAAATGGGTTATGGCTTGGTCTTTTGGGCTAAGCCTTGTATTTTTGGGTTTAGGCTTGGGTTGGATATGGATGAAAATTTAGGCTTTTAGGTCCATTCTCAAAAAGATTTCGGGCCGCTTGCATTTAAGATTTGTATCTTTGCATTATTGGACTTTTATTGTAGGCCGATCAAACCGAGTGTTTGCACTACTTACAATTTAACCAAACCACCATTCAACACTACCATCCCTTTCAATGACAACACCACTAGCAACAAACTCAAAAGAAATAAAATAATAAAACTAATTATATTAACAAAAATAGCAAATTAATTAATCAATAATAACAAGTATAATTAGATTACCGAGTTGATGTATTACCCTCATAAACTTCAACAATTACATTCAATAATAACCTAATCACTACCACAATCATCACCTAAATATTATTACCCATTAATGATTAAGTAAGGGCAATGATAATTTTAAATGAAAAAAAGAAAAAAACTGTATTAAGAAGAAGGAACAACATAAAGAGCATTATCATTTATAATAATTGGGTGGAAGCAATACCAATGAGGTGGAAGAGAGTGGATGTAGCATTGATTAGGTAGGAGGAAGCAGCGTTAAAGGAAAGTGGATGTAAGGTGCTAATTTTGAATAAAAAGGGAAATAATGAAAAACCAAACAATAGCATTGTTGCTGGAGATTAGTGGAGAGGATGTTAATGTCTATGAATGGAGATAGCCTTAATGAAGGTGGGTGTAAACAATAATGTGATGGTATATGGAGGAGGTGGATGGTGATAGGGAAATAAGAAGAATAACATGGAAAAAAAGAAAAGAAAGAAAAAGTGCGGGATAAGAGAGAAGGGATTAAATTTTATTTCAAATTGTATAATTGGGGTTCTAAATTAGGGTAAGAGAGAAGCACAATTTCCTCTTTTTTTTACCAATTCTTTTTTTTCATACATGTCATCCTACAGGCACACTATCAGATCACTAGAACAACATGTGCTTCATCTATTTGATTACTTTACAGTGAGGGGTTTAAAAATAATGAATTAAACAAATTGAGTGGTTTAAATGGAAAAAGTGTAAATATAGTGGCCAAAATAATGAAAATTGCTAAGTTCAGGGCGTGTGTTATGTATTATGCCAACATAAAATTTATATTCTTAGTGCATTTGATCATTTATTATCCTAATTTTCAATATTAATTTCATTTTTTCAACACTAGAAAAAATAATTAATAACTTGTTTATGGAACTCTTGAGTTAGAACCCTATAAGGGATTAAAGAAGGGCAAGGTGAGAGGTAGGGAGGATCCCCACAAACCCTCTGATGCCTAAGTCAGAGAATATAGAGAGAGTTTTAGAGAAATAAAGAGAGCAATGAGTATGAGAAGAATATAATAAATGAGAATGAGGGATATTAGGTCCTATTTATAAGGATAGTGATGCTCAAACTTGAGAGGAGTATGATTCCTGAAAGTCTTGTGCCTATTTAGAGATTGCTTCTTCCTATCTAGGAGTCTTCTTAATTGAGAATCTTTTCCTATGCGTTTTGGGTGTCCTCCTTCTACAAGTAACCCCTGTATAAGAAAATAAAAACCTTAGTTAAATAGGAATATGTATATGGGGAATTAACAGTCCCCCTCCCTCGAAAGTATTTTTGGATATTTATATTTAATGTATCCAGTTTTGATATGGAAGGGTGATTTGAGGTGGCCAGCCTCAATCATAAAGAAAAAAATGATACTCGATACTAAGTCTTGAAGTCACCACATCAGAGTATCGTCGAAGTTCCAACTGGACTTAAATGTGCAAAACCTGCAATAAAAAATGCTCGATGTTATAGAGATGATTTAAGGGATTAACTTGCCAGTATAGGTATAATCTGACGGAACTAGCTGTCATTAGAGTTTTAATGCTCGGTGCATTAAAAATGTGGCTTGAATGTTATATAATCTCAGTGCATTAAAAGCATAGTCCGAGTGTCGTACCTCAGTACCTTCCAAGCGGCCTAAAGGTGCCAGCTTCAGTCACTGGACTTAGAATCTCGGTGCATTATAAGCACGACTCGAGTGTCAAACCTCAGTACCATCAAAGCGACTTGAGGGTGCTAGCTTCAATCACTGAATTTAGGATCTTGATGCATTAGAAGTGTGACCCGAGTGCTGATGATGGGGATAACTGTTAATGAGGGGAGTAGGATTATCAACTGCCACATTTTTTGACTTTCCTTTGAATTTTGAATTATGTAACTATCACAACTATTTGTGTGTCAGAAGATGAGATGTTTCAACTGCCATAATAATAACCGCTCGATTAGTGGGTTTTTCTTTTGCTTAGAATTACGCTTGATACTATAAGAGAGATAAAAATGATCATGAGGGCAGTAATGGTCATTCTATAACCTTCTGATGGTCTTTAAATAAACTAAACCCTTTGTCTTATTGCATTTTTACTTTTTTGCTGTCTTCTTCCCTTACTAAGTTTTATCTCGTGTGTTCTTTATGTCTCTGAAGCCTTCTTCGTAAGCTTGCTCTTCTTCCCAGGTGAAGTTTCTTCTCTTCTCCTTATTCTTTTTCTTTGTGTTTATTTAATAGGATCTATGGCTCCTCAGAGTATGTTAGTTAAGATTTTTTTGTCTCTAGGATAGATAAGGATATACTAAAATGGTACATAAGACATTTTAGCATTTCAGCAGACTTCGTTATGCACACTGTAGATAAAAACTTCAAACCCTATACTCTTATGCTGGATTTTGATAGATTAGTGATATACTTTAATTAATTAGAAGGGGGATTGAAGTTCCCCTTAAATCCCTTTGTTAAGAGTTTTGTGAACAAATATAACATAGCTCATGGGCAACTCCCCCCAATAGCTATTGGATATTGACCAGTTTTATAGAGTTAATGCATGGGGAGAGTAGAGAGCCAGACCTGGATGTCCTTTGTTATCTCTATAGATTGAATAAGAAAAAAGAAGAGCTGGTGTTCTCTTTATCAGCTATTCCAAACCATAGTCTCTTTGTAAAACTTTTGGACCTTCATAAGAAGTGGAGGCATAAATTTGTTATTGTTAAACATCCTTCAGACTTTGTCTACATTCGGTGAATATATTTTGACGTCTGCCATAAGGTGAAACATCCTTCAAGGTTATTTGATAGGGATATGGAGATGGTTTTGAGGCTCTATCTCCATGGCATAGTTGACGCAACATTTGCTAAGAATTTATCTCAGAGATATCTTCAGAGAGTCTGCCCTGATTGCATATATGTAAGTGGTAAGTTCTAAGATTTGGAAAGTATTACTCTGACTTTTATTCCTTTCTTTTTATTTGTAGATGACTAACTTTTTTGCATTTGCGGATAAGATTCAACTTATAGATGATGAGTTGGAGATTCAGGAGGATGCACATATTTCTTCTCTTACTTCTAAGCCACTTGCCTTGGACGTTTTAGCTGAAGCTATACCCAGCCAGAAAGGAAAAGCTATGGCTAAAGCTTCTTAGATGGAGAAGCTTGAGGTTCGAAGGAAACGAACACTGAATGAGGACTCGGATGTTGAGGAGTTATGTACGAAAGTTTTCATTAAATGCCTAAAGTTATCTGGGTGTTAAGACATGAGGTCCTAGATTTAAAAAAAATAAAGCCTCAAAGTATCCTGAATGCTCAGGTAAGGGATCAATATGTCGAGTCCCTGCGGCTCCTTAAAGACATCTAATGTTGGATGATGTAGATAACGAGGAGCTATACAACTCCATGATAGGACACTTATTAGAGGTAATTATCTTTCACTTCATTTAAATGGTGTTCATATGTATTTATGTTGATAGTGATTTATGACTTTTCTTTCAGATGACTCAGGCCTTATTGCTGGCTAAGGACAACTATTATTATCTCAAGAGCTAGTATAGCTTGAAAGAGACAGAGGTAGGTAGTATAGCTATTGACTTTGAGAATAGACTAGATAAGGCGAAGGCAGCACTAGAACTTTGCCAAATGAAGCATGCTGAGCATAATCAAAAGAGGGTGAGGTGAATCAAAAGAGGGTGGAAGAGTTAAAGCATAATTAAGCCTAGGTCATATAAAAAATTAAGAGGTAGGGCTCCCAGATTGCGACATTGGAGAAAAGATTTGCTGAGATGGAGAAATCCTATGAGGATGATAAGAAAAGCTACTAGAATATGGTCGCATGGTTTCTCAAAGCTTATAAGTTTGAGTGTTAGAGGATTTTGCTTACTCAACACCAGAATCTGGACTTCTTAGATTTAGATAAAATAAAACCTGTCGATCTGATTAGGGTTGCTACCGAAGAAAATGCTACGAGTAAGGCTTCTTCTAGGCGGTTAAAGAATTCCAAAAGATCAACCAAATCTACTACTGAGAAATCATCTTTCGAGCAAATAGGGGATTCCAGGCCTGTTGGGGAGATGTCTACTGGTGTTGTCTTCGTTGGATTCGATTTGGCCTTTATGTGTAAGTCTTAAAATACGAGTCTTCCCTCTACTGAACTTTTTGATATTGAATTGTAAATTATTTAGTCGATAATTTTTTTTCCTTTTATAACATAATACTCTATAATTCAATAGTATGATGATAAACGATGGATCATCATGCTATACTTGTGGGGAAGGAAAAATGAGCAATTTATACTATAAAGTACTTTATTCCCCATAATTGGGAGTGCATTTTATTGATAATATTTTGAAAGACTATTTGAATTCCAGTATCGAAGTAATTCTTTTCCCTATTTATCCTTGATCTTATATGCCCCTTTAGTTCTCTTATCTATGATTTGATAAGGGCCTTCCTA
Source organism: Mallotus nudiflorus (assembly GCA_947683625.1). Lineage (NCBI taxonomy): Eukaryota > Viridiplantae > Streptophyta > Magnoliopsida > Malpighiales > Euphorbiaceae > Mallotus > Mallotus nudiflorus. Next base: position 3,753,815 of record CANTUR010000058.1, on the reverse strand, counting down.
GTTAGGTTAGAGTTTGCCTGTGTTGGAGTTACCTTTATCAATGTCGACCCTTTTGAGTACCCAAACTTCAACTTTAAACTATTTTGGCCAGATGTGTTGGTTTTGATATTCCATCACCCTCTATTTCTAGGCTTCTGCTATAATGGATGTTTGCTCTCTTCTTTCTTAAAGTAGGTCTAGACATATCTAGGCATTGATGTTGTTGTCTTTTTGATATAGATTCTCAATTACTTGGTAGCTTGTTGGTCCAATCTTTACCGGTAGTACTGTCTCCATCCTATAAGTTAGCTTAAAAGGCATTTTCCCTGTGGAAGTTCTAGGTGTAGTTTTATAGGCCAAGATGACGTTGGTAAGTTCATTGATTCAGTTTCGTTTCTTGTCATTTAATATTTCCTTTAGCTCTTATATGATGATCCTGTTGGTGACTTCTGTCTAGCCATTTATTTGTGGATGAGCCACTAAAGTGAACTAGAGCTTTATTTTAAGGTCTGAACAAAACTCCCTGAATTTCTCATTATTGAACTACTTCTTATTGTCTATTATTAGGGTGTGTAGTATTCTGAATCTGTAGATGATTTCTTTCTAAAAAAAATGTTGGATCCAAGCCTCAATGATGGTTGGTATAGCTTTAACTTTTATCCATTTAGAAAAGTAATCAATGGCCACAATTAGAAACTTCTTTTGATAGGTTGAAATAGGAAATGGGCCTAGGATGTTTATTCCATATACTATAAAAGACCAAGGACTCCTGATTGGATACTGAGGATTAGAAGGCTTATGGCTAAGGCGAGCAAACTGTTGATATTTATAACATTATTGAGCTGATTTCTGAGCATCTTGAGACATGGTAGGCCAATAGTATCCTTAGAGTAACACCTTTTTGATTAATGAATGATGAGATTTATGTGCTACATAAATTCCTCCATGAAGTTCCTTAAGCTTGTAATTTTCTTCTTCTGGCAATACACATTTAGACCACGGGTGCTAGAGAGACCTTCTGTATAGTTCTATGTGGTGCATGGAGTAGTGCACAACTTTTATTTTTAGTTTTTAAACTTTCAACTTATCTTGTGGAAGTATCCCATGCTCGAGATACTAAATGATTGGTTTTATCCATTTTGCTACTTCTTGTATATCCATGATCTTTGCTTCCTCGGTGCTTGGTTTTATTAATTCCTCAATAAACTTAAATTCTTTTAATGTCTGACTATCTTTTGCTACTGATTTGACTAGTGAATCTGCTTCTAATTTTTTGCTTATAGGGATTTGGATGATTTCCCTTTGTCCCCTATCCTGCTCGAGCTTCTTTAGGAGCTACCTAGCTTTCTCGATATATTTGGTGATGCTTCGGTCTTTGATTTGGTATGTTCCTTTGACTTGGTTTACTACCAGTTGTGAGTCAGGATATATTGAGATGCTTGGCTTTGACCTTGATGGCTAACTTCAATTCCCTGATGAGTGCTTTATACTCGGCTGTATTATTAAGGGCACTGTACTTTATCTGAACTACATGTCTGATAATGACTTTGTATGGCCCTCTGAGAATGATTCTAACACCAGATCCTTGGATGGATGAGGCTTCATCAATGTATAACTTTCATTATGGACATTTGGAAGGAGCGAAATCTTCTACTGTCATCTTTTGTACAAAATCTACCAGGGTCTGAGATTTTATTTACTACCAAGGTTCATAACTAATGTCAAATTCTCTGAGCAATATTGACCATTGAACTAGTCTCTGGATGTCTCATGTCTTTGTAAGATTTTCCTTAGAGGGAAGTTGGATCTTATAATGATCGAGTGGGCTTGAAAATAGTGCCGAAGTTTTTGAGATGTATGCATGACGATCATAGCTAACTTATCCAGTATGAGATACCAAGTTTTTGAACCTCTGAGTATCGTACTGATATAGTATACTGAATTTTACTGACTTCCTTCTTCCCTCACCAATACTGATGCAATCGACTATTGATTAATAGAGAGATATAAGTATAGTGTTTCTCTGGGGATTGATCTGCTGAGTAAAGGTCGTGAGGACAGGAACTTTTTAATGTCTTTAAAAGATGCTTGGTATTCTTCATTCCATATAAACTTCTTGAAATATTTTAAGGCTTGGAATAGTGGTAAACACCATTTGGTTAAACAGGACATGAAACGTCCTAAGGCTTTTATTCTGCCATTTAGCTTCTATAACTCGTTGATTGATGTCAGAGCTTTCATCTTAAGAATGGCCTCTATTTTCTCCATATTAACTTCAATTCCTCTATAGGATATTATGAATCCTAGGAATTTGCTTGCCTTTTTACTTTGAAAACACATTTCTCTGGATTTAACTTGATATGGTATTTTTTCAATATTTGAAGGATTTAATCGAGGTCATCATAATGCTACTCTACATGTTGGCTTTTAATGATAATATCATCCACATACACCTCAATGTTTTTTCCAATTTGATCTTAGAACACATGATTCATCAGCCTTTGATATATTGCTCTAGCATTCTTCAGCCCAAAGGACATAAACTTATAGCAATAAAGACCTTCGTGGGTGATAAATGATGTATTTTTTTATCTTCTTCCTTCATTAGTATCTGATGGTACCTTTAAGTAATATCCACAAAGCTATACAAACAGTGATCGGTAGTTGAGTCTACCAGTTAATCTATCATTGACAATAGATAACTGTCTTTGGGGCATGCTCTATTGAGATCAATATAATCCACACACAATCTGTACTTTTCATTGGACTTTTTTACCAACACCATATTGGCTATCCACTCCGGGTGTGTTACTTCTTTAATGAATTTGGCTTTCAGTAATTTCTTTATTTCCTTGATAATTACCTTCTATCTTTTGTATGTGAAGTTCCTCTTTTTTGAACGATTGGCTTTACTCGTGGTTTGATGTTTAAACTATGTGAGGCAATCTGAGGATCTACTCCAGTGATCTCAGATGCTTGAGAAGTAAAGTTGACTGAATGTTTAACAAGGACCTTACTTATTCCATGTTTAACTTCACCATCGAGCTCATTGCCAATATGTACAGTCTTTCCTTTGGCAATTTGTAAGGTCTGAACCCGATTAATTGGTTCAGGGTTGGCTTATTGTTTTTTTTATTTCCCATGATTTTAGAGGGAATGCTTCCATTTGGGGTCTGACTACCATCTAGTAACATTGTCTAGCCATGCATTGATCTCTATGAATCATTAGGACCTAGTCTTTAAGAGGAATCTTCATAGTCAAACGCCATATACTTATGATTGCACCAATCTTATAGAGTATTAGTCGGCCTATGATGTCATTGTATATGACAGGAAGATCTACCACATTGAACTGAGCTTTGACATATTTTATGTCCCTAGTATCTCAATCGCTGAATTCTAGACTCAGCTCTACCAACCCTATTGGTTGGGTGGTTCCTCCGTAAAAGCTTATAATAGGATTCTTAATAGCTTTCAAATTAGTGATAGAACCTCCCATGGCTTTATAAGCATTATAAGAGAGTGCGTTAACAATGCTTCCATCATCAATCAACAATCTTTTTATTAGGTAGTTATTGATGAAAGCAATCACAACTAAGGCATCATTGTGAGGGTGCTGAACATATTTCCCATCTTTCAGACCAAATATAATAGCCTGTTTCTTTTCATGAATGAACCCTTCATCTTTACAGGATCTCTTAGGCCTTTTCTTAGTTACCTTTCCTCCGACAATCATGTTGTTAACTTCAGCTACTTTAATAAGAGATTTCTTTATCTCTGGCTTATCCCTATCTTGACCATCTGAATCTCTATTCCTTTTAGTTGCGTCAGTGAAGTTGTTGAGTTTACCATTTTGTATTAATCTTTCTATGGCATTCTTCAATTATAGGCATGCCTCAATTTTGTGCCCATAATCTCTATGGTATTGATAGTAGTACTTCCTATCCTACATGGCTCTTTTGGTTGGACTTTGCCTTCTAGTTGGGATTATGGCCAAGCCATTATGTCTGACCCACATTAGGATTTTGGATTTGGAAGTGTTTAATGGTGTATACTTCTCAACTTCCTTTTCAAATCCTTCTATCAGGTTTTTAAAGTTTGATCATTGTAAGCTCGACCTTCTGGGTCCTGACCTTTCATCTTTCTTGATAGGTGCTTTCTCGTCATCCCGGTGCATCCTTCTATCTTTGTCCATCTTTATCATCTTTATTACCATAGCCATTATTTTAGCGAAGGTGCTGGATTCTTTTGTCAATATTTTATCTTTAAGCTTCCTTAGTCGAGTCCCATTTTTTAAAGCCTTTATGGTTACTTTGTCAACCAAATTTTTTATCTGCATGGCTACTTTATTAAATCAATCTAAATAGCTTCTCAATGATTCAGTGATCTCATGTTTGCACATCTAAAGATCATTGATGTTTTTGGCAGGAAGGATGTTAGTGATGAATTGAGTCCAAAATTTCTCAGTTAACTCTTCAAAGAAGGAGATAGAATTCTTAGGAAGCTAGTAGAACCACTTATGAGCATTCTTAATGAGTGTACTAAGAAAGACTCTACACATAATTTCATCATTCACATTTTGAAGTAACATCCTGATCTTGAACAAGGATATGTGGTTGATTGGATCTCCAGTTCCGTCGAATTGATCTAATTGAGTCATTTTGAATTTGGTTGGAATCTCCGTTCGAATTATTCTGCTTACAAATGTTGTCTTTCCTTTTATAACGCATTCATCTTCTTTCCTTAGCTCGGTTCGAGCTTTATGCATGATTTTTTCAACTTTTTGAGATATCTTTGAATCATTTAGGGCTGAAATTATTGAGCTAGATTCCCCTTTTGGAGCTTTATATTTTTCTCTATTTTCATTAAATACATTTGGTGGTGGTGGTGGTGCTATATTATTTTCTGGGTGAGTTGCTTCCGAATTTTCGCTTTAAATCAAGGCGTTCAGCTGTTGTTACATCAGGGTCATCTGGGTTTGAATATTTTATCTTTATTCATTGGGATTGGTTGAGTGTCTAGGTTACTGTGTTTAGGTTTGGTGTTTCTATGGCAGGAGTTTAGGTTTAGTGTGTCTATGGTAGGAGTTTAGATTTGGTGTGTTTATGGTAGGAGTTTAGGTTTGGTGTGTTTATGGCAGGAGTTTAGGTTTGGTGTGTTTATGACAGGAGTTTCTAGTAGGCTTGGAAAAGGTACGAAAGGTATGAGTTTGTTGTTATACTGAAGAGGAGCATAATAAGGGAAGTCGATGCCAAGAGTTGACCACCCCTGAGTGTTACCAGGTGGAGTGTATACTTTAGTTGGGGCCTGAGATGAGGGTCCAACATACTGAAAGAGGACCGACGAAATTATTGTTTAAAAGAGTGTCGACAGTTTGATTAGAGGAATGGAAGCAGATGGATTTATTAGAGAAATGAGAGCGGATGGATTGATGTGTCTGTCTAGAGTTGAAATTAGTGGTGGACTGAAAGTTAAAATGCTAATATCTCATTTAGTATATGCTTAATAGTTGTTAACTCAAGATTTCTCATAGACGGTGCCACTTGATAACTTGTTTTCGGAACTCTTGAGCTAGAACTCTGCAAGGGATCAAGAAGGGTAAAGTGAAAGGTGAGAAGGATCCCTACAAACCATTCGATGTCTAAGTCAGAGAATGTAGAGAGAGTTTTAGAGAGATAAAGAGAGCAATGAGTATGAGAAGAATATAATAAATGAGAATGAAAGATATGAAGTCCTATTTATAAAGATAGTGACGCTTAAATCTGAGAGGAATAAAATTTCTATTTGATGAAAGTCGTGTGCTTATTTGAAAACTATTTATTTCTATTTGAGAGTTTTCTTAATTGATAATCTTTTTCCTATGCGTTTTGGGTGTCCTCCTTCTACAAACAACCTCTGTATAGAAAAACAAAAATCTTAATTAAATAAAAATATGTGTATAGGATATTAATAATTAAACATTTCTAAATATAAAAAAAATGAACAACTATTGTAACAAGTTTTTGTAAATTCAAAGTTTGATCTATTATCAAGAGTCCAAAATAAAACTTGGAAATTTAACTGGTTTTATAATAAAATTATTTATATTCCATAGAAAGGATTGATATTTTGTTTTCCTTGTGGGAAAGCCGAAAGGTAAGATAGTTGTTATTGCTTTTTTTCTTTATTTTATTTTTTAAAGGGTAGACCTAAGGGGGAAAAAATTAGGATGGACTGGGTCAATCAAGTGATCTTTAAAAAGATTGGTGGGTCAATCAAGTGATCCCTAAACAATTCCAATTCAATTTTAGAGTATGCTAGAACAAAGTATGGCAACTACTCGAATCGGGAATATATATCCACATGAAAAGTAAAAAGACTTAATGTTCATAAAAATAAAAGTATAAGAAGTTAATGTGAATAAAAATAAAAGTGAAAGGAGTAAATCAAGAAAAAATAAAAGTATAAGAACTCAATCTATACGAATAAAAATAGAGGGGTAAGTTTTAAAAAATAAAAATATAAAGGATAAAATATGGATTATTCCTTTAATCATTATCTTATTAGCAGTGCATTATTATTTTTTTTTTCATATTACATACATTAAAACTTAAATATTATTTATTTTCCAAGTCTAGATAAAGTTGATTAGATTCCAATTTAATATAATAATATATTTTCTTTTAATGCATTGAACCATGAAAAATTCAATGCTTTACCTCTCTTTTTTTTTTTTTTTTTTTTTCCACTCAATCTATAATATATTTTATAGTTTTATCACATGATTCCAACTTTTTATTTAAGATTACAAAAAAAAAAAAACGAAAATAAGTTTTTTTTTTACAAAAAAAGAGATGTTTGTAAAGTGTCTTGAAGAACGTCTATTTACACAGAAAGCAAAGTTAAACAGATGTACGTGCCTGAAATCTTGTTTTGTCTCAGCCGCTGGATTATCGCCACTTGTATCGTTCAATTTTAGTTCCATCCATGACGAAATGAATAGATCCTCATCCCAATCCCAAATGCCTTTGTCTTCTGCAATGTTCAATTATTCATCCACATTCTTTTGTTATTATTATTATTATTATTCGATGATACAAACTTCTAATGGTCAAAGGTTATCCCCAACTGTGCATAGGCCTAATCTTGTTTGCCACATCACATCTCTAACGTCTCCATGTAAATAAATAAGAAAAATAGAATAAATAAATTATCATTATTTTTTAATTGTCGTGTTAAAAGTAAGAAAAAGAAAGAGAGGAAACCTTCTAGGAGAAACACAATTTCTTTTCCTCCTCTTTTCCCCTACGCAATCAGTGCGCCCAAACACATCGTGGGGCTACAGTTTAGAGCAAAGAAAATGAACGGAATTATGACTCCGAAGTAACCTTTATGTTCCACCATTTTACTTCATCATAAAAGCATATCCATCAAATGTAATATATAGAAGCTATTTTAAGAATGGAGATTTGTCATCAGATTTAGAACGAACATCAAAACAGGAGGAAAAAAAAAGGTCAAAGATTTAAGAACAGAATGTCACACAAGTTCCTTTCCATCGTGACAATGCCAGAGAATGTTGTCATTTACAAAAAAAACCTTAACATGGTGCGAATCACATATTTTTTTAAGAACACTGCAGGGAGACCTAGAGGACCACAGCCAGCAAATTTCAATGGATGGTGGGCAAAAAACATGCCATATTGCTGAGACAAGGGCACAGACAATCTTTCATGTTCCAACCTGCAAGCCCTGCATAATCCTTTATCTAGTCAGTCACCACAAAATATACCTCAAGTTCCAGTCTCTTATTCAAATAAAATTCTTCAGGTCATATGTTCCATTGATCAAGCACAAAATGGCTAGCATAACCAAATGTCTTACTTTTACCACAAGACATGATGGGAAGGAATAAGAGGGACAGATTGAACAGTGAACGCCATAATTTGCTTAGTATAAGCCTATGAATGGCATATGAGTAAACACAGCTACCACATAAGTGTTGCCACACCCCTGCAGTTCAATCACAACATTCAATATAAGAACGAGAAAAGCGACAAAAAGGTAAAGTAAACAAAAGAACCCACTTGTATGCATGTAAAAACTCAAAATTATTTAATGCTAAAATTAGATCTATTTGTCTAATGAATTGAACTGTAAGAGTCTCAGGTTGGCAGAGACAAATAGACAAGCAGCATGAATAGGGATCCCTTAAGTTAGCAATAGTTGTACATACCAAAATTAGCTCGACAGTGACTTCCACATAGAGAAACTAGCAGAAACATTAATCGCCTAGTAGCAATGACAAGCATTCTTGAAGTAATACATACATACATATATGGAGACTGTTATGGGGCAAGTGAGGCCACTAAAATACTAAAATTTTCGAGAAATCCTTGAAATTTGTATGAAATTATATGTCGTTCCCAGTAAACTTTGCATTTGACCCCACCAAAATATAAACTGGATCCTACCATTGGCTCCACCACATACAAATATGCATTCATATGCATAAACAAACACACAAGAGAGAGGGAGGTGAAGAACACGATTGAGATTAGCAAATGTTCGCGCCCTTGTGGGTTGTCCCGAATTCATTATGATTCCAATGCAGAGCCTAAATTGCACTCTCGAAAACAAAAATTTTAGGAAATGATATACAAAGTAAATACTTAGACGTTACGACACAAACTTCAAAACATAACAATGGGCCTGAAACTGGTAACAGCAACTTCCAGCTATGGAACCTACATTAGAACAAGGGGTAAAAACACTAGAGAGAATCCAATTAGCACAAGAATCATCAAGCATTATTAATACTTGTGTGCATACCTGAAATCTAAAATTGATCTCCCACGTCGCTAGAAAAAATTTTAAAAAATTGCAAAATTAATAAGTCCCAACCAACCTGAGATCTGAACGGCAGATTAAAATTAAATTATTGAAAAAAGAAAGAAAGAAAGAAAGATCCATGCAACCAACCAGCCCCTTCACCCCGGTCTTTGATTCAGTTGATGCAAGGCGGGATCCAATTCGCTTCCCCTGCAATCACATCTCACCATCTGGCAACGATTAAGAAAATTCCACATAAGAGCCGATCAGTTCCCGACCTGCACCAAGCGAATTAGAGACCACCGGTGACAGAATCAACTCCCTCTCTCTCTCTCTCTCTCTCCCCTCCCCATCCCCCCCAATTTTTTCGCCTTCAAGATAAATACTATACATGTTGAATTTTCAAAGCTATATACACGGTTACTTATAATCGCAACAGACGAACAGGATTTTGCCACGTAGATGTGCACGACTACCGTGATCTTACGTTGATTTTCGAAAGGCAGATGCCTACAGCTCGTTGTTTTGGAGAGAAAAAAGGAAACTAACGGTTGATGCTGTACAAGTAGGCAAGGATTTTCAAAGAAATTACCGACGTTATGTCATTCGTCCTACGTGGACCTACAGTAATTGCACGTGCCCGTGATCTGCTGCTGCAATGTGCACTATAATGCCATTTTTTTTTTAAAAAAAAAGGGATGCCGTAAATTACGACCATTGATTATACAGTACATTTCTTTGCAATTTATAAAAAAAAAAGGCTAAGTAAATACACTATTTCTTTGCAATTTTGGAAAAGGAAAAAAAAGAATATTACAAGAAAGCAAAATATGCAGGCCCCCACAAAAACTAACCAATCCTTCTCGTCAGGTCTAGGAATAGGTCAAAGAGTATTACACATCAGTTTCTTGAAAGTTACTTTGCCTTCTTCAGGAGGTTAGAGGTCCGGAACTCAGCATCATCTCTGATGAAACTCCACCAAATGTAGGTGAGGGGGATAGTGGTGGCATGCCAAAGAGCATGAGCATCAATATATCCTTTGTATGGAGGGAAATCGTAGATTTCTAAAAGCATTGCAAGGCCGCCACCTACAACCACAGTCCACAACTTCCAGCGAGAAGGATGACGACTCACACCAGCCCAAATTGCCCAAGTCAGAAGCTGAACCACTGCCATGCTGACGCAAACTTTCATGTTCCACCCTGTAACACATTCACGTTTATGTAAGTTTGGTACCACAAACTACCGAGAAATTTTGCATTACGCACGTGGGATAAATTAAAAATGCAAAATCGCAGCTCTCTCTCTCCCCCTCTTTTCCAAGGCACTTGCACAAATAGTAAAACAGGACATATTTTTTAACAAATAGTAATACGAAATCACAGCTCTTTCTCCTCTATCCCATTTATGGTTTAGCTATCTAACAACATATTTTTGAACTACTCCTTGGACTAGACAGGAAGATAGAAGAGCACAGAAAAATACCATAGTCCAATTTATAGAAGTTGAGGAACAGTATATGAGTAGTCACAAATGCCAGAAATGGAGCAGAAAACATGACCCTTGTTGCTTCATCCCTTATATTAAAACTTCTTAGTAGAGCCAAAATGAGCGAGTAACCCAACAATGCCACTGCAGAAGAATAGTCCAGCTTCTCTGTCAAGTCCACATCTCTGCAGTTAAAAGTATACAATCAAGATAAAAAATAGATAATCATATGTCTTTATGAGTACGTAATTAGAATATAAATGAAACTATATATGCTTTCATATAAGGGGCATCAGCTGATGAAATTTCCAATTTCTTGATTCTCTTGAGCAGTAGGACATGCTCATCCTCATGATAACAAGAAGCTTACCGGCTGTGGAAAACTGAACTCCAGAACCAGGAGTTCATTGATAAGAGCCCATAGATGTGCCACAGAGTCGCATATTCATAGAACACCTTCTTATCTTGTTTCATTGGCAACTTATATTTCAACAGAATGAAAAACGAAAGCCAACCATGGAAATGCATTGCAAGGTTGAGTACAGAGAAGGCTACAGAGACAGGCTCCTGTATACAACAACAACCAGTCAAAGATGCAAGGTGTAGAAAACTATTGTAAGATCTGAATCATCTTCAGAGAAAAAAGAAATACAGAATAAATCTATCTACTGAACAGCAAACCTGAATTCCGTACACACGCTTGAAAGGCCATTTACCATGGTACTTGACAGGACCATGGCCAAATGATTCTCTTTCCTTTTCTCTATCAAGCATACAATGGTGCCGACAGTCACTTTGGCAATCCCATTGTTTCCATTGTAAGTAAAGAGGTTCTTGCATATACCATGGACCATCAATTGAGACACCATCTGAAGAAAACTTGCAGTGCGAAAAACACCTTTGACCTACGCATCCAGTTTTTTCACATTGTCCAACACAAGCCCTATATATCAGAACATAAAAGAATATCAGAATTCACATACTGAGCCCTTTCCAGTGCACACAGGAGATCTCAGCCATGCTAAATAAAACAGGTTAATCAAATTCCAAAACAGATGCTAAGAAAAGAATTTAAAAGAATCCACAAGGAGCACATAATAACGTCACCAGCAGAAGAAAGAAAAGATTCAAACACTGCAAACATGCCATCTGAAAGTGCATTGTAATTTTTCAAATGCATGTGGCTGTTGAAACATGCAGGCAAAGGGAATGGAAAAACAAAAATGTGCAACACTTTAACCATTATATTTGAGTTTGTTTTTAAAGAACATGTATTCTTTCGAGATGTCTGACAGGATGGGGAAAACATACAACGCATGACTGAAAATCACGGCCTGGTCATAGCAATTATTTGAAGCACACCTAACAGATCATTGCTGAGAAGGGGACTAATTTTAATAGTTCCAGTGAGCATTCGCAAAAGGGCATTTTCTGAAGTCTCAACGATTCAAGCGATTCAAGCACCCACAAAGCAGAAGTTGCCGGGATTAAGCATTTTATGAAAGTAATTGTACAAGTGTGTTTATGAGAGTGGTTGGGATTTGACCAGATTAGGTAGACATTGGAGCTGTAATCAAATAGCTTTAAAAGAATTTATGTACCATGTTGACTAAAATCCTTAGCTAACATGAAACAGAACTTGTAGTTTCACCAAACTCCTTGAAGCTGCACCAGGAGCATAAAACCTGAAGCAGGGTTTGCAAAAAAGACGGTGGAGAATGATATTAATAGATGGTGGTATCCTTGTGAATCATCATTCACCTAGAAGATGATTGACAGGGACAACATGCAAAACCTTGTATACATTTTGCATTTGTGAAGCTAGAAAAGGAGACAGTGCAAAGCCCAACACTATGTTTGGGAAGAGGGAAAATAAGGGAGAAAAGAAAATAAAGGGGGAAACATTTTTATGTTTGGAAAAGTGGTGGAAAATAAGAGTGGAAATAAAATAAAGCTTATTTTCCTTCAAATAGTTTCCAAAATGGAGAGAAAGAGGTGAGAGAAAAAGATAAAACTAAAATTCAATACAATTTGAATTCAAATTCAAATTTTAGAGATAAAAATATGAGAATAATAATTTATTAGATATATATTTTCTTTCCTTCTTATTTTCCTTTCCTCCAATCCAAACATTATGAAGGAATATAAAAAAGAAAAAATAACTTTATTTTCCTTTATATTTGCTTCTTCATTTTCTTTCCTTCTATCCAAATATAGGGTAAAATACTAAAGCACCATTTAAAATAAAAGCAATGAAGAAAAGATTATTTACCTATAGACTGAATCAGCATCACCAGCACTGGCATCTAAAACTTGAACAAGACATGAAAGCACCAAAAAGAAACTCATCCAATATTGACCTGCCATCTATTTAGAAATGATGAAAAATTGAAATCCAGAACATTTGCCAAAAATTTCATAAAATAAATTCAAAGAAAATCAATTTAGTATAACAACATTCAAGCACCAATACTTGCATTTAAGTAATTCTTTATGGTTCTTTCTTCCATCTTTGTGTGTGTTGGTTGGGGGAACATTAACATTTTTCATTTCATCTATATGTATATATGTTTATATTTTTTCTCATTTTTCCCTTTCAGTTATAAACTGCCCAAAGAGATTTCCACTATCTTGTCACCAGTGGCAATTAGCTCCACAATCACTCCATGCATGTATACCCCCTTAACCCAATGTAAACTTCCACTAAAGATCAATTACTCCATTTGAAAATTCATATTCTTATCCCCCACAAAGTAAAAGTGCTTAGCATACAGATTGCAATCAAATCCATCTCCTTTTCCATAATCATTTGTTATAATTCCATTCATGAATTACTCTTTCCACCATGATCATTTTTGAAAGATGAGGAAAATAGCTTGCCCATAATGCTTACCTTTCTATCAATTTATGTTCATAAATTATTCAGCATTTTCATAAATTATTCAGCATTTTCATAAATTATTCATGAGAAATCAAGAAAATGAATTCATTGAGATTTATTTAATAAAAATCAAGAAACTAACAACCCTTTATCAAGAGTTTCAAATCAACCAATAAAACAAAGTAATCTAATATATTTTCAAGATTTTCACTGTAAATTTTAATTTCTTTCACAAAGAAATGCTAAGAAGGATTCGGTAAGCATGCGTATAGCAAATACATGTCAAACTAAACTAAGCTAAAGAAAGGTTCTTGGGAAAGTAGATCATGCAATTAATAAGTCTACAGGCATTCATATTGCAGTCCCATTGAAATTCAAGATTAAGATGCAAATTTAACGTTGATTGACACAGAAAGAAAAAGATTGAACACAAAATTAAGTAAAACAAAAAGATCAAGAAAATGGGCGCAATACCTCTTGGTTGTTAAAGAACCCAGCTGGGCGATCGTTTTGTTCCACCCCTGCAACGATTCCAATGGGAAGTTACTAAGTAAATCTTGGAGCAGTATAATAAAGACTGGACAAAGATATTTTCGTCGACCAAAAAAGAAGGATATTAAACAGAGCTGCACAATGCCTTTTTTTTTTTTTTTTTTTTTGGAACAACAGCTGCCAATACCTTAAGTACGGTTATTCTCCTGCCGGTGGGCTTGAATGACACCATCTGGCCCAAAATATATTAGACTGGATCTCTAAAGTTTTTTTTTTGGGTAAAATATCAGAGTTAAGTACATAAATCGCAAAGTCAACGCCTATATTTTAATTGGTAGCTTCGGTGCTTTTTTTTTTTAAGTTATGTTTTATATCTTTTCATTTTTGGTAATTTTTAAAATTTTTTGCTTAATTTCCACATTTTGTACAAACCTCCTATAGTAACTAGCTAAACTCAGAAAATTCCGAATCTCAGTAATTGAAGTCGGTCTAAGTCATTCAGACACTGCCTCAATTTTCTATGGATTAACCTGAATACCATCTTTAGACACCACATGTCTAAGAAATGCAACACTTTCTATTTAAAAATCACACTTCGAGAATTTAACATAAAACTGATATTTTTTTCTGTGTTTGTAGTACAGTCCTTAAGTGATATACATGTTTTTTCATATTACTTGAATACACCAGTATATCATCAATGAAGACTACTATAAACTGATCCATAAATAGCCTGAATACCATGTTCATCAGGTTCATAAAAGTGGTTGGTGTGTTAGTCAAGCCAAAATACATTACCAAAAACTCATAATGGCCATATCGAGTGCGGAATGCCGTTTTAGGAACATCGGCTTCACTGATCCACAATTGATGATAACCCGACCTCAAATTAATCTTAGAAAAGAACTGTGCACCCTGTAGCTGATCAAACAAGTCATCTATCCTAGGGAGAGGATACTTGTTCTTCACTGTCACCTATTCAGCTTTTTGTAGTCAATGCACAGTCTTAGGATACCATCCTTCTTCCTCACAAACAAGACTGGTGCACCCCAAGGGGAAACACTAGGTCTAATAAAACCCTTATCCAGCAATTCTTACAACTGCTCCTTCAACTCTTTCAACTCTGTTGGAGCCATTCTGTAGGGTGACATCAAAATAGGGGTAGTGCCTGGAACCACATCTATACAAAACTCAATCTCTCTATGAGGTGGTAAACTTGGCAACTCCTCAGGAAAAACATCAGGAAACTCATAGGCAACAAGAACATATGTGACTGATAACTTCTCCATTGAAGTATCCATGACTAATGCCAAATAACCCTAACAACCCTTCCTCAACAACTTCCCAGCCATAATAGCGAAAATGAGATTCTGAGGTGCAAAACTCTTATCACTCATAAACTTAAACTCTTCTTCACCAGAAATTCTGAAAGTCACATCTTTACTCCGACAATCTACAATAGCATAGTGTTGAGATAACCAATCCATACCTAGAATTACATCAAATTCCATCACATTCAACAAAACCAAATCAGTGGATAATTCTCTACCTTTGACAAGAGCTGGACAACTAAAAAGAATAATATTGGTGTCCAAAGAATCGCTTAGAGGAGTGGCGACAGACAAAGGAAAAGCCATCCTCGAAGCTTGCCAATAAGACTTAGAAGCAAAAACAGGAGAAACGAATGAATGTGTGGCACCCATATCAAACAGAACCCATGCATCTAGGTAACATACATAAATAATACCTACCACGACTGTATTAAATGCCTAAGCATTTTGCTGAGTGAGATGGAAAACTTTGGCCTGACCTCGACCTCCTTGTTGACTGGTAGAAGCCTGGTCAACACCTCTAACACCTCCTCTGATACCTCTATCACGACCCTGCTAAAGAACAATCTGAGTAGAACTCTAGTGCCGTGCTAGAAGCAACTGAAAAGGAACGGATGCTGCACTGGCAATCAATTGTTGAGGGAATCACAGAATCTGCGGCTACTGATAACCAGAATAGGGACATGATCCAATAAAGTGTCCCGTCTGTCCACATCTGAAACACGTCAGTGATGTCATGTAGCACGGTCCTTGATGGACTCTACTGCACGTCTGACAAACACTGGCAGCTGATCCAGAACTGCGACCACTGCTGCTGCTTGAAGTACCTGACCTTAGTATGAACTGTTTGTGCTGACCTCCACGGCAATGTCTACTGCTCCTGTGTACCCTCTGCCACTGTCTCTGACTTTGTTGGGCTGGACCCATCTGCTTAACTTTTAAAATTTTTTGCTTTTTTTGCTTAACTTCGACATTATTTACTCTATAATTTTTTCACCTATTTATTATTGTTTTTATTTTGAAATAATCTATTTATTATTCTTGAAATCATCTTTAATTTTAGTTTATTATATATATTTATTTGATTTGTATATTTTAAATAATTTAATTTTATATTTAAAATAACAATTTTTTTAATTTTGAAACTTACTATTATTTAGAATATACAAATTAAACTAATTAAACTAAAAATTACCCATAGTCTTCAATAATTATTTTTTCATAATTATTTAGAATTTAGAAATTAAACTAATTAAAGTAAAAACTACATATAGTATTCAATAATTATTTTTTTTTCAATAAAAACAATAAAAAAATTATGAAACATATCAAATAAATTATTATTTTTATATTGATACTGATAAAAGTTAAAATTCTATTTATGGCCTTAATTTTATTATTAATAATGAAAAAGCTGAAAAAACAACAAACATCAACGATTGCATTTTTTGTTGATTGTTGTTGATTTTTGTTTAAAAATGCAAAAAATAACAACAAAAAATAATAAAAAATTATGAAATATATCAAAAATTTATTTATTTTATCATTAATATTAATAAAAGGTAAAATTTTATTTATAGGCTTAATTTTATTATTAATAATGAAAAAAAATTGAAAAACAATAAAAATCAATAAAAATCAACAACAATCAACAACTGTCAAAATTTGTTAATTTTTGTTGTTTTGTTGTTTCAGTTGTTGTATTTAGTTTTTTTTTTTGTTGTTGTTGTTTTGATTTGCTGAATTTTTTTTTATTTTTTGGTTTTTTTTGTTGATATTACAAATACATCATAAGGATTGTAAACTTGTTACATATTTATGATCAATAAGTATCAAATAATTTTTTTATTTAAAAAAATTGTTAGACATTCTAATAAACAAGTTGATTTTTGTTAAAAATGTAAAAAACAACAAAAAATAAAATAAAAAAATAATGCAATATATCAAAAAATTATTATTTTTTTATCATTATACTAATAAAAGGTAACAAATTACTTATGGCCTTAATTTTATTATTAATAATGAAAAAATAATTGAAAAACAATAAAAATCAACAACAACCAACAATTGGAAAATTTTGTTGATTTTTGTTGTTTTGTTGTTTCAATTGTTGTGTTTAGTTATTTTTTATTGTTTCGGTTTATTGATTTTTATTTTTTTTGTGTTGATGTTACAAATACATCATATGAATTGTAAATTTATTATATATTGATGATCAATAAGTATCAAATAATTTTTTATTTTAAAAAGTTTTTAGACATTTTAATAAACAAATTAAAATAAAAAAATAAAATCCTTATTCTTTAAGAATATAAAATGAGAAAATTTTATTTATTTATTGTTGTTATAACATTTAAAATTATTTATTGCTTGGTTTAACAACAATTGAAAATGTTTAGTTCATAATTATTCATTTGAAAAAAAATCTTAAGAGAAAACAATATTGACGAAAAAAAAGAAAAGAAAACATTGAGAATAAAATAAAGATAGTGTAGGTGGCGGAGCTCGGTGTGCGCACAAGTGTTTGGCGACCACGTCACTGTGTGAACTCGAGGTCCACTAGAAAATACAAATAGGTCATAAAGCCTAATTGGAGATGGAGTTGTCACTCGGATAAAAATCGTGACACATTGTACAACAACTGGATTCCATGGAGGTTCCCAGAAGCCGTCATCAGAGATTTGGGTGTAAAAACTAGGTATGGACTTTTGAATGTCCACCTAACATTGCGGTTGACCTTCATTTATATTTTGTGTTTGATTACCTTTAATTATTTCTTTATTTACATGCAAATTACAATTTTCTAAAAATAATTTCTAAATTTTACAATTAGGTTCAAGTGTGCACATTAGTCCAATTTCATGCTTATAGCCCAACACACATTATATATAAAACAAATAATAATAATTTACAACCATACATTCCAAATGAATGAGGGAAAGAATTAGTGATTACAATTCATCATTCAATTAATAGTAAAATAAAATAAATAATACATACACAAAGAAAGGAGGGAGGAGAAATGATTACAACCCTTTTAATCATGAAAAAATAATAATAAATAAATAAAAATAAACTAATTGCAGGATAAAAATCTAAATATTAATAGGGATAAATATTTGATAACTAAAAATCATTCAAATAATTCCTGCAATAGACAAAATATTATTTTCTCACAAATATATATAAAATCCTACAAAAAGAAACCATAAAGTTAATTCATAAGCCAAATAAATATAATAAAGATAATAAATATATAAATATTTAATTAAGCAAAACAATAAAATGTCTGCACAAATAAGATTGAAATACAGAAATATAGAAAAGACATAAGAACTCAAATTATATAAGGACAAATGTATAAGATTCAAAATTAATATAAATCTAATAATTAAATAATCACATTAATACAATAAAGTAAATTAAAATGATAAACATACACACTTAAATTTTAAAAGAAATCATAATCAAATATACTTTAAAATAAAAAATAAATAAAAATATATATGGCCGAATCGGATCGAACCAAATAAAACTGAATAGTATCGATTCGGTTTTTTGTTTGGTCTCCTTAAGAGTGTTACTATTCATTCAGGTTGGATTCAATGAACAGTTAATTTGCTACGTGTCAAGCAACAATTTGACAAAACTTATACAAAATTTTCAACAGTAACAATTAAAAATAACTTTAATCACGTAAAATTTTAATTATCATATCAAATAAAGGAAAACCAAATATACGGTCAAGTTCCACTCATCTTTCTATTCAAAATGACTAAAACAGAAAATAATTTGGAGCTATGGAACAACTTTTGATGAATAGTAAAATAGTAAAATAGTAACAAGGTGATACTATTCATCATCTTCTTTGACGCATAAACACAGTTTATAGGGACAAGTTACGTTCAAATATTCATAAAATCATAGACTAATAAAATAAGAACAAAAGACTAATAATTATACTTACTGCTTTAAAATAGTTTGCCCTAAAAGATATTTCAAAGTAATGATGAGTCTCACTGCCTCTACTTTTTATACACTTTTCCTCTCCTTTGTTTTTTTTCTTTTGCACTCTTCCTCTCCTCTTTTTTTTTTTTTCTATAGCTCGCCTCCTTTCTTTATCTCTTCTTGTCCTTCTTCTCTTTCTCTGTTTCTTTCTTCCAGAAGCCCCCTCTCTATTCTTCTTTTCAGTTTAGTCTCCTATATTCCCTTTCAATCTTTCCCTCCTCTCCAATCAATCCCCCTCTTTTCCTTCTTCCATTAATCCCTTTTTTCTTTTTCTTTTTTGATCAGCTAAAAGTCCATCACATGTACCTATAATCACAGTATGCATGTGCTCCCTCTCAAGCTATTCCTATTATATATATATATATATATAATTCTTGGATTGGGCTTGGGCTTTTTAATGGACTTTTGGCCCATTAAGGAAAAAGTTAGGCTTTGCACTATTAAGCTCATTTTACTTAAATTTTTATCATTGGGCTTTATTTTGGGCTGTTCAAACCAAGCATCCATAATTTGTCCCTTATCATAGGCTGATTAAACCAGGTGTCTATAATTTGCCTCTTGATTTTTTGAAAAACCAAATGCATGCAATGATAATTTTTTGAAAAATAACATGCACAATAAAAGTAAAGGATGTACCTGATCTCTGAGGTTCACTCGAGAGGTGAATTCTTCAACTTGAAATGTGACCGTATTCCTTGGATTTTCCTAATCCGATCAACCACTCATTATAAATTTATCGTGAATCTCTAGTATGGCTCAATCTTCACTCAATAGGGACATAAGAGAAATGTAGCCGTGATAATCAAGTTAAGTTAACTCGATCAGCTACTCAGTATAAATTTGGCGTGATTCTCGAGCATGGCCCAATCTTCACTCAGTAAGGACATATAAAAATTTAACTGTGATCATTGGGTTTTCCTGGCCCAATCAGCCACTCATTATAAAATTTTCATGAATTTCGAGCATGGCTTAATCTTTACTCAGTAAGGATAGAAGAGAAACGCAACCGTGATCTTTGGGTTAAACTAACTCGATCAGTTACTCATTATAAATTTAGCATGATTCTTGAGCATAGTTTAATCTTCACTCAGTAAAGGACAGATGAAAACATGACTGTGATCCTCGGGTTTTCCTAGCCCGATTAGCCACTCATTATAAATTTATTGTGAATCTTGAGTATGGCCCAATCTTCACTCAATAAAGGATAGATGAAAATATGATCATGATCCTTGGGTTTTCCTGGCCTGATTAGTCAATCATTATAAATTTGTTATGAATCCCAAGCATGGCCTAATCTTCACTCAGTAAGGACAAAAGAGAAATAAAGCTATGATCTTCAGGTTAAGCTAACTCGATCAACTACTCATTATAAATTTATCATGAATCTCAAGCATGGCCTAATCTTCACTTAGTAAAGGATAGATGAAAATATGACTGTGATCCTTGGGTTTTCTTGGCTTGATCAGCCACTCATTATAAACTTGTTATGAATCTTGAGTATGGCCCAATCTTCACTTAGTAAAGGAAGATGCACTTCGAGAATTCAAACCCGACCAGACACCTCTTATGACACGCACTTTGGGGATTCAAACCTGACCAGATGCTATTTCTTCCATGCACTTCAAGGATTTAAACCCGACTAGATGCTTCTTTTTTTATGCACTTTGGGGATTCAAACTTGATCAAACACTTTTTCTTTCATGTGCTTTGGGGATTCAAACCTGACTAGTCACTCATTACACTCTAATAAGCAAACATGGGGCAAGAGAAGAGAACAACAAAGGAAGCTATATAGCCATATAAGCGTCAAGTGAAAAAACATAAGAGAAGCCATATAGCCATGTAGGCGTCAAGTGGGAAAACACAAGGGAAAGCCATATAACCATGTAGGCATTAGGCAGGAAAACACAAAGGAAAAGTTGTATAGCCATATAGGTGTCAGGCGAGAACCATAAAGAAATCCCTTATAGCTATAGGCCTTATAGCTACAAAAGCATCAGACAAGAACAACAACGAATATCGTATAGCCTCAGGGGCATTAAGTAAAATCAATAAACAAATAAAAACATGCATCAACTAAGATTAAACAAAAAATGGCATATAGCCTTTAAGGTGTCAGGCAGATGAAATCATAACAGACTATATAGCCGTAAGGGCATTAGGTGAAATCAACCAAAATAAGCCATGTAGCCTCTAAGGCATTAGATGAAATCATAACAGGCTAAATAGCCACAGGGGCGTAAGGAGAAATCAACCAAAACAAGCCATACAACCTTTGGGGCTTCAGGTGAAATCATAACATTCCATTATATCCTCAGGGGCGTCAGGCTAAATAGACAACAAATAAAATATACATTAAATAAAGATAAATAAAAGGTGCTATATAGCGTCTGGGGCATTAGGCGGAGACAATTGAACAAAATCAATTCAAAAAAAGTCATGTAGCCTCACAGGCATTAAGCAAAAATCATTACAATAAAACTGCATCCCAAGTGCTTGAGTTAGCTCATTTTGGAAAAATCATGCGAAAAAGAGTTAAAAAAATGATGTATGCATGGCCGTGATCGTTGAAAACTCTTAAAAGTGATTTGGCAACATATGATTATGTGGTGCATGGAATGTTTATGGAAAATGTACATTTATTCTAATACGCACATGTATGAGATGTCAAAATAATTCTCGCAAAAATTTTATGTATGTATGAGCTAAGAGAAAACAAGAAATCTTAAATGATTTAGCCAAATGCCTTTTTTATTTAAAGCTAATGTTTGGGAACTAGTCCTCCTTCCATTAAAGAATTTGAATTCAAATCCAAAAGTTGAGTCTATCTAAATGGAACAAAAATTAGGACCCTCTTATAGTTGAATTTGGGTAGTAACAATAGATTCCCCCTTGCTCAATCACCTTCATAGAATGCTTTACTGGTGTAAGATGATCTTGCTTGACTCTCAAGGTGAGGAAAGATACTTTGTCTGCCCCCTAGTTTAAGGATTTGTTGAAAAATCTCTATTACTCATGATGAAGCTCAACTTATCTAAAAAATTTCCCTATAGTTGAGAAGTTGATAGACTCTCCCGCTTTTGCACCACGAAGTAAGATCTTACGATCTCTTGAATTACTCTTCTCAGAATGAAAATGCAATCGATTTTATTTTATATTCCCTCTTTTGCCTATGTCTCTCCTTTTTTGGGAGTTTTCAAACCTAGCTGGGTCTTTCATTCATTTTTTCTTTTTTTTTATTTTCCCTCTTTTACCTAGGTCATTTCCTTTCTAAGAGTTTTCAACCTAGTTGGGTGGTTACAAATTCATGGTGATGGTCGACCACTTTTGTTATGCTCGATGTTCATGTTGTGACTTTAGTTATTGTCTGCTCTTGATCATATCTTGATCCAGAGAGCTCTAAATTAAGTATTATTTGATGATCTAAAACCTTTGAAGAATTATCTAAAATTTTTTCTCTTTGAGCTTGATCTAATTTTGTAATTCTAAACTGCATCGGGATATGCAGTGTTAATAATATATATATATATATATATATATATATATATATATATATATATATATATATATATATATATATATATATATATATATATATATTTGATTATTTAATTAGCTTGTTATTTATTAAAGTCATTTTTAATTATTTTTAAATTATTTACGTAAAATTTTCTCGAAAATTTTATTTTCGAGGAAATTAAAATGTGAATAATTTAATATTAATTATTTTAAATGGTTTTATGAATTTACGTGAGTTCATGCACGATTTTAAAGTGTCAATAAAATACATATATGTACATGCATTTAAATTAAAATTAGGGTTATTTAATTAGATTAAATTAGATTATATAGTTTTAATAGTAATTAATTAACTGTGTGTATATATGTATATGTGTATATATATATATTATTATTAAAGTGTGTGGTGGATATTTATTGTCTGTATTAATTTATATATTAAAATAATATAAAGTAGGATATATATAAACATATATACATATAATATCCTTATCAAAAATAAAGTTTACATTAATTACAGAATTGCCATCAACTACATCTTCATCCTCCCGATCGATTTTCTTCCCCATTCGGTCGCTGTAACTCCTTCCTCTTCCCGTCGGTGTGCCCTTCGGTGTGCCACCACCATTTCCAGCAGCTCAGCCACCCTCTTCCACCTTATCCGGCACCGGTGAACGCTGTTAAACCCTAGAAGCCGAGAAATCGATCCTAACTCCGATCAACGACTTTTCGGCAACCATTTCGAGCCTCATCGGTCTCTATCTCTTCCTTGAGCTCCAGTGAGTGTATTTTCAAGATTTTTTTTTTCACTTGAAATGGTCTAGATTTCCCTAGGTTTCGATTTATAATTTTTGGCCATTTAGGGTTTTTAATTTTTTTGAGCTTCAATTTGGTTGATTCATGCAAAATTCCTTTACAAACATTGATCCTAGTAGCTTAATCTACCTCTATGAATTTTTTTTTGAAATTTTTGGGAATTATTTTAATTTTTGTGAATTTTTGATTATTTTATTAATATTTTCTAATTTTTGAAATTTAATTAATTAAATTATGAAATTGTGTTTTATGGTGTTTTTAGGTGTTGAATTGCATTTTAGAAATTTATTTTTAATTTTTGTGAATTTTATATAATTATTTTGAATTTATTTAGTTTATGTAACTTTGGGAAAATTAGGTTAAATATATGTTTTATTGAAATTAATTGGTTAATTAAGTATAAATATTGATATTATTGAATTATATGTGGAGCAATTTAATTTTGAGTAATTACACTATTTTTTGGTGAATTTTTGAACATTTATAGTGAATTTATATATATTAGGGGTATTTTGGCACTAAATTGGCTAAAAATATAATTAAATTGGTTTTAATAGTTATTTGAGGTATAAAAATGATTTTTACAAATTATTTAGTATTTTTAACTAATTAAAACTATTTTTCATAAATTATTTTCAAATTATATATATAATATACGATTTTTCTAAATAAATGAGTTTTTATTGATTTTTAGTATGTTTTAGGGTTAATTATGTAATTTGGATTTATAAAATGTATTTTGGTCAATATTTATGAAATTATTGAGAATTACCGATTTTTAATAATATTTTATTTAAAATTAGAGTTTTTATGCATTTATCGGTAAAATAATTATTTATAGCGTTTAAATATCTAAATTGCTATATTTTGAGTATTGAAGGGCATTTTTGGCATTTTTCATGTGTTTTGTATTATTTCGTGAATTGTGAACCTCGATCGGTGAAATTGTAGTTTGGAGTCCGACCGAGGGATTGTGTTCTGTGTATATTCGACATGTGTTTCTTTGTAGGACTGACTCTACTCTTAGAGTAGAGAGATGTCCGTTTTACAAGGAAGGTTCTATCGGATTTTTGGTAGAATTCTTGTAAAATATGATATCCAGTCGAATTCTTATTCTAATTTTGTGTCTAAGATTCTAGATCGAGTCTTTAGAATTCCGATAGATTTATTCTAATGTCGTGTTGCCATTTGTTTGTTTAGTTGCATCGAGACCTAGGCCTAATGGACCAGGGCCGTCGGACCCGTCTCGTGGAGCGCAATAACTGTGAGTTGTTATTTTATATATACATGTTCTAAGTTGCATGATTTTAGAAATGTATGACTTATTTTATAAATTATGCATGAATAGTTTAATTATTTTTAGGTTTATGTTTGGTATATTTTTGGTATATTTTAAATTATATGCATGTTTTATTAATGAATTATTCTTAAAATGATTTTAAGTATATTTCTAGATTATTTCATAATTAAATTGAATTTATTTGATGTATATATACTCGAAATATACCTAGTTTATTTTTGGTATATTTCTAGTATATATATGGTTTATGTTGCTATTTTATTTAATATCATGCATCATTGATTTTATGAATGTATGTTTTATATTTAAATGAAGGATATCAATAGAACGTGCTACCTAGTGGGCAGCACTAGGACTGAGTATGTATCGATACACCGATAGCATTTAGTCTTTATTACTAACCTATTTGTGGATTATGATCGGATTGATTTATTTGATGTGTGATATGATTGAGAGTGTGATTGTTGGAGCTTGGTTGACCAAGTGTCTCAGGGCTAATCACACTAATAGTCAAACTGTTGGAGCTCGGTTGACTTAATGTCTCGGGGCCAGTCTACTGTCGAAATGGAACAAGTGAATTTATTTGAAATAAGTGAGCCTGTATGGCTAGAGTGTTATCTAGCACTGTTTTGAGGTTGCAATTTTCTAAGGTTCTATTTGATCCTTCATATACGAATGTATTTTCTTAATATGTATATAAAATGGTTTTGCTGCATCTGTGTGATTTTGCCTATATATAAATTTATTATATATACTATTGAATGTGTGCATTGTCATTTAGCTATGCATGTATATATATTATAGCAATTCACTCAGCGAAGAATGACTCCCCTCCGTTGACTATTTTTCAGGAGAGTCTACGTCTTTAGACCTCAGTAGCAGACCCATACGCTGGATTTCTTCCGCCTCGGCTTCACTATGTAAACTGCTTACTTAATGTTATTTTTATAATCTAGACACTACAGTAGTTGTAGTCAGTTGGGATATTTATGTACTATGATTGTATAAGATTTGTATTATAAATATTTGAACTGAGATTTGTATTTAAAAGATATTATTTATATATGAGATGAGTTGTTTATTTAAATCCATTAGTGGATTATTATTTTATTATTTATGAAATTTATTTTCGTTGTGAGTGATTTTATTTATGTTATTATTATTATTGCATGTTTTTATTTATTTTTAGGCTTGTTACGAGTTTCAGATTTGAAAGAATTTTCATTCTTTAGTGCCGGTCATGGCCCCTATTTTGGGTCGTGACAAATTTAGTCTTTATATTAGGGTAATAAGAGAAAACATTTTATTGCTCAGTCTACCAATTTCTTTGAGTTGGTTATAATTCGTTATATATAACTCTATTTGTGGGTGTCCAATTAGTGTTAAATTTTTATAGCATGTTATAGACGTATATATCTAAGATTGATTAAAATTTTAGCTCAAAATTCCCTTCTATAAGTCTTAAAAATTTTTCAAAGTCAGCTTTAAAAGTAACGATTTTGATTATATAAATCAGGTTTACAGAGTTCATGAGTTAAAACTAGTCTATATACTTTTCATATATCTTAAGCTAGAAAACTCAAAATTGAGTTTAGTTTGATTATAAGAAAACTTAAGAGAGTTCTCTAAAACTTTGTAGTTTTGATCTAGAGCTGATTATGCCTAAATAGTGGTCTAACAGACTTGTACTTTTTATTACTCAATTTGTTTAAGTAATTAAACTGCTTATAATGCAACCTGTATAATTTTATTTGTGGTTATTAGATGGAAGTAAATTTTTTATTAAAGGTACTAGAAATAAAGACCCATGTTTGATCAAAATTTGAGGTTAAAATTTCTTTTTAATAGGTTAGAATGATTTTTCTAATTTAGACCTAAAAATAGTTATTTTAGAGTCAATGAAGCTAATTTGTAAAATTGAGCTTAATTGCATATTTTGCATATAGTTTCGAGTTGCATGGTTAGGTCAATATATTTTTAAGTGCTGGAAAAGGCAAGGGAATTGCAGGTGCAAGTTAAGCAAATTTAGTGAACCAGATTTGTATGTTTTTAGGCTGTTTTAGTGAGTAGATGTTCAAGCCCTTAAACTCTTTTATAACAGCAAGAAAATGAGATTTTTACTGATTTTTATGAACATGGAATGATGTATAAGAATGGTTTTAATTTAGCTTGGTTATTACTCAGATTATTTGAAGTATTAAAGCTTTAACACAATAATGTTTTCTATTTCACAAGCTAAATATGTTGCTACTTTATGCTTTTATTTATAATATGATTTGAGATTTATTTTTAAATAATTTTGATTTAATTAAGTTTGTAATCAGTTTGATTTCCTTATTTTGGATTATAAGGAGGTGTATTGATTTTAAATACTTTGTTGAACTGATAGAAATGCTTTGACTATTTACTTAATGATTGGAATGAGTTATAATTAGATTGGTTTTATTCCTTTGAATTTTGATGAGAAGTGGTTTGATTTTTAATACTATGATGAGCTATAAATATAACAGAATGGTTTTGAATAATTTTGAATGAAATGATATTTATTTTGTGTATTACCTCCCTATATGAGATGTATGAATGTGCTGAGGTGATATATGCACATTTGAGATTGTGTTGGTTGTTATTGCACAATATACAACAGGGCATTTGATTACAGGATGGTGAAAGAAGAAGGGTCATTCCATACTAGTATAGTTGAAGGGTTAGCCTTTAAGTATACTTAAAGAGTGAGCTTATGATGGCCTGTATGTTATGGCCCAGTTATGATGTTTATTATAGAGATGGATAATACAAATGAAAAGTTGTATTGATATCTGGAAAGACATATATTTCAATTGATTAAGCTTTGAATATGTTTGAAAGCAAGATTGAATTGGATATTTTAAGTGAATGATAATTTGATTATTAACGCTTTGGTAGTTTTAATTTGAGATGTTTATTATATTTAAGTTAGCTAAACTATTTTATGCTTGTAACATCTATTCATTGAGTATTTCTGTACTGATTTTACTCTATTTTATAAATGATTTTAGATAGCAGGGCTTGATAGTTGGTGAACAAAGTTGAGTGAGTATGAATAGAGGTTTTAGAATAAAGTTGGCTAACATCCTTGTTAGAGTAGCCTTGTTCATGTATTTCTTAAGATTGTTGTATAAGTATTGTAAAACATTGGTGCTTAAGCCATATTTAGAAATGTAATATCTATATTATCCAATTATTTTGTACATATTTTACTATTAATAAATAGTATTTTACTATTCATAAATAGCATTTTACTATTAAAAAAATACGTAGTACTTTAAAAGTTCTTATTCTTTATATATAACGTATGTACAACACTAAACTTTTATAAGAGATTAATTTTAAATCCTCTTGCAAATATAAGGATATTATAATAAAAATTAATTAAACTGAGCAATTTGTTTGGTGATTGGTTTTAAATGTCCATCTTGAGCTATGTGAGATAAGGTGTTATTGTAGTCTAGCTATCGGCATGATTGGCCCCGAGACCCTGAAAGAGATGGCCTGTATGTTATGGCCCAGTTATGATGTTTATTATAGAGATGGATAATACAAATGAAAAGTTGTATTGATATCTGGAAAGACATATATTTCAATTGATTAAGCTTTGAATATGTTTGAAAGCAAGATTGAATTGGATATTTTAAGTGAATGATAATTTGATTATTAACGCTTTGGTAGTTTTAATTTGAGATGTTTATTATATTTAAGTTAGCTAAACTATTTTATGCTTGTAACATCTATTCATTGAGTATTTCTGTACTGATTTTACTCTATTTTATAAATGATTTTAGATAGCAGGGCTTGATAGTTGGTGAACAAAGTTGAGTGAGTATGAATAGAGGTTTTAGAATAAAGTTGGCTAACATCCTTGTTAGAGTAGCCTTGTTCATGTATTTCTTAAGATTGTTGTATAAGTATTGTAAAACATTGGTGCTTAAGCCATATTTAGAAATGTAATATCTATATTATCCAATTATTTTGTACATATTTTACTATTAATAAATAGTATTTTACTATTCATAAATAGCATTTTACTATTAAAAAAATACGTAGTACTTTAAAAGTTCTTATTCTTTATATATAACGTATGTACAACACTAAACTTTTATAAGAGATTAATTTTAAATCCTCTTGCAAATATAAGGATATTATAATAAAAATTAATTAAACTGAGCAATTTGTTTGGTGATTGGTTTTAAATGTCCATCTTGAGCTATGTGAGATAAGGTGTTATTGTAGTCTAGCTATCGGCATGATTGGCCCCGAGACCCTGAAAGGTCAACTGAGCTCCTGCAGTCACGCTATTAGTATGATTGGCCTCGAGACCTTGAAAGGTCAACTGAGTTGCCACAGCCATACTCCTCTCTATCTAAAGAATTTCAATAAATCATTTTAACCATATGTCCAATATCATATATGTCACGACCCAAACCGGGGGGCCATGACCGGCGCTAGGGAATGGGAATTCTTTTGAATCCGGAACTTGTAGCAAGCCTTGAAATAATCAAAATAAACAATAAATAAAATAAAATAAATAAAAATACATCAGAATTTAAATATCAATAAATATGTACTGAATAATCTTCTCATATCATAAAATAAAATATTTTAATACAATATTCAGAGACATGCCTCTCTGAATTAAAATCAACA
The DNA here is from genome assembly GCA_947683625.1 of Mallotus nudiflorus. Taxonomy (NCBI): domain Eukaryota; kingdom Viridiplantae; phylum Streptophyta; class Magnoliopsida; order Malpighiales; family Euphorbiaceae; genus Mallotus; species Mallotus nudiflorus. The sequence continues at coordinate 3,724,510 of CANTUR010000058.1, read as the reverse complement.
TACATAATACAGATTACAACTTCCGACTAACAAAAATACAACTACTGTAGTTTTCTAGAATACAATAATAAATAATTAAGTAGATAATTTACATTATAAAGCCGGGGCGGAAGAAATCCGGCGGATAGGCCTATTGCTGAGGTCTGATGAAGAAGACTCTCCTGTAAAAATCATCAACGGAGGGGAGTCATACCTCACTGAGTGAATTATTATAATATATATCCACGTATTACTAAATGTCAAATGCAGACAATCATATATAAATATAATAAGTATATATACAGGCATATACACACAGATGCTAAAAATCACTTTATATTTAATATTGAAAAACATAAGTTTATGAAGGATCAAATAGAACTTTAAGTTATCGCAACCTCAAATATCAATAGAAAACACTCTAGCCATACTGGCTCACTTAACTCCAAGTAAATTCACTTAATCCAATTGGACAGTAGACTGGCCCCGAGATACTAAGTCGACCGAGCTCCAGCAGTCTGACTGTCAGTGTGATTGGCCTCGAGACACTTGGTCAACTGAGCTCCAGCAATCACACATCAATCACATCACACATCAATCAAATCAATCAAGTCATGATCCCATAAATAAGTTAGTAATTTAACCTATAATCTATTGTATTGGTACGTACTCGGTCCTAGTGCTGCCCACTAGGAAGCATGTTCTATCCATATCCTTCATTTAAAAGTAAAACATACATTTGAAAATAAATAATGTAAAATGACATTCAAAATGATCAAATAAACCATATATATACCAGAAATATACCTAAAATAAACTAAGTATATTTTAAGTATATATATGTAAAAATAAATTCAAACAAATCATGAAATATACTAAATTAAACCAATAACATACTTAAAAATAATTTAGGTATAATTCAAAAATAAAACATGCATAATAATACATTTAAAACAAATATTTCTAAAACATGCAACCTAAAGCAATGTATATATATAATAATAACTCACAGAGATGCGCTCCACGAGACTGGTCCGACGGGCTTGGTCTGCTAGGCCTTAGTCTCGACATAACTAAATAATAAAAATGATCACGAATCAAAATAATTCTAACTTAGGCTTTTAGAGACTCAATTTAGAATTCTAACATAAACAGACACAGAATTAGAATTAGACCCGATGTTATGTTTTACGAGAATTCTACTGAAAATTCGGCAGAGCCTCCTCTGTAAAATGGACATCACTCTACTAAAAAGTAGAGCCGGTCCTGCAAGAAAAATACACTTCTAATTTCAGAATTCAAACAACCCTCGGTTGGGATCCCGAACTACAAAAATTTTCCAACTGAGGTCCACAATACACCAAAAATTCAATAATACAATAAAATATATAAAAAAATAATAAATACCATAAATACCCTCCAAATATCAAAATATAACATATTTTACATTAAAATACCAAAAATAATTATTTTCCAAATAATTACTTAAAAACCCTAAATAACAATATAATATTATTAAAAATCCATTTTTTCAATAATTACACAAATATTATTAAAAATTTATTTTATAAATCCAAATAATTTAATTAGTCCAAATACATATTAAAAATTACTAAAAATCCATTTTATTACAAAAATAGTATATTATATATTATTTGAAAATAATTTTTAAAAATTAGTAAATAATATGTAAAAATCATTTTTATACCTCAAATAATATTAAAACCAATTAAACATAATATTTTACTAAAATTATCACCAAATTACACAGTTAACCCTAATATTAAAAAATTACTCATAATATACTAATATTACTCAAAAATCCATTAAAAACTATATAAAATACACAAAAATTATTTTCTTAACATATATCTCATTATTATTAACAAAAACATATAATTAACCAATAATTTCTACAAAAATATATTTTTAACCTAATTTTCAAAATTGACATAAACTTAAAATAATTATAAAAATTATATAAAAATCATAAAAATTATAAACTCAACTCTAAAATTAATAATAACACCAAAAATCACAAATTCATAATTTATATAATTAATTTATGAAAATTAATAAAATAATAATAAAATATTCCAAAATTCACAAAAATCAAAATAAATTCTAAAAATAAAAAAAAATATATATAGATATAGATTGAGCTTTCAGGAACAACATTTGTTAAGGAGGATTAATTGAATCAAATGAAATCAACCTAAAAAAAATTGTGAAACCCTAATACTCAAAACCAAAAATTCAAGAAAACGCAAAAATGGGTGGAATAGAGATCAAATCGAAGCTAGGATTGAGTTCATCAGAGCTTGAGGAGCTAAAGGACACCGGAAGTGCTCAGAGAGGTGGCCAGAAGAAGGAGGAACGCTAGTGAGCTCACTGTCGCTGCTATTGCTGCTTCTTCTTAGAGAAGAAGAAGAAGAGAGAGAGAGAAGAAGCTAGCGACGTCGGTAAGAGGTGGTGGATGACTGAAAGGCATACCGTCGGTAAGGGAAATGGACGACGAAGGGCAGAGGGGCTCGGTGGTTCAGGTTGCACAGGTAAGGTAGTTTATGTATATATGTGTTCTGTGTTTTTGATGTATGTATATATCATTGTTAATAAACATTATAATATAATATTATATTATAATATTATTTTAACTTTAAACATAAAAATTCTCCACCACACATGCATATTATAAATACACACACACACACACATATCAATAACACACAATAATAAATAATACACACACAAATAATAATAACCCTAATTATTATAATATATAACACATAAAATAATGAAATTAATAAAATAATTTATTAACAAAATAATTAGGGAAATTAATAAAATAATAATAGAATAACAATACTAAAATAATCTTACAAATCGAACGACCCAAGATATTATTTTTACGTAGGAAATTTATTTAAACATAGAATAATAATAATTAATCATAAAATAGTAAAATAAAAATAAAATAATCAAATTTAACTTTAAATTTTTATTAACACTGCACATCCCGTTTTAAAATAAAATAATTTAAAAATATAGGTCGTTACAGTCTCCCCTCCTTATAAGAATTCGTCCCCGAATTCAAGAAAAGAATAATTACAAGAGTCAAGGAGGAAAGAGATACGGGTAAAAAGCTCGCATCTCAGCTTTAGTCTCCCAGGTATGCTCTTTTACGTTGTTGTTGCGCCACAACACCTTGACCATTGGAATTTGCTTCGAATGTAACTATTGAACTTGATAATCTACGATTGCAATAGGTTCTTGACATCTTCACTCACTTCCACGCTATCAGGTTGCAACACGTGTGAAGGGTCTAAAATATACTTCCTCAGCATCGATATATGAAACACTGGATGCACTTGAGACAGATTCGGAGGCAAAGCCAACTGATATGCAACAGTGCCAACTCTCTCCAGAATCTTGAACGGTCCAATATATCTCGATGCTAGCTTACCCTTCATGCAAAATCTCATTACGCCTTTCATTGGAGACACCTTCAGAAAAATATAGTCTCTTACCTAGAACTCTACATCTCTGTGTCTCAGATCCGTATAGCTCTTCTGTCTGCTAACTATAGTCTCTAATCTCCTTTTAATCACAATAGCTTTCTCTATAGCATCCTGAACCATCTTAGGTCCAGTCAAAGCTCTCTCTCCAATCTCATCCCAACTCAGAGGGGATCTACACTTCCTTCCGTACAAAGCTTCGTATGGTGCCATTCCAATACTGCTATGGTGGCTGTTATTATATGCAAACTTAACGAGTGGTAAATGATCATCCCAACTACCTCCAAAATCCAAAACACACATTCTTAACATATCTTCCAGTGTCTGGATCGTCCTCTCAGACTGACCATTTGTCTGAGGATGAAAAGCAGTACTGAAATCTAACCTAGTGCCCATCGCTTCTTGCAACTTCTGCAAAAAATGAGAGGTAAACACTGAACCTCTATCTGACACAATAGACACAGGTGTAAGCACCCAATTTCGGGATGCAGTTGTGCACAATTGCGATGTAACCCCCTATGATGAAATTCATTCAAAAATTGAACCTGGTTGTTAATTTTTTGGACTTTAAGGGCTAAATTGCAATGTTTTTTAGGTTTGATTGCAAATAAGTCAATTTTTTAGGGTCTTTTGGTAATTAAAAGTTAAAAAAAAAGAGGATTTGACATTTAATGCCGAACGGTATTACACAATACCGATTGACATTACACAATGCCGACCAGCATTGCACAATTCCGACTCGAAAAAGTTAATTTTTTCACGTATTTTTATCGATTTTTTAGCATTTTGATTGGTTGAAAATTCAATTTTATCTTTATTATTATATAGCAAAAATTTTAACACGTTCAAAATGCTTTAAAAATCAAAATTCCTATCAGGTTATTTTTTAAGAGATGAGTATGTTCCTCCTTTGGAGGAAGCCAGTACGCGCAGACTCTGCTTTAAAAAGCGAAGTCTGGATGCATGCAGGAGAACTTTTTTGCAGGGGGGAGAAAAAGGATTTTTTATGAGAGGCACACAGAGACACAACGAGAAAAAAAATAGAGAGACTGTGAGCTCAAAAAATCCTAATTTTGGATATTTAAGTTTTCGAAAACAATAGTCTAGAATCAATAATATTTTAATTTCAACGGTGATAATCCAATCTGAGGGGCTAAAAAAGGGCATTTGCACAACATCTAAATCTTCAGTGTTATTTTCTATTTCATTTTTTACTCTTTTCTATTATTTTCAGCTTATGATTTTTCTTTTATTTTTAGTTATTGTTTTGATTATTTGATTTCACTACTAATCTGATTACTTGTCTTTTTTATTTTCATATGTGCATATGGATTGAGGAGGATACTGCCTATATTTAAATTGAGCAGAAGGTCCATGGAATGCCATGGAAGAATCTGTGTTGTTCTTTAGTAGGATTTATGATTTTTTTTATGATTTTTCCATTTTTAGTGTTCTGTGTAGTTATTTTAATTTCTAGGTGTATAATCATTTAATTTTAATTTTTTACATAGTTTTTAATAACCCCAGTAGTGGGAATAGTGAAAATTCAATTTTTTGTAATTTAAAATTAATTAGTAATTAGGTTTAATTGGGTAAAAAAATCAATTAAAATCAATGGTGGCAATAGCTTAAATTAGGGTTTGCATGTAATTAATTTAGGGTTTTTTAGAAAATCATTGTAATGTTGATTTGATCCATTTTTTATGTTTTATTTGTCTTGGGCTTGTTTTTTTTTTTTTTTTGTTTTTATGTTTTTATCCTTTTGAGCCCCAAGCCCACGTTTAGGTCTAACCCACTTAATAAATAGGCTTAAAAAATGGTTTTGGTTTTTAAATAATTAAAATCAATTTAGGTCCATTAGATTAATTAGATTTTAGGCTCACTTAGTTAATTATAACTTGTCTAAACTTAGCTCAGCCCACTTAATTGCATTTCTTTTAAAATAAATAGACCTAGGCTATAATATCCTGAGTTTTTAAATATTTTTATACTGCATCGGGATATGTAGTGTTAATAATTTTGTATATAATTATGATATTTTTTTATGAGTTTGTTATTTGATTAAAACGAATTTTAATTGTTTTATATTATTTTAAGTACTTTACATAAAATTTTCTTGGAAATTGTATTTTCAGAGAAATTGACATGTAAATAATTTAATATTAATTATTTTTAATAGATTTACGAATTTGCATGAGTCCATGCATGATTTTTAAGGGTCGTATTAAAATATATACATATACATGCAAGTATACGCATTTAAATTAAATTAGGGTTTATTTTCATTATATTATATTATATTATATAGTTTAATGATAATTAAATGTGTATTATATATGTAAATGTATATATATATATATATATTAATTAATTATTTTTAAAGTGTGTGGTGTAGAAATTTTGAATATAAAATTATTATATTAATGTATAAATTATTAAAGTTACTATAATATATATATATATATATATATATGTGTGTGTGTGTGTGTGTGTATAAACTTTAGCATATTTACCAAAACTGCCCCCGACTCCTCTTCACCATCACCGATCGATTTCCACCATCACCACCGCCTGTTAGGCCGTTTCTTTACCGTTAGTGTGCCTCCTGGCATGCCACCTTCGTCTCCAGCCAGCCTCGCCGCCTTCTCTTCCTTCTCCGGTGCTGTTTGAAGCTCGAAATCATCGGAAAGCTGAAACTCATCTCCACCATCGATCATAGTGATTCCGGCCACCGTTTTTGACACCGCCAGTCTCTATCTTCTCCTTGAGCTCTGATGAGTGTGATTCCAAGCTTTGTTTCATTTAAAATGGTCTAGATTTCCCTAGGTTTCAATTTTTTAATTTTGGCCTATTAGGGTTCTTAATTTTTTTGAGCTTCAATTTGATTGATTCATGAAAACTTCCTTCACAAACTTTGATCCTTGTAGCTCAATCTATACTCTATAATTTTTGTGGAATTTTTGAAATTTATTTTGATTTTTGGGTATTTTTGATTATTTTATTAATATTTTCTAATTTTCAAAAATTAATTAATTAAATTATGAAATTGTGTTTTATGATAATTATAGTGTTGAAATGAATTATAGAAATTTATTTGTAATTTTTGTGAATTTTTATGTATTTATTTTGAATTTATTTAGTTAATGTGATTTTGAAAAATAGGGTTAATTATGTGTTTAATTGAAATAAATTGGTTAATTGAGTATATTTATTGATATTATTAAATTATATGTTGAGAAAATTAATTTTGAGTAATTATACTATATTTGGTGAATTTTTGGATTTATTTTAGTATATATATATATAGGGGTATTTTGGTAATTTTACATTAAATTGGTTAAAAATGTAATTAAATTGATTTTAATAGTTATTTAGGGTATAAAAATGATTTCTACAAATTATTTAGTATTTTTAACTAATTAAAACTATTTTTCGTAAATTATTTTTAATTATATATATAATATACGATTTTTCTAAATAAATGAGTTTTTATCGGTTTTTAACGTGTTTTAGGGTTAATTACATAATTTTGATTTAAAAAATGTATTTTTATTATATAAGGGTATTTTCGGTATTTCTGTAATATTTTGTGAATTGTGGACCTTGATCGGTGATTTGTAGTTTGGAGTCCGACCGAGGGGTTTTGGTTGTGAATTCTGTGTCTATTTTTGAAGTGTATTTCTTTGTAGGGCCGACTCTACTCTTTGAGTAGAGAGATGTCCATTTTACTGGAGAGGTTCTACCGGAGTTTCGGTAGAATTCTCGTAAAACGTGATGTCCGATCAAATTCTAATTTTAATTCTGTGTCTAGTATTACTAGATAAAGTCTTTGAAATTCTGATAGATTTATTCTGATATTCTGTGATCATTTGTTTGTTTAGTTGCACTGAGACCGAAGTCTAGTGGACCAGGCCCGTCGGAGCCATCTTGAGGAGCGTAATAAATAGTGAGTTGTTATTTTATATATATATGTTTTAGGGTGCATGTTTTAAAAATGAATGGTTTATTTTGATAAAATATGCATAAATGATTTATGTATTACTTAGGTTTACTTTTGGTATATTTCGGTATATTTTAAACTATATGCATGTTTTATTAATGAATTATGCTTAAAATGTTTTTGAATATATTTCTAGTTTATTTTGTAATTTAATTGGATTTATTTGAAGTATACATACTCGAAATATAACTGGTTTACTTTTGGTATATTTCTAGTATATATATGATTTATGTTGCTGTTTATTTCAAATTCATGCATCATTTATTTTTATGAATGTATGTTTATATATTAATGAAGAATATTAATAGAACGTGCTACCTAGTAGGCAGCACTAAGACCGAGTACGTACTAGTATGCTGATAGCATTTAGGCTATATTACTAACCTATTGGTAGATATTGATTGGATTTGATTAATTGATGTGTGAGATATGATTTGGGAGTGTGATTGCTGGAGCTCGGTTGACCAAGTGTCTCGGGGCCAATCACACTGATAGTCAGACTGCTAGAGTTCGGTTGACTTAGTGTCTCGGGGCCAGTCTACTGTCCAAATGGAATAAGTGAATATATTGGAATAAGTGAGCCTGTATGGCTAGAGTGTTGTCTAATACTGTTTTAAGGTTACGATTTTCTAGGGTTCTATTTGATCCTTCATAATCAATGATTTTCAGTAAAATATATATAAAACGATTTTGTTGCATCTGTGTGTATTTGTTTGTATATATATATATATTGTATATATTTGACTGTGTGCATTGCCACTTAGTTATGCATGTATATATATTATAACAATTCACTCAGTGAGGTCTGACTCCCCTCCGTTGACTATTTTTTAGGAGAGTCATCGTCTTCAGACCTTAGTAGCAGACCCATACATTGGATTTCTTTCACCTCGGCTTCACTATGTTAACTGCTTATTTGAGTTTTACTTTATAATCTAGACAATGTAGTAGTGTAAACAATTGTGGAGTTTATGTATTTATTTGTGTGAGTTATGTACTTTAAAGATTTGAACTGGATTTGTATTAAAGGAATATTTATATATATGAGATGAGGATGTTCATATAATTTTATTGACAGATTATTATTTTATTTTATTTATGCTTTTATTTCCACTACGGGTATTTTATTTATTATTATAATTATTGCATGTTTATTTTATTTTAAGGCTTGCTACGGGTTCCGGATTCGAAAGAATTCTCGTTCCCTAGCGTCGGTTATGGCCCCTATTTTGGGTCGTGACAAAGTTGGTATCAGAGCTGAGTTTTGTGTCAGGGCTTTAGTTATGTGAGATGTGGCCCTAATTTTCGGTGTTGTTTTTTCTGTCAAACTACTATAGTGAATTAGGTTCGAGTATGTCTTGATAAGTATTCCTTGTTTTAGTTTTCTGCGTTATTCCTCCGTTGTCTGTTTTTTCTAAACCATTATGTTTGTCTTTTCAGAATGAGGAGGCGAGCGCGTGTCGCTCCATCGATCATTGAGGCCGAGGATGATGAGTCCTTTTAGGATGAGGTTTTACCTCATGAGCATCTAGTTAGACATAGAGGTCATGGCAGAGGTAGACCTCGAGGAGCAACAGGTTGCCATAGGCAGAGAGAGATACATGATGAGGAGCCTGTTGAGCCTGAGTTTGAGGATATTCCTGTACCTCCAGTCGTTTAGCCTGTTTAGCTTGCCTATTAGCAGGGTATGTCTAACCCTGAGGTAGCTTTGTTCTATGCCAGAGTTGGCAGGATTGCCTTCGATGGGACTTCCGATCCGTTAGATTTTATGCACATGATCGAGATTAGGACTCGGACTGCTCACACTGAGTATCAGCAGATTATGATCGTTGAGCTGTCTGTCGAGGGACTAGCCCTGGACTGGTTTATTTAGATGATCCAGCCTTATATGATGACGATGACCTGGGCTCAGTTTTGAGAGCAGTTTATGAGGAGATTTTATCCAGAGCCTCTTCGTATGAGTTATCGTCTTTGGTTGATCAACATTTCTTATGGTGATCGATCAGTAGAGGAGTACACCCGAGAGTTCCTCCGACTAGGTAGATATGCAGAGGATCTGATGCGAGATCAGTATTTCGTAGTCACTACCTACATCACCGAATTAGGTTCTGCATTTGCTGGTATGCATACAACAGGCCTTACTTTGGAGTCTGTGATTGAGTTGGCCAAGGAGATTGAGCTGAGGCTAGTTAGGCAGGGAGCGATGCCTGATTATTACCAAATGAGAGTTCAGTCGAGTCGATTGCAGACTACTCCGTACTCTAGTTTTTATGTTGGTTTGAGTAGTCAGCAGAGAGGTCTGACTCAGCAGAGTCAGAGGCAGCAGCAGCGAGTGCATCAGAGTAGTAGACATGGCCGTGGAGGTCAGTGTAGACCATTCAGATTCGGGTCAGGTGCTTCGAGCAGCAATAGTGGTTGCAGTTCTGGATCAGCTGCCAGTGTTTGCTAGACCTGCGGTAGAGTCCATTAGGGATCGTGTTACCTGACACCATTGACATGCTTCATATACGGGCAGATAGGACATTATGCCAGATCGTGTCCTTACTCCGAGTATCAGCAGCCGCAGATTCCATGATTTCCATAGCAGTCGATTGCTAGTGCTACACTCGTACTATTTCAGTTGCCTACAACCCAGCATCAGAGTTCCACTCAGCTTCTTCCGCAGCATGGTCATGGTAGAGGTGCTGGAGGAGGTGCCAGAGGTGTTGGCCAAGCTTTTACCAGTCAGCAGGGAGGTCGATGATAGGCCAGAGTCTGTTCATCAAATGGGCATAAATACAAAGTGGTGGTAATCGATTACTTTTTGAGATTGGTAGAGGCAGAATCTTTCAACACTATGAAAGCAAAACATATGGCATGGTTCATCGAGAAGAGTTTGATTTGCAGATATGGGGTTCCACATCATATTGTTATAGATAATAGGGTTCAATTTCAAGCAGAAACAACAGAGTTATTACAAAAGTATGGGATTGAGCACCATAAATCTTCACCTTATCGCCCTCAAGCTAATGGAGTAGTGGAGGCGGCTAATAAAAATGTCAAGAAAATCCTTTATAGGATGGTTAAAACCTACAAGGATTAGTCTGAATATCTTCCTTTTGCCTTATGGGGATATAGGACTACAGCTCGAACTGCCATAGGCCAAACACCGTTCTTATTGGTATATGGTTGTTAAGCAGTTCTGCCAATAGAAACTGAGATTAAGTCCTTGAGAGTAGTCATGGAAGCTAAAATAACTGAGAATGAATTGGCATAGAAAATATATGATCATCTAGTATCTCTAGATGAGAAAAGGATGGATGCTTTATTCCACACTTAGATATATCAGAGAAGGATAGCAAGGGCGTTTAATAAGAAGGTTAAGCCTGGGAAAATCAAAGCTGGAGATATGGTGCTAAAATAATCTAGAGCTATGGTGTTTGATCTGAGAGGTAAATTTAGACCGAATTGGGAAGGACCATACTTGGTCAAATCGATCTTACCTAAAGGAGTTGCTAAGATATCAGATCTTGAAGGGAATGAGTTTATAGAACCTGTTAATCTGGATCGCCTCAAGAAGTACTACTTGTAAAAAATATGAATACAAGTAGAATAAAGAAAATAAAGTCTACTGGCTAGAAAACCTGAAAAGGCTAGTTAGGTAAAAGTTAGGACATTCCCCATGTTCAGAAAACCCACAAAGGGCTGACAGGCAAAAGTTAGGGAAATAAATAAAAAATAATGGTCCCGCTGATTCGAAAACCCGTAAAGGGCTAGTCAGGCAAAAATTAGGGAAATAAAATGTGAGCAAAAAATACTCAGTTAGAAAATCCATGAGGACTAGCTGATAATAGGAGTTATGTCATGTGATATATTAAATGTACTCATTTTGGCCCTAATTAATGAATGAGATTGAAATTGAAGTTTTGTTAAACTTTGCGTATCCTTCTTTATTAAGCATAAGTACTTGAAGGGATAACAAAACATAAGAAAACCTAAAAATAGATTTATGAGACCATTCTATCTAGTGATGTCTTTATTTCTTCCTTTGTGACTTATCATACAAAGTTTGAGTTCTCTTGTACCTAGCAAAGCCTGGTGGTTCTGTCTTTTGGATAACAACCCAAGTTTTATAATCGTCATCAGTAGTAACATTAGCATCTAGGTGTATATTCCGTTCAAGGGCTTTACAAGGCCATAAGCTCCTAATCTTATCCAGAGAATCTTGTCTTAAAGGAAAGCCTTTAAAGTCAGTCAAAACAGTAATGATGAACTGAGGGCAACCATATTGACGGCAAAGGCATAAAGGGGTAAAAAAGGTAGAGAAGTGCAGCCCTGGAATAGGAACACAGTGATCATACAGCTCAATAATCATGAACTTCAATCTCCACCAAGGGCAGACCCATGTGATCTCAGCATCTGAAATCTTCTTCAACTAGTCAACCCATTGGTCCATAGAATGTTTGTCTTTCATTTTCAGAGGATGAGATTGTAGCTAATAAGTCAAAGGGTTGAGGGGTACATTAAGCAAGCTTAGCTTTTCTTGTAACCAAATCTTAAAAAAAATGGTATAAGAATAATAAAATAAAAGCCCGCTAAGTTGAAAACTTGAAAGGGTGACTTAGGCAAAAGTTAGGGTAAGCCTGCTAAGTTGAAAACCCAAAAGGGCGGCTTAGGCAAAAATTACGGCAAAAATAAAATAAAAATAAAAGTTTTGGTTGCACACCTGAATAAGAAGTAAACTGCTTGAGTAACGGTTTCGAGTCTTGAAACTGTTGAGCCTATGATGGTCTCAGCAAGGATAACTGGCATAGGATTAGCTCCAAGCTCTACTTGTTCCAAAATACTGACAATGCATGTATCGGCACCACCATGGTGAGAAACTAGCAAAAATTGAGCATACAAATATAAAGCAACTGTTCTAGTCTAAGAAGCAATGTTCTTTTCCCAAGTGCCACAGACGGTGATTAGAGAAGAAAGATTAATGGTCCTAGGGTTATGTGTGTACATGTAAATATCAGCTGGGGGCAAATCAAAGAACATAACCAATCTGCCAGGAAATTGCATCTCCAAATCAGGAAGGGCTATCATAGCAGTTGAGTTTAATATGCATCCCAGAATAGCAACAAACTCTTTAATCATTGGACAAAGCTCTTGCCCATTAAACCTAAATACATGGTCCTTGACATTCCAGAAGGTAGAAGCAACATGTAAGAGAGTGTTATTGATAGTTAGGTGATGAAGAGATTTCAGGGATTTGATGTGGAAAGGTTGAAGCTTATTCCAGTCATCACCATTAAGACTTTTAAGAAATTTCTTCATTGTTTAAAGAGATGCTTGAGTCATGATAAAGAATGAAGGAGAATACCCCTTGTATGGTCTTATATAGGGAAAGAAGATGAGTTCATATGGGAAAAGGATTCTGCTAGCAAATAAACATGTGGATAAGGTGATATAATCTGAGAAGGATTGGGATAAATAGATAATTGGGAAGATAATCCATTCTTTTAATTGTTTATCTATCCAATATTATCCGTCTTGGAAAAGGATTAAGATAAATGGATAATTAATTAAAAAAGATAATGTTCATTAACTATCTTTTTTAATTAGTTTTTTTTAAAAAAAAAGGGAGGCCCACTAAGTTGAAAACCCGAAAGGGCGGCTTAGGCAAAAGTTAGGGCAAGCTCGCTAAGTTGAAAACCCAAAAGGACAGCTTAGGCAAAAAAAAAAATCCTTTAAGGTGCAAACATTGTTTCAGTTCTATCTAACAGTGTTCAAGACAGTATAAGAATAAAAATAGCAGTACAATAGAGAGTAGTCAAATACAAACACCTAAAAAGTCAGAAATACAGAAGCTCTAAATCATTCATCTCGTGCTCTGGTATCAGGCTATGGGCTCCATCCTCTGGTAGGGTCATCATGATGATGAGTGTCTTGAGATCTAGCAGATGAAATCCCAGCATTATACGGATTAAAGCCTAAGTGTGCAAGCTGCCAATGAAGCATCTCATTCTCCCGCTTTAGACCGTTGGAATCGCTCTGCATACACAGAAAACACCATATCATATGCATTACATGCATAATATGCATACATTTACATTATCTTAGTGAGGGCGCTTACCTGCCAATTGTCTGTAATCTGCGTCGTAAATAATCTCTGAGATGAGGTAAGTCCATATAGATACTCTGCCTGTGTTTGGGGAATCTATTTTGTAAAATTTTATTAATATCAATGTTAAGTGTATAGATCCATATAAGAAATAAAGCAAACAGACTCACATGAGAAGCATCTGGTGGATAAAAGCAAGGAAGTTGAGCATCACCAAACTACATCTGCTGCTCAACTGGAGCCTGAACAGCAGGAGCCCAGTAGAATATAGACTTGTCTGGAAGAGAGACATCACCAAGCGTAGCACCGATAAAGGCCCCATCGCGACTAGACCCAATGTGCTGAGTATGATGACCAGGACTAGGTCTGGGCTCAAGGCTTTTAATATCAGGAACAACCTCAGTCTCTGGAGCAATCTCAGTCTCCTCATCCATATTAGCAGGAGAGCAAACCTCCTTAAACTGTAAAGAGAAGGAATGATTTATAGGTTCTAGAAACAGAAGCTGAAATAACGAGAAATTACCTCATCATCGTCAATAGGAACATGCTCCAGGAGGCTCTCATGCATAAACTGCTGATAATGTCGAGAACGCTCAAGGAAATTTGAGGCAGCATATCCCTGTAGTGCATCCCTCAGCTCTGAACCTGTAAGATGCGAGCTGCGGAGCATAGAGGAAGGGACATCAGATGGAATGTGATGTCGAGAAGGGCCAGAAGACCATCAGTACACTCACTCCCGTAAATACCACATCAGACAACCATAACTAGAGAGTAGGATCCTCATAGGCTCCAAGTGAGCTATAGCCGCCATGAAATCATATTGTTGGATGTCCTTAACATCCTCTAACCAATAAGAGTTTATCTACAATTTATGTAAATGAAGTCTAATCTCTATTAAATTGTAACATACTAATGATTTTATTTTATTTTTCCTTACCAAGTGCCACTCGACAGTGTTCAACTAATCACGGTACGTCTGTAAAGTATTCCTATTGCTAACAAGGCAAGAAGAACCCTATCTCATCATCAGAGGAAAGGTCCTATCAGAATTGATTGCGTTAAAGCCTCGAATCAGCCTGATCTTTATGCTCCAGATCTAAAAAAAAAAGAGAACATATAAAAAAAAACCAAAGAAGAGCAAAACTATAGAGATCAAATGAAGGAGAACATACATGAAAGACGTGCCAAAAGCCATACATCATGACAACACCTCTACAAACAGTGTCTAATATGTAATAAATATAAGCAAGTGTAGCAGATCCCTAATCTAATGTGGCAACTCGATCCAAGTCACCAAGAGGACCCAATAGAGCGATACTGACCTCATGATCAGTCTCATAAAAGAGGGTTATGCCTAATAATATTAAAAGGAAACACCTCGCCTTAAGAATGATCTGACGAGGAGTAGAAGTAGGAAGGCATATGAATCCCTCAACTAATGATAAAAGAAGAATGTTCTTCCGATTCTTCCATATTAGAGCGAACCTGATCAAATCTTACACGTATTGACTCCGTGTATGCTCTGGAAGACTACAATAGCTGATGTCAAATGGAACTGGGGATCCTCCAAAGGCAATCCCGGTGATAGCAGAGAAACTCATAGGTTAAATGATAAGCTCACCCACACGAGTATGAAAAGTGTGGGTAGTATCCATCCATTGCTCGATCAAAGCAAATAAAGAATAACGGTCAAACCGGCCTTGAATAGTCGGAAGTGCAGTAATGAAATGCCTAAATCCAGAAGCCCAAATCAGACGTGTCACTTGCTCTGGTAGTCCATGAAACAATTCCCGAGCTAGATTGAAACAACCTGTGAACTTCATCGGACGCTATTTCAATTTCAAGACAGGAAAATATTAATTAATTAATTGACTTTTTTTTTAATTTTTTTTTTGATTGGCAATGTAGATTGCTGACTGATAATCTACTATGCCAATTGGCATTAACTCCGCTGATCAGAAATATGGAATTTCGATCGGAATTCCAAACATCTGATCCTCCATTCTGACAACCCAGGAATCAAATTTCATATTTTCAGAGTTAATTTCAATTTATCATGCATTCTCATATCAATTTCTAACTAATATACATGCCATTGTCAATTTTTACTCTAAAACTAACTCTAATTACTAATTATACAAGTAATATTTTTGCAGAAATAAACAAAAGTAAGAAAAGTTACCTCATTACCCACATCTCTGCACCTATGGGTATGTAAATGAGTCAAAGGAAAGATAGTTGAGTCTTTTTAAAGTTCTAAATTATTTTAAGGAAAATGAAGAGGCAGAATCCTCTGACATTCTGAAGTCTCAGCTCCTTCATGTTGTTTGCATGACGAGGAGGCCATAGGATCAGACGGATTGCAAATCTTATAACAAATGGTGAAGAAATCAAGAAAAGAAAAATCAAGATCAATTGAAAAAAAAGGGAAGAAGAAGAAAAGAATAGGAAGAGAAGTGAAATGATCGACAAAAGGGAAAGAATATATAAAATGGAGAATATCCATTTTAATCCTTCCAATTTACTTACTTTTTATCTATCTTTTCTTTCTTGTAATTTAGTTCATTATTGCATTTGGATTAGGAATACATTCTTAATTAAATCATGAAATTCATCAAATTAATAATTCATTGAATTATTAAGACTGTATAATCAATCTGTGATCTTGAATTTTCTGTCAAGTACAGAATACAGAATAAGATTACAGAACTCATTTTTTGCATTTTACGTGCATGATTTCAATTAAAGGTTTCATATGCTGCACAATAGCTATGATATGAATTTTAAAGCATTATGTTATGTGTTGCATAGTAGTCATAACCTTTATTATGTTATGTACTGCATAGCAGTTATGACATAAACTTTCAAATTCCTCATTGCTACACGTTCTACAGGAACTATAGCAAGTTTGTAATTCAATTCAATTACACTAGACGTCCCATAGGGAATATACTGTGCATCATTAGACGTCCCACAAGGAATATAATGAAATTCAATTCAATTACACTAGACATCCCACAAGGAATATAGTGTGCATCGTTAGACGTACCACAGGGAATATAACGAAATTCAATTCAATTACACTAGACATCCCATAGGGAATATAATGTGCATCATTAGACATCCCAAAAGGAATATCACAAAATTCAATTCATCTACACTAAAAGTCCCACAGGGAATATAATGTGCATCGTTAGACGTCCTATAGGGAATATAATGAAATTCATCATTACTAGATGTTCCATAGGAAATATAGCAAGTTTTCAACTTATCATCGCTAAACGTCCCACAAGGAATATAGCGAAACTCATTTCCATAAAGTCCACTAGATGTTCCACAGGAAATATAGTGCGACTTATCAAACACTACACCTTGCTCAATAATTTGAGCATCAATCCATCACTTAGGATACAATTGAGTGTCTTAATTTCTTTTTTTTTTTGAAATTGTGTGCTTCTATTACTTTGTCGTAATTTGTCAAGCAAATAGCGATAAAGGGGGACAACTGTAAGCACCTAATTTGGGGACGCAATTGTGCATAATTGCGACATAAGCCCCTATGATGAAATTCATTCAAAAATTAAATTTAGTTATTGATTTTTTGGACTTTAAGGGCTAAATTGCAACATTTTTTTAGGTTTAATTGCAAATAAGTCAATTTTTAGGGGTATTTTGGTAATTAAAAGTTAAAAAAAAAGAGGAGTTGGCATTTAATACCGATCGACATTAGTGTAATGCCAACTGGCATTATATAATGCTGACCGGTAATGCCACTCGGCATTACACAATGCTGACCGACATTGCACAATTTCGACTCGTAAAGTTGATTTTTTTTCGCATATTTTTATCAATTTTCAGCATTTTAATTAGTTGAAAATTCAATTTTATTTTTATTATTATCTAACGAAAATTTCAACGTGTTTAAAATGCTTTAAAAATCAAAATTCTTATCAGATTATTTTTTAAGAGATGAGTCTGTTCCTCCTTTGGAGGAAGCCAGTACGCGCAGACTCTGCTTTAAAAAGCGGAGTCTGGATGCGTGCAGGAGGACTTTTTTGGAGGGGGGGAGAAAAAGGATTTTTTTGAGAGGCGCACAGAGACAACCAGAAAAAAAAATAGAGACACTGCGAGCGCAAAAAACCCTAATTTTGGATACTGAAGTTTTCAAAAACATTAGTACAGAATCAATAATATTTTAATTTCAACAGTGATAATCTAATCTAAGGGGCTCAAAAAGGGCATTTGCACAACATCTAAATCTTCAATGTTATTTTCTATTTCATTTTTTACTCTTTTATATTATTTTCAGCTTATGATTTTTCTTTTATTTTTAGTTATTGTTTTGATTATTTGATTTCACTACTTATCTGATTACTTGTCTTTTTTGTTTTGATATGTGCATGTGGATTGAGGAGGATACTGCCTATATTTAAATTGAGTAGAAGGTCCATGGAATGCCATGGAAGAACTTGTGTTGTTTTCTAGTAGGATTTAGGATTTTTTTTATTTTTCCATTTTTGGTGTTCTGTGTAGTTATTTTAATTTCTAGGTGTATAATCATTTAATTTTAATTTTGTACGTAGTTTGTAATAGCCACAGTAGTGGGAATAGTGAAAATTTAATTTTATGTACTTTAAAATTAATTAGTAATTAGGTTTAATTGGGTAAAAAAATCAATTAAAATCAATGGTGGTAGTAGCTTAAATTAGGGTTTGCATGTAATTAATTTAGGATTTTTTAGAAAATCACTATAATGTTGATTTGATCCATTTTTTGTGTTTTATTTGTTTTGGGCTTATTTTTTTTTTTATGTTTTTATCCTTTTAGGCCCCAAGCCCACGTTTAGGTCTAACCCACTTAATAAATAGGCTTAAAAAAATGGTTTAGGTTTTTAAATAATTAAAATTAATTTAGGCCCATTAGGTTAATTAGATTTTAGGCCCACTTAGTTAATTAAAACTTGTCTAGACTAAGCTTAGCCCACTTAATTGTATTTCTTTTAAAATAAATAGACATAGGCTCACATTTCACTTAAAATAAAACCAAGTTAGACTTAGGCCTACTAATTTGATTTTCCTTTAAAATTGAATAGACTTAGGCCCATTCCTTAGACAAATTAAAATAAATAGATCTAGGCTCACTAATTAATAAAAATATAGGCCCACCTATAGTCCATTTCTCACTTGTAAATAAAATGTAGATTTAGCTAACTTATAAATAAAATTAACATAGTTTAGACATAGGGACATTGCCTTTTTGATACATTTTTACTTGTAATTTTATTGACTTGTTGCCTTTTGGGTTAGATGGATGTTAATTTGGGTTTAATAAAATTGCATGTAATTAGAGGATGAAATAATCATTTATAATATTATTCTGAAAGAACATGAGACTAAGAGAAGTTAGTATTTCGTATCTAGAATCTCTTGGTTGTGGTACTAGCTTTTTTTTAGAGAATCGAGTACCACCTTTTTTATTTGTCCCAGTTATTACCCTAGGTGGCGACTCCTCATCTCCATTCCATGTCTTTGTGACAGTGGTTAGTGTGTTCTTTAAGGCCCTGAGCCTACACAGTGTCATGGTTGCTAAAATCTTGGACGCGTGCTAAACCCCGTCGTCGAGAACAGGTACTCCATGAAGGCACACAATATGCTTCATATACAGCTTCGCCAATCTAGCTATAGAATAAGTGGCTTTCACAGGCAAGAAATGTACAGACTTGGTCAACCTGTCCACAATCACCTAGATGGAATCGTATCCATCCTTGGAATGAGGTAAACCGACCATAAAATCCATAGCGATCCTTTCCTACTTCCACTTAGGAATAGGAAGAGGCTGAAGCTTCCCAAAAGGCTTTTGATGTTTAGCTTTCACTTGCTAACACGTCAAACACTAAGCAACGTAATAAGCAACATCTTTCTTAAGTCCATACCACCAGTACAAGTCTTTGATACTGTAATACATCTTAGTGACACTTGGATGTATGTTGTAAGATGTAGAATGTGCTTCCTCAAGGATCTCTTCTCTCAAATCATCCATATCAGGAACACACAATCTACCACTGATCTATAAAACATTGTCATCATCAATTGTGAAATCAGTGAACTTCCCTGCTCGAACATTCTCTGTAAGCTCTTCTAGAATAGGATCTCGGCTCTGAGTTGCCTTAATCCTATCTCTCAACATATATTGCACCTTAAAATGAGCTAACAGTCCACCTGATCTACTCACTTTCATCATCAGACCTTGATCCATTAACTGATGCAACTCTTGGATCAACGGTCTCCTCTCCATACTGAAGTGAGCAAGACTGTTTGAGGACTTCCTACTCAAGGCATCTTCTACCACATTAGCCTTGCCTGGATGATATAGAATCTCACAACCATAATCTTTCAACAATTCCAACCATCTCCTCTGCCTCAGATTCAAATCTCTCTACTGGAAAATGAACTTAAGGCTCTTGTGATTAGTAAAAATCTCATAAGTCACCCTGTACAGATAATGTCTCCAGATCTTGAGAGCAAAGATCACTGTAGCCATCTCTAGGTCGTGGGTAGGATAGTTCTGTTCATGCTTCTTCAATTGCCTCGAAGCATAGGCTATTACCCTTCCATTTTGTATCAACACATAACTTAGGCCAACTCTAGAACATCATAATATACCGTGAACTTGTCTTCTCCATTAGGCAAAGCCAAAATAAGAGTTGTGGTCAACTTCTCCTTTAACAACTAGAAAATATTCTCACAAGCTTTTGACCACTTGAATCTTGCATTCTTATGAGTCAAGCAAGTAATAGGAGCTGTAATTCTAGAAAAATCCTATACAAACCTCCTATAATATCCAGCTAAACCCAGAAAACTCCAAATCTCAGTAACTGAAGTTGGTCTAGGTGATCGAGGGTCAAATTATAATACCCTAGTCTCTAGGACTTAATATAGAGCAAGTAGGGTGTCGATCCACAGGAAATTCAGATATTGTATTAATCGAATAGGTACTAAGATGGATAGGCAAATAAAATCACAATAATAATCAAGCAAATGAATTACAATCAAAATAGCTACTCTAATACTAAAACTACAATTACTATAAGTTCTTATCAAAACACATGGAAGAATTACAATGACAATCAATAAGGATATGTAAATTAATTATTCTTGACTTAATGACTGGAAATTAGTGTGTATAATCTTTAAAAGTAACTCTCATTGTCAGATTAAAGTAAAGTTCCTAAAAGCAACTCTCGTTGTTAATTAGAAGTGTTCCCTCCTAGAGTCTACAAGCTCTCTCGATGTATTGCAGAGATAGGAAAAAAACCATAAATGACATTATACCAAACAAATCCTAAAGAGTAACTCTCATTGTCAGATTAGGATATTCCTGTCTAGAGTCTATAAGTCCTCTCGGTTCATTATAGAGATAGACAAGGAAACACAAGAAAAACTACTAAATATCCCTTAAGATGAATTCCTTGTTTCCAAGTTAATTCATTACTTAAGTGAATCCGATCAAAGTTCCAACGAATTATTCCAACTCTCGTTGTAAATAAATCGATTTACAAGTTATATATGGTGATCAAGCATACATAACATAATTATGTACTAATTGAATTCAAATCAAATAAGCAAGCATGAATATGTAATCCTTATTCAATCAACATTGTAATTCCTTCAAATACTTAGCCACTATGCATGGTTAATTAAATTAAGAGACAATAAAAAACAATATAGAAGAGAAGAGATTGAGTTTATACAACCCTTTTAATTTGTCTTCTAGCTAAAAATGATCTCTCTTACAGGAATGATCTGCTTCCTTCTTCTTGAATAATAGATAGGATAATAGAAAAGAAGAATGAACTCTCAAAAAATAAGAAACTTAATAGTAACTTTATAAGATAATATATAAATCTATCTAAAATATCTATAACTCTATCTCTCCTGAATTCTATCCTTGAATTCTCTATATGTGTACAAGGCACTAATGACCTATATATAGGCCTTAAAAGTGGTTACAAGAGGTTACAAAATAGAAAGGTACCCTTTGACATGAAGGGTTACAACCCTATGCAGAATACATAACTTTCAGGGAATTTTTTTCCATCTAAATGAATCTATTTCTAAAAATTTCCTTCATGAAAGTTCTAGATCTTCGAGTCATCTTTCTAATTCAACTTGAATCACCTCATTTGATTATCTCTAGAGAAAGTTATGACCAAAATACAAAAACTGCTCAATCCAAAATCTTCTAGGCCCTTCAGTCTCTGTGCAGAGTCGTTCCAGGGTGTCGACTCATTATGGAAGCTTTCTTTAATGAGTCGTCTCATGTGTAATGACTTGTGATAGTCTTGAATCCTTCAAAAATGAGTCTTTTTTCCTTCTGACTTGTTTTAACCAAATCCAAGCCTTTTCCAATGATTATTAGACCTAAAAAAAACATTAAAACATATAAAAAAACCTATTGGAAGATAGAAATCATATAATAAGAACATAAAAATACAATATCACATCCAAAAATAAATAATATAATTACTAAAACACTCATAAATAAGTGTGCATATTTGTGCTATATCACTAGGTTACTTAGACACTGCCTCAATCTTTTGTGGATAAACTTGGATACCATCTTTAGACACCACGTGTCCAAGAAATGCAACACTCTCCATCCATAAATCACACTTTTTGAATTTAGCATAAAGCTGATATTCTCTTAGTGTCTGCAGTACAGTTCTCAAGTGATATACATGTTCTTCCATACTCCTCGAATACACTAATGTATCATCAATGAAGACTACCACAAACTGATCCACAAATGGTTTGAATACCCTATTCATCAGGTGCATAAAAGAGGCTGGAGCATTAGTCAAGCCAAAAGACATCACCAAAAACTCATAATGGCTATATCGAGTGCAGAATGTCATTTTAAGAACATTGGCTTCATTAATCCGCAACTGATGATGACCTGATCTCAAATCAATCTTGGAAAAGAACTGTGCACCCTGTAGCTAATCAAACAAGTCATCTATCCTTGGGAGAGGATTCTTGTTCGTCACTGTCATCTTATTAAGCTCTCTGTAGTCAATGCACAGTCTCAGGGTACTATCCTTTTTCCTCAAAAATAGGACTGGTGCACCCTAAGGAGAAACACTAGGTCTAATAAAACCCTTATCCAGTAATTCTTGCAACTTCTCCTTTAACTCTTTCAACTCTGTTGGCGCCATTCTGTAGGGTGGCATCGAAATAGGGGTAGTGCTTGGAACCACATCTATACAAAACTCAATCTCTCTATGAGGTGGTAAACTTGGCAACTCCTTAGGAAAAACATAAGGAAACTCATAGGCAATAGGAACATCTGTGAGTGACAACTTCTCCACTAAAGTATCCATGACTAATGCCAAATAACCCTGACAACCCTTCCTCAGCAACTTCCTAGCCGTAGTAGTAGAAATGAGATTCTAAGGTGCAAAACTCTTATCACCCACAAACTTAAACTCTTCTTCACCAGGAATTTTGAAAGTCACCTCTTTACTCCGACAATCTACCACGACATAGTGCTGAGATAACCAATCTATACCTAGAATTACATCGAATTCCATCACATTCAACCAAATCAAATCAGCAGATAATTCTCTACCTCCGACAAGAACTGGACAGCCAAAAAGAATAATATCAGTGTCTAAAGAATCGCTTAGAGGAGTGGCAACAGACAAAGGAAAAGCCATCCACGAAGCTTGCCAACAAGACTTGGAAGTAAAAATAGGATAAACAAATGAATGCGTGGCACCTAGATCAAACAGAACCCATGCATCCAGGTAACAAACAAAAATAATACCTGCCACGACTGTATTAGATGCATGAGCATCCTACTGAGTGAGATGAAAAACTTTGGCATGACCTCGACCTCCCTGCTGACTGGTAGAAGCCTGGCCAACACCTCTAGCACCTCCTCTGGTACCTCTACCACGTCCCTGCTGAGGAACAATCCGAGTAGAATTTTGGTGTTGTACTGGAGGCAACTGAAAAGGAATGGGTGTTGCACTAGCAATCGATTGCTGAGAGAATTACGGAATCTGTGGCTGCTGATAACCATAATAGGGACATGATCTAGTAAAGTGTCCTGTCTGTTTGTATCTGAAACACATCAACGGTGTCATGTAGCACGGTCCTTGATGGACTCTGCCGCAGGTCTGACAAACACTAGCAACTGACCCAGAACTGAGACCATTGCTGCTGCTCGAAGCACCTGACTCTAGTCTGAACGGTCTGCGTTGACCTCCACAGCCATGTATACTGCTCCTGTGTACCCTCTGCTGCTCTCTCTGACTCTATTGGGCTGGACCCCTTTGCTTAACTTTTAAAATTGTTGAAATTTTTTGCTTGTTTTGCTTAACTTCGACATTTTTTACTCTATAATTTTTTCACCTATTTATTATTATTATTATTATTATTATTATTATTTTGAAATAATCTATTTATTATTCTTGAAATCATCTTTAATTTTAGTTTATTATATATATTTATTTGATTTGTATATTTTAAATAATTTAATTTTATATTTAAAATAATAATTTTTTTAATTTTGAAACTTACTATTATTTAGAATATACAAATTAAACTAATTAAACTAAAAATTACCCATAGTCTTCAATAATTATTTTTCATAATTATTTAGAATTTAGAAATTAAACTAATTAAAGTAAAAATTACCTATAGTATTCAATAATTATTTTTTTTTCAATAAAAACAATAAAAAAATTATGAAACACATCAAATAAATTATTATTTTTATTATTGATATTGATAAAAGTTAAAATTCTATTTATGGTCTTAATTTTATTATTAATAATGAAAAAGCTGAAAAAACAACAAACATCAACAACTGTTTTTTGTTGATTGTTGTTGATTTTTGTTTAAAAATGTAAAAAATAACAAAAAAAAATAATGAAAAATTATGAAATATATCAAAAAATTATTATTATTTTTATCATTAATACTAATAAAAAGTAAATTTTTTTTATAGGCTTAATTTTATTACTAATAATGAAAAAACAATTGAAAAGCAATAAAAATCAACAAAAATCAACAACTGTCAAAATTTGTTAATTTTTGTTATTTTGTTGTTTTGTTGTTTCAGTTGTTGTTTTTAGTTTTTGTTGTTGTTTCAATTTGTTGATTTTTTTTATTTTTTGGTTTTTTTTGTTGATATTACAAATACATCATAAAGATTGTAAACTTGTTACATATTAATTATCAATAAGTATCAAATAATTTTTTTATTTAAAAAAATTGTTAGACATTCTAATAATCAAGTTGATTTTTGTTAAAAATGTAAAAAACAAAAAAAAATTGCAATATATCAAAAAATTATTATTTTTTATCATTAATACTAATAAAAGGTAAAAAAATTATTTATGGCCTTAATTTTATTATTAATAATGAAAAAATAATCGAAAAACAATAAAAATCAACAACAACCAACAATTGGAAAATTTTGTTAATTTTTGTTGTTTTGTTGTTTCAATTGTTGTGTTTAGTTATTTTCTATTATTTCAGTTTGTTGATTTTTATTTTTTTGTGTTGATGTTACAAATACATCATAAGAATTGTAAATTTGTTATATATTGATGATCGATAAGTCTCAAATAATTTTTTATTTTAAAAAGTTGTTAGACATTTTAATAAACAAATTAAAAAAAAAAATCCTAATTCTTTAAGAATATAAAATGAGAAAATTTTGTTTATTTATTGTTGTTATAACATTTGAAATTATTTATTGCTTGGTTTAACAACAATTGAAGATATTTAGTTCATAATTATTCATTTGAAAAAAAAATCTTAAGAGAAAAAAATATTGACAAAAAAAAAAGAAAAGAAAACATTGAGAATAAAATAAAGATAGTGTAGGTGGTGAAGCTCAGCACGCGTACAAGTGTTTGGCGATCACGGCACTGTGTGGGCTCGAGGCCCACTAAAAAATGCAAAATAGGTCATAAAGCCTAATTGAAGATGGAGTCACCACCCAAATAAAATCCATGACACATTGTATACCAACTGGATTCCATGGAGGTTCGTAGAAGCCGTCATTAGATATTCGGGTTCGGAAACTAGGTATGGACTTTTGAATGTCGACCCAACATTGCGATTGACCTCCGTTTGTATTTTGTGTTTTATTACCTTTAATTATTTCTTTATTTACATGCAAATTACAATTTTCTCAAAACAATTTCTAAATTTTACAATTAGGTTCAAGTGTGCACATTAGTCCAATTTCATACTTATAGCCCAACACACATTATATACAAAACAAATAATAATAATTTACAACCATACAATCCAAATGAATGAGGGAAAGAATTAGTGATTACAATTCATCATACAATCAATAGTAAAATAAAATAAATAATACGTAAAAATATTTAATTAAGCAAAACAATAAAATGACTGCACAAATAAGACTGAAATACAGAAATATAGAAAACACATAAAAACCCAAATTATATAAGGACAAATGTATAAGATTCAAAATTAATATAGATCTAAGAATTAAATAATCACATTAATACAATAAAGTAAATTAAAATAATAAACATACACATTTAAATTTTAAAAGAAATCATAATAAAAAATACTTTAAAATAAAAAATAAATAAAAATATATATGGCCGAATTGGACCGAACCAAATTAAACTGAACAGTATTGATTCAATTTTTTGTTTGGTCTCCTCAAGAGTGTTACTATTCATTCAGGTTGGATTCAATGAACAATTAATTTATTACATGTCAAGCAAAGATTTGATAAAACTTCTACAAAATTTTCAACAATAACAATTAAAAATAACTTTAATCACGTAAAATTTTAATTATCATATCAAATAAAGGAAAACCAAATATACAGTCAAGTTCCTCTCATCTTTCTATTCAAAATGATTAAAATAGAAAATAATTTGGAGCTATGGAATAACTTTTGATGAATAGTAAAATAGTAACAAGGTGATACTATTCATCATCTTCTTTCACGCATAAACACAGTTTACAGAGACAATTTACATTCAAATATTCATAAAATCATTGACTAATAAAATAAGAACAAAAGAGTAATAGTTATACTTACTGCTTTAAAAAAGTTTGCCCTAAAAGCTATTTCAAAGTAACGGTGAGTCTCAGTAATGCGAAGCCCTTCTCCTCTTATCACTGCCTCTATTTTTTATACACTCTTCCTCTCCTTTGTTTTTTTCTTTGCACTCTTCCTCTCCTTTTTTTTCTATTGTTCGCCTCCTTTCTTTGTCTCTTCTTGTCCTTTTTCTCTTTCTCTGTTTCTTTCTTCTAGAAGCCCCCTCTCTCTTCTTCTTTTCAGTTTGGTCTCCTATGTTCCTTTTCAATCTTTCCCCCCTCTCTAATCAATCTTTCCCCCCTCTCTAATCAATCCCCCTCTTTTCCTTCTTCCATCAATCCCTTTTTTTCTTTTTCTTTTTTGATCACCTAAAAGTCCATCACATGTACTTATAATCACAGTATTCATGTGCTCCCTCTTAAGCTATCTCTATTATATATATATATATATATATATATATATATATATATATATATATATATATATATATATATATATAAAATTCTTGGATTGGGCTTGGGCTTTCTAATGGACTTTTGGCCCATTAAGGAAAAAGTTGGGCTTTGCACTATTGAGCTCATTTTACTTAAATTTTTATCATTAGGCTTTATTTTGGGTTGTTCAAACCAAGCATCCACAGTTTGTCCCTTATCATAGGCTGATTAAACCGGGTGTCTACAATTTGCGTCGTAATTTTTTGAAAAACCAAATGCATGCAATGATAATTTTTTAAAAAATCATATGCACAACATAAGTAAAGGATGTAACTGACCTCTGAGGTTCACTCGAGAGGTGAATTCTTCAACTTGAAATGTGACCGTGTTCCTTGGATTTTCCTAACCCAATTAGCCACTCATTATAAATTTATCGTGAATCTCGAGTATGGCTCAATCTTCACTCAATAAGGACAGAAGAGAAATGTAGCCGTGATAATCAAGTTAAGTTAACTCGATAAGCTACTCATTATAAATTTGGCATGATTCTCGAGCATGGCCCAATCTTCACTCAGTAAAGGACATATAACAATATGACCATGATAATTGGGTTTTCTTGGCCTAATCAGCCACTCATTATAAAATTTTCATGAATTTCAAGCATGGCCTAATCTTTACTTAGTAGGGACAGAAGAGAAATGTAGCCGTGATCCTTGAGTTAAGCTAACTCGATCAACTACTCATTATAAATTTAGCATGATTCTCGAGCATGGTTTAATCTTCACTCAGTACAGGACAGATGAAAACATGACCATGATCCTCGGGTTTTCCTAGCCCAATTAGCCACTCATTATAAATTTATCGTGAATCTTGAGTATGGCCCAATCTTCACTCAGTAAAGGACAGATGAAAACGTGACCATAATCCTCGGGTTTTCCTGGCCTGATCAGTCAATCATTATAAATTTGTTATGAATCTCGAGCATGGCCTAATCTTCACTCAGTAAGGACAAAAGAGAAATGTAGCTGTGATCTTTGGGTTAGGCTAACTTGATCAGCTACTCATTATAAATTTATCATGAATCTCGAGCATGGCTTAATCTTCACTCAGTAAAGGATATATGAAAATATGACTATGATCCTTGGGTTTTCTTAGCCTGATCAGCCACTCATTATAAACTTGTTGTGAATCTTGAGTATGGTCCAATCTTCAATTAGTAAAGGAATATGCACTTCAGGAATTCAAACTCGACTAGATGCTTCTTCTTTTATGCACTTCGGGGATTCAAACTTGATCAAATGCTTGTTCTTTCACGTACTTTGGGGATTCAAACTTGACTAGTCACTCATTACACTCTGATAAGCAAATATAAGGCAAGAAAAGAGAATAACAAAGGAAGCCATATAGCCACCAGGCATTAGGTGAAAAAACATAAGAGAAGCCATATAGCCATATAGGCGTCAAGTGGGAAAACACAAGGGAAAGCCATATAACCACGTAGGCATTAGGTAGGAAAACATAAAGGAAAAGTTGTATAGACACATAGGTGTCGGGCGAGAACCATAAAGAAAAGCCTTATAGCTACACAAGTATAAGGCAAGAACAACAACGAATATCGTATAAGCTCGAGGGCATTAGGTAAAATTAACAAATAAATAAAAACATGCATCAACTAAGATCAAATAAAAAATGGCATATAATCTCTAAGGCGTCAGGCATATGAAATCATAACAGGCCATATAGCTGTAAGAGCATCAGGCAAAATCAACCAAAATAAGCCATGTAGCCTCTGGGGCGTCAGATGAAATCGTAATAGGCTGTATAGCCATAGCAACATAAAGAGAAATTAACCAAAACAAGCCATATAACCTTTGGGGCTTCAGGTGAAATCATAACATGCCACTATAGCCTTAGAGGCGTCAGGCTAAACAGACAACAAATAAAAATATATATCAAATAAAGACAAATAAAAGGCGCCATATTGCCTCTGGGGCATTAGGCGGAGACAATTGAACAAAATCAATTCAAAAAAGTTATGTAGCCTCAGAGGCGTTAGGCAAAAATCATTACAATAAAACTGCATCCCAAGTGCTTAAGTTAGCTCATTTTGGAAAAATCATGTGAAAAAGAGTTTAAAAAAATGATATATGCATGGCTGTGATAGTTGAAAACTCTTAAAAGTGATTTGACAACATATGATTATGTGGTGCATGGAATGTTTATGGAAAATGTGCATTTATTCTAATACGCACATGTATAAGATGTCAAAATAATTCTCGCAAAAATTTTATGTATGTATGAGCTAAGAGAAAACAAGAAATCTTAAATGATTTAGCCAAATGCATTTTTTATTTAAAGCTAATGTTTGGAAACTAGTCCTCCTTCCGTTAAAGAATTCAAATTCAAATCCAAAAGTTGAGTCTATCTAAATGGAACAAAAATTAGGACCCTTTTATGGTCAAATTTGGGTAACAACAACAGATGCCCCCTTTCTCAGTCACCTTCATAGAATGCTTTGCTGGTGTAAGATGATCTTGCTTGACTCTCAAGGTGAGGAAAGATACTCTATCTACCCCCTATTTTAAGGATTTGTTAAAAAATCTTTATTACTCATGATGAAACTCAACTTATCTAAAAAATTTCCCTATAGTTGAGAAGTTGATAGACTCTCCCTGTAAGCACCCAATTTCGGGATGCAATTGTGCATAATTGCGACGTATGCCCCTATGATGAAATTTATTCAAAAATTGAACTTGGTTGTCTATTTTCTGGGCTTTAGGGACTAAATTGAAACATTTTTAGGATTATAAATAAGTCAATTTTTTAGGGGTCTTTCGGTAATTAAAAGTTTTAAAAAAAAATTTAGGATTAGCATTACATAATGCCAATTGGCATTAGGCAATGCCGATCGACATTGCACAATGCTGACGCATAAAAGTCCTATTTTTTTTATTTTTCATGTATTTTTATCGATTTTTCAATGTTTTTATTGGTTGAAAATTCAATTTTATCTTTATTATTATCTGATAGGGTTTTTAAACGCGTAAGTTTTTGAAATCAAAACTAGACGCTATCATCAGATGAGATGAGATGAGTCTGTTCCTTCGAAGGAGGAAGTCAGTATGCAAGAAAACTCTACATTTAAAAGTAGAGTTTGCATACGTGCGAGGGAGGACTTTTTTTCTACTTTAGGGAGAGGATTTTTACTCACAGTGAGAGACTCATGGAGAGACACAGAGACACACATTGAGAAAAAGATGAAAGAAAAAATAGAGAGACTGCGAGCGCAAAAAACCCTAATTTTGGATACTGAAGTTTTTGAAAGCAATCAAATCCTAGTCCAGAATCAACAATACTTCAATTTCGACAGTGATAATCCAATCTGAGGGGCTTAAAAAAGGGTATTTGTACAACATCTAAATCTTCAGTGTTATTTTCTATTTCATTTTTTACTCTTTTCTATTATTTTTTGTTTATTATTTTTCTTTTATTTTTGTTATTGTTTTGATTATTTGATTTCATTACTAATTTGCTTATTTTTTTCTATTTTGATGTCTGTATGTGGATTAAGGAGGAGGATACCACCTGTGTTTAATTGAATAGAAGATCCATGGAATGCCATGGATGAAATTGTACTATTTTTTAATAGTTCTTAGGATTTTAATCTTTATTTTGCATTTATGTGTTCTGTGTAATTATTTTAATTCATGGTGTATAATTGTTTAAATTTTGTACGTAGTTTGTAATAGCCCCAGTAGTGGGAATAGTAAAAGATTTAATTTTCTGCACTTTAAAATTAATTAGTAAAACTAGGTTCACTGGGTCAAATTAATTAAAATTAATGGTGGCTTTAGTTAATTAGGGTTTATATGTAATTAAATTAGGTTTTTTTTTAGAAATCATATGTGAATTTATTTTGATTTGATTTTGTGATGTTTTTTATGTTTTTTTTTTTATGTTTTTAGGACCCAAGCCCATGTTTAGGTCTAACCCACATAATAAATAGGCTTAAAAATGGTTTAGGGCTTTAAATCATTAAAATCAACTTGGACCCATTAGGTTAATTAGATTTTAGGCCCACTTAGTTAATTAAAAACTTGTTTAGACTTAGCTCAGCCCATTTAAATTCATTTCTTTTAAAATAAATAGACCTAGGCTCACATTTTCACTTAAAATAAAATTAGACTTAAGCCTATTAATTTAAAGTTTCTTTAAAATTGAATAAACTTAAGCCCATTTTTAGATAGACTAAAATAAATAAATTTAGGCTCACTAGTTAATAAAAATATAGGCCCACCTTTAGTCCATTTCTCACTTGTAAATAAAATATGTAGATTTAGCTAACTTATAAAATAAAATTAACATAGTTTGGACATAGGGACATTACCTTTTTGATACATTTTTTCTTGTAATTTTATTGACTTGTTGCCTTTTGGGTTAGATGGATGTTAATTAGGGTTTAATAAAATTGCATGTAATTAGGGGATGAAATAATCATTTATAAAATTATTCTAAATGAACATGAGACTAAGAGAAGTTAGTATTCCGTATCCAGAATCTCCTGGTTGTGGTGCTAGCTTGCTTTTAGAGAATTGAGTACCACCTTTTCGATTCGTCCTAGTTATTACCTTGGGTGGCGACTCCTCATCTCCATGCCATGTCATTGTGATAGTGGTTAGTGTGTTCTCTAAGGCCCTAAGCCTAAACAGTGTTGGGGTTGCTAAAATCTTGGACACGTGCTAAACCCCACCATCTACAGTGGCGACTCCATTGGGATAAGAGATACTAATTCTACTTGTGTTCTTTAGAATTGTTTTATTGATTATTATTTCATTCTTGCATTCATTCTGCATGTCCTTACTAAATCGATGGTGTTGGTTTATGATTCCATGATTCCATTAGCTTCATGGAGTTGTATATTAGTTAACCATCACTCTTAGCCTTAACTCGGTTCAAGAGAGATTACCGGGCTGTAACCCAAGTCTGCAACCCAAGTCCCTTAGGGGGTAATCTTCTCTCGAGTTGGTAAAGGATGCTGGGCCCCTCTGACCTTGACCTATAACTCAAAGTCCATAATGGAGAGCATCTTACTAAGGGAACCTTAACTTTTCACCGGACCCTAACGATATATAATGGCCTAGTTACTTCCCCTAAGATCTTCATCCAAAGTGCTTGTTTGTTTGAATTGCCGTGAGGTATTTCTATTTATAAAAGCCCAGGCCTATACCTTTGAAGCTCATTCAAGCTAATAAGGATTAGGCTAGACCTTTATATTTAGAAATACTACTTCTGTGCTTTTTTCTTTTAAGAGAGATTTGGCATGCGTGTTGGCTCTTAATATCCCCTGTTGATATGAAGGCGAAGACCAAAATCCTAGGAAAAGAAACTCACCATTAAACATGTGTGTGGGAGGAATAAGGTTGGAAGGCTTATGCTTGCATGTTGCTTATTGATTGCTTCTTGATACTTGTTAAATGCTTGCCTGCTATTTGTTGCATAAACACATGCATTATGCATACATGCATACATACAGTCCATGCATCATACTAATACCTTGTTTTGCAGCCATCATAGATTCATCTCGGTCTTCTCATGTCTAGGGACGAAGAGGTGGCAGATTGACCAGAGTTGATTTAAGTCCGGAGTCCATAGCTCAAAGCATTCTTCACAGACTAGAGAGACTAGAGGAGAGTCTAATCAATCCACTATTCCTAGAATTTGAATTGGCTCAGACTAAACAAACTAAAATGGAACAACAACCAGAGATGTGGACCTTATAGGACATTAAGGGAGCTTTGATGGATGACATGAGAGCTATGATGCAAGATAAACTGAGACAATCTTTGGCTAGACTAGTGCAACCTGTTGTTAGACAACCACCTGCTGCTACTATTGAACATCCATTTGCTGTAGGAGCTCCACCTGTTGCTATAGCTCCTCCACCTACTGCTAATAATGCTGGGGGGCAACCTGTTGCTAGAAATGTGTCTGCTACTGATATGAGAATGGAAGACATTGAAAACTACATGGTAAAAAAGGCGAAGAGAGAATCACTTGAATTGGTTCAAGATCTTGAGTCCAAGTAGATGCAAGCATTGACTCAGAAAATGTCCAAGATGGAAGAGCTGATTAGAGGACAAGGAATAGGATATTCTTTTGACTTTGATGATATGTTGCAAATGGAGGGTGACAAGGTACCTGAAAAATTCAAAATGTCTCAACTATAGAAATTTGATGGGAGAGGAGACCCTAGAATTCATTTGAGCCAATACACAACAACCATGAGCACTATAAAAGCACCTATAGCTATAGTCACTAGGTTGTTTGTGCTGTCCCTAGAAGCAATGGTTGTGAACTAGTACCATGAGTTGGAAAAGTCTATTAAAGCTGACTGGAAGGAACTATGTACTGCATTCTTGAAACAATATGATTATAACACTCGATTGAAAGTGTCAATTAGGGATTTGGAGTTGACTAAATAGAAATCAAATGAGTCTTTTTCTGATTTCTTAACTCGTTTTATGAATAAAGCAGGGATGATGAAAAACAAGCTTACTGAGAAGGATCAAGTTAGAATGATAGTTCATAATGTGTCACCTAATTTGGTCGAGAGGCTACATATGATGAATCCCAAAGCCTTTTTTGATTTGTATGATGATGGGTTACAAGCTGAGGAAATTAAGAGTGAGAAAAAGAAAACTGCTAGAGGCACATGAACTCAAAACTACCCAATTGGGGGCATACAACAAAGAAGTACTAGCCGAGCTATAGAGGTGTGTGTAGTTCAGCAACCTAGAAAGTTCTCCAACTTCAACCAACCACTCTCCAAAGTCTTAGAGAGGCTAATCCAAAAAGGCCTACTCTGACCCTTAACCTTTTCCAAACCCCCGAATCCAAATCTCCCTAGCTATGATCTAAGTAGTTATTGCAAGTTTCATTAAATAGTTGGCCATTCCATAGATACATGCATTCACCTAAAACACAAAATCCAAAACCTGATAGACTCTGGAAAAATCACCGACCTTGAGAAATCCAATTCCAACCTAAACACCATAAATAACCCTTTCCCAGACTACCAAAATGTTCTACCATTAACCACCATGATGATCAACTTAGGGGTTAGTGAAGAAGTAGTGCTAAACTCCTTCGAGGACCTCAACCTTATACCAAATGGAGAACCTTTCGGATAGCCATAGAGAGGAGTAGAAGATGTATTAGGCCAACCCTCAGGCAAGTTTGATTACATAGTATTCTACTCAAAGCCACCCTCTGCTGCTATCCCTATTGAATCAATTGAGCACTCAGGTTGGGAAGATGAGTTTGATGAAAAGCCGGTAAAAGAAGAGCCTGAAATTCCCAAGCAGTCACCAAGAGGAGTTAAAGATCTATTAGGACAACCTTTGGGTAAGTTCAATTGCAGAGTATTCTATTCTAAACCCACTTCTGCTGACATACCCATGGAAGAGATCGTGCCAACAAGATGGGGTGATGAGTTTGAAGAAGATGAATTCTTAACCCCAGAATTGTCCTAAGAAGGGGTTGAAGAGCTGCTAGGCCAACAGATGGACAAGCTGAGGTAGTTAAAAGGAAAAGAAACATGCACAATGGAAGTTTGGAAAAATGAAAAAGAGAATGGATTGTTGGGGCCGTGGACATCTAGTATGATTCTGATAAAGAAAAACCCACTGGTGATGACCTGAATGGAGTGATACTCCAAATGTGAATCATGTTACTAGAAGGGGGAGGAATTATTAGGCAGCAAAAAAGAAAAATGAAATGGTTGTAGAAAGGGAAGAAATAGAAGATGCAGAAGTAAAGGAAGGATAAAAAGAAGACTTGATCTTGGAACAACTCAAGAAGGCTAAAGCGAGTGTGAGCATCTGGGAATTACTGATGCATTTGGGTAGTCATAGAAGGGCTCTGGTTAAAGCTTTATCGAATGTGAGCATTGAAACGGCAGCTACGCCTGAGGCTATGGTAGCAAAGGTGATAAAAAAGAAACATGGGTTGATAACATTCTTAGATGATGACTTGCCTTTGGAGGGAAGAAATCATAACAAGACATTATTTATCCCAGCTGAAGTAAAAGGGAAGAGAACCAACTTTATAATGGTAGATGATGGTTCAGCTATAAATGTATGCCCGCTAAAGATCCTACCCAATCTGGGTCTGAAAGTAGATGACTTGATGGTTTCAAGCCTTATAATCAAAGCTTATGATGATAGTACCAGGAATGTGGAGGGAACATTTCAAGCTTTGGTCAAAATGGGGCTCGTAGAGTCG
Source organism: Mallotus nudiflorus (assembly GCA_947683625.1). NCBI lineage: Eukaryota > Viridiplantae > Streptophyta > Magnoliopsida > Malpighiales > Euphorbiaceae > Mallotus > Mallotus nudiflorus. The sequence goes on along the minus strand of CANTUR010000058.1, from coordinate 3,689,107 downwards.
ACTATTGAATTTACTGTACTGGATATCCCTGTTACCTATGTCCTGCTGTTGGGAAGGCCGTGGTTTCATGCCCTGGGAGGAGTACCTTCAACTGTGCACCAGAAAATAAAATTCCCTCATGAAGGAGATGTCGTGACAATAGAAGTTGGAACCAATGCAGCTATAGCAGCTATACTTGATAAACAGAAGCAAGTGTGTGTTACACCTGGTTTCCAAGTTGCTAGAATATTTGATGAGACGGATCCCAGGGTTGCAAAAATGATGGAAAGCATGAATTATTGACTTGGACAGGGGCTCAGGAAGAATGAACAAGGAAGTCCTAGGCCCCCAAACATTAAAGCCCAGGACCATACGAAGAGTTTGGGATATACTGAGGCAGGACCAGCTTGTAAAAGAGCAAAGAACAAGGAGAAAACAAAAAGAAATAAGCCTTTGGGAAGGATTAGACCACTAAGTGAGAACTTCATCAAGCCAGGGGAAGGCAAATATTATCTGGGCACCAAAGAATCTATTAACATGGCTGGAAAGGATGTCCTTAGGTTTGAGATCTTCAAAGAGCAGATTATGGAAATCTTAGTAGTAAACAACAAAGAGGAAGTCATGAAGCAAGTAACTGAAAGGATGGGTGACGATGTTGTTGAGGAGCTACTATGTCTGCACCTAAGGAGGAGCCACCTCAGGACTTAGCTATTGGCATTAGTGATAGTTTTATTGATATTTTTATGAAGAAACTGATGTAATAACGTCCGATCTTTATGCGGACGAAGATGTTATTTTTCCTATGGTCAATGATATGAATGCTGGTTTTGCTTACTTGTGTGATGTGCATCCTAATAGTTATGTGCATTATAATTTTGATCGGTCATGTATGCTTGACATTAATTCAATTCAATTTGTTTCATTTAACAAGGGCACAAATGATAATCCAAAGAACATTTCTATATCACATGATGTAACTCCTAAGGAGAGGAAAAATTTTGAGAGAATATTAACAAAAAGAGAGGTAGTATTTGCTTGGACTTATAAAGATATGCTAGGTTTGGATAGGGAAATAGCAGAGCATCACATTCCAACTAATCCAGAAACCAAGTCGGTTAAACAGAAATTGTGCAGATTAAGACCGAAATGGACAAAAAAGATAAGGGAGGAAATTGCCAAGAAAATACAGGCTAACTTCCTAGAAGTAATAAAATCATTCATTAACATGTTCCTAAGAAAGATGGAAAAGTACGAATGTATGTAGATTTTAAGGATCTGAACAAAGCCTGTCCAAAAGATGACTTCCCATTACCTCACATTGATGTAATAGTGGATAGCGCTGTAGTAAGTGCAATGTATTCTTTTATGGACAAATTTTCCAGGTACAACTAGATCATGATGGCAGTATGGATAAGATTAAGACAACTTTCATCATAGAATGAGGGACCTATTGTTACAAGGTGATGCCTTTCGAATTAAAGAATGCAGGTGTAACTTATCAAAGAGCTGCTACTGTACTTTTCCATAATATGATGCATAAGGAGGTTGGAGTGTATGTGGATGACTTGATGGTCAAATTAAAGACAAGAGGAGGACACTTTAAAGCCTTAGACAAGTTCTTAGCCCAAACTAAGAGGTACAACTTGAGATTTAACCTGAAGAAGTGCATTTTCGGGGTTACTTCAGGGAAGTTATTAGGGCATATAGTGAGCAGTTGAGGAATTGAAGTGGATTTAGATAAAGTGAAAGCCATCCAGGAAATGCCAGCACCAAAGATGGAGAAAGAAGTAAGAGGATTCCTTGGCAGGTTGCAGTATATTAGTAGGTTTATCATAAAACTCACTAATATTTATGACCCTATCTTTAAGCTCTTGAGGAAAAATCAGCCGGTTAAGTGGAATGATGATTGTCAGAAAGCTCTTGATAAGATTAAAGAGTATCTTGTTAATCCACCTATTCTGAAACCACTTAGACAGTGTAAGCCATTGGTTTTGTACTTAGCTTTAGAAGAGGATGCAATGGGGGCAATGTTAGCACAAGAAGTGTCAGATGGAATAGAGCATGCAATGTACTACTTGAGCAAGAAGTTTCTGCTGTATGAGGAAAATATGATTTAGTAGAAAAGACATGTCTAATCATGATTTGGGCTATGAGGAAATTGAGGCATTATTTTCAATTTTATAAGGTTCAAGCTGTCTCAAGAATAAACTCTTTAAGGTATCTATTTCAAGCATCAACTTTAACTAGAAAAATGTCTTGATGGTTGGTACTTTTAACTGAATTTGATATAGAATACATTACTACAAAGGTAATTAAAGGAAGAGCAGTAGTAGAATTCTTAGCTCATAATGCGATCAAAGGTGAAGAGCAGTGGAATTTTGAGTTTTCAGATGAGAACTTAGTAGTTGTAGAGCACCGGGAGTGGAAATTTTACTTATATGGAGCTGTAAACAATAAAGGAGCTGGATTAGGAGTGATTCTTGTTACAACGGAAGGAGAAACCATACCAATGGCAAAGAAACTGGATTTCAAGGTCACAATCAATATGGCCGAGTATGAAGCATGTATCTATGGGATTGAGGTGGCTGTGGTAGCTGGAGCAAAAGATTTATTGGTTTATGGGGATTCAATGTTAGTCATCAATCAGGCTAATGAAGAATGTGAGGTAAAAAAGGAAAATCTGAAGCCTTAATAAGGAATTTCACTAAATGTCTCTTTATCCATCTATTCAGAGATGATAATCAAATGATGGATGCACTGGCAACACTCTCTTCAATGTGGGATAGTGCAACTGGGTTAGCTATGAAACCTTTTGTGATCATGAAGTCTAGAGCATCGTGTTATGGGGGTAAGGAGATTATGAATGTTCAAATAAGGCTTGAAGAAAAGCCTTAGTTTTATGATGTTTAAAGATTCATTGAAAAAGGAATTTATCCAGATGAAGTAGTCTCAAAAGAAAGATATGCTCTTCATGTTCTTGCACGTAACTATGCAAGTCATGATGGGGTATTATACAAAAGAATGCCGAACGAGATGCAACTCAGGTGTCTCAAAAAGGATGAAGCTGAAGAGGTGATGCAAGAGATTCATGGAGGGGCTTGCGGTTCTTATATGAACGGGATAATTCTAGCTAAGAAAATACTCAGGCAAGGGTATTATTGGATGACTATAGAAAAGGATTATATCAGGACAATAAGATAATGCCATCAGTGTTAGATCCATGGGAATCTTAGTCACATGCCTCCAATAGTATTGAATAGTTTATCATCCCCTTGGCCCTTTGCAGCATAGGGAATTGATATCATAGGAGAAATAAGACCGACAACATCAAATGGGCATAAATACATAGTGGTGGCAATCGATTACTTCTTGAGATGGGTAGAGGCAGAATCTTTCAACACTTTGAAAGCAAAACAAATGGCACGATTCATCAAGAAGAGCCTTATCTACAGATATGGGGTTCTGCATCATATTATGACAGATAACAGGGTTCAATTTCAAGCAGAAATAGCAAAGTTATTACAAAAGTATAGGATTAAGCACCATAAATCTTCACTTTATCGCCCTTAAGCTAATGGAGCAGTGGAAGCGGCTAATAAAAATGTCAAGAAAATCCTTTCTAAGATGGTTAAAACCTAAAAGGATTGGTATGAATATCTTCCTTTTGCCTTATGGGGATATAGGACTACAAATAGAACTACCATAGGCTAAACACCATTCTTATTGGTATATTATTGTGAGGCAGTTTTGCCCATAGAAATTGAGATTAAGTCCTTAAGAGTAGTTATGGGGGCTAAAATAACTGAGAATGAATGGGTGCAGAGAAGATACTATCATCTAGTATCTCTAGATGAGAAAAGGATGGATGCTTTATTCCACACTCAGATATATCAAAGAAGGATAGCAAGGGCATTCAACAAGAAGGTTAAGCTTGGGAAGATCAAAGCTGGAGATATGGTGCTAAAATAGTATAAAGTCATGGTGTTCGATCTAAGAGGTAAATTTAGACCGAATTAGGAAGGACCGTACTTGGTCAAATTGATCTTATCTAAAGGAGCTGCTAAGATATCAAATCTTGAAGGGAATGAGTTTATAGAACTTGTTAATCTGGATCACCTCAAGAAGTACTACCTGTAAAAAATATGAATAAAAGTAGAATAAAGAAAATAAAGTCTATTGGCTAGAAAACCTGAAAAGGCTAGTCAGGCAAAAGTTAGGACATTCCCGCTGTTCAGAAAACCTATAAAGGGCTGACAGGCAAAAGTTAGGGAAAAAATAAAAAGAGAATGGTCCCGCTGATTAGAAAACCCGTAAAGGGCTAATCAGGCAAAAATTAGGGAAATAAAATGTGAGCAAAAAAATATTTAGTTAGAAAATCCGTGAGCACTAGCTGATAACATGAGTTATGTCATGTAATGTATTAAATGTACTCATTTTGGCCTTAATTAATGAATGAAATTAAAATTGAAGTTTTGTTAAACTTTGCATATCCTTCTTTATTATAAAGCATAAGTACTTTAAGGGATAACAAAACATAAGAAAGCCTAAGACTAGCTCTATGAGACCATTCAATCTAGTGATGTTTTTATTTATTCCTTTATGACTCATTATACAAAGTTTGAGTTCTCTTGCACCTAGCAAATCCTGGTGGTTCTGTCTTTTGGATAACAACCCAAGTTTTGTAATCATCATAAGTAGTAACATCAACATCCAGGTGTATGTTCTGTTCAAGGGCTCTACAAGGCCATAAGCTCGTAATCTTATCCAGAGAATCTTGTCTCAAAGGAAAGCCTTCAAAGTCAGTCAGAACAATAACGATGAACTGAGGGTGACCATATTGATGACAAAGGCGTAAAGGGGTAAAAAAGGTAGAGAAGTGCAACCCTGGAATAGGAACACAGTGATCATACAACTCAATAGTCATGAACTTCAATCTCCACCAAGGGTAGACCCATGTGATCTCAGCATCTGAAATCTTCTTCAACCAATCAACCCATTGGTCCATAGAACGTTTATCCTTCATTTTTAGAGGATGAGATTGTAGCTGATGAGGTTGATAAGTCAAAGGACTGAGGGGTACAGTAAGCAAGCTCAGCTTTTCTTGTAACCAAATCTAAAAAAAAAGATATAAGAATAATAAAATAAAAGCCTGCTGAGTTGAAAAACTGAAAGGGCAGCCTAGTAAAAAGTTAGGGCAAGCCTACTAAGCTGAAAACCCAAAAGGGTGGCTTAGGCAAAAGTTAAGGCAAAATAAATAAAAGTTTTGGTTGCATACCTGAAGAAGAAGTAAGCTGCTTGAAAAATGGTTATGAGTCTTAAAATTGTCTAGCCCAATGATGGTCTCAGCAAGGATAACTGGCATAGGGTTAGCCCCAAGCTCTATCTATTCCAAAATACTAACAATGCATGTATCAGCACCACTATGGTGAGAAACTAGCAAAAATTGAGCATATAAATAGAAAGCAACTATTCTAGTCTAATAAGTAGTGTTCTTGTCCTGAGTCCCATAGATGGTGATTAGAGAAGAAAGATTGATGATCCCAAGGTTATGCATATACATGTAAATATCAGTTGGGGGCAAATCAAAGAACATAACCAATTTGCCAAGAAATTACATCTCCAAATCAGGAAGGGCTATCATAGCAGTCGAGTCTAATGTGCATCCCAGAATAGCAACAAACTCTTTAATCATTAGACAAAGCTCTTGCCCATTAAACCTGAATACATGGTCCTTGACATCTTAGAAGGCATCAACAGCATGTAGGAGATTGTTATCGATAGTCAGGTGCTGAAGAGATTTCAAGGATTTGATGTGGAAAGGTTAAAGCCTATTCCAGTAATCACCATTGAGACTTTTAAGAAATTTCTTCATTGTTTGGAGAGATGCTTGAGTCATGATGAGTGTATAGAGAATGAAGGAGAATGCCCCTTGTATGGTCTTATATAGGGAAAGAAGATGAGTTCATGTGGGAAAAGGATTCTGCTAGCAAAGAAAGATGTGGATAAGGTGATAGAATCTGAGAAGGATTGGGATAAATAGATAATTGGGAGGATAATCCATTCTTTTAATTATTTATCTATCCAATATTATCCATCTTAGAAAAGGAATAAGATAAATGGATAATTAATTAAAAAAGGATAATGTTCATTAACTATCTTTTTTAATTAGTTATTTATAAAAAAAATCCATTAAGATGCAAACACTATTTCAGTTCTATCTAATAGTATTCGAGACAGTACAGGAATGAAAATAGTAGTACAATAGAGAGCAGTCAGATATAGACATGCAAAAAGTCAAGAATACAAAAACTCTAAATCACTCATCTCGAGCTCTAGTATCCGGCCATGGGCTCCATCCTCTGGTAGGGTCATCATGAAGATAAGTGTCTAGAGAATTGGCCGATGAATTCCCAACGTTGTACGGATCAAAGCCTAAGTCTACAAGCTATCGATAAAGCATCTCGTTCTCCTGCTATAGACTGCTGGAATAGCTTTGCATACACAGAAAACATCATATCATATGCATAACATGCATACATTTTGCATTTTCTCAGTATAGATGCTTACCCGCCAACTATCTGTAACCTGCATTGTGAATAATCTCTGAGACAAGGCAAGTCCATATAGATACTCTGCCTGTGTCCGAGGAACTTGTTTTGAAATTTTTTTACTAATATCAATGTCAAGTGTACAGATCCATACAAGAAATAAGTCAAACAGACTCATATGAGAAGCATCTGGTGGACAAAAGCTAGGAAGCTGAGCATCACCAAACTGCATTTGTTGCTTAATTGGAGCATGAATAGCGGGAGTCTAGTAGAACATAGACTTGTCTGGAAGAGAGACATCACCGAGCGTAACATCGACAAAGGCCCCATCGCGACTAGTCCCAACATGCTGACTATGATGAACATGACTAGTTCTAAGCTCAGGACTCTCAATATTAGGAGTAACCTCAATCTCTGGAGTAGTTTTAGTCTCTTCATCCACAGCGAAGGAAGAACGAACCTCCTCAAACTGTAAAGAGAAGGAGTGATTCATAGGTTCTAGAAGTAGAAGCTGAAATAATGAGAAATTACTTCATCATCATCAATAGGAACATGCTCCAAGAAGCTCTCATGGATAAACTACTGATAATGTCAAGAACGCTTAAGAAAATCTGAGGTAGCATACCCCTGTAGTGCATCCCTCAGCTCTAAACCTATAATATATGAGCTATGGATCATAGAGGAAGGGACATCAGATGGAATGCGATGTCGAGAAGGGCCAGAAGACCAGCGATACACTCTCTCCTCTAAATACCACATCAAACAGCCATAACCAGAGAGCAAGATCCTTATAGGCTTAAGGTGAATTGCAGCTGCCAAGAAATCATATCGCTAGATGTTCTTAGCACCCTCCAACTAATCAGAGTTTATCTGTAATTTATGTAAATTAAGTCTAACCTCTATTAAACTGTAACATACTAATGATTTTATATTTTTTTCTTTACCAGGTGCCACTCAATAGTGTTCAGCTAATCACGATATGTCTATAAAGTATTCCTGTTGCTAGCAAGATAGGAAGAACCCCATCTCATCATCAGAGGAAAGGTCTTATCAGAACTGATAACGTTAAAGCCTCGAATCAGCTCAATCTCTATGCTCCAGATTTGGAAGAAAGAAAACATTTCAGAAAAAGGCAAAGAAAGGCAAGACTATAAAGATTAAAGGAAGGAGAACATACATGCAAGACGTGCCAAAAGCCACACATCATGACAGCACCTCTACAAACAGTGTCATGTCTGTAATAAATAAAAGCGAGTGTAGCAGATCCCCAATCTAGTGTGGCAACTCGATCCAAGTCGTGAAGAGGACCCAATAGAGCAATACTGACCTCATGACCAATCTCATAAAAGAGGGCCGTGCCTAATAATATTAAAAGGAAACACCTCGCCTTATGAATAATCTGACAAGGAGTAGAAATAGGAAGGCATTTAAATCCCTTAACTAAGGATGAAAGAAGAACATTCTTTCGATTCTTCCATGCTGGAGTGAACCTAATCAAATCTCACACATACTGACTCTGTGCATGCTCTGGAAGACTGCAATAGTTGACGTCAAATGGAACTGGGGATCCTCTAAAGGAAATCCCGGTGATAGCAGAAAAACTCATAGGTGAAATAGTCAGCTCATCCACACGAGTATGGAAAGTGTGGGTAGTATCCATCTATCGCTCGATCAAAGTAAACAAAGAGTAACGGTCAGACTGACCTCAAACAGTCAAAAGTGCAGTAATAAAATGCCTGAATCTGGAGGCCCAAATTAGACGTATCACTTGCTCTGGCTGTCCATGAAATAATTCCCGAGCTAGATTGAAACAGCCCGTGAACTTCATTGGATGATAGTTCAATTTTAAAATAATAATTAGTTAATTAAAAGATTAATTAATTAATCAAAGAATTTAAATTGAAGGATTTGATTAGTTAATAATTGACAAGTTAAAAAAAAAGAGAGCTGATCGACAATGTAGATTGCCAATTGGCATTCCAGATTGCCGATCGACAATTTGCTATACCGATCGGCATTAACTGGGCCATTCGGAAATCTAGAATTCTGATGAAATTCCAAACATCCTTTCCATCATATAGACAACCTAGGAGCTACATTTCATATTTACAGAGTTTAATTTCAATTTATCATGCATTTTCTTGTTAATTTCTGGCTAATATACATGTCAATCTCTACTCTGAAACTAACTCTGATTGCTAATTATACAGGTGATATTTTTGTAGAAATAAATAGAAGTAAGAAAAGTTGCCTTATTACCCACATCTTTGCACCTTTGGCTATGAAGATGAGTCAAAGGAAAGATATATAAGTCTTCTTGAAGTCTAAGATCATTTTGAGGAAAACAAGGAGGTAGAATCCTCTGATGTACTAAAGTCTCAACTCCTTCATGTTGTCCGTGTGACGAGGAAGCCATAGGATCGGATGACAAATGGTGAAGAAATCAAGAAAAGAAAAATGTGAATCAATTAAAAAAAAGAAAAGAATAGGAAGAGAAGAGGAGTGATCGACAAAAGGAATGGGAAGGGTATATAAAATGAAAAATATCCATTTTGATCCTTTCAATTTATTTAATTTTTATTCATCTTTTCTTTCTTGTAATTTGGTCCATAATTGCATTTTGATTAGGAACATGTTCCTAATTAAATCATGACATTCATCAAATTAATAATTCATTGAATTATTAAAACTGCATAATCAATTTGTGTTCCTGAGTTTTCTGTCAAGTACAGAATATAGAAGATTACAGACTTCATTTTTTTGCATGCATCATTTCAATCAAAGGATTCATATGCTACACAGTAGCTATGATATGAATTTTAAATGATTATATTATGTGCTGCACAGTAGTCATAACCTTCATTGTGTTATGTATTGCATAACAGTTATGACATAAACTTTCAAATTCATCAATGCTAGATGTTCCACGGGAACTATAGCAGATTTTCAATTGAATATCACTAGACGTCCCACAGGGAATATAATGTGCATCATTGCTAGATGTTCCATAGGAACTATAGCATGTTTTCAACTTATCATCACTAGACGTCCCACAAGGAATATAGTGTGCATCATTAGACGTCCCACAGGGAATATAACAAAATTCATCATTGCTAGACGTTCCACAGGAACTATAGCAAGTTTTCAATTTATCATCACTAGATGTCCCATAGGGAATATAATGTGCATCATTGTTAGACATTCCATAAGAACTATAGCAAGTTTTCAATTTATCATCACTAGACGTCCCACAGGGAATATAGTATGCATCATTGTAGGTGGCGGGATTTAGCGCGCATCTAAGATTTTAGCAACCGCGACACTATTTAGGCTCAGAGCCTTAGAGAACACACTAACCACTATTGTAAAGACATGGCGTGGAGATGAGGAGCTGCCACCCAGGGTAATAATTGGGACAATTTGATTGGTGGTACTCGATTCTCTAAAAGAAAATTAGCACCATAACCAGGAGATTCTGGATACGGAATACTAACTTCTCTTAGTCTCATGTTCATTTAGAATAATTTTATAAATGATTATTTCATCCTCTAATTATTAAACCCTAATTAACATCCATTTACCCAAAAAGGAAACAAGTCAATAATATTACAAGTAAAAATGCACTCAAGATCACGTTGTCCTTAAGTCTAAGCTATGTTAATTTTATTAAAAAAGTTAGCTAAATCTACATTTTATTTACAAGTGAAATAGAATAAAAGTGGGCCCACATTTTATTAATTAATGAGCCTAAATCTATTTTTTAGTCTTTCTAAGATATGAGCTTAAGTCTATTCAATTTTAAAGAAAAATTAAATTAGTGGGCCTAAGTCCAACTTGGTTTTATTTTAAGTGAAATGTGGGCCTAGGTCTATTTATTTTAAAAGAAATGCAATTAAGTGGGCTGAGCTAAGTCTAAACAAGTTTTAATTAACTAAGTGAGCCTAAAATCTAATTAACCTAATGGGCCTAAGTTTATTTTAATTATTTAAAGTCCTAAACCATTTTTAAGCCTATTTATTTAGTGGGTTAGACCTAAACGTGGGCTTGGGGTCTAAAAACAAACATAAAAAGCCTAAAAAATATAAGAAACACAACAAAATCAAATCAAACACACATTCATATATGATTTCTAAAAAACCTAATTTAATTGCATACAAACCCTAATTAACTAAAACCACCATTAATTTTAATTAATTTTTACCCAATTGAACCTAATTACTAATTAATTTTAAAGTGCAGAAATTTAAATCTTTCACTATTCCCACTATTTGGGCTATTACAAACTACGTACAAAATTAAAATTAATAATTATACACCCATGAATTAAAAATAAACTACATAGGATACCAAAATGCAAAATTAAAATTAAAATCCTAAGAACTATTATTAAAACAGTACAGGTTCATCCATGACATTCCATGGATCTTCTGTTTAATTAAACATAGGCGGTATCCTCCTCCTCAATCCACATACGGACATCAAAATAAAAAAAGAAGCAAATTAGTAATGAAATCAAATAATCAAAATAATAACAGAAATAAAAGAAAAATCATAAATAGAAAATAAAAAAAGAGTAATAAAAGAAACAGAAAAATAACACTGGAGATTTAGATGCTGTGCAAATGCCTCTTTTTGAGCCCCTTAGATTGAATTATCACCGCTAAAATTAAGATATTATTGATTATGGACTATTGCCTTCAAAAATTTCAGTATCGAAAATTAAAGTTTTATGCTCGCAGTCTCTTTTTTTTTTCTCACTGTGTCTTCTTTCTCTCAGTCTCTCCCTGTAAAAAATCCTTTCAAAAACCATAAGAAAAAAGAAGTCCCCCTAGCCAAGCCTCTCTCTCATGCACGCATGCAAACTCTACTTTTAAATGCAGAGTCTACGCGCATTGAACTTCCTCCAAAGGAGGAATGGACTGATGATCAGATAGCGTTTGTTTTTGATTTTAAAACAAACCTTCTGCGCTTAAAAAAAACCTTATCAGATACTCATAAAGATAAAATTTGAATTTTTAACCAATTAAAACCTTGAAAAAATTGATAAAAAATAAGAAAAAAATGTAAAAAATTAAAAAAAAAGACTTATTACGCATCAGCATAGTGCAATGCCTATCCTAAACTTTTAATTACCAAAAGACCCCTGAAAAAATGACTAATTTGCAATCAAATCCTAAAAAAATGTTACAATTTAGTCCCTAAGGTCCAGAAAATCAACAACCAAGTTCAATTTTTGAATAAATTTCATCATAGGGGCTTACGTCATAATTGTGCACAATTGCATCCCGAAATTGGGTGCTTATAATCGTTAGACGTCCCACAGGGAATATAACAAAATTCATCATCGCTAAACGTTCTATAGGAACTATAGTAAATTTTTAACTTATCATCACTAGACATCCCACAAGGAATATAGTGTGCATCGTTAGACGTCCCACAAGAAATATAACAAAATTCATCATTGCTAGACATTCCATAGGAACTATAGCAAGTTTTCAATTTATCATCACTAGACGTCCCACAGGGAATATAGTGTGCATCATTTCTAGATGTTCCATAGGAACTATAACAAGTTTTCAATTTATTATCACTAGACGTCCTATAAGGAATATAATGTGCATCGTTAGACGTCCCATAGGAAATATAACGAAATTCATCATTGCTAGACGTTCCATAAGAACTATAGCAAATTTCCAACTTATCATCATTAGACGTCCCACAAAGAATATAGTGTGTATCATTAGACGTCCCACAAGGAATGTAACAAAATTCGTCATTGCTAGACATTCCACAGGAACTATAGCAAGTTTTCAATTTATCATCACTAGACGTCCCACAGGGAATATAGTGTGCATCATTGCTAGACGTTCCATAGGAACTATAGCAAGTTTTCAATTTATCATCACTAGACGTCCCATAGGGAATATAGTGTGCATTGTTAGATGTCCTACAAGGAATATAATGAAATTCATCATTGCTAGATGTTCCATGGGAACTATAGCAAATTTTCAATTTATCATCGCTAAACATCCTATAGGGAATATAGCGAAACTCATTTGTATAAAGTCCACTAGATGTTCTACAGGAAATATAGTGCGATTTGTCAAACATTACACCTTACTCAGCAATTTGAGCATCAATCTATCACTTAGGATACAATTAAGTGTCCTAATTTCTTTCTTTCAAAATTGTGTGCTTCTATTGCTTTACCGTAATTTGTCAAGCAAACAGCGACAAAGGGGGGCAACTGTAAGCACCCAATTTTGGGATGCAATTGTGCACAATTGTGACATAAGCCCTTATGATGAAATTTATTCAAAAATTGAAATTGGTTGTCGATTTTCTGGGCTTTAGGGACTAAATTGCAATGTTTTTAGGATTTGATTGCAAACAAGTCAATTTTTCAGGGGTCTTTCGGTAATTAAAAGTTAAAAAAATTTTAGGATTACATAATGCCGACTGACATTATGTAATGCTGATTAACATTACACAATGCCAATTGGCTTGCACAATGCCGATCAGTATTGCACAATGCCAATGCATAAGAGTCATATTTTTTATTTTTCAAGTATTTTTATCGATTTTTCAGTGTTTTGATCAGTTGAAAATTCAATTTTATCTTTGTTATTATCTGATAAGGTTTTTAAACACATAAGTTTTTGAAATAAAAACCAGACACTATCATCATATAAGATGAGATGAGTCTGTTCCTCCTTCGGAGGAAGTCAGTACGCAAGCAAACTCTGCATGCGTGCGAAGGAGGACTTTTTTTCTGCTTCGGGGAGAGGATTTTTACTCGTAGTGAGAGACTCATGGAGAGACATAGAGACACACACTGAGAAAAAGACAAGAAAAAATAGAGAGATTGCGAGCACAAAAAACCCTAATTTTGGATACTGAAGTTTTTGAAAGCAATCAAATCCCAGTCCAGAATCAACAATACTTCAATTTCAATGGTGATAATCCAATATAAGGGGCTTAAAAGAGGGCATTTGCACAACATCTAAATCTTCAGTGTTATTTTCTATTTCATTTTTACTCATTTTTATTATTTTTTGTTTATTATTTTTCTTTTATTTTTGTTATTGTTTTGATTATTTGATTTCATTACTAATATACTTTTTTTTGTTTTTTTTGGTTTTGATGTCCGTATGTGGATTGAGGAGGAGGATATTGCTTGTGTTTAATTGAATAAAAGATCCATGGAATGTCATGGATGAACCTGTACTATTTTTTAATAGTTCTTAGGATTTTAATCTTTATTTTGCATTTATGTGTTCTGTGTAGTTATTTTAATTCATGATGTATAATTGTTTAAATTTTGTACGTAGTTTTTAATAGCCCCAATAGTGGGAATAGTAAAAGATTTAATTTTCTGCACTTTAAAATTAATTAGAAAAACTAGGTTCACTGGGTAAAATTAATTAAAATTAATGGTGGCTTTAGTTAATTATGGTTTATATGTAATTAAATTAGGTTTTTTTAGAAATCATATGTGAATGTATTTTGATTTGATTTTGTGATGTTTTTTATGTTTTTTTTTTTTATGTTTTTGGGACTTTCTTATGTTTTGGGACGCCAAGCCCATGTTTAGGTCTAACCCACTTAATAAATAGGCTTAAAAATAGTTTAGGGCTTTAAATCATTAAAATCAACTTGGGCCCATTAGGTTAATTAGATTTTAGGCCCATTTAGTTAATTAAAAACTTATTTAGACTTAGCCCAGCCCACTTAAATTCATTTCTTTTAAAATAAATAAACCTAGGCTCACATTTTCACTTAAAATAAAATTAGACTTAGGCCTATTAATTTAACTTTCCTTTAAAATTGAATAGACTTAAGCCCATTTTTAGACAGACTAAAATAAATAGATCTAGGCTCATTAGCTAATAAAAATGTAGGCCCACCTTTAGTCCATTTCTCACTTGTAAATAAAATATGTAGATTTAGCTAACTTATAAAATAAAATTAACATAGTTTAGACATAGGGACATTGCCTTTTTAATGCATTTTTTCTTGTAATTTTATTGACTTGTTGCATTTTGGGTTAGATGGATGTTAATTAGGGTTTAATAAAATTGCATGTAATTAGAGGATGAAATAATCATTTATAAAATTATTCTAAATGAACATGAGACTAAAAGAAGTTAGTATTCCGTATCCAAAATCTCCTATTTGTGGTGCTAGCTTTCTTTTAGAGAATCGAGTACCACCTTTTCGATTCATCCCAGTTATTACCCTGGGTGGCGACTCCTCATCTCCATGCCATGTATTTGTGACAGTGGTTAGTGTGTTCTTTAAGGCCTTGAGCCTAAACAGTGTCGCAGTTACTAAAATCTTGGACGTGTGCTTAACCCCACTGTCTACACTCCTACTTTTGCACCATGAAGTAAAATCTTACAATCTCTTGAATTGCTCTTCTGAGAATGAAAATGCAATCGATTTTATTTTATATTCCCTCTTTTGCCTAAGTCTCTCCTTTTTTGGGAGTTTTCAAACCTAGCTAGGTCTTTTATTCATTTTTTTCTTTTTTTTATTTTCCCTCTTTTTCCTAGGTCATTCCTTTTCTAGGAGTTTTCAACCTAGTTGGGTGGTTACAAATTCATGGTGATGGTCGACCACTTTTGTTATGCTTAATGTTTATGTTGTCACTTTAGTTATTGTTTGCTCTTGATCATATCTTGATCCAGAGAGCTCTAAATTAAGTATTATTTGATAATCTGAAAAATTTTAAGAATTTTATAAAATTTTTTCTCTTTGAGCATGGTCTAATTTAGTCTTTATATTAGGGTAATAAGAGAACATTTTATTGCTCAGTCTACCAATTTCTTTGAGCCAGTTATAATTCATTATATATAACTTTATTTGTGGGTGTCCAATTAGTGTTAAATTTTTATAGCATGTTATAGACATATATATCTAAGATTGATTAAAATTTTAGCTCAAAATTCCCTTTCTATAAGTATTACAATTTTTTCAAAGTCAGCTTTAAAAGTAACAATTTTGATTATGTAAACCAGGTTTACAGAGTTTATGAGTTAAAACTAGTCTAGATACTTTTCATATATCTTGAGCTAGAAAGCTCAAAATTGAGTTTAGTTTGATTATAATAAAACTTAAAAGAGTTCTCTAAAACTTTGTAGTTTTTATCTAAAGCTGATTATGCCTGAATATTGGTCTAATAGACTTGTACTTTTTATTACTGAATTTGTTTAAGCAATTAAACTGCATATAATGCAACTTGTATAATTTTATTTGTGGTTATTGGATGGAAGTAAAATTTTTATTAAAGGTACTAGAAGTAAAGACCCAAATTTGATTAAAATTTGAGGTTAAAATTCCTTTTCAATAAGTTAGAATGATTTTTCTAATTTAGACCTAAAAACAGCTATTTTAGAGTTAATGAAGATAATTTGTAAAATTAAGCTTAATTGCATATTTTGTATATAGTTTTGGTTTGCATGGTTAGGTAAGTATGTTTTTAGGTGCTGGAAAAGGCAAGGGAAGTGCAAGTGCAAGTTAAGCAAATTTAGTGAACCTGATTTGTGTGTTTATAGGCTATTTTAGTGAGTAGATGTTCAAGCCCTTAAACTTTTTTATAACAACAAGAAAATGAGATTTTTACTGATTTTCATGAACATGAAATGATGTATAAGAATGGTTTTAATTTTTCTTGGTTACTACTTAGATTATTTGAAGTATTAAAGCTTTAAAACGATAATGTTTTTTATTTCACAAGCTAAATATGTTGCTACTTTGTGCTTTTGTTTACAATACGATTTGAGATTTATTTTTAAATACTTTTGATTTAATTAAGTTTGTAATCAGCTTGATTTCCTTATTTTGGATTATAAGGAGGTGTTTTGATTTTAAATACTTTGTTGAACTGATAGAAATGCTTTGACTATTTACTTGATGATTTGAATGAGTTATAATTAGAGTGGTTTTATTCCTTTGAATTTTGATGAGAAGTGGTTTGATTTTTAATACTATGATGAGCTATAAATGTGACATAATGGTTTTGAATAATTTTGAATGAAATGATATTTATTTGTGTATTACCTCCCTATATGAGATGTATGAATGTGCTGAGGTGATATATGCACATTTGAGATTGTGTTGGTTATTATTACACAAAATACAATAGGGCATTTGATTGCAGGACGGTGAAAGAAGAAGGGTCATTCCATATTAATATAGTTGAAGGGTTAGCCTTTAAGTATAATTAGAGAGTGAGCTTATGATGGCTTGTATGTTATGGCCTAGTTATGATGTTTATTATAGAGATGGATAATACAAATGAAAAGTTGTATTGATATTTGGAAAGACATATGTTTCAATTGACTAAGCTTTGAATATGTTTGAAAGCAAGATTGAATTGGATATTTTAAGTGAATAATAATTTGATTATTAATGCTTTGGTAGTTTTAATCTGAGATGTTTATTATATTTAAGTTAGTTAAACTATTTTATGCTTGTAACATCTATTCTTTGAGTATTTCTATACTGATTTTACTCTGTTTTATAAATGATTTCAGATAGCAGGGCTTGATAGTTGGTGAACCAAGTTGAGTGAGTATGGATAGAAGTTTCAGAATAAAGTTGGCTAACATCCTTGTTAGAGTAGCATTGTTCATTTATTTCTTAAGATTGTTGTATAAGTATTGTAAAACATTGGTGCTTAAGCCATATTTAAAAATGTAATATCTATATTATCCAATTATTTTGTACGTATTTTACTATTAATAAATAGTATTTCACTATTCATAAATAACATTTTACTATTAAAAAATACATAGTACTTTAAAAGTTCTTATTCTCTGCATGTAACGTATGTACAACACTAAACTTTTATAAGAGAATAATTTTAAATCCTCTTGCAAATATAAGGATATTATAATAAAAATCAATTAAACTAAGTAATTTGTTTGGTGATTGGTTTTAAATGTCCATATTGAGCAATGTGAGATGAGGCGTGATAGTAGTCTCGCTATCGGCATGACTAGCCCTGAGACCTTAAAAGGTCAACTAAGCTCCTACAGTCATGCTACTGGTATGATTGGCCTCGAGACCCTGAAAGGTCAACCGAGTTGCCACAACCATACTCCTCTCTATCTAAAGAATTTCAATAAATTATTTTAACCATATGTCCAATATCATATATGTCACGACCCAAACCGGGGGCCATGACCGACTCTAGGGAATGGGAATTCTTTTGAATTCGAAACTCGTAGCAAGCCTTAAAATAATAAAAAAAATAATAAAAAAAATAAAATAAATAAAAATACATCAAAATTTAAATATAAATAAATATGTACTGAATAATCTTCTTATATCATAAAATAAAATATTTTAATGCAACATTCAAAGACATGCCTCTCTGAATTAAAATCAACATACATAATACAGAGTACAACTTCTGACTAATAAAAATATAACTACTGCAGTTTTCTAGAATACAATAATAAATAATTAAGTAGATAATTTACATAATAAAGCCGGGGTGGAAGAAATTCAGCGGATAGGCCTATTACTGAGGTCTGATGAAAAAAACTCTCTTGTAAAAATCATCAACGGAGGGGAGTCAGACCTCACTGAGTGAATTATTATAATATATATAAACGTATTACTAAATGTCAAATGCAGACAATCATATATAAATATAATAAGTATATATACAGGCATGTACACACATATGCTAAAAATCACTTTATATTTAATACTGCAAAACATCAGTTTATGAAGGATCAAATAGAACCCTAAGTTATCGTAACCTCAAATATCAATAGAAAACACTCTATCCATACTGGCTCACTTAATTCCAAGTAAATTCACTTAATCCAAGTGGACAGTAGACTGGCCCCGAGACATTAAGTCGATCGAGCTCCAATAGTCTAACTGTCAATGTGATTGGCCCCGAGACATTTGGTCAACCGAGCTCCAGCAATCACACCCTCAATCACATCATACATCAATCAAATCAATCAAGTCATGATCCCATAAATAAGTTAGTAATTTAACCTATAATTTATTGCATCGGTACGTACTCGGTCCTAGTGCTGCCTACTAGGAAGGATGTTCTATCAATATCCTTCATTTAAAAGTAAAACATACATTTGAAAATAAATAATGTAAAATGGCATTCAAATTATCAAATAAACCATATATATACCTAAAATAAACTAAGTATATATTAAGTATATATATGTAAAAATAAATTCAAACAAATAATGAAATATACTAAATTAAACCAATAACATACTTAAAAATAATTTCACATTCTTTCTTAGCAGTTTTGTCAAAGGTGAAGCAACGATGGAGAAGTTTTGTACAAATCTTCTATAGTAACCTGCCAACCTTAGAAAACTATGCACCCCATACATATTGGTAAGTAGTTTTCAATTAAGAATTGCTTCAATCTTCTTAAGATCAACATACACTCCCTCAGCTGAGATGACATGCCTTAGAAACACTACTTTCTCTAACTAGAATTCACACTTGCTAAACTTGACATACAGTTGTTTATCTCTTAATGTTTGCAATACAATCCTTAAATGCTCAACATGCTCTTCCTTTGACCATGAATACACCAAAATATCATCAATGAACATAATAACAAAGGTATCCAAATAAGGCTTGAATACTCTGTTCATTGACGTGTGAAATCTGTAAGCGCACGAAGTCAGTTCAAGTAGTAAAATAAAGTATCAATCCCACAGGGATTGAAAAGTGAGTATTGAAATACTAAAAGTGTTTTTTTTGTTTAAACACTGAATTTTGGTTTAAAAAAATAAACAAAACAAATTTAATTAAAACTTAACAATTAAATGAAAGGCTAAGGTTCTTATTATCATTTTAACCCTTTCTAAAAATTAATTAAACATCTAAATCTTTAACTAATCTTAATTCAATATGAAAGCATCATTAAAACCATAGATTTTCCTCTTAGATAAACCTATAATTATTTAAGTAGAATTAACATATAGTTTACTAGCTCTCACTAACTAAATGTTTCATAAACCTAATTTTAAGTCCAGCTTTTTAATCAATGTTAGTCACTTAAATGTCTCTCAACTAAGTAAGTGACTAATAGGTTATTGTTTTAATCCAATAGAACCTATCTCTCAATTAAGTTCTAAAGTATAAATTCAATCTAAGGGTTATCAAACCTAAGATGACATTAAGTTCAACAACAACCAAAGAATTAAGATTAAAGACTTAGATTTTAATTCAAAAAAAGAATTACATGGTTGAAATGGTATAAGAACCTTAAAAATATGCTTAGCTACGCATGTTAAGAGAAAGAGAAAAAGATGAAGTAGAGAAGAAATAAACAATCATTATTAAGTAAAAAGGAAATAATAAGGAAAGAGTTTCAATAAGAAAACCCCCTTTTCTACTTCAAACAGCTGTAATAGAAGGTCTAGTTCCTTCAAAACTAATTCTCTACTTAACATGAAGAAGAACTTGAATGAAAATTAACTTTAATTCTTTAAAGTAAAAATGTAGAGAAAACTAAGTGTAGCCCCCTTTGCTCTTATGAAGGTTTGCAATTTATAGCTTCCAGCTTTCAACAACTTTGAGGTTTATTACAATTCAAATCACATAAAATCCCCTCAAATCATCATCTCAAAATTTGAATTTAAGAAGTTGTTATAACAGCTTATACAACTGTGCGCACCCAGGCACACGGCTGTGTTATAGGGTGTGTCAGCTTTCTAACACTCAGGCACACCTATGCACACCCAGGACACCGTTGTGTCAGAATAGGCTGCTTTCAGAACTCCACTTTTCTTCAAGATTTTGACTTATTGTAACCTCCAAATCCTATCTTGATTGGTTCAAATCTTCCAACTTCATGCATCCTTATTTCAAAAATTAAATAAAGATTAACTAAATAAATTTAAAAAAAAAATTAACAAAAATCCTAACAACTAAACAAAATTAACAAAAATAAATAAAAGATCTAAAAATTAGCTAAATTAATTAAAAATGCAACTAATTAGATTCTATTCCCATAGAAAAGAGTGTTCAAAATATAAATTTTTTCTCACTCATCAAATTCCCCCACACTTGAGACTTTGCTTGTCCTCAAGCAAACAAAAGAACACCCTATTCATATAAATAATCAAAATCATCAGCTGGTTTTAACTTAACTAACCATTCTAATCTTCCTTTAATATAAAGCTTAAAGACTATAAATTAAAATAAAAAATCAAGGTTAAAGATATAACATTTACCATGTGAAAAGCAAACTATTCCATTAAATTCATGTAAATGAATAAATTTAACACCCAAGAAAATTGAAAGTAAATAGGAATTATCTCTATACTTAAGTAGTCCAAAAATTCACATATATAGGTAACCATATGGCACTCAACTTATTTATTTAATCAAGGTTTTCCTAATCTCAGTATCCCCCACCTTTCTTGCACTACTCAGTGTGGATACGTCCAAAAAGGGTCCTTTGGATACTCATACTCTATAATAGAGCATTGGAGTAGAAGGAGCATATAAGAATTTAGATTTAAAATTTCATCTCTAAACGAGTGCATTTTACGCTCTTTCTCATTTTTTTTAGAGATGAAGTAGCTCATAGATGCCTACATACATATGAACTAGACTATCCTAAGGAAAGAAACTTAATTCCTAATTACAAGCATATTTCTTAAACATCAAGCATTCAAGTTCAATCATTTAATGGAATAGTAAGCATTAAATTCATTAAAAATAAAAAATCCCTAACCACAAGTCATTTTTCTAATTTAAAAGTCAAAATAAAACATTAAAGGAAGATTATTATACTTTCCCAAGAAAACCATCTCTAATGAAATAAACTCTTCATAGGAATAGGTTCAAAAACTCAAATCAAATGAATCTAATAACATGCATGACTCTAATTTATTAAAAAAATAAACATAAAAACTGCAAAAATAAAAACCAAAAAGAAAAGGAAAGTGTACTTCCCTTATTTGGATGCATTTGGAGGTCAGGTGAAGATTAACTCTACTAGAGATTCTCTTGGTCCCCTTGATCTTTTGTCTTAAAAGATTTTCTTTTTAAGCTCTTCGATTTGGGTTAGCATCTTCTCCACTCTTGCTTCACTCCTCCTTTCAAAATGCTCCATATCATCTGACAAGTCCACAATTAAGTTCCCAATTCTATGATAAAAAAGGTTGATCATCTCTTTTACTTCCCTTATGATTTTCTTAGCCCATTCATCTACTCTCTTTCTTTTTCCTGAACAATCTACTTGATATTTTTTATCCTCACTAACATTATCATATTCTTCTACAGCTCTTAGTAGAGGGATTTTACTAAGCTTCAATGCATTTTTCCAAATCATGTAGCATCTCCTAAGATTAGCATCCTCTAACTCTCCCCATTCAGTAATGATTTTAGCTTTAATGAGGTATTCTTCATCAAATAACTCTGACTCTAATGGCTCAAGTTTATGCCTAGTAATTTTGAATGGAGTGAAATACATGGCTAAACCTGTGAAAATATGTCCCATTGATATCAATGCTTTCCTGGCCTACACAACTCGCCCCATAGAACAAAAAACAAAATAGGCACTACACATCTTTGTGTTAGAATGCATGCACCATAATAAAAATAATTCATCAGGAGATACTTTCATTCTATCCTTTTTCCCAAAAATTATATGTGACATGAATTTGTGCATTAGCAAACATGAGTGACTTTGAATTAATCCACTAGTTAGAATCTGTCCATCACAAATTTTATCTCCACCAATGATTTCAGACCAAAATTTACTCATATTAAAATTAGATGGAGGTTGGCAAATACCTCCATTAGGAAAGCTAAAATTTTTAGAAATTAGTTTATAATCAAACCTGTATTCTTGCCTAAAAAATCTATAAGAAAAAATTCCTTGATTTTCATCTGAAATCTTTAATGTAATATAAAACTCAATTGGTAGCTCACATAATACATCATATTGAACTGACTTTAATTTCATCTAACCCATTCTTTCACACAACACATTGATAGAATTCTTCATTTCTATGGTTTCTAACACATTATTATAAAAAAATTTAGGTTTACTAAACTTTCTTTTACTTAAGGAGCAAAACCTCTTACCTTCTTCCTCAGAATAAATGGAAAAGAAAGTGTCATACTCATCCCTTAGATCAAGTGGCTCACCTTTTCTTCCAATAAGTTTCTTTCCCCTAACAGTGGGTTGTTGGTTCTTTGTTCTGGCCATACTAGAGAGATACATTAATTTACAAAGGAACGAAAGAAATAGAGTAGAATTAAATGAACGCAAAAAGATATAAGTAAATTGAAAAAGTTTAACTCTTTAAATAAAAAGAGAAGAAAAAAATTGGGAAACCTAATCCCAATAAGATTAAAAAAAATTAAACGTTCTAACTAAAATTTAAAGATTAACAAAACAACAACAAAAAATAAAATAAAAAATAAGTAAATAAATAAATAAAAATTTGAAAAAAATAAGAAAATTATACATAAGAAGATAAGAAGAATTAAAGTCCTAAAAAAAAAATTAAAATTCAACAATTTAAAAAAGATTTTTTTTTTACATATAATTTCTCCCCCATACTTAATTCCTGCAATGTTTGCATTATTGAAATTTTTTTTAGAACCAGGTTGCACAACTATGCTAAAAAATTAGCACATTCGTGCCTGGTTTTCGGACTGTAGTCTTATTCATGCACGGGTTGTGCACACATTTGGCATAGCTGTATTTATGGCCTCTCCTAGCATTGTACAGCTATGCACATAGGCAGCATAACTATGCCTACTTTTTGCTTCTTGATGGCTTGAATATTGACACTCTGTTACATCAAATAGATGTAGCTTGAACCTGTACTACACTTTAGCATCACTTTGCACTTCAAAAATAAAGGAGAAATTAAAATTAACTTGATCAACAATTAATTTAAATAACAACATAACAAAAACATGCTCATAACATAAAACAATTTAAACACAATAGAATTTAAATTCCAAATACATATTTTTTTTTAATAAGAAAAGAACATTACTTAAAAATAAAAATAACACTCTATTCTTCATTCATCTCTTCCTTCTTCAGATGATGACTCTTCTTCATGCTCAGCTTCTTGATTAAGTAGTGGGTATGGAGGTGGAATAAAACTTTGAGCTTAAATGAAAGCCATGAGGTTATGATTAATTATGCTCAACCTATGATTCATTCCAATCATAGTATCATCCATCCTTGTTGCTAGTGAAGTTAATTCACCAACATTTGAGTCAATGACTCCCACTTGAAGTTCTAATTCATCCAAATGCTCTATTACATCACTTAAATCCATCTCTTATTCTTCTTCTTCCCTTTCTTCTAGAACTGGTAGTGGTTCATTGGGAAGAATAAGATTGGTTCTCCCCCTAAAATCTCTTTTAATTAACCCTATGGCCTTCATCATGTAAGAATCAATCGAGGATCGACCCCTAACTATATCAAATGCCATATTCTCCAAATCAAATCCTAGGTAATTAGATATAATTATAACCATACCTCCCACCCTAATTGCTCTAGTCATCTTGGTGGCCACATCCTTCAATTTGGAAGCAATAGCATGACAAATATCTAATTTTGTATTATTAACCATGCAATAAATGTTGAATTCATTTGTAAATACTATATCATCCCTTTATTTCCTTGAAAATAAGGAATAAGACATGAGCCTATGCAAATATTTTAAAGTTAGTGATCGAATTTGGGATTCTTTTACTAATTTAGCTTCATAAAACACCTCCCTTTTTCCCGTGATTTCTCTCTAAAAGACATCTTTATCATGCATAATATTGGCATCTTGGTCTTTAGGAAAATGAAATATATCATTAAGTGCAAACAAACTAAGCTTATGCTCTTCATTTCTTAAACGAAATTTAAGCTTAAGACTCTGCTCATCAAAGGTAAAAGTCGATAGAAATTCATAAGTTGGTCTCGTAAAGGTAGGACTTTGCATAGTCACAAAATCATCCCAACCCATCCTATTCACATACATGTTTACCTCATCTAGAAAATTAACCTTTTGTAGAGAAGAAGCATTCATGTATCTATTTGGGACAATTTTACCAGCTATCATTTGCTCAAATTTCTTCTTATGCCCCTCATGCCTGAAATGAATAAGTTTTGGGAAGGATTTTCCAATATTTCCTCATTTTCACCACCCAGATTGTTGGAACCACCACCACCACACTTTCTTTTGGAAGGACCATGCTTTTGCTTGCAATTGACTTTCTTTTAGGCTCTCTTTCAATGGAGAGAAGGAAAGGTGATGTAAAGTCTAAAGAAGAATAGAAATGGTGAAAGAAAGAGTAGTGCATTTTGTAGAGAAAAGAGTGTGTATAGAATGAAAATTTAAAAAATAAGGTGAAGAATGAAGAAGATGGATGTTTAAATAGAGTGAGGGAAGAGAGAAAGAAAAAAATTAATAAATAAATAAATAAAAAGTAACTTGAAGAACCCTAGAAATGGGTAATTTGGAAAGTAGTCAAAATTGTGGAATTCTAAAAATTGGGAAATGGGAAAACATGGAGAAGTGAAAAAGTCATAGAGAAATGGGAAAGAATTATTGAAAAATGCTAAAGTGGTCAAAGTTAGAATCCTAAAAATAGGAAAGAAAAGACATGAGGATAATGGAAAGACATGGGAAAGTGGCAAACTGATTCCCCTTAAAAAAATTCGTGTAAGTGCATAACTGTGTGTGTCAATGCGCATAGCTATGTGTGCTGTTTAACATAATATTTTTTTTTGTAATTTTTGGGATAGCTATGCAAGCTACACATATAGTTGTGTTTGACTCGAACTTCAGCCTTAAAATTTCACCTGTTTAGAGATGGGTGTGTGCTCTAATGCACATAGCTATGCCTGAATGTTATTTTTTATATTAAAACAATATCTATCAGACCACACGGTTGTGTACTAGGGTGTGCAACCTGATATCATGGTCATCTAAGGCTATTTCTACATTTTGCATACATAATAGTACTCACACATCTCCCATATACAAATCTCACATTTTTTCCACAAACTTTAACTTACAAAAATGTCTTCTAGAGCTCCTCTTCTTTTATGATTCCTGAAAATACACAATAAAACTTGACAAATTAAAATTAATTAAAATAAAAAAAATTAAATTTAAATAAAACAAGCTTGGTTAAGTCACCAAAAAGCGCTATTTAAGGTCCATGAGCTAGACCATAATGCTCATCATTCAATTAAATCTTTTAAATAGGCAACTTGGCAAAAATTCTCCAATTTGGCTCCGTGATATAGCTTCAATCTTTGTCCATTCACTTTGAATTTTTCTCCTTGATTGTTGCATAATTCCACATCTCCATAAGGATATACACGAGTCACCATAAATGGACCTACCCATATACTCTTTAGCTTTCCTAGAAATAATCTGAGTCTTGAATTAAACAACAACACTTGATCATCCTCTTTAAACCTTTTGATCCTGACTTTTGCATCATGCCTCCTCTTTCTATGCTCCTTGTAAATCTTTAAGTTCTCATACACAGCTTCTCTAATTTCTTCAAGTTCACTCATTTGTAAAATTCTTTTCTTTGCTACTTTCTTGAAATCATAATTGAAAGCTTTTACCACCCAATAAGTTTTGTACTCAAACTCAACGGGAAGATGACAAACTTTTTCATAAACCAACTTATATGGGGACATTCCAATAAGTATTTTGTAAGTAGTCCTATATGCCCATAAAGCATCATTAAGCTTCCTTTCCCATTCCTTTCTTAACTTACTGACCATTCTTTCCAAAATTTTCTTTAACTCTCTGTTGCTAACTTCAACTTGCCCATTTGTTTTGGGGTGATAAGGTGTTGTAACTGTTTGCGTTACCCCATAATGATACAATAAATTTTTCATATTTTTATTGCAAAAATGTGTTCCCCCATCACTTATAATAGCTCTAGGCATACCAAAACTAGAGAAAATCTTCTTTAAAAATTTTAAAATAACCCTTGCATCATTTATAGAACAAGCTTGAGCTTCTACCCATTTTAACACATAATCCACACAAACAAGTATGTACTTGTTTTCTTCTGAAATAGGGAATGGTCCCATGCAAATTAATGCCCCAAACATTGAATATCTCAACTTCTAGAATTCCTGATTAAAGCATCTCATCTTTCTTTGAGATGTTCCTAATTCTTTAGCATGCGTCACAATTGAGTACAAAATTTCAAGCATCTTTAAAGAGTGTAGGCCAAAAGAAACATGCTTTAAGAACTTTAGTAGCTATTCTTTGTGGACCAAAATGACCACCGCTTACCATGCTAAGACAATTTTGCAATATTGACTAGATTTGGCCACTTGCTACACACCTCCTTATCATGCCATTATTGCACAATTTCCATATGAAAGGATCATCCCATAAATAGGATTTAGAGTCATGGATTAGCTTTTTATTTTGCTCTTTAGTGAATTCTTCTGGAAATTCGCCACTTGAGATGAAGTTGGCTATATCAGCAAACCAAGGAGCACTTGAGCTTTCAATTACTAAGAGCATCTCATCTGGAAATATCTCCTTGATAAGCTTTTCCTCTCCTTCCTTTGAATCTAACTCCAACCTTGAGAGATGATCAACTACAACATTTTTTTATCCTTTCTTATCTTTGATCTTAATATCAAATTCTTGCAGTAAAAACACCCATCTAATGAGTCTTTATTTAGAATCCTTCTTTTTCATGAGGTACTTCAATGATGCATGATCTGTATACACAAATAACTTTAGAACCAAGAAGATAAGATTTAATTTTTTCAAATGCAAAAATAACTGCCAACATCTCCTTTTCTGTTGTTTATGCCTTCATCAATGTCCTGCTTGTATAGTAAATCACATAGAGCTTGTTCTCCTTCCTTTGGCTAAGTACTGCTCCCATTGCATGATCACTTGCATCACACATTAGTTCAAATGGAAGGTTCCAATTAGGTGCTACTACTATAGGAGCAAAAATGAGTGCCTCCTTTAACCTATCAAAAGCCAATTTGCACTTATTAGTAAAGTCAAAAGGTAAACCTTTCTTAAGTAACTTACAAAGGGGTTTAGAGATTTTTGAAAAATCCTTAATAAACCGTTTATAGAACCCCTGCATGACTAAGGAAGTCCTGACTCCTTTCACATTCATTGGATATTATAAGTTTTCGATAATCTCTACCTTTGCTTTATCAACCTCAATGCCTTTAGATAAAATCTTGTGGCCAAGAACAATTCCTTCATTAACCATAAAATGGCATTTCTCCCAATTTAGCACCAAATTGGTTTCTTCACAATGTAAAAGTACTTGCTTTAGATTTTCCAAGCATCCATCAAAAGAATTTCCATAGACTAAAAAGTCATCCATGAAAATGTCCATGATTTCTTCCACTAAATCTGAAAATATGGCCATCATGCATCTTTGGAATGCTGTAAGAGCATTACATAATCCAAATGTCATTCATCTATAAGTAAATATAAGGACATATAAAAGTTGTCTTCTCCTAATCTTCTGGAGTTATTGCAATTTGATTGTATCCTGAATATCCATCCAAGAAATAATAGAAAGCATGTCCTGCTATTCTTTCCAATATTTGGTTGATAAATGGTAATGGGAAGTGATCTTTTCTTATAGCTGAGTTCAACTTCCTGTAATCTATACATACCCTCCATCCATTCATGACTCTTGTAGGAATTTTTTCCCCTCCCTCATTTTCCATAATGGCCATTCCTCCCTTCTTTGGTACATATTGGATCAGGCTCACCCATGAACTATCTAATATTGGGTAGATAATTCCTGTATCTAATAGTTTGACCACCTCCTTTACTACTTCTTGCATGTTCGGGTTAAGTCTACTCTATCTTTCAATAGTTGGCTTGTATCCTTCCTCCATTAACATTTTATGCATATAGTATGTAGGGCTTATACCTCTAATGTTAGAGATTTTCCAACCAATTGCTTTCATCCTTCTTTTGAGCATCTCTACAAGCACATCCTCTTCATCTTAGGTAAGTTTAGAGGATATAATTATAGGTAAGGTTTGACCTTCTCCTAGAAAAGTGTACCTTAAATAATTAAGCAAATGTTTCAAATTTAAATTTAGTGGGTTTAAGGTCGAAGGTGGTGTTGGTTCAGTGTGTGGTAATTTTATATAAGGTAAATAGGGTTGGTGTTTGAGGTGTACTTCATCTTGAGAGGATTGCTCCTAAAAACACTTCTCCATATTTTCAATTTCCATAGATTTTGCCAATCTCCTTTGTTGGACTTCACTTACACATTTATCCACAACATTAACTCTTAAGCACAAATCATTATCATATGAGAATTTCATACTTTGGTAAACATTGAACTTACAACTTTTATCTCTGATTCGTAGTGTAAGGGTCCCATCAAAGACATCAATTATGGCTTTTACAATGTAAAGAAAAGGCATACCAAGGATTAGGGGAACATCCTTATCCTCTTTAAAATCTAGCACTACAAAGTCAATTGGAAAAATAAATTTTCCAACCCTTACTAACACATCTTCCACTAAGCCTTCTGGTTCCTTTATTGTTCTATCTGCAAGCTATAAGCAGATGCTCATCGATTTTGCCTCTTTTAATCCCAATTTCCTGTAAATTAACAAAGGCATAAGATTAATTGAAGCTCCAGAATCATATAAAGCTTTTTAAAATTTTAAATTTCCAACAGAATATGGAATAGTGAGACTCCTTGGATGCTTCCTTTTTAGAGGAAGTTTATTAGAGATGATTGCACTACATTCTTTATAAAGTGTGATTGTCTTAAACTCTTGCATTTTCTTTTTGTTTGAAATCAGCTCCTTTAAGAATTTCATGTACTTGGGTGTTTAAGTAGACACTCCATAAAAGGCATGTTGATATAAAGTGACTTAAATCTCTCCAAAAATCTTGCAAATTGTTGGTCGTGCTCCTATTTTTTCAACCTCTGAGGATATGGAATTGGAGGTTTATAAGGTTGAATTGATGGAGACTTTGGCTTCTTTTGCTTTTCATTGCTTCTTCTCCACTTCAACTTCTACCCACTCATCTTCTTTTTCTTTCTCTCCTTCCTTTTGTTTCTTCTCATATTTTACTATTTCTTTTGGGGTTTGGATCTCCATTCCGCTTCTCAAGGTAATTGCTTTAAACTGCTCTTTTGGATTCTTCTCAGTGTAACTTGGCAATGAACCTTGGTTTCTTATTGATAAAGAGTTTGCCAATTGCCTTATATGCATTTCCAAGTTATGAATAGAGGAAGAGTGATTTTTTAACATTTGATTAAATCTCTTTGTAACCTCATCGTGTTGGTTCATCTTTGCTGTCATTACTTCCATGAACTTCTCTAATTTATTCTCTAGAGATTCTCCTAAGGGCGAACCCTTATCTTGATAGATTTGAGAGTGGTGATATTGAGTATTTTGACCTCTAAAACCTAGTGGTGCTTATGGTTTCCATTGGTTATTCCCTTGATTACTCCAAGAAAAGTTAAGATGATTGCTCCAACTAGGGTTGTAGGTATTTCCATGCACTTGATTTTATTGGCCCTTGTTGAAGTTGTTCATATAATTCATGTTCTCCATTGATAATCCTTGCATCATTTGGCATTCTATAGTCGAACGATCACCTTGGCAAAACTCACAAAAAGAAGATAAGTTAGATATTGCATTGACACTCATCTTGTCCATCCTCTTGGATAAAGCATCCATTTTTGCATTAAGCATTATCATACTATCAACTTCAATTAATCTGCCTCTTTTTAGAATAGTCCTCTCATTAGACTAGAGGCTTTGTGTTTTGGCCATTTCTTTAAAAAGGTCTAAAGCTTCTTTAGGTATTTTTGACATTATGGTTCCTCAAGTTGATGCATTAATGTTCACTCTAACCGATGGATTGACACCTTTGTAAAATGACTGAACCAAATCCCATGATGGTATGAATTTAGGTGGACATTGCCGTTTAAGATCCTTAAACCTATCCCAGAACTCATTAAAGCTTTCATCCTCTCTTTGATAGAAAGAATTGATCTCATTTTTAATCTTCAAGACTTTAGCTTTTGGGAAGTACTTATTGAAGAAAGAGTTATAAAGCTCTTACCAAGTGTTGATGAAGTTGGGTGGTAAGTTTGTAAACCACCTCTTAGCTCTATCCAAAAGGGAAAATGGAAAAAGAATAAGCTTGATTACTTTAAGTTGTACTCCATTCATCTTGAAAGTTAAGCAGTACTCCAGAAATTAGGTTATGTGACCAATTGGATCCTCGTGTGGCAATCCACTAAATTGTAAATTTTGAATCATCTGGATCATGTTGGATTTTGTCTCAAAATTATTTGCTACAACCGTCGGCCTCATAATTGGATTTTGATCACCTTGGATGTTAGGACTCATATAGTCCCTCACAGTCCATTGCCCATTCTGCCCATTTTGTCCATGCTATCTCAAATTTCTTTCTTCTTCCATTTTATTTCTATGTTGTCTTCTTCTTCTTTTAAATGCCTTTTCAAGTTCTAGATCAATTGGTATTAATGGAACTCCTTGTTTGCTTGCACTACATCTTGTGTGCATACACTAACACAAGTCCCTACAATACTATAAATGAAAACAAAATTAAAAATAACATCTAAATTAAACAACACAATTTTCTTAGCAATATCAATTTTGGCAATGCCCGGCAACAGCGCCGAAAACTTGATGTGTGAAATCCACAAGCGTACAAAGTCAGTTCAAGTAGCAAAATAAAGTATCGATCTTACAGAGATTGCAAATTGAGTATTGAAATACTAAATGTGTTTGTTTGTTTAAACATCGAATTTTGGTTTGAAAAAAAATAAACAAAACAAATTTAATTAAAACTTAACAATCAAATAAAAGGCTAAAGTTTTTATTATCATTTCAACCTTTTCTAAAAATTAATTAAACATCTAAGTCTTTAATTAATCTTAATTTAATTTGAAAGCATCTTTAAAATCATAGATTTTCCTCTTAGATAAACATATAATTATTTGAGTATAATTAACACATAGTTTACTAGCTCTCACTAATTAAATATTTCTTGAACCCAATTTTAATTCCAACTTTTTAATCAATATTAGTCACTTAAATGTCTCTTAACTAAGGAAGTGACTAATAGGTTGTTGTTTTAATCCAGTATAACCTATCTCTCAATTAAGTTATAAAGTATAAATTTAATCTAAGGGTGATCAAGCCTAAGATGACATTAAGTTCAACAATAACCAAAGAATTAAGATTAAATACTTAGATTTTAATTCAAAAAAATAATAATTATATGGTTGAAATGAAATAAGAACCATAAAAATATGCTTAGCTACGCATGTTAAGAGAAAGAGTAGAAGATGAAGTAGAGAAGAAATAACCAATCATTATTAAGTAAAAAGAAAATAATAAGCAAAGAGTTTAAATAGGAAAACCCCTTTTTCTACTTCAAACAGTTGCAATAGAAGGTCTAGTTCCTTTAAAACAAATTCTCTACTTAACATGAAGAAGAACTTGAATGAAAATTAACTTTAATTCTTTAAAGTAAAAATGTAGAGAAAACTAAGTGTAGCCCCCTTTGCTCTTATGAAGACCTCTTATTTATAGCCTCCAGCCTCCAACAACTTTGAGATTTGTTACAATTCAAATACTATAAAATCCACTCAAATCATCATATCAAAATTTGAATTTAAGAAGTTATTGCAACAGCTTGCACAACTGTGCGCACCCAGGCACATGGCTATGTCACAGGGTGTGTCAACTTTCTAACAATTAGGCACAACTGTGCACACCCAAGCACACAACTATATCAGAATAGGCTACTTTCAAAACTCAACTTTTCTTTAAGATTTTGACTTTTTGTAACCTCCAAATCCTATATTTGACTTGTTCAAATCTTCTAGCTTCCTTTATGCATCCTTATTTCAAAAATTAAATAAAGATTAACTAAATAAATTTAAAAACAAACAAATTTAACAAAAATCCTAACAACTAAACAAAATTAACAAAAATAAATAAAAGATATAAAAATTAACTGAATTAATTAAAAATGCAACTAATTAGATTCTATTCCCACAGAAAAGAGTGTTTAAAATATAAAATTTTTCTCACTCATCATTCATCAAATCCATAAATGTAGTAGGAGCATTAGTTAACCTGAATGGCATTACTAGGAATTCATAATGCCCATATCGAGTTCTAAATGCTTTTTTAGGTACATTTGTTACCTTAATCTTTAGCTGGTGATACCTAGACCTCAAGTCAATCTTTGAGAATACTCTAGCTTATTGTAGCTGATCAAACAAATCATCAATATGTGCCAATGGATACTTGTTATGCACAACCACCCTATTCAATTGTCTATAATCAAAACACAATCTCATGGTACCTGTAAGCACAATTGCGACATAAGCCCCTATGATGAAATTTATTCAAAAATTGAACTTGGCTGTTGATTTTCTGGACTTTAAGGACTAAATTGTAATATTTTTTAGGGTTTGATTGCAAATAAGTAAAATTTTTAGGGGTCTTTTGGTAATTAAAAGTTAAAAAAAAAGTGTTTTAGGATCAGTATTGTTGGTTGACATTACGGCATTACACAATGCCGGTTGGCATTGTACAATGCCGATGCGCAGTAATTCCAATTTTTTAAAAATTTTTTTGTGTATTTTTCCTTAATTTTATCGATTTTTTCAATGTTTTGATTGGTTGAAAAATTCAAATTTTATCTGATAAGGTTTTTTAAGAAAAATGTAGAAGATATTTTTGAAATAAAAATAAACGCTATCTGATCTGATCAGATAAGTCTATTCCTCCTTTGGAGGAAGTTCAGTACGCGCAGACTCTACATTTAAAAGTAGAGTCTGCATGCGTGCGAGAGAGGGGCTTGGCTAGAGAGGCTGGGTGGAAGGACTTTTTTGCAGAGGATTTTTTTTACACAGAGGGAAGATAGAAAAAACTTTGATTTCCTCTATTCTTTAAAAAAAAACCCTAATTCTTACAGTTCATTTGAGGAAGATGATACAACAATTTTTTAGTCTTAGTCCATAATCAAATCAACACTAAGTCAATTTCATCGGTGAAAATCCTAATCTGAGGGGCCAAAAAAGGGCATATGCACAACATTCATTTTTTCTTGTTCTCTTCTGAGATTTCTATTCATTTTGTTAATTGTTTTATTATTTAATTTCACTACTAATTTGATTGCTTTATTTTTTTTTGATGTCCGTATGTGGATTGAGGAGGAGGATACCACCTGTGTTTAATTGAACAAAAGATTCATGGAATGCCATGGATGAACCTGTACTGTTTTAATAATAGTTCTTAGGATTTTAATTTTAATTTTGCATTTTGGTATCATATGTAGTTTATTCTTTAATTCATGGGCGTATAATTATTTAATTTTAATTTTGTACGTAGTTTGTAATAGCCCCAATAGTGGGAATAGTGAAAGATTTAAATTTTTACACTTTAAAATTAATTAGTAATTAGGTTCAACTGGGTAAAAATTAATTAAAATTAATGGTGGCTTTAGTTAATTAGGGTTTTTATGTAATTAAATTAGGTTTTTTTTAGAAATCATATGTGCATGTGTGTTTGATTTTATTTTGTTATGTTTGTTATGTTTTTTTTAATGTTTTTTGGACTTTTTTATGTTTGTTTTCGGGCCCTAAGCCCACATTTAGGTCTAACCCACTTAATAAATAGGCTTAAAAAATGATTTAAGTTTTTTTAAAATAATTAAAATCAATTTAGGCTAATTAGATTAATTAGATTTTAGGTCCACTTAGTTAATTAAAACTTATCTAGACTTAACTCAGCCCACTTAATTGCATTTCTTTTAAAATAAATAGACCTAGGCCCACATTTCATTTAAAATAAAATCAAGTTAGACTTAGACCCACTAATTTAATTTTCCTTTAAAAATTGAATAAACTTAAGCTTATATCTTAGAAAGACTAAAAAATAGATTTAAGCTCATTAATTAATAAAATGTATGCCCACTTTTTTTTTTTTCTATTTCACTTGTAAATAAAATATAGATTTAGCTAACTTTTTAATAAAATTAACATAGTTTAGACTTAGGGACAACGCGATCTTGAGTGCATTTTTTACTTGTAATTTTATTGACTAGTTGCCTTTTAGGGTAAATGGATGTTAATTAGGGTTTAATAAAATTGCATGTAATTAGAGGATGAAATAATCATTTATAAAATTATTCTAAATGAACAAAATATTAAGAGAAGTTAGTATTCCGTATCCAGAATCTCCTGGTTGTGGTTCTAATTTTCTTTTAGAGAATCAAGTATCACTAATCAAATTATCCCAGTTATTACCCTGGGTAGCGACTCCTCATCTCCATGCCATGTCTTTGTGACAGTGGTTAGTGTGTTCTCTAAGGCCCTGAGCCTAAACAGTGTTGCAGTTACTAAAATCTTGGACACACGCTAAACCCCGTCGTCTATAGTGGCGACTCCACTGGGGATAAGAGATACTGATTCTAATTGTGTTCTTTAGAATTGTTTTATCGATTATTATTTCATTCTTGCTTTTATTCTGCATGTCCCTACTAAATTGATGGTGTTGGTTTATGATTCCATGATTCCACTAGCTTCATGGAGTTGTATATTGGCTAACCATCACTTTTAGCCTTAACTCGGTTTAAGAGAGATTACTAGGCTCATCTGACCAGAGTTTGTAACCCAAGTCCCTAAGGGGGGTAATCTTCTCTCGAGTTGGTAAAGGATGTTGGGCCCCTCTGACCTTGGCTTGTAACTCAAAGTCCATAATGGAGACCATCTTGCTAAGGGAACCTTAACTTTTCATCGGACCCTAACCACATATAATGGCCTAGTTACTTCCCTTAGGATCTTCACCCAAAGTGCTTGTTTATTTGAATTGCCATGAGGTATTTCTGTTTATAAAAGCCTAGGCCTATACCTTTGAAGCTGATTCAGGCTAATAAGGATTAGGCTAGACCTTTATATTTAGAAATGTTGCTTCTGTGCTTTTTCTTTTAAGAGAGATTTGGCATACGCGTCGGCTCTTAATATCCCCTGTTGATATGAAGGCCAAGACTAAAAATCCTAGGAAAAGAAACTCGCCATTGAACACGTGTGTAGGAGGAAAAAGGTTGGAAGGCTTATACTTGCATGTTGCTTGTTGATTGCTTCTTGATACTTGTTACTTGCTAAGTGTTTTCCTGCTACTTGTTGTATAAATTCATGCATCATGCATACATGCATACATATAGTCCATGCATCATACTAATACCTTATTTTATAGCCATCATAGATTCATTTGGGTCTTCTCGTGTCTAGGGATGAAAAGGTGGCAAATTGACCAGAGTTGATTTAAGTCCGGAGTCTATAGCTCAAGGCATTCTTCATAGACTGGAGAGACTAGAGAGGAGTCCAATTAACCCACTATTCCTAGAAGCTAAATCAGCTTAGACTGAATAGACTAAAATGGAACAACAACTAGAGATGTGGACCTTAGAGGACATTAAGGGAGCTTTGATGGATGACATGAGAGCTATGATGCAAGATGAACTAAGACAGGCTTTGGTTGCAACCAGTTGTTGGACAACCACCTGCTACTATTATTGAACAACCACCTATTGAAGTTTGATGGGAGAGGAGATCTAAGGATTCATTTGAGTCAATGCACCATAACCATGAGCACTACTAAAGCACCATTGTCAGTAGTTGCTAGGCTGTTTGTGTTATCCCTAGAAGGAATGGCCGTGAACTGGTACCATGGGTTAGAAAAATCTGTTAGAACTGACTGGAAAGAACTATGTACTACATTCTTGAAACAATATGATTATAACACTCGATTGGAAGTGTCAATTAGGGATTTGGAGTTGACTAAGCAAAAACTAAATGAGTCCTTTTTTGATTTCTTAACTCATTTCATGAATAAAGCAGGGATGATGAAAAATAAGCTTACTGAGAAGGATTAAGTTAGAATGATAGTTCGTAATGTGTCACCTAATTTGGTCGAGAGGTTACAGATGATGAATCCCAAAACCTTTGTGGATTTGTATGATGATGGGTTACAAGCTGAAGAAATTGAGAGTGAGAAAAAGAAAAATGTTAGAGGCACAAGAACTCAAAACTACCCAATTGGGGGCATACAACAAGGAAGTACTAGCCGAGCTGTAGAGGTGTGTGCAGTTCAGCAACCCCAAAGGTTCTCCAACTTCAACCAACCACTCTCCAAAGTCCTAGAGAGGCTAATCCAAGAAGGCATGCTCTGACCCTTAACCTTTTCCAAACCCATAAATCCAAATCTCCCTGGCTATGATCCAAACGGTTACTGCAAGTTTCATCAAGTAGCTGGCCATTCCATAGATACCTGTATCCGCCTAAAACATAAGATCCAAAACCTGATAGACTCTAGAAAAATCATCGACCCTGAGAAATCCAATTCCAATCCAAACACTAGAAACAACCCTTTCCCAAATTACCAAAATGTTCCACCACTAACCACCATGATGATTAACTCAGGGGTTAGCGAAGAAGAAGTGCTAAGCTCCTTCGAGGACCTTAACCTTATACCCAATAGAGAACCTTTTGGACAATCATAGAGAGGAGTAGAAGACTTATTAGCCTAGCCCTCAAGCAAGTTTGATTACAGAGTATTTTACTCGAAACCAGCCTCTACTGATATCCCTATTGAATCAATTGAGCCCTCAGGTTGGGGAGATGAGTTTGATAATAAGCCAGTAAAAGAAGAGCCTAAAATTCCTGAGTAGTCGCTAAGAGGAGTTGAAGATCTATTGGGATAACCTTCAGGAAAGTTCGATTACAGAGTATTCTATTCTAAACTTGCTTCTATTGACATCCCCATTGAATCAATTGTGCCGACAGGATGGGGTGATGAGTTTAAGGAAGATGAATTCC
The DNA here is from genome assembly GCA_947683625.1 of Mallotus nudiflorus. NCBI lineage: Eukaryota > Viridiplantae > Streptophyta > Magnoliopsida > Malpighiales > Euphorbiaceae > Mallotus > Mallotus nudiflorus. The sequence goes on along the minus strand of CANTUR010000058.1, from coordinate 3,651,671 downwards.
TAACCCCAGAACTGTCCCAAGAAGGGGTTGAAGAGCTGCTAAGCCAACATGGGGACAAGCTGAGGGAGTTGAAGGGAAAAGAAACATGCACAATGGAAGTTTGAAAAAATGGGAAAAGAGAACGAATCATTGAGGCCGTGGACATCTGGTATGATTTTGATGAAGAAAAACCCAATAGAGTTAATGTATGGAGTGATACTCCAAATCTAAATCATACTACCAAAAGCGGGAGGAATTATAGGACAACAGAAAAGCAAAATGAAAGGGTTATAGAAAGGGAAGAAACAGAAGACACAGAAATAAAGGATGGACAAAAAGAGGATATGATCCTGGAACAACTTAAGAAGGCTAAAGTGAGTGTGAGCATCTAGGAATTACTAATGCATTAAGGTAGCCATAAAAGGGCTCTGGTTAAAGCTTTGTCAAACATGAGCATTGAAACAACCGCTACTCCAGAGGCTATGGTAGCAAAGATGACAGAAAAGAAACATGGACTGATAACATTCTCAGATGATGACTTGCCTTTGGAGGGAAGAAATCATAACAAGGTATTATTTATCCGAGCTGAAGTAAAAAGGAAGAGAACCAACTTTGTAATGGTGGATGATGGTTCAACTATAAATGTATGCCCACTAAAGATCCTACCTAATCTGGGTTTGAAAGTAGATGACTTGACGGCTTCAAACCTCATAATCAGAGCTTACAATGACAGTACCAGGAATATAGAGGGAACATTTCAGGCTTTGGTCAAAATAGGACCCGTAATGTCGACTGTTGAATTTACTGTACTAGACATCCTTGTTACTTATGCCCTGCTATTAGGAAGGCCATGGTTTCATGCCCTGGGAGGAGTACCTTCAACAGTGCACCAGAAAATAAAATTCCCTAATGAAGGAGATATCGTGATAATAGAATCTGGAACCAATGCAATTGGGGTAGCCATACTTGATTAACAGAAGCAAGTGTGTGTTTCGCTGAGTTTCTAAGTTACTGGAATATTTGATGAGATGGATCCTAGGGTTGCAAAAATGATGGAAAGCATGAATTATCGATTTGGACAGGGGCTCGGGAAGAATGAACAAGGAAGCCCTAAGCCCCTAAACATTAAAACCCAGGACCATATGAAGGGTTTGGGATATACTGAGGCAGGATCGACTAGTAGAAGAGCAAAGAACAAGGAGAAAGCAAAAAGAAATAAGCCCTTAGGAAGGATTGGACCACTAAGTGAAAATTTCATCAAGCCAGGGGAAGGCAAGTATTATCTGGGCACCAAAGAATCTATTAATGTGGCTGGAAAAGATGTCCTTGGGTTTGAGATCTTCAAGGAGCAAATATGGAAAGCCTAGTGGCCAGCAACAAAGAGGAAGTCATGAAGCAAGTAACTGAAAGGATGGGTGATGATGCTGTTGAGGAGCTGCTGTGTCTGCCGCCTAAGGAGGAACCACCCCAGGACTTAGCTACTATCATTAGTGATAGTTTCATTGATTTTTTATGAAGAAATTGATGTAATAACGTCCGGTCTTTATGCGGACAAAGATGTTGTTTTTTCTATGGTCAATGATATGAATACTGGTTTTGCTTACTTGTGTTATGTGCATCCCGATAGTTTTGTGCATTATAATTTTGATCGGTCATGAATGTTTGACATTAATTCAATTCAATTTGATTCATTTAACATGGGCACAAATGATAATCCAAAGAACATTTCTATATCACATGATGTAACTCCTGAAGAGAGAAAAAATTTTGAGAGAATATTAATAAAAAGAAAGGTAGTATTCACTTGGACTTATGAAGACATGCTAGGTTTGGATAGGGAAATAGCAGAGCATCACATTCCAACTCATCTAGAAACGAAGCCGGTTAAACAGAAATTGTGCAGATTAAGACCAGAATGGACAAAAAAGATAAGGGAGGAAATTGCCAAGCAAATACAGGCTAACTTCCTAGAAGTAGTAAACTACCCTCAATGGCTGGAAAACATAGTACCAGTTCCTAAGAAGGATGGCAAAGTACAAATGTGTGTAGATTTTAGGGATCTGAACAAAGCCTGTCCAAAAGATGACTTCCTGTTACCTCACATTGATGTAATAGTGGATAGCGTTGCAGCAAGTGCAATGTATTCTTTTATGGATGGATTTTTTGGGTACAACCAGATCATGATGGTAGTCATGGATAAGATTAAGACAGCTTTCATCACCGAATAGGGGACCTATTGTTACAAGGTGATGCCTTTTGGACTGAAGAATGCAGGTGCAACTTATAAAAGAGCCTCTACTGCACTTTTCCATGATATGATGCTTAAGGAGGTTAAAGTGCATATGGATGACATGACGGTCAAATCAGAGACAAGAGGAGGACATTTTGAAGCCTTAAACAAGTTCTTAGCCCGAATTGAGAGGTATAACCTAAGACTTAACTAGAAGAAGTGCATTTTTAGGGTTACTTCAGGGAAACTGTTAGGACATATAGTGGGTAGCCCAGGAATTGAAGTGGATCTAGATAAAGTGAAAGTCATCCAGGAAATGCTGGCAACAAAGATAGAGAAAGAAGTAAGAGGATTCCTTGGCAGGTTGTAGTATATTAGCAGGTTTATCATAAAACTCACTAACATTTGTAACCCTATCTTTAAGCTCTTAAGGAAAGATTAGCCAATTAAGTGGAATGATGATTGTCAAAAAGCTTTCAATAAGATCAAGGAGTATCTTATTAATCCACCTATTTTGAAACCACCTAGACAGGGTAAGCCATTGGTTTTGTACTTGGCTTTAGAAGAGGATGTAATGGGGGCAATGTTAGTACAAGAAGGGTCAAATGGAATAGAGCATGCAGTGTACTACTTGAGCAAGAAGTTTTTGCCGTATGAGGAAAAATATGATTTAGTAGAAAAGAGATGTCTGATCATGATTTAGTATATAAGAAAATTGAGGCATTATTTTCAATCTTATAAGGTTCAAGCTGTTTCAAGAATAGACCCTCTAAGGTACTTGTTTCAAGCATCGACTTTAACTAGAAAAATGTCTCGATGGTTGGTACTCTTAACTGAATTTGATATAAAGTACATTACTACAAAGGTAATCAAAGGAAGAGCAGTAGCAGAATTGTTAGCTCAGAATGCAATCAAAGGTGAAGAGCAATGGAATTTAGAGTTTCTAGATGAGAACTTAGCAGTTGTAGAGCACTAGGAGTGGAAACTTTACTTTGACGGAGCTGTAAAAAACAAAGGAGCTAGATTGGGAGTGATTCTTGTTACACCAAAAGGAGAAACCATACCAATGCAAAGAAACTGGATTTCAAGGTCACAAACAATATGGCCGAGTATGAAGCATGTATCTATGGGATTGAGGCAACTGTGGCAACTGGAGCAAAAGATTTATTAATTTATGGAGATTTAATGCTAGTCATCAATCAGGCTAATGAAGAATGGGAGGTAAAAGAGGAAAAGCTGAAGCCTTATATTTGCTATTTGAAAGCCTTAATGAATAATTTCACCAAATGTCTCTTTATCCATCTATCTAGAGACGATAATTAGATGGCAGATGCACTTGCAACACTCTCTTTAATGTGGGATTGTGCAACTAGGTTGGCTATGAAACCTTTAGTGATCATGAAGTCTAGAGCACCATGTTATGGGGGTGAGCAGATTATGAATGTTCAAATAGGGCCTGAAGAAAAGCCTTGGTTTTATAATGTCTAGAAATTCATTGAAAAGAGAATTTATCTAGCTAAAGCGACCTTAAAAGAAAGATATGCTCTTCGTGTTCTTGCACGTAACTATGTAATTCATGATGGGGTATTATACAAAAGAATGTCGAATGGGATAGAGCTCAGGTGTCTTAAAAAGGATGAAGCTGAAGAGGTGATGCAAGTGATTCATGCAGGGGCTTACGGTTCTCATATGAACGGGATGATTCTAGCTAAGAAGATACTCAGATAAGGGTATTACTGGATGACTATAGAAAAGGATTGTATCAGGATAGTAAGACAATGCCATCAGTGTCAGATCCATGGGAATCTTAATCACATGCCTCCAACAGTGCTGAATAGTTTATCATCCCTTTGGCCTTTTGCAGCATGGGGAATTGATATCATAGGAGAAATAAGATCGACAGCATCAAATGGGCATAAATACATAGTAGTGGCAATTGATTACTTTTTAAGATGGGTAGAGGCAGAATCTTTCAACACTCTGAAAGTAAAATAGATGGCACAGTTCATCGAGAAGAGCCTTGTTTGCAGATATGGGGTTCCACATCATGTCGTGATAGATAACGGGTTCAATTTCAAGTAGAAACAACAGAGTTGCTACAAAAGTATGGGATTGAGCACCATAAATGTTCACCTTATTGCCCTCAAGCTAATGGAGCAGTGGAAACGACTAATAAAAATGTTAAGAAAATCCTTTCTAAAATGGTTAAAACCTACAAGGATTGGTCTGAATATCTTCCTTTTGCCTTATGGGGATATAGGACTATAGCTCGAACTGCCACATGCCAAACACCGTTCTCATTGGTATGTGGTTATGAAGCGGTTTTGCCCATAGAAACTAAAATTAAGTCCTTAAGAGTAGTCATGGAAGCTAAAATAATTGAGAATGAATGGGCGCAGAAAAGATATGAACATCTAATATCTCTAGATGAGAAAAGGATGGATGCTTTATTCCACACTTAGATATATCAGAGAAGGATAGCAAGGGTGTTCAATAGGAAGGTTAAGCCTGGGAAGATCAAAGCTGGAGATATGGTGCTAAAATAGTTTAGAGCCGTGGTGTTCGATCCGAGAGGTAAATTTAGACCGAATTAGGAAGGACCATACTTGGTCAAATCGGTCTTACCTAAAGGAGCTGCTAAGATATCAGATCTTGAAGGAAATGAGTTTATGGAACCTGTCAATCTGGATTGCCTCAAGAAGTACTACCTGTAAAAAATATGAATAAAAGTATAATAAAGAAAATAAAGTCCGCTAGCTAGAAAACCTGAAAAGGTTAGTCAGGAAAAAGTTAGGACATTCCCACTGTTTAGAAAACCCGCAAAGGGTTGACAGGCAAAAGTTAGGGAAATAAATAAAAATAATGGTCCCGCTGATTAGAAAACCCGTAAAGGGCTAGTCAGGCAAAAATTAAGGAAATAAAATGTGAGCGAAAAATATTCAGTTAGAAAATCCATGAGGACTAGATGATAACAAGAGTTATGTCATGTGATGTATTAAATGTACTCACTTTAGCCCTATTAATGAATGAAATTGAAATTGAAGTTTTGTTAAACTTTGCATATCCTTCTTTATTATAAAGCATAAGTACTTGAAGGGATAACAAAATATAAGAAAGCCTAAAACTAGCTCTATGAGACCATTCTATCTAGTGATGTCTTTGTTTTTTCCTTTGCGACCCATCATACAAAGCTTGAGTTCTCTTGTACCTAGCAAATCCTGGTGGTTCTGTCTTTTGGATAACAACCCAAGTTTTGTAATCATCATCAATAGTAACATCTGCATCCAGGTGTATGTTCCGTTCAAAGGCTCTACAAGGCCACAAGCTCTTAATCTTATCCAGAGAATCTTGTCTCAAAGGAAAGCCTTCAAAGTCGGTCAAAATAGTAACGATGAACTGAGGGTGACCATATTGATGACAAAGGTGTAAAGGGATAAAAAAGGTAGAGAAGTGCAGCCCAGGAATAGGAACATAGTGCTCATACAACTCAATAGTCATGAACTTGAATCTCCACCAAGGACATACCCATGTGATCTCAGCATCTGAAATCTTCTTCAACTAGTCAACCCATTGGTCCATAGAACATTTGTCCTTCATTCTTAAAAGACAAGATTGTAGCTGATGAGGTTGATAAGTCAAAGGATTAGGGGTACATTAAGCAAGCTCAGCTTTTCTTGTAACCAAATCTAAAAAAAATGATATAAGAATAATAAAATAAAAGCCTGTTAAGTTGAAAACCCAAAAGGGCAGCTTAGGCAAAAGTTAGGGCAAGCTTGCTAAGCTGAAAACTTGAAAGGCTGGCTTAGGCAAAAATTAGGCAAAAAATAAAATAAAAATAAAAATTTTGGCTACACACCTGAAGAAGAAGTAAACTGCCTGAGAAACGGTTATGAATCTTAAAACTGTTGAGCCTAATGATGGTCTCAGCAAGGATAACCAGCATAGGATTAACTCCAAGCTCTACCTATTCCAAGATATTGACAATGCGTGTATCAGCACCACCATGGTGAGAAACTAGCAAAAATTGAGCATATAAATAGAAAGCAACTGTTTTAGTCCAAGAAGTAGTGTTCTTATCTCGAGTCCCACAGACTGTGATCAAAGAAGAAAGATTGATGGTCCCAGGGTTATACGTATACATATAAATATTAGCTGGGGGAAAATCAAAGAATGTAACCAATATGCCAGGAAATTGCATCTCCAAATCAGGAAGGACTATCATAGCAGTCAAGTCTAATGTGCATCCTAGAATAACAATAAACTCTTCAATCATTGGACAAAGCTCTTGCCCATTAAACATGAATATATGGTCCTTGACATCCCAGAAGGTAGAAGTAGTGTGTTAGAGAGTGTTATCAATAGTCAAGTGCTGAAGAGATTTTAGGGATTTGATGTGGAAAGGTTAAAGCTTATTCCAGTCATCACCATTGAGACTTTTAAGAAATTTCTTCATTATTTGAAGAGATGCTTGAGTCATAATGAGGGAAAGAAGATGAGTTCAGGTGGGAAAAGGATTCTGCTAGCAAAGAAAGATATGGATAAGGTGATAGAATTTGAGAAGGATTGGGATAAATAGATAATTGGGAAGATAATCCATTCTTTTAAATGTTTATCTATCCAATATTATCCGTCTTGGAAAAGGATTAATATAAATGGATAATTAATTAAAAAAGATAATGTTCATGAACCATATTTTTTAATTAGTTATTAAAAAAAATCCATTAAAGTGCAAAACACTGTTTCAGTTCTATCTAATAGTGTTTGAGACAGTACAAGAATAAAAATAGCAGTACAATAGGGAGCAGTCAGATACAGACACCTAAAAAGTCAGGAATACAAAAGCTCTAAATCATTCATCTCATGCTTTGGTATCAGGCCATGGGCTCCAGCCTCTGGTAGGGTCATCATGATGATGAGTGTCTAGAGATCTAGCATATGAAGTCCCAGCACTATACGGATCAAAGCCCAAGGCTGGAAGTTGCTAACGAAGCATCTCATTCTCCCACTTTAGACTGTTGGAATAGCTCTACATACATAGAAAACACCATATCATATGCATAATATGCATAAATTTACATTGTCTCAGTGAGGGCGCTTACCCGCCAACTGTCTGTAACCTACATCGAAAATAATCTTTGAGACGAGGCAAGTCCATATAGATATTCTGCCTATGTTCGGGGAATCTGTTTTGTAAAATTTTGTTAATATCAATGTCAAGTGTACAGATCCATACAAGAAATAAAGCAAGCAGACTCACATGAGGAGCATTTGGTGGATAAAAGCTAGGAAGTTGAGCATCACCAAACTGCATCTGTTGCTCAATTGGAGCTTGAACAACGGGAGCCCAGTAGAACATAGACTTGTCTGGAAGAGAGACATCACCAAGCGTAGCACCAATAAAGGCCCCATCGCGACTAGACCCAATTTGCTGAGCAAGATGACCAGGACTAGGTCTGGGCTCAGGGTTCTCAATATTTGGAGCAATCTCAGTCTCCTCATCGGCATCAATAGGAGAGCGAACCTCCTCAAACTATAAAGAGAAGGAGTGAGTCATAGGTTCTAAAAATAAAAGCTAAAATAATATGAAATTACCTCATCATCGTCAATAGGAACATGCTTCAGGAGGCTCTCATGGATAAACTACTGATAATGTTGAGAACGCTCAAGGAAATTTGAGGTAGCATATCCTTATAGTGCATCTCTCAGCTCTAAACCTATAAGATGTGAGCTGCATAGCATAGAGGAGGGGAAATCAGCTGGAATGCGACGTCGAGAAGGGCCAGCAAACCAGTAATACACTTGCTCCCCTAGATACCACATCAGATAGCCATAACCAAAGAGCAGGATCCTCATAGGCTCTAAGCGAGCTGCAGTCGCCATGAAATCATATCGTTGGATGTCTTTAGCACCCTCCAACCAATCAGAGTTTATCTGTAATTTATGTAAATTAAATTAAGTTTCTATTAAACTATAGCATACTAATGATTTTATTTTTCCTTACTAGGTGCCACTCGACAGTGTTTAACTGATCACGGTACATCTGCAAAGTGTTCCTGGTACTAGCAAGGTGAGAAGAACCCCATCTCATCATCAGAGGAAAGGTCCTATTAGAATTGATAGCATTAAAGCCTCGAATCAGCCCGATCTCTATGCTCCAGATCTAAAAAAAGAGAACACATCAGAAAAAGCAAAGAAGAGAAAAACTCTAGAGATCAAATGAAGGAGAACATACATGCAAGACATGCCAAAAGCCACACATCATGACAGCACCTTTACAGACAGTGTACAGTCTATAATAAATATAAGCAAGTGTAGTAGATCCCCAATCTAATATGACAACTCGATCCAAGTCACGAAGTGGACCCAATAGAGCAATACTGGCCTCATGACTAGTCTCACAAAAGAGGGTCATGCCTAATAATATCAAGAGGAAACACCTCACCTTATGAATAATGTAATGAGGAGTCGAAGTAGGAAGGCATCTAAATCCCTCAACTAATGATGAAAGAAGAACGTTCTTCCGATTCTTCCATAATGGGGCAAACTCGACCAAGTCTCGCATGTACTGACTTCGTGCATGCTCTGGAAGACTATAATAGCTAATGTCAAATGGAAATGGGGATCCCCCAAAGGCAATCCCAGTGATAGCAGAAAAGCTCATAGGTGAAATGGTCAGCTCACCCATACGAGTATGAAAAGTGTGGGTAGTATCCATCCATCGCTCGATCAAAGCAAATAAAGAATAACGGTCAGATCGGCCTCAAACAATCGGAAGTGCCACGATGAAATGCCTAAATTCAAAAGCCCAAATTAGATGTGTCACCTATTCCGGCAGTCCATGAAACAATTCTCGGGCTAGATTGAAATAGCCCGTGAACTTCATCGGACGCTATTTTGATTTCAAAAAGAAAATAATAATTAATTAATTGAAAGAGTAATTAATTAATCAAAGAACTTAAAATGAAGGATTTGATTAGTTAATTAATTAATTAATTAATTGCCTTAAAAAAAATTTTCGATCGGCATTAACCTGGTCGATCGAAAATCTAAAATTCTGACCAGAATTCCAAACATCTGATCCTCCATTCTGACAACCCGGGAGTCAAATTTCATATTTTCAGAGTTAATTTCAATTTATCATGCATTTTAATATTAATTTCTGACTAATATACATGTCAATGTCAATTTCTACTCTGTAACTAACTCTAATTACTGATTATACAGGTAATATTTTTGTAGAAATAAATAGAAGCAAGAAAAGTTACCTCATTACCCACATCTCTGCACCTGTGGGTATGTAAATGAGTCAAGGGAAAGATAGCTGAGTCTTCTCGAAGTTCCAGATTATTCTGAGGGAAACAAAGAGGCAGAATCCTCTGACAGAAATGAGGAGGCCATAGGATCAGATGGATTGCAAATCGGACAAAAAATGGTAAAGAATAAGAAGAGAAGTGAAGTGATTGACAAAAGGGAAAGAATATATAAAATAGAGAATATCCATTTTAATCCTTTCAATTTATTTACTTTTGATCTATCTTTTCTTTCTTGCAATTCAGTCCATAATTGCATTCTGATGAGGAACATGTTCCTAATTAAATCATGATATTCATCAAATTAATAATTCATTGAATTATTAAGACTGCATAATCAATCTGTGATCCTGAATCTTCTGTCAAATACAAAATACAGAATATAGAACAAGATTACAGAACTCATTTTTTGCATTTTACATGCATGATTTCAATCAAAGGTTTCATATGCTGCACAATAGCTATGATATGAATTTCAAATCATTATGTTATGTGCTGCACAGTAGTCATAGCCTTCATTATGTTATGTACTGCATAGCAGTTATGACATAAACTTTCAAATTCCTCATTTCTAGACATTCCACATGAACTATAGCAAGTTTTCAATTCAATTACACTAGACGTCCCACAGGGAATATAGTGTGCATCGTTAGACATCCCACAGGGAATATAATGAAATTCAATTCAATTACACTAGACGTCCCATAGGGAATATAGTGTGCATCGTTAGACATCCCATAGGGAATATAATGAAATTCAATTCAATTACACTAGACATCCCACAAGGAATATAGTGTGCATTGTTAGACATCCCTCAGGGAATATAATGAAATTCAATTCAACTACACTAGACGTCCCACAGGGAATATAGTGTGCATTGTTAGATGTCCTACAGGGAATATAACAAAATTCATCATTGCTAGATGTTCCATAGGAACTATAGCAAATTTCAATTCATCTACACTAGACGTCCCACAGGGAATATAGTGTGCATCATTAGACGTCCTATAAGGAATATAATGAAATTCGTCATTGCTAGACGTTCCACAAGAACTGTAGCAAGTTTTCAACTTATCATCGCTAAATGTCCCATAGGGAATATAGCAAAACTCATTTTGCACAAAAGTCCACTAAATGTTCCATAGGAAATATAGTGTGACTTATCAAACACTACACCCTCAAAAATTTGAGCATCAATCTATCACTTAGGATACAATCGAGTTTCCTAATTTCTTTCTTTTGAAATTGTGTGCTTCTTTTACTTTGCCGCAATTTTTCAAGCAAATAGCGACAAAGGGAGGCAACTGTAAGCACCCAATTTTAGGATGCAATTGTGCACAACTGTGACATAAGCCCCTATGATGAAATTTATTCAAAAATTGAACTTGGTTGTTGATTTTCTGGACTTTAACGACTAAATTGCAACATTTTTTAGGGTTTGATTGCAAATAAGTCAAATTTTCAAGGGTCTTTTGGTAATTAAAAGTTAAAAAAAAGTGTTTTAGGATCGGCATTAGTGTAATGCTGATCGGTATTACACAATGCTGATAGGCATTGTACAATGCCAATCGGCATTGCACAGTGCCGATGCGCAATAATTCTATTTTTTTTATTTTTTCGCGTATTTTTCCTTAATTTTATCAATTTTTTCAGTGTTTTGATTGGTTGAAAAATTCAAATTTTATATGATAAGATTTTTTAAGAAAGACGTAGAAGATATTTTTGAAATAAAAACAAACGTTATTTGATCTGATTAGATAAGTCTGTTCCTCCTTTGGAGGAAGTTCAGTACGCGCAGACTCTACATTTAAAAGTAGAGTCTGCATGCATGCGAGAGAGGGGCTTGGCTAGAGAGGCTGGGTGGAAGGACTTTTTTGTGAAAGATTTTTTTTACACAGAGGGAAGATAGAAAAAACTTTGATTTCCTTTGTTCTTTAAAAAAACCCTAATTTTTGCAGTTCATTTAAGGAAGACGATACAACAATTTTTTAGTCTCAGTCCATAATCAAATCAACACTGAGTCAATTTCATCAGTGAAAATCCTAATTTGAGGGGCCGAAAAAGGGCATATGCACAACATTCATTTTTTCTTTCTTCTCTTCTGTGATTTCTATTCATTTCATTAATTGTTTTATTATTTAATTTCACTACTAATTTGATTGCTTTTCTTTGTTTTTTTTTTGTTTTGATGTCCGTATGTGGATTGAGGAGGAGGATACTGCCTGTGTTTAATTGAACAGAAGATCCATGGAGGATGAACCTGTACTGTTTTTAATAATAGTTCTTAGGATTTTAATTTTAATTTTTCATTTTGGTATCTTATGTAGTTTATTCTTTAATTCATGGGTGTATAATTATTTAATTTTAATTTTGTACGTAGTTTGTAATAGCCCCAGTAGTGGGAATAGTGAAAGATTTAAATTTCTACCCTTTAAAATTAATTAGTAATTAGGTTTAATTGGGTAAAAATTAATTAAAATTAATGGTGGCTTTAGTTAATTAGGGGTTTTATGTAATTAAATTAGGTTTTTTTTTTAGAAATCATATATGAATGTGTGTTTGATTTAATTTTGTTATGTTTGTTATGTTTTTTTTAATGTTTTTTGGACTTTTTTACGTTTGTTTTCGGGCCCCAAGCCCACGTTTAGGTCTAACCCACTTAATAAATAGGCTTAAAAAATGATTTAGGTTTTTTTTAAATAATTAAAATCAATTTAGGCTCATTAGATTAATTAGATTTTAGGCCCATTTAGTTAATTAAAACTTGTCTAGACTTAGCTCAACCCATTTAATTGCATTTCTTTTAAAATAAATAGACCTAGGCCCACATTTCACTTAAAATAAAACCAAGTTAGACTTAGGCCCACTAGTTTAATTTTCCTTTAAAAATTGAATAGACTTAAGCTCATATCTCAGAAACACTAAAAAATAGATTTAAGCTCATTAATTAATAAAATGTAGGCCCACTTTTTTTTTTTTCTATTTCACTTGTAAATAAAATGTAGATTTAGCTAACTTTTTAATAAAATTAACATAGTTTAGACTTAGGGATAGCGTGATATTGAGTGCATTTTTTATTTGTAATTTTATTGACTTGTTGTCTTTTTGGGTAGATGGATGTTAATTAGGGTTTAATAAAATTGCATACAATTAGAGAATAAAATAATCATTTATAAAATTATTCTAAATGAACATGAGACTAAGAGAAGTTAGTATTCCGTATCCAAAATCTCCTAGTTGTGGTGCTAATTTTCTTTTAGAGAATCGAGTACCACCAATCAATTTATCCCAATTATCTAGGGTGGCGACTCCTCATATCCACGCCATGTCTTTGTGACAGTGGTTAGTGTGTTCTCTAAGGCCCTGAGCCTAAACAATGTCACGGTTGCTAAAATCTTGGACACACGCTAAACCCCGTCGTCTACAGTACCATCCTTCTTCTTCAAAAACAAAACTGGTGCTCCTTAAGGTGATACACTAGGTCTAATGTAACCTTTATCAAGTAATTCTTGCAACTGCACCTTTAATTCTTTTAATTCTGTTGGAGCTATTCTATATGGAGCTTGAGAAATAAAAGTTATCCTTGGCTGTAAATCAATACTTAACTCAATCTCTATATCAGGTGACAAACCTAGAAGATCTTCTAGAAATACATTTGTAAAGTTATTTACTATAGGAAGACTATCAAGTTTTTACCCCTCTTTTTCAATGTCAATAACATATGCCGAGAATGCTTTACACCCTTTTCTCATTATTTTTCTAGTTGTGAGCACTGAAACCATACTATAATGTTCTAAACCCTTCTCACCACTAAACGTTATTTTACTACCCATAGAAATATGGAACTCTACTTTCTTCTTATAGTAATCAATTATTGCCTAGTATTTGGTCAAGAAATCCATGCCAATAATCACATCAAACATTTATAATGGCAATGGCACTAAGTCTGCTTCTAATTTTTGACCCCCAAATTCTAGCTCACATCCTCGATAAAAATGTCTACAAACTACTGATTCACTTACTGGCATATTTACAACCAAACCCTAGTCCATCACACTCTTTTCTTTTGGTATGTATAATGTGAAAGATAATGTAATGAATGAATGAGTTACACCCGAATCAATTAAAGTATAAGCATTCATACCAAAGATAATTAACCTACCAAAAATAACATCATATGATGATGCTGCCTTTTATTGTGTCATAGCAAAGACCCTAGGTTACACTGAAGGTCTCTTTATTAGTACAGGATGAGTAGGTTGTATCGATATGGATGCACCATCCTCTTGACTAACACTGTCTCCTAAACCTCTACTAAAACCAGAAGTCCTACCTACTCTACCAACTATGCTCTGGACTCCTCTACCCATATTGGTGCTAAACTGTGCAAAATTAGGATAGTCCTTTCTAATGTGTCCGAATCCACTACATTTGAAACACTGAATAGTCCTCTTCTTACAATCTCCTCCCTTGTGAACACGACCACAAATAGTACAAGGTGTAGTCCTTTTAAATGAATGACCCGCACTAACCATAGGTTGTCTCACTGAGCTCTAACTAAATTGAGAAGACTATGGTCTATTAGTGCCTGACCAAGTCCAAGGCCCTCTATTGCCTCTGAATCCTCCTATCTTTGGCCTTTATTGATATGTACCAATTCCCTTATTGAATCCTTTTTGCCTCCCTACCCAAATTGGAGCCTTTGACTTGCCCTCTTGCTCTATTTCCTCTCTCAGCTTCTCTTTCTCTATTGCTTTCTCAACCTAGCCCTTAAAATTATGGCCTTTATATAGTGATAATTCATTCTTTAACACAGTTTTCATGCCCTCTTTAAATCTGTAACACTTTTGAGCTTGAGTTAGAGATATATCTAAAGCATACTTATATAACTCTTCAAATTTATCCACATATTCTTGAACTGACATTGCCCCTTATTTCAAAGTAATGAATTCATTCTGCCTTTATGCATCTATCAGGTATTCCTTATAAAACTCAGTCTTGAATATATCCTAAGTTAATTAACCTCTATGTAACAATCTAACTCGAGAAAACCAAGCATCTACCATATCATGTAAAAGGCCATACACATTGTCAATTTTATGTGCCTTAGTTAATGCAAGAGTATTAAATGCTTTCTCGGTAGCTCTCAACCATTTATCTGCCTCCCAAGAATCAACTAAACCATGAAATTCAAATGCTTTACATTTCTTAACATGTTCAATTATATCACCAGGCCTTCTCCTCTATTCTTAGGCTACTAAAGTAGCAACAATAGTCTTTGCAAGTATTATGGAATCAAGCTACAATACAGGTACAACATGGGGTGGGGGAGGTGGAGGTTGTTCAATAATAGGGGTCCTAGCCTCAGACTCTATCTTGGATTAGCACTACCCCTAGACTTGGCCCTATCACTACCCCGTTGGCTAACTCTCCCTCGTTTAGGTGGCCTACCATGGTTCATTCTTAGTGGCATCCTATAAATATAACAAAAATATTTTTAGAATTTCATCAAACTAAAATAAAAGCATAGTTTAAAGGACCATTTAACAAACCTCTAATACTAAAATTGTCACACCTCATCTCACAAAGCTCGAGATGGACATTTAAAACTATTACCAAATAATTTTCTCAGTTTAAATAATTTTTTTATTATAATATCCTTATAATTTGTAAGAGGATTCAAAATTTATATCTTATAAAATTTTAGTGTTATACATATATTATATTTAAAGAATAAAAACTTTTAAAGTATTATGTATTTTTTAATAGTGAAGCACTATTTATCAATAGTAAAAATACAAAATATAATAAAATACATACAAAATATTTGGATAACATAGATATTACATTTTGAAATATGGCTTAACCACCAATATTCTACAACACTTATACAAAAAATAAATAATAAATAAAAGGAAGGACTACTCTAACGAGGATTGTTGGCCAACCTTATTTTGGACTTCTATCCACACTCACTCAACTCGATTCACCAACTATCAAGCCCAAATATCTGAAAAAATTTATAAAATAGAGTAAAATGAGTATAAAAATACTCAATGAATAGAAGTTACAAGCAGAAAATAGTTTAGCTAAATTAAATATAATGAACATCTCAAATTAAAAATACTAAAACATTAATAATCAAATTATCATTCACTCAAAATGTCCTATTCAATCTTGCTTTTAAATATACTATTCATTTGTATTAACCATCCTTATAATAAGCATCATAACCTAACCAAAATATACAGGCCATCACAAACCCACTTTTTAGGCACACTTGAAGGCTAACCCTTCAGCTACATTAGCATGGAATGATACTTCTTCCTTCACGGTCCTGCAATTAAGTGTCATGTTGTTTATTGTGTAATAACAACCAACACAATCTCAAATGTGCATATATCACCTCAGCACATTCATTAATCTTATATAGGATGGTAATATGCAAAATTTATACCATTTCCTCCAAATAATCAATCAAAATAACATTATTGTCTTTATGGTTCAATAAGCATTCAAAATTAAACAATCTTTATTATAGTTCAAAGAAGTGAAATCAGGTTGAGCATAAGCTCATTTTAATCACAAAGTAAAAAATGGATATCAATTCATATCTCCAAACAAAGCATATAGAAATAACATATTTAATTAATATAATTGAAACCTTTAAAGCTTAAAACTTAAACATGTAATTCAAGTGGCATATGGTTGAATTGAAACCATTTAAATACATCATTTTAGGTCCATAAAAAACATTAAAAATATCATTTCTCTACTAATATAAATAGATTTTAAAGACTTAAACATCTACTCACCAAACAGCCTATACACACACAAATCCGGTTCACCAAATTTGATTAATTTTCACCTGCACTTCCTTTGCCTTTTCCAGCAGCTAACATAAGCAAATTCATTTATAAATTATCAATATAACAATATCATATATTGAACTAATGCAGCCCCTAAACTATATGCAAAATATGCAAATTAACTTAACTCTATAAACCAGCCTTATTATCTCTACAAGGGCTATTTTCAGGCCTATATTAGAAAAATTGTTTTGACATGTAGAAGAATAATTTTAACCTTAAATTTTTACCAAAATTAGTTATTTATGTCTAATAACTTAAATAAAATTTTCACTTCTATTTAATAAACACAAATAGGATTATAAAGGTTGAATTACAAGCAACTCAATTACTTAGACAGATTGAGTAATAAAAAGTACAAGTTTATTATACCAATATTCCATCATAATCAGCTCTGGATCAAAACTTAAAAGTTTTAGAGAAATATTTTGAGTTTTCTTATAATCAAATTCCAAGTTTAATTTTAATTTTTCTTGCTTAAGATATATGAAATGGATTTATACTAGTTTTAACTCAAACTCTATAAATCTGATTCACATAATCAAAATCACTACTTTCAGAGCTGAATTTTTAAAAAATTTTGGAAATTATAGAAAAGGAATTTTGAGATGAAATTTTAATCAATCTTAGATATATATGTCTAGAATATTCCATAAAAATTTTTCTTCAATTGGATAACCACAAAGAAATCTATAAGGGTTGTATTATAATCAACTCAAAGAATCTGATAGATTGAGAATTAAAATATTTCCTCTGATTACACTAACATAAAGATTGATTCAATCAAGCTCAAAGATAAAAAGTTTTAGAAAACTCTTTAAAATTTCCATGGCATCAAATAAAACTCAATTTAGAACTCTTTATCTCAAGTTACAATTAAAATACCAAGACTGAAAAATCAACAAAAATTAGCCCGAGAACTGTTGTATATGAACCTTAATTGAAATCAACCAAAACACCTAAATTACTTACCAAATAAATTAGAGAAGACTTTTAGGATGAAATTTCTAGCTTGAAAATTATTTTTAATCATCAAATTTCACTTACAAATCAAGCCTAAACTTGATGAATTCAAGCAGCCCCTGTAGTTTCTCTCTTTCTTTTTCTTCTTTTCTTTTCTTTCCTTAGTAGAAAAAATGGCTGCACCAAGTGACCATAGGAAGATGATAGCCCTAAAATGGATATGTCAACTTGCAAAATATCCATTTATATTCTTAATGAAATGGCTTTACTTCATATTCATCCTCAAGCTTTCAACTGATTCCTCATATCTTACTAACATTTAAATTCTTATCATTTACTTCATTTCAACTCCATACCTCTTTTATTCTCAATATTTTATTCATTTTAAGTGTCATCAAAATTCAAAAATCACACTCTCTGATTGAGTACAAGTTACAACTTAACCTAATACATTAGTCTAACTATATATATACTAGCTTATACTTATATTCTATCAACATATATGTAAATGTAATGCAAAAATGAATGTAAATGTACTTATAATTATGGTACGGGTGTGACATCTTGGATGGGATATCACATGCTTTAGGTAATTTCTCTACTATAAAGTTTACATTTATTTCTAGATTAAAGAATAATGTTGCCAATAAATTAGCTTATAGGGCCAGGTCTAGAATATCTTATGAAATCTTATTTGATTCCTTTCCTTACTGTGTCAATGATGCAATTCAAGAGGATTTGTACCTCTTTTCTTGATTAATGGAAGTTGAAAGAGTCTTAGAGGGGGGGGGGGGGAGGGGTGAATAGGACTATTGAACAAAAATTGAAAATTAAAAGGTTTGAACAAGAATTAAAAGAATTATTAGGAAGGAAGAATGAAGAGCACAATGATTTAAGGAGTTCGGATTCAACAACAATCCTACGTCTCCACCTAACTTATCCCCAAGTGAGGATTTTTAATCATCCATAACCTTATTCACAATATTGAGATTATATAAGAGTTTTATGGCTCACTCTTATAACCTTATAACTTGAGTTTTCTAGGATCACTCAAAAATAAAATTACAAATGTTTTTAAGGCTTACACTAAAACTAAAATCCTAAGAGTTTTAATGGCTAAACACTTAAACTAATTCATTTAGAATAAAATCTCACTTCCTATTTTCTAAACCCAAAAAATAGAAGAATAAAAATTTATATTCTAACACTCACCAACTCTCACAAGACTATACAACAATAAGAATGAATTTTTGAAAGAGTTTTGATAGTGTAATTGAATGCTTGAATGTATAAATATAAATGAGCAAGTTTCTTTTTTTAAAACAATTTTCAAAGTTCATATTTATACTTGAGCAATCTAATTATAACTGTTGGAAGCAATGATTTCATTCCCAACATAAATCAAGTCCATTTGAATGAAAATTTGGACTTTTGAGCTGCATTTTGTCAGGTCCCGATAGGGATATCATCCATTTCAATTAGGACTAACACTAAATAGTCTTTAGGAGTTGTTATATTTAAAAATGTGCCTTGATCATGATCGAGATATTATAGTCTCAATTAGAACTACCCTGTCCCAATCGGGACATGAGATCGAGATAGGTACTGTCCTTCTTGTGTTTTTGCTTTTCTTTTGGTCCCACTTGAGACTACTTTGGTCCCGATCGGGACTACAACACAAATTGTGCAATTTAGTCCCTATTATGAGTCTGGTTAAGATAGTACTTGCAATGGTTTTTTAGAATTATTTTCTTTGATATTTCATTATTATTTTGACTTCCAAATTGTTCCTAACTTATACACACTTAAAGCAAACACATTAGTTGCTTAAAATTAAGTTTGTCAAAATCAAAATCAAGATTGCTAACTTGCTAAGGTCAACATTCTCCCCCTTTTTTTCTACAAACTTATTTTGAGTTTGATAAAAAAAAATATAATGTAGATTGATAAAAATTTGTGATAATAATGAATATATGAGATGAAAATAAATATATTTCTTTATTTCTCTCCCTATGAATATGGACATGATAAGAAATATAAATTTTTATTCTAAATAACAAAAAGAAATATCATGACAAAAATTATGGTCTTCCAAGGCATAAAAAGAATATTTGATAATGTGAAGGAAATAATTTCAAACATATATAATGCATCACAAAATAGTACAAACATGATCATTTAGAGCTTAGCTAGTTAATTGATCATGTAGCACTTAGCATATTACAATTATGAACATTAAGCACAGATATCACATTGTTTTTTTCTCCCCCTTTGTTAAACAATAGAGGAAACAAAACACCATGAACCAAAACAATGAAAATGCAAAGATACATAAAATCTTTATGAAATTAAAATGTAATTTAAGCAAATTTTGTCCCTCTAAATCAATGAGAAAAAAATTGATATTAAGGACACACTATTACATAGTTATGTCACTTACACAAACACATCTTTAAAAGAAAATTCTTTTTAAAGTAATTAACTAAGTATACATGCAAACTCAACTAATATTTCCTTTTAAATATCAAAACAATTCCTAAGAGAAAATTTTCTTTACATGAATGCATTTTGGATGTATATATAAAAAAAATAAATATTAAAAGTATAAAGCATAATATAGGTTAATCACATTATTAAACATGTAATTCAAACTCAAATATTTCTCCCCCTTTATAAAAATGAAAAAGAATAAACTCAAATAAACACTTTCAATTAAAAAGAAAATTTTCATTAATAATAAAAAGATGTAATACAAAGATAAGATACTGAAAAGAAACAAAAAATAAACAAAACATAAACTAAAAATAAAACAAATGGAAAACATAAATAAAATCTATTCTTGAGGAGGCAAAGGATGAGGAGGATATGTTCATGGGTAGCCTTGTTGCTCATAAATATGATGAACATCATGTTGAAGATGAGTAATATTATCATCAATTTGATTAAAACACATATTAAAATTAGATTTAACTTCATCAAAGCGTGCATTGAAGTTAGATTCCAATAGGGACATGCGCTAAAAAATTTGGCCAACCCAAGAAGGTTCATCCTCTGGAGCTTGAGTGCCTTGACTTGAGGTTCCTTCACTTCTTGTTCACTTTCTTAGAGGGGTAACATGAGGTTGAGGGTCTTGTTCTTCTTCCCCTTAACCTTTTTGTTCTTCTAATTCCTAAAATATAGCCTCTATGTTTTCACTAGCTCTAAGATCATGTTTCCAAATCCAAAATCCATTGATAAAATGAATTGCTTGGAGTTTCTAATGAAATTAGTATCAAGAAATAAGGGTTTAGTAGAGGGTAGAGAGTCAAGATTAATGTTGTGAAATTTAGCTAATTTGTGACAATCCCACCGATACAAATTGCGCCAGTTTGACTATCACTAATTAGCCAAATTCTCCATTGTAAAAATCTTCCTAAAGAAATATTCTCATTGTGATAAAGACAATAAAGAATAAAAAGATCATCAAGAGTAATTGCTTTATTAGAAAGAGCTCAACCATTAATGGAATAAGTGATAAAGCAATGAACATACCAAAGTGCATTGGATTTGAAGAAGGAGGCTTTGGTGTGTCTTACAGAGAATTCAAGAGCATTGGGAGCTTTGATTTAATTCGAATAAGAGGAGGCAATCCAATGAGGGTTAAATTGAATATATCCCTCTTGAGAGAATCCAAAAAGAGTATTAAACTTTTGATAATTCATGAAGTGATCTCTCTCACTCAATTTAAATCTCATGGAAAAAGAAGGATTACCCTTATCAAATTTGGCAGAACGAAGAGTAAAAGATGAAAGAAACTCAATGATAAGATATGGGTAAGAAGGAAAAGGAGAAAAGGCAAAATCACAAAATCCCACTTTTGAGGAGAAGATCTTGAACTTCATCAAAGCATCCTATGGCCTTGAGTGTTGGTTCATGCATAAAATGTGAGGGAATGAAAGCCCTTTTTTAGATTAGAAACATCCTCTTCTTAATTTCTTAAGAAGAATAAGAAAAAGGGGAGTGAGTTCTCTTAGGTTTATCCTTCTTAGAAGGAGGAGGAGCTTGAGAAGATGAGGGAGCTTTGTGTGGTTTCTTTGAAGCCATGAGGAGAGAATAGATGAAAAAATTATAGATGAAGAAAAGATTTATTTTAAGATGAACAAAATCAATTAGGAATAGAGTGGTATTTATAGGCCTGAGATTAGGGTTGGAAATAGTGTAGAATTTTAATTTTAATTGAATATGAACCTAAAAAATTCATTCCTAATTTTAATTAATAAGTCAAAAAGGTGAAATTTTTTTGATTTCCTAATGATGTTAAGAGCTACGTCCCGATCGGGACATGCTCCCATCCCGATCAGGACATCCGTTTAGGATGAGTTCTATGTAAAAACATATAATTTAAATATCATGTCCCGATCAGTTTTGAGCGGGACTAGGGTCCTATTTAGAAAATTTTGAGAAAATTATTCAATTAGGTCCAGATTTTCTTACAAATAAGTCCTTGCAAAATTAATTTGCATAAATTAGACTAAATTGACCATTTTTTAAAGAGATAAATGAATAAATGAAATAGACTCATTTAGGGAAAGATATATTTTGCCAAAAAAAGAATTAAAATAATTAATTTAGCGAAATTTTCATAAATTAATTATTAATTTTGAAAAATAGAAAAAAATAAATCAATTAAACATGTATCATATACCAAAAGTAAATATAAAAGAAACATAAATGTTTATCAAAATCAAGATAAACTAGAACCGTCAATCATGTCAAGTTCATGTTTAATGAAGTTCAATCTCTCTTTATTGAAAGGTTTGGTGAAGATATCAACAAGTTGATTATTTGTATTAACAAAATCAAATGAGATATCACCAAATTGAACATGATCACGCAAAAAATGATGCTGAATGTCTATATGCTTAGTTCTAGAATATTGAATGGGATTCTTGCTAAGGTTAATAGCACTTTTATTCTCACATTTGATGGGAATATGATCAAGTTTTGTACCATAGTACATCAATTGTTATTTTTACAATAAGACTTGTGAACAATAGAGACTTGCTGTAATTTATTCAGCTTCAGTAGTGGATAAGGCAACAAAAACTTATTTGTTGCTAAACGAAGAAATTAAACATTGTCCTCCTAAAAACTAACACGTTCCAGAAGTGAACTTTTTATCTAGTAAACTACCAGCACAATCATCCAAATAGCTAATTAAGTCAAATGAAGAACTCCTAGGATACCAAAGTCCTAAATGCATTGTAGCATAAAGATATTTCAAAATTCTTTTGATAGTATTCAGATAAGACTCTCTAGGACTTGATTGAAATCTAGCACATAAGCAAGTAACAAGCATAATATTAGGTCTACTAACAGTTAAATAAATAAGGGATCTGATCACACCTCTAAATTGCTTTTCATCAATCAGTTTGCTATTCTCATCTTTCTTAAGTTTGGTTACAGTTCTCATTATAGTTTTGCTTGTCTTAGTTCCATTCATTCCAAACTTTTTGAGAATGTCTTATACATACTGTAGATGGCGGGGTTTAGCGCGCGTCTAAGATTTTAGCAACCAAGACACTATTTGAGCTCAGGGCTCTAGATAACACACTAACCACTGTCACAAAGACATGGTGCAGAGATGAGGAGTCGCCACCTAGGGTAATAACTAGGATAAATCGAAAAGGTGGTACTCGATTCCCTAAAAGAAAGCTAGCACCACAACCAGGAGATTCTAGATACAGAATACCAACTTCTTTCAGTCTTGTGTTCATTTAGAATTACTTCATGAATTATTATCTTATTCTCTATTTACATGCAATTTCATATAAACCATAAAAAAAATAATCAACTTTAAGGCAAACTAGTCATGAAATATACAAGTAAATAATGCATCCAATAAATTACATAATCTCTAAGTTAGTCTAATCTACATGGATTTTAAATAAATGAGCTAAAGACTATATATTTTAAATTATAAGTGAACCTAAAGACCTAATTCCTTTTGATTTAAATTAAATGAACCTAAGTGTACTAATTTTAAAAATATAAGCTTAAATATACAAATTATGGAATATTTAAATTAATAGGCCTAATTCTATAGGTTTTAATTAAATAGTGATCTTAAATCTATAAATTATGAAAAAAAGCTTAAATTAAGTGGGCTAAGTCTAAATTAATTAAATTAAATTAAGTGGGCCTATGTCTAATTAACTAAATGGGTTTGAGGATATTTGTAACCTAAAATCTAATTAATGATGGGCCTAAAGGTATATTTTAATTAATTGAACCTAATTAATTATTAAGTGAAATTAGCTAAAAGAAAATAACCTAAACTTAAATAAATAAATCAAGACCTAAAATGGGCCTAAGGCCCCAAAAAAAACATAAAAATAATAAATAAGCCCAAAAACAAATAAAAACCTTAAAAAATTAAATAAGATCAAACAAATAATTAAATTAATCCTTACTAAAACCCTAATTTTATTATCAAGCAACCTAAATTAATCTACTTCCTCCATTTATTTTAAATAATTACCTAATTGAAACCTATTTTTACTAACCAATTTAATTAAAATAAACATGCAACCACACACATAATTTCACTACTCCCATTATTAGGGCTATTACATTAATTCATAAAAAAAGTTAATAAAATAAAAATAAAGCAATAAATAAAATAAAGTAAAGTCTCTATGAGGCTTTATCCATGGTTTTCCATGGACTTCCCATGAATTCATCCCTCCAATATGATCACCATGCGTTTTCCTCCCTAATCACCATAAAAAAATAAAATAAAATAAAATTATGATTAATGAATAAATTATAATAATAACTCGAAAGAATAAAAATAATCAATAATGTCAAAAAGAAATAAATAAAAAATAGAATAAGAAGAAGATGATGATGCTTATAAGTGATTTGGGGTACTCCTCAAATTTGTAATTTACCGTTGTTGCAAGTCTTTGAATCTTCTTCTTCAAAAATTCTCCAAGGATTTTGAATTAATTGATAAACCAAAAGGAATTTTTATAGAAAAATAACTCACCAGAAAAAGAATTAAGAAAGCTCTTTTTAAGAATCAATAATGGATAACAATTGTTGATTATAAATGCACGAAAACCCAAAAGCTTAAAAATATATTGCTACCTCCTCTTTTTTTTTCTTCTTTTCCTCCCCCTCCTCTTTATATAGTGGAAAAAAGAACTAAAACACCTAGCTTCCTAATGTGAATCTAATTCCTCAAAATATAAGATTAATACTTAAAATTATATTTAGGAATTTTAGACGAATTAGGAATAAGTTAAAAACCAATTAGGAATTTTAGACTTATTAGGATTGAGTTAAAAGACAAAAAATAGAGACAGAAGAATTAAATTTTGACCGGGATTGTGTAATTCCGATCAAAATTACACAACACCAATCAAAATTGGTGTAATTCTGACCAGAATTACATAATTCCGGTCAGAATTATGGAATTCCGATAGGTTTTTTTAACATTTAATTATAAAAAGACCCCTAGAAGAATTTAAGTTTTGCAATTAGGTCCTAAAAAATATTGCAATTAGGTCCTAAAAAATATTGCAATTCAGTCCTTGAAAACACTAAATCCTTCCCTCAAAAGATGCATTTAGACCCTTAGAATTTTAAAGCTTAAGTTTCGAAGACCTATTCATGATATTTTCATCATTGGAGTTCTTTGTCACATCCATAACACATCATCCCAAAATTGGGCATCTACAGTTACCCCCCTTTGTCATTTTTTGCTTGACAAATTACGGTTAAGTAAAATAAGACCCAATTTCTAAATTGAAAGTTAGGATACTTACTTGCACTCCTTGAAGCTTCTACTTGTGAATTTGCTATACTCGGACATACAACATTTCAAATGACATACCATACTCGGTCGTATGATATTGATTATACTCGGTCGTATAACCTTAGGTGAAAGAAACACATTGTACTCAGTCATACAATGTTGACTATACTCGGACATATAGCATTAAATTGAAAAATTACATCATACTCGATCGTATGATGCCGATTATACTCGGTCATATAATCATTTGGAAACATATTGTACTCGGTCGTACAATGTTGACTACACTCGGTCGTATAGTCTAATTTGAAGGAAACATCATACTCGATCGTATGATGTTGATTATACTTAGTCATAATCAATTGAAGATACATTGCACTCAGTCGTATAGTCTGAGTTGAAAAGAAACATCACACTCGGTCATATGATGCTGATTATACTCGGTAGTATAATCTATTGGAAAAGAAAACATCATACTCAGTCGTGTGATGCCAATTATACTCGATCATATAATCGATTAGAAATACATTGCACTCAGTCATACAATGCCGACTATACTCGATCGTATAGTCTGATTTGAAAAGAAACATCACACTCTATCGTATGATGCTGATTATACTCGGTCGTATAATCAATTGAAGATACATTGCACTTGGTCGTACAATGATGACTACACTCGGTCGTATAGTCTAATTTGAAAAGGAACATCACACTCGGTCATATGATGCTGATTATACTCGATCGTATAATCTTAAGGATACATTGCACTCGATTGTACAATATCGACTACACTCAGTCGTATAGTCTAATTTGAAAAGGAACATTACACTTGGTCATATGATGTTGATTATACTTGGTCGTATACATTGTACTTGGTTGTACAATGCCGACTACACTCGGTCGTATAGTCTGTTTTGAAAAGAAAACATCACACTTGGTCATATGATGCTGATTATACTCGGTCGTATAATCTTGAGGATACATTGCACTCAGTCGTACAATGCCGACTACACTCGGTCATATAGTCTGAATTATCTTATAAAATTATGTGACAATCCATAATTGCTCACAAATTTGGTTATTTGAGTTGAACGCTTTAAATTCTTTGTGCTGATTGACTTTGAATTTTACTGTATTGACTAATTAGAATTTCTTTACTAACTTATTTTAATTTTGCTATGCCAACCATCTCTATAAGTTAGGTGCACTTTCTTCTGGATTTACAATTCTTGCAAACTTATTGAAGTTAGTTTTAATCATGATGAATGCACAAAACTACCTTATAGAGTTGAAAATTTTATGAGAAAATTCATCACTTTTCACGAGATAGCGTACTCTCAATGAATCTCACTATTTTTTACTTTCATGACTATCATTTATTCGCCATTTATAAAGGTCAAAGGCATCATTAACCATCTTATATTGAGAGCATATCTTTTACCAAGTGAAGAGCTTACTTCCACACCTAATTTTAGGGAGAATTTGCTAAACAAAACTCATGAAAAATGAGCATGAAAAGATCAAATTCTGAGTATCAAAATAGCTTTTGAGTTATTTTTATGCTTTTCTTCCTTATCTGAGTATTCCCCCCACCTTTCTCATATTACTCAGCGTGGATACCGTTGGAAAGGTTCTTTGGATACTTATACTCATTTAGAGCATTGGAGTAAATAGAGCAATTTTTGGCATGGTCCTCTTTTAGTATTCCCCTGCCTTTCTTATATTACTCAGCATGGATACCACCAAAGGTTTTATGATGATACTCTTACTCATTTATGAGCATTGGAGTAAATTATGCTTGCTCTTTTTTCTATTCTCCTCTTAGTATTCCCCTGCCTTTCTCATATTACTTAGCATGGTACCATCAAGGGATTTTGTACTCATACTCATTTTTTAGCGTTGGAGTAGAATATATGCACATTTATTATTCAAAAGACTAAAAAGATACTTTGAAATTCAAGCAATTTATGCTTCATGTCCATAAATTTTTTTTTTTGCATTTTCTTCCCTTGTTTGGGTGTAAAGCAAGCATTAATGTCAGCACAAAACTATTAACTACTCATCTGAATTATGTGAGGCTAATAAAATAAAGCCACTATGATTAAAAGTCATGAGATAGGCTTTTTGCACATGATCTCATAAAGTGGATGAATTTACTTTCAATTTATGAATTTTATGATTGATATGGTTCTTTATTATAGAATCTAAGGAATAGAGTTCTGTTACCTCCCTTTTTATTATCTTGATGAGTGTTTTTCATGCAAGATGATACTTCTAATGAATGATTAGCATTTGCAACCTTTCCCATTCTCATTGATGTATCGGTTCCTTTCACCTTCTTTATTCTCTTTTGTTTTTCCTTACATAAAATACCATAAGTTAGTATGGCCTATTCATAAGTGAACAAATTTTTTCAAAATGTAGTGTTATTCATTTTTGCATTCTTCCCTTTTAGATTTTTCTCTGATCATAGGGTTATGATACTCCACCATTGAAGTTGAGCCTTTGGGCTGCATTTGTATTTTTGCCATTCCATTAATGCTATGGTAGAGGGCTTCATTCCCTTTTATTGACATCTCTTGGAAAAAAGGTTAAGGGGTTAGAGATCTTATGATCAAATAATTTTTTTTTTCAGAGTGCATTCATTTCAAGTTTTGAGTGCATTCTTCCCTTTTTAGGGTCGGTGAATGTATTGCTAACATGTTGGACCTTCTCATCACCATATTCCATACCCTACACTCATTTGACTATTGTGGAGAGATATTCCAGAGGATGTTCTAGATGAGATTATAGAGATGGATGTTGAATCTGAGGAGCTTGAGCGTCCTATCTAGCCTTTTAAGATTGCTAAGATGATGCTTTTGCAAGTATCATTATTGGTGATATTCCCTTACTAGATGGGCCCATGATTTATTAGTCTTCTATAGTCTTGAGTCTCATTAAGCATCAGGTTCACCTTAATAGCGTTACCCTTTTCTCTTAGATGTTTCACACGTGCACACTCTGACTGCTTTCCTATACTTTCACAACACTAATTTTAAATGTTAGTAATAGAGTATATGTACAATCTTGTCTAGGCTCAAAGACTTTTATTATACAAAACAAGTACTTCCCAAAAATATATGCAAGTGTATGCATGCTATGTATGATGTGCATGATCCTAATGGGTCTCTTGTTTGGAACAGAGCCATGTTATTGATTTTGGAGTGTAAGAATGAGGTGTCTCATCAATAGCCTGTCAGTTTGAGCATTGAATGATTCATTGTTGGTACTTCTAATGTTGAAGCTTCCGATACGATTCATCAGACTGATTACTAGGCTAATGGCTTCATAATAAAGCTTGTGATTGACTGATGCACTATTGAACTTTTCTTTTTATTACTATTTTTGTTATATAATGATTGAGGTATTAGCTTTTACACTTTAGCATCCATCTTCACTCTTTGAATGTAGACACAATTTGTCCCTTGAGTTGTATTTTGCCCCCAATTTCATTCTGAATTCATCAACACTATTTTGGTAGTCTTTTTTTTTATATGTGCAAGGAACTTAGTTTATCCACTGTTGTTGTTGATCGTTTGACTTACCAACCCGGTTAAGTGTCTCATGAATACTTTGATGAACTTTTGAGCAGAATATGAAGCTTGATATTGATGCAATGATTGATGATAGTTATAGGACAAGACTTGTAATGCAAGTTATTAAGTCATTTGAATTCTCAAGCTATAAGGGGACCCTAGGCTTATAAGGAAAATTACAAAGGAAACATAACTAAAATAGTGATCTCATAGCTCTGATTTTATCTTTCATTATGTAATATCTTTCCATTCAGATACTTATGCAATATGATAAAGACAAATATGTGATATTTGACAAAAATCTCCAATTCAATTTTACTCATTCATTAGGGCAAAAATGAGAACATTCATTACATCACATGACATAACTCCTATAATCAATTAATCCTGAATTTTTCTCTCTAATTTTTCACCTTACTGTTCTTTTTCTTTTTCTCTCTCTTTGTTTTTCTTCTTTTTTTTTATCATTCTTCTTATTTTTCCTTATATTTTGCTCTCTTTAAAAGTTATGCCATGTGATATAAGACTATTCTTTAAGTTTACATTTGTGCCCATACTGAATGAATCTAATTGAATTAAATTTTTGTCAAATATGCAGATGCAATCAATATTATAATGCATAGTACCATAAGGATGCATATTACATAAGTAAGTATAATTAAACTTTATATCATCGATCACTAAAACAAAATAGAAACTAAAATTTTATTCAAAGAAGACAATGAGAAATTTTATTTCCTATTCTAGATGCTAGGAATGCTGAGTCTCATAGTGGTTAATATAACAATTATTCTTGCATCTGTTTGCTAATTATCTCTATGACTTCATCTTCTTGTACCTCAAATGTGTATTTTTCTTTTTTGTTTAGTAACTTCTCATCATCAAACTCATCCTCCCATCCTGCAGGCACAATCGACTCGAAGGGTATGTCAAAAGAAGGTGGTTTAGTATAAAACACCTTATAGTCAAACTTTCCTGAAGGCTGACCCAATAAGTCTTCTGCTCTTTTTAGTGGCTGCTAGAGAATTTTAGGCTCTTCTTTTATCGACTTATCATCAAACTCATCTTCCCAACCTGAAGGCTTAATTGATTCAATAGGGATGTCAACGGAGGGTGGTTTTGAGTAGAATACTTTATAATCAAACCTGCCTAAGGGTTGGCCTAGTAAATCTTCCACTCTCTGTGGCTGTTCAAAAGGTTCTCTATTAGGTATAGGGTTGAGGTCCTCAAAGGAGCTTAGCACTTCTTCTTCACTAACCCCTGAGTTAATCATCATAGTGGCTGGTGATGGAACATTTCAGTAGTCTGGGAAAGGGTTGCTTCTAGTGCTTGGGTCGGTGATTTTTTGAAGTCTATTAGGTTTTGGACCTTATGTTTTAGGTGAAAACAATTGTCTATGGGATGGCCAACAGTTTAGTGGAATTTATAGTAACTGTTAGGGTCAAAACCAGGAACATTTAGGTTTGGTGGCTTGGAAAAGGTTAAAGGTCAGAGTAGGCCTTTTTGGATTAGTCTCTCTAGGACTTTGGAGAGTGGTTGATTAAAATTGGAGAATCTCCTAGGTTGTTGAACTGTGTGCACCTCCATAATTCAGCTAGTGCTCCCCTGTTGTGTGCCCCCAATTGAGTAATTTTGGGTTACTATGCCTCTAGAACTCTTCTTTTCCTCATTCTTTATCTCTTTAGCTTGTAGATCGTCATCATATAGGTTTATGAAGGTCTTTGGGTTCATCATTTGCAGTCTTTTGACTAAATTAGGTGATACATTGTGAACAATTATCCTAACTTAATCCTTTTCAGCCAGATTATTTTTCATCAGTCCTAATTTATTCATGAATCTAGTGAGGAAATCAGAAAAGGATTCATTGGGTTTTTGCCTAGTCAACTCCAAATCCCTAATAGACACTTCCAATCGAGTGTTATAATTATATTATTTCAAGAATGCAGTACATAGTTCTTTCCAGTCATCCCTAACAGACTTTTCTAACATGTGGTACTAGTTTATAGCCATTTCCTCCAGTGACGGTACAAACAGCCTAGTAACTACTACTAATGTTGCTTTAGTAGTACTCATGGTTGTGGTGTATTGACTCAAATGAATCCTTGGATCTCCTCTACCATTAAACTTTTGCAGCTGAGGTAGTTTGAATTTTTCAGGCAGCTTATCTCCTTCCATTTACAGCATGTCATCAAAGTCAAAAGAATACCCCATTCCTTGTCCTCTAATTAGCTCTTCCATCTTGGAAATTTTCTGAGTTAGTGCGTGCATCTGCTTGGACTCATGATCATGGACCAATTCAAGTGACTCTCTCTTCGCCTTTTCTACCATGTAGTTTTCAACGTCTTCTAGTCTCACATCAGTAGCAGGTACATTTCTAGCAGCAAGTTGCCCCCCAACATTGTTAGCAACAATTAAAGGAGCTACAGTAGGTGGTTGTTCAACAGTAGTAGCAGGTGGTTGTTCAATAATAGGTGGTGGTACAACAGCAGGTTGTAC
This sequence comes from Mallotus nudiflorus, assembly GCA_947683625.1. Lineage (NCBI taxonomy): Eukaryota > Viridiplantae > Streptophyta > Magnoliopsida > Malpighiales > Euphorbiaceae > Mallotus > Mallotus nudiflorus. The sequence goes on along the minus strand of CANTUR010000058.1, from coordinate 3,620,445 downwards.
TAGTCTGGACAAAGCCCGTCTCAATTCATCTTGTAACATAGCTCTTATGTCATCCATTAGTGCTCCTTTGACGTCTTCTAGGGTCTAGTTTCCTCCCTATTATTATTCCATTCTTTCAATTTATTTAGGTTGCATAGCTTCTAAATAGAGTAGATTAATGGGGCTCTTTTCCAATCTGCTAAGGATCTCTTTCGCAATCAATTATGGACTCGAATCAGTTCTCACCCATCTGCCACCTTTTCAACTCTAAAAACAGGAAGACCCAGACGAATCTATGATGGCTGCAAAATAAGGTATTAGTATGATGCATGGATTGTATGTATGCATGATGCATGTGCTATACAATAAGTAGCAAGTAACAAGTTAGGCATAAATACATCCTTTTAACTTTATTCCTCCCACACACGTATTCAATGGCGAGTCTCTTTTCTTAGGATTTTTTGTCTTAGTCTTAATATCAACAGGGGATATCAGGGATCGACGTGCATGCCAAGTCTCTCAAAGCAGTAAAATCATAGAAATAACATTTCTAGGTGTAAAAGATTAGCCCAATCTTTATTAACCTAAATGGGCTTCTAAAGTATGGGCTTGGGCCTTTATAGATAGAAATAACTTATGGCAACATTCACAAGCAATTTGGGTAGATCCTAGGGGAAATAACTAAGCCATTATATATGGTTAAGGTCCGGTAAAAAGGTCAAGGTTTCCTTAGCAAGATGCCTTCCTTTAGGAGTTGAGTTACAAGCCAAGGTCAGAGGGTCCCGACATCCTTTACAAACTCAAGAGAAGACTACTCCCTTAACGAATTGGGTTACAGGCTCTGGTCAGATAAGCCCGACAATCTCTCTTGGACCAAGTTAAGGCTAAGAGTGATGGTTAGCCAATCTACAACCCAAGGTAATTGGATCTCCATTCCGGTTCTCAAGGTAATTGCTTTAAACTGCTCTTTTGGATTCTTCTCTTTGTAACCTCATCGTGTTGGTTCATCTTTGCTGTCATTACTTCCATGAACTTCTCCAATTTATTCTCTAGAGATTCTCCTAAGGGCGAACCCTTATCTTGATAGATTTGAGAGTGGTGATATTGAGTATTTTGACCTCTAAAACCTAGTGGTGCTTATGGTTTCCATTGGTTATTCCCTTGATTACTCCAAGAAAAGTTAAGATGATTCCTCCAACTAGGGTTGTAGGTATTTCCATGCACTTGATTTTATTGGCCCTTGTTGAAGTTGTTCATATAATTCATGTTCTCCATTGATAATCCTTGCATCATTTGGCATTCTATAGTCAAACGATCACCCTGGCAAAACTCACAAAAAGAAGATAAGTTAGATATTGCATTGACACTCATCTTGTCCTTCCTCTTGGATAAAGCATCCATTTTTGCATTAAGCATTATCATACTATCAACTTCAATTAATCTGCCTCTTTTTAGAATAGTCCTCTCATTAGACTAGAGGCTTTGTGTTTTGGCCATTTCTTTAAAAAGGTCTAAAGCTTCTTTAGGTATTTTTGACATTATGGTTCCTCAAGTTGATGCATTAATGTTCACTCTAACCGATGGATTGACACCTCTGTAAAATGACTGAACCAAATCCCATGATGGTATGAATTTAGGTGGACATTGTCGTTTAAGATCCTTAAACCTATCCCAGAACTCATCAAAGCTTTCATCCTCTCTTTGATAGAAAGAATTGATCTCATTTTTAATCTTCAAGACTTTAGCTTTTGGGAAGTACTTATTGAAGAAAGAGTTATAAAGCTCTTACCAAGTGTTGATGAAGTTGGGTGGTAAGTTTGTAAACCACCTCTTAGCTCTATCCAAAAGGGAAAATGGAAAAAGAATAAGCTTGATTACTTTAAGTTGTACTCCATTCATCTTGAAAGTTAAGCAGTACTCCAGAAATTAGGTTATGTGACCAATTGGATCCTCGTGTGGCAATCCACTAAATTGTAAATTTTGAATCATCTGGATCATGTTGGATTTTGTCTCAAAATTATTTGCTACAACCGTCGGCCTCATAATTGGATTTTGATCACCTTGGATGTTAGGACTCATATAGTCCCTCACAGTCCATTGCCCATTCTGCCCATTTTGTCCATGCTATCTCAAATTTCTTTCTTCTTCCATTTTATTTCTATGTTGTCTTCTTCTTCTTTTAAATGCCTTTTCAAGTTCTAGATCAATTGGTATTAATGGAACTCCTTGTTTGCTTGCACTACATCTTGTGTGCATACACTAACACAAGTCCCTACAATACTATAAATGAAAACAAAATTAAAAATAACATCTAAATTAAACAACACAATTTTCTTAGCAATATCAATTTTGGCAATGCCCGACAACAGCGCCGAAAACTTGATGTGTGAAATCCACAAGCGTACAAAGTCAGTTCAAGTAGCAAAATAAAGTATCGATCTTACAGAGATTGCAAATTGAGTATTGAAATACTAAATGTGTTTGTTTGTTTAAACATCGAATTTTGGTTTGAAAAAAAAATAAACAAAACAAATTTAATTAAAACTTAACAATCAAATAAAAGGCTAAAGTTTTTATTATCATTTCAACCTTTTCTAAAAATTAATTAAACATCTAAGTCTTTAATTAATCTTAATTTAATTTGAAAGCATCTTTAAAATCATAGATTTTCCTCTTAGATAAACATATAATTATTTGAGTATAATTAACACATAGTTTACTAGCTCTCACTAATTAAATATTTCTTGAACCCAATTTTAATTCCAACTTTTTAATCAATATTAGTCACTTAAATGTCTCTTAACTAAGGAAGTGACTAATAGGTTGTTGTTTTAATCCAGTATAACCTATCTCTCAATTAAGTTATAAAGTATAAATTTAATCTAAGGGTGATCAAGCCTAAGATGACATTAAGTTCAACAATAACCAAAGAATTAAGATTAAATACTTAGATTTTAATTCAAAAAAATAATAATTATATGGTTGAAATGAAATAAGAACCATAAAAATATGCTTAGCTACGCATGTTAAGAGAAAGAGTAGAAGATGAAGTAGAGAAGAAATAACCAATCATTATTAAGTAAAAAGAAAATAATAAGCAAAGAGTTTAAATAGGAAAACCCCTTTTTCTACTTCAAACAGTTGCAATAGAAGGTCTAGTTCCTTCAAAACAAATTCTCTACTTAACATGAAGAAGAACTTGAATGAAAATTAACTTTAATTCTTTAAAGTAAAAATGTAGAGAAAACTAAGTGTAGCCCCCTTTGCTCTTATGAAGACCTCTTATTTATAGCCTCCAGCCTCCAACAACTTTGAGATTTGTTACAATTCAAATACTATAAAATCCCCTCAAATCATCATATCAAAATTTGAATTTAAGAAGTTATTGCAACAGCTTGCACAACTGTGCGCACCCAGGCACATGGCTATGTCACAGGGTGTGTCAACTTTCTAACAATTAGGCACAACTGTGCACACCCAGGCACACAACTATATCAGAATAGGCTACTTTCAAAACTCAACTTTTCTTTAAGATTTTGACTTTTTGTAACCTCCAAATCCTATATTTGACTTGTTCAAATCTTCCAGCTTCCTTTATGCATCCTTATTTCAAAAATTAAATAAAGATTAACTAAATAAATTTAACAAAAATCCTAACAACTAAACAAAATTAACAAAAATAAATAAAAGATATAAAAATTAACTGAATTAATTAAAAATGCAACTAATTAGATTCTATTCCCATAGAAAAGAGTGTTTAAAATATAAAATTTTTCTCACTCATCATTCATCAAATCCATAAATGTAGTAGGAGCATTAGTTAACCTGAATGGCATTACTAGGAATTCATAATGCCCATATCGAGTTCTAAATGCTTTTTTAGGTACATTTGTTACCTTAATCTTTAGCTGGTGATACCTAGACCTCAAGTCAATCTTTGATAATACTCTAGCTTATTGTAGCTGATCAAACAAATCATCAATATGTGCCAATGGATACTTGTTATGCACAACCACCCTATTCAACTATCTATAATCAAAACACAATCTCATGGTACCTGTAAGCACAATTGCGACATAAGCCCCTATGATGAAATTTATTTAAAAATTGAACTTGGCTGTTGATTTTCTGGACTTTAAGGACTAAATTGCAATATTTTTTAGGGTTTGATTGCAAATAAGTAAAATTTTTAGGGGTCTTTTGGTAATTAAAAGTTAAAAAAAAAGTGTTTTAGGATCAGCATTGTTGGTCGACATTACGGCATTACACAATGCCGATGCGCAATAATTCCATTTTTTTTAAAATTTTTTTGTGTATTTTTCCTTAATTTTATCGATTTTTTCAATGTTTTGATTGGTTGAAAAATTCAAAATTTATTTGATAAGGTTTTTTAAGAAAAATGTAGAAGATATTTTTGAAATAAAAATAAACACTATCTGATCTGATCAGATAAGTCTGTTCCTCCTTTGGAGGAAGTTCAGTACGCGCAGACTCTACATTTAAAAGCAGAGTCTGCATGCGTGCGAGAGAGGGGCTTGGCTAGAGAGGCTGGGTGGAAGGACATTTTTGCAGAGGATTTTTTTTACACAGAGGGAAGATAGAAAAAACTTTGATTTCCTCTATTCTTTAAAAAAAAACCCAAATTCTTACAGTTCATTTGAGGAAGATGATACAACAATTTTTTAGTCTTAGTCCATAATCAAATCAACACTAAGTCAATTTCATCGGTGAAAATCCTAATCTGAGGGGCCAAAAAAGGGCATATGCACAACATTCATTTTTTCTTGTTCTCTTCTGAGATTTCTATTCATTTTGTTAATTGTTTTATTATTTAATTTCACTACTAATTTGATTGCTTTATTTTTTTTTTATGTCCGTATGTGGATTGAGGAGGAGGATACCACCTGTGTTTAATTGAACAAAAGATTCATGGAATGCCATGGATGAACCTGTACTGTTTTAATAATAGTTCTTAGGATTTTAATTTTAATTTTGCATTTTGGTATCATGTGTAGTTTATTCTTTAATTCATGGGCGTATAATTATTTAATTTTAATTTTGTACGTAGTTTGTAATAGCCCCAATAGTGGGAATAGTGAAAGATTTAAATTTCTACACTTTAAAATTAATTAGTAATTAGGTTCAACTGGGTAAAAATTAATTAAAATTAATGGTGGCTTTAGTTAATTAGGGTTTTTATGTAATTAAATTAGGTTTTTTTTAGAAATCATATGTGCATGTGTGTTTGATTTTATTTTGTTATGTTTGTTATTTTTTTTTAATGTTTTTTGGACTTTTTTATGTTTGTTTTCGGGCCCCAAGCCCACATTTAGGTCTAACCCACTTAATAAATAGGCTTAAAAAATGATTTAGGTTTTTTTAAAATAATTAAAATCAATTTAGGCTAATTAGATTAATTAGATTTTAGGTCCACTTAGTTAATTAAAACTTATCTAGACTTAACTCAGCCCACTTAGGATGAGTTCTATGTAAAAACATATAATTTAAATATCATGTCCCGATCAGTTTTGAGCGGGACTAGGGTCCTATTTAGAAAATTTTGAGAAAATTATTCAATTAGGTCCAGATTTTCTTACAAATAAGTCCTTGCAAAATTAATTTGCATAAATTAGACTAAATTGACCATTTTTTAAAGAGATAAATGAATAAATGAAATAGACTCATTTAGGGAAAGATATATTTTGCCAAAAAAAGAATTAAAATAATTAATTTAGCGAAATTTTCATAAATTAATTATTAATTTTGAAAAATAGAAAAAAATAAATCAATTAAACATGTATCATATACCAAAAGTAAATATAAAAGAAACATAAATGTTTATCAAAATCAAGATAAACTAGAACCATCAATCATGTCAAGTTCATGTTTAATGAAGTTCAATCTCTCTTTATTGAAAGGTTTGGTGAAGATATCAACAAGTTGATTATTTGTATTAACAAAATCAAATGAGATATCACCAAATTGAACATGATCACGCAAAAAATGATGCTGAATGTCTATATGCTTAGTTCTAGAATATTGAATGGGATTCTTGCTAAGGTTAATAGCACTTTTATTCTCACATTTGATGGGAATATGATCAAGTTTTGTACCATAGTACATCAATTGTTATTTTTACAATAAGACTTGTGAACAATAGAGACTTGTTGTAATTTATTCAGCTTCAGTAGTGGATAAGGCAACAAAAACTTATTTGTTGCTAAACGAAGAAATTAAACATTGTCCTCCTAAAAACTAACACGTTCCAGAAGTGAACTTTTTATCTAGTAAACTACCAGCACAATCATCCAAATAGCTAATTAAGTCAAAGGAAGAACTCCTAGGATACCAAAGTCCTAAATGCATTGTAGCATAAAGATATTTCAAAATTCTTTTGATAGTATTCAGATAAGACTCTCTAGGACTTGATTGAAATCTAGCACATAAGCAAGTAACAAGCATAATATTAGGTCTACTAACAGTTAAATAAATAAGGGATCTGATCATACCTCTAAATTGCTTTTCATCAATCAGTTTGCTATTCTCATCTTTCTTAAGTTTGGTTACAGTTCTCATTATAGTTTTGCTTGTCTTAGTTCCATTCATTCCAAACTTTTTGAGAATGTCTTATACATACTGTAGATGGCGGGGTTCAGCGCGCGTCTAAAATTTTAGCAACCAAGACACTGTTTGAGCTCAGGGCTCTAGATAACACACTAACCACTGTCATAAAGACATGGTGCAGAGATGAGGAGTCGCCACCTAGGGTAATAACTAGGATAAATCGAAAAGGTGGTACTCGATTCCCTAAAAGAAAGCTAGCACCACAACCAGGAGATTCTAGATATAGAATACCAACTTCTTTCAGTCTTGTGTTCATTTAGAATTACTTTATGAATTATTATCTTATTCTCTATTTACATGCAATTTCATATAAACTATAAAAAAAATAATCAACTTTAAGGCAAACTAGTCATGAAATATACAAGTAAATAATGTATCCAATAAATTACATAATCTCTAAGTTAGTCTAATCTACATGGATTTTAAATAAATGAGCTAAAGACTATATATTTTAAATTATAAGTGAACCTAAAGACCTAATTCCTTTTGATTTAAATTAAATGAACCTAAGTGTACTAATTTTAAAAATATGAGCTTAAATATACAAATTATGGAATATTTAAATTAATAGGCCTAATTCTATAGGTTTTAATTAAATAGTGATCTTAAATCTATAAATTATGAAAAAAAGCTTAAATTAAGTGGGCTAAGTCTAAATTAATTAAATTAAATTAAGTGGGCCTATGTCTAATTAACTAAATGGGTTTGAGGATATTTGTAACCTAAAATCTAATTAATTATGGGCCTAAAGGTATATTTTAATTAATTGAACCTAATTAATTATTAAGTGAAATTAGCTAAAAGAAAATAACCTAAACTTAAATAAATAAATCAAGACCTAAAATGGGCCTAAGGCCCCAAAAGCACATAAAAATAATAAATAAGCCCAAAAACAAATAAAAACTTTAAAAAATTAAATAAGATCAAACAAATAATTAAATTAATCCTTACTAAAATCCTAATTTTATTATCAAGCAACCTAAATTAATCTACTTCCTCCATTGATTTTAAATAATTACCTAATTGAAACCTATTTTTACTAACCAATTTAATTAAAATAAACATGCAACCACACACATAATTTCAATACTCCCATTATTAGGGCTATTACATTAATTCATAAAAAAAGTTAATAAAATAAAAATAAAGCAATAAATAAAATAAAGTAAAGTCTCTATGAGGCTTTATCCATGGTTTTCCATGGACTTCCCATGAATTCATCCCTCCAATATGATCACCATGCGTTTTCCTCCCTAATCACCATAAAAAAATAAAATAAAATAAAATTATGATTAATGAATAAATTATAATAATAACTCGAAAGAATAAAAATAATCAATAATGTCAAAAAGAAATAAATAAAAAATAGAAGAAGAAGAAGATGATGATGCTTATAAGTGATTTGGGGTACTCCTCAGATTTGTAATTTACCGTTGTTACAAGTCTTTGAATCTTCTTCTTCAAAAATTCTCCAAGGATTTTGAATTAATTGATAAACCAAAAGGAATTTTTATAGAAAAATAACTCACCAGAAAAAGAATTAAGAAAGCTCTTTTTAAGAATCAATAATGGATAACAATTGTTGATTATAAATGCACGAAAACCCAAAAGCTTAAAAATATATTGCTACCTCCTCTTTTTTTTTCTTCTTTTCCTCCCCCTCCTCTTTATATAGTGGAAAAAAGAACTAAAACACCTAGCTTCCTAATGTGAATCTAATTCCTCAAAATATAAGATTAATACTTAAAATTATATTTAGGAATTTTAGACGAATTAGGAATAAGTTAAAAACCAATTAGGAATTTTAGACTTATTAGGATTGAGTTAAAAGACAAAAAATAGAGACAGAAGAATTAAATTTTGACCGGGATTGTGTAATTCCGATCAAAATTACACAACACCAATCAAAATTGGTGTAATTCTGACCAGAATTACATAATTTCGGTCAGAATTATGGAATTCCGATAGGTTTTTTTAACATTTAATTATAAAAAGACCCCTAGAAGAATTTAAGTTTTGCAATTAGGTCCTAAAAAATATTGCAATTAGGTCCTAAAAAATATTGCAATTCAGTCCTTGAAAACACTAAATCCTTCCCTCAAAAGATGCATTTAGACCCTTAGAATTTTAAAGCTTAAGTTTCGAAGACCTATTCATGATATTTTCATCATTGGAGTTCTTTGTCACATCCATAACACATCATCCCAAAATTGGGCATCTACAGTTACCCCCCTTTGTCATTTTTTGCTTGACAAATTACGGTTAAGTAAAATAAGACCCAATTTCTAAATTGAAAGTTAGGATACTTACTTGCACTCCTTGAAGCTTCTACTTGTGAATTTGTTATACTCGGACATACAACATTTCAAATGAAATACCATACTCGGTCGTATGATATTGATTATACTCGGTCGTATAACCTTAGGTGAAAGAAACATATTGTACTCAGTCATACAATGTTGACTATACTCGGACATATAGCATTAAATTGAAAAATTACATCATACTCGATCGTATGATGCCGATTATACTCGGTCATATAATCATTTGGAAACATATTGTACTCGGTCGTACAATGTTGACTACACTCGGTCGTATAGTCTAATTTGAAGGAAACATCATACTCGATCGTATGATGTTGATTATACTTAGTCATAATCAATTGAAGATACATTGCACTCAGTCGTATAGTCTAATTTGAAAAGAAACATCACACTCGGTCATATGATGCTGATTATACTCGGTAGTATAATCTATTGGAAAAGAAAACATCATACTCAGTCGTGTGATGCCAATTATACTCGATCATATAATCGATTAGAAATACATTGCACTCAGTCATACAATGCCGACTATACTCGATCGTATAGTCTGATTTGAAAAGAAACATCACACTCTATCGTATGATGCTGATTATACTCGGTCGTATAATCAATTGAAGATACATTGCACTTGGTCGTACAATGATGACTACACTCGGTCGTATAGTCTAATTTGAAAAGGAACATCACACTCGGTCATATGATGCTGATTATACTCGATCGTATAATCTTAAGGATACATTGCACTCGATTGTACAATACCGACTACACTCAGTCGTATAGTCTAATTTGAAAAGGAACATTACACTTGGTCATATGATGTTGATTATACTTGGTTGTATACATTGTACTTGGTTGTACAATGCCGACTACACTCGGTCGTATAGTCTGTTTTGAAAATAAAACATCACACTTGGTCATATGATGCTGATTATACTCGGTTGTATAATCTTGAGGATACATTGCACTCAGTCGTACAATGTCGACTACACTCGATCATATAGTCTGAATTGTCTTATAAAATTATGTGACAATCCATAATTGCTCACAAATTTGGTTGTTTGAGTTGAACGCTTTAAATTCTTTGTGCTGATTGACTTTGAATTTTACTGTATTGACTAATTAGAATTTCTTTACTAACTTATTTTAATTTTGCTATGCCAACCATCTCTATAAGTTAGGTGCACTTTCTTCTGGATTTACAATTCTTGCAAACTTATTGAAGTTAGTTTTAATCATGATGAATGCACAAAACTACCTTATAGAGTTGAAAATTTTATGAGAAAATTCATCACTTTTCACGAGATAGCGTACTCTCAGTGAATCTCACTATTTTTTACTTTCATGACTATCATTTATTCGCCATTTATAAAGGTCAAAGGCATCATTAACCATCTTATGTTGAGAGCATATCTTTTACCAAGTGAAGAGCTTACTTCCACACCTAATTTTAGGGAGAATTTGCTAAACAAAACTCATGAAAAATGAGCATGAAAAGATCAAATTATGAGTATCAAAATAGCTTTTGAGTTATTTTTATGCTTTTCTTCCTTATCTGAGTATTCCCCCCACCTTTCTCATATTACTCAGCGTGGATACCGTTGGAAAGGTCCTTTGGATACTTATACTCATTTAGAGCATTGGAGTAAATAGAGCAATTTTTGGCATGGTCCTCTTTTAGTATTCCCCTGCCTTTCTTATATTACTCAGCATGGATACCACCAAAGGTTTTATGATGATACTCTTACTCATTTATGAGCATTGGAGTAAATTATGCTTGCTCTTTTTTCTATTCTCCTCTTAGTATTCCCCTACCTTTCTCGTATTACTTAGCATGGTACCGTCAAGGGATTTTGTACTCATACTCATTTTTTAGCGTTGGAGTAGAATATATGCACATTTATTATTCAAAAGACTAAAAAGATACTTTGAAATTCAAGCAATTTATGCTTCATGTCCATAAATTTTTTTTTGCATTTTCTTCCCTTGTTTGGGTGTAAAGCAAGCATTAATGTCAGCACAAAACTATTAACTACTCATCTGAATTATATGAGGCTAATAAAAGAAAGCCACTATGATTAAAAGTCATGAGATAGGCTTTTTGCACATGATCTCATAAAGTGGATGAATTTACTTTCAATTTATGAATTTTATGATTGATATGGTTCTTTATTATAGAATCTAAGGAATAGAGTTTTGTTACCTCCCTTTTTATTATCTTGATGAGTGTTTTTCATGCAAGATGATACTTCTAATGAATGATTAGCATTTGCAACCTTTCCCATTCTCATTGATGTATCGGTTCCTTTCACCTTCTTTATTCTCTTTTGTTTTTCCTTACATAAAATACCATAAGTTAGTATGGCCTATTCATAAGTGAACAAATTTTTTCAAAATGTAGTGTTATTCATTTTTGCATTCTTCCCTTTTAGATTTTTCTCTGATCGTAGGGTTATGATACTCCACCATTGAAGTTGAGGCTTTGGGCTGCATTTGTATTTTTGCCATTCCATTAATGCTATGGTAGAGGGCTTCATTCCCTTTTATTGACATCTCTTGGAAAAAATGTTAAGGGGTTAGAGATCTTATGATCAAATAATTTTTTTTTTTCAAAGTGCATTCATTTCAAGTTTTGAGTGCATTCTTCCCTTTTTAGGGTTGGTGAATGTATTGCTAACATGTTGGACCTTCTCATCACCATATTCCATACCCTACACTCATTTGACTATTGTGGAGAGATATTCCAGAGGATGTTCTAGATGAGATTATAGAGATGGATGTTGAATCTGAGGAGCTTGAGCGTCCTATCTAGCCTTTTAAGATTGCTAAGATGATGCTTTTGCAAGTATCATTATTGGTGATATTCCCTTACTAGATGGGCCCATGATTTATTAGTCTTCTATAGTCTTGAGTCTCATTAAGCATCAGGTTCACCTTAATAGCGTTACCCTTTTCTTTTAGATGTTTCACACGTGCACACTCTGACTGCTTTCCTATACTTTCACAACACTAATTTTAAATGTTAGTAATAGAGTATATGTACAATCTTATCTAGGCTCAAAGACTTTTATTATACAAAACAAGTACTTCCCAAAAATATATGCAAGTGTATGCATGCTATGTATGATGTGCATGATCCTAATGGGTCTCTTGTTTAGAACAGAGCCATGTTATTGATTTTGGAGTGTAAGAATGAGGTGTCTCATCAATAGCCTGTCAGTTTGAGCATTGAATGATTCATTGTTGGTACTTCTAATGTTGAAGCTTCCGATACGATTCATCAGACTGATTACTAGGCTAATGGCTTCATAATAAAGCTTGTGATTGACTGATGCACTATTGAACTTTTCTTTTTATTACTATTTTTGTTATATAATGATTGAGGTATTAGCTTTTACACTTTAGCATCCATCTTCACTCTTTGAATGTAGACACAATTTGTCCCTTGAGTTGTATTTTGCCCCCAATTTCATTCTGAATTCATCAACACTATTTTGGTAGTCTTTTTTTTTATATGTGCAAGGAACTTAGTTTATCCACTGTTGTTGTTGATCGTTTGACTTACCAACCCGGTTAAGTGTCTCATGAATACTTTGATGAACTTTTAAGCAGAATATGAAACTTGATATTGATGCAATGATTGATGATAGTTATAGGACAAGACTTGCAATGCAAGTTATTAAGTCATTTGAATTCTCAAGCTATAAGGGGACCCTAGGCTTATAAGGAAAATTACAAAGGAAACATAACTAAAATAGTGATCTCATAGCTCTGATTTTATCTTTCATTATGTAATATCTTTCCATTCAGATACTTATGTAATATGATAAAGACAAATATGTGATATTTGACAAAAATCTCCAATTCAATTTTACTCATTCATTAGGGCAAAAATGAGAACATTCATTACATCATATGACATAACTCCTATAATCAATTAATCCTGAATTTTTCTCTCTAATTTTTCACCTTACTGTTCTTTTTCTTTTTCTCTCTCTTTGTTTTTCTTCTTTTTTTTTATCATTCTTCTTATTTTTCCTTATATTTTGCTCTCTTTAAAAGTTATGCCATGTGAGATATGACTATTCTTTAAGTTTACATTTGTGCCCATACTGAATGAATCTAATTGAATTAAATTTTTGTCAAATATGCAGATGCAATCAATATTATAATGCATAGTACCATCAGGATGCATATTACATAAGTAAGTATAATTAAACTTTATATCATCGATCACTAAAACAAAACAGAAACTAAAATTTTATTCAAAGAAGACAATGAGAAATTTTATTTCCTATTCTAGATGCTAGGAATGCTGAGTCTCATAGTGGTTAATATAACAATTATTCTTGCATCTGTTTGCTAATTATCTCTATGACTTCATCTTCTTGTACCTCAAATGTGTATTTTTCTTTTTTGTTTAGTAACTTCTCATCATCAAACTCATCCTCCCATCCTGCAGGCACAATCGACTCGAAGGGTATGTCAAAAGAAGGTGGTTTAGTATAAAACACCTTATAGTCAAACTTTCCTGAAGGCTGACCCAATAAGTCTTCTGCTCTTTTTAGTGGCTGCTAGAGAATTTTAGGCTCTTCTTTTACCGACTTATCATCAAACTCATCTTCCCAACCTGAAGGCTTAATTGATTCAATAGGGATGTCAACGGAGGGTGGTTTTGAGTAGAATACTTTATAATCAAACCTGCCTAAGGGTTGGCCTAGTAAATCTTCCACTCTCTGTGGCTGTTCAAAAGGTTCTCTATTAGGTATAGGGTTGAGGTCCTCAAAGGAGCTTAGCACTTCTTCTTCGCTAACCCCTGAGTTAATCATCATAGTGGCTGGTGATGGAACATTTCAATAGTCTGGGAAAGGGTTGCTTCTAGTGCTTGGGTCGGTGATTTTTTAAAGTCTATTAGGTTTTGGACCTTATGTTTTAGGTGAAAACAATTGTCTATGGGATGGCCAACAGTTTAGTGGAATTTATAGTAACTGTTAGGGTCAAAACCAGAAACATTTAGGTTTGGTGGCTTGGAAAAGGTTAAAGGTCAGAGTAGGCCTTTTTGGATTAGTTTCTCTAGGACTTTGGAGAGTGGTTGATTAAAATTGGAGAATCTCCTACGTTGTTGAACTGTGTGCACCTCCACAATTCAGCTAGTGCTCCCCTGTTGTGTGCCCCCAATTGAGTAATTTTGGGTTACTATGCCTCTAGAACTCTTCTTTTCCTCATTCTTTATCTTTTTAGCTTATAGATCGTCATCATATAGGTTTATGAAGGTCTTTGGGTTCATCATTTGCAGTCTTTTAACTAAATTAGGTGATACATTGTGAACAATTATCCTAACTTAATCCTTTTCAGCCAAATTATTTTTCATCAGTCCTAATTTATTCATGAATCTAGTGAGGAAATCAGAAAAGGATTCATTGGGTTTTTGCCTAGTCAACTCCAAATCCCTAATAGACACTTCCAATCAAGTGTTATAATTATATTATTTCAAGAATGCAGTACATAGTTCTTTCCAGTCATCCCTAACAGACTTTTCTAACATGTGGTACTAGTTTATAGCCATTTCCTCTAGTGACAGTACAAACAACCTAGTAACTACTACTAATGTTGCTTTAGTAGTACTCATGGTTGTGGTGTATTGACTCAAATGAATCCTTGGATCTCCTCTGCCATTAAACTTTTGCAGCTGAGGTAGTTTGAATTTTTCAGGCAGCTTATCTCCTTCCATTTACAGCATGTCATCAAAGTCAAAAGAATACCCCATTCCTTGTCCTCTAATTAGCTCTTCCATCTTGGAAATTTTCTGAGTTAGTGCTTGCATCTGCTTGGACTCATGATCATGGACCAATTCAAGTGACTCTCTCTTCACCTTTTCTACCATGTAGTTTTCAACGTCTTCTAGTCTCACATCAGTAGCAGGTACATTTCTAGCAGCAAGTTGCCCCCCAACATTGTTAGCAACAAGTAAAGGAGCTACAGTAGGTGGTTGTTCAACAGTAGTAGCAGGTGGTTGTTCAATAATAGGTGGTGGTACAACAGCAGGTTGTACTAGTCTGGACAAAGCCCGTCTCAATTCATCTTGTAACATAGCTCTTATGTCATCCATTAGTGCTCCTTTGACGTCTTCTAGGGTCTAGTTTCCTCCCTATTATTATTCCATTCTTTCAATTTATTTAGGTTGCATAGCTTCTAAATAGAGTAGATTAATGGGGCTCTTTTCCAATCTGCTAAGGATCTCTTTCGCAATCGATTATGGACTCGAATCAGTTCTCACCCATCTGCCACCTTTTCAACTCTAAAAATAGGAAGACCCAGAAGAATCTATGATGGTTGCAAAATAAGGTATTAGTATAATGCATGGATTGTATGTATGCATGATGCATGTGCTATACAATAAGTAGCAAGTAACAAGTTAGGCATAAATACATCCTTTTAACCTTATTCCTCCCACACACGTATTCAATGGCGAGTCTCTTTTCTTAGGATTTTTTGTCTTAGTCTTAATATCAACAGGGGATATCAGGGACTGACGTGCATGCCAAGTCTCTCAAAGCAGTAAAATCATAGAAATAACATTTCTAGGTGTAAAAGATTAGCCCAATCTTTATTAACCTAAATGGGCTTCTAAAGTATGGGCTTGGGCCTTTATAGATAGAAAAAACTTATGGCAACATTCACAAGCAATTTGGGTAGATCCTAGGGGAAATAACTAAGCCATTATATATGGTTAAGGTCCGGTAAAAAGGTCAAGGTTTCCTTAGCAAGATGCCTTCCTTTAGGACTTGAGTTACAAGCCAAGGTCAGAGGGTCCCGACATCCTTTACAAACTCAAGAGAAGACTACTCCCTTAACGAATTGGGTTACAGGCTCTGGTCAGATAAGCTCGACAATCTCTCTTGGACCAAGTTAAGGCTAAGAGTGATGGTTAGCCAATCTACAACCCCATGAAGCTAGTGGAATCATGGAATCATAAAACCAACACCATCAGTTAATAGGGACATAATAAATGAATGCAAGAATAAAATAATAATTAATAAAATAATTCTAAAGAACACAAGTAGAATCAGTATCTTTTATCCCCAGTGGAGTCGCCACTGTAGACAATGAGGTTCAGCGCGTGTTTAAGATTTTAGCAACCGCGACACTGTTTGAGCTCAGGGCTCTAGATAACACACTAACCACTGTCACAAAGACAAGGCATGGAGATGAGAAGTCACCACTCAGGGTAATAACTGGGACAAATTGAAAAGGTGGTACTCGATTCCTTAAAAGAAAGCTAACACCACAACTAGGAGATTTTGGATATAGAATACCAACTTCTTTTAGTCTTGTGTTCATTTAGAATTACTTCATGAATTATTATCTTATTCTCTATTTACATGCAATTTCATATAAACCCTAAAAAAAATCAACTCTAAGGCAAACTAGTCATGAAATATACAAGTAAATAATACATCCAATAAATCACATAATCTCTAAGTTAGTCTAATCTACATGGATTTTAAATAAATGAGCTAAAGTCTATATATTTTAAATTATAAGTGAACCTAAAGACCTAATTCCTTTTGATTTTAATTAAATGAACCTAAGTGTACTTATGAGCTTAAATCTACAAATTATGGAATATTTAAATTAATGGGCCTAATTCTACAGGTTTTAATTAAATGGTGATCTTAAATCTATACATTATGAAAAAAAAAGCATAAATTAAATGGGTTAAGTCTAAATTAATTAAATTAAATTAAGTGGACCTATGTCTAATTAACTAAATGGGTCTGAGGATATTTCTAACCTAAAATCTAACTAATTATGGGCCTAAAGGTATATTTTAATTAATTGAACCTAATTAATTATTAAGTGAAATGAGCTAAAAGAAAATAACCTAAACTTAAATAAATAAATCAAGACCTAAAATGGGCTTAAGGCCCCAAAAGCACATAAAAATAATAAATAAGCCCAAAAACAAATAAAAACATAAAAAAATAAAATAAGATCAAACAAATAATTAAATTAATCCTTACTAAAACCCTAATTTTATTATCGAGCAACCTAAATTAATCTACTTCCTCCATTGATTTTAAATAATTACCTGATTGAAACATAGTTTTACTAATCAATTTAATCAAAATAAACATGCAACCACACATAATTTCACTACTTTCACTATTGGGGCTATTACATTAATTTATAAAAAAGTTAATAAAATAAAAATAAAGCAATAAAAAAATAAAATAAAAACCTTAGAAACTAAGTCTCTACGAGGCTTTATCCATGGTTTTCCATGGACTTCTCATGAATTCATCCCTCCAACATGATCACCATACATTTTCCTCCATAATCACCATAAAAAATAAAATAAAATTATGATTAATGAATAAATTATAATAATAACTCAAAAGAATAAAAATAATCAATAATATAAAAAACAAATAAATAAAAAATAGAATAAGAAGATGATGATGATGCTTATGAGTGATTTGGGGTACTCCTTAGATTTGTAATTCATCGCTCTTGACAAGTCTTCTAATCTTCTTCTTTAAAAATTCTCCTAGGATCTTGAATTAATTGATAAACCAAAAGGAATTTTTGTAGAAAAATAATTCACCAAAAAAAGAATTAAGAAAGCTCTTTTTAAGAATCAACAATGGATAAAAATTGTTGATTATAAATGCACAACAACCCAAAAGCTTAAAAATATGTTGTTGCCTCCTCTCTTTTTTTCTTCTTTTCCTCCCCCCTCCTCTTTATATAGTGGAAAAAAGAACTAAAAAACCTAGCTTCTTAACATGAATCTAATTCCTCAAAATATAAGATTAATACTTAAAATTATATTTATGAATTTTAGACCAATTAGGAATTTTAGACCTATTAAAATTAAGTTAAAAGACAAAAAATAGAGACAGAAGAATTCAATTCCGACTAGGATTGTGTAATTTCGATCGGAATTGGTGTAATTCCAATAGGAAATTCCAACCAAAATTACATAATTCTAGTCGAAATTATGGAATTCCAATAAGTAACATTTAATTACAAAAAGACCCTTGAAAGAATTTATGTTTTGCAATTAGGTCCTAAAAAATATTATAATTTAGTCCTTAAAAACACTAAATCCTTCCCTCAAAAAGAAGCATTTAAACCCTTAGAATTTTAAAGCTTAAGTATTGAGGACCTATTCATAATATTTTCATTATTGGAGTCCTTTATCTCATTCATAACACATTATCCCGAAATTGGGCGTCTACACATACTTTGTTTGATTGATAAAAATCTCATCTTTGCATTGCTTGATTTGTAATCTGAGAAAGAATTTGAGTTCTTTCATCTTAATTATCTCAAATTCTCCTTGCATTAATTTGCAGAATTCCTCACACAAGTAATGGTTAGTGGCATCGAAAATAATATCATCAACATATATTTGCACAATTAATAAATCATGTTTGGATTTCTCCATAAAAAGATTTATGCCAACCTTTCCTTTAGCGAAACCTTTCTCTAGTAAAAAGTTACTTAATATTTCATTCTAAGCTCTTAAAGCTTGTTTCAATCCATATAATGCTTTTAAAAGTTTAAACACATGATTTAGAAAATTAAAACTTTTAAAACCTAGAGGTTGCTCAACATACACCTCCCCATCAATGAAACCATTTAGAAATGCACTTTTGACATCCATTTGATAAAGTTTAAAATCCATAAATAATGTAAATGCAAGTAGCATTACAATAGCTTCTAACCTTGCAACAAGGGCAAAGGTTTCATCATAATTAATGTCTTCCTCTTGATTATAACCTTTAGCTACTAATCTAGCTTTGTTCCTATATATGACACTTTGTTCATTCATCTTATTTCTAAACACCCATTTGATGCCTATAATAGGATGATGTTTAGGTCTAGGAACCAAGATCCAAACCTTGTTTCTCTAAAATTGATTTAACTCTTCTTGCATAGCAAGGACCCAAAATTCATCACACAAAGCCTTATCAACATTTTTTTGTTCAATTTGAAAAATGATGCTACTTTTATTTTGATCTAGTAGTTACCTATTTTGCATTATTACCTATGATAAGATCTTGAGGATGTGCTTTTTTTAATTGTCAATCCTTTGGAAGTTCATCCTTCAAAGTAGGTTGAGATGTCTCCTCATTATCCTCCTTACTTGGACCTTCAAATTCCAAAGGCTTAGTAGCATTTTCTTCTTGTGTATCCATAAACTCATTTTCACCTATAAGATTGTCAACACTACAAACATCCTTTATAGGATCAAGTGACTTTAATTCATTAAATACAATATGCATTGACTCTTCAACTACTAGAGTTCTCTTATGAAAGACTCTATATGCTTCGCTAGAAATAGAATAATAGCCTAGGAAAATTCCTTCATCGATTTTGAAATTAAATTTTCCAAGATTATCCTTGGTGTTCAATATAAAGCACTTGCATCCAAATACTCTTATATTTGAGATTTTGTGTTTTCTATTATTCCATAACTCATAAAAAGTTTTATTTAAAATTGGTCTTTTAAAAACTATATTTAAAATATAACACGACGTGTTAACAACTTCCACCCAAAAGTATAAAGACAAATTATACTTATAGAGCATTGTTCTAGCCATTTCTGCAAGAGAGTTTTATTTTTCCTTTTGACTATTGTTGAGGAGTTCTAGGAGAAGAAAACGTATGTGAAATACCATTTTCATTACAATAAATTTTGAAAAACTCATTTTCAAATTTAATTCCATGATCACTTCTAATGGATGAAATACATAAACCTTTTTCTTTTTTAACTCTTTTAGGAAAATTTTCAAAAGCTTTAAAAGCATAATTCTTATGAGTAAGAAAACATACCTAAGTAAATCTAGAGTAATTGTAATATCCCGAGTTTTTAAATAATTTTAAACTGCATCGGGATATGCAGTGTTAATAATTTTTGTATATATTTATGATTATTTTCATGAATTTGATAATTACTAAATTATTTTAATTATCCTTAATTATTTTAAGTCCTTTACGTAAAATTTTCCCGGGAATGTTATTTTCGAGGAAATTAAAAAGTAAATAATTTAATATTAATTATTTTAAATAGTTTTATGAATTTTCATGAGTTCATGCATTATTTTAATGGTCGCATTAAAATATATACATATACATGCATATATATATATATACATATATTTAATAATTTTAGGGTTTATTAATTATATATATATATATTATAGTTGTCAATTTAATTAACATGTGTATATGTATATATATTAATTATTTTAAATCATGTGGTGTACAATTATTTTGAATATAATAACATATATTATTATAATTAAAGTTAAAGTTATATATATATATACAAAAATTTAGAAGTTTGTTAAATTTACAAATTTTGCCATCCACCTTCCTCACTTTCCCGATCACCTCCCTCACCACCACTGTCGCTGCCAAGCTCCACCCCTATCGTCGATGTGCCTCCCGGCGTTCCACCATCGTCCCCAGCCCGTTCCGCCCCAGCAATGCCCGTTTTCGGCGTCTGTGAAGTTTGTTTTGGCCGAAAGATCGAAACTCAAAGCCATCGCCGATCGACATGATTCCGTCCACCGTTTTTGACACTGCCAGTCTCTATCTTCTCCTTGAGCTCCGTTGAGTGTGATTCCAAGCTTTGTTTCACTTAAAATGGTTTAGATTTCCCTAGGGTTCGATTTTACAATTTCGGCCATTTAGGGTTCTTGAATTTTTTTTAGCTTCAATTTGATTAATTCAAGCAAACTCCCTTCACAAACTTTGATCCTCGTAGCTTAATCTATACTCTGGAATTTTTTTTTGGAATTTTTGGAATTTATTTTCATTTTTGAGAATTTTTTATTATTTTATTAATATTTTCTAATTTTTGAAAATTAATTAATTAAATTATGAAATTGTGTTTTATGGTGTTTATAGGTGTTAAAATGAATTTTAGAAATTTATTTGTAATTTATTTGAATTTTATATATTTATTTTGAATTTATTTAGTTTATGTAATTTTTGGAAAATTAGGTTAATTATGTGTTTTAGTGAAATTAATTGGTTAATTGAGTATATTTATTGATATTATTGAATTATATGTTGAGAAAATTAATTTTGAGTAATTATATTATTTTTGGTGAATTTTGGATTAATTTTAGTGAATTTATATATATAGGGGTATTTTAGTAATTTGACACTAAATTGACTAAAAATGTAATTAAATTAGTTTTAATAGTTATTTAAGGTATAAAAATGATTTCTAAAAATGATTTAGTATTTTTAACTAATTAAAACTATTTTTCATAAATTATTTTCAAATTATATATACAATATATGATTTTTCTAAATAAATGAGTTTTTATCGGTTTTTAACATGTTTTAGAGTTAATTATATAATTTGGATTGATAAAATGTATTTTTATTATTAAAGGGCATTTTCATTATTTTTGTAATTGTTTTGTGAATTGTGAACCTCGATTGGTAAATTGTAGTTTGGAGTCTGATCGAGGGATCGTCGTTGTGAATTTTTTGTTATTTCAAAGTGTGTTTTCTTTGCAAGACTGGCTCTACTCTTTGAGTAGAGATATGTCCATTTTACAGGGGAGGTTTTGCCAGATTTTTGGTAGAATTCTCATAAAGTGTGATGTCTGGTCGAACTCTAATTCTAATTCTGTGTCTAGTATTCTAGATTGAGTTTGTAGGAATTTTCGTTAAATTTATTCTGATTTTCTATTGTCATTTGTTTGTTTAGTTGCACCGAAACCGAGGCCTAGTGGACCAGGCCCGTCGGACCCATCTCGTGGAGCACAATAATAGTGAGTTGTTATTTTATATGTGTGTGTGTGTGTGTTTTAGGGTGCATGTTTTATAAATGTATGAACTATTTTAGTAAAGTATGCATAAATAATTTAAGTATTACTTAGGTTTGTTTTTGGTATATTTTCGATATATTTTGGTATATTTTAAACTATATGCATGTTTTATTAATGATTTATGGTTAAAATGTTTTTAAATATATTTCTAGTTTATTTTATAATTTAATTGGATTTATTTAACGTATATATACTCGAAATATACCTGGTTTACTTTTGGTATATTTCTAGTATATGTATGGTTTATGTTGCTATTTTATTGAAATTCATGCATCATTTATCTATGAATGTATGTTTTATATTTAAAATGAAGGATATCAATAGAATGTGCTACCTAATGGGCAGCACTAAGACCGAGTACGTACCGGTACGCTGATAGCATTTAGGCTTCATTACTAACCTATTTGTGGATATTGATTGGATTGATTTATTTGATGTGTGATATGATTTGGGAGTGTGATTTCTGGAGCTCGGTTGACCAAGTGTCTCGGGGCCAATCACACTGACAATCAGACTACTGGAGCTCGGTTGACTTAGTGTCTCGGGGCCAGTCTACTGTCCAAATGGAATAAGTGAATATATTTGGAATAAGTGAGCCTGTATAGCTAGAGTGTTGTTTAATACTATTTGAGGTTGCGATTTTCTAGGGTTCTATTTGATCCTTCATAAATAGTGATTTTCAGAAAGTATATAAAAATGATTTTGTTGCATCTGTGTGTATTTGCTTGTATATATTTTTATTATATATACTATTGAATGTGTGCATCATCATTTAGCTATACATGTATATATATTATAACAATTCACTCAGTGAGGTCTGACTCCCCTCCGTTGACTATTTTTTTCAGGAGAGTCATCGTCTTCAGACCTCAGTAGCAGACCCATACGCCGGATTTCTTTCGCCCCAGCTTCACTATATAAACTACTTATCTGAGTTATATTTTATAATCTAGACACTGCAGTAGTTGTAAATAGTTATGGAGTTTATGTATTATATTATGTGAGCTATGTATTTCAAGTATGTGAACTGGAACTTGCATTAAAAGTTTATTTATATATGAAATGAGATATTCGATTTAATTTCTTTTGGGTGGATTATTATTTCAATATTTATGATTTATTTCTGCTGCTGAATATATTATTTATGTTATTATTATTATTGCATGTTTTATTTTAATTTAAGGCTTGATATGGGTTCCGAATTTGAAAGAATTCCCATTCCCCAGCGCCGGTAATGGCCCTTGTTTTGGGTCGTGACAGTAATCATCAACCAATACATGAGCATAGTGCATTCCACTGAGGCTAACAACTTTAGTTGATCCAAATAAATCCATATGTATAAGTTTAAATGGTTTAGAGGTAGACACTACATTTTTTAGCTTAAATGAGTACTTGGATTGTTTTTCCTTTTGACAAGCATCACAAGGTTTATCCTTAGTGAATTCAAGCTTAGGTAAATCAATCACAAGTTCACATTTACAAAGATCATTCAAGAGTTTAAAATTTGCATGTCCTAACCTTCTATACCATGTCCATATGTCATAGGAAATAGACATTAAGAATTTGATTTCTTTGTTATCAATTTTGTTTAAATCAATAACATAAACATTATCTACTCTTTCACTACTAAAAATAACTTTGTTTTTATCAAGACTACTAAAAAAGTAATTTCTAATATATAAAGTTACCTTATTTCCCATGTCACATAATTGACTTATACTAAGCAAATTATGTTTAAGACCATCAACAAATAACACATGATGTATAGATAAGGATTAAAGATTACCTATTTCTCCAATGCCAATAATTTTTCCTTTTTCATTGTCTTCGAATATGACATGTCCTCCATCCTTAGCATCAAACTTGTTGAATTGCTCCTTGTCTCCTATCATATGCCTTGAACATCCACTATCGAGATATCATTTGCTTTTTTTTTTGTGGATTTCAAGCACACCTACACAAAGTAATTTAAGTGTTTGTTCGGACCCAAACCTTTCTTGGTCTAGGTTAGTTAGTTTTAAGATAATATGAAGGAAGCAAATTCATATGTAGTATTCTATAGAAACATACACTGTTAGTATGTCCTTTGATCATACAATATGAACATACAATATTTTCAAATTTGTTTCTCCTAGGATGATACACTTTCCTCATGTTTAGAATATGTCCTTTATATTATGGTGATATGTGTCTTCTATTATTTAGAGTCATGGTATGAGACATGCATTAGCAATGATAATGTGTATTATGTAGCATGCCTAATATGATTGTGTTTAGTGTATATATAAGCATGCTTGGGTTGAGGTGCTCTAGTTTGAGCCTTACCTTTTTGTGTTAATAAAGGGTGAGTCTTATGAGACTTTCCTTTATTGTTTAACACGTGAGATCTTTTAGCTTTGAAATCTTAAATCTCATTTGGTTTAGAGGTAGAGAAAGTGGAGTTATGTGAGGCTTTAATAAAATTAATATGTAATGATGATGAAGACATTCCATTTTTATATCCAATTCCATAGGTATCTCCATGAAATTTTTGAGAATCAAGAAGACTATTTAAAGTTTATTTTCCTCTCTTGAATTTAGCAATGGAATTTTTTAATTCAAATATCTCATTAGAAAGCTTATGATTTTCATCACTTGCTTTCTTGAGTTGATCTTCCAAGGAATTAAAAGATTTAGCATTACTAACAAGTTTTTTATTTGATTCAACAAGTTTAGTAAAATCAATTTTTAAGCTATCTAATTTTTTAGTTAAGCTAGATAGCTCATTAAGTAAACTTTTGCATTTAACTAATAATTTGCTCACAATAAAGCTCTCATCATCATCATCATTATCATAATAATAATAATCACAATCATTAAAGGAAGAATAAGAAGTAGATAATACCTTATTTTCATTTTTAAGAGCCATAAAGTAAAGATTGGCTACTTTTTGTTGTTTCTCTTCCTCATTAGATTTAAAAAAATCATCCCAAGTAGCTTTGAATGCCTTTTTCTTATCTTTTGCTCCCTTATTCTTGAATTTGAGTTTGGGACACTCACTTATAATGTGTCTCAATTTCTTGCATTTATAGCAAGTAACCTCTTTGATTTTCTTCTTGCCTTCTCCTTCATACTTTTTATTGAAATAATTTATTCTTGAGAAATTTTTCTTTCTTAAAAACTTATTAAAGTTCCTAGTAAGCATGGTAATGTCACCATCTTCATCACTAGAATCTTTGATGTTTTCCTCTTCACTATCTTCTTGAAGAGCTTTTAGTGCTATGCTCTTTTTCTTTTCTTCTTTCTTTTCTTACTCTTCACCTCTTTGCTTAATTATGAGCTCATGTATCAAGAGCTTACCAATGAGTACATTGGTTGAGAGGGTAAAGAGATTTTGAGCTTCCTTAATTGAAGTGAATCAAGATTTTCAATCCTTCTTAGGTAGGATTCTTAGAATCTTATTGTTTACTTCTTCCTTGGTGAAATGTTTACCAAGTTTCTTAAGGGTTGTGAGATGAGCATTGAGTTTATTTATCATCTCCGTGATTAACTCTTGAGGCTTTATCTTGAAAATTTCATATTCATACATGTAAAGTTGAACATTCTTACTTCTAACTTATATATTTCCTTTATAATGATTTTCCAAGGTCTCCTACATTTCCTTGGCCCACATACAATGTTGAAGCTTACCTCTTTCTTCTCTCGTAATGGAAAAGACTAAAGTAATCATAGCCTTTTTATTTTTATGATTTTCTTACTTTTGATAAATGCTTTATTGGCTTCTTGCAAGAGTAGTTACCACACCATTAATGATAGTTATAGGTGGTTCCTAACCTTTTAGGACAATGTCCCAAAGTTTAATGGAATCACAATCAAGATATGACTCCATTTTGAACTTCTAATAAGGGTAGTCGCTACCATCAAAGGATGGTTTAAGTGAAGAAATGTTTTGTGATTCACTCCCCATGATCTTGTATTCTAGCAATGAAGTTCCTAAAATTCAAACTCTGATACCAATTGAAAGAGTCCTAAAGAGGGGGTAAATAGGACTATCGAATAAAAATTTGAAATTAAAAGGTTTGAACAAGAATTAAGAGAATGATTGAGAAGGAAGAATGAAAAGCACAATGATTTAAGGAGTTCGAATTCAACAATAATCCTACGTCTCCACTTAACTTATCCCCAAGTTAGGATTTTTAATCACCCACAATCTTATTCACAAGATTGAGATTACACAAGAGCTTTATGACTCACTCTTGCAGTCTTATAACTTGAGTTTTCTAGGATCACTTAAAAATCAAATTACAAATGTTTTCAAGGCTTACACTAAAACCAAAATCTCAAGTGTTTTAATGGCTAAACACTTAAACCAATTCTTTTATAATATAATCTCACTTCTTATTTTCTAAACCTAGAAAATAGAAGAATAAAAATATATATTATAATACTCACCAAGTCTCACAAGACCATACAACAATAATAATGAATTTTTTAAAGAGTTTTGAGAGCTTAATTGAATGCTTGAATGTATAAATATGAATGAGCAAGTTTGTTTTTTCAAAATAATTTTCAAAAGTCATATTTATACTTGAGCAATCCAATTATAGTTGTTGGAAGTAATGATTTTGTTCCTAACATAAATCAAGTCTATTTGAATGAAAATTTAGACTTTTGAGCTACAATTTGTCAAGTTCCGATCTAAATATCATTCGTCCCGATCGAGACTAACACCAAAAAGTCGTTAGGAGTCATTATATTTGAAAAAGTGCCCTGATCCCAATCAAGACTACCCTATCCCGAGTAATGTCCTGATCGGGACATAGGATCAGGACGAGTACTATCCTTTTATGTTTTTTCTCTTCTTTTGGTTTTGCCTGAGACTACTTTGGTCCCGATCAGGACTACAACACAAATTGTAACTTTTTATGCAATTTAGTCCCTGTGATGAGTCCAATTGAGATAGTACTTGCAATGGCTTTTCGAAATCATTTTTCTTTGATATTTCATTATTATTTTAACTTCCAAATTGTTCCTAACTTATACACACTTGAAGCAAACACATTAGTTGCTCAAAATTCAGTTTTTTAATATCAAAATCAAGATTGCTAACTTGCTAAGTGCAATAGAAGTTTTTATTTCGATAAAAAAAAAAATACACTTATAATTTTAATTTTAATTTAATTTGATTTCAATTGACAAATTACTAAACTATTTAACTATTATATAATAAATAATGCAAACAGTTTTGTAAATTTACGTGTCTCCCCCTTTTTGTACATTTATATATATTATAAATATAATGTTACTATAATTGTACAAATTTAATAGAGTTAAAATTACATTCTTAATAAATTTTTTACTCAAACAATTATACAAAATTAGTCGTGATTATGTGCAATGCACCGATTGTGAAATAAAATAATTATATAAATAATTTGAATAGAATAAATTAAAAATAAATTAAATAACATTAATTTTTTTTAATTTTTGTTGCCATAAGTTTTTAGTTATAATAAGATTATTTTTTTTAGGATTATTGGATTAGTATTGAAGTATGTATAATAACGTTTTAGTTAAAAAAAAATAATATTAAGTAATTACTATAATTTTTTTAATTTTTTAATGGTTAAATAAAATATTTTGAGCAATTTAAGGTAGAAAAATATATAATATATAAATAACTTTAGAATTTGATTAGTATTGAAATATGCATAATAGTGTTTTAGTTTAAAAAAATAATACTAAATAACTATTAAAAATAATAATACTAAAATAATACTAAATGCTTATTAGAATTATTTTAATAAGACGTATAAAATTATATTATCTAATTTCATTTATTTTAGATGAAAAAACATATTTTTAATATAATTACAACTACACTTTTAATTAATTTAATTTTTATTATATATCAAATAGAAGTTAATCTGATTAAATTAGAAAATAAACTTTTAATTAAATTAAAATTAGATTTCAATTAATTTAATTTTTATTAGAGATAAAATAAATATTACAATAATTACTAAAATAATATAAAGGTAAAAAGTCTAGTAACCATACACTAATTCTATCGCTGCTAGCGAGACTTCCATTTATTTATTGTTCGTCATCACCACCTATATATGCAACACATTGCATTTGTTTTTTTAACAAAAGGAGGCTGCCGTCCAAAATCAGAACTAAGCTAAACATATACGAAACCCAGATATAAAAATTCGATGTCAATGCAACTTCCCTACTATATATGCACACGTTCATCTTCCTCATCTCTCCACACCCTTCTCTTTTTCTGCATCCCTAATTTGCTCTTTTTGCAAGTACTAATGGCTAAGAGTTCTTCACTAATCCCAAGATTAATTCTGATTATTCTGTTCATATCCCATTTAGTGAAATCACAACCTTTATCATGTCCATTGCCATCTGAGCTAACAGATAAGCTTAATGTTGATTCTGCTGCCATTGAATCTGCTTCTACAGATTATGGTAACATAGTCCATAACAAACCAGCAGCTGTTCTTTACCCATCATCTATCCATGATATCTCCAGCTTAATACAGGCATCATTAAATTGTTCTACTCCTTTTGGTATAGCTGCCAAGGGTAATGGCCATTCTACTCGTGGTCAGAGCATGGCTTATAATGGTGTGGTGATTGACATGAAGGCTTTAAGGTACAGTAAAAATGGGGTTGGGATTAATATCTCTAAAGACCCTTTGTATGTGGATGTTGGAGGTGAACAACTATGGGTTGATGTGTTGAATGCAACAGTGAACCAACATGTTGCACCTGTTTCATGGACTGATTTTTTGGGTCTTACTGTTGGTGGCACTCTTTCTAATGCTGGGATAAGTGGCCAAACCTTCAGGTTTGGTCCTCAGATCAGCAACGTTTATGAAATGGATGTTATTACTGGTATGATTACATCAACATCACATATATATAAATTATTATATGATTATATCATTAATGCTAGATCGATGTCATTATCCTATAGCGACATTTTGTTTGTGTAAAGATTAACGTGGTCATCTTTTTAATTATATAAATATTTGTAACTATACATAATTAAGAGTAAAGGATTGATTCAGGTAAAGGAGAGCTCGTGACCTGCTCTGCAAACAATAATTCTGAGTTGTTTTATGCTGTTTTGGGCGGTTTAGGTCAATTTGGAATTATAACCAGGGCGAGAATAGCGTTAGGCCCGGCTTTTGAAAGGGTATGTATTTACAAAGCAAAATTTGACTATTAACCTAACATTTTTTTTTTATTTGTCTCCATATAATACCACTCATAATCATGTCTATGTAATTAAGAAACACTTGAAGATATATAAATAAAAATATTCTTTAAAATTCCCATGCATACATTAGAATCACAATTATTAAGAGTACTTCTTCAGTTCATCCATTATGTTCTTCTGGTTTTGTTCCTTTTGGAAGATAGAATGTTCAGGCTCTGGCCTTTAGTTAAATAAGACTACTTTTTCGGTTTTAAAAAAGGCAGTTTGCTACATTGCCTGATATTTTAGAAAATAAACTATACACTATTTATATTATATACATTACAAAAATAAAATAAAGGAATAGGATTGAAGAGATGAAGTAAAAAATAATAATAATAAAATTAAAATACAAGCAAATCTTACAACCTTTTTCTTTGAAAAGACAAAAGGAACAACTGCAACCTTTAAAAAAAGAAGGAAAAAAATTGTCTTCTTAGTTAGTCACCTATTTGGGCACTTTATCTTTGTTCTTGGAAAGACTCAGAACATATACAATAAGACTAAATGTAAAACAAAGTCGTGGAAGAAATAAATCAAAAAATGGTTTGGAACTAAATGGCCCGCCTCCTATAAAATTATTGTGAATTTTTTTACATTTTCTTTATATTAGGACCAAAGGAGAGTACAATGGAATGAAGAATTAACCTTACGATCGTAAATAATCTATTTTAAACCGGCTAGACAAATTATTATGAATTATATATATATATATATATATATATATATATATATATATTGCATTAAAACCTCTTGGAGAAAAAAGAAATCTGAAATACTTGGTGGATTTCATTTATGTCATAGGCTGCGTGGGCACAAATACTATACAGCAATTTCTCAGCTTTCACAAGAGATCAAGAACGTTTCATTGCAGCCAATGGAAAGAAAGAAGGAAATGCAGTGAGTTACTTGGAAGGTGCACTTCTACTGGACAATGGGACTCCTAATACTTGGAGAACTTCATTTTTTCCACCATCTGACATCCCAAAAATCACAGCCTTAGTAAAAAAATATGGCATCATCTATAGTCTTGAAATCGCCAACAGCTTTGATGAGCTCACCGACCAAGCTATACATAAGGAAATGAAGGATTTCATTAGAACACTTAGCTCAAAACCTGAATACATCTATCAGACAAATGTTTCTTATGTAGAATTCTTGAGTAGAGTCCAAATCCCAGATGATCATACTGAAGCACATCCATGGCTAAATCTATTTATACCAAAATCCAACATTTCATACTTCAATTCAAGAGTCTTCAGGGATATCGTTCTTCAACGTAACATCACTACCGGGCCTGTACTTTTCTACCCTATGGTCCGAAGCAAGTAAGCATAAAACACTCAAGAGTTTTTTTTGGTTGTGTCGTTTCCTGATGACGATTAGTGATTTTTATTGAATTGCAGGTGGGATGGTAGAATGTCTGCAGCCATACCAGATGAAGACATTTTCTACACTGCAGCACTTTTATATTCAAGTGGAATCAATGATTGGCAGGTCTATGACAATCAAAATAACGCAATTTTAGATTCTTGTAATAAAGCTGGTATTCAGGTTAAGCAGTATCTTCCCAATTATGCAACCAAAGAAGAATGGATTAAGCAATTTGGATCGAATTGGACAATTTTTGAGCAAAGGAAGGCTCTGTTTGATCCTAAAATGATCATGTCACGAGGGCATTGAATATTCAACAATAATTAATTAATGTAAAGTATATATATATATATTTTTTAACAAGTGAGACGTAAAAGAGAATGAATAATTAAACCTATAATCTCATTTTATAAAATTTATCAGCTAAACTATTAGACGAGGTAAATATAAAATGTATGCTAGTATAATTACTCATCAATAAAATCATTCAGGTCAAAATTGTAACCTAAAGTAATCTTCTCTTTTCTTGCACTTGTACATGGTGGAAAAGCAATCTACATCTGTAAGATCTGGTTTATTTTACATTAATTATTTCAATCATCATAGTTGACCGTGTAATGTATTACCTAATAAATAATGTTAGGGCTAGGTTTGCTCCTACATTTGGACCGACAAATTTATTTATATTTTCCACGAATACGTGTATAGCCTGTGATCTTCAGAGTAAGGAACAGGATACGATTACGTATAGGTCGGTGAGAAAGGTGCAAGTAAGGTCCTATAACATTCTCTTTTAATCAGTGTACGAATTGAAATTTAAAAGGTAGTGCAAGTAAAAATATTCAGAATTATGTAATTATTATGAATGTGAATGAACAATATATTGCTTGTGAGAGAATAGTTCTCAAATAGTGAAAAGAAAATCTATATATAAAGGAATTGAAATTCATTAATGAGAAGGTTAAGAAAAAAAAGAAGAAAATATAGATTACTCTCCAAACTCTTTCAATATTATAGTTTTTTAAATTCTCTCCAAACTCTTTCTAAATTCTCTCAAAATCATTCTACTATAAAATATTTTTTTCTTCTAGTTAAATACTACTAAATTCAAGTTTAGTTCTATAACAAAATAAGTAATTCAATCTTTATTTTCACAACACGTTATCAGCACGAGGAGCTCTCGATCAAAACAATAAGGTACATATTTCTTAATATTTAATATTTATGAATATATTAGTTGATTATATATTATCATGGATGGTTATGTCTCCTACTAATTTATATATTTATATTTATTTCTTCAATCTAACTTTATATTAATTGTTATTTTTATTTTGTTTTACTAACTACACCATTGATGCAAATATTGCTAGAAATGGTTCTAACCTTATGGATGGCTATGCCTCCTATCAATTTATATTTATGCACATTTATTTTTTTTATTATTTATGTTAATGGAAGGCTATACCCCATTTTATATTAATGGACGGTTTTGCCCCATATTTATACATATCGTTATGTTAACTCACTTGCTATAAATAATCATATCAACATTATTTATTGATTTTACTTTATATAATTTATTTCTCAATATATTATATTAAAAAAAAAATTCTAACGGCTATATTTTTATTACCAACAGTAATATAACAGTAATAAACGGCTATATTTTTCATTATAAATAGATGAGCTATAAATTTTATTCATTCACACAAATTCATACATTTTCTCTTTCTCTCTTTACTCTAAATTGTAAACATGATTTGGTATATTTATATTTGTGTTTTGATCATGACTATTATAATAGTTTTAGGAATAATTAATATGGAAGATGATTTTCTATTTGATATAATTTCAAGTATTATTGTATCATTTTTTGTACCACTATTATTTCTTGCAATATTCATTCATGATATAATTAATTAGTAAATTCTGATCATGTTTGATTTTTTTTAGTAGTCATCAAATTTATGAATTCTAATTGAGTTATATTTTTTTATTAGTTATCATAATGACAAATCTAGCAAAGATTGAGTTCGTTGCTCTTGACATCACGGGAAAAAATTATATGTCTTGGATTCTAGATGTAGAAATGCATCTTCAATCAATGGGGTTAATTGATACTATAAAAGAAAATAATAACACCTCATTGCAAGATAAGGCCAAGTCTATAATTTTTCTCCGTCGTCATCTTGATGAAGGATTAAAATGTGAATATTTGACTGTCAAAGATCCAAGTGTTCTTTGGAAGGATCTAAAAGACAGATATGATCATCAAAGAGATGTAATACTACCAGTAGTCACTGATGAATGGAGAGCTTTACGCTTTCAAGATTTCAAAAAAGTGAGTGACTATAATTCTGTAATGTTCAGAATAGTATCACAATTAAAATTCTGTGGACAGACAGTCACAGATGAGGATATGCTGGAGAAAACTTACTCCACATTTCATGCATCAAATGTTACACTGCAACAACAATACAGGATGCAGAGATTTAAAAAATATTCTAAACTAATTTCATGCCTACTGGTAGCTGAGAAAAATAATGAACTCTTGATGAAAAATCATCAGTCCCGTCCCACTGGCTCAATAGCATTTCCAGAAGCAAATGCTATAAATTATTCCAGATATAAAAATTACAATAGCCATGGACGTGGGAGAGGTAGAGGTCGTGGACGTGGAAGAGGTCAATTCTTTGGCCATGGTCATGGAAATAAATATAGTAATACTCCACAACAAACTCAGACTCAACCTTAAAAGAAGTTAAAATCAGTCATCAGTGGTGTTCAAGAAAGGCCTCAATATAAGTTTGAAACTGTGTGTTTCAGATGTGGTAGTAAAGGACACTGGTCACGAATTTGTCGAACACCACCACATCTTTGCCAACTTTATAAGGCATCATTGAAAGGAAAAGAAAAGAAAATAAACTTCAATGAGCATCATACTCATGTTAATGATAGAACTCATCTAGATGTTTCTGATTTTACTGATGATTTTACTGACAATGGAAATTGAGACATCTCTAATTTTAAATATATTGTTATTACTTATTTGATTCTGAAGAATATGTTATTGTCATGTATGTTATTTTTAAATTAAAATATCCTACTTTACAATTATTTTATGTTTTTACCTTAATTGATTAATTTTGTGTTTATCTATTTTGAAGTTTAATATGGATTGTACTCAACATAAAGACAATATTGGAGATCTCTGCATACCAGATAGTGGTACTACACATACTATCTTAAAAAATAGAGATTATTTCTCTAAATAAAGCCCACAAAGGCAGTTGTAAAAACAATATCAGGTCCTGTAGATCTGATTGAAGGAATTGGCAAAGCTAAATTTATGTTACCAAATGGAACAAAGTTTATAATTGATGAAGCTTTGTTTTCACCAAAATCAACAAGAAATTTATTGAGTTTTGATGACATATATCGAAATGGGTGTGATACCCAATCTATTACTATAAATGGTAACAAATATTTAAATATAGTTTCCTATGAATCAGGAAAAATACAAGTATTGGAAAGACTGCCAAAACTCCCTAATGGATTGCATTACATGCATATACATGTAATTGAATCAAATATGGCAGTAAAAGAAAAATCTTATGATCCTTCAATAATAAATTTATGGCATGACAAATTAGGTCATCCTGGATCAGTAATGATGCGAAGGATAATTGAGAATTCACATGGGCATCCCTTGAAGGGGCAAAGAATTCCTCAATCAAATGAAATGCCATGTACAGCTTGTTCTCTCGGAAAATTAATCTTGAGACCTTCACCATCTAAAATTCAAAATGAATCACCTATGTTTCTTGAAAGAATTCAAGGTGATATATGTGGGCCAATTCACCCACCATGTGGACCATTCAGATATTTTATGGTATTAATTGATGCATCTAATAGATGGTCACATGTTTGTCTATTGTCAACTCGTAATGTTGCATTTGCAAGGTTGCTTGCTGAAATTATTAAATTACGAGCACAATTCCCTGATTATACAATCAAGAGGGTAAGACTTGATAATGCTGGTGAATTTACATCTCAAGCATTCAATGATTATTGTATGTCTACTGGGATCATTGTTGAGCATCCTGTTGCCCATGTACATACTCAAAATGGTTTAGCTGAATCATTGATTAAACGACTTCAGCTTATTGCTAGACCATTAATAATGAGAACAAAGCTTCCCATTTCAGTTTGGGGTCATGCAATCCTACATGCTGCTTCATTAATTCGCATCAGACCTAGTGCATATCATAAATACTCCCCACTACAATTGGCATTTGGTCAAGAGCCAAATATTTCCCATCTCAAAATTTTTGGTTGTGTAGTATATGTACCCATTGCGCCACCTCAGCGCACAAAAATGGGTCCTCAACGAAGATTGGGAATTTATGTTGGGTTTGAAACACCCTCGATTATTAGATATCTTGAACCTCTAACTGGTGATGTTTTTACAGCACGTTTTGCTGATTGCCAATTTAATGAGGTTGTTTTCCCAACATTAGGAAAAGGGGAGAAAGAAGGGAAAAGGGATATTTCATGGAATGAACCATCATTATTGCATCTGGATCCTCACACAAAACAATGTGAATTAGAAGTGCAAAAGATTGTGCACTTACAAGCAATTGCAAATCAATTGCCAGATGCATTTACTGATACAAAAAGAGTGACTAAATCATATATACCAGCAGCCAATGCTCCTGCTCGTATTGAAATTCCAAAAATAAAACCTGAGAATAAAGACACTCATGAATCTAAAACACGCCAGAAGCGTGGAAGACCAATTGGTTCTAAGGATAAAAATCCTCGAAAGAGAAAGGGAGTAGATAATCATATTGATAGTGAGGAAAATATCCCTGAAGAAATAGAAAATAAAGAAAGTCATGAAACATTGTCATATACTGTTGCATGTGAAATCATAAATGACAAAGATGATCCTGAACCAAAATCAGTCATGGAATGTCAAAATAGGCATGATTGGATAAAATGGAAAGATGCTATGCAGGCTGAATTGGACTCACTAAACAAACGAAATGTTTTTGGGTCAATTATTCCTATGCCTAAAACTGTGAAACCTGTAGGATACAAGTGGGTCTTTGTATGAAAGAGAAATGAGAAAAATGAAATAATAAGGTACAAAGCTAGACTTGTAGCTCAAGGTTTTTCACAAAGGCCAGGAATTGATTATGATGAAACGTATTCTCCTGTTATGGATGCAATTACGTTCAGGTATCTGATTAGCCTAGTAGTTTCTAAGAAATTAGAAATGCGTCTTATGGATGTTGGGACTGCTTATTTGTATGGATCACTTGATAGTGACATTTATATGAAAATCCCTGAAGGATTTAAAATGCCTGAAGCATTAAGTACAAAACCCAAAGAAATGTATTCGATCAAGCTCCAGAGATCTTTATATGGGTTAAAACAGTCTGGGCGCATGTGGTATAATCGTTTAAGCGATTATTTGATTAATAAAGGATATGTGAGTAATATTATTTGCCCATGCATTTTTATTAAGAAAACAATATCCGGATTTATGATTATAGCTGTATATGTTGATGATTTGAATATCATTGGAACAGAAAATGAGATCCATGAAGCAACAATATACTTAAAGGAAGAATTTGAAATGAAAGATCTTGGAAAAACCAAGTATTGCCTTGGTTTACAAATTGAACAAATGCACAATGGGATATTTGTGCATCAATCAAATTACACATAAAAGATCTTGAAACGCTTTAATATGGATAAAGCAAATCCTTTAAGTACGCCAATGGTCGTTAGATCACTCAATATTGAAACTGATCCATTTCGACCCTGTGAAGAAAATGAAGAAATTCTTGGTCCTGAATTTCCATATCTCAGTGCCATTGGAGCTCTAATGTATCTTGCTAATTGTACTAGACCTGACATTTCTTTTGTAGTTAATTTATTAGCGAGGTTCAGTTCAGCTCCAACAAAAAGGCATTAGAAAGGGGTCAAACATATACTTCGATACCTTCAAGGAAATGTTGATTTGGGTTTATTTTATTCTAACAATTCAAAACAAGAATTGATTGGTTATGCAGATGCAGGGCATTTATCTGATCCTCATAAAGTAAAATCTCAAACAGGCTATGTGTTCACAAATAATGGAACTGCAATTTCTTGGTGTTCCCAGAAACAAATGCTTGTCACTACTTCCTCAAATCATTCTGAAATTATTGCACTACATGAAGCAAGTAGAGAGTGTGTGTGGCTTAGATCAATGACACATCATATTGAAGAATCTTGTGGTTTTCCAATCAACAAAAGTCCAATAATTTTATATGAAGATAATGCAGCATGCATTGCACAGTTAAGGGAAGGATATATCAAAAGTGATAGAACCAAACATATACCTCCAAGATTCTTTTCATACACTCAAGAGCTAATAAAAGACAATCATATAGATATCAAGTATATTCAGTCTAGCCAGAATTCAGCTGATCTTTTCACAAAGGCACTTCCAACTACAATCTTTAGAAAGCACGTTCACGATATTGGAATGCGACATCTACATACTATGTGAAGGAAGATTATACATATCAACTTGAGGGGGAGAATATCATGCACTGTACTCTTTTTCCTTAAGCTAAAGTTTTTCCCACTGGGTTTTATTTAGCAAGGTTTTAACGAGGCAGTTGCAAAATATTATTATTCAAGGGGGAGTATTATGAATGTGAATGAACAATATATTGCTTGTGAATGAACAATATATTGCTTGTGAGAGAATAGTTCTCAAATAGTGAAAAGAAAATCTCTATATAAAGGGATTGAAATTCATTAATGAGAAGGTTAAGAAAAAGAAGAAGAAAAGATAGATTACTCTCCAAATTCTTTCAATATTATAGTTCTCTAAATTCTCTCCAAACTCTTTCTAAATTCTCTCAAAATCATTCTACTATAAAATATTTTTTTCTTCTAGTTAAATACTACTAAATTCAAGTTTAGTTCTATAACAAAATAAGTAATTCAATCTTTATTTTCACAACAGTAATTTATTTTTACATAATTTAATAACATGACAATTATTATTTTATTTTAAATATGGAATTCTTATAATCTATAAAAAATATATTTTTAATTTTAAATTGATAATGATAAAATTTAAATTTTACATTTTAAAATACTTTTGATTGACTACTATTTCATTGATGAAACTATTATTTATTATATATAAAGTTGGTCAATATTTGCAACAAATTCATATTAAAAAATAGAAAACTTGAAAATGAAGGCGAATGAGAACAAAAAAAATACCAACGGACAGGTACACAGTTTAGGGCCAAAATGGTGGTCTGGCCATTTATTTGCTTCCTTAGATTGAAGCTTATCTTCTCCTTTGCTGGATGATTGCTTCGATCTTCAATCCAAACAATACCTCAAGCAATCTCAATCTCTACATCCTCTTGAACAAAAGATTTAGACAACGACACTTTTTGAAGCCGAGTCTTTTGTCCACTGTGTTCCTGAAAAAAAATTAATTAGTTAATTAATTAATTAATTAAGAAAACGTAACACAAGTTTTTTTTTTTTTTTTTTTTAAGGGAAAGTGGCAACAGCTGGAAGATTACATTATAATAGCTCGGGAGTATGAAACTCCAGTTACAGCATGAAGTAGCCAACTCAACAACTCAGAAGGCGGCTCAGTAAGAAAATGAATACCAATGGGACGATGGACAGCCGATGAAGCTAGCAAATCAGCACAGCAATTGGCCTCCCTATAGATATGCTTCAGATGAACAGACCACTCCCTATTTTTACCCAAAACATCTGAAGATTCAATTAGCTTTATTTTGGAATTTATGATAAACAGATTACTCAAAACATCTATCCCCATCCACTATCAGCTATCAACTATATATAAACAATTTAACTAAGGATCTGTTTGGTTTAGTTTTTCTATCAACTCATAGTTGAGTTAATAGTTGTTTTGTAATAGTATTTGATAAAATGTAGGTAAGTTGTTTCCATTAGTATATAAAATGTAGGTAAGTTGTTTCCGTTAGTATATAAAATGACTATTTTAGAATAATTTATTTATTTTATACAAACAAACAATAATAACTATAATAATAAATTTTATAATAATAAATTTTATGAATAATAATAATAATAATTTTTAAATAATAACATAGTATTAAATTCATAAATTTTTAATAAGTGTAAAATAATATTATTTAATTTTTTCTCATTTAATAAACTAATTTAATTTTTATACAACAATCCAAAATTTTATTCATTAAAACATGTGAGACTTTCTACAATATTATTAGATTATCAAATTCTTTGCTAATAAAAAGAAACAATGAAAATAAGATTAATTTTTTATTCATGCCAATTGATGGTCTAAGATTGGCGGGATGTAGGGAGTTGTATTCCAATTATATGAGAGTTTTATTGTTAAGGTTAAAAAATTTTGAGAAAATTTCAAAAAATGACTTGTTTGGCCAAGCTCATTTCTTTTATAGTCCGACACATTTATTTTTTCAGATTTAGTTTTTGTGTTTTTAGTTTTGATCGAGCATCCTTTTCTTTTCATTTCTAGCCTTTTTCTCACACCGTACCAAAAACTCCGCTATATATATATATATATATATATATATGTAACACTCTCCTTCAAGCTTTAGCTCTTCCATTATCGTCAATGTTGCTCTCGAAGCGTCTTTATGATAGTTACAGTCCATTCATCGATTGTACCATTGGAACATCACCTATCGCATCTCATGCAACACTCATCGATCGTATCTCATGCCTCTCTCCAAACCACAGTACCACTAAATGCAACCAAAACAAACTTCCACATAGAGTACTTGACCTCACCA
The DNA here is from genome assembly GCA_947683625.1 of Mallotus nudiflorus. Lineage (NCBI taxonomy): Eukaryota > Viridiplantae > Streptophyta > Magnoliopsida > Malpighiales > Euphorbiaceae > Mallotus > Mallotus nudiflorus. Next base: position 3,581,162 of record CANTUR010000058.1, on the reverse strand, counting down.
GAAAAATCAAAGATAGAATTTTTCCGGCGATTCCTACACCAGAGAGAAGTGAACTAGTTACCTGAATTTCTGTCCATGCCAGTCGGAGATAAGCTAAGAGAAAAACTCAAATCCTTCAACATTACTGAAGATCCTCTCTGCTTGCATGAGGTGGCTCCTTCAATCACCAGAGATCCAAATCTAAAGCAATCTCATATTTGCTTATCGCTACTTAATCTATTCAATAATTCATCTCAGTTACCAGTCCTCTCCTTGGAGTCATCTCACTGCTCTCATTTCCGTAACTAAATGCACTAAGAAGGAATCCAATCATATCAGTAAACACTCACTCATGTGCTTTTTTTTATTTCATCAAAATAGTTTTTCCTGGAAAAAAAATGTGTTGCTGCAGTAACCATCAATTAATATCAAACTGCCCAAGGCTTTGTTTGTTTGATCAGTAATTTCAATCTCCTCTTCCAAATTTAATAATGGAAATGCTTGGTTACAAAGAAGCCACTCCTTCCAGGTAAGTACATATGATGCTGTTTGCTCCTTAGGGTTTAGCATTTTCACTATAACATGCAATTAAACTTTTTTTTTTTTTTGTGAATAGTTGTGTTTAAAGCTGAACACAGTCTAAAGTTGAATTCAGAAATTATGGCTTTATTTTAGGTATGAATTGTTGAGTATGGTGAAAAAGCACTCATCATCTTTGGGGAAAATCGAAGAGGATGCTACAAATGTAGAAATGGACAGGCATTTTTTGCATTGTATGTTAGATTCATATTTTCTTCACTGAAAGGAGTTGCGAGGAAGGCAGGATGATGATCTTTCTCTTTTTTTGTCAAAAAAATGGTGTGCTACTGCATGATTTTCACAAAGGGCATATAGTGGATCTTATTTCAAATCATTTTGTACTCATGTATGTGCCAAGAAATTCAAATAAAAGTTTCGGTAAATTGTTATGATGTTTTATATCTGATAGTGATTTTTTCGTTTTGACTTTGCAGTCTGTTTCTCCATATAGTGGACATTATCAACCAACAGAAGATAGCTTTAAAAATTTTTTTTATCTCTTCTCAAGGACAACAAAGTGAACCTTGATGAAGTTCAAGTAATATCTTTTTCACTAAATTAGTCATAGATGAGCATTTAAAAATAAAGAAAATATGGCTAGCAGAACACAAATGTGCTTAGAGTAGATCAATGGAGTCATATATTCAATCTTTATTGTGCTTGGACTGTAGGCTTTATTGATAATAAAATTAATCTCAGTTGTTGTTAGCTGGCTGATTATTCATCAAAAATATTTGTGTGCTAGGACTGATGTATGATTTATTTATCTCTTAATTTCAAATACATAAAGCAAGTGAAGATTCTAATATCTATGATGGTGCTAAATTAAGTGTAAATAAGATGATTAATAAAATTTTAAGCAAGTTAAGGCCTTCCAAACTTGAAATTCCTAATGAATAGAAGGATTCGGCCCTAAAACCATCAAAAGTTGAGCAAACTGAAACCAAAGGTGAGCATAAAAGGACTTTATTTGGCAGTCTCCAGAGACCAAGGGCTAAAGTGTCCGATAACTTATTTTTCAAAACTCTTGAGCTGATACCCAACAAGTGATCAATAAAAGATAAGGTGAAAGGTGGGGAGGATCCCCATAAACCCTCTAATGCCTAAGTCAAAATATATAGAGAGAGAATCTGGAGAGAGAAAGAGAATAACGAGAATATAAAAGAATAGAATGAATGAGAATGAGTGATATGGGGTCCTATATATAGGGATAGTGATGCTCAAACCTAAGAGAAATAAGATTCCTCTTTGATGGAAGTCCTATGCCAACTAGGAGAGTATTTCTTCTTATTCAGGAGTCTTCTAATCATGATTCTTTTTCTATTTAACTTTGATATCCTTGTTAGCCAGGTGACCCTGTACAACAAAATAAAGATTTTATTTAAATAGGAATATATATGTGGTGTATCAAGAGTCCCCCCCCCCCCCCCCCCAAAAAAAAAATATATCAGGATATTTATGTCTGATGCTCAAGGATTCGTAAGGTGGACACGAATGTTATTCTAATTGGATAAAAACTTGCATAAATCATGTCATATGATAAAAAAGGGGGCGAGCTAAGGTGGCTAACCTCAGCCACAAGGGGATTCAATGCTCGATACTGAGTCTTAAGATCGAAACATATTGGAAGTGTCAGCTGGTCCTAAACATATAAAACCTACAATAAAAAAAGGGGTATGTAGAGGATTAATTCACTAATATCAAGATAAGGTGGCGGAACTAGTCATCAAAACCTCAGTACTATAGAAGCGACCTGTCACGACCTAAACTAGGAGTCATGACCGGCGCTAGGGAACGGGAATTCTTTCGAATCCGGAACCCGTAGCAAGCCTAAGAAAATAAAATCATACAATAAATAAACAAAAGTACGACAGAATTAAAATTTTTCTGAATCAATAGATAAAATAAATGCTCCAAATCCTTTTATAAATGAATACATATTCGTACAATGTTCAAATACAAATTCTCAAAGTATTTAATATCCAAACAAAATAATACACTAACAAAAATTATAACACTACTACTGCAGTTTCTAGAATACAATTCAAAGTTCAGAATATACATTTGCATAGAATAGCCAGGACTGAAGAACACCGGCGAGGAACTCTATAACTAAGGTCTGACGATATGGGATCTCCTGAAAGAAAATAATTGAGGGGGGTCAGACCTCACTGAGTGAATTATTATACTATATATACATGCAAACTAAACCATAACGATCAGACATTCTTATATATATATGTATATACACACATTTCACACGAATGCCAAACTTTGCTTTTATAAATATACTAAATGTAGAAAACATTTGTTTTAATTCATGAAGGATCCATAGAACCCTAAATAATAACAGCCTTAAACAATCCCATCATCACTCTAGCCATGCAGGCTCACTTGATTCCAAATAGAACACTTATCCCAATTTGGACAGCAGACTGGCCCCGAGACACTAAGTCGACCGAGCTCCAGCAGTCTGGCTATCTGTGTGATTGGCCCGAGACACTTGGTCAACCGAGCTCCAGCAATCACACTATCTATCACCTCACATCTCAATTAACCCAATAGATCATTCAATTCACTTATGGACAGTAGACTGGCCCCGAGACACTAAGTCAACCGAGCTTCAGCAGTCTGACTGTCAGTGTGATTGGCCCCGCAATCACACTATCTAACATACCATATAATCACCCAATTTTAACTCTCACTCAATCCTTATCTATCGTACTGGTACGTATACGGTCCTAGTGCTGCCCACTAGAAAGCACGTTCTATTGATATCCTTCACTTTGAATAAATCATTCATAATAGTAAAACCAACCATATATATATATGTCAAATAAAATATGAAATAAACTAAAAATAAATCATTAATATAGTTAAAAACAATTTAAATGAGTAACAATAATATAACATGCATTATCTTAAAAAAATATACTTAAATATACAAAAGATATACCCTAAGTACACAAATCATTTAATAAAACATTTATGTATAGATATTCATTTAAATATGTATTTGTGTTTAACATATATTCACAAATATACTAAAAATAAACCTAATTATCTAGCATGCATATATGAAAAATAAACCCTAAATATACCACTAATGTGCTAGGTTTAATTTAATAAACAAAACATTTATTTATTTGGAAATAAATAAAATATACCAAAAATAAACTTAAAAATAATTTAAGTGTAGGTTTATAATTTAACATGCAATTATTTAAGAATAAACCTAAAATCTACTAAAACTATACCTACGTTTTACTAATCATTTAATAAAATAATTATGTCTAAGTGTACATTTTAAAACATGTGTGTATTACTCAAATGTATTAAACCTAAACCTAATTGTTTAATGTGCACATATCAAACTAACATGCATAATTATTTAATATGCATATATATAAGAATGCAACCCTAGATATACCAAAAATATTATAATTTAAATCATTTTTAAAACATACAATGAAAATGAAAAATTCTAAATAATGCACCCTATATGCAGTGCATATATATACAGTATAATAACTCACATGTTAGCGCTCCACGAGACAAACTCGGCGGGCCTGATCCGTTAGACCTCGGTCTCGGTGCAACTAAACAAACAAATGACAATATGAAATCAGAATAAATTTAACGGAAATCCTAAAGACTTGATCTAGAATTTTAGACACAGAATTAGAATAGGAATTTGACCGGATATCATGTTTTACGAGAATTCTACCGAAAATCCGACAGAACCTCCCCTGTAAAACGGACATCTCTCTACTCAAAGAGTAGAGCTGGTCCTGCAAAGAAAACACACTTCGAATATAACATTCTCCAAATTCCTCGATCGAGATCCCAAACTATAATTTTTTCCCGACCGAGGTCCACAATTCACCACAAGATACAATAAAATATATAAATTCAACAAATACCAAAAATACCCTTTAAATATCAAAATTTGACAATTTAAGCATTAAAAACATTAAAAATAATTATTTTACCCGTAATTACTTAAAAATCCTAATGATAATATAATATAAGTAAAAATCGATTTTTCTTAAAAAATACACCAATATTAATAAAATCCATTTTCTAAATCCAAATTACTTAATTAATCTGTAGACATAATAAAAGTTACTAAAAACCCAATTTATTTACAAAAATAATATATCATATATAATTTGAAAATAATTTTTTTAAAAAAATAGTATTAATTAGTTAAAAATAGTAATTAATTTGTAAAAATCATTTTTATACTTCAAATAATCATTAAAACCAATTAAATTTAATATTTAGCTAAAATCACTATCAAATTACCAAAATGCCCCTAATATACAAAAATACTCATAAAGTAATAATAATATTCAAAAAATTCAATAAAAATTATGTAATTTCTCAAAATTTATTTCTTCAACATATTATTCACTAAAATCAACAAATACACCTAATTAACCAATAATTTCTATAAAAATACATGTTTAATCTATTAATCCCAAAATACACATACCCTATATAAAATTCCATAAAATTATATAAATTCATAAAAATTATTTTATAAATAAATAACATTTTAATATCAACTCAAACACACAATTAACCTTTAAATTCATCCAAAATACTCATTTAATTCAATACTTCAAAATTTACATAAACTATAAATATTTCTGAAAATTATATAATAATTCTCAAAAATTAATTTCTCATCATTATAATTACCAACAATATATAGCATCAATAATTTAACCAAATTTATAATTAAAATACTTAATTAACAAAAGTTTTAATAATTAATAATTAAATATAAAATAATAAAAAAATTAATCAAAACAATTTGCATCAACTCAAAATTAATCAAATAATTAAACTAAATACTGAATAATTAAATACATAATATATAAATTAACTAAACTCAAAATCAACCTAAAAACTACCAAAAACAACCACCTAACAACTACCCTTTCCAAACATCAACCCACACTTACCAAGCAAGAAGATCAACAACTGAAGAATGCTGGAGCTGCTGCCATGTCCGGTGACAGCAGATGGAGGTGGTGGTGGAGCTGGCATCGCGACAGAGGGCTGCTGCTACAGGCGACCATCGTGCGAGGAGGAGCTACTGCAGTTGGTGCTGCTGTCCCTCGGCTTCAACAGCCTCTCCAGTAGTTGCCGGCGTCCAGAGGGAGGTGGGAAGGCTGATGATCGACCGGTGGTGGAAGTGTGGTGGTGCAGGGAGGTCACGCGCAGTGACAGGCGGAGATGGGGTGGGAAGATGGGTTTGGTCTGGTTTATTTCTTGTGTGAGGGAATATCTATATATATATATATTATAATTTTATGACATAATATAATATAAATTTAGTTTAAACAAATCTCTACCACTAAAAATAAAATTTCCATTTATATATATATATACATACATACATACACATATATTTACACTCACAAAAAATAATAATAATAAACACATAAATATTAACTAATAACAATACATAAAGCATTATTTAAAAGTAATAATAATATAAGTCATAATTATTAAATAATTAATAACACAATTAATAGATATTTAATAAAATAGAAATAGTACTAATAACTTACATATATAATAATGAAAATAATAATATTACTATTGGTAGTGGAATACTTTAAAATATATATATATATATATATATATATATATATATATTAATAATACATAAATAACATCAAGTAATAAAATAATATTAATGCTTAAAAAAATAATAATAATAATAATAATATTTATAATAACAATAAAATATTCATGCACTAAATTAACATTATTAAAATAATAGTATTCGGAAATAATAAATATACATAATGGAATTTAAACATCCAAAATAATAAATTCCAAATTAATATATTTACGTAGAAAATTTAATTAAACATAAAATAGTAATACTAAATCACAAAATAATAAAATAACTAAATATAACTTTTAAACTTTATTAACACTGCATATCTCATTATTTAATAAAATAAATTAAAAACAAGGGTTATTACACGACCTGAGGGTACTAGTTTCTAGATATTGGACTTATTCTTGGTGCATTAGAAGCGTGATCCAAGTGTCATATAATCTCAGTGCATTAAAAGTGTGGTCCAAGTTCAAACCTCAATACTATAAAAGCAACTTGAGGGTGCCAGTTTTCAGATACTGGACAATGATGTTGGAGCTTCAGATGCTCGACGTGGAAGGACAGCTAGTAGTGATGTGCATAGAATTGATACTCATCATGTCATTTCGATACCTTTTCTAAATTTTGAATCGTGTAACCATCACGTATGTTTGTGTGTCAGAAGAGGAAATGTTTCGGCTGCTATAATGATGACTACTCAATTAATGGGTCTTTTCTACTTTATAGACCACCCTCGATCATGTGGGGTGACTAGAACATTGATGAGGGTATTGATGGTGATTTCAAGCCTTTTTGTTGCCCTATAAGTACATTAGATTTCTTATCTTATTGCATTTTTCACTTCTTGCTATCTTTCTTGTTTCTTCCTCATTGTGCGTCATCATGCTTTTCTATAACAAAGATTGAGTTCTACATTCAGGTGAAGTTTTCTTCTTTCATCCCTTTCTTTTTGTTTGTTAGATAAAATCTATGGCACCAAGGGAATAAGTTAGCTCTGATCTTTTTGTCTATAGGATAGATGAAGTCTTACTAGGATGGTATCGAAGGCGTTTTAGTATTCATGCTGATTTCATTTTACATACTATAGATGAAAGATATAGAGATTATACCGTTATGCTAGATTTCGAGAGGCTAGTTGTATATTTTGACCAATTAGAGGGGGGCTTGAAGTTCCCTCTAGACCCCTTTGTGAAAGAGTTATTGAATAGGTATAACATAGCTCCTAGGCAACTCCACCTAAACAACTATCGAATTCTTATTGGGTTTATACAGTTGATGCATGAAAAAGGTAGAGAGCTAGACCTGGATGTCCTACGATACCTTTATAGCTTGAATAAGAAAAAGGGGGAGTTGATGTTCTCTCTATCGGCTATTCCAAACCATAGCCTTTTTATGAAACTCCTTGACCTACATAAGAAGTGGAGACATAAATTCTTTGATGTTGAGCATCCTTCAGACTTTACGAATGTCCGATGGATGTGGTCAGATGAGTGCCATAGGGTGAAACGTCCACCGAGATTATTTAACCAAGATACAGAGATAGAGACTCGGACGCTAAGGAATTATGCCAAGAAATATTTATCTAGTGTCCAAAGCTCTTCAGGTGTCCGAACATGAAGGCCTGGATTCTAAACAAGATGAAATCTCCAAGAGTCTCAAATGCCCAGGTTAGATATCAATATGCAGAGTCTTTGAGGCTCCTAGTTAACATGCAGCACTGATCAGAAGAGGGCAGCGAGGAGCTATATAACTCCATGATCAAACATTTGCTAAAGGTAAGTGTTCAATGTTGTTTAATCTTGTGTATTTCAGGTTTTAAGGAAATAAAACTAGTTCTTTTCCTCAGATAACTCAGGCTTTGCTATTGGCGGAGGATAATTACTTCTTTCTGAAGAGCCAATATAGCCTGAAAGAGACGGAGGTGGGGACCATAGCAATTGACTTTGAAAATAAGTTAGATAAGGCAAAGGTAGTGATGGAGCTCTGCCAAACTAAACATGTAGAGGCAAGGTCTAAGGTAGACGTGAGCCAGAAAAAGGTGGTTGACCTAGAGCATAGTCAAGCTCAATTGACTATGAAGATCAAAGAGCAAGAATCCCGGATCACCAACCAAGAGACGAAGATAGGTGAGGCTAAAAAATCTTGAGAAGATGACAAGAGGACCTACCAGAAGATGGTTGAAGGGTTTCTCAAAGCTTATAGGTTAAAGTATCAGAGGGTCCTACTTTCATAAAATCTGAATATGGATTTGACGAACCTGGACAAAATAACACAAGCTCACTTGGCTAGGATTGCTTTCGAAGAGGATGCCCAGAGCAAGACCTCTTCCCTTCATGTAAAGAAAGCTACAAAATCAGTTGGGGAATTATCTTCTGAGCCTCCTACATTAGTCAGTGCTACCAGTGCTGCTCCCCCTTCCATTTTTAAGTCTTTCATACCGAGTGTCCTGTTATCTGAGCCTTTCAATGCTTAGTTATTAAACTAGAAATTTTTGTTATATAGTGTAGACTTTGTAATATAATTTTTCTCATCAATGAAAATACTTTCTTTGATAATATTTTAAGTACATCTATTGATAATATTTTTAAAGACAATATGAGTTCCAATATTGTTATAATTCCTTCCTTTGTTTGTCTCTGATTTTGTATGCTCCTTTAGATGTTTGCTTTATGATTTGATAGGGTCTCCCCCGTTAGGTCTGAGTTTTCCTGTACCAGAATTTTCTTTACTGATGTCTGCCCTTCTCAGCACTTAATCTCTTATCTTGTACTATCTTAGTTAGATACGTTAGTGATGATACTGAACTATCTTTCGCCTGTGTGCCTCTGCTACAGCGTACGCTCGTTCTCTTCTTTTTTCCAATAGATCTAGGCATATTCGGGTATTAATGCCATTGACCTCTTGGTATATTTCCTCGCTAACCCTGTAACTTAGTGACCCAATTTTGATGAGTATTATTACATCCATCCCGTAGGTCAACCTGAACAGTGTCTCCCCCATGGCGGTTCTGGGCATAGTTTTGTAAGCCTAAATGATGTTGTTGAGTTTGTCGACCCAATTTCCCTTCTTTTCATCGAGCCTCTTCTTTAACCCTTGCATGATGGTTCTTGTTATAACCCTAATTTTTAAACTATTTTGTTTTATAACGAGATATGCAGTGTTAATAAATTTTAAAAGTCAAATTTAATTATTTTACTATTTTGTGATTAATTACTATTATTTTATGTTTAATTGGATTTTCTACGTAAATATATTATTTTGGACGTTTAATTTGCATGGTTATTTTAACGTTATTATTTCTATTATTGTTTTATCAAATTTCACTATTTAATTTGTTATTAAATTATTTCATCATTTGTATTATTATTATTTAAGTGTTAATATTTTATGTATATACATTTATTAACATATGTTTGTATATTTGTGCATGTGTGTGTTTACATATGTGAGTTTATATATATATATATATATATATATTATTATTATTTTTATTATTATTATTATTATTATTATTATTATTATCATTATTATTATCATTATTATTATCATTATGTGGTGAGAAATAATTTAAGATATAATAATTTTATATTATATAGTTTTAATATATAGTTATATACATACATATATACAAACATACAAAAAGTTTGAACAACAAACGCATACACTGTACATCTCCTTCCTCCCATAATGTCTCGATCCGCACTGTTTGCGAGTGAGCTACTGATGTAAATTGGAGCTTTATTTTGAGGTCGAAATAGAAATTTCTAAATTTCTTAGTATTAAACTACTTTCCATTATTTGTGATCAGGGTATGCAGTATTCCAAACCTACATATGATTTCTTTCCAAAAGAAGTGTTGAATTTGGGCTTTCGTGATAGTCAGTACAGTTTCCACTTCTATCCATTTAGTGAAATGATCTACGACCATAATGAAAAATTTCTTCTAGGATGTTGAGGTGGGGATGGGACCCAGAATTTCCATCCCCTACATGATAAAATGCTAAAGGCTCCCTATCGAATGTTGAGGATGGGAGGACTTATGGCTAAGGCGAGCAAACTGCTGCCATTTGTAGCATTCTTGAGTTAGTTTCTGAGCATCTTGGAACATGGTAGGCTAGTAGTATACTTATAACAATGCTTTTCTAGTTAATGAATGATGAGATTTGTGTTCTCTATAAATTCCTTTATGAATTTCCCTGAGTACATAGTTCCCTTCTTCTGGAGACATGCACTTAGACCATGGATATAAGAGAGATCTTCTATAGAGTTCTCCATGGTGAATACAGTAGTGTACAGCTTTTATCTTCAACTTTTGTGCTTTTAGTTTATCTTATAAAAGTGTCTCATTCTCTAGATATTGAATGATCAGTTTCATCCATTCTGGGGTTTCTCGTACGTCCATGATCTCTAGATCTTAGGTGCTAGGTTTTATCAAAGCTTCAGTGAGCTCGAGTCCCCTGAATTTCTGGTTGTCCTCAACTGCTAATTTAGCTAATAGGTCCTCTATATTTTCACTTCTAAGGATTTTTGTGATTTCCCTTTGTCCTCCTTCTTGCTCAAGCTTCTTTAGGAGTTGCCTAACTTTTCTAACATATATGGTGATGCCCGGATCTTTTGTTTAGAATGTCTCTTTGACTTGGTTCACCACCAGTTGGGAGTCCGAGTGTATCATGAGGTGCTTAATTTTGACTTCTGCAGCTAACTTCAGCCTTATGATGAGTGCTTCATATTCTGTTGCATTTTTTGTGGCATCATATTCTATCTGGACAACATATTTAATAAAGACTTTGTGTGGCCCTTTAAGAACAATCCCTGTGCCGGAACCATGGGTGGATGATGCCCCAAATATATAGAGCCATCATTCTGGTCTGTTAGAAGGAGCAAGGTCATCTGGTGTCATTTCCTGCATGAAGTCTGCTAAGGCCTGAGCTTTCACTTACTGTCTCAATTCGTACTCGATGTCAAATTCTCCAAGCAATATTGACCATTAAACTAGTCTGCCAGATGTTTCAGGCCTTTATAAGATTTTCCTTCAAGAGAAGCTGGATCTTACAATGATGGAATGAGCTTGGAAATAGTGCCTGAGCTTTTAGGATGTATGGATGATGGTCATGGCTAACTTATCTAGTGTTGGATATCAAATCTCCAATCCTCAGAGTACTTTGCTAACGTAGTATACCAGGCTTTGTTGGCTTTTTTCCTCTCTTACTAGTACTAAATCTATTGAAAACCTAGATGACAAAGTAGCTATAGAAGCTTTAAAGAATGACACTAGGTTCAGAAAGCTCAAGGATAAGATAATGACAAAAGAACCTAGCACTTTTTATGGAGGTGATGGCAATGACAGTCAAAATGATAAAGATGGATGAAAACAGAAGGATGCGAAAGGAGGATGAGAAAGCGCCAACTAAAGAAAGATTAAGATCCCAGAGACCAAGCTTCCTATAAAAAAACTTCAGAAATCTGGTGGAAATGTTTAAGAAGGAAGATGAAAGATACACACCTTTAAATACCTCTAGATCCATAATCCTCATGTGGGTCAGGTAAAATGGCATAGGAATTTCTCCAGCCAAAAGAATAAGCCCGAACAGGAGAACCACGTAGGATAAATGGTACTACTACTAATATCACCGTGATTATGGACATGACATTAAGGCTTGTTGAGAGCTGAAGAATGCCATAGAAAGATTGGTGCAAAATGGCAAACTCAGCAATTTCACCGACACACCCAGGGGAACTTAGAATCAGGATGTTTCTTTATTGGTTGGGGTTAAGTGTTTACGTTATTGTGTTTAGATTAGGTGTGGTTATGGTAAGTGTTTCTTGTAGGTTTAGAAAAGGTATGGAGGGTATAGGTCTGTGATAGTGTTAGAGAGGAGCATAGTAAAGAAGTTCGGTGTCCATGGATGGATATCCTTGAGTGTTTCCAGGTGGAAGGTATATACCACCTGCTATAATTTGAGATGAGGGTCCAACGTGCAAAAAAGGGATTGGCGGTATTATCGGTGATGACAGATGGATTGGGGGGATGGGAGTGGATGGGTTGATGTGTGTGTCAAGAGTTGAGATTGGTGGTAGACTAGAGGTCATGATGCTTGGGGCTTATTCGATAGATGCACGAATGGCTTTTATTTAAGAGTTCCCACAGACAGTGCCACTTGATAACTTTTTTTCTAGAACTCTTGAGTTGATATCCTACAAGTGATCAATAGAGGATAAGGTGAGAGGTCGGGAGGATCCCCACAAACCCTTTAAGGCCTAAGTCATAATATAAAAAGAGAATCTAGAGAGAGAGGGAGAATAATGAGAATACGAGAGAATAGAATGAATGAGAATAAAGAATACGGGGTCCTATTTATAGGGAAAGTGATTCTCAAACCTGAGAGGAATAGGATTCCTCTTTAATGGAAGTCTTATGCCAACTATGAGAGTATTTTTTCTTATCCGGGAGTCTCTTGATTGGGATTCTTTTCTTATTTAACTTTAGTGTCCTTTTTATCCAAGTGACCCTGTATAAAAAAATAAAAATCTTGCTTAAATAGGAATATATATGTGGGGTATCAATGTCCAAGACAACTATCTTACAAAGAATCAATTCTAAGAAGGCAGCAAAATCATACCAATTGGGGCATCAAATCTCTCTTAAATGGCCAACAATAGTTGGTCCAAGAATTAGTTATGTCTCTAACTACCCTGTAGAGGTTTGATCACAAGCATTGGAATTTGTTAATTTATCCCGAAGAAGCTACTAAGATTTCTCGAATGGAGAAATTAAAAGAAAGGCTTAAAGAGATTCCAAAGAGCTCAATTTTTCACTATGAGTTTTTCAGGTATATGTAGAGGAGTGTGGCAATAAATATCAAGGTGTGGAGTTTGCCAAGATGTTGGATCAATGCTAAAACGTCATTGCTTTGGAGAATACTGTGTTCCTCCAGCCTGATCAAGTATAATTAATTATTTTTAATTTTCCAGTTATGTTTTTATACATGAATTATTATTGGTTTAATTTGATTTTTAATGGAAAAATTTTGCATTTCGTATTTCTTCAAATTTATTCTATAAATATACTTGCTTTCTAATACAATTTTATTTAGAAATAGTAAAGATGTTTTTTCCTCCTCTCAAATTCTAGCTCAAAAAAGACACATTTTTGTTTTTTTTTTTTTTGTTTTTTGTTTTTCAATAGTATTGTTTTTTATTGCTTTGTGTTGCTTTTGTTTTTCATTGTTATTGTTTGTTGTTACTTTTTGTTTTTCAGCGTTGTTGCTTTTTGTTTTTTAACGTTGTTGTTTTTTGTTATTCAGTGATGTTGTTTTTTGTTGTTTTTCAATTTTTTTTTTTTTGTGAATGTTACAAATACGCCATAAAATTTTTAGTTAAATACAAGTTTTATTGTTTTTGTTGCTTGTTGTTTTTTATTTTTTAGTATTGTTGCTTTTTGTTGTTTTTGTTGTTTTCGATTTTTTTATTTTTTATTTTTGTCACAAATACGTCATAAAAAATTTTGGTTAAATTTTTTGCTAAATAATTTTACTTTTAACTTATAATATCTTTAAAATATGAGATGACAAATTTACATTCATATAAAAAAGGATAAGAGAATTATATTTTACATGATACATATTTACTCCATAAATGAAATTTATTTTCATTTATTGTATTAAAGATGTGTTACAATATTTTTAATTGATTAGTATACCCAAATTAATTTGTTCATGTTTGAATGTGAAGAACATTTATTTTTATGTAGCAACCAACTGTTCTAATGGAAGGATATACAAAGAAAGTTGAATGATGATGGAGAAGTAAAAAGGATAGTAAAAAGAATTTGATTTCCAATAGGCCCAGATAGATGCTAGAATCCAACTCTAAAAACTTATTGCAACTATGTGTGAGCTCTAATGATTTTTATATAAACAATTAACATAAAAAGACCACATTGGAATATATGATAAATTTAATGATCATGAATTTTGTTAGAGTCTCTATATAATGACTCATAAGTCCTATTGCATAGACAATGTCATACAATGTACACATTAGATATTGCCAACATCTAAATAGACTCTTAAAAAGTCTTGGATCAACCTTTTCTACTTCATTGCCTTTGAAAAACTTGATTCCACACTTCATCGGTGTGCTTATTGGGTTACAATCATCCATCTTAAATTTCTTGAGGATCTTTTTTATGTAGCTTTCTTGCAAGATAAAAATCCCATCTTCCTTTTGTTTGACTTTAATGTCAAGGTAGTATGCCATCAATCCAATATTCATCATCTCAAACTTTTTCTCCATTGCCTTCTTAAAATCTTCAAACATGCTTAGTGTCACGACCCAAATTGGGAGTCATGACCGACGCTAGGGAACGAGAATTCTTTTGAATCTAAAACTTGTAGAAAGCTTTAAAATAAAAACACAAGAAATAATAAAGAAAATGCACCAAATTAAAATTTAAAATGATATAAAATATATACTCAAATGTCATTTCATAAAATAAAAATATATTCATACAATATTTAGAGACAGGTCTCAAAACCAAAATATCATACTACTGATATAATACACTACTACTGCAGTTTTCTAAAGTACAATAAAATTTCAGATAAATAAATTATATAGTCTAGCCAGGGCTAAAGAAGACCGGTGTAAAGTAATACTAGTGAGGTCTGAAGAAGATGAAGATCATGTAAGAAAACATTAAGGGAAGTCGTACCTTACTAAGTGAATTATTATAATATATATACATGCAACCTAAATTCATATACATTCAAGCATCAGTATATAATATATATATACATAAATTCATTTTAATATATAATAAATGCATAAATTATTTTAGTTGAAGGACCAGAGTAGAAACCTAATAGTTCGCAACCTCAATCATAATAATCAATAGCCAACAGGCCTAACCAAAACTCCAAGTATTCATTTATCCAACTTAAGGTAGTAGACTAGCCCTGAGTACACTAAGTCAACCAAGGTTCCGCAATCTCACTATCGGCATGACTGGCCCTGAGTACACTTAGTCAATCGAGAATCCACAGTCAGCCTATCCAATAACCAACATCTCAATAACAATTATCAAATTCTCAACCTAAATCTACCATACTATTGTGCAACAGTCCTAACATAACATATTAGGTAGCACGTTCTACTATTATCCTTCAAATCATTCTTATAATTATTAAAAATAATAAAATGCATGATATAAACATGATAATATTCATTTAAAGAGGAATATACCAATTGTATATTGAAAGTATACCAAAATTATACTGAAAATATACTAAATGTATACTAAACATATACCGTATATATATATATATATATATATATATATATATATACACACACACACACACACACCACAAATATACTCAAACAAACCATGAATATACCAAAAATATACTAAATCATTTAATGACATAAATCATGTTTAAACATATAATGAAAATGTGAAAATCCTAACTCATGCATCTTATATGCAATGCATATATAAAATAATAACTCATAAGTTTGCGCTCCTCGAGACTAACTCGACGGGTCTGGTCCAATAGGCCTCGATCTGGGTGCAACTAGAAAAATAAATAATAATAAAATCATAATAAATTTCTAACGTATACTTCTAAGAATTCTAAGAAAGACTCGATTTAAGAATTAAAACTCAATTAAAAACTAGAAACTCATGATTGACCCGATGTCACGTTTTACAATAATTCTACTAAAAAATTGATAGAGTCTCCTTTATAAAATAGATATCTCTCTAATGAAAAGTATAGTCAATACTGTAAGAAAACACACTTCTAAATTCACAAGGCTTAACACCTTGGGTTGGGATCCCAAACTATACAAATTTTCCAACTGAGATTAACAATTTACCATAAATCAATATTAAATAATAAATATAATAAAATTCATTAAATTTCAAAAATATCCATAAAATACCAAAATATAATATATATATATATAAACATCAAAAACACTAAATATAATTGTTTTCACATTAATTAAATAAAATCTCAAATAAATTATATAATATTAATAAAAATCCAATTTTTCAATAATTTAACATAAAATATAAAAATTCACCATTAATTACTTAAATAGTCCAAATATATATTAAAAATAGTTAAAAACTTATTTAATCACAAGAATAGTATATAAAATTATTATGTGAATATATTTTCAAAAATTAATATTAATTAGTTAAAAATAGTAAAAAATTCCTAAAAAATTATTTTAATACCATTTATTATTCTATAATTATTTAAAATTGACTAATTAACAATAATATCAACTAAAATACAAAATTCACCAATTTATATTAATTTTTCCAAAAATTAAATTTTTTACATAAACATTTAAAAATTCATAGTAAATAATTTAGATAGAATTTTAATAAAATTCCTTCACAAACTATGCTCCAAATAAATCAAAAATTTTATTATAAATAAAAGGATTCTCCATAAAGGGTCACCGGAATACTGACTCACTAGAAAATTCAAACAAAAAAATTCAGCAAATTCCAAAAATTAAACAAAAATAATATTTATGAAGCTTAAGTTACCCTAAACAACATTTCTAAAGACATTTAACCTAAAACTCAAGAAATCAATCTTAAAAAATTCAAAAACTAAAATAGGTATAAACTAAAATCTAGAAAAAACTCACAATCAAAGAATTTTAAATTTGAACCAAACTTAGAAATGAGTTCCTTGAAGTTTAAGGAGTCCAAAGAGACTGGAATCGCGAGCTTTGGTGGCCTAAGGAGTTGCCGGCAACCATGGAAGCTTCTCTCAATGCTGCTATCGTTCTAAGTGCTCCGACGGCATCTAGTGGCTCTATTGGTGGCGGTCGACGATTGGGAAGGAGCTAGAGATGATGGTGGTTGGTGGTGGCTCCAACGTGGTAAAGGTGGCGTGTTGTGATGGTCACAGGAAGAAGAAAGAAAATAAGGAAGACAAGAAAAGAAAAGGAATGGGGTGGGAGAGGGTTGACCCGGTTTTTTACTATTATATATATATATATATATAATACTCTAACACAAGTACACAACATGCACATGTATAGAATAATCACAAATAATAAATTTAATAATAATGATAGTAATAATAATAATAACAATAGTACAAATAATAATATTAATAATGACAATAATAATAATAATACTAGAACAATAATATTAATAATAATAATAATAATAATAATAATAATAATAATAATATAATAATAATAATAATGACTTTAATATTCTTAAATAATAAAACTTCCAAAATAAATATTTTACGTAAATAAAACATTTAGAATAAAATAAATAAATAATATGCACAAATAATGATAATATATAAATAAAATTTTAAATTTTATTAACATTACATATCTCAAAATATATTTTAATAATTTAAAATAAATGGTCATTTCACTTAGATTATTCTTGATGAAGATAAATTAATAATCCACGTATAAGCAAATGATCAAAACATCTCCATCCTTGTTCTTATTATAGAGAGCGTGCTCATAGGGTCATTTGATGAAACCATTCTCTTTCAAATACTTATAAATTTAATTATTTCATGTTCTTGGTGTTTGCTTCAACCTATAAAGAGCCTTCTTCAACCTCAAAACCTTGGATTCTTGTCATTTGACTTCATAGCTTGGTGGTTGCTGAATGTAGACTTCCTCTTCAAGAATTCCATTTAGGAAAGCAGACTTTACATCCATTTGATGTATCTTCCACTTATTTTGTGCTGCTAAAGAAATGATTAATCTAATTGCTTCTAAATGAGCAGCAGGACCGAATACCTCCTCATAATCAATTCCAGCTCTTTAACTATATCATTTTGCCCCGAGTCTTACTTTGTATCTTTTAATTTCTTTATTATCATTCTTCTTTACTTTGTACTCCCATTTCACATCGATGGCTTTATAACCTTTGGGAAGTTGAGCAAGTTCTTAAGTGTCATTTCTCTATATGGCCTCAATTTCTTCATCCATTGCTTTCCTCCATTTTCCACCTTGCATATCTTCTTGGAAGTTTACTGGTTCAAAATCAGTAAAAAGGCAAAAAAGAGTGATATTCTCGATTTGATCGGTCACCTTATAGAGATCTTGAAGACTTTTTATGCGTTCTTCATTTCTTTCAACCAGAAAAGATGGCACTGAATTTCCTTTATCACTTCACATTGGTGAAGAAAGTGGTGTAGTGGACTCTTTTATTGATTATTCCATCATCCTTGGTTATTTTTCTTCTTCGTCAAAGTCATATCCGAAGTTAAAATCATTTATATAAGATCTAAAATCTCATTCGCCTTCTTTATCAAACATCACATCTCGGCTGATCATAAACTTTTTATTGTTTGGATTATATAGCTTATACCCTTTTGAATGAGTATAATAGGGATAAAGATGTATCTTTCACTTTTATTATCAACCTTATTTCTTCTTTCATATGGTACATGAACATAGGCTACACTTAAAAATACTCTCAAGTGAGAAATTTTGGGATTTCTTCCATTTCAGGCTTCTTACAATGTCTTTCCCTAAACATTTCTTATTGGAGATTGGTTGTTAGGTAAACTATTATAGCCACTACTTTAGCCCAAAATTCTTTCGACAAATGTTTTCTTTTGTGCATGCTTCAAGCTATATCAAGAATGGTTCTATTTTTTTTTTTTTTTGCAATGTCATTTTTTATGGAGATCTCGAAATAGTGAGAGAATGTCAAATTATATTTGTTTCATAAAACTCTTGAAATTTCTTTAAAGTAAATTCTCTTCCTTAATATAATCTCATTTCTTTAATCTTCTAACCACTTTCATTCTCCATAACTGCTTTAAATGTCTTGAATACTTTAAAGACCTCTAATTTCTGCTTTAAGAAAATACCCAAGTTTTTCTTAAAAAGTCATTAATAAAAAGAAGGAAATAATTATTTTTATTGAGAGAGCTTGGAGTAATTGGCCCACACATATCAATATGAATGAGCTCTAATGGCTTCTTGGCTCTTAAGTATAATTCCTTAGAAAAGGTATTTTTAAACTGTTTTCTAAGTAAATACCCTTCACAAAACTTACCTAGATGGTTGATGTAAGGTAGTCCTCTCACCATTCTCTTCTTAATAATAGTTCCTAGCTTCCAAAGTTAAAGTGCCCAAATCAAAGATGTTAAATCCAAGTTGCGTCTTTATAGCATGCCTTGAGACATTTTGTAACATCATTTTTGTAATTCCATAGGTGCTAAGAGTGGGGGTGAATTGGCTTTTTGAGATATATAGGTAATTTTTGAATTTTAACAATAAGAAGCACTAAAAGATAAAGGATAAGAGTAAGAAAAATATAAGGAATTATAGAGGTTCATCCTCTAAGCCTACGTCTTATCTTTAACCATAAGTTGGGAATTCCAATCTGCTATCAATCTACTTCAAGGTGTAGATTAAACCTTTACAAGCTTAGATCAAAGCTACCCAAGTGTTTTCCCGAGGCTCACACTCCAACTTAAGTGTTTTTCTAAAGCTTACACTCTAACTTAAATGTTTTCTTAAGGCTCACACTCAAACCCAAATATTTTTTAAAAGATCGCACTCTAACCCAAGTGTTAACAATAATCCTCTTAGCTTACAAGTGATTAAAACCCTAACCCAAGTCATTCAATCTCACTATTAAGATATTGAATAATGGTTTTGAACACTCACCAACCTACACTCAAGAACGCTCTTGAGATAGAAGGACTTATAAGAATTAAAGAACCTTAAGATTGGGATAGTGATACCTAATCTTGTGTCCCATTATAACCTTTCTCCAAGATCTTGTAAACATCATGTGCTCTAAGGAGAACCTTCAGTTTGATACTCAAGTTGTCAAAATTATTCTTGTTGAGTGTTGAAACTTAAAATGCTGCCATACCACCATTTGCCATTAGAATTTATAAGATCCAACTGCACGGATGGATCAAGAATGCTGAAAAATCTTAAAAGGAACTCCGATTAAAAGTCAACTTTTAGTTAATGGCTAGGTCAATGGCTTATCAACTTGTTTAACAACCTAGTTAAATGGCTTAACAACTCAGTCAATGGCTCCAATTCGACTGACTCAGTAGGCTGACTCAGCTACATTGACTTAATTTTCAAGCAAAAATTTTCGATCGTGATTTGCGACATGTCCAACCTCTGATTGGGCTAATTCCGATGATGTTGGATTCGTCTTTCCAAGAGCTTCGATTTGGTATACTATATGGTAATATTTGGCTCTAATACCACTTCATTGGAAGACTGAACATTTAAAAACAATCTTTATTAAACACTCTTACACATTTAGAAGCTTTGCTTCCTTACACTTCTTTTTCTTTATTTTTTCTTATGCCTAAACCTCTTTGCACGAGACCTATTTATACTACTACAGAATCAATATAAACCACTTAAATAAACAAATATAATTAAATCCTAACCATACACTTAAAAGCAATACAACTCACACTAATTAATCGTCCACGTTCATTGCTTATTGCAATAATTCAACCACTTAATTTCAGAAGTTTCCTTTTGATTGGCTTAGGCTTACTAATAGGCTTATTTAAAAAAAAAATTATTTCTCAACAGCTACGTATTGGAGAACAATAAGAAATTGTAGACCGTCAAATTTATATGAGATTCCAACATGTAATGAGCTGATATTGTTAGTGATATGCACTAGGTCAATCATTTGTGATTATGTATTGACTTTCTTATTTTATTAATGAAGAGGTATTATATTATCATTTGATTTTATGATAATTACATGAATGGTTAATTCTTACTAAGGCCATCAAGTATGTGAGTTGATAGTGAAACCCTTAGATTAAAATAAGAGTTATATTCTAATTATCCCTAGCCATTTTTTCATTATATGAATATTAAAGTATTAAGGCTAGTATGATGTTGACTGATGGTTATGTTTTACTAATCATAAATATGAGATATTAAGTCAACTCATAGGTACATGATGAGAGATCATGTACTGGATTGACCCACGATGAGAATACTACATAATTTATTGTCATAAGTATTTCTTATCATAGTAATTTTATTTCGGTCCTTTAACCTTGAAATCATCATGGATTTCTACATAGCTATTTTATGTTTTAACACATTCTAACATTGTCTTTAACCGGACGATTAAAAGGATGTTGTTGGATATAAAATTAGTTATGTGAGGAATGTGAGTAATTTAGAAGGAATTTATCCCTCATTAATATGAGAAAGATATCTAAAGGCCCCTTGATAAGATAGACTGAAGGAAAATGCATGGCCATGCTGAAATGAATTGATAAAGAGTTATAATTTTCAGTCTACTTGGAATCAAGTCATAATATTGAACTATATAAGGATGACATTCTATGCCTTATATTCAATTAAGATATCATGTGATAAAGGGATAATAAAATTCACTGTAATTAGGTTATGTCAGATTATTGACTTCACATGACTTGGGTAGTCATAATGTCTTGCTAGAGGCCACTTATGACTTGTAGGCCTAAATAGAGATTTAGGCCCACTGCCAATGTTATGTGAACCTACAGGGTCACACACTTATAACAAGCCCAAAACGGATATGGGTTTAATAAGCCCAAAATAAACTCTGTGGAAATAAATAATTAAAGTGTTTTATTTATTTATTTATTTATTTAAGATAAATGTTATTTTAAATAAATAAATAAGATATTATTTTTGATTTATTTTTAAACAAAATTAAAATATAATAAATGAAAAATTACCAAAAGGTTATTGGTAAGTGAAACCCTAACTTGGAGTCTATAAATATGTTATATTCTCTAGGGTTTCGCACACTTGTTTTTGCCTCCAAATTCATTTTCTTTCCTCTTAGAAAACAAAGACAGAGTTTTTTCTTCTGTTCTTGATTTATGAGATAGTCAAGAGGTTGCTAGCACACACACTCAAATTCATTTTATGAAGGCCTGTTTGTGTGGATACCTATAGAGGACGCATCCTTTTGGAGACGTCTTGATCCAAACAACCAAGCCAAAAAAAAAAAGCTCGAGGTAAGGTGTCACCGGTGTGAACCTCCTTTCATCCTTCCAGAGAATCTTGCCTCTTCTACGTTTTGGTAAGATTTTAAAACCCTAGATTTAATCAAGTAGTCGAATTACATGGATCCAGGCTTAGGAACGTGATAAAATTTTAATTTTTTCATTGCGTTTGTATCACGAATCCCAATAATGGTATCAGAGCCACTTGTAATTCGATTAATTGATTCTGTGTATATGTGATATATGTTAGGCTTTAAGATTCATTTTGAAAAGGGTTTCAAAATTATCAAAAGGGGTTTTGATTTGTTTTGTGACAATTCTTAGTAATCTATTTGAAAACGGAATTAAACATTAATTTGATTAATGTTTGTAGTGGTTTAATATGATTAAACTAAAAGCAGCCTTTGATTTTATGAATTAAGAATGTTGTTTCATGAAAACAAATTTTGTATGATGTTTTTATGAAAAACGAATTAAGAATAATGTTTTACTAATATGATTTAATGAAATAGAAATTATGTTTTTAAAAACCTAATCACTTAAGGATTTAAATCTGTTATGTATTCTGTTTTGATTAATATGATTAATTAAAGCAGCATATTTGTTTCCTATTTTAATTAGAAAAACGTTTTCTATTTGATCAGGAAAATCATTTTTAATTAAATCTGAAACAGAAATTTTGTGATTATGCATATTATATGTTAAGGACAATCTATTTAAATGTTAAACAGATTATGCAGAATGGATCTGTTTGATACAGATTCGTTCAAGCTATAATTTTGATTACAGAAATTAGGGTTTTCTTAATGGATGCATCTGTTTAAAATAAAAAAATAAAAAAAATTATTTTTGATCTGTTTTGAATGGATTTCTCAAACTGTAAAATGTTTACAGAAAGTGATGTTTTTAGGCAACAACTGATTCAGTAATATGATTACGAAAATTGGTTAGTTGCTTCCTTGACGCAAATAAGGGTTTTAAGGTGGCTATTTTAATTAAGCGTTTTTGTCTATTTTGAACAAATTGATTTTATAGTAATTTGATTATGAAAATTCATTAATGTTCAGAAATTTGAAAGGCAACTCATCGAAGAGCTAAGCGGGATTGCCACCTGGGGCGTTGCCCCCGGACCCCGCTAGGGGCGCTGCCCCTTGGACCCCGCCAAGGGGCGATGCCCCTTGGAACCCCACTAGGGGCACTGCCCCTAGGACCCCAAAAGAATTGTCACATTATTTTATTTTTAACATAATAATTGGATTTAATAGATAAATAGATTATTATATTATACATGTTTGTTGTTTTATGCATGGTGCATAGCATGGCCCTTAGACCAATGTGATTGGATTTTATTTTTATGGGTTGTAATTTTAAATACGGCCTACGAGTCGTTTTTGTTTTGTTGTATTTATTTTATTAGAATAGTGTAGAATAAATTACAATAATTTTTTTTTGTAAATCAAGACCCATGGTGCAATTCCAGTTGGAGGCCCAGGATGGAGATCCGAGGTAGGAACCAAAGAAGGAGATCCATGGTAGAAGATGGAGATCCAAGTTGGAGGCTCAATTTGTAATTGTAATATTACCTAGGTTTGACCATTGATCTTCATATTGGCTTATGAAGATCAATTTAGATCTAGGCCATGCTATGTCACATTTATTTATTTGTTGTTATGTATGCGATGCCATGTGATGCCATGTATGTGATGCCATATGATGCCATGCAATACAACATAACAATAATTGAATATGATTAAATAAAGATGAACCCTCATTTAATATTAAGTCATTATAATGCCTTCTATAAGTTCAACACTTGTCAAACCTTAGATTATTATATATGAGCCTGCCAAAGCAGGGTGTATAAATTTATCTGGGGAAGGCAAGTTGGATAATGGTACTATCCAAATGTTTGATATGGTTTGACTTAACTAGGTTATCAAAATGGTTTTGGACCTAGGGCATTAGATGGGATTTTTAGCCATGACATGTGATGTCAAATCCCATACCATCCAAGAGTTACATGAGATGTAATTGATAAGAGTTGTCTACCTAAATAACCATATTTTAGGTCATGAGCCAAAGCTCACTTAGAGTATGGTGAAATATGGATCTTGGCCCATTAAAATTTGTAAAATTAACTTAGAGGGTTATTGATTTGAGTAAATTTAGTGGGAGTTTTTTCTTATGCCTTATACATATTTAATAAAATACTGAATGGACTTTGCATATATTTGTTGTAGATAATGACTTCAAACATTACACCTACCATGTCACTACGATCGATCCTTGAGAAGGATAAGCTTAATGGGACTAATTTTCTTAACTGGTATAGAAACCTAAGAATTGTTCTTAGGCATGAGAGAAAGGAATACATCCTTGATCAACCCATCCCTGAGGAACCAGCTGCCAATGCTCCTAGAGCACAAAGGGATGCTTATACCAAGCATCTCAATGATTCTACTGATGTCACTTGTGTCATGCTTGGATGTATGGAATCTGAGCTACAAAAGCAATTGATGGAAATGGAGGCTTATACTATGATAGGCCATCTCAAGGAAATGTTCCAAGAGAAAGCCAGAATTGAAAGGTTCAATACCATCAGGGCATTGCTTTCCTGCAAGCTGACTACTGGTGGCTCTGTCAGTCCTCATGTTCTCAAGATGAAGGGTCATCTTGATCACTTGGACAAGCTTGGTCTTAAGATTGAACAAGAATTGGTTGTGGATATTATTCTCCAATCTTTGCATGAAGCTTATGATAGCTTCATTATGAATTTCAATATGCATAGTATGGAGAAGACTGTTTCAGAGTTGCATGGGATGCTGAAAACTGCTGAAAAGAACATTAAGAGTAACACCAAGGATGTTCTCATGGTCAATAAGGGAAAGGTGATGAAAACGGTTGGAAAGGGCAAGGGCAAGGGCATGGTCTTTAAAGGTTTTCAAAAGCCCAAGCCAAAGCCCAAGCCCAAATCCAAAGATGAACCCAAAGCAAAGGAAGGAATTTATTTTTTCTGTAATGAGCCAGGCCATTGGAAAAGAAATTGCAAGCTCTATTTGGATGATCTGAAGAAGAAAAAGGGTGGTGAGACTACCTCTTCAGGTATTCATGTTATAGAATTAAATTTATCTGCTTCTGCTTCTAATTCTTGGATATTAGATACTGGATCAGGATCTCACATTTGTACAAATGTGCAGGGTCTAAAAAGGAGTAGATCATTGGCAAGAGGCGAAGTGTACCTACGAGTTGGCAATGGAGCAAGAGTTGCTGCTTTAGTTGTAGGAACTTATGAGTTACCTTTGCCTAGTGGACTTATTTTATCTTTAGAAAGTTGTTATTATGTACCTACTATGTGTATGAATATTATTTCTATTTCTTGTTTGGACAAGAAAGGATTTGAATTTATTATTAAGAATAATAAATACAGTATTTATCAAGATAACATTTTCTATGGATATGCTCCATGCACTAGTGGACTTTATGGTTTAAATGCCGAAGACACTAATGAAATGCCAATCTATAACGTTGATACAAAGAAGTCTAAATCTAATGATTTAAACTTGACCTACCTCTGGCATTGTCGTTTAGGCCATATAAATGAGAAACGCATTTCAAAGCTACACTAAAATGGGCTTTTAAATTCATTTGATTATGAATCATTTGATGCATGTGAATCTTGTTTACTTGGAAAAATGACTAAAACACCTTTTACTGGACAAAGTGAGAGGGCTAATGACTTATTGGGCCTAATACATTCTGATGTATGTGGACCATTAAACTCAACTGCTAGAGGTGGTTTTCAATACTTCATAACTTTCATGGATGATTTTAGTAGATATGGTTATCTCTATCTAATGAAACATAAATATGATAAAGGGACAATAAAATTCATGTGATATCATGTGATAAAGGGACAATAAAATTCCAAAGGAACCAGTGGGAGCACAGTGCAACTTGAAGAAATTCAAGGCCCACAAAATAGCATTGTACCTGATATGGAACCGCAGTTGAATCAACAAGAAGTTATTGAGCATGCATAAGTACCAGAAGGCCCAATGAGGTCTGATAGGACACATCAAATCCCCATGAGATATGGATTTCTCATAACTAGTGATTATGATGTGTTAATAGTGGATCAAAATGAGCCCACATCCTATCAGGAGGCCATAAATAGTCCTGACTCTGAGAAATGGCTTGAAGCCATGAGATCAGAAATGCAATCCATGTATGATAATCAAGTATGGACCTTGATTGACCCAAATGATGGTTTAAAAACTATTGGGTGCAAATGGGTTTTCAAAAAGAAAATCAACATGGATGGCAATGTGCATACCTTTAAGGCAAGACTCATTGCAAAAGGTTTCAAACAAACACATGGTATAGACTATGATGAAACCTTTTCACCAGTGGCTATGCTAAAATCTATTTGAATTCTCCTTGCCATAGTTGCATACTATGATTATGAAATATGGCAAATGGACGTCAAAACAGCATTTCTTAATGGAAATTTACTTGAGGATGTGTACATGACACAGCCAGAGGGTTTTATTAGTCCTGAGAATTCTGGAAAGGTATGCAAGCTTCAAAGATCCATTTATGGATTGAAGCAAGCACCTCGGAGTTGGAATCTTTGTTTTGATGAAGCAGTCAAAGAATTTGGCTTCATTAAAAATGATGATGAACCTTATGTATACAAGAAAGTTAGTGGGAGTGCTATTGTGTTTTTAGTGTTGTATGTGGATGACATACTACTCATTGGAAATGATATCCCTATTTTACAAAACGTTAAATCATGGTTAGGGAATTGTTTCTCAATGAAAGACTTAGGTGAAGCTGCTTATATATTAGGCATCAAGATCTATAGAGATAGATATAAAAGGCTTATTGCCCTAAGTCAAAGCACTTATATTAATAAGGTATTAAACAGGTTTAATATGCAAGATTCCAAGAGAGGATTCTTGCCAATGTCACATGGCATTAGTCTCAGCAAGACTCAGTGTCCTATGACACAAGATGAGCGAGACCACATGAGTAAGATTCCATATGCTTCTGCTATTGGATCTATCATGTATGCAATGTTGTGTACTCGACCTGATGTTTCATATGCCTTAATCACAACGAGCAGATACCAATCAGACCTAGGTGAAAGTCACTGGATAGCATTTAAAAATATCCTTAAGTACTTAAGAAGAACTAAGGATGCATTTTTACTATATGGTGGTCAGGAAGATGAGCTAGTTGTAAATGGTTACACAGATGCCAGCTTCCAAACTGACAAGGATGATTTTCGATCACAGTCAGGATATGTGTTTTTTTTGAATGGAGGTGCAGTGAGCTGGAGGAGTTCCAAGTAAGACACTATTGTTGATTCTACAACAGAAGCTAAGTACATAGCTGCCTCAGAAGCAGCTAAGGAAGCTGTTTGGATTAAGAAGTTCATAACTGGACTGGGTGTTGTTCCTAGTATATCAGATCCAGTGAACTTATATTATGACAATAATGGAGCTATAGCCCAAGCTAAGGAGCCCAGATCACATCAGAGATCCAAACACATACTTAGGCGTTATCATCTTATTTGAGAAAATATTGAGAGAGGAGACGTCAAGATATGCAGAGTACCTATAAATGATAATGTTGCTGATCCACTGACTAAGCCTCTTCCACAGCCTAAACATTAGAGTCATACTAGGTCCATGGGTATTCGATACGATGTTGATTGGGCCTAGTGCAAGTGGGATATTGTTAGTGATATGCACTAGGTCAATCATTTGTGATTATGTATTGACTTTCTTATTTTATTAATAAAGAGGTATTATATTATCATTTGATTTTATGATAATTACATGAATGGTTAATTCTTACTAAGGCCATCAAGTATGTGACTTGATAGTAAAACCCTTAGATTAAAATAAGAGTTCTATTCTAATTATCCCTAGCCATTTTTTCATTATATGAATATTAAAGTATTAAGGCTAGTATGATGTTGACTGATGGTTATGTTTTACTAATCATAAATATGAGATATTAAGTTAACTCATAGGTACATGATGAGAGATCATGTACTGGATTGACCCACAATGAGAATACTACATAGATTATTATCATAAGTATTTCTTATCACAGTAACTTTATTTCGGTCCTTTAACCTTGAAATCATCATGGATTTCTACATAGCTATTTTATGTTTTGACACATTCTAACATTGTCTTTAACCGGACGATTAAAAGGATGTTGTTGGATATAAAATTAGTTATGTGAGGAATGTGAGTGATTTAGAAGGAATTTATCCCTCATTAATATGAGAAAGATATCTAAAGGCCCCTTGATAAGATAGACTGAAGGAAAATGCATGGCCATGCTAAAATGAATTGATAAAGAGTTATCATTTTCAATCTACTTGGAATCAAGTCATAATATTGAACTATATAAGGATGACATTCTATGCCTTATGTTCAATTAAGATATCATGTGATAAAGGGACAATAAAATTCACTGTAATTAGGTTATGTCGGATTATTGACTTCACATGACTTGGGTAGTCATAATGTTTTGCTAGAGGCCACTTATGACTTGTAGGCCTAAATAGAGATTTAGGCCCACTGCCAATGTTATGTGAACCTACAGGGTCACATACTTAGAACAAGCCCAAAATGGATATGGGTTTAATAAGCCCAAAATAAACTCTGTGGAAATAAATAATTAAAGTGTTTTATTTATTTATTTATTTGTTTATTTATTTAAGATAAATGTTATTTTAAATAAATAAATAAGATATTATTTTTGATTTTTTTTAAACAAAATCAGAATATAATAAATGGAAAATTACCAAAAGGTCATTGGTAAGTGAAACCCTAACTTGGAGTCTATAAATATGTTATATTCTCTAGGGTTTCACACACTTTTTTTTGCCTCCAAATTCATTTTCTTTCCTCTTAGAAAACAAAGACAGAGTTTTTCCTTTTGTTCTTGATTTGTGAGACAGTCAAGAGGTTGCTAG
The DNA here is from genome assembly GCA_947683625.1 of Mallotus nudiflorus. Taxonomy (NCBI): domain Eukaryota; kingdom Viridiplantae; phylum Streptophyta; class Magnoliopsida; order Malpighiales; family Euphorbiaceae; genus Mallotus; species Mallotus nudiflorus. The sequence continues at coordinate 3,551,944 of CANTUR010000058.1, read as the reverse complement.
CACACACACTCAAATTCTTTTTGTGAAGGGCTGTTCGTGTGGATACCTATAGAGGATGCATCCTTTTGGAGACGTCTTGATCCGAACAACCAAGCCAAAAAAAAAAAGCTCGAGGTAACGTGTCACCGATGTGAACCTCCTCTCATCCTTCCAGAGAATCTTGCCTCTTCTACGTTTTGGTAAGATTTTAAAACCCTAGATTTAATCAAGTAGTTGAATTACATGGATCCAGTCTTGGGAACGTGATAAAATTTTAATTTTTTCGTTGCGTTTGTATCACGAATCCCAACAGATATTTTAATAAGGTTAATTTTATACAAACAAAAAAATTGTAATGAGTTGTTTTAAAAAAACTAGGATTTGGAGCTTATTGAATCAATAGTTGATTGGGAATTAATCAGCTATCAACTGTTGATTTTAAAAATTTACCAAACACATTTTGATTAACTTTTTGACAACAAACCTCTAACAGTTGCTCCAATCAGCTAAATCAAACACCTCCTAAATAGGCTCTTAGTGAGAAATTTATGATTTTAATATTTTATTAGGAGTATTATTAAATTCAAAATAATTTGAATTAAGTTATTAAAATTTTACAAAATTGTAACAACTAACAAAATTTTACGAAACAATTAAAATTTATCAGTTTAAAACTATCATCTATTCCCATCCACTATTAGCTATTAACTGTATATAAACAGTTTAACTAAAAAGGCTCTTAGTGAAAAATTTATGATTTTAATATTTTATTAGCAATGGGGTTAAATTCAAAACAATTTGAATTAAGTTACTTGACTAATAATTTCAAAATAGGAAAGAGACAATAACCAATGCAATTAAGTTACCCAACTAATAATTTTTCAATAGTAAATGCAATTTGTGCTTAAATGGGTCAAATTCAAAACAATTTGAATTTATCATTATGACATTTCTCAAAAGAAAAGAAGGTAACAATCAATATAATTTATGAACAATATGTAATTTTGTGAGCATTTGTGCAAAATTCAAAATAATTTAAAGTGAGTGGAGTAACTAATTAATAACTTCTCAATAGGAAAAGAGGTAACAATTGATACAATCTATGGGCCATTAGATTAGAAAAACATTTATATTAATAAAAATAAAATTAAAATTGTTAGATTACCTAATAATTTAATTGTAGCTATTATATATTGATACAATTTATAGATATTGATATAAAAAATTATCAATGATTATAATTAATTAAATAAAAATTAATCTAACGATTTTAATTTCATTTGTATATACAAATATTTGTACCATAGCAAGAGCCATTTGGAAAATTCAAAATAATTTGTATAAAATAATGTAATAGAATTTAAAGTGTGCCTAAATATTTGACAACCATGACGTTGTAAAAATTTTATAATCTACTTGAGAGATATATGAATAAAATGCATAAAAAATTGAATATGAGATAAGAGTTGCCATCAAAATAAATAACCAAGAAATTTTTCTCTTAAATTTTTATGGCAACTGAATTTTATAGAGGCTCAATAACCACACCTTCAAGATTGAGTTCGAAAAATGGATTCCTCCATTTGAGTTTAACTATTGTAGAAGTTTAATTTTTTTAATCATTTCCTTATTACACACATTAAATTATTCCGTACAATTATATTATAAGCGCATCACAATATATACATTCAAACATATAACAAAACATCTAAAAAAAGAAGAAAAGAGTTATAACCCATTAAAAAATTATATATTACGTACCATATACCAAAAAAAAAGAACGAATAAATGAATTGCAACTCGGTGAGAATTTGTTCTTGGTGGTAGAACATGGTTAAGATTTTAGTAGGCATAGAGTAGAAGGAAATGATTGATCGAGATAACATTTCCACCAGATGCCAAAAAGAGGAAGACAGAAGCAAGAGTCGGCCATGATTACAACTAAATAAATGTTAAAACAAATAAATCAACAAAAAAATAAATAAATAAACAAATCAACTAAAGATAAATCAACCCATTTAGTTTATCGATCTAACTATGTCCACTAGGTCCATTTCAACCATTATTATCATTCTACAAAAGAAAAAAAGTTAGTTCTCAAGAAAAATAAACCGAAGATGAACTAGAAATATGCCTTGCAACTCATCATCAACAATACAAAACCTAACCTAAAATGTGCATGTAAGATCGATAAAATATAAGCCTAAAATATGTAGTTCTCAACAAAAACTAAACAAGAAGAATTCTATTTACAGCAATTCATAAAATATTATCATGCCATTAATCCACTTGAAATTATACTAGATAAACAAAACAAGTTATCAAACATTATTGGTTACTAAAGCACAAAAATCAAACAAAACAACAAAAGTTTTGTGTGCGTAAATTGGAACGACTAGTATCTAATTTATTTATTTTTTTTTATGGTTTGTAATACTCTTTTCTCTTCACCCTTCTGTTTATATTTTTATTAGGGTTAAGTATAGGAAAGTATCCTGTGATTTTGCACTTTTAGCTTTAAGGTCTTTGTTTTTTTTTTTTTTTTTGCACTTAGATGACCTGTGGTATCTTGCCATTAGCACTTTAGTAACAAATTTTGTAACACCGTTAAATAATCCTACATGATAATTGACGTATTGTCACGTGGCTGTTGACATGTGCAAAGAGATGACGTGGCATAGACATATGGCAAATAATATGGCGCCATGTAGGATTACTTAATAACATCACTAATTTGTCTTTGAAGTAAAAATAATGGTGTAACATATGTCATGTAAGTGCAAAATGAAAAAACCACATGGTACCTTTTTGTACATATATTAATCAAACATAATTAGTCAAAATTCAATTGATAATGATCTAAACCAAAGTAATAATTTATTGCATTATTTAATAATCTTACTTTTTAAATTTTAATAAACTAATAAAATATAACAAAAATAAATTTAATTCATGTCATCAGTTATCATTAATATTAATCATTACAGTATTTTTCATATTAATACTGAGCATAGTTGCATCCATGTCTATTGATTAGAGATGTAGTAATGACTGTCAATGAGATTTAGATCAAATAACGTAGATTGAAGTCTTAAAACCTTTTGAAAATTTTTACTTAATTAGTTCAATTATTGAAGTTTCAAGAACCTTCGTCTAAACCTCATTTGTAAGGCAGATAAATGGCATATACATGTACAGTACCTTTGATGATTTCAGCTGTAAGAGTTGGCACATAAACTCCAGTAAACAACTTACCAATAATATAAAATGGATTTGAATGAGGTTTAGATTGAGTTCCTTAAAACTTCAATAATTGAACTAATTAACTAAAAAATTTTGAAAGGTTTTAAGACTTCAGCCTGCATTTAATCTAAATCTCATTGGCAGTTGTTACTTTTCTTAATCAATAGAGGTGGATGCAATTATACTCAATATTAATATGAAAAATATTGTAATGATTAATATTAATGATAACCGATGACATGAATTAAATTTATTTTTGTTATATTTTATTATTTTTATTAAAATTTAAAAATTAAGTTTATTAAAAAGTGCAATAAATTATTACTTTGGTTTAGATCATTACTATACAAAATCAATTGAATTTTGATTAATTATGTTTGATTAATATATGTACAAAAAAATATCTTGTGGTTTTTCCATTTTGCACTTATGTGACATATGATACACCATCATTTGCACTTCAATGACAAATTAGTGATGTCATTAAGTAATCCTACATGGTAGATGACGTGGTGCCAGGTCATTTGCCATATGTATGTGTCACGTCATCCCTTTGCACACATCAGCAACTACATGGCGATATGTCAACTGCCATGTAGGATTACTTAATGATGTTACAGAATTTGTCACTAAAGTGCTAATGGCGAGATACCACATATCACCTAAGTGCAGAAAAAAAAAACTACAAGCGCTCAAAGCTAAAAGTGTGAAACTATATGATACTTTTCTGTACTTAACCTTGTTTATTCTGTGCAAATGTGACAATATATGTAAATGTATGCATGTTTATAATGTGATTGCATGAATAAAATGACACAAATTCATGTAGCAAGAAATTAATTAAAGAGTGAATATATAATGTAAAATATAAATGAAAGCCAGCCAAAAGTTTGGTTAGATTTTAAGCCCATACCTAATTTTTAAATGGATAATGATTTGTGTAGTGAGTAGCGAGACTACAGTGCATTGCTACCCACTACACAAAGATAATAATGCTCCCTTTTATTTTATTTTTTTTTTCATTTCATTATTTCAAAAAGAATTTACAAGTTACAAATGTTTAAATCTTTATACGAGTTCACCCGTGTACAACTTTGGTTTTATATTCCAAAAAAATATTTATATTTTCACCAAAAATTTGAAATTTAAAAACAAAAATGAAAACAAAATGTCATTTGATTATTAAAAAAATTACAAGATATAGGTGTTTAAATCCTTACACAACGGATTCACCTGTGTGCAACTTAAGTTTTAGATTTCAAAAAAAAAATCACCAAAAACTTGAAATTTAAAAATAAAAATTAAAAATAATACCATTTAATTATTAAAAAAATTACACATGTATGAGTTCACTCATATCCAATTTAGGTTTTAGATTCACAAAAAAAAAATTTAAAAATAAAATTGACTTGAGGGGTAAAATGGCCATTGTCCCCCATCCGTGACAGGGATACATGTCATGAGTTGCAACATGTATCCCAATCCTTTTTAGATTCAATTTCTAAAGTACAGTTATTAAACCTCCATGAAATTCAATCATCACAAAAATAGAAAAGCTTGAATGCCATCAAGCTTGATTATTTTTATTGAGTTGGAAATTTATTTATTTAAACTTAATTGGAGTTAGGATTGTTAGAATAGTCTTGATTACACCTTAAACTTAAAACAATCTATAATATTTATTCTTCCAATGAAAGGAGGTTAATTGTACCTTGTAAATCAAAACTAAGGTGAACATCCAAAATTTCCATTTAGAAGTTCATCATCAACTTTCCTACTATAAATACACATAATCATCTTCCCATATCTCTCCACACACCTTCTCTTTATCTCCATCTCTTTATATGCTTTCTTTCCAAGAATTATGCTTTCTTTCCAAGAATTAATGGCTAAGAATTCTCTAATCCCAATATTAATTCTGGTTATTCTGTTCATATCTGAGTTTGTGAAATTGCAACCCTTAAAATGTCCAATACCACCTGAACTAATGGATAAGCATCATGTTGATTCTGCTGCCATTAAATCAGCTTTGACAGGTTTTGGTAACATTGTCCATAACAAACCAGCAGTTGTTCTTTATCCATCATCTATCCAAAATATATATCTCTAGCCTAACACAAGCCTCGTACAATTGTTCTACTCCTTTTAATATAGTTATCATGGGTAATGGCCATTCTCCTTATGGTCAATGGATGGCATTAAATGGCATGGTGATTAGTAACTCTAAATCTGAATTGATATTTTTCCATTGAACTTGCATCGACGAGTAGAATTAGTGAAAGGACAGGATTTCCCCCATAAACACTCTAAAGCTTAAGTCAGTATTTGTAAAGAGAAAAATGATAGCAAAGTGAATGAGTATAATATAGTAAAATAAAGGATGATTACTTGTATGATGAGGTGATGGAATGATATCTTAATGTAAAGTGTGATGGTATGTGGAGATTATGAATGAATGACATGAGATGATTTATAAGGAAAAGGTACTACTCAAACCTCTTAGGAATGTGATTCCTTATACTTGTAGGATTATCTTATTTATGAGAGAATAGACTTCCCTATCAAGATTTCTTCTTATTTAAGCATTCTTCCTCTTTAAGGATTATAACCCTTATTAGAATAGTATACTGATATGGGGTATCAAGAGTCCCCCCTAGAAGTCTATTCAAATATTTATGTCTGAGATTTTTAAATTTCCAAGAATCACACGAAAATGGCTAATGCAATAAGATAAGAACCTTTAATTGAAACCTCATGTGTTATTGAAGGATGACTTGAGGTGTCCAGCCTTAATCATTAAACATTGAGATGCTTGGTATACCAAGTCTTAGAATCACTGTTTTAGAATATCATACTTATAAAGTGTCAACTGGACTTAGATGCGCATAACCTACAGTTTAAGATGCTCGGTGTTATAAAAATGACCCAAGGGATTAACCCGTCAATATTATAAAAATAACCTAAAGGGACCAGCCATCACTAGAGTTTTAATGCTCGGTGCATTAAAAGCGTAGCCTAAGTGCTAAACCTCAGTACTATCGAAGTGACCTTAGGGTGCCAACTTCAATCGCTGGACTTAGATTCTCATTGCTTTAAAAGCATGGCCTGAGTGCCGAACCTTAGTACTATCAAAGTGACCTGATGGTGCCAACTTCAGTCACTAAACTTAAATTCTTAGTGCATTAAAAGAGTGGCCCGAGTGCTGAACCTTAGTACTATTGAAGTGACCTAAGGTCACTGGACTTAGATTCTCGATGCATTAGAAGCATGGCTTGAGTGTCGAACCTCAGTACTATCGAAGCAACCATAGGGTGATAAAGATGTTGCTCAGTTTATGAACTTTAATAACTCTATTGATGACACCTATTTAGTCAGAATAATGATTGGTGTCAAGTTCGGACATTGTTACTATTGATGTTTTATTTTTTTAAGCATTGTTATTAATAGTGTTAGTGATATGCACTAGGTCAATCATTTGTTATTATGTATTGACTTTCTTATTTTATTAATAAAGAGGTATTATATTATCATTTGATTTTATGATAATTACATGAATGGTTAATTCTTACTAAGGCCATCAAGTATGTGACTTGATAGTAAAACCCTTAGATTAAAATAAGAGTTCGATTCTAATTATCCCTAGCCATTTATTCATTATATGAATATTAAAGTATTAAGGCTAGTATGATGTTGACTGATGGTTATGTTTTACTAATCATAAATATGAGATATTAAGTCAACTCATAGGTACATGATGAGAGATCATGTACTAGATTGACCCACAATGAGAATACTACATAGATTATTGTCATAAGTATTTCTTATCATAGTAATTTTATTTCGGGTCCTTTAACCTTGAAATCATCATGGATTTCTACATAGCCATTTTATGTTTTAACACATTCTAACATTGTCTTTAACCGGATGATTAAAAGAATATTGTTGGATATAAAATTAGTTATGTGAGGAATGTGAGTGATTTAGAAGGAATTTATCCCTCATTAATATGAGAAAGATATCTAAAGGCCCCTTGATGAGATAGACTGAATAAAATGCATGGCCATGCTGAAATGAATTGATAAAGAGTTATCATTTTCAGTCTACTTGGAATCAAGTCATAATATTGAACTATATAAGGATGACATTCTATGCCTTATGTTCAATTAAGATATCATGTGATAAAGGGACAATAAAATTCACTGTAATTAGGTTATGTCGGATTATTGACTTCATATGACTTGGGTAGTCATAATGTCTTGCTAGAGGCCACTTATGACTTGTAGGCCTAAATAGAGATTTAGGTCCACTGCCAATGTTATGTGAACCTACAGGGTCACACACTTAGAACAAGCCCAAAACGGATATGGGTTTAATAAGCCCAAAATAAACTCTGTGGAAATAAATAATTAAAGTGTTTTATTTATTTATTTATTTGTTTATTTATTTAAGATAAATGTTATTTTAAATAAATAAATAAGATATTATTTTTGATTTGTTTTTAAACAAAATCAGAATATAATAAATGGAAAATTACCAAAAGGTTATTGGTAAGTGAAACCCTAACTTAGAGTCTATAAATATGTTATATTCTCTAGGGTTTCACACACTTTTTTTTGCCTCCAAATTCATTTTCTTTCCTTTTAGAAAACAAAGACAGAGTTTTTCCTTTTGTTCTTGATTTGTGAGACAGTCAAGAGGTTGCTAGCACACACACTCAAATTCGTTTTGTAAAGGGTTGTTCGTGTGGATACCTATAGAGGATGCATCCTTTTGGAGACGTCTTGATCCGAACAACGAAGCCAAAAAGCTCGAGGTAAGGTGTCATCGGTGTGAACCTCCTCTCACCCTTCCAGAGAATCTTGCCTCTTCTGTGTTTTGGTAAGATTATTAAAAACCCTAGATTTAATCAATTAGTCGAATTACATGGATCCTGGCTTGGGAACGTGACAAAATTTTAATTTTTTCACTGCGTTTGCATCACGGAACCCAATAAATAGTATTTTTATAAAAAGAAGGATGTTGTAATCCTAGTAGTGATTTTGAGTCCTTTCAATTTAAGCTTTATAATATGGGATAGTAATTTAGTGAAGATTTTGAAATAATGGAAGGTGGGCTTTGAAGAACTAAATTTGGGTTTGCCCAATCTAAATTGTGAGATGAGCATTTGTAGTTTAGGTGAAAGGTCAAGGTTGCACTGCTTCTGAAATAGAGTATAGTATGTTATACTGGCTAGGATGTCCTGGAATTACATTTTGATTTGTTCGGCTATATAGTAGATATACTTAACTTGATTCTTGAATTTTCCTTACTAAACATTTTTTGAAATTTTCATGAATAAAGATCTGCTCTCACTTTTGGTTGTCTTTGAATTTTCCCAAGATATCTTGTAATTTCAACAATGTGTAGTAAGTTTTTAATTGAATGTGAATCCCATAAATTTGTAAAATTTTCAAGGCTCTTGTCTATATTGAGCTTTATTAAAGTGTATTCTTTATCTGTCACAATAAACAAAAGAGAGAATGGGATCATCTTAATCAATCCCAATTGATTGCCAGTTTTTGAAGCATTCAAAAATGTATCAATGTAATTAATGAATATTCATGCATAGATAGTAATCATGTATTGGACAAGCATCTAGGTGTAAATGTGTAAGTGTGCTTGTGTAACAAGCTATAGTTATTCTATAAGAATAAGATGTAAAAAATAATAAATAATTTTAAGAAAGAAAACTTATCTCTCAATAAGCTTTTATCTCGCCTTTAGAATTAATGAATATTTATGTTCATTGTTTGCTTAATTTTTATTGATAGTGTAAGTGATATCCTGCCCCTATTTGCTGAAGTAATTTAGATGTCTGAGTGTCCAATTCTCAAACTTGATTTAGGATGAGTCTTTAATGCATTTTGTTCTATCTCAGTCCAAGCTTTATAACCTTATATAGGCTTCAAGCCTTTCTTAATTACCCAACAACCATTTTTAAATGTAAGCTGACCAATCTAACCTCCAACTTTGTTAATAATTTTAACCTTGGTCATCCAATTTTGGTCTAGTAGTATATTTAATGACCTCACTTGATTGTGGATAATGGTGTGCCTTGAAGATTTTCATGATGTAAAATTTATTTCCTTATCATCATAGTCAACATCAGCTTTAAGATTTGAATCTATATCATTTGCCTCCTTATTATTCTTTATTTCTTTAAAAATCTTTAATGTTTATGAATGTGGGCACTTGATTAACTTTCTAATGAATACTCTATGCCTAATCAACTCAGGATTCATTGTTCATTTCTTAAAGTCCGAGTTCTAGTGAAGTCGACATTTTTAATGGTTATTACTCAACATTCAGTGGATGCTCATTTAGAATTAATGCTTAAATATCCAAGCCTGTGATGCTTAGTTCTCAATTTGAGCTAATAATCTTCCTACCCATAAATTGATGCTCTACTTCATAAGTATTATCCATGTTCTAAAAGCCTACCAATTCCCAATTATCACTATTGCTCGAGCTTCTTTCTTAAGAAATCCATAGTAGTTGTTCATGTATTCCATTGTTTTAACATTATTGAGCAAAGCATTCATGGCAGTAGGTAAATTGGAGATGTTACACCAGTGATGGTGATAAAAGAGGAAGAAAAAGAGTGTTTTGGGTTCACATTTTTGTTGTTGGTGCTGCTACTAAGCTTGTTCGATCGTGCTTTTATGGTCTTTTCATCAAAAAATAAAGACAAATTTATTCAAGTGCTAGACTATTTTTGGACTTTGATGTTCACTACTTGATAGGAGTCAGTACTTGGGGTTCGGTACTTATCACTTGGTGGATGGTTAGTATTTTGAGCTTATCATCTTTGGTACCTAAAGGCTTGGTGCATGCTTTAAAATAACAATATAACTAAGAACCATATTTGGATGTCTAACTATTTCTAAGCATTGGTGCTTTGATGCTCAGTGCTCATCTAAAGTTGATGCTCAGATATCTAAGGCTTTGGTGCTTAAAGCTTAGCTTGTGATATGAGACTTATTCTTATTGAAGGCTTGCTTTTGCTGTTTTCATGAACCTTCAACTCTCTCTTTTTTTTTTATAAAATGTAAATGGTATCAGCTCCACCAATGGTCCCTTATCAACTATATTGATGTGTCAAGTTCCCATAAACTTACACCTTGGTCTAAGTTTAAAGTTGTTTCCTAATTCTCTTGCTCTGAGTTAAAGGAATTTATGCTCATGAGAGTAAAGATGCATGGCCTTCATACTTGTATGTATTATCAAGGAATTCAAGCTTCAGCTATCATGCCTAGCTTATTTCGATGATGAATATTTGGCATTCGGAGATCAGCGATAAGTCTAAGAATTGATCTAAATGACGGCTTTTTACTCTGCAGTCCTTTACTTCTACAACCTAACTTTTTAAGTTTCTTTTTTTATTTATTATAAAGGTCTAAAGATATAATTTGTTTATTAGATTTGGCACTTCAAGTATTCTCATGCTTCCATTCAGATTCTAGTCCAAGTTTAAAATTATTCTAATCCAAGGTTCCCGACTCGGTTGCTTTGAGCTTCAAGTTTTTCTAGACTTGCTAATTTCAACATGTTTTTTACACTTGGCATTGAGTAGCTTAAATCCAGTCATTAATCACAGTTTTTAAGATTGAAATTTGACAACTAAGATGCGAAACCAGGTATTTGATTAGTTTTTATGCTCGGTATTTGCCAAGAGTTAGTCCTCTATTGTTTGGGCCCCTAATTGAAGAACGATCCTTGATGAATGCTCAAGTCTTATTAAATTATTAATCTTGCATTACTTAAAGTCTTTGAATAGTCATGTGATCTGATCTTACATGCTTTATCTTGAGAATGTCAACTTTGATTTTGTTAATCTTACAGTTGGATTTGCCTTCTTCTATAATTCACATTACCTGAATTTTCTATTGAGGATTGAATTTTTTATCAATGTGTTTTAGAGAAAGTATGATTTGGTTGCATTTTCGAGTGGTCGAGCTAAATTCCCATCAAGCAAAGATAATTTGGATTTTAATTCAGTTGTGCTTAACTCTTGATTATTCTATTTAAAAGCAAAATAAAATGAGCTACGTTTTTTTCCATAGACAGTGCCACTTGATAACTCTCAATTAATATTTTTCTATAGAACCTGCGTCAACGAGTAGAATTAGTGAAGGGGCAGGGTTTCCCCCATAAACACTCCAAAGCTTAAGTCAATATTTGTATAGAGAAAAATAATAGTAAAGTGAATAGTAGAATATAGTAGAATAAAGGATGATTGCTTGTATGATGAGGTAAAGGAATGATGTCTTGATGTAGAGTATGATGTTATATGGAGTTAATGAATGAATGACATGAGATGTCATGAGATATATTTATAGGGAAAAGGTATTTCTCAAACCTCTTAAGAATATGATTCCTTGTACTTATAGGATTGCCTTATTTATAAGAGAATAGAATTTCTTATCAAGCTTTCTTCTTATTTAATCATTCTTTCTCTTGAAGGATTACAACCCTTATTAGACTAGGATACTACTATAGGGTATCAGTGATTGACATGAAGGCTTTAAAGGAAAGTAAAAATGGGGTTTGGATTAAAATCTCTAAAGACCATTCTTATGTGGATGTTGGAGGTGAACAAATATGGAGTGATGTGATGAATAAAATAATAAAAAAAACAAGTTGCACCTCCTTTTTGGCCTCACTTTTGGGGAATATATAAACTCAGCCTGCCTTTAAACTTATTCATACACAGCTTAACCTTACTAGACCTGAGTGTGAATAACTTTCACCACAAAACTCCAAATTACTTAATTTCTTTTTCGTACAAAAATAGACACATAGAGCTAAAAAATAGACAAAAATTAGCATAATATAAGCTTTTAACAATTAATGATGAAATTTTGAATTCAAACTTGAGTTTTGCAATAAAATAGTAGGTCTCATTCAGTTTAGAATTTCTCAACTTATACAAGTCTAATTGAAAAACCCTTTTTTTAAAACTAACACATAAATAAATAGCTTTCATGTTTTATACTTCATCTAATTCAGTCTCTAAGGTCTTTATATTAACTAGGGAATACCAGATTGTTTGCAAATGTAGAAAGAAAAACTAGCCTCACTCTAAGGACAATTTCTCATTACACACACATTATCTCACCAAACTATTTTAAAGGCTTTTAGATAACATATAAAGGAACAAAATTCATGTTTATCACTTTGTCTATATCAATCTCTAAAATTCAAAATAACCAACCAACATTAGGTAGCCTGCTGGAACTGCTACCCAAACTAGTTCTAAATAAACTTCCATAGAATGTCACATACTTAGTATTTTACAAAACCCTTTTATAGGCATAAACATGAGACATAAACCCATAAGTTTCATGTTTCACACTTCCCCTAAATTCTTATTTTATGGCCATGAAAACTATAGTGCAATATTTAGCTATAAACCAAAATTCTAAAATATGAAGAACTTTATTCATTTTTAAAATCAATTATCCTATTTCCCTTTCAGTTCTTTATAATTCCCATGATTAGCATGTCATAAAGGAAGAATTACTTAAGAAAATAAGATGAAATCACTTACCTTTGCCAAAATAAAATAAGATGAAATCACTTACTTTTGCCAAAATTAGAAAACCCTAAAATTTTCTCCTTTTCCTTCTTTCTTCTTTACTTTCCCTTTTCATTCTCCTCACTTTTCTTTTCTTTTCTTCTCTTTACTTTTTTTTCTCTCCTTGTTCCAACCCCCTTTATTTTATTTTTGCAAAATCTATTCATTTTTAGCCCCTATACTTGCTCTTTATTACCTTTTTAACTAATTAATTATTTTCTCAACTAAATCCCTAATGTTTAATCTTCATTTCTAGGAAATAAATCACGCAAATCATACATATGTCATATTATACAATTTCACATATATGATATGTAATTTATATGAAATGCACATGTTCAAATGAGAGACTTTTGTGATGCATATGTTCATACAATATTCATAATGGGTGAAGATAGCGATATTACAAATCAAGCTTGAACTCAATCAAAATAATCAAGCTTGATAGCATTTAAGCTTAATCGAGTTCAATAAAAATCCATATCCATATATATATATATATATATATTAAATGCTCAGCTCCAAAGTTATTAAACTCAAAATTTGACAAGTGTCCATGATTTTGGTCCCTTTTTCAAATATTGTGTCTAACTTTGGCATTTTTGCGTATTTTTTTTTATCTTTTTCTTCTTTTTTTTTCATTTTTTCTATAATGTTTTTATCTATTTATTATTCTTGAAGGCATATTTAATTTAAGTTGGTTGTATGTATTTATTTAATTTGTATATTTTAAATAATTTAATTTTATATTCTAAATAACAATTTTTAAAAAATTTTGAAACTTACTATTATTTAAAATATAAAAATTAAGCTAATTAAACTAAAAACTATCCATAGTCTTAAATAATTATTTTTTCTTAATTATTTAGAAATTAAACTAATTAAAGTAAAAATTATCCATAGTATTCAATAATTATTTTTTCAATAAAAATATCAAATATATCAAATAAATTATTATTTTTATTATTGATACTAATAAAATTAAAAATTATATTTATGGTCTTAATTTTATTATTAATGATGAAAAAACTGAAAAAATAACAAACAATAACAAAAATCAACAACTGCAATTTTTTTATGCTTTTGCTTATTTTTGTTGATTTTGCTATTTCAATTGTAATTTTCAATTGTTTTTGCTGTTTCTCTTTATTTATATTTATTGATTTTTAAAAAAATAAAAATTATAAGATATTTAAAAATTATTATAATAATAATAATTAATACCAATAAAAGTAAAAACTTTATTTATGGTCTTAATTTTGTAATTAATAATGAAAAAAATTAAAAATAAAAAAAATCAACAATATAAAATTTTGTTGATTTTTGTTGTTTTTAATTTTTTTTTGTTTCAGTTTGTTGATTATATATTTTTTCAACTTTTTTTTTATTGATTTTACAAATACATCATAAAGATTGTAAACTTGTTACATATTGATGATCAATAAGTATCACATAATTTTTTTTATAAAAAAAAGAAGTCATTAGACATTTTAATAAATAAATTAAAGTAAAAAAAATAAAATAAAATCCTTATTCTTTAAGAATATAAAAGAAGAAAATTTTGTTTATTTATTGTTGTTATTGATGAGTGTAATTCTTTAAAAATATTTGAGATGAATTTTAATGAGTTTTGTATAAATATTCAATTTAATTTAGGTAGAAATTAGTTCTAAACAAGAATTTTTTTTATATTTTATTTAGTTTTTATTTGTTTTTTGTATTAATTTGTTTCTACTAGAAGTTTTATTAAAGTTCTAACAAATATTCTCTTTTTCTCTTTGGAAACTAGTTAAGGATACCAAAAAAATCAAGGATTTGTATGAGAAGATCATGTTAAGGTGCAATATGGGTGTGTTACTGCTGGTGCATCTTTCTGTTCAAATTAAAGAAGTTTTGAAAATACGACACGATTTCAGGCATAGCCATATTTGAAAGTGTGCAACCTTCTGGAATCTAAATCTGAGCTCATGCACAGTTGTGCTAAAAATTGTGTCGAAAATTTTAACATCACACCAACTCAACACGATTGTGCGGTGGGTGTGTCGAAGAAAATGAGACTTTTCCTAAGCAAGAAAGAAAGAGTAATTGAAGGGCTAAAAGATCTTCTATTAGGTTTTCCTATATAAAAGGATGCTAAGACATATTTGGGGGGATTCATTTGGCACTCAAAAGGCAACAAACAAGGAGCTAAACTAGGATTACGAACAATTGGTTCAACAATTCAAGAGTATTATTTCATTATTTCTTTCTTCATCTTTAATCTTTTAATTATGTTTGTTTGCTACACCAAAAGTATGTGTGACTAAATTCCTTTAAGGTTTAAGTTAAGAGTAACTATGTCATGATATGATTGAACGCAAGTTTTATTTATTAAATTGATTTTCAATTAATTTTATGAGTTGCACTTATTTTATGTTTTCATTATTAGCCAGCTCTTTTGCATGTTTATGGGTAAATTCACTAACGAGAGTTAGGGGAATTTATTAGCTTTAGACTTATAAGACTTAAATCACTCGACCACGAGAGTAGGCGAGCTCTTTGGGGGTAAAGTAATTATTAAAGATCTTAATGAATTTTGATTAATTTCTTAATCACGAGAGTAGGTCTTAACATACTTAATTGAACATGAGAGAGTCTTTAGGCATTTTTAACAATTATCCTTAACTGAATTCAATGTTTAAATTTATTTAAAGTGTTCATTATTTGATTGGAATAGTGAAACTAAGCCTAAGCTCTAAGCTTTTTATCATTTGATTTTAATTTAATTTAGATTTCTTTGTTTATTTTGATTACAAAATCACTTTTATTTAATTTACTAATTAAGATATAAGTAAAGATATTAGTACTTAATATACAGTCTTCGTGGGAATGATAACTTTTTGTATTGCAATCACTATCTGTGCACTTGCAGGTTTTTAATGCAATAAGTTTTTGGCAACGTTGCCAGGAACTGGCGATATTGATATAAATTTAATCTTTATTTTTCTTAGACTAGTATCTTTCTTTTAGTTTTAACTTAATTGCTAATTGATTTTTTAGGTAACTTTTACTGGTTTATGAACACTCGATCCAAAGGGATGAACTTAGAGAAGATCAACCCCAAAAATAAGAAATCGTGCAAAAAAAACCAAAAGGAAAAGCGTGAGAAAGACAAGCAAAAATTTGCTAAAGATCAAGCACTACAAATAGGTAAGAATCATGCTCTTCAAGAGTACACAATGCCTAATCAAGGAGATAGCCATAATAGTATTATCAGGCGAACTGTTGATGCCAACACATTTGAGATCAAACCAGCAATCATTCAAATGGTCTCATAATTTTAGTTTGGAGGTCTCCCAAGTGAAGATCCTAATGCCCATCTAACTCAATTTTTAGAGATTTATGATACATTCAAGATAAATGGGGTTAGTCCTAAAGCAATAAAGCTTAGGTTATTCCCTTCTCTTTGAGGGATAAAGCTAAGTTGTGGTTACACTCTCTAGCACCATAGTCCACCACTTCATGGGACTCGTTGTCAAAAAAATTCTTGGGCAAGAATTTCCCATCGGGCAAAACAGTGAAATTTACATAAGAAATTACAAGCTTCACTCAACATAATAGTGAATCTTTGTATGAGGCATGGGAGTTATTCAAGGATTTACACTATTGAGTTCCACAATGGCTGCTCATTCAAACCTTCTACCAAGGACTTACCAAGCCAATGAGGATCACCATTAATGCTACAGCTCAAAGCTCTTTTATGAGCAAGACACTTGATGATGCATACAATTTGCTTAAGACTATAGTTTCCAACAACTATTAATGGCAAGGATAAAAAAGTGCACCAAAGAGAGTTACAGGAATGCATGAGGTGGATGGTTGGAACCTCCTAAATGCAAAAACTGACATGCTCATGAAGAAATTATAGGCTTCCTTTAAGGTGCAAAATCCAATGTCAATTTATTTTTATAAGTGTTGTGGAGGGAGGCATTCAACTATAGAATATTAAGAAGGTTTCCCTTCTCAAGATCCTTCTATTGAGTAACTCAATGCTCTTAATAACTTCCTAAGGAATCAAAGGCGCCCTTACTCTAACATATACAACCCGGGTTGATGAAATCACCCTAATTTTTCATGGACAGATTAAGGGGGAGTTCAAAGAACCAACCAAAGATACAAGTAGCCTCCACTAGGTTTTTAACAAAAGAATTCTTTTCATTAACAACATGAAAGCAAGCCTAATTTAGAGAGCATAATCGAGAAGCTTCTAAAGGATTAAGAAGAATAACAGGAGACCATCAAGAATATATAATTAGAACAGAAGGAGGACATAAAGAGTCTAACTTCTCAAATGAGTCAACTCTTTACTCATAATAAGAAGTTAGAAAATCAAATTGCATCCCAAGCATCTAGCTCGATACAAAGTGGAATGTTTCCTAGTCAACCAGAAAATCCTAAAGAGCAAGCTAAAGCCATAACACTTAGAAGTGGGAAGCTATTACCTAAGGTTAAGATAAAAAAAAAGCAAGATGAAAGGTTGTTCAAAACACACAAAAGGAAGAATAAAAGTCTAAATTAATTAAAGGAAAGAAAGAAGAGAAGAAGGAGGCACCTCTCAAGACCCCACCATTGCCTCTCCCTCAAAGGTAATAAAAATCAAAGTTGGACAAGCAATTTGAGAAATTCATGAAGTCTTTTCAGTAGCTCAAGCTCAATATACCATTTTTAGATGTGATTAACACAATGCTCGTATATTTAAAATTTCTTAAGGACATCATCTCACACAAGCATAAGTAAGAGGATCATAAAACCATTCCTATTAATAAAGAGTGTAGCGCAGTCATTCAATATAAGCTCCCATAAAAGCTTAAAGATCTAGGGAGTATTACTATCCCTTGTACTATTGGGAATGAATTTATTGGTAATCTCTTTGTGATTTAGGTGCAAGTGTAAGCATAATGCCTCTTTCTTTTTGCAAGCATTTAAACATAGGAAAACCTTAATAAACTATGGTGTCATTATAACTAGCAGATAGGTCTATCATTTATCCCTATAGAATTTCTAAAGATGTACTCGTCAAAGTTACCGGGAAACTTTATTATTTTGGAGATGGAAAAAGACTATTAATTCCCAATAATTTTAGGATGTCCATTCCTAGCCATAGCCGGTACGATAATAGATGTTAAACGAGGCAAATTTCTACTGGAAATTAGGGGCAAACTGCTACAATAGGGTCATATTTTTAAGCGGAAGCAATAGACCATTGTGTGCAAGAAACATTTGAAAAAAATAATTTACCCAAGACCCATTTGAAGCATGCTTGGTTCATGATGCAAATAAAGATGACATCAATCAAGCACTATCTTAATGCTAATCCTACATTAAACAAAAAGCAATCAACTAGTATAAGCCTTTAAAATTCCACTTTATATTATGTCAATACCTTGAAGGAAGAAAGTGCACCTAAAATAGGATTAAAAATTCTTCCTTCATCCTTGATGTATGCTTTCCTTGGTCCAAATTCTATATATCCAATTATTGTGAATGTTGAATTGAATGATGAATAAGTATAAAATTTTCTTAGGAGAGTTAGGCTATATACAAAAATTATTGGCTACACTAATGATGATCTTAAGGGAATTAGCCCTTCTATTTGCATGCATAAGATACACATGGAAGAAAACTCTAAATCTTCAATTGAAAATCAAGAAAGATTAAATCCTAACATGAAAGAAGTGGTTATAAAGGAGGTTATGAAGTTGCTTCATATAAGGATTATCTATCCCATTTTGGATAGTGATCAGGTTAGCCCAATTCATGTGGTCCCTAAGAAAGGTGGAATGACAGTGGTTAAGAATGAAAATAATGAGTTAATTCTTATTAGGACTATCATAAGTTGGCACATGTGCATAGATTATAGGAAATTGAATAAGGCGACTAGGAAAGATCACTTTCCTTTACCCTTCATTAATCAACTTTTAGAGAGATTAGCAAATCATTCATTTTTCTGCTATTTAGATGGTTATTCATGCTTCTTTTAAATTCCTATTCATCTTGATGACTAAGAAAAAACCACATTCATATGTCTATGGAATATATGCATATAGGAGAATTCCATTCGAGTTATGTAATCCACCCGCCACTTTTCAAAGATGCATAATGTCTATATTTTCTAAATTTATTGAGGACATTATGGAGGTTTTTATGGATGATTTTTTTATGTATGGTACTTCATCTGATGCATGTTTGGATAAACCTTGTAAAGTGTTGCAGCGATGTAAGAAAACTAACCCGGTGCTTAATTAGAAGAAATGTCACTTTATAGTGACCAAAGGAGTTTTACTTGGACATATCATGTCTGAAAAAGGAATTGAGGTAGATAAAACAAAGATTGAAGTTATTGAAAAACTTTCACCACTAACCTCCATCAAAGGAATAAGGAGTTTCCTTAGTCATACCGGGTTTTATCGTCACTTTATCAAAGACTTTTCCAAAATTGCTAACCCTTTAACTAATTTGCTTGCTAAAGATGTCCTTTTTTAGTTTAATGATAAATGTCTTGATGCTTTTCATAGGTTAAAAGAAGCCTTAATCATAGCACCTGTTTTGTAACCACTAGATTTAAGCCTCTCATTCAAGATCATGTGCAATGCAAGTGACTATACTATTAGGGTTGTATTAGGGCAAAGAAAAGACAATCAGGCCTATGAAATTTACTATATAAGCCACACTCTCGATGAAGCTCAAATATATTATGCAGCAACTAAAAAAGAACTTCTAGTAGTGGTACATACAATGGAAAAGTTCCAATTTTATCTAAGTAGAAGTAAGGTGGTTGTTTACACAAATCATTTAGCCATCAAGCACCTCCTAACGAAAAAAGATGTTAAGCCAAGGCTTATGTACTGGATTCTTTTGTTGTAAGAATTTGATTTAGAGATAAGAGATCATAAAAGGACTAAGAACTTAATAACTGATCGCCTTTCTTGCCTTAAGAACCATTGTAATTCAAACTCTCTTCCTATTCTTGATGACCTTCCAAGTGAACAACTCATAAAAGTGTAAGAAGGTGTTCCTTGGTATTCAAATTTGGTAAATTATCTACCATGTGGAGTGCTTCCCCTTGATATAGATTACCAGCAAAAGAAGAAGTTCTTTTGGGATGTAAAATAATATTTATGGGATGAAGCTTACTTATACAAGAGATATGGAGATGGTTTGATAAGAAGATATATGCCGAATGAGGAAATTCTAGGAATTCTCACTCATTGTCATTCACTTGAGTGTAGAGGACATGCAAGTTCAACCAAGACATCGGTAAAGGTACTTCAAAGTGGTTTTTATTGGTCCTCTCTTTTCAAAGATGCAAGAGATTTTATGCTTAAGTGTGATCATTGTCAAAGGATAAGGAATATTAAAAGGCGTAATAAGATGCCTCTCTTAAACATTATAGAGATTGAACTTTTTTACATATGGGGGATTGATTTTATGGGTCCATTTCCTAGCTCTTATAGGAATAAGTACATCTTGATTGGGGTCGATTATATATCTAAAGGGGTAAAAGCAATTGCTTCACTAATTAATGATGCTAAGGTGGTCACTAAATTCCTTTGAAGAAACATATTCACTCATTTTGGAAGTCCTAAGGCTATAATAAGTGATGGTGGTTCACACTTCTGTAATCGTCAGTGTGAGAGCCTTTTTTGCAAAGTATGGTGGTAAACATAAAGTAGCCACACCATACTATCCTTAAAATAATGGACAACTGGAGATTTCAAATAGGGAATTGAAGAGCATATTGGAGAAAACAGTCAATGCTTCCTGTAAAGATTGGTCTATACTTTTGGAAGATGCACTTTAGGCATATAAAATAACTTTCAAAACTCCAATTGGAACTTCACCTTTTTGTTTAGTCTTTGGAAAGTCATGTCACCTCTCAGTTAAGCTAGAACACAAAGCATTTTGGGTCATAAGGTTTCTAAATTTTGATCTAGCAAAAGTTGGAACTAAAAGGCTTCTCCAATTGAATGAACTTGAGGAGTTCAGAATGGATGCTTATGAAAATGCCAAAATCTATAAAGAAAGAACTAAGAAATGGCATGACAAGCATTTGCAAAAGAAGGAGCTTCAAGAAGGAGATCTAGTACTCCTCTTTAACTCAAGATTGAAGCTTTTTCCAAGAAAACTCAAGTCACGATGGTCTAGTCCTTTCATGATTAAATAATTTTTCCCTCATAAAGCTATGGAACTCTTAAACAAGGCAAATAAGACTTTCAAAGCCAATGGGCAACATCTAAAACCTTATCATCTTAAAGAAGCAAGTTTAAAGAGTGTTTCTTGTACACTCCTCGACATCAAATAAGAGTATGAACTCTTGGTCAAGCTAATGACCCTAAATGAGCGCTATATGGGAGGCAACCCATTGCTTTTTTTACTTAAACTTATTTTTCTTTTATCTTTTAATAATTTTTTTATGTGTTTTATTTTCCTTTATTTTATTTGTATTTTACATATTTTTATCTTAGGTTTCTCATAAGCAAAGGGAAAAGATGAAAAGCTAATGATCAAGTGTTTGGACATTCAACATGGACCTACACATTGTTGTGCTTTTAACCGTGTTCAAATACATAGCATTGGATTTATCCTTCATATGATACACATGGTCATAACAGTTGAAAATATTTATTACTTGGTTTAACAACAATTGAAAATGTTTGTTGTGTTCGAACCCACAAGCACATAGATCGTGATTGCAATATAAAAAGTAATTGTTCCCACGAAGACTGTATATTGAGTACTAATATGTTTACTTATATCTCAGCTAGTAAATCAATAAAGTAATTTAGAAAATATAAATATAAATCTAAATCTAAATAATTAAAACTAAAAAAAATCAAGTGATAAAAGGCTTAGAGCTTAGGCTTAGTTTCAGTATTCTAATCAGATCATTAACAC
Organism: Mallotus nudiflorus; assembly: GCA_947683625.1. Taxonomy (NCBI): domain Eukaryota; kingdom Viridiplantae; phylum Streptophyta; class Magnoliopsida; order Malpighiales; family Euphorbiaceae; genus Mallotus; species Mallotus nudiflorus. The sequence continues at coordinate 3,530,172 of CANTUR010000058.1, read as the reverse complement.
TTTAAATAAATTTAAACATTGAATTCAGTTAAGGGTAATTGTTTTCAAATACCTAAAGACTCTCTCAAGTTCAATTAAGCATGTTAAGATTGAGATTCAACCTACTCTTATGATTAAGAAATTAATCAAAACGCATTAAGACCTTTAACAATTATTTTACCCCCGAAGAGCTTGCCTACTCTCATTTTCGAGTGATTTAAGTCCTATGAGTCTAAAGCTAATAAATTTTCCTAACACTCGTTAGTGAATTTACCTATAAACATGCAAATAAGTTGGCCAAGAATGAAAGCATAAAATAAGTGCAACTCATAAAATTAACTTAAAATAAATTTAATAAATAAACTTATGTTCAATCACATCATGAAATAGTTATTCCTAACCTAAACCGTAAAGGAATTTAACCACACATACTTGTGGCAAAGCAAACAAACATAATTAAAAGGTTAAAGATGAAGAAAGAAATAATGAAAATAAAACTTTTGAATTCTTGAATCAATTGCCTTCAATCCTAGTTTAGCTCCTTGTTTGTTGCCTCTTGAGTGGTGAATGAATTCCCCCAAATACCTTTTAGCATCCCTATATATAAAAAAACCTAATAAGAGATCTTTTAGCCCTTTAATTCGTTTTCTTTTCTTGCTTAGAAAAAAATCTCCTTTTCTTTGATGCACCCACCACACGACCATGTTAAGCTAGTGTGACATTGAATTTTCTGACAAAGTTTTTAGCACAACCGTGCATAAGCTCGAATTCAGATTCCAGAAGGTTGCACACTTTCAAGCGTAGTTATGCATGAAACTGTGTTCACTTTCAAAACTTCTTCAATTCGAACAGAAAGATGCACCAGCAACAACACACCCATGTTGGCCTTAACAGGATCTTTTCATGCAAATCCTTAATTTCTTTGGAATCCTTAGCTAGTTTCTTAAAGGAAAAAGATAATATTTGTTAGCAGTTGAATAAAATTCCTAATAGAAACAAATAAATTACAAAAACAAATAAAAACTAAATAAAATATCAAATCAAAATTATTCTTGTTTAAGTCTAATTTCTACCCAAATTAATTTGAATATTTATACAAAACTCATTAAAATTCAATTCAAATATCTGTCAAGAATTGCACACATCAATGTTTAGTTTATAATTATTCATTTGAAAAAAAAAAGGTTTTAAGAGAAAAAAATGTATAGTAAAAAATGTTGAAAATAAAATGAAAACAGTATTTTAAAAATAAAAAAAAAGTTGAGCAAAAAAAATTGAGGATTAAAAAATTAAAAAATGTTGAGAAAAAAATAAATACAGCAAGAAAATGTTGAGTAAAAAAATTAAGAAATAAAATAAATGAAGACATTAAAGAAATATTGAAAAAAATAAATGACCACAATATAGAGGAAAAAAATTGTTTGAAAAGCGAAAAAATCAGTAAAAAGGAAAAAAAAAAACTCTAAAAATAAATGTGATAAAAAAAATGAAATATATTTAAAAGAAAAAAAAATTTAAAATACAATTTTAAAATTTTTTTAAATAACAATTTTGATTTTTTTTTTTTTTAAGTTTTTGGTACATAAAGATGCCGTTAAAATACGAGTTGAAACTTAGAGTTGGGGGCATAATAATTTTGTACCATGACGTTTCTTTTTGTGCCCTTTAGCCCACGAACCTTGAACAATACCTAACTAAATTAGAGGTTAATGTCTGTGTACGTGTTTGCATGTTAACCTATCAATCTACCATCCTATATATATTAATTAAATTTTATTCTAATTTAATTGAAAATTTATTTTCTATTTTAATTAAATTAAATTATATTTTATTTATAATAAAAAAATTAAATTAATTAAAATATAATCTTAATTTAATTCACAGTAAATTTTTAATTTTAATTAGACTGGTTTATATTATTTCTAATAAAATAAAATTAATTAATATTTTAAATATTTTTTATAATTTAGTTTTACTTCTTTTTTATTTAATATAAATCGAATTAAATAGTATTATACCCACAAATTTCATTTATGAAAACACATAGGTTGCGGAGTTTTTAATTATACAATCACAACAATGTGCAAGTTTTGTAACCCACTCGGAAAATACAAATTAAAGCCACAAAGACTTGGATTAGAGAGGGAAGCTGCTAACTTGGTAATTAACCAGGAAACTAAATTTTTATGACGATTGAATTTCATGGAGGATCAACAACTGTACTTTAGAAACTGAATCTAAAATTAGGTTATTGAATCTACCCAAACTTTTAGTTGGCTTTCATTTGTATTTTCCATTATATATTCACTCTTTAATTGATTTCTTGTTACGTGCATTTATGTCATTTTATTCATGCAATAACATTATAAACATGCATACATTTACATATATTGTCACATTTGCACATAATAAAAATATACATAGAAGGGTGAAGAGAAAAGAGCATTACAAAAAACAAAAAAACAAAATATATATATATAATTAACAATAAATCTATCCGGATAAAATTTAATCAAGTTAATTTGGTTAGAAAAAGTCAGTTACTATGAAAAGATATTTGTGACCAAGAGGTAGATTTTAACAGAAAAATAGAAAAAACAGTAATTAGTGGTAAAATGAAAAAGGAGGGAAATCAGTAATAATAAAACATCAATTCCTTAAAAAGCAATGGAAGATTAAACGACTCAGTATATCGATTATCATTTTTTTATTATTGCACAATAAACCAAATAAAGTGGTGAAGTTGAAATATGACATGGTGAAGCTAAGATTGTTGTAGTACAAATTGTTGCCTCATTTCATTTTTATTTAGCCACAACATCCTCTGTTCAATTACTAATAAAACTTTGATATCTTCATAATTAGAATAAGAAACTCTAGATGATAATATGTCAATGAGAAAACAGTTGTTTCAACAGATAATTGACAATGGTTATGATTATGAAGATTCATTAAATAGAATTTTTGAAGTAGAAAAAGAGGAAAAATATGATGTGGCTAACAATGAAGAAAGTTCAAATAATGATGCTTTTTCCATTGAAGATAGTCTAACTGATGATGAGTTAGATATGGAACATAGTCTAATTGATGATGAGCTAGAAATCAAAGCTAGTCCAATGGATGATATGCTTGAAATCGAAGATAGTCCAAATGATGAGGTGAATGAAATAGAAGATAGATCAATGAATAACTATACTATCAAAAGAGATCCTGAACCAGACATGTATTTTACAATTCTGGAAAACTTGTTCAAGCATATTAAGAGCATGCAAAGTTGAAAGGATTCTTAGTGACAATGAGAGGAGGATAAAAGGACAGTGATGATGCTAGAAAATATCAAACAATAAGTTGTGACAGAGGTTGAAAATCGGATGTGAAAAGGAAAAGCAAGAGGATAAGCTAATCTGCACGTTTAAATGCAATGAGGAGAGAAGGGGTTTAAGTTATTAGTTCAATTAAAAATGAATATAACCATGAGCTTCTTCTGGACATGAGTAGGTTAATGGCTGCTCATAGGAATTTGAGTCTTAGCATGAAACATAATATTGTAGCAAATGATATTGCAAGCATCATGCTATACAATAGTGTTAGACTTATGAAAGTATAATATGGTGGCCTAAAAAATTTAAGCTGCACTTCAAAGGATATTGTTCCAAGGATATTGTTCAATTGTATTACAATTCCAATGTCTTATATGACTATCAAAAATATAACTCATCAAAGAAGAAAAGATATTTTTATGAAATGGAGTACAAATATATTGTTATAGAGCAGTTGTTTGGCTCTAACAATTACGAAAGGAGTCATGGAATAGAGAAGAACACTCTCTTGATGTTGTTATGGATGATGGTGATGGGAACGAAGGTGAAGTTGGTGACGTTAATTTTTAAAATATTGAGAATCTAAATTTTAATGAAGTTAATACAAAGGTAGGTCCTTAACCAAGTTATGTCTTTTTCAATTTTAGAAAAATTATTTGAAGCTTACTAAGAACATGCTAGGCTAAAATGATTTTTTGTTGCTAAAAGATGTGCCCACAAGGGTAGCGACGGTGTAAGAATATATCAAACAATTAATTGTGATAAAGGGAGGAAGTCAGAAGTTAAGATACAATCAAAGAGAATAAGATGCCCAACTCATTTGAATGTAGTTCTTAGATATAGAATATAGGTCGTTAGTTTAATAAAATATTATCACAACTGCGATATGAATCCTTCAGTGAGTAGGTTAATGTATGACCATAGGAGTTTGATTCCAACATTTAAAGAGCATTGGTTGCTCATGACATTACAGGACTTAGGCCTTATAGAAGCATTAGATTGTTATAGGTATAAGCTTGTGGTCCTCAAAATTTAGGACGCTTGACAAGGGATTGTAGGAATTTTATAGGTACGTAGAGGAGGTCAAGGCTTGATGAAGAAGATGCAGAAGCTACTAGAAAGTTTTTCATATCAATGTAGCAAAAAGATAAAGATTATTTCATTTAATAGATGTTGATGACAAATGCTTGTGGAATCATCCTATAGGTAAAACTACTTATCAAGATTTCAATGATTTTATATCTTTCAACATAACTTACCTTATAAACAGATATAAGATGTATTTTGCTATATTCATTAGTGTGAACTATCATGGTCAGTCAATTTTAATGGGTTGTGCTTTAGTTGCAAATGAGAGTGTTGAATCATTTAAATGACTTTTCTCTTCATAGCTCACAACTATGGGAAACATTCATCCTCATGCAATTATTACTAATTAGTGTGAGAGCATTAAGGTAGCTGTAAGAGAACTTAGGTTGAACGTTTCTGCATATAACATATAATGTGTCAGGTACTAAAAAAGTTTAAATACATTAACAATTTTGGCAAATATTGTAGTGAATTTAAAGGTATGATGTATGACAGCCTTAGTATTGAGATATTTTAGATTCGAAATTTCTTTTAATTCTAGTTATTTTATTCTTGTTTTATAATTTCTATCATAATCTTCTAGTTATATATTATTTTAATTTTTCTTTTATTTGATTTATTTCATCATTTTGATCTAAATATGTTGTTATCTCTTTTTCTCAACTTTAATTGTAACTTATTTCAATTATTTAATGTTCCTTTTTCTATTAATTTATTCTATTGCATTTGTCACATCCATGCAAAAACAAACTAGGTTTTATTTCATAATATAAATAATAAATTGGGATTAAATATATGTAGGGAAAAGGTCCAATTTACACGCTAAGTTTGTGCCCTAGGAGCTTTTTTGTACTTTTATTTTTTTTTTTCTCCAATCGGAACTCCATATTTGAAAAGTTAAGCATATTGAAAATTTACTAATTACAATCAAATCCTATACTTTTTTTTTATACAATTAAATCCTATAAAATAATAAAAACCTAATTTTAATGGATACTAACAAATTAAATTGATATTTTTTTTGAGGAATATATATATATATATATATATATATATATATATATATATATATATATAAAACTAATTATTAAATTTTTAAATTTTTTCAATCTATAAAATATTTTTTAAAATATTTTTCTTAAATTATTAAAACATTTTCTTAAATTTTTAAAAAATTTAAAATCAAGTGATATAAATTTCAAAAAAAAATGACCAAAATTATTCTTTAACATAAATAGTGAATTGATAATTGACCTAAAATTTAATTTTAATGTTTGAATAAATTTTTTTAAATTTTATTCATTAGTTTAAATTTTTAAAACCTACACAATAATTGATAAATAAATTTTTTTTATTCAACTACTAAAATTAAATTTTAGTTCAATTATCAATTTGATATTTACATTAACGCATAAATTTGGTCATTTTTTGAAATTTGTATCACTTAATTTTATAATTTTTAAAAATTTATGAAAAATGTAAAAAAAAAATTATTTTATAGGTTGAAAATTTTTTAAAATTTAATAGTTAGGTTCTATATATATTTCTAAAAAATATCAATTTAATTTGTTAATATCCGTTAAAATTATTTTTTTATTAGTTTATAGGATTTAATTGTGCTAAAAAGAAGTTATGCGATTTGATTATAATTAGTAAAGTTCCAATATGCTCCACTTTTCAACTGTGGAGTTCTGATTAGGAAAAAAAACTGAGGTGCCAATGTGGGATTAGGGCACAAACCTAAGGTGCAAATTGGACCTTTTCCCAATATATGTATATGTGTATGTATATTTATACATTAGAGACTAAAAGTAGAATAGGACCAAATTATCACAAAAGTATAGTTTGATTAAGGACCTAGTTTTGTAAAAAGAAATTTGGGGTTCAAAGTTAAAGAAAATGGATAAAAGGTGCAAGTGTCTAGTTTTAGTGACTCGAGGCATAACTCAGCTTTTAAAGGGGAAGGTATATCTACAAATCTTTTTTAGTACACTCAAGGGCATGTGAAATAAAAAAAATGCATGAAAAAAAGAAATAGAGAGAACAACTAGGGCATTGATTCGAGATCATTGTGGAAACTGGTTAGGTGGTGTGCCAATTAACATCGGGATTTCATTAATTTTTTGGGCCAAGTTATAGGGTGCTTATAAGGGTCTAAAGCTTGCTTGGGACATTAGTTCTTGGCATGTTATTCTTAAGATTGACAACCTTAATGTTTATCAAGTTCTTCAACACATAAGCTTTCATGTCAATGTTAGTTATGCTCTGATTCAAACTATTAATGCGTTATTGCAAAAGGAGTTATCTGTTCACATTTTCCATATGTTCTAAGAGTGTAATTTTTCTATTAATGCTTTGGCTTCTTATGCCTATAGCCTTCTGCTGGGTATGCATCAGTTTCAATCCTCACCTTTAGAAGTTTGGGAATGGATAGAGCATGATAGAGTGGGTGTAGATTATTAGAGTTTGTTAGTTGTTGCTTTTCTTTTCTTTTCCTTTACATACTAAAAAAATTATAATAAGGGTAGATTAGTTGTTGTTACAAGCCTTTTAATGACAGGAAATTTTATTATAGTGAGAGGAATACATATTATTTGTACTACTTTAACAAAAGGAATCTTGTCTATCACTAATTCAAATAATAAAAGAAAATTCATTCCCATCGTTTATAACTATTAATGGGAGAAATTTTAACATTGTCGCTATTAATAGGAGAAACTTTAATGATGGGTTAGACATAAGGACAAACCCAAGTAAATAATGGGAGTGGCCTTGCCCCCCCCCCCCCCCCCCCCCCAAAAAAAATGTTAGTTTAACTTGATGTTAGTGAAGGAATCAGTTATGCAAGTTAAATAATAGGAACATGTGTGTTTAGCACAAACCTAAATAGAGTAAAATTTTAAAAATTTTACTTTACATAACCCTTCATAAAATGAAGAATTCCATTCCTAAGGATCTATTTTGCATATTTTACATAACTAAATAGCAAAACAATAAATATGAACATCAAGTTAGGAAAAATTAAATTTGAGAAAATTTACAAACTCTTAATTTAATGATGAATCAAATGCTTAGCCTCCCAAGTGTTAGGTCTCTCGCGTGAAACGCCAAGACTTTGCCAATTACCTTCTTGCTTGATTAACTTTAGTAGCAAGTGTCCTCTTTAAATGACCCTTAGAGATTTGCACTAACTTAATTCTTTTGCAAGAACTAGAGAGTACATGTTTGGTATATGTTATTTCCTTTTGGCATATTTACTTACCAAAATCTCTACACACTTTCTCAAAGTAACAACTTACATTAAACTCATTAATGCAATTATTTGCTTATGTTATTTATATATCTTAGAACTCTTCTAAGGATGTATGCGTAGAGAAAAATGAGTTAAGATAGATGTGCACAAATTGAACAAGTAACTAACTTTATTAATTACATCATTAACAAGCCACCTTGCATGGGAATAAGCAATTTGTGCAAGTCATCTAACTAGTGCACAAGAAATGATGTAGAGATTTAATCAATACAACCTTATCTTACCCAAAGTCAACAATTGTCACATTATTATTAATTTACTTATTAATAATTTAATATCTCATATTAAATTTAATAATTTAATTAATAAAATATATTATTATTAATTTAATTATTAATAATTTAATATCTCATATTAAATTTTATAATTTAATTTATAACATATATTATTATTAATTTAATTATTTAGTTAATATCTCATATTAATTAAATATAAATTAATAAATAAACTCTTATTAAAATTAGATTTTATAATATGCTAGAATCATTGTTTAAAGTATAAATCCAATTCCGTTAATCTTAATTAATTAATTGATTAAACTTTTTAATCAATAATTAAATTAATTTAAATGGTGATTTGGCAAAACTTTTTTAGGTGTGACTTACTAGATTCATGTCTAATTGGCAATGAAAATATAATATTAACTCTTGATATTATTTGAAATTCTTTCTAGTTTAAATATAAAAATCTCAATTATACACATTTAGTTCTCATAAGTTGTGAGTAACCTCTAATATCGATATCATAACTACCTAATTAGATATGAATGCATACATTGATTTACACAAACCCTTTTGGCCATAATTACCATGCACTAAAATCTCTTCATCAGAAGATCCCGACATAGTTTAGAGTCAAGGTTTAATCAAACTCTAATAGCTTTATCATATGACCTCATCTCAAGTATTGATTCCTAATAAAATATAACTAATACTAGAAACACTTTCTAGCACTAAAAATCTTTCAGATTGTGTTATGTTTGTCTTGGTCAAAAATTTATTCATCAAGAACACACTTCGAAAGTATAGAATCTTTTCCGGTTCACTCCATACAATAAATCCTTTCTTAGTTGAACATTCATCTCTACATTTAATTGACTATAACCACCACATGCAATATACCAATGTGTGAATAATATAAATATGTAAATGGTAACAAATTCTAACCACTCAAATGTGGATGATTATATGCATCATTATGATATAAATTGTAATTATTGATTATAAGTGAGTGTCCTTATAATCACAAATCTAATGTCACTATTTGATCCACCTATCACATGAGTATTCATATGTTTATTCTAATATCTCATATCAAGTTGTATGGGACTTACTATCTCTCACTATTATCATCACATACTAATTAAGGAAAATAGACAAAGGTGATAGTCTAATTAATATTGTTCAAATATTAATTATTCAACTATGAATAATTTATAACATATGTATTAAATAAATTTGTAACTTATATTATCAACTTTTGATAATAAATTTATTTAACATATTGTTAAAGGATAAATATTTAAATAAACAAATTTTTTATTTAAATAAATATTTTATTATCATTAGAATAATTTATAATATTATTATTTATTATAAGAATGACACTAGGTATATCTACACTAACAGTTGGCCCCTCCCCAAATGTCAAGTTGGATCCGTCACTGGCCAGACATAATTTTTGCATCCTTAAAGATTTTAAGGAGGTTAAAGCTCATTTTTCTAGTAGCTTTGGGGTTTGTATGGCTGCTTTTTTTTTTTTTTTTTAACACTGTTTGTGCAGGTGCATTGAGAAACTGGGGAGAGAGAGAGCGAGCTGTGACTTCGTATTTTAATTTCTCCCAGTTGCGTAATGCAAAAATTTCACCTGATTTGGGGTAACAAACTTACATGAATGTAAATATTGTTACAGGGTGGAAGATGAAAGCTTGCATTGGCATGGCAGTGATTCAGCTTCTGACTTGGGCAATTTGGGCTGGAAGATGTAAATATGTTAGAGTTCCGGACCTCTAATCTCCTTAAAAAGGCAAAGTAACTTTCAAGAAATTGATGTGTAATACTTCAAAACCTATTCCGAAGGATTGATATATAGTTTTTTTATATATATTTTGTTTTCTTGTAATATATATATTTTTTGTCTTCCTTTTTCAAAATCGCAAAGACATAGGGTATTGATATTACATTCCATTTGCACTGATTGATTTTTTTTTTTTTTTTTTAACTTTTTGGGTTTGAAATTTATGTTTTGTGTAGTGCAACTTTCTTTTTATCTCATTATATACCTTTTTGTTCTTGGACTGCAATGCTGGAATTGGTATGCAAATGCTAGCCGAAGCATATCCATTTTGAGCAGTGTTAGAGATACTTCAAAATGATATGATATATCCATATAGTTTGATGTGGCAGCTTGGTGCAAGTTAAAAAGCGTTTTTCTTTTCTTTTTCTCACACACCATTACATGGCATAACAGGCTCAAGAGATGAATCTTGAAAAAAGAAAGCCACAAAACGAAAAGATACATGACGTGAGTCTTGGTGGGTGGAGTTTGATCGGAACCTTACATTACTTTATATTTATATATGCCCCGTCCAGTTCCAATTTCGACCGAAAGTACTCTGCAAGATTGAAGTTGGCCAACCTGTCCGCCACTTGCCAACTTCTATAAAAAGAAAGAAGAATATATTTTATGGCGTAAATTTTTTTATGAGTTTTCTTATCATGCCCCGGTCAGAAAAATTGTTTTTTTTTTTAATAATTAAAAAATATATTGTACATTATTATTTCTAAAAATCTATTATATGTATTCCATAAATAAGATATGAATTTTAAATGTACAAAATTAATTCGATTTCCGTTTCTTTTGGGAGAGTTAACCATTTTAACTGGCTAAAGTAATCTCTTATATAATCACAATGATCGTGATTTTGACGGCATCCTTATTTTTTCAAAATAAAAAAATTGCATTATAGTCTTCGTTGCAGCTGCAGATCACGCGCACGTGCAATTACTGTACATCCACGTAGGACGAATGGCATAACTTTGGTAATTTCTAGAAATTCCTGCCTACTTTCACAGCATCAACCGTTAGTTTCCTTTTTATTTCCAAAACAACGAGCTGTAGCTGCCTTTAGAAAATCAACGTCAGATAACGGTAGTCGGTGCACTCCTACGTGTCAAAATCCTGTTCGTCTGTTGCGATTATAAATAACCACCAGTCACTCGGCTAATAGAGGAGTAGGTGTATACTGTATCTAGCTGTGTATACATATGCTTTTATCTTCTTGAAAATTCAACATCTAAACCCCCCCCCCCCCCCCCAAAAAAAAAGAAGAATGAGAAGAAGAGAAAAGGAGAGAGATAGATAGTTGATTCTGTCACCGGTGGTCTCTAATTCGCTTGGTGCAGGTCGGGAACTGATTGGCTATTATGTGAAATTTTATTAATCGTTGTCAGATGGCGATATTGATTGGACAGGAAGCGAATTGGATCCCGCCTTGCATCAACTGAATCGGAGACCGGGGTGAAGGGGCTGGTTGGCTGCATGGATCTTTCTTTTTCTTTTTTTTTTTTGAATTTTAATCTGCCGTTCAGATCTCAGGTCGGAGTTTATTAATTTTGCAAATATTTTAATTTTTTTTTAGCGACGATGTGAGATAAATTTTTGTTAGATAGCTGAAATTGATTCATTTCATTTTTATTATAAATGGAAAGGTTTAATATGATTCGATATTGTACTTTTAGGCATTTATTGATCTGCTATTATTTGGCATTAATAGATCCAATTATTAGATCTTTTAATAAACTTCTTTTTAATTTGTTTTATCGGTTAATCTTTTGTTAATTTCGCTTTGGTGTTTGTTAATCCTTGAAAAGATTATGACTTTTTAAATATGCATACGAATATACTGGATTAGGACTTAGTAGATGGTGTTTGGTACAAAAATTAATGGAATATGAATGAGAATTAATCAAACAAAATTAGCCGAAGGTTCATATTTAGATTTAATGTATGCAAACAAGTATTTATTATGCTCGAGGACTCTTGTGCTAAGCTGCATTTTTCCAGTGTGTCATATGACAATTTTTGGAAAAAGTTTAGGAGTTTGTTTTTAGGTTTAGAATTTACTATTTGATTCTGTCGGTCTGGTGCGAATTGAATACAAAATTCATATCAGTTTACAAGTGAATTTTATGCTGAATTCATTTATAAATGAATGATATAATCAATGCATATTGCAAAGCATAGAGCATTTAGAAGTATCTTATGAAAACTAGGAATTTGGGTAGAATACAGCTTAGTGTAATAATTTCTATAAAGGTAAAACTTTAGGTCCCAACGAAATATTTTCAGGTTGCAAACATGTCAAGTATGGTTTTGGGAGTGAATTCTTTAGCATTTTATGGAATTTATTTTTCCAAACTGCATTTCTATGCATTCAGACTGATTTTAGGTTTAGATTTCAAATTCTGGTGCTTTTGAATGGATGGTAGGTCAGTACCAAATTGGATTCTCTGTAGTGCTTTCACCCCTTGTTCTAATTATAAATTCCGTAGCTGGAAGAAGCTGTTCCCAGTTTCAGGCAACTTTTGAGTTTCCTCTGTGTTATGTTTTGAAGTCTGTGTCATAATGTTTAAGCTTTCACTTTATAGATCATTTCCTAGAACTTTTGTTTTCAAGAATGTATTGAAGGGTCTGCATTGGAATGAATCCTGTTGTATGAGAAGGATTAACTCACAATGGCATGAGCATGTGCTAATCTCAATCATGTCCTTCACCTCCCTCTCTTGCATTTGTGTACACACATGAATGCATGTTTGTATGCGGTGGAGTCATTGGTAGGATACAATTTATATTTTAATGGGGTCAAATGTAAAGTTTACTGGGAAAGACATGTAATTTGATACAAATTTCAAGGGTTTCTTGAAAATTTTAGTATTTTAGTGGCCTTGCTTGCCCCATAACAGTCTGCATATATGTCTCTATATATGTGTGCATTTGTAGGAGTGCATTACTTCAGGAATGCTTGTCATTGCTACCAGGTGATTTATGTTTCTGATTGATGTTGCCTATGCTTCTTAAAGTACTTCGGTTTGGTGATGAATTTTAATGGTATTTTGTGAGGCTTGACTGGATATAAGCTGCTTAAAAAGAAAGGTTGTTACTTCACTAATTGCTCAGTCATCTGGCGAGGAGGGGAAGTTTTGAGACTGATTTCTCTTGTTAAGGTGATTCACCTGTCCCTGATCCAGTAGAATGCATGACTAGGATACAATATCTCAAATTTCAGGTGTGCACACATTTTCCTTACATTGTTATTATAGGTATTAGGGTTTTCATGTATAATAATGGATGTTCTGGATATGCAGCACGTCTGAAATTTTGCTTGATTACTGCTAGTTTCTCTCTGTGGAAGTCGCTGTCGAGCTAATTTTGGCATTTTCAACTATACCTAAGGGGATCTTTATACACACTGCTTGTGTATTTGTCTCTGCCAACCTGTGAGACATTTACAGTTTCAATTCATTAGACAAACAGGTCTAATTTTAGCATTAAATCATTTGAGTTCTTTCATGCATACAAGTGGGTTCTTTTGTTTACTATACTTCTCTGTCCCTCTTTGCGTTTTTATATTGAATGTTGTGATGAACTGCAAAGGTGTGGGCTACACTTATGTGATAGCTGTGTTTACTCATTTGCCGTTCATCAGCTTATATGAAGCAAATTATGGTATTCACTGTTCAATCTGTTCCTCTTATAGCTTCCTACCATCTAGTCCAGTAAAAGTAAGACATTGCATTGTGTTAGCCATTTTATAGTTTATCAATGGAACATATAACCTGAAGAATTTTATTTGAATAAGAGATTGGAACTTGAACTATATGAGGCTCATTTGGGGTGACTGACTAGATAAAGATTATGCAGGCCTTGCAGGTTGGGACATGAAATATTGTCCGTCTCCTTGTCCTTTCGGCAATATGGCATGTTTTTGCCCACCTTCCTCTCGAAATTTGCAGGCTGTGGTCCTCCAGGTGCCCCTGCATTGTTCTTAGAAAATATGTGATTCGCACCAACCTTTGTAAGTGCCAACATTCATCGGCACTGTCCAGATGATGCCACTGAACTTATGTGACATTATCTTCTTGAATCTTTTTTTTTTTTGCCTTTTATTTGAAGTTCGTTTTGAATCCAATGGCGAATTTCCAGTTTCTGTATATCACACTTGGCTGATAGTGGAACGTAAAGGTTGCTTCAGAGTCATAATTCTGTTTTTCTTCATTTTCTTTGTTCTAAACTGTAGCCCCACGATGTACTTGGGGTGCATTGATTGCGCAAGGGAAGAGAAAAGAGGGGAATGAAAAGAAAAAAAAGAAGGGAAAGAATTGTATTTCGGCCAAATGCTAATTTAATAATTAGGCCCTCAAAAGTTTTTTTGAGTGAAATTGGAACTGTCTTTGTTATTTTCATATTAAATCTTTACCAAGTACAATTAAGCCATATAGCTTTGTTTTAGTATAATTAAGTCCTACAGATTAATAAAAAAATTAATTCTAAGGATTAATAACAAATAAAATTGATAATTTTTTTTAAAAATATATATAATATAATTATAAAAATTTTAAACTTATAAAATATAATTTTTTTATTTTTTCTTGAATTTTAAAAATTTTATAATTAAGTGACATATATTTAAAATGATTGATCAAATTTATTCGTTAATATAAATAGTAAATTGATAATTTACCTAAAAATTTAATTTTAATTATTGAATAAAAAAATTTAAATACCTATATAATAATTGATAAATAAAATGTTTTTATTGAATTGTTAAAATTAAATTTTATATCAATTCTCAATTTAATATTTATGTTAATGAAGAAAATTTATCTTTTATTTGAATTATATATCACTTACTTGTAAAATTTTTAAAATTCAATAAAAAATTTTTAAAAAATATATTTTATCGATTTAAAAACTTTTAATTAATTTTAAACTATTTTCTTTTTCTTATTTATTTCCATTCCATGGAGACGTAAGAGATGGTTTGTGGCAAAAGAATTCAATAGTTAGGCCATTGCCAAAGGGATGACCATGGCCATGGCATATTTTTATCATCTAATGATAATGATACCAAAAGAATATGGATGGATGAATCGAACATTGGAGAAGACAAAGACATTTAAAATGAGGGCCCATTCTTTTTTTTTTTTTTTTAACCAAGAGGACCCATTCATTTTGTTATCGACAAAATAGCTCAACATTAACACCGAATTGAAATTGAATGATTCAAAAATAATTTATTTAAGTTGTGATATATGGTAAGTAAATAAGTAAACATATTATTATTATTACTATTATTATTATTATTATTATTATTAAATAAAATAATAATAAAAATATTATTTATTTAACAATTTAATATTAACTTAATAATTATAATTTATTACAACTTTTATAAATCTTTTATTTAAATAATTATATGATATTCTTTCAATATTTTTTATAAATAATTTTTTTAACTCTGAAACTAATTTTATATGAAAAAAATAGTATAATTATAATTAATCATAAGATAATAAAAATTATTAGTTTTTTAATAAAAAATAAAAATAATAAAAGTTATATTTTCTTTATATAACAATTTAAATATTATAACCCATTAAACTTATAATTTATTACAATTTTAGTAAATTTTTATTTGAGATATGATGCTTTATCTCTTAAATATTTTTAATATTAATAATTTTATTTACCCAAAAATTAATTTAATGTATTTTGTTAAGTTCAAATGATAATTAATTGATAAATATGAATTAATTTAATTTTAACTCTTTTTTTAATTTTATAAAAAAATCTACGAACAATAATTATATTACATTTATTACAAAAAATATAATTTCAAATAAATTATATAGTCTATTTTTTATTTGTTACTTTTGAATTTATAAAAATATGTACTTTTAAAACAAATTATATACTTTTCCTATTTTCATAAAATTTATTATTTTGATTTTAATTATTTACTTATCAAATTTAATATAATAAGACTTATAAAATTATGTTATCTAATTTTATTTATATTAGATAAAATATAAGTAGACTTAATCAAAATAGAAAAAATATATTTTTAACAAAATCACTACTAAAAGTTTAATTAATTTAATTTTATTAGAGATAAAACATGATTAAAATAAGAAACATACTTCCAATTAAATTAGAATTATATATTAATTATTTTTATTTTTATTAGAGATAAAATAGAAGTTAACCTAATTAAACTATGAAATATACTTTCAATTAAATTAGAATTACATTTTAATTAATTTAATTTTGTTACAGATAAAATAACATACATTCTTTCAATTATATTTTAATTAAATTAATTTTTATCAAATATAAAATAGAAGTTAATCTAATTCAAATAAAAAATATACTTTTGTCACGACCCAAAATAGGGGCCATGACCGGCGCTAGGAAACGGGAATTCTTTCGAATCCGGAACCCGTAGCAAGCCTAAAAATAAAATAAAACATGCAATAATAATAACAATATATAGTGCAGCGGAAATAAAAATCATAAATATCACAATAACATTTTCACTAACTAGATTTAAATTAAATACGCATCTCATATACATATAAACTCTTTTGATATAAATCCAGTTCAAATATAATACAACATCTCTTTAATAATTTAATGACTACTGCAATGTCTAGATAAAATAAAACTCAAGACTCAAAGAAGCAGTTTACACAAAGAAGCCGGGGTGGAAAAAATCCGGCGTACAGGCCTGCTACTGAAGTCTGAAGAAGAAGACTCTCCTGAAAAATTAATCAACGGAGGGGAGTCAGACCTCACTGAGTGAATTACTATAATATATATACATGCACACTAAATGATAATGCATACAATCAACAGTATATATCTAATATGTATATATACAGACAAATACATACAGATGCTGTAAAATCATTTTATATATATTTTACTGAAAATCATCGTTTATGAAGGATCAAATAGAACCCTATAATATAGCAACCTCAAAAATAGTGTTAGACAACACTTTAGCCATACAGGCTCACTTATTCCAATTATGTTCACTTAATCCATTTGGACAGTAGACTAGCCCCGAGATACTAAGTCAACCGAGCTCCAGCAGTCTGACTGTCAGTGTGATTAGCCCCGAGACACTTGGTCAATCGAGTTCCAGCAATCACACTCCCAAATCATATCACACATCAAATATTCATATCCAATCAATATCCACAAACTGGTTAGTAATATAGCCTAAATGCTATAAGCGTACCGGTACGTACTCGGTCCTAGTGCTGCCCACTAGGTAGCACGTTCTATTGGTATCCTTCATTTATAAATATAAAACATTCATTCACAAATAAATGATACATGAATTTAAATAACATAACAATATAAACCATATATATACTGAAAATATACCAAAAGTAAACCAGGTATATTTCGAGTATATATACGTCAAATAAATCCAATCAAATTACAAATTAAGCTAGAAATATATTTAAAAACATTTTAAACATAATTTATTTATAAAACATGCATATAATTTAATATATACCAAAAATAAACCAAAAGTAAACTAAAAATAAACTTAGGTACTAACCAAATTATTTATGCATATTTAATCAAAATGAAACATATATTTCTAAAATCATGCATCCTAAAGCACGTATATATAAAATAGTAACTCACACTTAGTGCGCTCCACGAGACGGGCCTGGTCCAATAGGCCTCGGTCTCGGCGCAACTAAACAAACAATAAATAACGACGGAAATCAGAATAAGCCTAACAAAAAATCCTATAAACTCGATTTAGAATATTAAACACATAATCGAAATTAGGGTTCGACCGGACATCACGTTTTATAAGAATTCTATCAAAAATTTGGCAGAACCTCCCCTGTAAAACGGACATCTCTCTACTCAAAGAGTAGAGCCCACACTTCAAAAAATAAGCTCAATAATTCATCCACAACCCGTCGGTCGGACTCCAAACTACAGTCTACCGACCGGGGTCCACAATCACAAAACAATATAGAAATACCAAAAATACCCTTATAACATAGAAATATATTTTATAAATAGAAATTACATGATTAGCCTTAAAACACAATAAAAATCGATAAAAACTCATTTTATTAGTAAAACCGTATATTATATATATAATTGAAAATAATTCACAAAAAATAGTTTTAATTTGTTAAAAATACTAAATAATTTGTAGAAATCATTTTTATACCTTAAATAACTATTAAAACCAATTAAATGACATTTTTAGTCAATTAAGGGTAAAATTACCAAAATACCCCTGTATATATAAATATACTAAAATTACTTCAAAAATTCACCAAAAATTATATAATTGTCCAAAACTAATTTTCTCAACATATTTATCAATAATATCAATAATTAAACTCAATTAACCAATTAATTTCAATTAAAAACATCATTAACCTAATTTTTCAAAAATTCCATAAACTAATTAAATTCAAAATAAATACATAGAAATTCATAAAAATTCCAAATAAATTTCTATAATTCATTTCAACACCTATATTTATCATAAAACATAATTTCATAATTTAATTAATTAAATTCCGAAAATTAGAAAATAATATTGAAATATTAAAAATACCCAAAAATCAAAATAATCTCCAAAAATTCTACAAAAATTCAAAAATGTATACTAAGCTAAGGGGAACAACATTTGTTAAGGGACTTTTCATGAATCAAACAATTCTAAGTTCAAAAAATCAAAAACCCTAAAATGGCCGAATTGAAGATTTAGCTCAAAACTCATTAACCACTTGATTTCAGGCCAAAAGGAGCTTAGAATAGGGACCACCGGAGCTCAAGGAGTCAATGAAGACCGGCGGTGCATGAAATGGTGGCCGGAATCGTGGTTGACGGCGAAGAGCTCAACTTGCTGTCATCGCGAATTCCGGGCGTTCCAACGGGCTTCTGGCGGTCTAGTCACGTTGGAGAGGAAGAGGAAGGAAGGGGGAGGAGGTTGGCGGCAGCTGGTGGCAGCAAAAGGTGGTCCGGTGAGGTGGAACGGGAGGCGTAGTTAGGGTAGGTGTCGGGACAGAAGAAAGAAGAGGGAGGGGCAATTCGGTAATTTGGCAAAAATTTTGATTTTTAACTATATATATATATATATATATATACTTTATACTATATATTAAAATAATATTAAATTACACACATTAAATATACACCACACACATATAATTTAATATTTTAAATAATTTAATACTAAATAAAATAATTAAATAACAATAAACTAATAAATAAATAATATAATATTAGGGTAATTAATTAAACCCTAATTGATTAAATAAATACACATATATATTTTATTTAGTATTTTAAAAATATGTATGAGTTCATGCAAGTCCACAAATCTATTTAAAATAATTAATAATAAATTATTTACGTGAAAATTTCCCCGAAAATGCAAGTTCTGAGAAAATTTTACGTAAAGCACTTTAAATAATACACAATAATTTAAATAGGTTTTAAATACATATCAACTCGTAAAAATATCATAATATATACAAAAATTATTAACGTTGCATATCCCGATGCAGTATAAAAATATTTAAAAATACGGGATATTACAACTTTCAATTACAATTTTTATTAGAGATAAATAGAAGCTATCCTAATTAAAATAGGAAACGTACTTTCAATTAAATTAAAAATATATTTAGTTAATTTAATTTTTATTAGAGATAAAATAGAAATTAATCTAATTAAAATAGGAAATAGACTTTCAATCAAATTAAAATTATATTTTAATTTATTTTTATTAGTAAATAACTAAATTATTTAATTTTTATATAACAATGAGTGAAAATTGTTTCATAATTTTACTTGTCCCCCTAACTTGTGTGCGTGTATATATATATATAATCTAATGGGATAAGGTACATTTTTCCCCCTAAGTGTACCCCCAAAGCACACTTAAGCACATGAACTAAATTTTGATTTAATTATACTCCAAAATCAAATTTTATTGATATTTATATCCCTCTATTAACTGAGGGTTAAATCTACTATTAGTGGGTCCAAACAATTGCCACATCACACTTACAAAAATGTTAAACTCATGTGCTCCTCGCTCCTCCTCTTATTCTTTTTATTCAAATCTGTAACTTTTTTTTTTTGCCATATAAATCGATAACTCCTGGGTCTGCACTTCCACCATCACCTACACACCCTACAATCACTCTTAGCCTAACTTCATCAAACCCATCTCTTTAATCCCAACTAAGGCTGAGCAACAGTCAATTCGATTCGGTTATAAAAGAGCTGATTGGTTATAAAGAGAAAATTTTACAGATCGAACCGAACCGAATGGAGTATGAAAATCTCCTTAATCGATGGTAAAAAATATTCAGTTTTTTCGATTCGTTTGGTCGGTTTAAATCGGTTTGGGCTTTAATGGACTGGGCTTAATAATTGAAAATCTAATGCTAATATATAAAAGTAAATACTAAAAATTCATTAATTACAATGTTTAAAACTATAATTCACTAATTTTAAACCCTAAAACTATAATACAAATACAAAAAATTAACTAATTTTGGCCAATCGACCATTAAAGGCTTAAATATGTGATTTACAAAAAAAAAATAACCTAAAAAAATGAATGGCCCTATACTATAGCTATACAATTATACAAAAGAAGTATGCAATATACAAAAAAACCATGTAGAATTGCAGACAATATAGCAAAAAATTTATTTGCCATGCAATATACAAAAAAAAAAAATGCAGCAAAGGCATTATGTTGAAGCTCCACTTGTGTTTTTCCACTTTCAGATTGGCTCTCATGTTGCAAACTGCAAGACAAACAAAAATAAAAAAAATTCTAAATGAGGCACAAATTGAAAACAATAAATAAAATGCAGAAATTGAAATGAGGCTCAGAATAAGCATGTATCAGTCAAACAAAGTATGCAACCATATTTTTTATAGCTAATAAAAAATAAGCCACCAAAGAAACTTAAGCAAGCACACTGGTATATTAGATCACATGAGGGTGGAAGCATCATTATTGCCTCAAAAAAATTACACATAGGCATAAGAATCAACAACATAGGCACCTCAAGAAACAGATAGAGGCACATCAGGTTATGCAATAACATAGGTACCTCAAGATAAAGACAGAGGCACATCAGGTTGAGCAACAACATAGGCACCTTAATAAATAGACAGAGGCACATCAAGTTGGTGACCATGTGTGCACAACAGCACAGGCACAAAAAGCACAACACAATCAATAGCAGAAAGCAGGGACAAGTAGGTAGCCAACCAACAAGCAACCAAAAGATCTAACTCATTATGACAGTCAGACAATGAAGCAGTCAAGCAAATCATAGAAAAATAATTAAGTTAATTCAAAGTGTCAATTAATTTTACTGAGCATTGTTAGATTAATGTAATTAGACTGCAGTTGAAGTGCCAATGGCTGTGGGTTCAGGCAGGTCTATAAAAAACAAAGAAAATTATTAGTAGCAGTTATATAAATAAAAAATGAAACTATTACAACAGAACTAAAAATTTAAATCAAATATTACCTTTCTCAAAATTTTTCAATTCATCAATAGTTTCCTCAACACTGATTTGTGTCTTAAACATCCTTAGTCAATCATTAGTGCATATTAATGCCTCCACAATCTTAAGAGTCAAAGAACTCCTGAATTGATTCAGAACATGGCCACCAGTGCTAAAAGCACTTTCAGAGGAAATAGTTGAAATAGGGATTGCAAGCACATCATGTGCCATAAGAGAAAGGATAGGAAACCTTTCAGAATTTAATTTCCACCAACGCAGAACATCAAATAAATCCCCTTTTTCCATAATATCCTCGGAGAGATAAATTTCCAAATCAGACTTCTTGTTCCCAAAGCTTCCACCAGGTTCCAATTTATGTTGTATAAACTTAGCTTTTAAAAGTGACATAGATTTTCCAGTATTAGGAATAAAAACGTTAGAAGGAGAAGAGGTGACAGATTGGCTTCCACCAGAATTAGAACCATTAAGCTTCATATAATCATCATATAGCAAATGCATATCAGATTTGACAATGCTAAACAAGATTAGGCCAATATATTCACCATACATCTGCTTAAGTGAGAAATCCATATACTCAAGCTTGTCCCAAGGGTCAAGTATATTGGCTAGGAAGTTAAAGGAGTTCATTTTCTCAGGGTCACCCTAGTACTTATCAAATTTTGATTTCATTGATTGCCCCATAGAAACAACAATCAGATTAGTAGAAGATTAGCAGTCATTCAACATATAGTGCAATTCAGAGATTTCATTGAAAAAAGAATTAGAAGTTACATACAGAGAACTAGAAATTTACAAAGTCATTTCATAAAATAGCTTCAACATATCAACCATTTTCTTTGCATACTCCCAATCAAGGAAGTCAAGGACATCATCCTTTAAGTCTGCCTTGAAAGAACTTTTTTATTCTTCAAACTTATTAAACACTCTTTCATACAAACAAGCAGTTTTTAGTATGAGATAAGTGGAGTTCCATCGAGTTGGAACATCTAGAGACAAATCACACTAACTTGAAATCCTAACAAAATTAGATATTTCTTTAAATTTTCTAATTTGGAGAGGTGAATTTTTTGTATATCTAACAACTTCTCTTATCTTTTTTACAGACTTAAAGGCTTCTTTCAAGCCATCATTAACAACAAGATTCAAAACATGAGTAATACACCTCATATGAAGGAATTTTAATCTAACAGAAGTGCAAGTACCCTATGACAAAAGCTTCTTTTTAAAATAATTGATTGTAGTATCATTCGAAGAAGCATTATCAATAGTCACACAGAAAATAAATTTCAAGCCCCAATCAAGCAAGCAGTTCTCAAGGGCCTTAGCAATATATTCCCCCCTATGGGAAGTCACAGGCACAAAAGAGATTATTCTTTTTTGCAACTTCCATTCTGTGTCTATCAAATGGGCAGTAACACACATATAATTAATTCTTTGAATGGAAGTCCATGAATAAGTTGTAATACTAATTCTATATGACTGACTATGTAAAAAAGATTTTAGCTTCACCCTCTCATCAAGATAGATGGAGTAATAGTCTCCAGATAATGTCCATCTATATGGAATTTTAAACATAGGGCAATAAGATGACATCAAATTTCTAAAGCCATTACCTTTAACAAATTTGAAAGGTAATTAATCAACAATTAATATATATGCAAGTGCTTTCCGTATTGCATCTTGGTTAAAATTCCATGTGCCTAATATGCCTAATTGCTCAGATTCTGATACAGCAATATCATATGCAGGTTGAAGTGTTAAAAGAGATTGCCTAATTTCTATAGATTGTGGCATTTTTCCTGTAAGTCATCACATTATTTCTAAGATTAGATGTGCCATTTTTTTAGGGTTAGCACAGAAGGTCTTGCCACAGTATTTACAATTGGCCGTCTTGCCCCCTGCCTCATCATTTGTTTTCAAGAAATGCTCCTAGCACTTTGCTATGGATTCAAAGGCTTTTTTTTTTTTTTTTGCAGGCTCAAGCTGCTTCTCAATCTCCGCAGATGCATTCTGTATCTCAAACTATGTTTGGGCTACACATTAATTTGCTTCCACCCCCAAATTGCTTTCAGAGATAGTCTTAGAGACACTAGTGGCAGGATTACTGCCACTATCACGTTCCATCTTAAAAATGATTAAAAGATAAATGAACCAATTAGTTACACAATTAAAATAATTTAATCAACAAACTTAAAAATATTAAGAGTATATATAGTTGCTACCTTTATTTATTTTTTTTGTAATTGAATTCAGCAACCCCATAGAGTCTAAGAATCAAGAATCACAGTAAATCGCAGTGGTAAAATCCAAGAAATGGACTGCTTCAGTGCTTCCACCCATTTTAAATTTTGCACTCAAAATATATCACATATCATTTGTGATTCAACAATGAAGTGAATTTCTTCCACCCATTTCATGGCTTCCACCCTTGCAAAAGCATCAAAATTGAAAGAAATAAACAAATAGAAATGAACCATCTACTCAATCATATAACAAATAAATGAAAGTAACAATGTATTAAAAAAAAATTTCTTTTTTCAACCGGAGTTCCATTCAAAAAAAAAAATTATTTTTTCACTAATAAGTTAGATCTAGGTTTACATAATCTTTTTAACTCAAAAAATTAACATAAATCATATAACATTTAAATGAAACTAACAAAAGTATAAAAAATAAAACTAATATTTTTTTAAATCGGAGTAATATAACATGCAAAAAATATAAATTTTTTTCACTAACAATTTAGATCTATATGCATAGACTCCATTTAACTTAAAAATCATAACAAATCAAACATAGATGTTGAAAAAAATTAACATGCATGTATTAAAATTCCGCAAACGATCATTTTTTTTAAAAAAATCATAATTTTTTCTTCAAATCAAATCAAATAATGTTTGTAGATATTCAAAAATTTTAGATATACACAAACTCAGTGACATCTAACTCAAAATACATCATAAACAAACTATTTTAAATAAAAAAAATCTGTTAAAAAAAATATAAACATACGATTTATCCACAAAAGAAAAGAAGTTAACACACTTTACCATTTTAGATCTCATCGCATGAATGATTATATCAACAAAGAAGCATGAGATCTCAATGTATTAGCGTCTAAGAGTACAAAAATTAAAAGAAATCAACAGAAAACTCGAAGAAACAAAGCAAGCATATAAGATTTTTGTCATTGGATTCACTGTGATCTAGAGAAATAAAACAAGATGATAACTACATTGAATCCAGAAAAGGTGTAACATAAGAAAACAGGATGAGACAAGGGGCGTTTAGGGTTCTAGAGTGAAGAGTTAGGAAGGAAGGTTCAAGAGAGAAGAAGAAAGGAGGTGGCAGGTAAGTGTGTTGAGATAGGAAACGAGGATTGAGGTTAGTTTTAGGATGTTTATATAGGTAGGGTTTAGGAAAAATGACATTGGTTACATTTAGTATATATATATATATATATATATATATATATATATATATATATATTAGTTTCGATTTTCGGTTGATAAAACCCTCAAACTGAACTGAAAAATAAAAATCATATTTTAACAAGGTAAGAATTGAATCGAACCAAATATGCACTTATCAACCAAACCAATTACTTAAAACGGTTCGGATTGGTCGGTTCTTGCACATGCCTAATCCCAGCTCCTTGGAAGATCTCAGGGCTGTAATAAATAGTAGCATCTATTTCTGTGATCTGTTGGAAGGACTGAATTCCAAAGCCAACAACCAACATTCGGCGAAGTGCAGGAGAAGGGCTTAGCATTTCACGCCACACAGCTTTCTCTTCATACTTATCTTTATTAGCATTTCCAGCAGCTTTTTGTATTTCTTCAAGTCTCTCCTTAACCTCTCTATTATTATCATTTGTTTTCAACAGAACTAATCTTGCTTCTTCAACTCGGTTTACCTTGGTGACTTAGGGATTATGAAAAGTGCAACTGCAATTAAGACAAAAGGCAAAATTCGAATAGCAAGCATTACCCTCCGCGATATATTGGGGTATTCGTGACTCCAAAGTCAATTCCAATCCTAGCCAAAAATTTTCCTATCATCAGTACTTGGAATGAATGAGCAAATGTCATTACAGCTGCACCACTTTGAAAGATAACAGCAGCTAAACCCATTGTCCATTTTCTATAAATAACATCTGATGCTCTTCCTCTAGCTAAACTACCAAAAAGTTATACAATGCTCAAAGTTATACAATTATAAATTCTTTAAGCAAATGCTATGCAACTCGTTCATCAAAACTAAAACAGAGAAAAATGAGGCTCAAAATAAGATTAAATGTATTGGACTATTTGCAAGATAAGTTTATACATAAAAAATCAATTGAAAAAAGAAAAGAATGCTGTCATTGATGTACATAAAAAGAATAACAGATCCACCAATTTAGTTTTGCATGCTCTTTTATTAACCAAAAGTATTAATCTACCTATCTCCTTCATTCAGAAATTAAAGACCCTCTAAAACAACACTATATTGGTCGATTATTTAATATGAATCCAACATTTTGGCTACTCAGAAAAGATTCTGAACCTAAAAGAACTCAAAACAAATGTAATCCAAAGTAACTTCCACAGTTCCAAACCAAAGACAAAGACACAAACAGCAGCAGCAACAACGATAATTATAATTTGAATTACTTGTTGAAGAAAAAGTAAAAAAAAAAAAGAACTTTTACCATAGCCAAGAAGAACAGAGTTTAGAGGTGCAAAAATGGCACAAGCAAGAACATATTTTCTAGTACTCTTAGTTGTATCTTGTTGATGATGGTTAACATCATCAAAATCATCAGTTAACTCAGAATCCATTCTCCTGTACTCAGAATCCATGCTGGTAAGGTAAGGCAAAAAAAAAAAAAAAAAAGAGTTATCGATTTGAAGAAGACGAAGAAGAAGAAGCTTAATAAAAAAAAAAGAGCTTGTGATCTGATTGCTGAAATTGATTCAAAGGAGAAGATTGATTCAATTTCCATCCAGGTTCCTGATATTGCTGTGTACATGTCCAGTACACGAAACATCTTCTCCGGTGGTGATTTTTTGTATTTAGCTATGAGTTGAGGGAATCCAAAGAGGAGGAGAGCTCCTTCTTTAGATATTTCAAAGAAGCAGGATTCTCTGATGTTATTTATTTAGATAACAACCAGTTCTTGATTTTCAAATCAAGTGCTTCCCAGTCCATCTTGTTCGGTGGAGGAGGGTGATGAAGAAGAAGAAGAAAAATATGAAGAAGAGGGTGATGACGGTGATATTGTGGAATGAAGGAGATGGTAAAAAAATTTTTTGTTCGTATTTGAGGTGGCTTATAAAGTAATTTCATATGTAGGGTGGTTTTTAAATTTATTATTAATTTAGGGTGAAATTTACCGAGATTTACTGAAAAGATAAAGTCCCGCCAATAATAATAACGGAAGGTCCATTTTTACCACCATCACTTGCAGAAATGGGACTTGAATTTTTTTATTTTATTTTAATCAACTCCGCCATCTCATATGGCGGAGTTGATAGGAAAATATTTTTTTTATTTGTGTTAGGTAAGTTAATACAAGAATAGGTAAAGCAACGTCCTTGAAGCTAATAATTCTGTACAAAATGACGTGCATGAACATCCCTTCGAGCCAATAATTTTGCGCAAAATTTCTTGCTATGCAATTTTTAGATTCAATTTGATAGCATAATATGATAAGCTGATTAGTTAATCATTAGTTAATAATTAAGTGATAATGCTAATAATTAAAAATAAAAAATAAAAAAAAGAACTAGGCAAAACACACACAAAATATTCATGCATATAATAATAATAATAATAATAATCATTATAATAATGTTTGGGGTATTTTTTGCTGACATGTGTAAAGGGGATTATTACCACCACTTAGATTGATGGATAGTCCATTTTTGCCGGTTCAACTGGCGGAGATAATGGGCAATATATATATATTTTTAGAACTTCGCCATCTTAAATGATAGAGTTTATTGAGAATGAAAAAAAATACATATAAATGAAACTCACGTAATTATTAAATAGTAATTAGGATATCATAATAATAATTAAAAATTAAAAAAAATTACACCACATACACTCATGTATAAAATAATAATTATTATAAAAAAAATTTTGACAGCTGACCATAATAATAACAATAATAATATAAAATTCAAATAATTATAATAGTATTAAAATTAAAAAAAATCACAATATAATTATAATCATGATATTATTTTAATATTATTATAAATAAATTATTATAATATCAAAATAAAAAATAAAAAAATTAAAATTATAAAAAAGTTGTCCATGTTGTAAACAGTTTGTGGATATTGTCCGCTTTGGTACTTCAGGACCTCACGGCTTTAAAATGCGTCTACAAGTAAAGACTTCAGACCCTGTTTATAAGCACGCACACAATCTCGTGTGCGAGCGATGTAGGAACTTCAGGTTCACAACACATCCTCCCATCACGAGCATCGTGCTGATAACGTGTTGTAAACAGCTTGTGAATATTGTCCACTTTGGTACTTCAGGACCTCACGGCTTTAAAACGCGTCCACAAGTAAAGGCTTCAGGCCCTGCTTATAAGCACACACACAATCTCATATGCGAGCGATGTGGGAACTTCAGGTTCACAACAGTCCATTTATTTTGTTGGCTTATATTTGAAATGTTACTCAAAATTTTAAGTAATTCATTTCATTTTGCAAATGTTATTTTTGGTAATGCCAAGTATTTATTTTGTAACTTCAAACGGGCTAGGCCCAAGTGTTTTTTATTTTTTTTAAACAATTTTTTTTCATTTTAATATCATAATAATTATGATTGTTTTAATTATATATGAAAAATAATATTATAATTTTTATTTTAATGTTAATTTGATTATTTTAATTTAATTATAATAGTATTTAAAATAATATTATAATTTTATTATTAATGTATTATGAGTAATAATCATATTCTTAATGTTAAATGGCAGAGTTCATTGAGAAGGGAAAAAATACATGCAAATGAAGCTCATGATTACATAATTATTAGTTAATAATTAGATCATTATAGTAATAATTAAAAATTAAAAAAAAACTACACCACACACACTCATGTATAAAATAATAATTATTATCAAAAAAACTTTTGCCATATACATGTTGACCATAATAATAATATAAAATTAAAATAATCAAAATAGTGTTAAAATAAAAAAAATCATAATATAATTATAATTATGATATTATTTTTAGTATTATTATAAATAAATAATTATAATTATTATAATATCAAAATAAATAATAAATTAATTAAAAATTAAAAAAAGTTGGCTATATATCTATATATAATATACAAGTTGGCCATAAAAAAAAAAAACTATCATTCATTTCTCCATTTTTACTATTATCAATATCACTATTCATAATAAAAAAAATTTTGTGCTCAAATTTTTTTTTTCCTTTCAACCATTTCAACATAATAGCGACACGAAATATATTTTGTTTGCTCTTATTTGGTGTTTTACTCAAAATTTTACTTGATTTTTAGGTGCATTTCATATTCTTAATGTTATTTTTGCTATTGACAAAATCACTATTCATTTAATTAAACTTTTTGTGCTCCAAATTTATTTATTTTTTAGCCACTTAATCAGCAGGATGACGAGAGTATTTCTGTATATTTTGTTGGTTAAAATTTAGTATATTGGTCAAATTTTTAAGTTATTTTTGTTGAATTTGCATGGTTTTTACATATTTTACTATTTCATTTAAGCCATTTATCCCATTCTTACATAGGCATACTACAATATACAAAAATGACGTTGTTTTAATTACTAATTATCTAATGTAATATAAAAATGTAACATTTAAAATTTCAAAATAAAAAAAGTCATAATATGATTATAATTATGATACTTTTTTAATATAATTATAATTATTTAATCATAATCATTATAATATTAAAATAAAAAATTTAAAATTTAAAAAAAGCATGCCAATTACACAACACACATAACAATCATATTAATACAACAATAATGATAATAAGAGCATAGTAATATATTTTATAAGTTATTGTATAATGATAAATACATAACATGCAAAAATAAATTAAGATTGACAAGGCTTCTTTTTTTGTGCTTTGGACCGTAAACCTAAGTTACGGCGTTGTGCTATTTGACTGGAGCTCATGTTAATAAACTATGAAGAACAGGAACTACCAGTCGCTACAAAAGAAGCTCCAGCATCATCATCTTCATCTTCATTATCATCATTGTCGTCCTCATTGTCATCGTCATCATCATTATTGGTAGGAGTGGAATGGCGAGGTGCAAACAATTTGGATGTGTAGGGGGTGTAAAATGTGAGGGTGCTACTGTAGGTGTAAAATGCAATGGTTGTGCCAGTGATGTATGAATTAGAGTGGCAAACCAAGAAAGGAAATTTGTTATGGGATCAAGAGCTGACATCATCTGATGAGGTGAGGGAAAGGGACTGGAAGGATAAGAAAATGGAATCTGGTTAGGAGGGGTCCACTATGGTGGAAAAGTTGAGGAAGAAAGTCCTGGTCACTGAGAAAATAGAAACTGATGGTAAGGAATGAAAGAGGATGAATAAGGAACGAGTGGATAAGAAAATGGAAAATTAGGGGAAGGAATGAAAGAGGATGAAAATGGACTAGATGGATAAGAAGAGCAAAACTGACTAGTTGGAGGGAAAGAGGATAAAGTGGAAGCAGTTCAAATATAGATGAGAGGTTAATGTCAGCAACAGATGATGAAGCAGATAGCCAAGTATGAAAAGAGACAGGAGGAGGAATAACAAATATTGAAGCTTAGGTTGAAGGAGGTATATCAACTGGACCATGTCGTCGTGCGCGACGTTGATGACATCTAACCATCTGCTTATCAATAGCTCTAATATTTTCTAAGTGTTCTAGGAGTGGAACATATGCTAGTGCAAGTTTAAGTCGGGGCATATCATCAATAACTCTGCATCTGGAATCATTAAGTGCAAACAGTGCACTCTTGGATAGGCATGTGGATTGAGCTACATCTTGAGACAAAGATATATGCTTAAAAGAATTAGCTTACATGTTAAAAAATATTATAGAAATTGTTAACCAGAAGTAAAGCATAAGTTAAATAATTTAATACTAACAATGAATGTGTACATACAGCTAATGCCAATCGAGCACTCCTAGGTGAGATCCATCTATGTGTAATAGATCGATACTGCTCCAAATACTATGAATGATAATGTTTGGCTTGATGTGAAGCTATGCCTCCTACAACATTATAAGCGCAATGAGACCAAAGATCCACCCATCTTGCATGTTTCACTAGCCAATCAGCATTTTAGTCATGTAAATCATTAGAATGCAAAGCATCAAGCTTGAATGGTACAACAAGTATGGGCTGGGCATATCCAAATTGATGTAGTACCCTATTAGGGTAGTGCCATTCAACAATATGAATACAAATGAGTGGCATGATTGAACACCAAATGTCGTCGCCCTGTAAATAATAAGCTAGTAGAAGTTGAATAACTTCATCATTATAGGGCTCCCAAATAATCTGAAAAAATATAAAAAGACCAATATATGGTAAAAACATTTGCGTTACGATAGTAAAATGTAAAATACATTATGTCTTTCAATGTTTGCCTTTTACATGGTAAATTGTACCTCATCCTCCCATATGTTATCGAGTATAAGGCGAATGTCGGTAATGACATGTGTCGGAATAGAAGTAGTTGTTTGAGATCTACTCCATCTGAAAAAATTTCATATTAACGTTAGGTTCATATGTTAAAAGTTTAAATTTTATTTCAAAACAACATAATTATAAAAATTTATGCCTTTGGCCTAAAGGAGCATATGATGAAATTGTTCTATTATGTAATATGGGAGTGAGAAAAGGAAATCGCTCCCAAGCCCAAAATTGAAGCAGAAATAGTAGGCTTCCAATCTATGCAATAAGTGGCAATCTGGGCGCTTTACACAGCTCTTTATATAGAAAAGTCAAACATGCAGATCCCCAGTTGTACTGATCAATAGTGTTAATGTTTTCTAAATACAGTAGAAATAACAAGTTCACTTTTCTTGTACTAGTGGTTAGGAACACTAAAGATAAGTAGAGCTGTAAGGTACATGCACACGTATGCCTATGCAAGGTTGTCTGGTTAATAATTTTTGGTAGAGCTGAGAAGTGTCTATGAAACCATGAAATTTTTACCATCAATTGATGGATATCCTGTGGGTCTGGAGCAATCCTTAGAAGTGCTTCATATAAGTCAACATAATCACATCTAACTCTATCAATAATCAGAAGCCCCTCAATCGATAATCTAGTCAATAAACCAATATCCTAAAGCGTAATAGTCATCTCTCCATCAAGAAGATGGAATGTATATGTCTTTGGTCTCCATCTCTCTATAAGTGCAGTAATGAGGTGCCAATCATAATGAGATAGCCGTACTCGAAACAGACCAATAAATCTAGCATCTCATAATAGACCTTCCATTTTTGGAGTCACATTATCATAAAAGTTCCTCCTTATAGTGGTATGTCGACATGATATTGTTATTTCCTTAACAATCTGAAAAAATAAAAATAAAATTCCATATTATAGATGATAAAATTTAAATATTGATAATTATACTACATTGAAAATAAATTAACAAGTATTATAAATTTGTACCCTATTATGCCAGATAGCCTTAGACCTATGCTCCCTCTGTAGATATAATAATGAACTATCATAGGGGCCAGGCTGAATGTAGCTGTGCGGTTTAACATTACGCTCTATTTATATATATCTATATCTATAAAAAATAAATGAAAATTGTCAATATATAAATTACAAAAAGTACAACATGTCAATAATGATAATACTATAAGCTAATACAATGTAATATTGACATGACATGGGCAAAAGTAATCAATTGTATATAGTATAGCATAAAGCACACTACATAATGTGACAAAATAATACATTATCACATGAAAACTAACTATAGATGGAATGTCATTTTGCAAAAGTTATTATATATATAAATAGGTAATATGTAATAAAATTAACACCACCAATCTTCTTATTCTGAAAAGAAATAACATATGGATGGCGCTTCAAGAAACAGGAGAGGCAGTTTGTGGCTACTACTAGAAAATCAAGATGATTATTGACAATTAAAAGTTTCTGATCCTAAAGAATATTATTTTGGCCTTAGACGTGAATGGTCTTTAAGAGTTTATGAATATGAGAATTTAGTTCTACAACTATGTGAATTAGGATCTTCTATTGTACGACGTATGTCATTGTTAATAGAATGAAGAAACCGGATACAATATGAGGTTGCTGTTAAAAAGATTCGAGAGGAGAACAACAAGATGTTCATTAGAAGATCATGATATTATATTTTGAAACTTGCTAAAGATCAAGCTACTGCAATGGGTAGAACCATTACTGAGTTAGAGGTAAGAAATATTTTAAATAATTCAATGTATATTTATGACTATGAAATGTCAGATAAAGAATAGTTACATTAGTTCAAAATTTTTTACATTCAATATATTTTATTGTATTATGTTTCATCATTTGATATTTCAATATCAGAAGTGCATTCATGCGAATGTGCTATTAAATAAAATATTCTAGCTTGTTGTTGATCACCATCTTCAAATAACTCTTGTGCATGTTTGCAAAAGAAAAACCTTTACAAGTGTATTTTGATGTGATTATTCTCTTCTCTAATGCGATACAAGGCATTGCATATTTCAATTATATTAGTTCATGTCATTTCAATTGACCGTCATTTTGGAACTCGTATTTTCAATTCTATGGCTTCTTCACGCGATGCTCCAACTTCTTGTTCTTGATAATTCCACTCTTCAATCATTTTAACCAAAACACCATGACTATCATGATAGTATGGATCTAATGGATATAAAAAATTATCATCTAGAGCCCAATGACGTTCGGTGGCCTTAAAAATATTGCCTACACCATAATGTGTAGACATTGTTCTTATAAAATTAAACTTTAATAAAACATAGTAAGTAACTATTTCATGATATATAATCTCATAATTATATTTTGTTTACACTATATTAACAACACTTTGGTAAATAAAAAGGAAGATATTATACAAAATCAATATCATTATCACTATAATCTTCTATACCATCAGTACCTATATGTGTCATATTATATTTTCATTCAGACACATACTGCTAGCTTAATTTATTATTATCCTCAAGGTAATTGTCTAAGCGTTGACTCATTATATCAATCTCTTTTTTTTAATTCTGTCATTACAACTTTAATTTCTACTTTAGTTTTTCTGGATAGAGTAGTTGAAATAGCCTTGGGTATTGGTAACTCATGGTAACCACAATAAGCTTCAAATTCACATCTTAGTTCCCATAGGCGACCCCATTCCGGATCTACCCTTACAATCGTGTTAGATGAATCTTTGATATCATTTAAATCATTTGTGATATTCAATAAAAATTAGCATTTCCTTTTGTAAGAGTAGAATAAGTTTGATGATTTTGGAACAACCTTTTATTACCATATCATATCACACTAGTTGGGTCTTCATACTTATTAATAATTTTTATTTTATTGCTACCACATCCTGCAACTGAGGTAGATGCAACTTGTTTTTATTTTTTTGCTTTATTCATTCCTGATTAAAAAAAATTAAATAAAAGTTATTAATACACACTAATATATTAAACAACATAATAACAAACATTAATTGTCTTAATAATACATTAGGGTATCATAACAAATAAACAGTTGCTTTATTTATCAGTATAATAATTAATTCAATCCATAAGTCCTTGAATTATGGCCCAATAAACCACATTTATAATAGAAATTCTTTTGACTAGCTTGAGAAGTTCGTTGGTCCATTTCATTCTGGATGCGTGACAATTTCAGTCTACCTTTTTTCTCTTCCAATCCGGATTGGGTACAAAGGGCAATTCATTTAACTTTAGTCAATATTCATGATGACCCAAAGGTACAAAACAACTAGACCAACATCTCAGATTATTGCTCACCGAGTGGAAAGAAGCAATATATTATTGGTAGTCAATGCCATAAGCCAAACAACTAGCAATTGCATGAGAATATGGAATTTTTGTTTATTGAAATTTATCGCATGTACACCTTCTATTCAAAAGATCGATGACTTGTTTATGACAACTTTTTCAAAGGGAATGGTTAAAACTAGTTGTTATTTTAAAAACCAAATTATGTTGATCATATCTTTTTATGATATGGCAATTCGCCTTATCAATCCAATGTTCAATAATCTCTGCACATTTAGGTGTCTACAAATATCCTTCATTCATCAATCCTGTATATTTTGCTTGATGTTTATCAAACATATCAACCAATTTTAGAAAAATATGTTACATCATAGTTATTATATGCATCGATCTTATACTCTTCAATATGGCATTTACAGATTCTGCATTGTTTGTTGTCATGACACCATGTTGGTGACCAGCATCATGCGATAAAGTCCATTTTTCCATTGGGATTTTATTAATCCACTGCTTTGACTCCTTATGACTTACCTCAACTCGTGACATCCATTTATTGAATTTACGCTTTTGATTCTCCCAACTTAAGTGAAATAAATGATTAGTTTTAACATTTAATAACTGTTAATGTTAAAAAAATGGATGAGGGTTTTCTTTTCATACCAGCTTTCTCTATGATGCTCTTCATTAGTGTATTCTTGAACTTCATATTATAATTGCTAACCACATGGCATAAACAATATCGATGTGGATTCGCTTGCCATGTTGGTTGCTTTATCGCATGCTTTATGCTAATGTGATGATAAAAAATTACCTAAATATCATCTTGCCCATTACAAACACTAATTCATAATAATGACATAAAATACTCCCAATTATCTTTATTTTCTTTTTCCACCAAAGAAAATGTAACTAGTAGTATAGCATTATTTCCATCAACTGCTTCAGCGGTCAATAGAACACTTATATACTTCCCATACAAAAATGTGCCATGCACATACAAAACAAGTTTGCAAAATTTAAACCCATCAATACATGGCTTGTATGCAATGAACATGCACTTAATTTTCTCACATCTTGAACAAGACGATTATTTATTATATGTGCTTCCCCTTCATGGTGCTAGAAAGAACCAGGATTAGTAAACATAGTAGCATGTATAAAGTGATATAAAAATTTATATGACTCATCCTAATCGCCCCAGAAATTTGCTATTGCTTTTTGTTTTGCATGCTAAACTTTCTTATATGTTTGTGTAATACTAAATTGCCCCTTCAATCTTGTGAGCAATGCTTTGACTTTAATGTCTAGCTACCCCTGAACTATAGCTTGAATGTAACTAGAAATAAATTTAGAGTCAAAATTTTGATTGTCTTGACTTTGACTAGGAGTATTGCATGTGTGGGGCCCATCATATCTAGTTATCTACCATAAACCACTTACTTTCTTCTCACTTGCTCATAATCTCCAATTGTAGTTGAGCTTGCAAACTACTGTAATTATATTCCTCTTTGTTTTGCAACTCTGAAATTGCTACCCAACTCATATTGAATATGGTTTACAAGTTGTTTTCACTGCTTCTCTCGAGTTAAACAACATACCCTTTGTAAATTCTTTTGAAGGCTCCCAAAAAATGTTATCAACATTTGAGGGGTCCCGGTTCACCTGCATTTCCTCAGTATTAACACACTTAAGCTGTGAATAAACATTAGGCAAATATGGTGTCACTTCTTTATTCAATCCTTTAACCAATCTAACCATCTCATCATCATTATTATTATCATCATCAAAATCATTATCATCATTTTCATTACCATCCTCATCTTCATAAAAAAAAAATCCTCTTCATCATCCTCATCAGTACTATCAGCATCACATAACTCCTCATCATCATCATCAAGTTCATGATCTTCCTCCTCATCAACATATGCATCATCCTCCTCCTCCTCAATATCAAGATCATTACAATTAATGTTTGAGGGTCCAGCTTCATCAAAATGTAGTACCCTCATTCCATTATCGCTAATTTCAACATACATTTCAATTGTGACCCAGCTAGGAAATTGACTAATCATTTCAAACATTTATCTAACATTATATGCATCCTGAATTTCCATAAAACCAAAAACCATTTGTCTACCATATCTTATAACTAGATGTCTAAACAATATTTTCTTAATCATAATAGAATTGGTTATTCCAAGTGCTTATGTAATTTTATTTTATAATCCCTCAAAATCAAAATCCTCACTAAAATTCACCATTCTTGAATGTGCATTCATAATATTCAGGCCATACTCGAAGTTAATTATTTGACCACCCCAATAAATCATTAGATATTGTGTTGATGTCATGTTCCCCTATTTCATATAACAATTATTTTAATTTCATATTAATTCATAAAAAGCAAATAATATTAATTATATATAAAATAAAAATTGTTTTCTAATTAGTTTAATTACATGATATGTTAAATTATTTAAGTGCAATTAATTATATAAGAAAAATTATCGCAATTCCAAATGGAATGACAATAGTTGTTTTGAATCACAACTCAAAAATAATTAAATAAAATATCATTATTATTCACATATAAGAAAAATACCTCTTTCACACTAAATTAGAAATCAAGTGACTACGATGTTCCCTCCAAAATAATATGAACAATCACAACAAATTGGAAAAAAAAAATAGACATCAAAATCTAAATAAGTAATAATTAATTAAACAATTTAGACATTTTTTATGTTCACAAAAAAATTAATGAGTTGTTATGCTTTGATAGATTAAAAATATTTAAATTTAATTAAAGATTATATCAATAAACGGACTATATCTTTAAAGAATTTTTTTTATCTTTTTCAATTTTTTGTTTAATTTATTTGAACCATTGTGTAAAATATTTGTAGACACCCAATCCGATCGGCCCATGAATCGGGGGCAGACCATAGATGCTCGGTTTGATTGACCCACACTAAAGCCCGATGATGAGAAAACTCGAAACTGAAATGCAAGTGAAGCCCAAAATCTTCTTGAGAATGGACCTAAGAGTCTAAGCCCAAAAAACCTAAACCCATGCAAACACAACTCCAAGCCCAAACTCTTTAGCCCAAAAGGCCTAGACCTATAAGCCATAGAGGCTATCATCTCTTTGGCAGTTAGGTGAAGAGGTGTTGCCTCTTTAGAGGGGTGATCACCTCTTCACCAAGCCACTTAATGTTGTATTAAATGAGGTTTATCAAGGACAACAGTTGGTGGGCCCCCACCTGTTCTTGCTCTGCAATTACAACAAAAATAGTTTATTTTTAGGGAAAAGTTATGGGCTAAAAAGGGGATGGTAATGATGAAGAGAGTAGGGGTAGGGATTAAGTCGGGGAAATATAAAATGAAAAGAGAAGGATAGGCAGATGGGGGGTTTCATAGAGAAAAAAAATCTTAGAGGTTCAGAGAGAGATATAGAAAAAAAAAATCTTAGAGGTTCAGAGAGAGAGAAAAAAAGAGAGCTTAGAAACAAAAAAAAAAAAGACATTCTGGAAAAAGGGAAGATTTTTAGGAAAAAAGGAGGAATTAAGCTTGAAGGTTGATCCTTAAGAAGAAGAAGGTAGAAACCTTGCATTCGGGTGTGCAAAAATCAAGTCCATACCTATCTTTGAGGAATTTGTTTTGAGAAAAGTTCTTATTTCATTGTAAGTTTTGTTCATTTACATTAGTTATTTCTTATTTGAAAACTAAGTTTATTGCCTATGACAGTCATTTGTATCTGCTGGTCAAGCAATCGCCTCTTCGATTGTCTCTACGAAGAGGTGATCACCTCACTACAGAGGCGATTGCCTCATGACAGAGGCAATCGCCACTTTAATAGATCACTTTCTCTATTTTTCTATTACCAATATCACTATTCATAAGAAAAAATTTTGTTCTCAATTTTTTTTCTTTCAGCCATTTCATTAGAAGAGTGACACGAAGATGTCCATCTATTTTGTTTGCTCCCGTTTGGTGTGTTACTAAAAATTTTACGTGATTTTAGTTCCAGGTCATATTCTTGCTCGTATTTTTACTATTTTAAAAATCACTATTCATATAATTAGGTTTTTATGCTTTGAATTTTTTTCATTTTTTAGCTACTTCACCAAAAGAATAATGCGAGTATTTTTGTATATTTTGTTGGTTAAAATTCAATATATGAGTCAAATTTTTACACGAATTTCGGTTGGATTTTCATGGTTTTTATATATTTTATTATTATTTTTTACCACCATTTCAATTAAGCCCATTTTTATGCAATGAGATGTTTGCCTCTTTGCTCTTTAAAGAGGCATCATTGTATCATTTTATTATTTTTTTATTTATTTCAGTTTATTTTTTTATGTATTTTCATATTCCTATATTTTTAGTGTTTTTTATACAATTATTTTATTATCTTGCTTAATTAAATATTTATGTACTTATTATTATTTTTACTTCTATTTATTTTCAGTTTATTTACTATTTATTCTATTATGCTTTGTATGATAAAAAGCGTTGTAATCCCTAATCCCTTTTTCCATTTGATTCGAATGTATGGTTGTAAATTATTACTTGTTTTATTTTTGTTGAATGTTAGGACTTAAAAGCATGAAATTGAATTAATGTGCAAACTTGGACTTAACTATAAAATTTGGCAATTATCCGAAGGCAATTATAATACGTGTGGTAATAAATAAATAATCAAATAATTAAAGGTAATAATACACAAAACACTAACGGAGGCCAACCGCAAGGTTGGTTAGGCATTCCAAAAGCCCATACCTAGTTTCTGAACCCGATCTCTGATGACAGCTTCTGGGAACCTCCGTGGGATCCAGTTGCTATACAGTGTGTCCTGGCTTTTATCCGAGTGGTGACTCCATCTCTGAGTAGGCTTTATGACCTATTTCGTATTTTCTTAGTGGGCCTCAAGCCCATATAGTGTCGTGGTTGCCAAACACTTTGGCGCACGCTGAAACCCCGCCGCCTACAGTGGCGACTCCACTAGGGATAGAGAAACTGATTTCAGTGTTTTGTGTTTTATCATTTTTAATTACTTTCTTATTTCTTCATGCATTTATGCATTCACTACACATTTTGCACACAATGAGCGCTTCAATTCCAAATAAACCCGACAATAGATAGTACTTCGCTACCTACGTTTCACTCAAACCTGGTGGTGGAATATTTGATTATTGTCACTCACAAAACGTACCAATCCACATTTTTTGACCCTTGAGTGGGGAGACGTATATGGATGTATATCGTTATGGGAACTAAAGCCTTTTTACCCAAGACTCAGTTCATGTAGTGACTTAGCAACTTCCTTTAGGATATTCCAAAATGCATGTGTTTGATGCTATATAGTGGACCTTGGCATAAAATCTTGGCCCATTTTTACTGGACTATGTCAAAGTAGGCCTTTCATACCTCTATGACCCGTTATGATGGACCTTGTTTTTATGCAAGGCCTACTACTTGTTTGAATCATTTTGAGAGTTGCCTTGCATATGTCGATTTTATTATCCCCTGTTGATAATTAAAACCCAGACCAAAAATCCTAGGATGAGAAACTCATTATGAAACATGTGTGTGGGAAGAATAAGGGTGGAAATAATCATGCCTAAATTCATGCTTATTTGTTTATTTATCTATTTCTATTCATGTAAAAAAAATTTCTTGCATTTCATGCATACATGACATTCTTTTAAAAAAAAAATCTTTCATTTCCTACTTGTGTGACATTCATTGCAACTTTCAAAAATGCATTTTTCTTAGCCATAGGCCTCTTTTTATTTAAAAGCAGATCAAGGGGATTTGGTCCACTAGTATCAAAGATCCAATTAGACAGTTGAGACTACTTAAGAAAGGATCAAAATGGCAGGACCCTCTAATTTTGATGTTGAAACTTTTAAGAAGGAACTGTTGAAAGAGATCGAGGATGAGATGCGACAAATGGTTAAGGACATGGTTATTGAGATTAAAGGAAAGATGCTCTCTAATGAAGATGATTAACCAGAACTGTTCTGGGTGAGCAATTAAAAGGAAAAGCACTAGCAGATTCAACCGAGACCGAATGGATGAAAGACCTGATAAAATAGATGAATCAACTACAAACCGCATTGAAGAACCACGGGCTCAGTCTGAACTTTGCTGATGTTGACTTGGACTTGGATTTTAGAGAATCACTGCCCCTAAAATACAAATTCCCAAATATGAAGAAATACTCTAGGACTAATGACCCTTACTTGCACCTGAAGCAGTATGTCACTTATATGAAGGCCATTGAGTTGTTAAAAACTTAAATTATCAAGTAATTTTCATTATCCTTGGAAGGAGCTACTATCAATTGGTATTACACTTTGGATGCATATGTCTAGTAAGACTAGAAGGAGTTGTGTTCAGTCTTTATCAAGCAATATGGGCTAAGCTTTCAGTTTGAAGTTTCTTTTCACGAGCTATAGAATATAGTGCAAAGCCTTAATGATTCCTTCGTGAGCTTCTTATATAAGTAGAGAGGAAAGTTAACTTAAATGAAGCACATACCTGCAGAGTCAAACTAGTTAATAATAGTCATAGAAGCCTACATCCCTCCTCTAGCCAACAAGTTGAAAGACATAGGCATAAGGGAATTCAAAGAGTTATATCATTTTGGGGTGCAAATTGAAGCCGACTTGGATTTGGACACTCAAGAATAGTTATTATCGGTTGTAATGGTTTCAAATAACATTTTGCTGCAATATTTTCTTTTATGCTAATGAATGTTTGATTGTCTAATTTGCATGAGTATTAATTTCTTATAATTGTGCATGCAATCTTATGCTTGAATGAGAGAGAGATTTAAAAAAAATAAAGGAAAAAGAAAAAAAAACCCCAAAAAATGAGAGGACTAAAATATCAGAATTGACTTTTAAACTTTTTCTTTGGGTACATTCAACTTAAGTTTTTTCTTAAAATGAATTCCTCATATTCTTACAAAGAAAAAGATAAAGAAAAAGAAAAAGAAAAAGAAAAAGAAAAAAAGAAAAAAAGAAAAAGAAAAGAAGAAAAAAAGAAAAAGAAAACGAAAAGGAATGGAAGTGTGAAAAAAAAGAGAGGGGAAATCTTTGTTTGTGCTACCAACATTTAAAAGGTCAATTTTGAGCAATTCTTGGAAAATCCTTATTTTTTAACAAAACTGTGAGCTGAAAAATAGTTGATCAAAAAATCCATAAAGGGCTAATTAATAACAAGCATAATGTGGCATGCCTGATTATAATAGGGAAGTAATTATGTGAAGATAGTCATAACTGACATATTGTTAGCATATGAAGTGTTAGACATGGACTCATTAGTTTTATAACAATCAACAAGATCAGTAACATCAACGTCTGATGATCAGTAGCAAGAGCAGTCAGCAGCTAAAGTGACAACATGAACATCGAGTGTAACAAAAGTGATCAAGTATCACCATGAATTTGCAACCACCTAGCTAGGTTCGAAAACTCCTAGAAAAGGAGAAACCTAGGCAAAGAAAGGGAATATAAAATAAAATCAATTGCGTTTTCATTTTGAGAAAAGACTTCAGAAGATCATAAGATTCTACTTGGTTGTGCGAAAATGAAAGAGTCTATCAAGTCCTTGACTGGGGGGAAATTTTTGAGATGAGTTGAGCCTCATGAGTAATTTAGTTTTCAAATAGAGTCTCTTCCACACTAAGGGTCAAGCACAATTTTCATACGACAACAAAGCATTCTAAGGAAGCAACTAAGCTGGGGGCATGAATCATTATCATCATCCTGATTTGATCATGAGGGGATCTTAAATTCTGCTTCATTTAGATAAGTTGGTCTTAATAGACTTAAATCCAGATTCTTTGATACGATGAGGACCAGTTCTCGAAGATTAATCCTAAATAGGAAGGGCATTTGGTTATTAATTATTTTCTCGATTATTCATGCATACATAAAATTATTTTGCAAAAATCATTTTCAGGTTTCATGTTTAGGTTCATTAGAATAATGCATGTTTTCTATAAGCATTGCACACACCACACGAGCATGTGTTGTCAAAATAACTTTTGAGAGATTCCAAAGATCATAGCCATGCATACATCGATTTTGGACTCTTTTTTAGATGTGTAATAGAATAAGCTAACTCAAATACTTGAGTTATAGTTTTCTTGTTTGGTTTCGCCTGACGCCTTATGAGGCTATACTGCTTGTTTTGATTTACTTGCTTAGTTTGATTTCATTTGATGCTTATGAGGCTACATCATTTTGTTATCTTTGCTGACGCCCCAAAGGCTATATGGCACTTTCTGTTTGTCCTTACCTGATGCCCTCGAGGCTATATGATGTTCATTATTATTGTTTTCGCCTGACGCCTGCGTGACTATATGGCTTCTTTTGTGTTTTTTCGCCTAACACTTGTGTGGCTATGTGGCTTCTATAGTTGTTCTCTTCAATTTTTTTGTTTGCTGATCGAAGTATCAAGATTGAGGAATTGCCTCTTGGGCCAGGAAAACCCAAGGATGATGGCGTGAGCTTCTTATTGTTATTAAGGAACTACTTCCTGGGCCAGGAAACTTGAGGATGACGGTGTGAGCTTCCTATTGATGTTGAGGAACTGCTTCTCAGGTCAGGAAAACCTAAGGATGATGGTATAAGCTTCTTATTATTATTGAGGAATTGCCTCTCGAGCTAGGAAAAACCAAAGATGAGGGCATGAGCTTCTTATTATTATTGAGGAACTGCCTCTCAGGCTAGGAAAACCCAAGGATGACGGTGTGAGCTTCCTATTGTTGTTAAGGAACTACCTCTCAGTCTAGGAAAACACGAGGATGATGACATAAGCGTCCTGTTGTTGTTGAGGAACAGCCTCTCGGGCTAGGAAAACCTAAGGATGATGACGTGAGCTTCCTGTTGTTGTTAAGGAATTGCTTCTCAGGCCAGGAAAACCCGAGGATAATAGCGTGAGCTTCCTGTTGTTATTAAGGAACTGCCTCTTGGGCTAGGAAAACCTAAGGATAACAACATGAACTTTTTATTGTTGTTAAGGAACTACCTCTTGGGCAAGGAAAACCCGAGGATGACGGCGTGAACTTCCTATTGTTGTTAAGAAACTGCCTCTTGGGCAAGGAAAACCCAAGGATGACGGTGTTAGCTTTCTATTATTGTTAAGGAACTACCTCTCGGGCCAGGAAAACTTAAGGATGACGACATGAGCTTCCTGTTGTTATTGAGAAACTACCTCTCAAGCCAGGAAAATCTGAGGATGATGGCATGAGCTTCCTGTTATTATTAAGGGATTACCTTTTAGGCTAGGAAAACCCAAGGATTATATCTCGTAAAAAAGGGTTGTTCGGGTTTGAATCCCTGAAGCTCGCAATCGAGAAGGGTTGTTCAGATTTAAATCCCAGAAGCTTATGATCAAGAGGGGTTGTTCGAGTTTGAATCCCTGAAGCTCGAAGACCAAGGTGATTGTTCAGGTAGTATCCCTGAAGTCAATAATGAATGACAATTGGGCTTGGAAAACCTAAAAGTCCGTGTCCACAGAGGAGTGATAATTAGACCAAGAAAATTTGAAAACCACATCCTAATAGTGATCGGGCCAGGAAAAATTAAGAACCAAAGTCAAGGTTAAGTGATGATTGAGCCAGGAAAACCCGAGAATCATATTTCAAGTGATGATCGGGCTAGGAAAACCCAATAATCATATTTCAGGTGTAGTGATGATTGGGCTAAGAAAACCTGAGAATCATGTTTCAGGTGATTGATGGTTGGGCTAGGAAAACCTAGAAGTTTATGTCCCTAGTGAAATAGTAATCGAGCCAAGAAAACTCGAGGTTAACTGTCTTTAAAAAATTTATCAAATATTAATGAGTGGTTGATTAGGCCAGGAAAACCTAAGGAACACGGTCATGTTATGAGTTAAAGCACTCACCTCACGAGTGAAGCTCAGAGTCCAGGTACACTACCTCTTTGCTTTTACTTTTGTTCGCATTGTGCATGTGATTTTCTTAAAAAACTGCTTTGCATGTGTTTGGTTTTTTGAAAAATCAAGGGGCAAGCTGTAGACACCCAGTTCAATCGACCTATGAATCGAGGGCAGACTGCGGGTGCTCGATTTAATCAGCCCACACCAAAGCCTGATGATGAGAAAACTCGAAACTTGAATGCAAGTGAAGCTTGAAATCTTCTTGAGAATGGACCT
Organism: Mallotus nudiflorus; assembly: GCA_947683625.1. Lineage (NCBI taxonomy): Eukaryota > Viridiplantae > Streptophyta > Magnoliopsida > Malpighiales > Euphorbiaceae > Mallotus > Mallotus nudiflorus. The sequence goes on along the minus strand of CANTUR010000058.1, from coordinate 3,485,607 downwards.
AAGAGCCTAAGCCCAAATAACATAAACCTATGCAAACACAACTCCAAGCCCAAACTCTTTGGCCCAAAAGGCCCAGACCTATAAACGAAAGAGGCAATCACCTCTTTGGCAATTAGGTGAAGAGGTGTCGCCTCTTTAGAGAGGCAATCGCCTCTTCACCAGGCCACTTATTGCTACATTAATGAGGTTTATCAAGGACAACAAGTTGGTGGGCCCCCACCTGTTCTTGCTCTACAATTACAGCAAGAATAATTAGTTTTTGGGGAAAAGTTATAGGCTAAAAAGGGGATGGTAATGATGAAGAGAGTAGGGGTAGGAATTAAGTTGGGGAAATATAAAATGAAAAGAGAAGGATAGGGAGAGGGGGGGTTTCACAGAGAAAAAAAAATCTTAGAGGTTCGGAGAGAGAGACAAAAAAAAGATCTTAGAGGTTCACAGAGAGAGGAAAAAAAGGAGAGCTCTGAAACAAGAAAAAAGACGTTTTGAAAAAAGGGAATATTTTTTAGAAAAAAGGAGGGATTAAGCTTGAAAGTCGATCCTTGAGAAGAAGAAAATAGAAACCTTGCATTCGGGTGTACAAAAATCAAGTCCATACCTATCTCTGAGGGTCAACTATTTTGAGAAAAGTTCTTATTTCATTGTAAGTTTTGTTCATTTACACTAGTTATTGCTTATTTGAAAACTAGGTTTATTGCCTGTGAGAGTCATTTGTATTTGCTGGTCAAGAAATTGCCTCTTCGAAGAGGCGATCGCCTTATGACAAAGGTAATTGTCACTTTAACAGGTCACTTTCTCTATTTTGCTATTACCAATATCACTATTCATAAGGAAAAAATTTTATTCTCAATTTTTTTTTCTTTCAGCCATTTCATAAGAAGAGTGACATGAAGATGTCCATCTATTTTGCTTGCTCCCGTTTGGTGTGTTACTAAAAATTTTACGTGATTTTAGTTCCATATCATATTCTTGCATGTATTTTTACTATTTCAAAAATTACTATTCATATAATTAGGTTTTTATGCTTTGATTTTGTTCATTTTTTAGCCACTTCACTAGAAGAATAACGCTAGTATTTCTGTATATTTTGTTGGTTAAAATTTAGTATATTAGTCAAATTTTTACATGAATTTCAGTTGGATTTGCATGGTTTTTACATATTTTATTATTATTTTACCACTATTTCAATTAAGCCCATTTTTATACTCTGAGGCGTTCGCCTCTTTGCTCTAAGGCAACGCCCCATGGCTAGAGGCAATGCCTCTCATGGGCGATGCCTCTTTGAAGATGTGTTGCCGTATCATTTTATTTTTATTTTTATTTATTTTTTTATTTATTTCATTTTATTTTTTATGTATTTTCATATTCCTATATTTTTAGTCTTTTTTTATACAATTATTTTATTATGTTGCTTAATTAAAAATTTGTGTACTTATTATTATTTTTACTTCTATTTATTTTCAATTTATTTTCTATTTATTCTATTATGTTTTGTATGATAAAAAGTATTGTAATCTCTAATCCCTTTCCCCATTTAATTCGAATGTATGTTTGTAAATTATTACTTGTTTTATTTTTGTTGAATGTTGGGACTTAAAAGCATGAAATTGGATTAATGTGCAAATTTGGACTTAACTATAAAATTTGGCAATTATCCAAAGGCAATTACAATACGTGTGGTAATAAAGAAATAATTGAATAATGAAAGGTAATAATACACAAAAAAATAAACGGAGGCCAATCGCAAGGTTGGGTGGGCATTCCAGAAGCCCATACCCAGTTTTCAATCCTGATCTCTGATGACGACTTTTGGGAACCTCTATGGGATCCAATTGCTGTACAGTGTGTCCCAACTTTTATTCGGGTAATGACTCCATCTCCAAGTAGGCTTTATGATCTATTTTGTATTTTTCTAGTGGGCCTTGAGCCCACATAGTGCCTTGGTCACCAAATACTTGGGTGCACGCTGAAATCCCGCCACCTATAATATCCCTCTTTTTTTTAATTGTATTTTGTAATGTTCTTTGGTTATAGAGGAAAGTATTTTGTTTTTACTATGAAGTTATGATAAAATTCGAATCAATTTGACCATATCAAAAGAAATATACACAGACAAATTCTTTTTCATATGAAGTTAAAAAAGGAAAGGATAAACCCTTATTAAAATAAAAATATACAAACTAGTTACCTACTAGGAGTCTCTTTCTTTATAATTTAATTTGACAAATATAATGTATATTAAATGGTGTAATTTATGGTTATTTTGTTTTTTACAAAGTAAAGTTAACTTTTGTTAGTAATCACAATTGGATGATTCAATACACTCTCATCCAATGGTAATAAAAATAAAGTAAAAATTAAATAAATAGAAATTAAAGTCAACCAAAAATTTCCCATATTTAATTATTAAGAGATTTAGACAACTAATAAAAAAATTTGTTAATAAATAATTTTACAATTGATTATGTCTAATATTAATGATAGTAATAATATTAGTAAATAGTTTTACAACTGAATATAAAATTTGTGTCATTAAATATAAAAATTCTTGTGAATCCCTTATTTTCATAATAAACATATTACATGCAAATCTAATAAATTACATCAAAAAAATTAAAATAAATCACTAACCATCAACATAGAGAAAACACTTTAATCACAATAAATTAATCTACTAATTAATGTCAATTAAAAAGAATGTTATGTGCATAATAAACATTTAACATGTAATTCCAAAATTAATTTTATATTTATTAATGAAAATCTAAAAATAATGTACACCCATTATGTATTCAAATTATTTGACATACATGAATGTCATTATTTTTATTATAACAAAACAACGTTATTGATTTTATTTTACAATAAATATAAATAAAAGTTATATAACTTTTCATAGAAGTCTCATCAACTTAAATCAATTATAATTCCTAAAATTTAATCAATAAAATAGAGAAAACATACCTTTTTTTTGCAGAAAATAAATGTTTTATGTTGACAATGCGCTCCAGATAATCTGTAATAACATTATAATATAAAATCAAATTATAAAAAAATTTAAACAAATATAACAAACAACTACACAATTTAGCATATTTAATAAATTTTAAAAAATGTCATTTCTAACAATTTAAAAAAATTTACAACAACTCACTAAATAAATTATAATAACATTTACATCCTTAATTTTCATAACTATTATATATTTTCTTAAGATCACATTATTTTTATATTTAAAAATATTTTAACAAAATATACAATTTTTTATTACCATATGACTTAAAGTTCATTATATATTGTTTTATTTCAACTAAAATTATATATATCAACGTACATTATAATTATATTTTTAACTAATGGCTATATACAACTAAAAATTTGTATTACTTACTATTTAACTAATGTAATATATATATTTTCTTTTTACACTAGCATTAAATATGACAATAAATATTAGAAACTAACTAAAAACATACCTTAAAATTTATATGTTGTTGAATATATTTTCTCTGGGAATTACACCAATATGGAAAAAAGATCAATATAGTCTTAAAAAAAAAAAGAAGAACAATATAGTAGAAAATGTAAAAACAAAAAGAATGAAATGAGAGCATAAGGAAGAATAACAAAAATGGAGAATTAAAAGATGAAGAAAAAAAAGAAGAGAATGAATGATAAGAGATGGTGGTAGCTACTAGAAAATGCATGGGTATATGAAGAACAATTGTTACCGAATGAAAAATTGTTGAAGTTTGAAAGTAATAGGAAAGTTTGTCATTCATACATCCATCATCAGCTAGAGACCAGAGATTCTGCTCTGTTATTGCAATAGATTTTTTTTTTTTGACAAAGTTCGCCAGTTAAATTGGCGGACTTCACAAAATTTTCACTTAAGGGCTATACTGGACTTTAATGTGGTGTGTGAAGGCTTTGTGTAGACTGACAGTATACTTTTTTTTTTAAAATATAGTAAAGTCTGCCAGTCAAACTGACAGACTTCCTTTTTTTTATTTTTGTTAATAATATTGAAGTCCGCCAATTTGACTGGCAGACTTCCTACAGCCAATGAGTATACTATTCAATATTAGTCTCTACTTTACAATATCACAGATAACCTAAAACATAGTGCAAATTTTGGATGAACTCATCAGAATTATTTAACAAAAAAAAAAAACAAAGTCATACATGCATTTACAATTTCTATTGTTAGCCACTCTGAACGTCCTTGATACATATAAAGGCTGTGCACTCATTTCATAAAGGAATTATACACAAAATGCCATGCACTCATTTCATACATGAGGGGAATTATAATTAATTTATAATAATCATTATAATATTAAAAAATTAAAAAAAACTAGTTTTAATTTTTTTAATATTAAAAAACTAGTTTAAAAATAAAAAAAATCATAAATAATAATAATAATAATGTGTAAATTTGTAGAGTGTAAACAATGTGTAAATTCTCTGTTATGTTTGTAAAAACTTATATGTCTTGCTTTGTCTATAGATACTATTGCCTTTTGTGTACTATTTATTGCTAAGTCTAAATAGTCAAAAGTCTTATAGTCTAAATGGTCCAGTTTTATATCTTAAGCTCTGATACCACTGGGGGTTGGAGGATACTTTGATAAAATTTTGATTTTGGAAAGTATACTAATGCCAGATGTCCTGGTGTCTAAAGATATAAAATATATTTAAAGAAGTCTAGGAGCCAGATGTCTGGTTAAAGTGAAATTATCACCCTACAGTCTTCTAAGTATTTAATACATCTTTTAGTTCTGTCAATATTCCACTTGGCTATTATAATACTATGATTTAGTCCTGTGTCTTTAATGCCAGAGAAATATAAAGTATTACGTCTTGTAATGAGTCTTAAATATGTTTGTTCAAGTTCTTGCAAATTAAAATTTTCTTATAATATTTGCAGATTTACGTTGTCTAAAGCCAGTTTACTCATTAAAGTGTACAAATAACTTATCAGTCTTGAAAATGTTTTATTTTATATATTTTATTTTCAATGTCTTTTTTAAGTGTGTTTAGAAGTTGCTATTTTCTAATTCTGTCTGAATAAGTGCTTCTTTTAATCAGTCTAATATATTATTCTTGTAAATTATGGAGTCTTATTTCTAGTTGTGTTATTTGGTAGTCTATTCTATAGATTGTTTGTCTAGCATTCATGAAGAGTATGAATCTGATCCAAGAGTCTAAGAAATAGAAGGTTCTGAACTAGATGTCTGTTTTTGGGGTTGAGTGTATGGGATGTTTGGGAATTGTCTTATTAATGTATTTAATGAATCTGCCAAAGATTAAAATAAAAAGATACATCTAGTAAATTCGTTACAGTCATAGTCTTGGTCGTGGTTTTCTATGTGATTATTGTATTCTACTTCTATATAATGTAATGTCTCTTATCTAAATTCTTCTAAACTTTGTCTACTTTATAGATCTAAAAGATAGAAATATTCTAAAACTTTTTCTATGGTAGTCATAAACAAATATTGTTCAAATTGAAAGAAATATCAGAATAAAATATAAGATTCATCCATTAGATACTCAAATAAACATTTAAAAGCATAATATAGGTACATCCTATAAATTAGACTTAAGAGGACTTGTTGGCATTATATCTACAATAGGAACTAGGATGATTCCACCTAGACAAATAAATTCTGAAACATTAGCAGGCTTAGAATGGAATCTAGGACACCTAAGACTAGTTAATGAGACACTAACACCTACAAGTGCCGAATATTGTCAACATACAAACAATTCATATAGTGTTAGATTACAGACTATGAAAAAGGCAAATCAATCATAGAAGTAGATACAGATGATGAATCTACTTCAAACATGATGATTAGGACATCAAACATTAATGAAAACTCACCAATATTGGTTAAAGGACAAATATAGGGTGAATCTGCATTAAGAAAAAAGACATATATAAAAATGTATTTATCTAGAATTTCAGATTTTAATCGAGACAATGATGATTTTTGGTTAGACAAAGACTATAATATTCGAAAATTAGAATATATAGACACTAATGACAATTTAGACTATAATGTTGAATTCCAAGAATCTTTTAATAAGATTGAAGAATTAATTCAATATAAATAAAACATAGACATAGACATTGATTCATTAAGTATTGAGACAAATAACACAAATAGAATATTAATGAATCCTGAAGTCAATACAAAATCTAGTCGTCCATCAACTTAGACAATAACCCAGACAACTAGAAACCCTATTTCTAGAGTGACCCCTACACAATATAGCACAGGAGATTCATAAACAATAACTTATGATGCAGACATTCCTCCTAGGAGAACAACAGAACTTCAACCGGACTCTGTACCTGTTAGGAGACACAATATAGGACAAAGATTGGTCCCTAATAAAGACTATTATTTTGGTAATCAAATACTACTTAATATTGCCAAAATAGATCCACAAGAATGGGATACATACATAGAATAATGGTCCTCATTAGTTCTAAGACATTACATACAGTATGATTATAATATAGCTACTGGAGAAGACATGATCAATAAAGGAGAGACATTTCTAGGAGAAAGTGTAAGAGGAGCTTGGGAAACATATAAAAGAGAAAATTCTCAAGAACTTAAACATATAATTTCCCTAGGACCAAACATATTAAATTTTATAGGACTCATTCATAGAATGATAACAGGATAAGAAATAATTATAGGTTCTGAAATTAGATAGGAACAAGCACTCAGAGACCTAGAACAATTACAACTTAATTCTTGGGAATGTATAAAAGAATTTTTCTGTGATTATTTACATCTTGCATCTATTTCATGAAATTATTTTTCACAAGAATTAGGAAACAAACTTTTCTTTAAACTTCCAGGAGAAATAGGACTTGAAATACATAATAAATGGAAGGAAAAACTTAGAACAATTCCTCTAAACATAGTTACAAGATGGGATAATATAGGACATAGAATACAACATATAATGCAAGTATTGAAAGACAAATGTATAACAATAGTTGTACAAAAGCAACTTAAGACATAAAATACTGGGTATTGTAGAAAGATACACACACCCTAAGCATATGAGTCTAGATATTCTAAGACTAAGACTAAAAAACAACATAAACATAAGACACGAAGGTCTCCTAAAAAGATAAAAAGAAAATCTTATAAAATTAGGAAATCTGACGAAAAGAAACCTTATCTAAAGAAAGACAAAAATGTTAGAAGAAAAAAAAAACATATAAGACTTATCAAAACAAACTTACTTGTTTTGCTTGTAACAACTAAGGACATTTTGCAAAAGAATGCCCTTACAAACATAATCTCTATACAAAAAGTGCAGAGATTATAAAATAGACAAACATGAATTTAATACATGTTAATGAAGACATGTCAAACATCTTCTATTTACTCAATAATATCTGAGGATATATATGAGGAAGTAGAAAAAATTCCAAAAGACTATGCTTTTATAAATCAATTTGTAAAAGATATAGATCAAATACAAGACATTGACATAAAAACAATAACATCTGAAGACGAAGAAGAAAATATAAATTGTATGTTTTCTTATCTTAATAACTCTGAGACAACATAGTGCTTACATGATTGGCATTTTAATATAGGATCAGACATAAATCCATGTTTTAAATGTAAACATTTTCCATATATAACTACTAGGGCAAGATGTATAAAATGCATGCTAGAAATATGCAAATTATGTCTAGAACAACATTATTAGACTACATTTCCTAGACATGACTTAACTTACACACATCCAACAGTCATAAGTAATCAAAGACTTTATACCCTAAAAAATAGAGTAGCCATACTTGAAGACTCTTATGACATCCTTTTAGAAGAAATTAAAAAACTTAAGAAAGAAAAACAATAAGAAAAATTAGACAATTCACCTAACACAGGAATACGAATATCTGAACTTGGTGAATCATCAAACTTTCAATTTTGTACATTAATGGCTTTAGAAACACAGAGTTCACAGACTGAAAAACTGGTATATCATAAAATAATAACTATATGCAATAAGACACCTATAACAAAACTCAAAGTTTCAGTAATACTAAACATTAAAGGAAAAGAAATGGTCTTACCGGCCCTTATAGACATAAGAGCCTCAGAAAACACTGTAGACTTAAAAATAGTAGAATTTTTAGGTAAAAATTCTATAAGACACCATCCACAAGGAAGAAAAAGCACACAGTATGATGGAACAGCCTTCCGAATATGTAAATACATTACAAATGCACACCTAAAAATTGTTGATAATTGTAGCCAGTATGGACAAGCTTGTAAAGTCAGCCATTTTTGGGTAGACACTTTAAACCACCAATACATTGAGATGAGAATAGGGTTATCATTTTTATTTAGAGACATGGGTGGACTTTTTACAACTAACGACTATGTTTTCTTTGTTAGAAAACCTATACTTAGCCCTATAATATCAGAGTATGCGCTCATACAACGTGGTGAGAATTATAGGGTACCACTTTCTTTGCCAAATTTTCCAAATAACTTAGAAGACAAAATGGAAAAATTGTACTTGTAAAATCAAGGGTCAATGTAAAAAAGACAACTTAGACAACTTCCTAATAGGAGAAGAAACAGACCCTGAAGAAACTATCCCTGATTATGAAGAATTTAGGGATATAGACTTAATAGACTTAGTAGACTTATCTAAGGCCAGAAAAGCTTTAGAACAATATACAGAACTTGATGACATAATCAGTAGACTTGAAAAAATAGGGACTATAGGAGAAAATCCTACTAGACACTGGAACAAAAAGAAAATAACATGTAAGTTAGACATAATCAATCTTGATTTAATCATTAAAGCAAGAAATATTAAATTCAATACTTGGGAGATAGAAGAATGCAAAATGCATATTAAACAACTCCTAGACTTATAGGTTATAAGACAAAGTACATTCAGACATAGATCACCAGCTTTTATTGTCCAAAAAGAATTAGAACTTAAAAGAGGACAATCTAGGATGGTATTCAATTATAAAAGACTTAATGACAACAAACATGAAGATGGGTATAAAATTCCAAAAAAAAAAAATGTGTTAATCAATAAAATACAGAATGCTAAAATCTTCAGCAAATTTGATTTAAAATCAGGTTTCTGGCAGATTAAGATGCAGGAAGACAGTATTCCCTTGACAACTTTTAGTTGCCCTGAAGGACACTTTGAATGGCTAGTAATGCCATTTGGATTAAAAAATGCTCCATAATTTTTTCAAATAAAGATGGATGAAGCATTTAGACAATGTAGTACATTTACTTATGTGTATATTGATGACATTTTAGTTTTTTCAAAAACTGAAAAAGAACATATTGTACACGTACATTCTATATTCAACATATTTGAAAACCATGGAATGATAATATCTAAAAAGAAAATGGTTCTCAATAAAAGACATATTAAATTCCTAGGCTCAGAAATAGGACAAGGAAAAATCAAACTTCAGCCTCATATTATTAGGAAAATTTTAGAATTTTCTGATAAAATTGAGGAACTTAAAAGACTTCAGGCCTTTCTAGGACTTTTAAACTACGCTAGGCCTTTTATAAAAGACTTGTCCAAACTAAATGGCCTGTTGTATAATAAAACATCCATTAAAGGCCAAAGACATTTTAACAATGAAGATATTAAGATTGTACAAAACATTAAAAAATAGGTACAAAATCTTCCTTTACTAAGACTTCCTTTAAATACAGACTACATGATTATAGAAACAGACGGTTGTGAATTAGGATGGGGAGCTGTATTATATGCAAAACCTCATAAATATTCACCTAAGACAAAAGAACGAATTTATAGATACTCTTCGGGTATTTATAAAGAAAAAGGCATTACATCATTAGACTTTGAAATATTGGCAGTTATAAATGGAATTAAAAAATTATGTTTATATATATGCGACAAACCCTTTACAATAAGGACAAACTGTGAAGCAATTGTAAAATTTTACAATAAAGAAATTGAAAAGAAGACTAATGCTAATAGATGGTTAAATTTTATAAATTTAATCACAAATAAAGGTATTAAGCCTTCTTTTGAACATATAGATGGCAAGAAAAATACTCTTGCAGACAACTTGTCCAGACTAATCTTTTGATGTGTTATTTACAGGAAATTTCAGAGGAAAAATCCTTAAACACCAAAGAAAGACTTGGTTTTATAGTAAGAGCTTAAATCACAGACATTAAGACATTTCCATTTGGAAAAGACATGGGCTCCAAAAAAACCCACAATTTATATAAAGAGAAATGCAACTGTTGCAACCATGAAATTTGGCTAACAAGAATTGTCGATTTTTAAAAACACTCACACTTTTAATTTTGTAGTTAAAAATGACTGTAGCGGTCCACAGCTTTGCATAATAAATAGCATTTGGAATCTCCCTACAAAAGAAAGGGGAATCTCCAAAAAGATGGGAGTATTTAATGCTCTTATTAATTATTTCCAGATATCACATATATCTTCAGGAAAAAAATTCTTGTGCTATATGCTATATAATGGCCTATATACTGGAATTTATGACAATTGGGCCAAAATCAATGAAAGGATTGAAGTCCATAAACAAATGTCAAAATTTGACAAGACATTAAAGACACTTAAATTTAAAGGCTTTTATGACTGCAAAGAGGCCCAAAAGGATCTCCAAGACTTTCTTCAGCCTAATACACCATACTTTATTTCTCCCAAAGTAAAGAAAAGGCTCTCTGATCCATCCTCAAGCTCATCACTTGTTAAACCAGGAACATTATATTCCAAGACACTTACAAAACATATAGTTCCAGCATACAATACAAAAAATGAAACTGTAATGATAGAACACATTGTTCCTTACTCTTTAAATACATGGATGAAAGACATAATGGGCACATCTTAGACAAAGTCTGTCATTCTACAAGAATTTTTAGACTTATGTCATAATGATTAATTCATTGACAGTAATTCAATTAATGATGGCATTTTTTGTGGATATATTTATAATTGTGATAACAAATATTCTTGCAAAAATGAACACCACTTATGTGGGAAGACAAGTTCTTATCATTGCCAACTTGTATACTCCTTCAGATTTTATGGAATTTGGGTAGACAAGTTCCCTTTTGGTAAGAAATTCAAAAATATTGAAATAAGTCCATTACAATTCTATCAGCATGGGCTTTTGACAGACTTATGGATCCATGATGCATCCAATATTACAGACTTGCCAGAAATTCTTGAGTTGCCTTTACTAGAAGCAGCAGCTTATAATGCCATACATGTTAAAATAACAGTAGTTCCTTCTGAAGACATTGCAGGACAAACGGAACTATGTTATTCTATAGCATTTATCCATACACTCGGACATCCAAGATACAAAGACACTCCTTCAAAACATCTCCATTCAGAAACTTTATGGACATTGCCCCAAAACTTATGGCCCAAGGCCCTAGTTCATTATAAGGCCAGGATAACAGCTTATAACTTTTTCTTTAATATTAATGGTCATGAGACAAACGTTTACGACTTATGTGATGGGACTCATTATGAAAAAGTTTATATCACAAAAGGATTGTTAGAATCTAGCTCTATTAGCTTTTGTCTTAAAGGAATCAATGAATTTTATACAATTGTTAAAGTGTATAAAACACTATTAAAAAAGGCGCAGAGAAATAAAGACAATGATTCTGACACTTCCTTTACAGCTGACAGCAGACACTCCACAACTGACAGTGGAAGACAAATGGTGGACCCCTCCACTTTCCATGAAGACCCCTAGACAAAAAGACAAATAGTGGACCAATCCACTATCTTGAAAAAACTACACAAAAGTGCTCCAACCCATGTGAAAACACAACTTGTACTAATGCTTATCCTGATAAGCATTACATTTACTTTTCTTATTTTACCCCTCCACTAGAGCATATTGTATGTAATTTTCTTTCAGTACTTTGACTATATAAAGAGGACTCCTCTCTTTGTTTTAGATATAGAAGCCTCTGATAGCCCTCTTCTTACAAGACCAGAGCAAACTTATAAAAAAAAATAAATCTCTTGCCCACTCTGGATCTAGAGAAAAATCACTATCTTATGAGTTCGGCAGCATAAATATTGTAAATTAGCAAGTTCTTAACTATATACTGTTTCTAAGTTCTCTCTAGGGTTCATCCATAGAGAAAAGATAAATAAACGAAACTATTCTTCACTCCAAGTACTCTATTTTAATCTTTTATGTGTTTGACTTTATTTGTGATATGATTGATTTTGTATGAAAAATTTAAATAGTTATAATCATCAATTTAATTCTTTCAGACTATATATGTTAAGAAATTTAAAACTAGTAGTAGTCCCTAGTATTATCCTTAGGAGGAAAGGAATGACTAAGGAAGGCCTAAGAAAGTACTTCAGTGGCAAAGGATAATGAACAGGTAGAGTTTCTGAGAAACTCACTAGTTTATTCTTAAATATATAGGTTTAAGTTTTAAATTGTTAGTGTAATTATTTGAATTTTTAAACATTCATTATATTTATAATTTAGGGTGATGCATATAGACAGATTATTATAGAATGGCTAGAAATGAAGAATGCTTTTAAACGTTTATCTGAGTATCTAATGGATGAATCTCATATTTTATTATGATGTTTCTTTCAATTTGAACAGTATTTGTTTATGACTACCATAGAAAAAGTTTTAGAATATTTCTATCTTTTATATCTACAAAGTAGACAAAGTTTAGAAGAATTTAGACAAGAGACATTACACTATATAAAAGTAGAAGACAACAATCACATAGAAAACCATGATCAAGATTGTGACTGTAACGAAGTTACTAGACGTATCTTTTTTGTTTCAATCTCTGGCAAACTCATTAAATACATTAATAAGACAATTCCCAAACATCCCATACACTCAACCCTAAGAACAGACATCCAGTTCAGAACCTTCTGTTTCTTAGACTCTTGGATCAGACTCTTAGAATACAAAAGCCCACAAATAAATTTTAATATATAAATAATAGTATTAATAAATATATGTATATTATTATTATTATTATTATTATTATTATTATTATTATTATTATTATTATTATTATTATTATTATTATTATTATTATTATTTTATTATTATTATTAGTATTATATTATGCATGTGTTTTAGTGTGGTATATTTATATATGCATATGTATATGTTAAAGTTAGTGTTGTTGTATATGTATATATGTATATATATTAAGGTTAGTTAATATATATATATATATAAAGGGGAAGGTCAGGATTTTTTTTCAAGTTTGCATTTTCTTTCTTTTTTTTTTCTTCTTCTTTTTTCCTATGTTTTTCTTCCTCTTCCCGTCATAGTTACAGTGCCACCACCCAGCCCGCTGGCATCCACTGCCACCACCCAACCCCCGTTGGTGTCCACTGCCACCACCACTTACGACCATTGCCTACCTTCTTTCCCCTCACCTTCCTGCCATCTCCAGCCATCCAGTACAATGCCAAAAAACTGCCAGAATCAGAAGTAGCAGCAGGGAACTTCGATCGTCGCCAATGTTGATTATGGTGGCCAAAGCTCACGTTTATGGATTCTTTGGAATCCTCTAGCTCTGGGCAAGCCTATTCCAAACTCGGTTTAAGCTTAAATCCTTCCATTTGCAAGTTTTCTTCAAGTTTTCATTTAGGTTGATTTTAGTTTTAAATTTTTTTAAACTTGATTTCTTGTGTTTTAGGCTAAGTGTCTTTAGAAATGTTGTAGAGTGTAGCTTAATCTATGCATATATATTTTTGTTGAAGTTTTTGGAATTATTTTGATTTTTGGGTTTGCATTTTCCGATGAGTCACTGTTCCGGTGACCCTTGCAGGAAAACCTTTTTATTTTTAATAAATTTTTTGAATTATTTGAAGTATAGTTTGTGAAGGAAATATATTGAAATTGTGTCCCGATTATTTATTGTGAATTTTGGAAATTTATGTAAAAAATTAATTTTTCAAAAATTAATATAAATTAGTGAATTTGGTGTTTTAATTGATATTATTGTTAATTAGTATGTTTTGAATAATTTTGGAATAATAAATAGTATTAAAATAATTTTTATTAATTATTTACTATTTTAACTAATGAATAGTAATTTTTGGAAATATATTCAAATAATAAATTTATTTACTATTTTTGTTATTAAATGAATTTTTAACTATTTTTATTACATATTTGAACTATTTGAATAATTATTTGTGAATTTACTATTTAATTTCAAATAATTGAAAATTGGATTTTTATTAATATTATATAAATTATTGAGCTTTTATTAACTAATTTTAAAAAATAATTAGCTTTAATGTTTATGTTATTTAAATATATTATATTGTGGTTTATTATTGATGGTTATGGATTTTTAATGATTTTTATTATATTATTATTATTTATTGATTATTGTGAATTGTGATCATCGGTTGGGAAATTGTGTAGTTCGGAAGTCCCAACCCGAGGTATAGAAGTGTGTTTGCTTGCAGGATCAGTTCTACTTTTAGTAGAGAGACATTCGTTTTACAGAGGAGACTCTACCAAATTTTCAGTAGAATTTCGTAAAACGTGACGTTAAGTCAATTATGAGTTTTTGAATTTAGATCGAGTATTCCTTTAGAATTCCTAGACGTGTAAAGTTAAGGATTTATTATGATACTATTATTATTATTTATTTTCTATAGTTGCACCGAGACCGAGACCTATCGGATCAAGTCTATTGAGTCTATCTAGAGGAGTGCAAAACTATGAGTTATTATTCTATATATACATTGCATATAGGATACATGATTATGAGCATCCATGTTTTTATCATGTATTTAAACATGAATTATCTTATACTTTTAGTATATTTTTGGTATATTTATATATGCAACGTATATGTTTAGTATATTTTTTAATATACACTTGGTATATTTTGGTATGTATGTGGCATATATATTTGAAATATTTTTAGTATATGCTTGGTATATATTTGGGATATAATTGATATATTTCCTTATAAAATGGATGCCATTATGTTTTTAATTATGCATTTTATTATTTTCAATAAATATTTGATTTATTGAAGGATATCAATAGAACGTGCTACCTAGTGGGCTACACTAGAACTGTGTACATACCAGTGCGTTAGATTTAGGATGTGACATTATAAGATTTATTTGATGAGAGATTGATTGATTGATTATTGAAAATGGCAGTAAGTTAGTAGTGTGATTACGGGAGCTCGATTGACCTAATGTCTCGGGGTCAATCACACTAATATTGAGACTGCGGGAGCTTGGTTGACTTAGTGTTTCGGGGCTAGTCTTGTCATGACCCAAAACAGGGGCCATGACCGGCGCTAGGGAACGGGAATTCTTTCGAATCCGGAACCCGTAGCAAGCCTAAAAATAAAAAAACATGCAATAGTAATAATAACAATATATGATGTAGCGGAAATAAAAATCATTAATATAATAATAATATTTGCAACAACTGAATTTTAAATCAAATCCTCATCATCACATATATATAAACTCCTTTAATGCAAATCCAGTTTCAAATATAATACAATATCTCACATAAATAAAATACATAAAATCCCACAATTTAATTTACCACTACTGCAGTGTCTAGATTATAAAAATAAGACTCAAGTAAGCAGTTTACACAAAGAAGCCGGGGCGGAATAAATCCGGCGTATCGGCCTGCTACTGAGGTCTGAAGATGATGACTCTCCTGAAAAATAGTCAACGGAGGGGAGTCAGGACCTCACTGAGTGAATTACTATAATATATATACATGCATACTAAATGTAAATGCACACAATCAAAAGTATATATATAATATGTATGTATACAAGCAAATACACAGATGCAGTAAAATCATTTTATATATATTTTACTGAAAATCATCGTTTATGAAGGATCAAATAGAACCCTATAATATCGCAACCTCGAAAATAGTGTTAGACAACACTCTAACCATACAGGCTCACTTATTTCAAATATATCCACTTAACCCATTTAGACAGTAGACTGGCCCCGAGACACTAAGTCAACCGAGCTCTAGCAGTCTGACTGCCAGTGTGATTGGCCCCGAGACACTTGGTCAACCAAGCTCCAGCAATCACACCTCCAAACCATATCTCACACATCAAATAATCATGTTCAATCAATATCCACAAATGGTTAGTAGTATAGCTTAAATGCTATAAGCGCACCGGTACGTACTCGGTCCTAGTGCTGCCCACTAGGTAGCACGTTCTATTGATATCCTTCATTAATAAATATAAAACATCCATTCACAAATAAATGATGCATGAATTTAAATAAAATAACAATATAAACCATATATATACCGAAAATATACCAAAGTAAACAAGGTATATTTCGAGTATATATACGTCAAATGAATCCAATCAAATTATAAATTAAGCTAGAAATATATTTAAAAATATTTTAATATAATTTATTAACAAAACATGCATATAATTTAATATATATCAAAAATAAACCAAAAATAAACTAAAAATATACTTAAATACAAATCACATTATTTATGCATATTTAATCAAAATAAAACATATATTTCTAAAATTATGCATCCTAAAGCACATATATATAAAATAGTAACTCACACTTAGTGCGCTCCTCGAGATGGATCAGACGGGCCTGGTCCACTAGGCCTCGGTCTCGGCACAACTAAACAAACAATAACGACAGAAATCAGAATAAACCTAACAAAAAATCCTAGAACTCGATCTACAATATTAAACACAGAATCGAGATTAGGGATCGACCGGACATCACATTTTACGAGAATTCTATCGAAAATTCGGCAGAACCTCCCCTGTAAAATGGACATCTCTCTACTAAAAGAGTAGAGCCGACCCTGCTGTAATATCCCGTATTTTTAAATATTTTTACACTATATCGGGATATGCAGTGTTAATAATTTTGTATATATATATCTTATGATATTTTTACGAGTTAATATGTATTTAAACCTATTTTAATTACTGTGTATTATTTATAGTGTTTTACGTAAAATTTTCCCGGGACTTGCATTTTTGGGGAAATTTTCACGTAAATAATTTACTATTAATTATTTCAAATATATTTTCAGACTTGCATGAACTCATGCATATTTTTAAAATACTAAATAAAGCCTATGTGTGTATATTTATTTAATTAGGGTTTAGTATTACCCTAATATTTTATTAATTATTTATTTGTTTTATTGTTATTTAATTAATTTTATTTAGTATAAATTATTAAAATATTAAATCTTATGTGTGGTGTATATTTAATGTGTGTAATTTAATATTATTTTATTATATAGTGTAAAGTATATATATATACATATATACATTAAAAATCAAGATTTTTGTCAAATTACCGTTTTGCCCCCTCCCTCTCCTTCTTCTCTCCCGATCGCTCACCCTCACTGCGCCTCCCATTCCAGCACGCCGGACCGCCCTCACCGCCACCAGCTACCGCCAACCTCCTTCCCCTTCCTTCCTCTTCCTCTCCGACGTGACCAGGCCGCCGGAAGCCCGCTAGAACGCCCGGAATCCGCCATGGCAGCAAGTTGAGCTTCTTGCCGTCGACGACGATTCCGGCCACCATTTCGTGCACCGCCGGTCTTCATCGACTCCTTGAGCTCCGGTGATTCCAATTCTAAGCTCCTTTCGGCCTGAAATCAAGTGGATTTTGAGGTTTGAGCTAAAACTCAATTCGGTCACATTAGGGTTTTTGATTTTTTTTGAGCTTCTAATTGATTGATTCATGAAAACTCCCTTCACAAATGTTGATCCTAGTAGCTTAATATACATGTATGAATTTTTGTAGAATTTTTGGAGATTTTTTGGATTTTTGGGTATTTTTGAATATTTTAATATTATTTTCTAATTTTCGGAAATTAATTATTTAAATTATGAAATTGGGATTTATGGTTAAATTAGGTGTTGAAATGAATTATAGGAATTTATTTGGAATTTTTATGAATTTCTAAGTATTTATTTTGAATTATTGAAGTTTATGTAAATTTGAAAAATTAGGTTAAATGTGTTTTTATTTGAAATTAATTGGATAATTGAGTTTAAATTGATATTATTGATAAATATGTTGAGAAAATTAATTTTGGATAATTGTATGATTTTTGGTGAATTTTTGAAGTAATTTAAGTATATTTATATATATAGGGGTATTTTGGTAATTTTACCCTAAATTGGCTAAAAATGTAATTTAATTGGTTTTAATAGTTATTTAAGGTATAAAAATGATTTCTACAAATTATTTAGTATTTTTAACTAATTAAAACTATTTTTCGTGAATTATTTTCAATTATATATATAATATACGGTTTTTCAAATAAAATGAGTTTTTATTGGTTTTTAATGTATTTAAAGGATAATTATGTAATTTCTACTTATAAAATGAATTTCTATGTTGTAAGGATATTTTTGGTATTTTCTGAATTATTTCGTGTTTGTGGACCTC
Source organism: Mallotus nudiflorus (assembly GCA_947683625.1). Classification (NCBI taxonomy): domain Eukaryota; kingdom Viridiplantae; phylum Streptophyta; class Magnoliopsida; order Malpighiales; family Euphorbiaceae; genus Mallotus; species Mallotus nudiflorus. Next base: position 3,467,076 of record CANTUR010000058.1, on the reverse strand, counting down.
GGTCGGTGGATTGTAGTCTGGAGTCCAACTGAAGGGTTGTGGATTGTGTTGAGCTTGTATTTCGAAGTGTATTTCCTTGCAGGGTCGGATCTACTCTTTTGAGTAGAGAGATGTCCGTTTTACAGGGGAGGTTCTACCGGATTTTCGGTAGAATTCTCGTAAAACGTGATGTCCAGTCGAACCCTAATTCTGTTTTCGTATTTAAATACTCTAGATCGAATTCTAGGATTTCTGTTAGGATTATTCTGATGTCGGTTATTTATTTCTTGTTTAGTTGCACCGAGACCGAGGGCTAGTGGACCAGGCCCGTCGGACCTGTCTCGTGGAGCGCACTAGGTGAGTTACTATATTATATATATATGCTTAGGATGCATGATTTAGAAATGCATGTTTTATGTTGATTAAATATGCATAAATAATTTGATTATTTCTTAAGTTTATATTAAGTATATTTTTGGTATATAATAAATTATATACATGTTTTATTAATAAAATATATTTAAAATGTTTTTAAATATATTTTTAGTCTAAGTTATAATTTGATTGAATTCATTTGACATATATATACCTCGAAATATACATGGTTTACGTTTGGTATATTTCCGGTATATATATGGTTTATATTGTTATTTCATTTAAATTCATGCATCATTTATTGTAAATGAATGATTTATATTATTAATGAAGGATATCAATAGAACGTGCTACCTAGTGGGCAGCACTAGGACCGAGTACGTACCGGTACGCCTATAGTATTTAGGCTATAATACTAACTTATTTGTGGATATTGGTTTGATATAATTATTATTGGTTTGAGTGTGATTGCTGGAGCTCGGTTGACCAAGTGTCTCGGGGCCAATCACACTGGCAGTTAGACTGCTGGAGCTCGGTTGACTTAGTGTCTCGGGGGCCAGTCTACTGTCTAAATGGATTAAGTGGATATATTTGGATTCAGTGAGCCTGTATGGCTAGAGTGTTGTCTAACACTATTTTTGAGGTTGTGATATCATAGGGTTCTATATGTGATCCTTCATAAAAGATGATTTTCATATAAAATATATAAATGATTTTTATTGCATCCGTGTGTAATTGCCTGTATATATATATTATATATATACTGTTGACTGTATGCATTATCATTTAGTGTGTATGTATATATATTATAGTAATTCACTCAGTGAGGTCTGACTCCCCTCCGTTGACTATTTTTCAGGAGAGTCAACTTCTTCAGACCTCAGTAGCAGGTCGATACGCCGGATTTCTTCCGCCCCGGCTTCTTTGTGTAAATTATCTACTTGAGTCTTATTTATTTTATCTAGACACTGCAGTAGTTGTGAATTAAAGTATTGGATTTCATGTATTTATTTTAAAGAGATGTATTATATTGAAACTGGATTTGTATTAAGAGATTATATATCTATGAGATGAGATTTGATTTAAATCCAGTTGATGTGAATAATATTATGATATTATGATTTTTATTTCCGCTGCATTTATTATATGATTATTACTATTGCATGATTTATTTTATTTTTAGGCTTGCTACGGGTTCCGGATTCGAAAGAATTCCCGTTTCCTAGCACCGGTCATGGCTCCTGTTTTGGGTCGTGACACCTGCAAAGAAATACACTTTGAAAAACAGGCTCAACCACTCATCCACAATCCCTCGGTCAGACTCCAAACTACAGTCTATTGACCGGAGTCCACAAACACAGAATAATTATAAAAATACCAAAAATACCCTTATAACATAGAAATACATTTTATACATAGAAATTACATAATTAACCTTTAAACACACTAAAAATCGATAAAAACTCATTTTATTAGTAAAATCGTATATCATATATATAATTAAAAATAATTCACGAAAAATAGTTTTAATTAGTTAAAAATACTAAATAATTTGTGGAAATCATTTTTATACCTTAAATAATTATTAAAACCAATTAAATTACATTTTTAGCCAATTTTGTGTAAAATTACCAAAATGCCCTTATATATATAAATATACTAAAATTACTTCAAAAATTCACCAAAAATAGTATAATTATCCAAAATTAATTTTCTCAACATATTTATCAATAATATTAATAATTAAACTCAATTAACCAATTAAATTCAATTAAAAACATAATTAACCTAATTTTCCCAAAATTACATAAACTCAAATAATTCAAAATAAATACTTAGAAATTCATAAAAGTTCAAATAAATTTATATAATTCATTTCAACATCTATAATTACCATAAAACACAATTTCATAATTTATTTAATTAATTTCCGAAAATTAGAAAATAATATTGAAATATTCAAAAATACCCAAAAATCAAAATAATCTCCAAAAATTCTAAAAAAATTCATACATGTAGATTAAGCTAAGGGGAACAACATTTGTGAAGCGAGTTTTCATGAATCAATCAATTCGAAGTTCAAAAAAAATAAAAAACCCTAATATGGCCGAAATCAAAAATTCAAAACCTAAGCAAATCAAGACCATTTCAGCTCAAACCAAAGCTAGAATCACACTCACCGGAGCTCAAGGAGAAGAAAGAGACTGGCGGTATCAAAAATGGTGGCCGGAATCGCGAGGTGTGAAGAAATGAAGCTTTCGATCGGAAATGGAGGAATTGGAGCTAGCCGATGTCGGGGAAGGAAGCTAGGGGCGGCGGAGCAGCTGGAGAAGATGGTGACACTCAGGGGAGGCACTCTGATGGCCGATGATCGGGAGTAGCAGCGGGGAGAGGAAGATGGAGGAGGGTCGGGCTCAGGAAGGAAGAAGAAGAAGAAGAAAAGAAAAGAAAAAGGAAAAAGAAAAGAAAAAGAAAAAAAAAGAAAAATAAATAAAAATAATAATTTTTAATAAAATATTTGGGGAAAATCACACACCACACACTTATTATAATAATTTAAAATTTAATAATAATTAAAATAATTAAATAACAATAAAATTAATAAACAAATAATAAAATATTAGGGTAGTAAATTTGTCACGACCCAAACTAGGAGTCATGACCGGCGCTAGGGAACGGGAATTCTTTCGAATCCGGAACCCGTAGCAAGCCTAAGAAAATAAAATCATACAATAATTATATAAAAGTATGACCAAATTAAAATTTTTCTGAATCAATATATAAAATAAATACTCCAAATCCTTTTATAAATGAATACATATTCGTACAATGTTCAAATACAAATTCTCAGAGTATTTAATATCCAACAAAATAATACACCTCCAATATAGTGACACTACTACTGCAGTTTCTAGAATACAATTCAAAGTTTAGAATATACATTTGTATAAAACAGCCGGGACTGAAGAATACCGGCGAGGAACTCTATAACTAAGGTCTGACGATATGGAATCTCCTGAAAAAAAATAATTGAGGGGGGTCAGACCTCACTGAGTGAATTATTATACTATATATACATGCAAACTAAACCATAACATTCAGGCATTCTTATATATATATGTATATACACACATTTCACACGAATGCCAAACTTTGCTTTTATAAATATACTAAATGTAGAAAACATTTGCTTTAATTCATGAAGGATCCATAGAACCCTAAATAATAATAACTTCAAACAATCCCATCATCACTCTAGCCATACAGGCTCACTTGATTCCAAATAGAACACTTATTCCAATTTGGACAGCAGACTGGCCCCGAGACATTAAGTCAACCGAACTCCAGCAGTCTGACTGTCAGTGTGATTGGCCCCCGAGACACTTGGTCAACCGAGCTCCAGCAATCACACTATCCATTACCTCACATCTCAATCAACCCAATAGATCATTCGATTCACTTATGGACAGTAGACTGGCCCCGAGACACTAAGTCAACCGAGCTCCAGCAGTCTGACTGTCAGTGTGATTGGCCCTGCAATCACACTATCTAACATACCATTAATCTTAGTCAAATCAATTAAATCACTTATAATCACCCAATTTTAACTCTCACTCAATCCTTATCTATCGTACCGGTACGTACACGGTCCTAGTGCTGCCCACTAGAAAGCACGTTCTATTGATATCCTTCACTTCGAATAAATCATTCATTCGAAAAATAATTAATGTAGAACCATATTCATAATAGTAAAACCAACCATATATATATATACCAAAAATATACCTAAAATATATCCAGTATATTTCAGGTATATATATATATGTAGTCAAATAAAATATGAAATAAACTAAAGATAAATCATTAATATAGTTAAAAACAATTTAAATGAGTAACAATAATATAACATGCATTATCTTAAAAATATACTTAAATATGCAAAAGATATACCCTAAGTACTCAAATCATTTAATAAACCATTTATGTATAAATATTCATTTAAATACGTGTTTGTGTTTAACATATATTCACAAATATACTAAAAATAAACCTAATTATCTAGCATGCATATATCAAAAATAAACCCTAAATTTACCACTAATGTGTTAGGTTTAATTTAATAATAAAACATTTATTTATTAGGAAATAAATAAAAATATACCAAAAATAAACTTAAAAATAATTTAAGTGTAGGTTTATAATTTAACATGCAATTATATAAAAATAAACCTAAAATCTACTGAAACTATACCTAAAGTATACTAATCATTTAATAAATTAATTATGTCTAAGTGTACATTTTAAAACATGTGTATATTACTCAAATGTATTAAATCTAAACCTAATTGTTTAATATGCATATATCAAACTAACATGCCTAATTATTTAGTATGCATATATATAAAATGCAACCCTAAATATACCAGAAATATTATAATTTAAATTCCTTTTAAAACATACAATGAAAATGAAAAATTCTAAATAAATGCACCCTATTTGCAGTGCATATATATATAGTATAATAACTCACTGGTGTGCGCTTCTCGAGACATACTCAACGGGCCTGATCCGTTAGGCCTCGGTTCCGGCGCAGCTAGAAATATAAAGTAAAAATAACCGTCAGAATAAACTTCTAACTCTATACTTCTAGGATTACTATAGACAGATTTAAATCAAGAATTTAGAATTAGACTCGGACCGGTTGTCACGTTTTACGAGAAATCTATCGAAATTTCGACAGAGTCTCCTCTGTAAAACGGACATCTCCCTACAAAAGTATGGCCGATCCTACACAGAAAACACACTTCGAAAATATAGAACCACAACCCCTCGATCGGACTCCCAAACTACAACTCTTCCGACCGAGGCTCACAATTCACGAAATAAACACATAATACATGGAAATTCCAATAATACCAAAAATACCTTTGAATAACCAAAATATAGCAATTGAATATTTAAAACGCTGAAAATAATTATTTAACCAATAATTTCAATAAAACCCTAATTGTGATAAAACAAATATTATATAAAAAAAATTAACAATTCTCAACAAATTCATGAATATTGACCAGAATACATTTTAAAGTTCCAAATTACACCATTAACCCTAAAACATACTAAAAATCAATAAAAACCCATTTATTTAGAAAAATAGTATATTATATATAATTTGAAAATAATTGACGAAAAATAGTTTTAATTAGTTAAAAATACTAAAAATTTGCAGAAATCATTTTTATACCCTAAATAACTATTAAAACCAATTTAATTACATTTTTAACCAATTTAGTGTAAAATTACCAAAATACCCCTATATATATATATTCACTATAAATGTTCAAAAATTCACCAAAAATTATATAATTACTAAAAAATTAATTTCTCAACATATAATTCAATAATATCAATAAATATACTCAATTTACCAATTTATTTCAATTAAACACATAATTAACCCTATTTTTCAAAATTACCTAAACTTAATAAATTCCAAATAAATACATAAAAATTCACAAAATTTACAAATAAATTTCTATAATTCATTTCAACTCCTATAATCACCATAAAACAACCATTTCATAATTTAATTAATTAATTTTCAAAAATTAGAAAATAATAATAAAATAATCAAAAATTCACAAAAATTAAAATAAATTCCAAAAAATCACACAAAAATTATAGGATGTAGATTAAGCTTGGGGAATCAACTTTTGTTAAGGAATTTTCCATGAATCGACCAAAAATTCCCGAAAAAAAAATAAAAATCCACAAATGCCGAAATAAAGAAATAGAAAAACAGCAAAAATGGAGGGTTTAGAGCTCAAACCAAAGCTTGAATTGAGTTCACCGGAGCTTGAGGAGCTCAAGGACACCGGAATCGCGAAGAATGGTGGCCGGAATCGCTTGGAACCACGGTGAGCTCGAGTTTCGGTTCCTTGCTGCCACAGCCGCTTGCCGACGCCGGAGAAGAAGGTAGAAGACGACGGAAGGTGACTGGAGCTGCTGGAAGGCCGGACGGCACACCGACGGTAGGGGATCGACGGTGACAGGCGATGGTGGATGGTGGTTTGTGGTGGGTTTCGGGGGAGATGAGTTTGTGTGTGTGTGTTTTATGTTTAATGTACATATATATACATATAATACTTTATATTATAATATGTCACGACCCAAAACAGGGGCCATGACCGGCGCTAGGGAACGGGAATTCTTTCGAATCCGGAACCCGTAGCAAGCCTAAAAATAAAATAAAAATGCAATAATAACCATAAAAATATAATATGCAGCGGAAAATAAAATCATAAATATTACAATATCATCCATAACAACTGGATATAATTCAAAACTCATCACATCGCATATATAATCTCATAAATGTATAATCTTTATACAAATCCAGTTTTAACATAATACATCTCTTTAAAACAAATACATAAAATCCAATACTTTAATTTACAACTACTGCAGTGTCTAGATAAAATAAATAAGACTCAAGTAGACAATTTACATAAAGAAGCCGGGGCGGAAGAAATCCGGCGTATCGACCTGCTACTGAGGTCTGAGGAAGTTGACTCTCCTGAAAAATAGTCAACGGAGGGGAGTCAGACCTCACTGAGTGAATTACTATAGTATATATACATACACTCTAAGTGATAATGCATACAGTCAACAGTATATGAGTAATATGTATATATACAGGCAAGTTCATACAGATGCAGAAAAATCATTTTATATATTTTGTCTGAAAATCAACTTTTATGAAGGATCACATAGAACCCTAGAATATCGCAACCTCAGAAAATAGTGTTAAACAACACTCTGGCCATACAGGCTCACTTATTTCAAATATATCCACTTAATCCATATGGACAGTAGACTGGCCCCGAGACACTAAGTCAACCGAGCTCCAGCAGTCTGACTGCCAGTGTGATTGGCCCCGAGACACTTGGTCAACCGAGCTCCAGCAATCACACCCACAAACCACATCTCACATATCGATAATCATAATCAAATCAATATCCACAAATAAGTTAGTAATATAGCCTAAAGCTATAGGCGTACCGGTACGTACTCGGTCCTAGTGCTGCCCACTAGGTAGCACGTTCTATTGATATCCTTCATTCTTAAATATAAAACATTCATTCACAAAAATAAATGATGCATGGATATAAATGAAATAGCAATATAAACCATATATATACCGAAAATATACCAAACATAAACCAGGTATATTTTGAGTATATATATGTCAAATAAATCCAATCAAATCATGAATTAAACTAAAAATATATTTAAAAACATTTTAAATATATTTTATTAATAAAACATGTATATAATTTATTATATACGAAAAATATACCAAAAATATACTTGAATATAAATCATGTTATTTATGCATATTTAGTCAAAATAAAACATGCATTTTCTAAATCATGCATCCTAAGCATATATATATAATATAGTAACTCACCTAATGCGCTCCACGAGACAGGTCCGACGGGCCTGGTCCACTAACCCTCGGTCTCGGCGCAACTAAGCAAGAAATAATTAATCGACATCAGAATAACCCTAACAGAAATCCTAGAATTAAATCTAGAGTATTCAACACAGAATCGGAAATTAGGGTTTGACTGGATATCACGTTTTACGAGAATTCTATCGAAAATCCGGCAGAACCTCCCCTGTAAAACGGACATCTCTCTACTCAAAAGAGTAGAGGCGACCCTGCAAAGAAAATACACTTCAAAAATAAACACCACAATTAATCACAACCCCTCGGTCGGACTCCAGACTACAATCTGTCGACCGGGGTCCACAAACACAGAAAATATATTCAAATATACCAAAAATATCCTTAAATCATAAAAATACATTTCATACGTAGAAATTACATAATAAATCTTGAAACACTGTAAAAATCGATTAAAACTCATTTTATTAGAAAAACCGTATATTATATATATAATTGAAAATAATTCCCGGAAAATAGTTTTAATTAGTTAAAAATACTAAATAATTTGTAGAAATCATTTTTATACCTTAAATAAATATTAAAACCAATTAAATTACATTTTTAGACAATTTAGGGTAAAATTACCAAAATACCCCTATATATATATATATATACCTAAATTACTTCAAAAATTCACCAAAAATCATACACTTATCCAAAATTAATTTTCTCAACATATTTATCAATAATATCAATAATTAAACTCAATTAACCAATTAAATTCAAATAAAAACACAATTAACTTAATTTTACAAAATCACATAAACTTCAATAATTAAAAATAAATACTTAGAAATTCATAAAAATTCCAAATAAATTCCTATAATTCATTTCAACACCTAATTCAACCATAAACTCCAATTTCATAATTTAAATAATTAATTTCCGAAAATTCGAAAATAATATTAAAATATTCAAAAATACCCAAAAATCCAAACAATCTCCAAAAATTCTACAAAAATTCATACATGAAGATTAAGCTACCAGGAACAACATTTGTGAAGGAAGTTTCCATGAATCATCCAAATTGAAGCTCAAAAAAATCGAAAACCAAAAGTGGCCGAAATATTCAACTCAAAACCTAAGCAATTCTAGACCGTTTTAGCTCAAACAAAGCTAGAATAACACTCACCGGAGCTCAAGGAGAAGATAGAGACCGGCGGTGTCGAAAACGGTGGCCGGAGGAGGGAGAAACGATGGTGAGGAATAGTGGTGGCGTCGGGCACCCACGGGAAGAAGAAGAAGAAGAAGAAGAAGAAAAAGAAAAAGAAAGAAAAAGGAAAGAGAAAGGAAAAGAAAAAGAAAGAAAAAAGAAAAGAAAAAGAAAAAAAAAGAAAAAAGAAAAAAAATAATAAATTTTAATAATTTAATAATAAATAAAATAATAAAATAATAATAAATAAATAATAAAATATTAGGGTAATAATAAACCCTAATTAAATAAATATACACACACAGGCTTTATTTAATAATTTAAAAATATGTATGAGTTCATGCAAACCCGTAAATACATTTAAAATAATTAATAATACATTGTTTACGTGGAAATTTCCCCCGAAAATGAAAGTCCCCGGGAAAATTTTACGTAAAACACTGAAAATAATAAACAGTAATTAAAATAGGTTTAAAATACATATCAACTCATAAAAATATCGTATATACAGTCAAAATTATTGACACTGTATATCCCGGTACAGTGTAAAAATATTTTTAAAAACACGGGATATTACAGTCTTCCCCCCTTACAAGAATTCGTCCCCGAATTCTAAAAACAAGATTACAGAATCAGGAAGGAAAGAGATACGGGTAAGAAGCTCGCATCTCAGCTTCAGTCTCCCACGTATGCTCTTCAACTCTGTCGCTACGCCACAAAACCTTGACCATCGGAATCTGCTTCGATCGCAACTGTCGAACTTGATAATCAACGATCGCCACAGGTTCTTCTACAAACGTCAAATCTTCACTCACTTCCACACTGTCAGGTTGCAACACGTGTGAAGGATCTGAGATATACTTCCTCAACATCGAGATATGAAATACTGGATGCACCTGTGACATACTCGGAGGCAAATCCAACCGATATGCAACAGTGCCAACTCTCTCCAGAATCTCAAACGGTCCAATATATCTCGGTGCTAACTTACCCTTCCTGCCAAATCTCATCACACCCTTCATCGGAGATACTTTCAGAAGAACGAAATCTCCAACCTGAAACTCCACATCTCTGCGCCTAGGATCCGCATAACTCTTCTGTCTACTAACTGCGGTCTCTAACCTGCGCTTGATCACGGCGACTTTCTCTGCAGCATCCTGAACCATCTCTGGTCCAGTCAAAGCTCTCTCACCAATCTCATCCCAACTCACGGGGATCTACACTTCCTTCCATACAACGCCTCATATGGTGCCATGCCAATACTGCTATGGTAGCTGTTATTATATGCAAACTCAACAAGCGACAAATGATCATCCCAGCTACCTCTCAAATCCAAGACACACATCCTCAACATATCTTCTAGTGTCTGGATCGTCCTCTCAGACTGACCATCTGTCTGAGGATGAAAAGCAGTACTGAAATCCAACCTAGTGCCCATCGCTTCTTGCAACTTCTGCCAAAAAACGAGAAGTAAACACCGAACCTCTGTCTGACACAATGGACATAGGTACTCCATGAAGGCACACAATATGCTTCACGTACAACTTCGCCAATCTAGCAACTGAATATGTGGCTTTCATAGGCAAGAAATGTGCAGACTTCGTCAATCTGTCTACAATCACCCAGATGGAATCGTATCCATCCTTCGAACGAGGTAAACCAACCACAAAATCCATAGCTATCCTTTCCCACTTCCACTCGGGAATAGGAAGAGGTTGAAGCTTCCCAGAAGGCTTCTGATGTTCGGCTTTCACTTGCTGACACGTCAAGCACTTAGCAACATAATCAGCAACATCCTTCTTCAATCCATCCCACCAGTATAGATCTCTGATACTGTGGTACATCTTAGTAACACCAGGATGAACGCTGTAAGCTGTAGAATGTGCTTCCTCTAAAATCTCTTCTCTTATATCATCCACATCAGGAACACACAATCTACCACTGATCCACAACACACCATTATCATCGAGTGTGAAATCAGTGAACTTCCCTGCTCTGACATTCTCTGCAAGCTCTTCCAGAATAGGATCTCGGCTCTGAGCTGCTTTAATCCTATCCCTTAGTACAGATCGTACTTTAAACTGAGCTAACAGTCCACCTGATCTACTGATCTTCATCATTAGACCTTGATCCACCATCAGATGCAATTCCTGGATCAATGGTCTCCTCTCAACACTTATGTGAGCAAGACTACCTGAAGACTTCCTACTCAAGGCATCTGCTACCACATTAGCTTTACCCGGATGGTAAAGAATCTCGCAATCATAATCCTTCAACAGTTCCAACCATCTTCTCTGCCTCAAATTCAAATCTCGCTGCTGGAAAATGTACTTAAGGCTCTTGTGATCAGTAAATATCTCACAAGTCACCCCGTACAAATAATGTCTCCAAATCTTCAAAGCAAAGATCACTGCAGCCATCTCTAGATCATGTGTAGGATAGTTCTGCTCATGCTTCTTCAACTGCCTCGAAGCATAGGCTATCACCCTTCCATTCTGCATCAACACACAACCAAGACCAATTCTAGAGGCATCACAGTAAACCGTGAACTTATCCACACTATTAGGCAAAGCTAATACTGGCGCTGTGGTCAACTTCTCCTTCAACAACTGAAAACTATTCTCACAAGCTTCTGACCACTCGAATCTAACATTCTTCTGAGTCAAGCGAGTCATAGGGGCTGCTATCCTGGAAAAATCCTGCACAAACCGCCTATAATACCCGGCTAAACCCAGAAAACTCTGAATCTCAGTAACTGAAGTAGGTCTAGGCCACTCAGATACTGCCTCAACCTTCTGTGGATCAACCTGAATACCTTCTTTAGACACTACGTGTCCAAGAAAAGAAACACTCTCCATCCAGAAATCACACTTCGAGAATTTAGCATAAAGCTGATGATCTCTCAGTGTCTGTAGTACAATCCTCAAATGATATACATGCTCTTCCATACTCCTCGAATATACCAGTATATCATCAATGAAGACTACCACAAATTGATCCACATACGGTCGGAATACTCTGTTCATCAGGTCTATAAAAGCTGCTGGTGCATTAGTCAAACCAAAAGACATCACCAGAAACTCATAATGACCATATCGAGTGCGGAAAGCTGTCTTAGGAATATCAGCTTCACTGATCCGCAGCTGATGATAACCTGACCTCAAGTCAACCTTAGAAAAGAATTGTGCACCCTGGAGCTGATCAAACAAATCATCTATCCTCGGGAGAGGATACTTGTTCTTCACTGTCACCTTATTCAACTCTCTGTAGTCAATGCACAGTCTCAGGGTACCATCCTTCTTCTTCACAAACAAGACTGGTGCACCCCAAGGAGAAACACTAGGTCTGATAAAACCCTTATCCAACAACTCTTGCAATTGCTCCTTCAACTCTCTCAACTCTGCAGGAGCCATACGATAGGGTGGCATAGATATAGGAGTAGTACCTGGAACCACATCAATACAGAACTCAATCTCTCTATGAGGTGGTAAACCTGGCAACTCCTCGGGAAAAACATCAGGAAACTCACAAGCAATAGGAACATCTGTGAGTGACAACTTCTCCACTGACGTATCCCTAACCAATGCCAAAAACCCCTGACAACCTTTCTTCAATAACTTCCTAGCTGAAATAACAGAAATAAGATTCTGAGGTGCTGAACTCCTGTCACCAACAAACTTAAATTCTACTTCACCAGGAATTCTGAAAATCACCTCCTTATTCCTGCAATCAACCACGGCGAAGTGCTGAGACAACCAATCCATCCCCAAAATAACATCGAACTCCATCACATCCAACAAAATCAAATCGGCGGATAATTCTCTATCTCCCACGAGAACTGGACAACCAGAAAGAACAATATCGGTGTCCAAAGAATCACTCAGAGGAGTGGCAACAGACAAAGGAAAAGCCATCCTCGAAGCTTGCCAACAAGATTTAGAAGCAAAAATAGGAGAAACAAAGGAATGCGTGGCACCCGGATCAAACAAAACCAAAGCATCCAGGTAACAAACAGAAAGAATACCTGCCACGACTGCATTAGATGCCTGAGCATCCTGCTGGGTCAGATGAAAAACTCTGGCCTGGCCTCGACCTCCCTGCTGACTGGTAGAAGCCTGGCCAACACCTCTAGCACCTCCTCTAGTACCTCTACCACGACTCTGCTGTGGAACAAACTGAGTAGAACTCTGATGCTGAGCTGGTGGTAACTGAAATGGCACGGGTGCTGCACTAGCAATCGACTGCTGTGGGAATCGCGGAATCTGCTGCTGCTGATATCCGGGGTAAGGACACGATCTGGCAAAATGTCCTGTCTGCCCGCATCTGAAGCATGTCAACGGTGTCAGATAACACGGTCCCTGATGGACTCTACCACAAGTCTGACAAACACTGGCCGCTGATCCAGAACTACGACCACTGCTACTGCTCGAAGCACCTGACCCAAATCTGAATGATCTACGCTGACCTCCACGACCATGTCTACTGCTCCGATGCACTCGCTGCTGCTGTCTCTGACTCTGCTGAGTCGAACCTCGCTGCTGACTACTCGAACCAACATGAAAACTCGAATACGGAGTAGCCTGCAATCCACTCGACTGAACTCCCAACTGGTAATAATCAGGCATCGCTCCCTGCCTAACTAATCTCAGCTCAATCTCCTTAGCTAGCTCAATCACAGACTCGAGAGTAAGACCTGCTGTAGGCATACCAGCAAAAGCTGAACCCAAACCAGTAACATAGGTAGTAACAGCGAAATACTGATCTCGCATCAGATCCTCAGCATATCTACCCAGACGAAGGAACTCTCGGGTATACTCCTCTACAGATCGATCTCCACGAGAAATGCTGGTCAATCGAAGACGATAGCTTAAACGAAGAGGCTCTGGACAAAATCTCCTCATGAACCGCTCTCGAAACTGAGCCCATGTCATCGTCATCATATAGGGCTGGATCATCTGAATAAACCAATCCAAAGCTGGTCCCTCGACAGACAACTCAACGATCATGATCCTCTGGTACTCTGTATGAGCAGTCCGAGTCCTAGTCTCAATCGCATGCAAAAAATCTAAAGGATCAGAAGTCCCATCAAACGCAATCCTGCCAACTCTGGCATAGAACAAAGCTGCCTCAGGGTCAGACATACCCTGCTGATAGGCAGGCTAAACAGGCTGAACAACTGGAGGAACAGGAACATCAAACTCAGGCTCAACAGGCTCCTCGTCCTGTAACTCTCTCTGCCTACGGCGACCTGCCGCTCCTCGAGGTCTACCCCTGCCACGACCTCTACGCCTAACTGGCGGCTCAGGAGGTAAAACCTCGTCCTGAAAAGACTCATCATCCTCGGCCTCAACGACCGGTGGAGCGACACGCGCTCGCCTCCTCATTCTGAAAAGATAAACGGAAAGATTCAGACAAAACAGACAACGGAGGAATAACGCTGAAAACTACAGCAAGGAATACTCATCAAGACATACTCGAACCTAATACACTGCAGTAGTCCAACAGAAAACACAACTTTAAAACTAGGGCCACAACTCACATAACTAAGCCCTGACATAGAACTCCACTCAGAAACGAACTTCGCTCTGATACCAACTTTGTCACGACCCAAAACAGGGGCCATGACCGGCGCTAGGGAACGGGAATTCTTTCGAATCCGGAACCCGTAGCAAGCCTAAAAATAAAATAAAAATGCAATAATAACCATAAAAATATAATATGCAGCGGAAAATAAAATCATAAATATTACAATATCATCCATAACAACTGGATATAATTCAAAACTCATCACATCGCATATATAATCTCATAAATGTATAATCTTTATACAAATCCAGTTTTAACATAATACATCTCTTTAAAACAAATACATAAAATCCAATACTTTAATTTACAACTACTGTAGTGTCTAGATAAAATAAATAAGACTCAAGTAGACAATTTACATAAAGAAGCCGGGGCGGAAGAAATCCGGCGTATCGACCTGCTACTGAGGTCTGAGGAAGTTGACTCTCCTGAAAAATAGTCAACGGAGGGGAGTCAGACCTCACTGAGTGAATTACTATAGTATATATACATACACTCTAAGTGATAATGCATACAGTCAACAGTATATGAGTAATATGTATATATACAGGCAAGTTCATACAGATGCAGAAAAATCATTTTATATATTTTGTCTGAAAATCAACTTTTATGAAGGATCACATAGAACCCTAGAATATCGCAACCTCAGAAAATAGTGTTAAACAACACTCTGGCCATAAAGGCTCACTGATTCCAAATATATCCACTTAATCCATATGGACAGTAGACTGGCCCCGAGACACTAAGTCAACCGAGCTCCAGCAGTCTGACTGCCAGTGTGATTGGCCCCGAGACACTTGGTCAACCGAGCTCCAGCAATCACACCCACAAACCACATCTCACATATCGATAATCATAATCAAATCAATATCCACAAATAAGTTAGTAATATAGCCTAAAGCTATAGGCGTACCGGTACGTACTCGGTCCTAGTGCTGCCCACTAGGTAGCACGTTCTATTGATATCCTTCATTCTTAAATATAAAACATTCATTCACAAAAATAAATGATGCATGGATATAAATGAAATAGCAATATAAACCATATATATACCGAAAATATACCAAACATAAACCAGGTATATTTTGAGTATATATATGTCAAATAAATCCAATCAAATCATGAATTAAACTAAAAATATATTTAAAAACATTTTAAATATATTTTATTAATAAAACATGTATATAATTTATTATATACGAAAAATATACCAAAAATATACTTGAATATAAATCATGTTATTTATGCATATTTAGTCAAAATAAAACATGCATTTTCTAAATCATGCATCCTAAGCATATATATATAATATAGTAACTCACCTAATGCGCTCCACGAGACAGGTCCGACGGGCCTGGTCCACTAACCCTCGGTCTCGGCGCAACTAAGCAAGAAATAATTAATCGACATCAGAATAACCCTAACAGAAATCCTAGAATTAAATCTAGAGTATTCAACACAGAATCGGAAATTAGGGTTTGACTGGATATCACGTTTTACGAGAATTCTATCGAAAATCCGGCAGAACCTCCCCTGTAAAACGGACATCTCTCTACTCAAAAGAGTAGAGGCGACCCTGCAAAGAAAATACACTTCAAAAATAAACACCACAATTAATCACAACCCCTCGGTCGGACTCCAGACTACAATCTGTCGACCGGGGTCCACAAACACAGAAAATATATTCAAATATACCAAAAATATCCTTAAATCATAAAAATACATTTCATACGTAGAAATTACATAATAAATCTTGAAACACTGTAAAAATCGATTAAAACTCATTTTATTAGAAAAACCGTATATTATATATATAATTGAAAATAATTCCCGGAAAATAGTTTTAATTAGTTAAAAATACTAAATAATTTGTAGAAATCATTTTTATACCTTAAATAAATATTAAAACCAATTAAATTACATTTTTAGACAATTTAGGGTAAAATTACCAAAATACCCCTATATATATATATATACCTAAATTACTTCAAAAATTCACCAAAAATCATACACTTATCCAAAATTAATTTTCTCAACATATTTATCAATAATATCAATAATTAAACTCAATTAACCAATTAAATTCAAATAAAAACACAATTAACTTAATTTTACAAAATCACATAAACTTCAATAATTAAAAATAAATACTTAGAAATTCATAAAAATTCCAAATAAATTCCTATAATTCATTTCAACACCTAATTCAACCATAAACTCCAATTTCATAATTTAAATAATTAATTTCCGAAAATTCGAAAATAATATTAAAATATTCAAAAATACCCAAAAATCCAAAAAATCTCCAAAAATTCTACAAAAATTCATACATGAAGATTAAGCTACCAGGAACAACATTTGTGAAGGAAGTTTCCATGAATCATCCAAATTGAAGCTCAAAAAAATCGAAAACCAAAAGTGGCCGAAATATTCAACTCAAAACCTAAGCAATTCTAGACCGTTTTAGCTCAAATAAAAGCTAGAATAACACTCACCGGAGCTCAAGGAGAAGATAGAGACCGGCGGTGTCGAAAACGGTGGCCGGAGGAGGGAGAAACGACGGTGAGGAATAGTGGTGGCGTCGGGCACCCACGGGAAGAAGAAGAAGAAGAAGAAGAAGAAAAAGAAAAAGAAAGAAAAAGGAAAGAGAAAGGAAAAGAAAAAGAAAGAAAAAAGAAAAGAAAAAGAAAAAAAAAGAAAAAAGAAAAAAAATAATAAATTTTAATAATTTAATAATAAATAAAATAATAAAATAATAATAAATAAATAATAAAATATTAGGATAATAATAAACCCTAATTAAATAAATATACACACACAGGCTTTATTTAATAATTTAAAAATATGTATGAGTTCATGCAAACCCGTAAATACATTTAAAATAATTAATAATACATTGTTTACGTGGAAATTTCCCCGAAAATGAAAGTCCCGGGAAAATTTTACGTAAAACACTGAAAATAATAGACAGTAATTAAAATAGGTTTAAAATACATATCAACTCATAAAAATATCGTATATACAGTCAAAATTATTGACACTGTATATCCCGGTACAGTGTAAAAATATTTTTAAAAACACGGGATATTACATAATAATACAATATATATATATATATATATACTAATCTCCACACACACATATATTAATATATATATACACACATACATATATTCACACACAAATAAAATAATACAACCCTAATATATGTGTGTATATATATGTAGCACATATATTAATCACGCAGATAATGTAGTTTAATAAAATGAACAATATTAAAATAAAATACACTAAGTTAAATACTATTAAAATAATATCATTCAAAGTAATAAATATAAATAATGTAAATAAATTCTCTAAAATACTGAGTCTCAAAATAAATATTAAATTATTTATGTGTCAATTTCCCCAAAAATACAATTCCCGGGAAAATTTTACGTAAAGTACTTAAAATAATATAAAATAATTAAAATTAGTTGTAAACAAATAACAACTCTTAAAATATCATAAATATATACAAAAATTATTAACACTGCATATCCCGATGCAATATAAAAAAAATTATTTAAAAATTCGGGATATTACAAAATTAAACCCTAATTAAATAAATATATACACACATAGGCTTTATTTAGTAATTTAAAAATACGTATGAGTTCATGCAAGTCCGTAAATATATTTAAAATAATTATTAGTAAATTATTTACGTGAAAATTTTCCCGAAAATGCAAATCCCGAGAAAATTTTACGTAAGGTACTCGAAATAATACACAATAATTAAAATAGATTTTAAATACATATCAACTCGTAAAATATCATAATATATATACAAAAATTATTAATACTGCATATCCCGATGCAGTATTAAAATATTTAAAAACGCGGGATATTATAAGTCTACTGTCAAAAAATGGAATAAGAGAATTACTTTGGAATTAAGTAAGCCTATTGGCTAGTGAGATATTTTGATTGAGGTTGCGAATATTTTTAGGATTCTATTTGATCATTCACTTAAATAAACTTTTTCTATATTTATTATTATATAAAATTAGATTTTAGCATATGAATGAATTGCCTGTATATGTATAATATTATAGTGATACTTGACTGTATATGACTTTAGGTTACATGTATATATATTATAATAATTCACTCAGTGAAGTCTTACTTCCCTCAATATTTTTTTATAAGATCTTCTTCCTCTTTAGACCTCTCTAGTAGTACTTTACACTAGTCTTCTTTAGCCCCAGCTAAACTATGTAAATTTTATATATGAACTCTTGTTGTACTCTAGAAACTACAGTAGTAGTGTTATTGTACTAGAAGTGTTGTAGTTGGTTTGATATTTTGTAGTAGAATATTGTATGAAGTATTTTTATTATGATATGATATTTAAGATTTTCTTTTATATTAAATAAATTTTTTAATTATGGTGTATTTTTATAGTATTATTGCATGTTTTTTTATTTTAAGGCTTGCTACGGGTTTTAGATTTGAAAGAATTCTCATTCACTAGCACTGGTAATGACTTCCAGTTTGGGTTGTGACATTATTATTAATAAATAAAAGTTTTAAAAATAATAACGATGCTATTTATTTATATAGCAATTTGATATTAAACTTAATATAGTTATACTTCATTACAACTTTTATAAATCTTTTATTTAAATAATTATATAATATTCCCTCAATATTTTTTATAATTAATATTTCTCAACTCTATGATTAATTTCATATAGAAAAAAAATGTTATGATCACAATAAATAAATAATAAGATAATAAAAAAATTATTAATTATTTTTTAATAAAAAATTAAAAATAATAAAAGTTATATAATCTTTATATAACAATTTAAATATTATAACCCATCAAATTTATAATTTATTACAACTTTAGTAAATTTTTTATTTGAGTTATGATACTTTATTTTTTTAATATTTTTAATATTAATACTTTTATTTACTCAATAATTAATTTAATGTAAATTTTTAAGTTTAACTAATAATTAAATGATAAAATTTAATCAATTTAATTTTAACTCTTTTTTGTTAAATTTTATAAAAATATCTAAAAACAATAATTATACTTCTTTTTTTTTTTTTACAGAAAATATACTTTAAAACAAATGATATACTCTATTTGTTATTTATTTATTTTTAATTTATAAAAATATCTACTTTTAAAACAAATTATATACTTTTACTATTTTCATGAAATTTAATAATTTTTACTTAAAGTATTTACTTATTAAATTTAATATAATGAGACTTATAAAATTGTATTATCTAATTAATTTAAATTTAATAATTAATTTTTTTTGCTAGAGATAAATAGAAATTAACATAATTAAAATAAGAAATATATTTTCAATTAGAATTATATTTTAATTATATTAATTTTTATTAGATATAGAATAGAAGTTAATTAACATAATTTGAATATAAAATATACATTTTATTCAATTAGAATTTTTGTTAGAGATAAGATAGAAGTTAACCTAATTAAAATAGGAAACATACATTCAATTAAATTAGAATTATATTTTATTTAATTTAATTTTTATTAGAGATAAAATAGAAGTTAACCTAATTAAAATAGAAAATAAATTTTCAATCAAATTAAAATTATATTTTAATTAATTTAATTTAATTTTTATTTGTAAATGACTAAATTATCCAATTTTTATATAATAACAATTAAATTTTTTTTCATAATTTTATCTGTCTCCTCTCCTTCGCACGCGTGTGTGTGTGTGTGTGTATATATATATATATGTTTTAAAAATAAGGACTATGGGGAGATGGACACGTGAGTGTCCATTCCCAATAAAAAGGGAAAGAGGGAAGCAGAAAAATAGCTAGTTTAATGAGTTTTAGGTGGTAAAATTACCTTTTAATACATATATTTTTCTTTTTCTTCATTTAGCCCCTAAAATCGACTCCGATCAACCTCAAATTTGAACTATAGACATGTCTCATTCTCCTCTTCATTCTAGTAGCTTTGGCTTCATGAGTAAATGTACAAAAGATGTCCAGAAATTCAAAGAATATTCAACATTTTTTGAACGTTTTGCTATTGTTTTGGCAGGTTTCAGGTGATGAGATTTCCTCAATTATGTCCCTCTCATCGTTAGTAGTCTATAGGTATCAACCATGTGTCCGATCTATGTCAGTAGAATATTTGACAAATATTTTTATGTAAATTAAATTTTTATTCCAATTTTATTATTCAATATATATTTTAACTTGTTTGAGGCTATTTTTGTGTTCTAATAATTATTAGAAACATTTTGTTATATTTGATTTTTTCAAATGACACTTTTCTGGTGAAAAATCTAGTGGGTCTCACCCGAACTCCGGTAAATGAATAGTGTCAACCCCAAGATAAATGCATAAAACTATTTTCAATAAATAGTATAAATTATCAATTTCCTTAAGTGGAGTTTAATTTAATTCTTTACAAATTTTGATAAAAAAATCTCAGAAAGTTTGTAGTGAAAATTAGTTAATTTCCATTTAAATTAGTTTAATCACCAGCAAAAATTCTTAAGATTCAAATTAATCATTTAGGGTATATATATATATATATATATATATATATATATTATTTTTAGAGTATACCGAAGCGGAGACATTGGGTAATAGGCGGACAAGGACACATTAGTCTGCTCATTCCACTTGTAAGTTAATATTTGAAATGTATGTTGGATTTACTCATAAAGTATAAATTGATTGAATATATTTAAAAAGGAAAAATAAAATTAAAGAATTTATATTTTAATATTGAAACATTTATACTGTTAGATTACTATATTTAAGAAGAAGATTCAATTTAAGAATTTATATTTCCAATATGTAAATATTGAAAATGTTGATTTTCATATTTTAATATGTTGATTATGTTTTTATTATATTCGATATTATTTTGCCCTTATTATTTGATTATGATGATTATTGAAGCTTTAATTCAGTTATTTGTTATTATAATTTTTATTATAAGTATATGGTGAGAAATTAAAAGTACTTTCATTTCTAATTATCATATTTCTTGTGCATTTTATATATATTTATAAATATTTTTGGAAAAAGACTGGTAGAACATGCTACCTAGTAAGCTACATTAGGACTATGTGTGCACTAGTATGTTAGATGGGTAGAATATGAATTTTGATTTGATATGAGATTATATGATATTCAACATATAGTTAAAATGATTTATTGGAATTCTTTAGACAAAGAAGAGTATGGTTGTAGTAGCTCGGTGGACCTTTCAAGGTCTTGTGGCCAGTCATAGCGATAGCGTAACTGTAGGAGCTTAGTTGATCTTTCAGGGTCTCAGGGCCAGTTATGTCGTAAGCGAGACTGTAGTAGCTCGGTTGACCTTTTAAGGTCTTAGGATCGATCCACTGTCCAATTGGAAAAGAGAAATATTATTTGGACTCAAGAAAGCCTAATGGCTAGTAAGGCATAGTGTTTGAGGTACGAGAATTGTTAGTAAGTATTTGAATAATTGACAACCTGCGGCTGGTAGCTCGGTGGAAGCTTAGCTCTCAGGAATTGGCAGTCATTGGATAAATAAGAGAGTCAAATGACTTTTAAATTGTGGTTTAAGGTTCTACCACTAATTTCCACCTAAATTATTTATGGATATTATTTTATCTTTTTGTTATATATTTGTTTAAGTAAAAGGCATTTGGAAATCATGTTTTTAAGAAGTTTACCAAATGAATGTTTGATGTAATTATATATATTCACATTTTCAAAAGATTTATATTTGGGTATATATATATATATATGGTATTTGATAAATTAATACTTTTCTTAAAATACAAATTTCATAATAAATATTTCATAATATATATATGGTTTTTAAACCGATATCCATTTCTCTATATTAACTTATTTAGTAAGGTCCGACTCCCCTGAATTATTTTTTCAGGAATTTGGGAGTCTTCAGTTAGTTCACCTCCCCTATGATGGACTCATTCTTCTCTGACTATTTTATATAGGTCATGTTAATATTTATTATCTTATATTCATGCTCTAGACACGTAGTAGTAGTCGAATATTTGATAAATGTATTTATAATTTGATTAGTTTAAATTAGGTTTGTGTATTATTATGATGATATATGTACTAAGCATATAATTTGTGTGGTGAATTTTTATTGTGTTGGAGATTGATATTTGTGATGGATTATTGCAGTTTTTGTGATGTAGTATTGATAGTAAAATATTGATAGTCCCTGTACAAAGGAAACTTTGTCGAATTTTCATTAGAGATATAGTATTGATTTAATTTTATGTTGAAATTTTTTTAGGCTTACTATGGGTTTTGAAAGCTTTATGCTTTCCATTCCCTAGTGTCGGTTACATACCCATAGGGGTTCGGGTCATGACAAAGTTGGTATCAAAGCTTATGGTTAATTTCTTATTCTTTGAGTCATTGGTGTTTGTCTTTTCTTGAAACTACTGCGGTGATTAAGTTGATAAATGTCATTCATTGTCATCATTGTTTCTAGAATTTTATGTATGACAACTTGAACCTAAGGACACGTAACTGACACTAGGGAATGAGAAAGTTTAAAGCTACCAAAACTCATAATAAACCTTAAAAGAAAAACGCGGAATATTTCACTTTAAAATCTTACAATAAAATAATTTAATCATGATGCACATTATCGAACTGATTTTTCTCAATTTAAACAAACCATGCCATCATAATGAATAAATAAATATCATCAGTTATACAAAATAGTATCTCAGTACATAAATCTTAATACATAATATTCAACTTAAAATATGCAATTATACAGTTTTCTACTGCGGTACACGAATACTAATATAAATCCACTATATAGACCTACATAAAATAGTTGACGAATATATAACGGAGTTTTTGGTACGATGTGAGAGAAAGGCTAGAAATAAAAAAGAAAAGGATGCTCAATCAAAACTGAAAACACAAAGACTAAATTTGAAAAAGTGAAATGTGTCGGACTATAAAAGAAATGAGCTTGGTCAATCAGGTTATTTTTTGAAATTTCCTCAAAAAATTTTAACCTTAATAATAAAACTCTCATATAAATGGAACACAACTCCCTACATCCCGCCAATCTTAGACCGTCAATTGGCATGAATAAAAAATTAATCTTATTTTTATTGTTTCTTTTTATTAGCAAATAATTTGATAATCTAATAATATTGTAGGAAGTCTCACATGTTTTAATGAATAAAATTTTGGATTGTTGCATAAAAATTAAATTAGTTTATTAAATAAGAAAAAAATTAAATAATATTATTTTGTACTTATTAAAAAATAATAAATTTAATACTATATTATTATTTTAAAATTATTATTATTATTATTCGTAAAATTTATTATTCTAGTTATTATTGTTTGTTTGCATAAAGTAAATAAATTATTTATAAAATAGTCATTTCATATACTAATCGAAACAATTTACCTACATTTTACCAAACACTACTACAAAACAACTATTAACTCAACTATGAGTTGATAGAAACAATTAAACCAAACAGATACTTAGTTAAATTATTTATATACAGTTAGATAACTGATAGTGGATGGGGATAGATGTTTTGAGTAATCTGTTTATTATAAATTCCAAAATAAAGCTAATTGAATCCTCAGATGTTTTGCGTAAAAATAGGGAGTGGTCTGTTCATCTGAAGCATATCTATAGGGAGGCCAATTGCTGTGCTGATTTGCTAGCTTCATCGGCTGTCCATCGTCCCATTGGTATTCATTTTCTTACTGAGCCGCCTTCTGAGTTGTTGAATCGGCTACTTCATGCTGTAACTGGAGTTTCATACTCCCGAGCTATTATAATGTAATCTTCCAGCTGTTGCCACTTTCCCTTTTTTTAAAAAAAAAAAAAAAAACTTGTGTTACGGTTTTTTTAATTAATTAATTAATTAACTAATTAATTTTTTTTAGGAACACAGTGGACCAAAGACTCGGCTTCAAAAAGTGTCGTTGTCTAAATCTTTTGTTCAAGAGGATGTAGAGATTGAGATTGCCTGAGGTATTGTTTGGATTGAAGATCGAAGCAATCATCCAGTAAAGGAGAAGATAAGCTTCAATCTAAGGAAACAAATACATGGTCAGACCACCATTTTGGCCCTAAACTGTGTACCTGTACGTTGGTATTTTTTTGGTTCTCATTCGCCTTCATTTCAAGTTTTCTATTTTTTAATATGAATTTGTTGCAAATATTGACCAACTAAATAATAGTTTCATCAATGAAATAGTAGTCAACTAAAAGTATATTAAAATGTAGAATTTAAATTTTACCATCATCAATTTAAAATTAAAAAAATGTTTTCTACCATATTTAAAATAAAATAATAATTATCATGTTATTAAATTATGTAAAAATAAATTACATAATTCTGAATATTTTTACTTACACTACCTTTTAAATTTCAATTCGCACAGTGATTAAAAGAGAATGTTATAGGACCTTACTTGCACCTTTCTCACCGACCTATCTGTAATCGTTTCCTGTTCCTTACTCTGAAGATCACAGGCTATACACGTATTCGTGGAAAATATAAATAAATTTGTCGGTCCAAATGTAGGAGAAAACCTAGCCCTAACATTATTTATTAGGTAATACATTACACGGTCAACTATGATGATTGAAATAATTAATGTAAAATAAACCAGATCTTACAGACGTAGATTGCTTTTCCACCATGTATAAGTACAAGAAAAGAGAAGATTACTTTAGTTTACAATTTTGACCTGAATGATTTTATTGATGAGTAATTATACTAACATACATTTGATATTTGTCTCCGGTTATAGTCTAATAATTTAATTGATAAACTTTATAAGGTGAGATTATAGATTCAATCACCTATTTCCTTTTACGTCTCTTTTGTTAAAAAAAAAACATATACTTGACATTAATTAATTATTGTTGAATATTCTATGCCCCGGTGACATGATCATTTTAGGATCAAACAGAGCCTTCCTTTGCTCAAAAATTGTCCAATTCGATCCAAATTGCTTAATCCATTCTTCTTTGGTTGCATAATTGGGAAGATACTGCTTAACCTGAATGCCAGCTTTATCACAAGAATCTAAAATTGCGTTATTTTGATTGTCATAGACCTGCCAATCATTGATCCCACTTGAATATAAAAGTGCTGCAGTGTAGAAAATGTCTTCATCTGGTATGGCTGCAGACATTCTACCATCCCACCTGCAATTCAATAAAAATCACTAATCGTCATTAGGAAACGACACAACCAAAAAAAACTCTTGAGTGTTTTATGCTTACTTGCTTCGGACCATAGGGTAGAAAAGTACAGGCCCGGTAGTGATATTACGTTGAAGAACGATATCCCTGAAGACTCTTGAATTGAAGTATGAAATGTTGGATTTTGTTACAAATAGATTTAGCCATGGATGTGCTTCAGTATGATCATCTGGGATTTGGACTCTACTCAAGAATTCTACAAAAGAAACATTTGTCTGATAGATGTAATCAGGTTTTGAGCTAAGTGTTCTAATGAAATCCTTCATTTCCTTATGTATAGCTTGGTCGGTGAACTCATCAAAGCTGTTGGCGATTTCAAGACTATAGATGATGCCATATTTTTTTACTAAGGCTGTGATTTTTGGGATGTCAGATGGTGGAAAAAATGAAGTTCTCCAAGTATTAGGGGTCCCATTGTCCAGTAGAAGTGCACCTTCCAAGTAACTCACTGCATTTCCTTCTTTCTTTCCATTGGCTGCAATAAAACGTTCTTGATCTCTTGTGAAAGCTGAGAAATCGCTGTATAGTATTTGTGCCCACGCAGCCTATGACATAATGAAATCCACCAAGTATTTCAGATTTCTTTTTTCTCCAAGAGGTTTTAATGCAACAATAATATACATACATACATATATATATATATATATATATATATATATATATATATAATTCGCAATAATTTGTCTAGCGGGTTTAAAATAGATTATTTATGATCGTAAGGTTAATTCTTCACTTCTTTGTCCTAATATGAAGAAAATGTAAAAAAATTCACAATAATTTTATAGGGGGCGGGCCCTTTAGTTCCAAACCATATTTTGATTTATTTCCTGCACGACTTTGTTTTACATTTAGTCTTATTATATATGTTCTGAGTCTTTCCAAGAACAAAGATAAAGTGCCCAAATAGGTGACTAACTAACAATTTTTTTCCTTCTTTTTTTAAAGGTTGCAGTTGTTCCTTTTGTCTTTTCAGAGAAAAAGGTTGTAAGATTTGCTTGCATTTTAATTTTATTATTTTGTTTTTTTACTTGATCTTTTCAGTCCTATTCCTTTATTTTATTTTTGCAATGTATATGATATAAATAGTGTATAGTTTATTTTCTAAAATATCAGGCAATGTAGCAAACTGCCTTTTTTAAAACCGAAAAAGTAGTCTTATTTAACTAAAGGACAGAGCCTAAACATTCTATCTTCCAAAAGGAACAAAACCAGAATATTTTTATTGTGTGATTCTAATGTGTGCATGTGAATTTTAAAGAATATTTTTATTTATATATCTTCAAGTGTTTCTTAATTACATAGACATGATTATGAGTGGTATTATATGGAGACAAATAAAAAAAAAATGTTAGGTTAATAGTCAAATTTTGCTTTGTAAATACATACCCTTTCAAAAGCCGGGCCTAACGCTATTCTCGCCCTGGTTATAATTCCAAATTGACCTAAACCGCCCAAAACAGCATAAAACAACTCAGAATTATTGTTTGCAGAGCAGGTCACGAGCTCTCCTTTACCTGAATCAATCCTTTACTCTTAATTATATATAGCTACAAATATTTATATAATTAAAAAGATGACCACGTTAATCTTTACACATAAACAAAATGTCGCTATAGGATAATGACATCGATATAGCATTAATGATATAATGATATAATAATATATCTGATGGTTTCACAAATTATATATATGTGATGTTGATGTAATCATACCAGTAATAACATCCATTTCATAAACGTTGCTGATCTGAGGACCAAACCGGAAGGTTTGGCCGCTTATCCCAGCATTAGAAAGAGTGCCACCAACAGTAAGACCCAAAAAATCAGTCCATGAAACAGGTGCAACATGTTGGTTCACTGTTGCATTCAACACATCAACCCATAGTTGTTCACCTCCAACATCTACATACAAAGGGTCTTTAGAGATATTAATCCCAACCCCATTTTTACTGTACCTTAAAGCCTTCATGTCAATCACCACACCATTATAAGCCATGCTCTGACCACGAGTAGAATGGCCATTACCCTTGGCAGCTATACCAAAAGGAGTAGAACAATTTAATGAGGCCTGTATTAAGCTGGAGATATCATGGATAGATGATGGGTAAAGAACAGCTGCTGGTTTGTTATGGACTATGTTACCATAATCTGTAGAAGCAGATTCAATGGCAGCAGAATCAACATGAAGCTTATCTGTTAGCTCAGATGGCAATGGACATGATAAAGGTTGTGATTTCACTAAATGGGATATGAACAGAATAATCAGAATTAATCTTGGGATTAGTGAAGAACTCTTAGCCATTAGTACTTGCAAAAAGAGCAAATTAGAGGATGCAGAAAAAGAGAAGGGTGTGGAGAGATGAGGAAGATGATCGTGTGCATATATAGTAGGGAAGTTGCATTGACATCGAATTTTTATATCTTGGTTTCGTATATGTTTAGCTTAGTTCTGATTTTGGACGGCAGCCTCCTTTTGTTAAAAAAACAAATGCAATGTGCTGCATATATTGGTGGTGATGACGAACAATAAATAAATGGAAGTCTCGCTAGCAGCGATAGAATTAGTGTATGTTTACTGGACTTTTTACCTTTATATTATTTTAGTAATTATTGTAATAATTATTTTATCTCTAACAAAAATTAAATTAATTGAAATCTAATTTTAATTTAATTAAAAGTTTATTTTCTAATTTAATCAGGTTAATTTCCATTTGATCTATAATAAAAATTAAATTAACTAAAAGTGTAGTTGTAATTATATTAAAAATATGTCTTTTTATCTAAAATAAGTGAAATTAAATAATATAATTTTATAAGTTTTATTAAAATAATTTTATTAAGCATTTAGTATTATTTTAGTATTAGTATTTTTAATAGTTATTTAGTATTATTATTTTTAACTAAAATACTATTATGCATATTTCAATACTAATCAAATTCTAAAATTATTTATATATTACATATTTTTCTACCTTAAATCACTCAAAATATATTTTTTTAAACCATTAAAAAATTAAAAAAATTATAGTAATTATTTAATATTATTTTTTAACTAAAACACTATTATACATCAATACTAATCCAATAATCCTAAAAAACAAATCTTATTATAACTAAAAACTTATGGCAACAAAAATTTTAAAAAAATTAATGTGATTTATTTTATTTTTAATTTATTTAGTTATTATTCCATTCAAATTATTTATATAATCATTTTATTTCATAATCGGTGTATTGCGCATAATCACGACTAATTTTGTATAATTGTTTGAATAAAAAATTTTATTAAGAATGTAATTTTAACTCTATTAAATTTGTACAATTATAGTACATTATATTTATAATATATATGAATGTACAAAAAGGGGGAGACATGTAAATTTACAAAACTATCTGCATTATTTATTATATAGTAGTTAAATAGTTTAGTAATTTATCAATTGAAATCAAATTAAATTAAAATTACAATTATAAATGTATTTTTTTATTGAAATAAAAACTTCTGTTGCCCTTAGCAAGTTAGCAATCTTAATTTTAATCTTAACAAACTTAATTTTAAGTAACTAATGTGTTTGCTTCAAGTGTGTATAAATTAGGAACAATTTGGAAGTCAAAATAATAATGAAATATTGAAAAAAAAAAAATTTCGAAAAGCCATTGCAAGTACTATCTCAATTGAACTCATCACAGGGACTAAATTGCACAAAAGTTACAATTTGTGTTGTAGTCCTGATCGGGACCAAAGTAGTCTCGAGCAGAACCAAAAGAAGAGCAAAAACATAAAAGGATAGTATCCATCCTGATCCCATGTCCCGATCAGGACATTGCTCGGGACAGGGTAGTCCCGATTGGGATCAGGGCACTTTTTCAAATATAATGACTCATAATGACTATTTGGTGTTAGTCCTGACCAGGATGAATGATATTCAGATCAGAACTTGACAAATTGCAGCTTAAAAGTCTAAATTTTCATTTAAATATACTTGATTTATGTTGGGAACATAATCATTGCTTCCAACAACTATAATTGGATTGCTTAAGTATTGATTTGTAGCCAAGGACAACTCCTATTTCTCAAGCTCCATATAGAATGGCTCTAGTAGAATTAAAAGAATTAAAGGTGTAGTTGCAAGAATTGCTTGATAAAGGTTACATTAAACCTTATGTATCACCTTAGGGAGCACTAGTTCTATTTTTGAAGAAGAATGGTGGTACCATGAGATTGTGTATTGATTATAGACAGTTGAAAAAGGTGACTGTGCATAACAAGTATCTATTGGCATATATTGATGATTTGTTTGATCAACTACAAGAAGATAGAGTATTCTCAAAGATTGACTTGAGGTCTAGGTATTACCAGCTAAATATTAAGGTAACAGATGTGCCTAAAACAACCTTTAGAACTCGATAGGGCATTATGAATTCCTAGTAATGCCATTCAAGTTAACTAATGCTCCTGCTGCATTTATGGATTTGATGAATGATGAGTGAGAAAAATTTTATATTTTGAACACTCTTTTCTATAGGAATAGAATCTAATTAGTTGCATTTTTAATTAATTTAGTTAATTTTTAAATCTTCTATTTATTTTTCTTAATTTTGTTTAGTTGTTAGGATTTTTATTAAATTTATTTAGTTAATATTTATTTAATTTTTAAAATAATAATGCATAAAGGAAGTTGGAAGATTTGAACCATTCAAAGATAGGATTTGGAGGTTACAACAAGTCAAAATCTTAAAGAAAAGTTGAGTTTGAAAGCAGCCTATTCTGATATAGTCGTGTGCCTGGGTGTGCACAGCTGTGCCTGAGTGTTAGAAAACTGACACACCCTATGATACAGCCATGTGCCTGGGTGCACACAGCTGTGCAAGCTGTTGCAACAACTTCTTAAATTCAAATTTTAAGATGATGATTTGAGGGGATTTTATGGTATTTGAATTGTAACAAACCTCAAAGTTGTTGGAGGCTAGAGGCTATAAATAGGAGGACTTCATAAGAGCAAAAGGGGCTACACTTAGTTTTCTTTACATTTTTACTTTAAAGAATTAAAGTTAATTTTCATTCAAGTTCTTCTTCATGTTAAATAGATAATTAGTTTTGAAGGAACTAGACCTTATATTGCAGCTGTTTGAAGTAGAAAAGGGGGTTTTCTTATTTAAACTCTTTGCTTATTAATTTCTTTTTACTTAATAATGATTGGTTATTTCTTCTCTACTTCATCTTCTTCTCTTTCTCTTAACATGCATAGCTAAGCATATTTTTATGGTTCTTATTTCATTTCAACTATGTAATTTTTTTTTGAATTAAAATCTAAGTCTTTAATCTTAATTCTTTGGTTGTTGTTGAACTTAATGTCATCTTAGGCTTTATCACCCTTAGGTTGAATTTATACTTTAGAACTTAATTGAGAGATAGGTTCTACTGGATTAAAACAATAACCTCTTAGTCACTTACTTAGTTAAGAGACATTTAAGTCACTAATCTTGATTAAAAAGCTAGACTTAAAATTGGGTTTAAGAAATATTTAATTAGTGAGAGCTAGTAAACTATATGTTAATTCTACTCAATTAATTATAGGTTTATCTGAGAGGAAAATCTATGATTTTAAAGATGCTTTCAAATTGAATTAAGATTAGTTAAAGACTTAGATGTTTAATTAATTTTTAGAAAAGGTTGAAATGATAATAAGAACCTTAGCCTTTCATTTGATTGTTAAGTTTTAATTAAATTTTTTTTGTTTATTTTTTTTTTCAAATCAAAATTCGGTGTTTAAACAAACAAACACATTTAGTATTTCAATACTCAATTTACAATCTCTATGGGATCGATACTTTATTTTACTACTTGAATTAACTTCGTACACTTGCAAATTTCACACGTTAAATTTTGGCGTCGTTGCCAGGGATTGCCAAAACTGATATTGCTAAGAAAATTATGTTGTTTGATTTAGACGTTATTTTTAATTTTGTTTTCATTTGTGGTATTACAGGGACTTGTGTTAGTGTATGCACATAAGACATAGTGTATTACAGGGACTTGTGTTAGTGTATGCACATAAGACATAGTGTAAGAAAATAAGGAGTTCCATTAATATCAATTGATCTAAAACTTGAAAAGGCATTTAGAAGAAGGAGACAACATAGAAATAAAATGGAAGAAGAAAGAAATTTGAGATAGCAAGCAATCCAAGATGGACAAAATGGGCAGAATGGGCAATGGACTGTGAGGGACTATATGAGTCCTAACGTCCAAGGTAATCAAAATCCAATCGTGAGGCCGACGGTTGCAGTAAATAATTTTGAGATAAAACCCACCACGATCCAAATGATTCAGAATTCACAATTTAGTGGATTGCCACACGAGGATCCAATTGGTCACATGACCTAATTTCTAGAGTATTGCTAAAATTTCAAGATGAATGGAGTACAATCTGAAGCAATCAAGCTTATTCTTTTTCCATTTTCCCTTCTAGATAGAGCTAAGAGGTGGTTTACAAGCTTACCACCCAACTCCATTAACTTTTGGCAAGAGCTTTACAATACTTTCTTCAACAAGTACTTCCCAAAAGTTAAAGTCTTAAAAATTAAACATGAGATCAATTCTTTTGATCAAAGAGAGGATGAAATCTTATATGAGTGTTGGGATAGGTTTAAGGATCTTAAACGACAATGTCCACCTAAATTGATACCATCATAGGATTTGGTTCAGTCATTTTATAAGGGTGTCAATCCATCGATTAGAGTGAACATTGATGCATCAACTTAAGGAACCATAATGTCAAAAATACCTGAAGAAGCTTTAAACCTTTTTAAAGAAATGGCCAAAACACAAAGCCTCTGGTCTAATGAGAGGACTATTCCAAAAAGAGGCAGATTAATTAAAGTTGATAGTTTGATAATGCTTAATGCAAAAATGGATGCTTTATCCAAAAGGATGGACAAGATGAGTGCCAATGCAATATCTAACTTATCTTCTTTTTATGAATTTTTTCAAGGTGATCATTCGACTATAGAATGCCAAATGATGTAAGGATTATCAATGGAGAACATGAATTATGTGAACAACTTTAATAAGGGCCAGCAAAATCAAGTGCATGAAAATACCTATAACCCTAATTGGAGGAATCATCCTAACTTTTCTTGGAGTAATCAAAGGAATAACCAATGGAGACCATAAGCACCACCAGGTTTTAGAGGTCAAAGTGCTTAACATCACCAATCTCAAATCTATTAAGATAAGGGTTCACCCTTAAGATAATCTCTAGAGAAAAAATTGGAGAAGTTCATGGAAGTAATGACAGCAAAGATGAACCAACAGGATGAGGTTACGAAGAGATTTGATCAAATGTTTAAAAATCACTTTTCCTCTATTCATAACTTGGAAATGCAGATAAGGCAATTGTCAAACTCTTTATTAATAAGAAACCAAAGTTCATTGCCAAGTAACACTGAGAAGAATCCAAAAGAGCAGTTTAAAGCAATTACCTTGAGAAACCGAATGGAGATCCAAACCCCAAAAGCAATAGTAGAATATAAGAAGAAACAAAAGGAAGGGAAGAAAGAAAAAAAAGATGAGTGGGTAGAAGTTAAAGTGGAGAAGAAGCTAAAAGTTCAGAATGAAAAGCAAGAAAAGCCAAAGTCTCCATTAATTCAACCTCATAAACCTCTAGTTCCATATCCTCAGAGGTTGAAAAAATAGGAGCACGACCAACAATTTGCAAGATTTTTTAGAAATATTTAAGTCACTCTATATCAACATGCCTCTTATGGAGTGTCTATCTCAAATGCCCCAGTATGTGAAATTCTTAAAGGAGCTGATTTCAAATAAAAAGAAAATGCAAGATTTTGAGATAGTCACACTTAATAAAGAATGTAGTGCAATCATCTTTAATAAACTTTCTCTAAAAAGGAAGCATCCAAGGAGTCTTACTATTCCATGTTCTGTTCGAAATTTAAAATTTTAAAAAGCTTTATGTGATTCTGGAGCTTCAATTAATTTTATTCCTTTGTCGATTTATAGGAAATTGGGATTAGGAAAGGCAAAACTAATAAGCATCCACTTGCAGCTTGTAGATAGAACAAAGGAACCAGAAGGCTTAGTGGAAGATGTGTTAGTAAGGGCTAGAAAATTTATTTTTCTAGTTGACTTTGTAGTGCTAGATTTTAAAGAGGATGAGGATGTTCTCCTAATCCTTGGTATGCCTTTTCTTTATACTGTAAAAGCCATAATTAATGTCTTTGATGGGACGCTTACACTACAATTCAAAGATGAAAATTGTAAGTTCGATGTTTACCAAGGTATGAAATTCTCATATGATAATGATTTGTGCTTAAGAGTTAATGTTATGGATGAATGTGTAAGTGAAGTCCAACGAAGGAGGTTGGTAAAATCTATGGAAATTGAAAATATGGAAAAGTGTTTTTAGGAGAAATCCTCTCAAGATGAAGTACACCTCAAACATTAACCCTATTTACCTTTTATAAAATTACCACACACTGAACCAACACCACCTTCAACCTTAAACCCACTAAAGTTAAATTTGAAACCTTTGCCTAATTATTGGAGGTACACTTTTCTAGGAGAAGGTCAAACCTTACCTATAATTATATCCTCTAAACTTACCTAAAATTAAGAGGATGTGCTTATGGGGATGCTCAAAAGAAGGATAAAAGCAATTAGTTGGCAAATCTCTGACATTAGAGGTATAAGCCCTACATACTATATGCATAAAATGTTAATGGAGGAAGGATACAAGCCAACTATTGAAAGATAGAGAAGACTCAACCTGAACATGCAAGAAGTAGTAAAGGAGGTGGTCGAACTATTAGATGCAGGAATTATCTACCTAATATTAGATAGTTCATGGGTGAGCTCGATCCAATATGTACCAAAGAAGGGAGGAATGACCATTATGGAAAATGAGGAAGGGGAAGCAATTCCTACAAGAGTCATGAATGGATGGAGGGTATTTATAGATTATAAGAAGTTGAACTCAGCTATAAGAAAATATCACTTCCCATTACCATTATCGACCAAATGATGGAAAGAATAGCAGGACATGCTTTCTATTATTTCTTGGATGGATATTCAGGATACAATCAAATTACAATAGCTCCAGAAGATCAAGAGAAGAAGACTTTTACATGTCCTTATATTTGCTTATAGACGAATGACATTTGGATTATGTAATGCTCTTACAACATTCCAAAGATGCATGATGGCCATATTTTCAGATTTAGTGGAAGAAATCATGGACTTTTTCATGGATGACTTTTCAGTCTATGGAAATTCTTTTGATATACGCTTGGAAAATCTAGAGCAAGTACTTGTACGTTGTGAAGAAAGCAATTTAGTGCTAAATTAGGAGAAATGCCACTTTATGGTTAATGAAGGAATTGTTCTTAGCCATAAGATTTCAGCTAAAGGCATTGAGGTTGATAAAGCAAAGGTGGAGATTATCGAAAAATTGCAATATCCAACGAATGTGAAAGGAGTCAAGACTTCCTTGGTCATGTAAGGTTTTACAGACAGTTTATTAAGGATTTTTCAAAAATCTCTAAACCCCTTTATAAGTTACTTAAGAAAGATTCACCTTTGACTTTACTAATGAGTGCAAATTGGCTTTTGATAGGCTGAAGGAGGCACTCATTTCTACTCTTATAGTTGTAGCACCTAATTAGAACCTTCCGTTTGAACTAATGTGTGATGCAAGTGATCATGCAATGGGAGTAGTACTTAGCCAAAGGAAGGAGAATAAGCTCTATGTGATTTACTATACAAGCAAGATGTTGACAAAGGCACAACTCAATTATACAACAACAAAAAAGGAGATGTTGGTAGTTATTTTTGCATTTAACAAAATTAAATCTCATCTTCTTAGTTCTAAAGTTATTGTGTATACAGATCATGCATCATTGAAGTACCTTATGAAAAAGAAGGATTCTAAATGAAGACTCATTAGATGAGTGATTTTACTATAAGAATTTTGTATTAAGATCAAAGATAAGAAAGGATCAGAAAATGTTGTAGCTGATCATCTCTCAAGGTTGGAGTTAGATTCAGAGGAAGGAGAGGAAAAGCCTATCAAGGAGATATTTCCAGATGAGATGCTCTTAGTAATTGAAAGCTCGAGTGCTCCTTAGTTTGTTGATATAGCCAACTTCATCTCAAATGGAAAATTTTCAAAAGAATTCACTAAAGAGCAAAATAAAAAGCTAATCTATGACTCTAAATCCTATTTGTGGGATGATCCTTTCCTATGGAAATTGTGCAATGATGGCATGATAAGGAGGTGTGTAGCAAGTGGCCAAATCTAGTCAATATTGCAAAATTGTCATGGTATGGTAAGTGGTGGTCATTTTGGTCCACAAAGAATAACTGCTAAAGTTCTTAAAGCAGGTTTCTTTTGGCCTACACTCTTTAAAGATGCTTGAAATTTTGTACTCAATTGTGACGCATGGCAAAGAATTAGGAACATCTCAAAGAAAGATAAAATGCTTCAATTGGGAATTCTAGAAGTCGAGATATTTGATATTTGGGGCATTGATTTCATGGAACCATTCCCTATGTTAGAAGGAAATAAGTACATACTTGTTTGTGTGGATTACATACCAAAATGGGTAGAAGCTCAAACTTGTTTTGTAAATGATGCAAGGGTTATTTTCAAATTTTTAAAGAAGATTTTCTCTAGTTTTGGTATGCCTTGAGCTATTATAAGTGATGGGGGAACACATTTTTGCAATAAAAATATGAGAAATTTATTGTCTCGTTATGGGGTAATGCACAAAGTTGCAACACCTTATCACCCCTAAACAAGTGGGAAAGTTGAAGTTAGCAACAGAGAGTTAAAGAAAATTTTGGAAAGAACAGTCAGTAAGTTAATAAAGGAATGGACAATGAAGCTTAATGATGTTTTATGGGCATATAGGACTACTTACAAAATACCTATTGTAATGTCCCCATATAGGTTGGTTTATGGAAAAGCTTGTCATCTTCCCATTGAGTTCGAGTACAAAGCTTATTGGATGGTAAAAGCTTTGAACTATGATTTCAAGAAAGTAGTAGAGAAAAGAATTTTGCAAATGATTGAACTTGAAGAAATTAAAGAAGCTGTGTATGAGAACTTAAAGATTTACAAGGAGCATACAAACAAGAGGCATAATGCAAAAGTCATGATCAAAAAGTTTAAAGAGGATGATCAAGTGTTGTTGTTTAATTCAAGACTCAGATTACTTCCAGGAAAGCTAAAGAGCATATGGGTAGGTTTTTATGGTGACTCATGTATATCCTTATGGAGATGTGGAATTATGCAACAATCAAGGAGAAAAATTCAAAGTGAATGGACAAAGATTGAAGCTATATCACAGAGACACATTGGAGAATTTTCTCCAAGTTGCCTATTTAAAGGATTCAATTGAATGATGAGCATTATGGTCTAGCTCATGGACCTTAAAGAGCACTTTTTAGTGCCTCAACCAAGCTTATTTTATTTAAATTTAATTTGTGTTGTTTTAATTAATTTTAATTTGTCAAGTTTTATTGTGTATTTTTAGGAATCATAAAAGAAGAGGAGCTCTAGAAAACATTTTTATAAGTTAAAGTTTGTGAAAAAATGTGTGATTTGTATATAGGAGATGTGTGAGTACTATTATGTATGCAAAATGTGGAAATAGCCTTAGATGACCATGATATCAGGTTGCACACCCTACTACACAGCTATGTGGTCTGATGGACATTGTCTTAATATAAAAAATAACATTCAGGCATAGCTGTGTGCATTAGAGCACACACCTGTCTCTAAACAGGTGAAATTTTTTGAGTCAGGCACAACTGTGTGTGTAGTTTGCATAGCTATGCCAAAAATTACAAAAAAAAATATTTTATGTTAAACAGCACACATAGTTGTGTGCATCGACGCACACAGCTATGCACACTATTAATTTCAAAAAAAAATTTACATGAATTTTTTTTAAAGGGAATCAGTTTGCTACTTTCCCATGTCTTTCCACTATCCTCATGTCTTTTCTTTCCTATTTTTAGGATTCTAAACTTTGACCACTTTAGCATTTTTCAATAATTCTTTCTCATTTCTCCATGATTTTTTCACTTCTCCATGTTTTCCCATTTCCTAATTTTTAGAATTCTATAATTTTGACTACTTTCCAAATTACCCATTTCTAGGGTTCTTCAAGTTACTTTTTAGTTATTTATTATTTTTTCTTTCTCTCTTCCCTTACTCTATTTAAACATCCATCTTCTTCACTCTTCACCTTATTCTTTAAATTTTCATTTTATACACACTCTTTTCTTTATAAAAGGCTCTACTCTTTCTTTGACCATTTCTATTCTTCTTTGGACTTTCCATCACCTTTCCTTCTCTCCATGGAAAGAGAGCCTAGAAGAAAGTCAATTGCAAGCAAAAGCATGGTCCTTTTAAAAGAAAGTGTGGTGGTGGTGGTTCTAATAATGTGGGTGGTGAAAATGAGGAAATATTGGCAAAACCCCTCCTAAAACTTATTCCTTTTAGGCATGAGTTTGAGCAAATGATAGTTGGTAAAATTGTCCTAAATAGATACATAAGTGCTTCTGCTTTACAAGAGGTTAATTTGCTAGATGAGGTAAACATGTATATGAATAGGATGGGTTGGGATGATTTATGACTATGTAAAGTCCTATATTTGTGAGACCAACTTGTGAATTTCTATCAACTTTTACCTTTGATGAGCAAAGTCTTAAGCTTAAATTTCATTTAGAAAATGAAGAGCATGAGCTTGGTTTGTTCGCACTTAATGATATATTTCATTTTCCTAAAGACTAAGATGCCAGTATGATAAAGATGTATTTTGGAGAGAAATCACAAGAAAAAGGGAGCTGTTTTATGAAGCTAAATCATCAAAAGAATCCCAAATTCAATCCCCAGCTTTAAAATATTTGCATAGGCTCATGTCTCATTCCTTATTTTAAAGGAAATAAGGGGATGCTGTGGTATTTACAAATGAACTCAATATCATTTATTGCATGGTTAATGATAGAAAATTAGATATTTGTCATGCTATTGCTTCCAAATTAAGGGATGTGGCCACCAAGATGACTGGAGCAATTAGGGTAGGAGGTATGGTTATAACTATATCTAATTACCTAGAATTTAATGTGGAGAATATGAAATTTGATATGGTTAGGGGTCGATCCTCAATTAATTATTACATGATGGAGGCCATAGGGTTAATTAAAAGAGATTTTAGGGGGAGAGCCAATCTTATTCTTCCCAATAGACCACCACCAGTTCTAGAAGAAAGGGAAGAATAAGACCAAGAGATGGATTTGAATGACGTAATAGAGCGTTTGGATGAATTAGAACTTCAAGTGGGAGTTATTGACTCAAATGTTGGTGAATTAACTTCACTAGCAACAAGGATGGATGATACTATAATTGGAATGAATCATAGGTTGAGCGTGATTAATCATAACCTCATAGCTTTCTTTTAAACTCAAAATTTTATTCCACCTCCATGCCCACCGCTTGATCAAGAAGCTGAGCATGAAGAAGAGTCATCATCTAAAGAAGGAAGAGATGAATGAAGAATAGAGTGTTATTTTTATTTTTAAGTAATGTTCTTTTCTTATTAAAAAATTTGTGTATTTGGAATTTAAATTCTATTATGTTTAAATTATTTTATGTTATGAGCATGTTTTTGTTATGTTGTTATTTAAATTAATTGTTGATTAAGTTAATTTTAATTTCTCCTTTATTTTAGAAGTGTAAAGTGATGCTAAAGTGTAGTACAAGTTCAAGCTACATCTATTTAATGTTAAAGAGTGTCAATATTCAAGCCATCAAGTAGGCATAGTTGTAATGCCTATGAACACAGCTGTACGATGTCAGGAGAGGCCGTAGACACAGCTGTGCCAAATGCGTGCACAACCCGTGCACGAACAAGACTGCAGTCTGAAAACTAGGCACGACTGTGTCGATTTTTTAGCACAATTGTGCAACCTAGTTCTAAAAAAAATTTCAACAATGCAGATATTGAAGAAATTAAGTGTGGCGGAGAAATTATATGTAAAAAAAAATCTTTTTAAAATTATTGAATTTTAATTTTTTTAGGACTTTAATTCTTCTTATCTTCTTATGTATATTATTTGTTATAAATGTAAAATTCAAATTTTATTTTTTTTTCAGATTTTTATTTATTTATTTACTTATTTTTTATTTTATTTTTTGTTGTTGTTTTGTTAATCTTTAAATTTTAGTTAGAAGGTTTAATTTTTTTTAATCTTATCAGGATTAGGTTTCCTAATTTTTTTTCTTCTCTTTTATTTAAAGAGTTAAACTTTTTCAATTTACTTATATCTTTTTGCATTCATTTAATTATGCTTTATTTCTTTTGTTCCTTTGCAAATTAACCTATCTCTCTAGTATGGCCAGAACAAAGAACTAGCAACCCACTGTTAGGGGAAAGAAGCTTATTGGAAGAAAAGGTGAGCCACTTGATCTAAGGGATGAGTATGACACTTTCTTTTCCATTTATTCTGAGGAAGAAGGTAGGAGGTTTTGCTCTTTAACTAAAAGACAATTCAACAAACCTAAATTTTTTTTATGATAATGTGTTAGAAACCATATAAATGAAGAATTCTATCAATGCGTTGTGTGAAAGAATGGGTTGGATGAAATTAAAGTCAGTTCAATATGATATATTCTTTGAGCTAAAAATTGAGTTTTATACTACATTAACTGATTTCTAAAATTTTTAGCTTTCCTAATGGAGGTATTTGTCAACCTTCATCCAATTTTAATATGAGTAAATTTTGGTCTGAAATCACTAGTGGAGATAAAATTTATGATGGACAAATTCTAACTAGTAGATTAATTCAAAGTCACTCATGTTTGCTAATGCACAAATTCATGCCACACATAATTTTTGGGAAAAAGGATAGCATGAAAGTATCTCCTGATGAATTGTTTTTATTATGGTGCATGCATTCTAACATAAAGGTGTGTAGTGCCTATTTTGTTTTTCATTCTATGTGGCGAGTTGTGTAGGCCAGGAAAGCATTGATATCAATGGGACAGATTGTCACGGGTTTAGTCATGTATTTCGCTCCATTCGAAATTACTAGGCATAAAGCTAAAATCATTACTGAATTAGGAGAGTTAGAGGATGTTGATCTTAAGAGATGCTATATGATTCGGCAAAATGCATTGAAGCTTAGTAAAATCCCTCTACTAAGAGCTATTGAAGAATACAATAAAGTTAGCAAGGATAAAAAATATAAAGTAGATTGTTCAGGAAAAAGAAAGAGAGTAGATGAACGGGTTGAGAAAATCATAAGGGAAGGAAAAAAGATGATCAACCTTTTTTATCATAGAATTGGGAACTTAATTATGGACTTGTCAGATTAAATGGAGCGTTTTGAAAGGAGGAGTGAAGCAAGAGTGGAGAAGATGCTAACCTAAATCGAAGAGCTTAAAAATAAAATCTTTCAAGATAAAAGATCAAGGGGACCAAGTGAATCTCTAGCAGAGTTCATCATCACCTTGCGTCCAAATGCATCCAAATAAGGGAAGTACACTTTCCTTTACTTTTTGGTTTTTATTTTTATAGTTTTTATGTTTATTTTTCTTTCAATAAATTGGAGTCATGCATGTTATTAGATTCATTTGATTTGATTTTTTGAACCTATTCCTACAAAGAGTTTATTTCATCAGAGATGGTTTTCTTGAGAAAGTGTAATAATCTTCCTTTAATGTTTTGTTTTGACTCTTAAATTAGAAAAATGACTTGTGGTTAGGGATTTTTTATTTTTAATGAATTTAATGCTTACTATTCCATTGAATGATTGAACTTGAATGCTTGATGTTTAAGAAATATGCTTGTAATTAGGAATTAAGTTTCTTTCCTTAGGATAATCTAATTCATATGTATTTAGGCACCTATGAGCTACTTCATC
This sequence comes from Mallotus nudiflorus, assembly GCA_947683625.1. Lineage (NCBI taxonomy): Eukaryota > Viridiplantae > Streptophyta > Magnoliopsida > Malpighiales > Euphorbiaceae > Mallotus > Mallotus nudiflorus. The sequence continues at coordinate 3,425,232 of CANTUR010000058.1, read as the reverse complement.
TCTAAAAAAATGAAATAGAGCGTAAAATGCACTTGTTCGGAGATGAAATTTTAAATCTAAATTCTTATATGCTCCTTTTTCTCCAATGCTCTATTATAGAGTATGAGTATCCAAAGGACCCTTTTTGGGGGTATCCACACTAAGTAGTGCAAGAAAGGTAGGGGATACTAAGATTGGGAAAACCTTGATTAAATAAATAAGTTGAGTGTTATATGGTTACCTTTATATGTGAATTTTTGGACTACTTAAGTAGAGATAATTCCTATTTACTTTCAATTTTCTTGGGTGTTAAATTTATTCATTTACATGAATTCAATGGAATAGTTTGCTATTCACATGGTCAATGTTATATCTTTGACCTTGAATTATTGTTTTAATTTATAGTCTTTAAGCTTTATATTAAAGGAAGATTAGAATGGTTAGTTAAGTTAAAACCAACTGATGATTTTGATTCTTTATATGAATGGGGTGTTCTTTTATTTACTTAAGGACAAGCAAAGACTCAAGTGTAGGGGAATTTGATGAGTGAGAAAAATTTTATATTTTAAGCACTTTTTTCTATATGAATAGAATCTAATTAGTTACATTTTTAATTAATTAAGTTAATTTTTAGATATTTTATTTATTTTTGTTAATTTTCTTTAGTTGTTAAGATTTTTGTTAATTTTGTTTGTTTTTAAATTTATTTAGTTAATCTTTATTTAATTTTTGAAATAAGGATGCATAAAGGAAGTTGGAAGATTTGAACTAGTTAAAGATAGGATTTGGAGGTTACAATAAGTCAAAATCTTGAAGAAAAGTGGAGTTTTGAAAGCAGCCTATTCTAACATAGTTGTTCGCCTAAGTGTGCACAGATGTGCTTGAGTGTTAGAAAGCTGACACACCCTACAACACAGCCGTGTGCCTGGGTGCACATAGCTATTGCAATAACTTTTTAAATTCAAATTTTGAGATGATGATTTGAGGGGATTTTATAGGATTTGAATTGTAATAAACCTCAAAGTTATTGGAGGCTGGAGGCTATACATAGGAGGCCTTCATAAGAGTAAAGGGGGCTACACTTAGTTTTCTTTACATTTTTACTTTAAAGAATTAAAGTTAATTTTCATTCAAGTTCTTGTTCATGTTAAGTAGAGAATTAGTTTTGAAGGAACTAGACCTTCTATTGTAGCTATTTGAAGTAGAAAAGGGGGTTTTCTTATTTAAACTCTTTCCTTATTATTTTCTTTTTCCTTAATAATGATTGGTTATTTCTTCTCACTTCATCTTCTTCTCTTTCTCTTAACATGCGTAGCTAAGCATATTTTTAGGGTTCTTATTTCATTTCAACCAGGTAATTCTTTTTTTGAATTAAAATAAGTCTTTAATCTTAATTCTTTGATTGTTGTTGAACTTAATGTCATCTTAGGTTTGATCACCCTTAGATTGAATTTATACTTTAGAACTTAATTGAGAGATAGGTCCTTCTAGATTAAAATAATAACCTATTAGTCACTTACTTAGTTGAGAGACATTTAAGTGACTAATATTGATTAAAAAGCTAGACTTAAAATTTGGTTTAAGAAACATTTAGTTAGTGAGAGCTAGTAAAGTACGTGTTAATTCTACTTAAATAATTATAGGTTTATCTAAGAGGAAAATCTATGATTTTAAATATGCTTTCAAATTGAATTAAGATTAGTTAAAGACTTAGATGTTTAATTAATTTTTAGAAAAGGTTGAAATGATAATAAGAACCTTAGCCTTTCATTTGATTGTTAAGTTTTAATTAAATTTTTTTGTTTATTTTTTTAAACAAAAATTCGGTGTTTAAACAAAAAAACACTTTTAGTATTTCAATACTCAATTTGCAATCTCTGTGGGATTGATACTTTATTTTACTACTTGAACTGACTTCGTACGCTTACAGATTTCACACGTCAATGAATAGAGTATTCAAGCCTTATTTGGATACCTTTGTTATTGTGTTCATTGATGATATTTTGGTGTATTCATGGTCAAAGGAAGAGTATGCTGAGCATTTAAGGATTGTATTATGAACATTAAGAGATAAACAATTGTATGCCAAGTTTAGTAAGTGTGAATTTTGGTTAAAGAAAGTGGTGTTTCTAAGGCATGTCATCTCAGCTAAAGGAGTGTATATTGATCTTAAGAAGATTGAAGCAATTCTTAATTGGAAACCACCTACCAATATGCATAAGGTGCATAGTTTTCTAGGGTTGGCAGGTTACTATAGAAGATTTGTACAAAACTTCTCCATCATTGCTTCACCTTTGACAAAACTGCTAAAAAAGAATGTGAAGTTTATCTGGAATGAAGCATGCCAAAACAGTTTTGAAAAATTAAAGGCATGTTTAACTTCAGCACCAGTGTTTACACTACCAGTGATGGGGGTAGAATATATTGTGTATAATGATGCATCTAAAAATGGTTCAGGTTGTGTATTGATGTAGCAAAGTAAGGTGTAGCCTATGCTTCTCAACAGTTGAGGCCACATGAGTTGAATTATCCTACACATGACTTAAAGCTAGCAGTAGTTGTTGTTGCTTTAAAGATTTGGAGACATTACTTATATGGTGAGAAGTGTCAGATTTTCACAAATCACAAGAGTTTGAAGTACAGACTAATTCAGAAAGAGTTAAACTTAAGGCAAAGAAGATAGATTAAGCTTCTAAATGATTATGATTTCACCATTGAATATAACCCAAGGAAAGCTAATATGGTAGTAGATGCACTTAATAAGAAGTCCTCATGTAACTTATCTTACATTCATTCTATGAGAATTCCATTGTTACTTGAATTGAGGGCCTTGAATATGGAGATAGCTCAGGGTGAGAAAGGAGAATTTCTTGCTACTTTAAGGATATAACCAATGTTGATTAATAGAGTTAGGGAGGCACAGGGTCAGGATGAACAAATGGTAAAGATCAAAGAGCAAGTCCAGCAAGGCAATTGGGCAGACTTTATGATTTTAAAGGATGGTACTTTATTAAATGGGGGCATATTATATGTACCTAATCTTAAGGTTTTAAAAAGAGAGATAATGGAGGAAGCACATAATTCAATATATGTTATGCATCTTGGAAGTACTAAAATGCATTGTACTTTGAAAGATAACTATTGGTGGTCAGGGATGAAGAAAGACATTGTAGAGTTTATGGCTAGATGTTTGGTTTGCCAATAGGTTAAAGTAGAACATCAACATCTAGCAGGAACATTGCAACCTCTTCCTATTCTTGAATGGAAGCGGGAGCATATTACGATGGATTTTGCAATTGGATTGCCTAGAACTTAATAGGGACATGATGCAGTTTGGGTGATTATCGATCGACTCACTAAATCAGCTCACTTCTTATATATGAAAGTGAGTTACTCACTAGATAAACTTGTTGAAATCTATATCTGAGAAGTGGTCAGATTGCATGGTGTTCCATTTTCTATTGTATGAGATAGGGATCCAACATTTACATCTAGATTTTAGCCAAGTTTGCAGCATGCTTTGGGCATTAAATTGAGATTTAATAAAGCTTTTCATCCCTAAATAGATGGTCAATCAGAGAGGACAGTCCAGATATTAGAAGATATTCTTTGAACTTGTGTGATGGAATTACAAGGTAGTTGAGACAAACATCTACCTTTGATGGAATTTTCCTAAAATAACACCTTTCTTTCTAGCTTTGGAATGGCTTGTATGGTAGGAAGTGTAGAACTCTATTCTATTGGGCTGAAGTTAGGGAAAGACAATTAGTTGGTCCATAAATTGTGCAAATGACAACAGAAAAGATTCAATTAATTTGGGATTGACTAAAAAAAAGCCCAAGATAGAAAAAATAGTTATATAGACTTAAAAAGGGAACCGATTGAATACGTTATGGGTGACAAGGTCTTCCTAAAGATTTCACCTTGGAAAGGAGTCTTGTAGTTTGGAAAAAGGGGGAAACTAAGCCCTAGGTATATTGGTCCATATGAGGTGATTGAGAGGATTGGTTTAGTAGCCTATAGGTTGGCCTTACCTCCAGAATTGTCTCAAATTCATAATGTTTTCCATATGTCAATGTTGAGGAGGTATAGGAATGGTCTTAGTCATCTTTTACAAGCCCAACCCATAGAATTGAAAGAAAATTTATTTTATGAAGAAGAGCTAGTTGCAAGAGTTACTAGGGAAATCAAGGTGTTGAGAAATAAAAGCATACATTTGGTGAAAGTGTTGTGGAAACACCATGGGAGAGAGGAAGCCTAATTATAGGTACATTTACATTCATTTTTGCATTAAATTTACATATATGTTGATAGAATTTAAGTATAAGCCAGTAAATGTATAGTTAGAGTAGTGTATCAGGTTAAGTTATGACTTTTACTCAATTAAAGAGTGTGAATTTTTGAATTTTGATCACACTTAAAATAAATAAAATATTGAGAATAAAAGAGATATGGAGTTGAAATGAAGTAAATGATAAGAATTTAAATATTAGTAAGAGATGAGGACTCAGTTGAAAGCTTGAGGATGAATAGGAAGTAAAGTCATTTCATTAAGGATATAAATGGATATTTTGCAAGTTGACATATCCATTTTAGGGCTATCATCTTCCCGTGGTCACTTGGTGCAGCCATTTTTTTTAACTAAGGAAAGAAAAGAAAAGAAGAAAAAGAAAGTGGGAAACTAGAGGGGCTGCTTGAATTCATCAAGTTTAGGCTTGATTTACAAATGAAATTTGGTGATGAAAAACACTTTTTAAGCTGGAAATTTCATCCTAAAAGCCTGCTCTAATTTATTTGGTAAGTAATTTAGGTGTTTTGGCTGATTTCAATTAGGGTTTATATAAAACAATTATCGGGCTGATTTTGCTGATTTTTTAGTCTCAGTATTTTAATCATAACTTGAGATAGAGAGCTCCAAATTAAGTTTTATTTGATGATATGGAAATTATGAAGAGTTTTCTAAAACTTTTTCTCTTTGAGGCTAATCTGAATCAATCTTTATTTTAGTGTAATCAGAGGAAATATTTTAATGCTCAATCTATTAGATTCTTGGAGCTGATTATAATATGACCCTTATATATTTCTTTGTGGTTATCCAATTGAAGTGAAAGTTTTATGGAATATTCTAGACATATATATCTAAGACATATTAAAATTTCAGCCCAAAATTCCTTTTCTATAGGTTCCAAAAAAATTCAAAATTCAGCTCTGAAAGCAGTGATTTTGATTATATGAATCAGGTTTACAGAGTTTATGAGTTTAAAATAGTGTAGATACTTTTCATATATCTCAAGCCAAAAAACTTAAAATTAAGCTTGGTTTGATTTTAAGAAAACTTAAAAGAGTTTTCTAAAATGTTGTAGTTTTGATCCAGAGCTGATTATGACAGAATAATGGTCTAACAGACCTGTACTTTTTATTACTCAATCTGTCTAAGTAATTGAGTTACTTGTAATACGACCTTTATAATTCTATTTGTGGTTATTAAATAGAAGTGAAAATTTTTTTTAAGGTACTAGACACAAATACCTAAGTCTCGTCAAAATTTGATGTTAAAATTATTCTTCTTCAAGTAAGAGCAATTTTTCTAATATAGGTCTAAAAATAGCCTTTGTAGAGTTCATAAGGCTAGTTTGTAGAGTTAAGTTAATTTGCATATTTTACATATAGTTTGGGGGCTGCATGTTTAGTTCAGCATATGATATTGTTATATTGATGATTTATAAATGAAATTGCTAATGTTAGGTGTTGGAAAAGGCAAAGGAAGTGCAAGTGCAAATTAAGCAAATTCAGCGAACTGGATTTGTGTATATATAGGTTGTTTGGTGAGTAGATGTTCAAGTCTTTAAAATCTATTTATATCAGAAGAGAAATGATATTTTTTATGTTTTTTTTTATAGACCTGAAATGATTTATTTAAATGGTTTCAACTCAGCCATATACTACTTAAATCACGTGTTTAAGTTTTAAACTTTAAAGGTTTCAACTATATGAATTAAATGTGTTTTTTCTATATGCCTTGTTTGGAGATCTGAATTGAGATCCATTTTGTTACTTGGTGATTAAAATGAGCTCATGCTCAACCTGATTTCACTTCTTTGAACTATGATAAAGATTGTTTGATTTTGAATGTTTATTGAACCATAAAGACGATAGTGTTGTTTTGATTGATTATTTGGAGGAAATGACATTTGTTTTGCATATTACTTCCCTATATGAGATGAATGAATGTACTGAGGTAATATATGCACATTTGAGATTATGTTAGTTATTACTGCACAATAAACAACATGGCACTTGATTGCAGGACGGTGAAGGAAGAAGGGTCATTCCATGCTAATGTAGTTGAAGGGTTAGCCTTCAAGTGTGTCTAGAAAGTGTATTTGTGATGGTCTGTATGTTATGGTCGGGTTGTGATGCTTATTACTGGAATGGTTAATACAAATGAATAGTATGTTTGAAAGCAATATTGAATTGGATATTTTGAGTAAATGATAATTTGATTATTAATGTTTTAGAATTTTTAATTTGAGATGTTCATGATATTTAATTTAGCTAAACTATTTTTTGCTTGGAACTTCTATTCATTGAGTATTTCTGTACGCATTTTACTCTGTTTTATAAATGTTTTCAGATAGCTGAGCTTGATAATTGGTGAACCGAGTTAAGTGAGTGTGGATAGAAGTCCAAAATAAGGTTGGCTAACAATCCTCGTTAGTGTAGTCTTTCCTTTTATTTATTTATTTTTATTTTATTTGTTATATAAGCATTATAGAACATTGGTGGTTAAGCCTTATTTCAAAATGTAATATTTATATTATCCAAATATGTTGTACATATTTTATTATCCATAAATACGTTTTTTATTATTCATGAATAGTACTTCACTATTAAAAAAATACATAATACTTTAAAAGTTCTTATTCTTTAAATATAATATATGTACAACACTAAACTTTTATAAGAAATAAATTTTAAATCCTCTTGCAAATTATAAGAATATTATAATTAAAAATTATTTAAACTGTGCAAATTATTTGGTGATTGGTTTTAAATGTTCATCTCGGACTATCTGAGACGAGGTGTGATGTAAGAAGAAGAGCTAAAATTTTTGAGGGGTCGTGTAATATATTAATGACCTTAAGGGCATCACTCTCCACTTGCACTGAAGTCACACCAGCCAAGTTAGCCATAGATAATTCAAAATGGATAACAGCAATCTCAGCGTCCAACACCTTCCAACTACCTCACAAGTGATGCCTAGCAGATAACAGCGCAGACCCTTCAACGTTCCTGATAACACACCCAACTCCTATAGCTCCAGTCATAATTCAGACACTCGCATCCACATTGAACTTACAAAAGGGAGTAACATGAGGGTTCCACTTATGAGGGTGACGCCTCTGTAGGCCAAGGGAGTACAACCTCGACATCTGAAAAGATTACAGAAAGAAAATAGCTTTATACACTACATCATTAGGTGAAGAACCGACATTTATGAAGCTTTGCATTTATGGAATTCCAAAGATTCCATATAAATGGACTCTAACTCCCTCTGATTGCATTTATCCAAAGCGAACCAAAACCAATCCTTAAAAGATCGAGTTTGCAACGAATTCACCAACATAGGTGAACTTGAGCTTGCCTAAACTTAACATGCGTAAAGGCATGACACAAACACATGATAAATTGATTCATCCTCTCCATAAAATAAGCAAGTCCTATTCGCCTGAATACCCCTCAACAACAGTGATTTTTTAACCTGGAGAAACTTATTCAGAGTGCACCACATAGAGACCTTCACCTTCAAAGGGATGTGAAGGTTCCAAATCTTCTGCTAGGGAAACCCAGGTGAAGACCTCGATAAGGTCGTACCATAATCCAAATTAAAAGCTGCCTGGTATGCACTATTAACTGAAAAAACCCCTCTTTTTTTCTAGTATCCAAAATAAAGAATCACTTGGCAAGAGGTTGTCAATATGAATACTAAACATGCAATCAGTTTTATAGGGAGAAAATAAGTGCTTAACTAGTGCTATATTCCAGGATTTAAAAGCAGAATTAAAGAACAAAAACTTTTACTTCAAGTGATAAACTTATAGAGGCATCGACGAGAGAATTTTCCAAGAAGGAAGGCCTGGAACCTAAGCATCACCCCAAATACATACCTTTAAGAAGACAAGTAAGCAACAAATAAGGATTTGTCAAGACACACTATAGTTGATTTGCTAATAAGGATTCATTAAAGGATTTTATACACCGAAACCCTACACCACCATCTTTTTTCAATCTGCATAAATTATGCTAACTAGTCCAATGCAATGATCAGTTTGTATTCATTTGTCCCCACTAAAAATGAGTTATCATCATTTGTAATTCTAAGCAAAACTGATCTGAAAGTTTGAGACAACTCATAACATAGGTAGGTATACTTTGGACGATTGATTTTATCAAAGTTTCTTTTCTAGCAAAAGATAGAAAATTTCTACTTCCAACCTTTTAATCATTCCCAAAGCCGCTCTTTTATTATTGAGAACACCACTCTCTTCTTATCAATTATGAAAACACTTCAGCACACATAATAAAAAGATAGGGGGAAAGAGGATCCCTTTAGCGAAGACCCCATGAAGGCAAAAGAAAACCCTTTAGGTTGCCATTAATAAGAAAAGAATAAGAAATTATTGTTAGACATTGGCCAATGAGCATGATAAAATGATCCAAAAAATCCATCTTCTTCATAACACCCAAAATAAAGTCCTAGTTAACTCGATCATAGGCCTTACTCATGTTGAGTTTTAAGGCCATACTACCAATAACGCCTTTCCTCTTATTTTTTAAAAAATGAAAAAGTTCAAAAGTTATTAAAGGATTATCAAATATCTGCCTTTCCATCACAAAGGCACTCTGAAATTCTAAAATATAAAGATGGTAACACCTTTTTAAGTCAATTAGCTGGAATCTTACTAACCAATTTGTACCTAACATTGCATAGTAATATAGGCCTGAAATCTTTCAACCTTGTCCTAAGATGACCAAAAATAGAAACATTCCATTCCTGAAGTGCCCAAGCACAGACTTCAATTTTGGATGGAACTGGGACAGCCTCTAAGCTTGAGAGATAAGGGGGCCATGATTCTCTCATAATGTTCTCACAATCATGATAGAGCTACATAGCTTTAAACCTTAACACTCAAAAAATCTATCTTGTCTGTCCTGAATATTGCTACTTCCTATCATTCCGTTAGTCCAAGTAAACCGATGCCCAAAAACTTAAGTTCAAATATACTCTTAAATTAACCGATTTGACTTGAATAACTTAAAGATTAAACTCAACTCGCCAAACTATTCAAATAGGAAGGCATATTGAATGTGAATTAATTTCAAATCAATTTATAGTATTTTTGGATCAATTTCGAGTAGTTGGTTGGCTATCTTAACCAGCTTACATTCTTATGTAGCTTAAATAAACATGTTATAAACTTATAATTACTGCTCTCTAATAATCTATAAAATAAAAACTTATTGAAACGGTCAATAATTCTAATGATATTATTTTGAAGTTTAGAATGAAAAAAATTAGGGTAAATTATGATTACCCCAAGATTTGAACTCATCAAGTCAACTTTATATTTTCAAAGACAACTAATCATCTCTCATTAAGTATGGTTTTATTAATTATTTTTTTTCTTTCCACTAATTAAATATTTCCCTAGGTTTAATATTTTTCTTGTAAATTTAAGAGGTATTAAATTAGAGGAAATGAGAAACAATTAATAAAATTAAATATGAGAAAGTATTTAATTACTTTTTTGAAAATATAGAGATAAACTAATAAATTAGAATAAATCTAATTATAAAAAAAATAATTAAGCATGTTAAAAAAAAAAGAACTTATCAATTATCTCACAAATTAAAGTAAGAGTTTTTTTTTTTTCTTTTTTAACAACTAGATCAAGTGGTTAAATTTTAACACCATAAAGGGAGAGAGAATGGGGGAACCAAAGTTTTCTTAACATGATCGTTTTCATGGGAGACAAGTTAAAATAGGCAAAAGGTACAAAAAACCCTTGAACTTTTACGACAAGAGCGTTTATTACCATAAACTAAAAAAAAGTACATCAAAACCCATAAACTTTTAAAAACGGTTCAAAGAAATCCCTTTTTAAATTTAAAATATTTATTAATTAGCATTTTAGTTTTAAAATTTATTTTAGAGTATAAAATTATTTTTAAAATTAATTTATTCTTAAAAATTATACATATTGAAGCATATGTCACTTATTTTCTCAAAAATAAATTTACATTAAAATTGACAAAATTTATTGAAAAGTGTAAGAAATATCATTAAAAATTATTAAACTATATATGTTTCCTCTTAACAAAAATTAATATTTAAGAATATTTTTATTCATGAAGGCATACTATTTCACAATAATTTTTATTCTTAAAAATAAAAAATATTCTTAAATTATAATTATTTTTTAAGAATAAACATATATGATTTAATAATTTTTAATAATATTTCTTACACTTTTCAATAAATTTTGTTAATTTTAATGTAAATTTATTTTTAAGAAAATAAGTGACATAGGCTTCAAAATAAATAATTTTGAAGAATAAATTTTACATTCTAAAATAAAATTTTAAAATAAAATGTTAATTAATAAATATTTTGAATTTAAAAGGAGATCTATTTGAACCATTTTTAAAAGTTTATGGGCTTTGATGTACTTTTTTTTTAGTTTATGGTGCTAAATACTCTTATAATAAAAGTTCAAGGGTTCATTCCGTCAACATTTTGCCTCTTCTAATCAAATTTTCGGCAACTCTTTTATATTAAAAAAATATTTAACCCCCCCCCCCCCCCTATTTTATAAAAATGAATACTTTAAACCCTATATTTTAATAAAATTAAACATTTTCATTTTTTGTTTTTTAAATTTATTTTAATTTTTAATTTTAATTATACTTTGTTTTTCTTTTATTTTCTCTTGAAATTTAAATTGATTCCAGAACAAATATTTTATATTTGTAAATTAACATTAATAATATACTATTTACAAATTAACATTATATAATAAACTCAGTAGTTATGATTTTTAAAATTTTAAAGAGGCTGCAATTAACAATATATTTACAAATTAACTGTAATAATGTACTAGTATAAACTTAGTAGTTAGCCATTTACTAGTCCAACAACTTGAAAATATTAATAAACAATGAAAGTAGTTTATATTTGAGTAATGTGGGATACTTTTGAAATAATCATAACAATATTTACTATTTAATGTGTATTATTTAAATTTCTAATTTTAATAAATAAAATATTAATTATTTAATATTGATTAAAGAGTACATTAAAATTATGTTTTTATTATAATAATAATATATTGAGGTGTTTAAAGTTTTTTTTTTTTAAATATAGGATTTAAAGTGTTTATTTTTATAAATTAGAGGGATTAAATATTTTTTAATATAAAAGAGTTATCAAAAAGTTAGTCAAAAAGGATAAAATGTTGATGAAATAAAAATTGAAAGGGTAAGTATTCAATTTTCAAACAAAAATAAAGAAAATGTGAATTATGGTATATTTTAGGAATAAAAGTAATTTGCTGACATGATAATTTAATTTGTACTTGTAGCCTTTAGCCCACAACCCTTAAACCAAACCCAACTAAATTAGAGGTTAATGAAGTTCTGTCAATCTATCAATCTACCAACCTACTTGCAAAAAGAGCAAATTAGACGATGCACAAAAAGAGAAGGGGTGTAGAGAGATGAGGAAGATGATCGTGTGCATATATATAGTGGAAAAGTTGCATTGACTTCGAATTTTTATATCTTGGTGTAGTATATGTTTAGCTTAGTTCTGATTTTGGACGGTAGCCTCCTTTTATTATAATTAAAAAAAAAAAAAAAAAAAAAGCAATGTGTTGCTTATATTGGTGATTCGGTGGTGATGACGAAGAATAAATAAATGGATAAAGATATGCCTCGTTAGCAGCTACATAACAGTGTGTAGTTATTGACAACAGTTTACTTGTTATCTTTATATGTTATATTAATAATTCTAAAATTAATAAATTATGTATGAGTTATTCAATTACAACACGATGAGATTATTTATTCCTTTTAAATTTTAAATTTTATCAATTTTAGAATCCATAATTATATACCAGCAGCATGCAGTACTTTGCGCCCCCTTGCAAAGAAATCTCGGTATCGAGGCCTTGTACAGTGGCAAGGAAAAAAAAACTAAGTATTTTTTTTTTTGTTTCAGTAGAAAGGACAAAAGCCAAGGACCATTTCATGCTGCAAACTCTGTTGATGCTTTGATAGCATTGATAGATGCACATTCAGCGGGGGTGATATTATAACAATATATTCTAAGGAAAATGGTGGAAAATAAAGATGTTGTCCATATAGACAATGCATTTAGGAACTAATGCAATGTTTAAAAAATGCAGTACTGCTGGTGCGCTAAGATTGTCAGATAGTATAAAAAGTTCCGGTATATATATATATATATATCTTCTTGAATATGTAGTTAACTTGCTAACAGAACACGTAGAGAAATTCTTCCAAATTATCATAAAATTGAATTTAACTGAAATTTCATGAAGTTAAAAATTTGAATTTAAATATTTCTTCCAACGGCTAATAATAAGATGTTAATTTGGTATTTCAACAGCATTTTATTTGGTTTATTAATAGCATTCAAGTGCGGTGTTGTAGTGATAAAAAGGATTAATTTTTTGCTAAGGTTATGAGTTTGAATTCCACCACTATAATACTTGGTGGGCTAAATAGATCCTTTGAATCCACATATATATATAATGATAAAAATTGTTGATTTTTTTTTATATAATAACTTTCAGTATTTAATGATTATAAAAATATTAATGGCCAAATGCATAGTTTCGCCCCTAAACTTTACTCAATTAACCTCTAATACTCCTCAACTTTTATTATGTTTTATTCAACCTTTAAACTTTTATTTTGAATATATCTAACCTCCTATAATACATAAAATTGAAGTATTTTATAAATCAATGTTATTATGGACATATGGGAAACTTATATAAACTAAAATAATGTTTAATGGAGGAGAAAATATCATTAAAAATAAAATTTTTCTAACTTTTTTAATATTAATTTTTAATTATATATATATTGTTTTGAAGTTAACTTCAACATTTTATACGTTTAAAATAATTTGGAATTAAATTTTTATCTGTTTTAATATTGTATAAGTTAAATAAAATAAAATAAAAAGTACAAATTGAAAGGTGAAAAATCTTCAAAATAAAAGTTTTAAAATTAAATAGAAAATAATAAAAGTTGAGAAGTATCAAAGGATATTTGTGTAAAGTTTAGGGGTGAAACTATGCATTCAACCAATATTAATTGATCCTAATCTAGCTAGTTGGATAAGGGGTCTATTTTTTCGTAAATAAAATTTAAATTCAAAATTTTATTTAAGCTTAAATATCTAAAATTTTTATCAATTAAACCAACATACATTAATTTAGGGTAATTTTCACTCACAGTATCCAAAATTTGACCAAAGTTTCACCATGGTTCCTAACATTCAAATTGTAACAGAAAACCATCTAACATTTGGTTCAATTTCCAATAAAGTATCTAGAATGCTTTTTTGACCTATGATGCTGATGTGGCGATAAGGTGTTGCCTGATGTGGCTGTAAAGCGACACGTAAGTCCAACCATATATGACATGTTAGTGCATAGTGCCACATCATCATCCGCCACGTTATAAAATGCCACGTCATACCTAAATTTATTTTTTCCCACTTTATTCCATCTCTCTCTCTCTCTCTTATGAGCCTCACTGTCACTCAAGTTTGAACCTCAGCTCACTAGAGTCATTCTCTCCCTCATCTTGTTTCGTTTCATAGAAAATGAAGTCAAAAAAATTTCTTTTAATTGTCATTAGGGTTTACAATAAAGAATGAAAAACCCCTGATCTTCTTATACTCAAAATCCTAAATTTATTTGAGCAAGCATATTTCTTTAAACCCTAATTATTCAAAAAAAAAAATTGAAGACCATAAGCAATTACTTGAAGGAAGAAATTTGGGAGAAAAACTACATGGAGATGGACTTCAAAATACCTAATTGTTTTTACCAAGTTGAAGCAACCTTGAGAACCTTATGGACGAACTCTAATCCAGGAAGAAGGTTTGTTGGATGCTGAAATTTTCAAGTAAGAAAATGTGAACGAGTTATATTGCTAAAGGTAATAATATATTTGCTTATGGTCTAATAATGCCTTTGAATGTCACATAATTAACAATGCAACTTCTTTTAATGGATTGATCCTCCTATGCATGCAATATCAAGAATTGTTATAGTTGAGCTATTAAGAAAGATTGACTGGTTAGAGAAGAGGAAAAAAGAGGCAGAAAGAAAGAAGGTCAATATGTCAAGAATCAAGTGTATGTGTTTCCTTCTTGTTGTCTAGTGTTGTTGTAGGATGATATGGATGTTGTTGTACTAGGTGGTGGTGTTGGTGCAGGATGTTAAGAAGATGAAGTTGTTATGTATTTTGTTGCAAGAGTGCAAATGTATTATGTCCATGAATGTAAAATAAATGTTCTTTCAATGTAAGAAAACATTTGTCTCTAAAAGCCTTTTTGTGAACCAAAGTAAATGATGGAAGACATCAAAAGAATTAAAACATCAATGCAAAGACAAATAAGAAGAAATAAGTAAGACAAATAGCAAGAAAAAATAAACATATAACATAAACAGTGTTGCACATTTGCTAAGTTGTTTCCATTAAACTATATATTTAAGCTTAAGTAGAAGTTGTACATATATATAGTTTTCTCAGTTTTCACAAAAAAAAAATAATCCTTGTAGTAGTTAACTATCACATATTATACTGCTAATATTTCAACTTTGAAACCAATATACATAGCTTGGTTTCAACTTTAAAACATAAAATGATGTTGTTTCATGAACCATCAGAGTAAATGTAATGTCCACCTAATGCATTTATATTTATTTGCATAACACGCATATCATATAGACATGAAAAATTGCATATAGTATGTGTGGTATTAATTCCAATATTAAATAGAAAAAGATTATAAATGTTTACAATTAAATCCATAATAAGAATTAGAAAGTTAAGGGTTTTAATTGGTTAATAGCAAAAATAAAGGGGCTTAAATTGGTTTTATTGTTGTTGTTGTTATAAAAAACAAGAGCATAATTTTTAAAGAAAATTGAAGGTTTAGAAATTTATTTTAGACCACAATCTTCATCTTCAAGGTCTTAAATGTTTATTTGGTAAGTAATTTTAATATTTTTGGTTGAATTAATTTAGGGTTTATAAGGTGAAAAATTCAGATTCTAAGAATCTAGTTTTTTAGTCGTATTGTTTTGATCATATCTTGAGCTATAAAACTTAAAATTGAGTATTATTTGATGGTATGGAAACTTTGAAGAGTTATCTAAAGTTATTCCTCTTTGATCATTTTGATTCAAACTCCATATTAGTGCAATAAAAGGAAACATTTTATTACTCAGTTTCCATCGTTGGTCTGAGTAAGGTGGATTGTTTTATAGAGTTCTTTCTCTATACACCTTCAATTAAAGCAAAATAAATTTTAAATTACTCTAGACATACAGGGTTAATAATTTGAAAAGTTTCATTTTGAGATATATTGTATAAATTATTGGTGAATTTTTAAATTCACCTTATTAAATCTATTATTGTTGGTAGCTTCATAAGTTTAGGTAGTTTAGTAATATTATCATGATAAATGAGGTTCTATTATTTTTTTTTGGATGTTTAAAAGCAAGTGATTTATGATCTATTTTAGCTAAACCAAATGGAAATGAGGCTGTTGTACAAGTAAATACAAGCAAAAGGAAGGAAACAATAAAGGTAAGTGAATAACTTAATGTTCTATATGAAAATAATGCCTAAAATAAATAATTATAAATTATTTCATAAGTTGGTTGTTTAAGATGAAAATATGTGTTATAATTGATATGTGATATTTTTTATTATCATATTGATGGTTAATTGTTTTCAAGATGAGATTGTACATATGAAAGAGGTTGTACTTATGAATGATGGTTTCTAAATTCAGGTGTCCTATTTATGTAAAAGCAGAATATTTGTTGAAGCCACATCTAGAGTTTTATAACTCCAAATGAGGTTTGTTTGACTTTATAAAAACTTGGAGATATTACTTACAAAATTGATAGAAATAGGGAAAACTTAATTTTATCGTCTTAATGGTCAATTTAAGCAATATTTTTTATAGCTTAATCTTTTTATAATAGAATGACCATGGTGGATTGTTTTTAATGTTTCTCCTTATATACATATCCAATTGATGTGAAATTAGTTGCAAATTAATTTAGACTTATAACGCTATTGATCTATAAAATATGACTTTTATATTTATAATGTGGAATTTTTTATATATTTTTGAATTTACACTATCGAATCTTTTATATTGAAATATGGTATATTTATATTATATCTTAGGTATATTATTGTTCTTATATGTTATGGAATGTTAATTGTTTAATGGAGTGACAAGTGATGTATATTTAAATATAAGAAATATGATTGAATGAGTATGAAGAGCAATGTTACTTATGAACGAGGCAACATTGTGTGCGTTAAGGAATCTCCTTGAAATGCCATAATAAGGCTAAAAAATATTTGGTACCAAATTATGATGGGTTGTGTGCGTATAAGGATCCTTGAATAATTAAAAAGAAGTTGTGATTTTATATATATAATTCACAAGTTCATTTTTGTCCAAAAGAAAATAATGTGATATAATAATTATGTATATATTATAAATCCTTAATTAAATATTGAATGGATCGATACTTAATAATAGTACATGCTTGAATGAGTTATTGTTCATAGGATATTATGTTATTTATTTACTAAGTTATAGGATCACTCCTCTGCATTATTTTTCAAGACCAGAAGAAGTGTAGCCTGTCTTGAAGAAACATTTGCATCAATTGTACTAGCATTGTGTTAGGTGGGTCAATAGGAGGTTGTCTTTAGTTTTCTAGATTGTAACATGCTTAGTAAATTTTTATATTTTGTATTAAGGCCAATGTATTGCATATAAATAACATAAGGAAATATATAAACTACGTGATGTTGTAAGCCTTTGTGTTGTGTGATATGTGTTATTTATATAAATAGTCTTTTATATATATTGTCTTAGAAACTAAAATTTGATATTAATGGTTATATTATTTATTAGTCACGTGCATACAATATATGTCTAACATCCTTAACAGGTGTCACATTTAGTGGTATCAGAGCATGGTTTAGAATCCCTTGGGATAGAAGTGTGAATGCATATATACATGTTAGGAATACATATAAATGTTAAAAGAAATAACAATATTTAAATTAATTAAGACTAAGTGTTTGTATTTTGCATAGGATGAGTAGAGAGGGTCCAAGAGAGAATCTTATTGACCCAATTGAGTCTGAGTCTGTGCATAGAATCACGTACACAAATGCACCACCACCACAACCAACCCATGAATTACCATTAGTAATGTAACAATTTCTTAAGACTTTATAGCAAATAATATAGCTAGTGCTATAAATAGTTAATTGGGTAGCCAACCAGCTAGATCAATAGCCAAAAATGCAACCAATTTCAAAAGTTAAAGAAATATAGACTAGATAAAACTTATGACAGACTAAGAAAATAAGGAGCTATAGAATTTGAGGGGACCACTGATCCTGAGGTAGCAAAGGAATGGTTATAGGAAACAAACAGGGTGTTGGATAGGCTGGATTGCACACTAGATCAAAAGCTAAAATATATTGTATCGTTATTGAGAAAATCAACTTTAGATTGGTAGGATCTTATTCCAAGAAGTAGAAACAAACCTATGACTTTGACTTGGGATGACTTCCTTAGGGAATTTTCAAATAAATATACACCACCAATGTATAAAGTTTGAATGAAAATGGAGTTTTTGAGCTTGGAAAAAGGAAACATGATAGTATCAGAATATGAGATGCAATTCTCTCGGTTGTCAAAATATGCATTAGAAGAAGTAGCTACAAAGGATGCAAAATAGAGATGGTTTGAAAAAAGTTTGAGAATGGATATTCGAGAAAAGATTTCCTTGAAGCCACCAAGTTATAATGCTTTATTAGAGGCTGCATTGAGAGTGGAAGACTGTTTAACTAAGAAAGATGCAATGTTTACAAAGAAAAGAAAAGCGACATGTGAGTATGGTGGTTCAAAGAGAAAAGGAAGAGAATTTTTTAAAGGTTTTGGGTCTTAAGAGAGTAGAAGTTATAGGAGAGGAGTTAGTCATCAAAATATGAGTAGGTCTATTATAGTAACTTTGGGTAAAGGTAGATGAGGTGATTATAGTCAAAGCATAATAAAGAGTAAAAGAGGTAAGGGAGGCGTTTCAGCTAGTTAGGGATACAATGTATCATGTGCTAGATATGGTAGGTTTCACAATAGAGAGTGTTAGGGACCAATATAGATACTTTATTATTATTGTAGTAAGTTGGGGCATATAGCTAGAGATTGTTGGAGTAAAAATCAAGCCAGTGAGAGTCAAGTTACAAGGCAAGTATAGGTAAAAATATGACTCAGGGAGGAGTGAGTAGAGAAAGAGGTAGAGGAATGGGATAAGGAAGAGATTCTAACATGGTGCAGGCTGGACAGATAGGCCAACCTCAACAATCATTACCCCAAGCTAAAGTATATGCAGTGATAAGACAGGAAGCACCTTTTGTATCTAATGTTGTGACTGGTATAACCTCTATATATGGTTTTGCTGCTTATACATTAATTGATCTAGGATCAACATGTTCATTTATTTCATATGAATTTGCATTGAAAAACCATAACAACATAGAAACCTTGGGGTATAATATTTATGTATAAATGCTTGTTAGGGGTACTATAATTATAGATAGGGTTGTCAAATCTTGTCATGTGGTAATAAACAGGAATACATTGCATGCGGATCTAGTTGTGATAAAACTTAAGGCATTTGATGTTATTTTAGGAATGGATTAGTTATCTAAAAATCATGTTATAGTGGATTATCAAACAAAAGAAGTAGATATAGAGACCTCAAAATAGAGAAAGATAGTTTTTGTGGGTCAAAGAAAAATTGTTCTAACTTGTTTAATTTTAGCTACTGCTGCTTTCCATTTGCTTAAAAAGGGGTGTGAAGCTTATTTGGCTAATGTGTTAGATGTATCCAAAGTTAGTCCAGGAGCGATGGATGTCTAGTAGTGAAGGAATTTACAAATGCATTTCCACATGATTTACCAGGTTTGCCTCCACATCAAGAGACTGATTTTATGATAATAACTATACCTAAGGTAGCACCAACATCAATTGCACCATATAGAATGACACCTTTAAAGTTGAAAGAATTAAAGAAGTAGTTGACAGAATTATTGGAAAAATGATTTATTAGACCGAGTCTATCGCTATGGGGGAGCTCCGATGTTATTTGTAAAGAAGAAGGATGACAGTTTGAGATTGTTTATTGATTACAGGCAGTTAAATCGGGTTACTATAAAGAACAAATATCATTTGCCACGTATTGATGGCTTGTTAGACCATTTAAAAGGGGCAACTGTATTTTCAAAAATTAATTTAAGTTCTAGATATTAGCAATTGAGAATTGCAGAGACACATATACTAAAAACTACATTTAGAACATGATATAAGTATTATAAATTTATTATGATGCCATTTGGACTAACAAATAAACCTACTGCTTTTATGTCCTTAATAAAAAAAATATTCCAAATGTATCTAGATCAATTTGCCATTGTGTTTATTGCTGATTTATTGATTTATTCTAAAACTCAAGAGTAACATGAAAAACATTTGAGAATACTATTGCAGATTTTGAGAATACTATTACATGAAGAACATAAAATAGCTTTATGAAAAATTCAATAAATGTGAGTTTTGGCTAGAAGAGATTGAATTCTTGGGGCATATTATTTCTAAAAATGGTGTATAACCAAATCCTTCGAAGATTGCAGCTGTTAAAAATGTGTTAGAGGTACAGAGTTTTTTAGGATTAGCTGGATATTCTAGAAGATTTGTTGAAGGATTTTCAATTATTGCTAAACCATTAACAAACTTTTGAAGAAGAATGTGATGTTTAAATGGGCTGCTAAATGTGAGAAAAGTTTTAAAGAATTAAAGAAAAGACCGATTTATGCATCAACTCTAACTTTGCCATCAAGCAATGGTGGATATGTAATTTTTATAGATGCATCACAGTAAGAATTGGGATGTGTGTTAATGCAAAATGGAAAGTTATTGCTTATGCTTCTAAATTATTAAGGAGTTATGAACTAAAATATCCAACTCATAATCTAGAATTAGCAGCAATTGTCTATGTTCTTAAAATATGGTTGCACTATATGTATAGAGAAACATTTTAAATTTTCACTGACCATAAAAGTCTAAAATATATTCCAACACAAAAGGAGTTGAATTTGAGACAAAGGTGGATGGAGTTTATAAAGGATTATGATTGTACCATAGATTACCATATGAGAAAGGCCAATAGAGTTGCCAATGCTTTAACTAGGAAAGCCATTGAGAGAAATGCTGGAATGACTTATTAGGCAGTAAGGTCATTGGTAGAGCTTAGAACATTGCATGTAGAATTTGCATTTTAGGATGATATAATTATTGCAAGTATGCATGTCAAGCCTTTGTTAAAGAGTAAAATTCAACAAAAGCATATGAGTGATCCATATTTAAAAAAAATAAAGAATAGGGTGCAATAAGGAAAGAATGAATAGTTTGCATTGAGGCATGATGGGATGTTATTGATTAATGGATGTATTTGTGTTCCAAATATAAGGGAATTGAGAGAAGAAATTCTAAATGAAGCCTATTATATATTGTATGCAATGCATCCTTGTCACAACTCAAATCGGGGAGTCATGATCGATAATAGAGAACGAGAATTTTTTCGAATTCATAACCCATATCAAGCCTTAAAAATAAAATCACATACAATAAATAGATAAAAATATGCCATAATTTAAATTTACATTTATATAAAAATAAGTACTTAAATGTCATTTAATGAAATAAAAATATATTCATACAATATTCAGATATAAGTCTCTTACTAACATAACATTCTACTGATACAATACACTACTACTGTAGTTTTATAAAATACAATAAAAGTTTAGATAAATAAATTACATAATTTAGTCGGGGCTGAAGAAGTCTGGCGTAAAGGTCTACTACTGAGGTCTGATGATGAGGAATCTCCTGAAAAAAATATTGAGGGGATTCAGACCTCACTAAGTAAATTATTATAATATATATACATGCAATTTAAGTCATATATAGTCAGGCATCAGTATATATATATACATATACACGTATTTCACACATATGCCAAACTCTGCTTATATATATATATATATATATATATATATATATATATATATATAAAATAAATGTAGAAAATATTTATTTAAATGAAGGACCAAATAGAACCCTAATAATATTCACAACCTCAAACCAATATCTTACTAGCCATACAGGCTTACTTAATTCCAAAGGAATTCTCTTATTCCATTTTGGATAATAGAATAGCCTTGAGACACAAAGTCAACTGAGCTCCAGCAATCTCACTGTCAGTGTGATTAGCCCCGAGATACTAGGTCAACCGAGCTCCAGCAACCACACTACTCACTCACTGAATTCTCAATATTGACAACAATCAATTTCACCTCAAATAATTCTCATAATATTGACCCTAATGTCTAACGAACCAATACGTACACAATCCTAGTGAAGCCTACTAGGTAGCACGTTCTATTGATATCTTCATATAAATTCATATATTTATGGAAAAATACTAATTGCACAATTTAAATATAAAGGAAATCATTTAAAGAGGATATACCACTTATATACTAAACATATACCATAAATATACTAAAAATATAAATGCTTATGTTGAGTATATGTCAAATATACTAAATATATATACTAAAACATGCTAACATATATATGTCACATATATACAAATTATATACTAAAAACAAACTAAGTAAAATGTCATATATACCAAAAATATACTTAAAGTATACCAAAAATATACTTATTCATTTAATAAAATAATTCATGTTTAAACTCATATTAAAATATGAAAACTCATAATCATGCATCTACATGTAGTGTATATATAAAATAATAACTCACAAGTTTGCGCTCCTCGATAGGCCTAGTCCGATAGGCCTCGGTCTCGACGCAGCTAGAAAAATAAATAATCATAAAATTAGAATATATTCTAACTTATACTTCTAATAATTATAAAGAAGACTCGATCTAAGAATTACAACTCATTTAAAACACAAAGTTAGGATCGACCCAACGTCACGTTTTATAAGAATTCTACTAAAAAATCGGCAGAACCTCCTCTATAAAACAGATATCTCTCTACTAAAAAGTAGAGCCGATCCTGTAAGAAAAATACACTTCTAATATCACAGAGCTCAACACCTCGAGTTGGGACGCCAAACTGCACAAATTCCCAACCGGGTTCACAATTCACCAATAATCAATATTAAATAATAAATATATTAAAAATCATTAAATTCCATAAATATCCATAAAATACCAAAATATAATATATTTAAACACTAAATATACTTATTTTCACAATAATTAAATAATAATATAATATTAATAAAAATCCAATTTTTCAATAATTTGACATAAAATAGTAAAATTCACTATTAATTATTCAAATAGTTTAAATATATTATAAAAGTAGTTAAAAACCCATTTAATCACCAAAAATAGTAAATAATATGTTATTTGAATATAATTTTCAAAAATTAGTATTAATTATTTAAAAATAGTAAATAATTTGTAAAAATTATTTTAATACCATTTATTATTCAAAAATCATTTAAAACATATTATTTAACTATGATTTCAATAAAAATACACATTTAACCAATATATCCAAAATTACATAATACTAATATATTCTCAAAACTTATATAAAATTACCAAAATTATATTCTAAATTCTAAAATTTAATAACTTAAATTAATAACACTAATTTAACCAAATTTCCATCCAAAATAATTAATTAACATAATTAACGAAAATTCAATTTTTTAATATTAAAATATTCAAAAATACCCATAATTCAAAAAATAAACAAAAGTTATATTTAGGAAGATTAAGTTGCATATAACAACATTTCTAAAGCAAAAGTCCATGAATCAAACATAATAATTCAAAAAAAAAAAAATCGAAACCCTAAAACACATAAACTAAAAACTTGCTAAAACTCAAAATCAAGGAAGATTGAGCTCAAATGGAGCTTAGAAATGAACTCAACGAAGCTCAAGGATTCAAAAAAATCCAAGAATGCAAGCTCACATGGCCAGAAAAGCTACTGACATTCCTGGAGGTTCCTTGCTGCCGCTACTGATCTAGGCAGTTTCTGGCGGGCTTTTGGTGCTCTGAAGGTGGTAGTCGACAACAGGAAGAGGCTAGAGGTGATGGTGGTTGGTGGTGGTTGCAGTAGAGGCATAATGAAGATTAGGGGCTGCTGCTTTGCGCGATTAAGGGAAGAAAAACACAGAGAAGGAAAATAAAATGGTGAGGAGGGAGAAAAGGAATGGCATGGACCTGATTTACTTAACTTTTATTATATATATATATATATATATATATATATATATATATATATATACACACACACACACATGTACAATACATACATGCACATGCACATGCACAAATAAATAGAATAAGAATAATAGTGATAGTGATAGTAATAATGATAATAACAATAATAATAATAATAATAATAATAATAATAATAATAATAATAATAATAATAATAATAATAATAATAATAATAATAACTAGTAATGATAATAATAATGAATATACTACTAAGACATGCATTAAAATACTATTATTAATAATCATAACAATGACAATGATTATAACCCTAATAAAATAATAATAACAATAAGAATAATACCAATAAAAATAATAACACTAATACTATTAAAATAATAGTAAAGATAATAACTTTAATGTTTTAAATAATAAACTTCCAAAATAAATTATTTTACGTAAATAAAACTTTTAAAATAAAATAAATAAATAATGAATATATATAAATAAAATTTAAAATTTTATTAACACTGCATATCTCAAAATAATTTTATATTATTTAAAATATCAGATCATTACAATCTTCCATCCTTATAAGAATTCATCCTCAAATTCAAAGAAAAGATTAGAAACAAAAATTCATTAAGGAAAAAGGTAATGATAGGCAACTCACATCTCAACTTCAGTCTTCCAAGTGTGCTCCTCCATGTTGTTGCTTCGCCATAACACCTTAACCATTGGAATATGCTTTGAACGCAACTGTCGAACTTGATAATCAACTATCACAACTGGTTCCTCCTCGAATGTTAGGTCTTCATTCACTTCCACATTATCAGGCTACAACACGTGTGAAGGAATCTGAAATATACTTCCTCATCATCGAGATATGGAACATTGGATGCACTTTAGACAAATTTGGAGGCCAAGCCAACTGATATGCAGCCATGCCCACTCTCTCCAGAATCTCAAACGGTCTAATATATCTTGGTGCTAGTTTCCCCTTCTTATAAAATCTCATCACACCCTTCATCAGAGACACCTTTAGAAACACATAGTCTACAACCTGAAACTCCACATCTTTGCATCTTGGATCCGTATAGCTCTTTTGTATGTTAGCTGCAGTCTCTAATATCTCCTTCTGATCACAGCAACCTTCTCTGCTGCATCCTGAACCATCTCAGGTCTAGTCAACGCTCTCTCTCCAATCTCATCCCAACTCAAAGGGGATCTACACTTTCTTCCGTATAAGGCCTCATATGGTGCCATCCCAATATTGCTATGGTAGCTGTTATTATATGCAAATTCCATAAGCGGCAATAATTATCCCAACTACCTCTAATATCCAATACACACATCCTCAACATATCCTCAAGTGTCTAGATCATCCTTTCATACTGACCATCTGTCTGAGGGTGAAAAGTAGTACAAAAATCAAGCCTGGTGCCTATTGATTCTTGCAACTTCTACAAAAATCAAGAGGTGAACACTAAACCTCTATCAGATACAATGGACACAAGTACTCCATGAAGGCACATAATATGCTTAACATACAACTTCGCCAACTTAGTTACAGAATAAATGGCTTTAACAGGTAGGAAATTAGCAGACTTGGTTAACCTGTCCATAATCACCCAGATGGAATCGTATCCATCTTTAGAACGAGGTAACCCAACCACAAAATCCATAGCAATTATCTCCCACTTCCACTCAAGAATAAGAAGTGGCTAAAGCTTCTCAGAAGGCTTATGATGTTTGGCTTTCATTTGTTGACATGTCAAGCACCTAGAAATAAAATCAGTTACATCCTTCTTCAGTCCATCCCACCAATACAAGTCTTTGATACTGTGGTACATCTTAGTGACGCCTGGATGTATGTTGTAGGCTGTAGAATGTGCTTCCTCAAGAATCTCTTCTCTCAAATTATCCACATCAGGAATGCACAACCTACCACTGATCCATAAAACACCATCATCATCAAGAGTGAAATTAATGAACTTCTCTGCACGCATATTCTCTACAAGCTCTACTAGAATAGGATCTCGACCTTCAGCTGCCTTAATCCTATCTCTTAATATTGATCAAACTCTAAACTAAGCTAACAGTTCTCCTGATATGCTAATCTTCATCATCAAACCTTGATCCACTAACTGGTGTAACACTTGGATCAATGGTCTCCTCTCCGTACTAATGTGAGCAAGGCTACCTAGGGACTTCCTACTCAAGACATCTACTACCACATTAGCCTTGCCTTGATGATAAAGAATCTCACAATCATAGTCCTTTAGGAGTTCTAACCATCTCCTCTGTCTCAAGTTTAGATCTCTTTACTAGAAAATGTACTTAAGGCTCTTATGATTAGTAAAAATCTCACAAGTCACCCCGTACAAATAATATCTCCAAATCTTGAGAGCAAATATCATTGCAGCCATCTCTAAGTCATGAGTAGGATAATTCTGTCCATGGTTTTTTAACTACCTCGAAGCATAAGCTATCACCCTACCATTATGCATCAACACACAACCTAGGCCAACTATAGAGGCATCATAATACACAGTGAATTTATCTACTCCATTAGGCAAAGCCAAAATTGGAGTTGTGATCAACTTCTCCTTTAGCAACTAGAAACTATTCTCACAAGCATTTGACCCACTCAAACTTCACATTCTTTTGAGTTGAGCAAGTTATAAGAGCTGCAATTCTAGAGAAATCCTACATAAACCTCCTATAATACCCAGCCAAAGCTAGAAAAATTTGAATCTCCATGACTGTCGTCGATCTGCGCCACTTAAACATTGCTTCCATCTTCTGTTGATCAACCTAGATACCATCTTTAGACACTAAGTGTCTAAGAAATACAACACTCTTTAACCAAAAATCACACTTCGAGAATTTAGCATAAAGCTGATGTTCTCTTAATGTTTGTAATACAATCCTCAAGTGATATACGTACTCCTCCATACTCTTCGAATACACCAATATATCATCAATGAAGACTACCACAAACTAATCCATAAACGATCTAAATGCCTTATTCATCATATCCATAAAAAGCAACTGGTGCATTAGTCAACCCAAATGACATCACCAGAAATTCATAGTGGCCATCTCGAGTGCGAAATGCCATTTTAAGAACATCGGCCTCTTTAATTCATAACTAATGATAATGTGACCTTAAGTCAATCTTAGAAAAGAATTGTGCACCCTAAAGCTAATCAAATAGATCATCTATCCTCGGGAGAGAATACTTACTCTTCACTGTCACCTTATTCAGCTCTCTATAATCAATGCATAGTCTCAGGGTACCATCCTTCTTCCTCATAAATAGGACTGGTGCACCCTAAGGAGA
Organism: Mallotus nudiflorus; assembly: GCA_947683625.1. Lineage (NCBI taxonomy): Eukaryota > Viridiplantae > Streptophyta > Magnoliopsida > Malpighiales > Euphorbiaceae > Mallotus > Mallotus nudiflorus. The sequence goes on along the minus strand of CANTUR010000058.1, from coordinate 3,398,200 downwards.
AACACTGGGTTTGATGAAACCCTTATCTAAAAAATCCTACAACTACTCTTTCAACTCTGCAGGAGCCATTCTGTAGGGCAATATCCAAATAGGAGTGGTGCCTGGGATCACATCTATACAGAAATCAATCTCTTTGTGAGGTGGTAAACCTAGCAACTCCTTAGGAAAAATGTCAAGAAACTCACAAGTAACAGGAATATCAATGAGTGACAACTTCTCTATAGAAGTATCTCTGACAAGTGCCAAGTATCCCTAACAACCCTTCCTCCACATCTTCCTAGCCGTAAGCGGAGATGAGATTCTGAGGTACAAAACTCTTATCACCCACAAACTTAAAATCTTCTTCATCTGAAATTCTAAAAATCACCTCTTTACTCTGACAATCCACAATGACATAGTGTTGAGACAACCAATCCATACCCAAAATCACATCGAACTCCATCACATCTAATAACACCAATTCTGCCGGTAGTTCTCTGCCTCCGACAAACACTAGAGAACCAGAAAGAAGAACATCGGTGTCTAATGAATCACTTAAAGGAGTGGCAATAGACAAAGGAAAAGCCATCCTCGAAGCTTGCCAACATGACTTCAAAGCAAAAATAAGGGACACGAAAGAGTGTGTAGCACCTGGATCAATCAAAATCCAAGCATCCAAGTAACATACTGGAATAATACCTGCAACAACGGCATTAGATGTCTGAGCATCCTACTAAGTGAGGTAGAAAACCCTGGCCTGACCTCAACCTCCCTGCTGACTAGTGAAAGCCGGGCTAAAACCTCTGGCACCTCCTCTAGTACCTCTGCCACACCCTTGTTGGGCAACAATCTATGTCGAACTCAGATACTGAGTTGGAGGCAACTGAAAAGGACTTGGTGTTGCACTAGTAATTAACTACTATAAGAACTACAAAAACTATTACGCCTGAAAACTAGAATATGGGCATGATCTAACGAAATGCCCTATTTGTCCACATCGAAAACATATCAATGGCGCCATATAACAAGGTCCTTGATGGACTCTACCACAAGTCTAACAGTCACTAGCTATTGATCCTATACTGTTGTATCCCGAACTCTGACCAATACCGCTGTTGGAAGCACCTGACCCAAATCTAATAGGTCTATGAGGTCCAACATGGCCATGTCTGCTACTCCTATAGACTCTCTGCTGCTGCCTCTGACTTTACTGTACTGAGCCTCTCTATTGACTATTGGAACCAATCTGAAAAATTAAATACGGAGTAGTTTGGAATCCTCTTGACTGAACACCCAACTGATAGTAATCAGGCATAACTCCTTGTCTAACTAGTCTCAACTCTATCTCCTTAGCCAACTTTATCACTGACTCCAGAGTAAGGTTCATAGTAGGCATCCTAGCAAAAGCAGAACCCAGACCAGTAATGTAAGTCATGACAGTAAAATACTAGTCTCACATCAAATCCTTTACATATCTACCTAGTATGAGGAACTCTCTGGTGTAGTCCTTGACATATCTATCACCTCTAGTGATGCTAGTCAGTTAAAGTCTATAGCTCATCCACAGTGGCTCTAGACAAAATCTACTCATAAATCTCTATTGGAACTGTGCCCAGGTCATCATCATCATATACTATTGAATCACCTGGATGAACCAATCAAGGGCTAGTCCCTCTACAGATAGCTCGACTATCATAATCCACTGGTACTCGGTGTGAGAAGTCTGAGTCCTTGTCTCAATAGCATGCAAAAAGTCTAATGGATCTAAAGTCCCATAAAAGGTTATTCTACTAACTCTAGTGTAGAATAACGCTACCTCAAGCTCAGACATACCCTGCTGATAGGCAAGCTGTAACAACGATGCAACTTGAGGTATAGTAGCTTCCTCGTACTCTAGCTCTACAAGTTCCTCATCCTGTAGCTCTTGCTATCTATGGCGACCTGCCACTCCTCTAAGTCTACCTCTACCTTGGCCTCTATGCTTGGCTAGTGGCTCAGGAGGTAAAACCTTGTATTGAAAGGACTCATCATCCTCGGCCTTAATGACCAGTGGAGCGACACGTGCTCATCTCCTCATTCTTAAAAAACAAAGGCAAAGGAATTTAGACAACGGACAACAAACAGACAACCTAATGAGTATGGGAAAAACTAAATCAAGGAAAACTTATTAAAGACATGATTGAACCTAATTAACTGCAGTAGTTTCAAAGAAAATAAGACTCTGAAAACCTAGGTCCACAACACTAATAACCTAGGCTCTGATACCCACTTTGTCACAACCCAAATTGGGGAGTCATGACTGACGCTAAGGAATGAGAATTCTTTTAAATTCAAAACCCATAGCAAACCTTAAAAATAAAATCACATACAATAAATAGATAAAAATATGCTATAATTAAAATTTAAATTGATATAAAAATAAGTACTTAAATGTCATTCATAAAATAAAAATATATTCATACAATATTCAGAGATAGGTCACTTATTAAAATAACATTCTACTGACACAATACACTACTACTGTAGTTTTCTAGAATACAATAAAAGTTCAGATAAATAAATTACATAATCTAGTCGGGGCAGAAGAAGTTCGGCGTACAGGTATGTTACTAAGGTTTGACGATGAGGAATCTCTTGAAAAAAAAATATCGAGGGGAATCAGACCTCACTGAGTGAATTATTATAATATATATACATGCAATCTAAGTCCTATATAGTTAGGCATTAGTATATATATATACATATACACGCATTTCACACAGATATCAAACTCTGTTTATATATATATATATATATATATATATAATAAATGCAGAAAACATTTATTTAAATAAAGGATCAAATAGAACCCTAATAATATTCACAACCTCAAACCAATATCTCACTAGCCATACATGCTTACTTAATTCCAAAGGAATTCTCTTATTCTATTTTGGATAGTAGACTGGCCCCGAGACACTAAGTCAACCTAGCTCCAGCAGTCTAACTGTTAGTGTGTTTAACCCTGAGACACTAGGTTAACCGAGCTCTAGCAACCACACTACTCACTCACTGAATTCTTAATATTCAGAATAATCAATTTCACCTCAAATGATTCTCATAATATTGACCCTAAAGTCTAACGAACCGATACGTACACAGTCCTAGTGTAACCCACTAGGTAGCACGTTCTATTGATATTCTTTATATAAATTCTCATATTTATGGAAAAATACTAAATTGCACAATTTAAACATAAAGGCAATACTTTAAAGAGGATATACCACTTATATACTAAACATATACCATAAATATACTAAAAATATACTAAATGCTTATATTGATTATATGTCAAATATACTAAATATATATACTAAAACAAGCTAACATATATATGTCACATATATACAAATTATATACTAAAAATAAACTAAGTAAAATATTACATATACCACCAAAAATATAATTATTCATTTAATAAAATAATTCATATTTAAACTCATATTAAAATATGAAAACTCATAATCATGCATCTACATGCAATGTATATATAAAATAATAACTCACAAGTTTGCACTCCTCAAGACTGACTCGAAGGACCTGGTCTAATAGGCCTCGGTCTCAACGTAGCTAGAAAAATAAATAATCATAAAAATCAGAATATATTCTAACTTATAATTCTAAGAATTCTAAAGAAGACTCGATCTAGGAATTAAAACTCAGTTAAAACACAGACTTAGGATTGACCCGATATCACGTTTTATGAGAATTCTACCTAAAAATTGACAGAACCTTCTCCGTAAAATGGATATCTCTCTACTGAAAAGTAGAGCCAATCCTGTAAGAAAAATACACTTCTAATATCACAGAGGTCAACACCTCAGGTTGAGACCTCGAACTACACAAATTCTCACTCAAGGTTTACAATTCACTAATAATCAATATTAAATAATAAATATATTAAAAATTATTAAATTCCATAAATATCCATAAAATATCAAAATATAATATATTTAAACATTAAAAACACTAAATATACTTATTTTCACAATAATTAAATAAAAATCTTAAATAATAATATAATATTAATAAAAATCCAATTTTTCAATAATTCAACGTAAAACAGTAAAATTCATTGTTAATTATTCAAATATTTTAAATATATTATAAAAGTAGTTAAAAAAACCCATTTAATCACCAAAAATAGTAAATACTATGTTATTTGAATATAATTTTCAAAAATTAGTATTAATTAGTTAAAAATAGTAAATAATTTGTAAAAATTATTTTAATACCTTTTATTATTCAAAAAAATCATTTAAAACATATTATTTAACTATAATTTCAATAAAAATACACATTTAACCAATATATCCAAAATTACATAATACTAATATATTCTCAAAAATTATATAAAATTACCAAAAATTATATTCTAAATTCTAAAATTTAATAACTTAAATTAATAACACTAATTTGACCAAATTTCCATCCAAAATAATTAATTAACATAATTAACGAAAATTCAATTTTTTAATATTAAAATATTAAAATATACCCATAGTTCAAAATAATTCAAAAAAAATAAACAAAAATTATATTTAGAAAGATTAAGTTACATATAACAACATTTCTAAAGTAAAAATCCATGAATCAAACACAATACTTCAAAAAAAAAAACTAAAACCTTAAAACACAAACGAAAAACTTATTAAAACTCAAAATCAAGGAAGATTGAGCTCAAACAGAGCTTGGAAATGAACTCACCGAAGCTCAAGGATTCAAAAGAGTCCAAGAACATGAGCTCACATGGTCAAAAAAGCTACTAGCGTTCATGGAGGTTCCTTATTGCTGCTGCTAATCTAGGCAGTTTCTGGTGGGCTTCTGGCGTTTTAAAGGTGGTGATCGATGACAGGAAGAGGCTGGAGGTGATGGTGGTGGTTGCAGTTGAGGTGCAGTGAAGGTTAGGGGTTGCTGCTTCACGCAGGTGAGGGAAGAAAAACATAGAACGCGAGTGAGGGAAGAAAAACATAGAGAAGGAAAATAAAATGATGAGGAGGGAGAAGAGGAATGGCGTGGATCCAATTTACTTACCTTTTATTATTATTATTATTATTATTATTATTATTATTATTATTATTATTATTATTATAATAATAATAATAATAATAACAAGTAATGATAATAATAATAATGAATATACTACTAAGACATGCATTAAAATGCTATTATTAATAATCATAACAATAATAATAATTATAACCCTAATAAAATAAAAATAATAATAATAATACGAATAAAAATAATAACACTAATACTATTAAAATAATAGTAAAGATAATAACTTTAATGTTTTAAACATAAATAAAACTTTTAGAATAAATAAATAAATAACATTCATAAATAATGAATATATATAAATAAAATTTAAAATTTTATTAACACTGCATATCTCAAAATAATTTTATATTATTTAAAATATTGGATCATTACAATCCTGAAGCACTAAAATGTACAGGGATTTATAACCTTTTTATTGGTGGCTAACAATAAAGAAAGATACAATTGAATATGTAGCAAAATGTTTGACGTGTCAACAAGTAAAAGATGAACATTAGGCACCAGCTGGTAAAATTCATCCATTGTTTATTCTAAAGTGGAAATGGGAAAAAGTAATGATGAACTTTATTCTTGGATTGCCTCAGACCTTCAAGAAGCATGATGTCATATGGGTAATTGTTGATCGACTTACCAAATTAGCTCATTTTCTACCTGTGCAACAAAGTGGTTCACTGGACAAATTGTCTAGAATTTGTGTTAGAAATTGTAAGACTACATTGTGAGCCAAAATGAATTGTGTCAGATAGAGATCCATGGTTTACATCTCATCTTTAGGAAAGTTTACAAAGAGATTTGGGAACAAAGCTACATTTCAGTACAACATGCCACCCCCCGTTAGATGGACAATTGAAGAGGACAATTCAAACATTAGAGGATATGCTAAGAGCTTGTATGCTTGAATTTAAAAGGAAGTGGGATAAGAATTTACCTTTAATTGAATTTGCTTACAATAATAATTATCATTTAAGTATTGGTATGGCTCCATTTGAATTTTTGTATGGTAAAAAATATAGAAGTCTTATTTGTTGCGATAATTAAAAGGTCCTAAATTGATACAAGAACCTATGAAAAAAAATTAAATAGTCAAAAAATGTTTACATGCTACACAAGATAGACAAAAGAGTTATCTGGACAAGCATAGAAGAGAGATGGAGTATGATGTGGGTGAAAAAGTGTTATTGAAAGTATCACCATAGAAGCGCATTGTATGATTTGACAAGCAAAGAAAATTGAGTCCTAGGTACATTAGCCCTTATGAGATATTAGAAAGAGTTGGTCCTTTAGCATACAGATTAACACTACCACCAGAATTATCTCAGATACATAATGTGTTCCATGTTTCCATGTTAAGAAGATATAGATCTGATCCTAGCCATGTAGTACAATAGTCAGAAATACAGTTGATGCAAGATTTAAAGTATAAAGAATAACCAATTGAAATTCTTGATAGACAGATAAAGAAGCTATGTAATAAAGAAATTTCAATAGTAAAGATTAAATGAAGTTGGTATTCTCCAAAAGAAGCTACATGAGAAGTGGAAAATGACATAAGAATTCAATACCCCTACTTTGTGATGACTTGATATTTTCAATTATTAAAAATTATTTTGGGAAATGCAATATTAATCATATTTTAAATTTTTATATATTATAATTATTAATTGTGTGTGTATATAATTATTTATGCATTTGTTTGGAAGTTGTTATTATTTAAAATTATTATTATTATTATTATTATTATTATTATTATTATTATTATTATTATTATTATTATTGTGTGTGAGATGATATATATATATATATATATATATATATATTAAAGTTAGTTAATATATATATACAAATGTAGAAGTCAGGATAATTATTTTTAGGGACTTCTTTTCTTCCCTTTCTTCTTTTCTTTCTTTTTTTTTTCTTTCTTATTTGTCTTCTTCTTCTTCCCCTACACTTCCCAGTTTCAGCAGAACCACCAACCCCACCACCGGCCTCCACCTGCCACCACCATCACCTCCCCTCCTTCTCTTCTCCATTTCGCCACCTTCAACGCTCCTCTATCACTAAAAAAACTAGTAGAAACAGCAGCAGCAACAGTAATGGTTCAATTTGTTGCCGATGGAGATTCTAGCGGCGAGAGCTTGCGATCCCAGACTCTTTCAAACCCTCTTAGTCCGGGCAAGCTAGTTCTAAGTTCGGTTCAAGCTTAGATAGTCTCATTTATGAGTTTTCTTCATTTTAGTTTAGGTTAACTTTGGGTTTTTCATTTTTTTTAGCTTTATTTAATGTGATTTAATCCTAGTGTCTTTAGAAATGTTATTGTGTGTAGCTTAAGCTTTCCAAATATATTTTTATTGAATTTTTTTATTTTTTTATTTTTAACGTTTGAATTTTTCGGCAAGTCACTGTTCTGGTGACCCTCACCGGAAAATATTTTTATTGTTAATGAATTGTATGGATTATTTGAAATATAGTTTGTGAAGGAAGTTTATGAAAATTTTGATCCGATTATTTATTATGAATTTTTGAAAATTTATGTGAAAAATTAATGTAAATTGGTGAATTTGGTGTTTTAATTGAAATTATTGTTAATTAGTATGTTTTGAATAATTTTGGAATAATAAATAGTATTAAAATAATTTTTATGAATTATTTACTATTTTCAACTAATTAATAATAATTTTTGAAAATATATTCAACTAATAATTTATTTACTATTTTTGTGATTACATGAGTTTTTAACTATTTTTATTACATATTTGAACTATTTAAATAATTAATTGTGAATTTTACTAGTTAATTTTGAGTTATTGAAAAACAATGGATTTTTATTAATATTATATAAATTATTGAGATTTTATTAACTAATTTGAAAATAATTAGCTTTAATGTTTTTGTTATATCAATATATTATATTATGGTTTATTATTGATGTTTATAGATTTTAATGATTTTTGTTATATTATTACTAAATATTGATTTTGAGAATCGTGTTTCTCGGTTGGGAAATTGTATAGTTTGAGATCCTAACCCGGGGGTTGAGCTTTTGGTGATTGTTGAAGTGTGTTTGCTTGCAGGATCGACTCTACTATCAATAGAGAGATGTTCGTTTTACAAAGGAGACTCTGCCAAATTTTCAATTGGATTCTTATAAAATGTGACGTCGGGTCAATCTTGAGTTTTGATTCTTAGTCGAGTCGTGTCTTAGATTGAGTCATTCTTTAGAATTACTAGTAGTGTAAAATTAGGAGTTCAATTCTGATATTGTTATTATTATTTATTTTCTTTAGTTGCACCGAGACCGAAGCCTATCAGACCAGGCCTGTCAAGTCTGTCTAGAGAAGCACACAACTATGAGTTATTATTTTATATATGTATTGCATATAGAATTCATAAGTATGAGCATCCACATTTTCATAATGTATTTAAACATGAATTATTTTATTAAATGATTAAGTATGTGTTGGTATACTTTTGGTATATTTTGGTATATATGTGACACATATATTTGGTATATTCTTTATATATATTTGGTATATTTTTGGCATACTTATAGTATATTTTGGTATATATGTGGCATATATATTTGGAATATTTTTAGTATATATTCGGTATATTTCTGGTATACAATTGGTATATTTCTAATATATGCTTGGTATATGTTTAGTTTATGAGTGGTATATTCTTTTAAAATGGATGTCATTATGTTTTAATTATGCATTTTATTATTTCCAACATTTACACGATTTATTTAAAGGATATTAGTAGAACGTGCTACTTAGTGGGGTGCACTAGGACTGTGTACGTACTAGTGCATTAGATTTTAGGGTTGAGATTATGAAATCATTTAATGTGAAACTTGATTATTCAATTATTTAGAATTATGGTGAGAAAGTAATGTGATTGCGGGAGGTCAGTTGACTTAGTGTCTCGGGGCCAGTCTACTATCTAATAATGGATAAGAGAATTATTTTGGAATTAAGTAAGCCTATTGGCTAGTGAGAATTATTGATTGAGGTTGTGTAATATTTTAGGGTTCTATTTAATCCTTTAGTTAAATAAACTTTTTCTGCGTTTATTATATATAAAAGCATATTTTAGCATTTGTGTGAAATGCCTGTATATATTTATATTTATATTGATGCTTGACTATATATGACCTTAGGTTGCATGTATATATATTATAATAATTCACTCAGTGAGGTCTGACTCCCCTCAATATTTTTTTTACAAGATCTTCTTCCTTTTCAGACCTCCCCAGTAGTATTTTTCGTCGATCTTCTTCAGCCCCAGCTAGATTATGTAAATTTTATATCTAAACTCTTGTTTGTGTTCTAGAAACTACAGTAGTAGTATTTTTGAGATAGAAGTGTGTTGTATTTGGTTTGAGACTTTGTATCCAAATATTATATGAAATATTTTTATTATGTATGAAATAAAGATTTATTTTTATATTAAATAACATTTTAATTATGGTGCATTTTTATATTATTATTGCATGTGTTTTTATTTTTAAGGCTTGCTACAGGTTTTGGATTTGAAAGAATTCTCATTCCCTAGCATTGGTTATAACTCCTAGTTTGGGTCATGACAAAGTCGGTATCAAAGCCTAGGTTTTTAGTGTTATGGACCTAGGTTTTCAAAGTCATGTTTTCTTTAAACTACAGTAGTAAATGAGGTTCAATTATTATGTCCTTGATAAGTTTTTCTTGATTTAGTATTCTGTGTAATTGTTAGGTTGTCTATTTTTTTTAATCTCATAAGTTTGTGTCTTTTCAAAATGAGGAGGCGAGCGCGTGTCGCTCCACCGATCATTGAGGCCAAGGATGATAAGTCCTTTCAGGATGAGGTTTTACCTTCAGAGCCACTAGCCAAACATAAAGGTGGAGGTAGAGGTAGACCTCGAGGAGCAGTAGATTGCCATAGATAAATAGTGCTACAGGATGAGGAACCTGTAGAGCTAGAGTTCGAGGAAGCTATTATACCTCAAGTCACATTGAAAATGTAGCCTATCTATCAATAGGGTATGTTTAACCCTGAGGCGGCATTATTTTACACCAGAGTTAGCAGGATTTCTTTTAACGAGATGTCAGACCCTCTAGATTTTGTGCATGCCATTGAGACAAGGACTCAAACCACTCATACCAAGTATCGGCAGATCATGATTGTTAAGCTGTCTGTAGAGGGATCAACCCTGGATTGGTTTGTTTAGGTCATCCAGCTGCACATGACGACGATGACTTAGGCTCAGTTCCAAGAGAAGTTTATAAGGCGTTTCTGTCCTGAGCCACTACGGATGAGCTACAGGCTCAGATTGACCAGCATCACCAGAGGTGATATATTTATAGAGGACTACACTAAAGAGTTGCTCAAACTGGATAGATATGTAAAGGACCTGATGCGAGATCAATATTCTGTAGTTATGACATATGTTACTGGACTGGGTTTTGCTTTTACTGGGATGCCTACTGACGGCCTTACTTTTGAGTCGGTGATAAAGTTGGCTAAGGAGATGGAGCTCATATTGGTAAGGCAAGGAGTTATGCCTGATTACTATTAGTTGGGAGGTGTTCAGCCAAAAGGATTTTAGAGCACACCATTCCAGACATTTTAGATTGGCTTTAGCAATCGTCAGAGATGATCTTATTAGCAAAGCCAAAGACCTCAGTAAAGAGTCTATAGGAGTAGTAGGCATGGCCGAGGAAGACTACATAGACCTATTAGATTTGGTTCTGGTGCTTCCAAAAGTAGTAGTGGTCAGAGTTTAGGTTATAGTAGTACAAGATCAGTAGCCAATGCTTGTCAGATGTGTGGGAGAGTCCATCAGGGACCGTGCTACATGACTCTTGGAGCGTGTTTTAAATGCAAACAGATGGGACATTTTGCTAGAGCGTGTCCTTATTCTGGCTATCAACAGCCATTTCCACAGCAGTCGATCACTAGTTCAACTCCAACTCTTTATCAGTTGCCTTCAGCTCAATATCCAAGTATAACATAGATTGTTGCCCAACGGGGGCATGGCAGAGGTAGCAAAGGGGGGGCCATGGGTATTGGTCAGGCTTCCACTAGCCAGTAGGGAGGTCAAGGTCAGGCCAGAGTTTTTACCCTTACCCAGTAGGATGCTCAGGCATCCAATGCCATTGTTTTAGGTATTCTTCTAGTTTGTTACTTGGATGTTAGAGTTTTGATTGATTCGGGTGCGAATACATTCTTTTGTGTCCCCTATTTTTACTTTGAAGTCGTGTTGGAAAGCTTTGAGGTTGGTTTTTCCTTTATCTATTGCCACTCCTTTAAGCGATTCATTAGATACTGACATTGTTCTTTCTGGTTGTCCGATTTTAGTAGGAGGCAGAGAATTGCCAGTGGAATTGGAGTTGTTGGATATGATGGAGTTCGATGTGATCCTTGGTATGGATTGGTTATCTCAACATTATGCCGTCATGGATTGTCGAAGTAAAGAGGTAATTTTTAGAATTTTGGATGAAGAAGAGTTTACATTTGTGGGTGATAAGAGTTCTGCACCTTAGAATCTCATCTCCGCTATCACTACTAGGAAGATACTGAGGAAAGGTTATCAGGGATACTTGGCACTTAGCAGAGATACTTCAGTGGAGAAGTTATCTCTCATAGATGTTCTAATTGCTTATGAGTTTCTTGACATTTTTCCTAAGGAGTTACCAAGTTTACCACCTCACGGAGAGATCGAATTCTATATAGATGTGGTCCTAGGTACAACTTCTATTTTGATGCCACCCTACAGAATGGCTCCTACATAATTGAAGGAATTAAAGGAGCAATTGCAGGATTTGCTAAACAAGGGTATCATTAGACCTAGTGTTTCTCCTTGGAGTGCACCAGTCCTATTTGTGAAGAAGGATGGTACACTGAGACTGTGCATAGATTATAAAGAGCTTAATAAGATGACAGTGAAGAACAAGTATCCTCTTTCAAGGATAGATGATCTATTTGATCAACTTCAAGGTGCATAATTCTTTTCTAAAGTTGACTTGAGGTTGGATTATCATCAATTGCAAATTAGTGAAGCCAATGTTCCTAAAATGACATTTCGTACTCGATATAGTCATTATGAGTTTCTGATGATGTCTTTCAGGTTAACTAATGCATAAGCTACTTTTATGGATCTAATGAATATGGTGTTCAGAATGTTTGTAGATCAGTCTGCGGTAGTACGTAATTTTAATATTTTTGGTTGAATTAAGTTAGGGTTTATAAGATGAAAAATTCAGGTTTTATGGATATGGTTTTTCAATCATTTTTTTTATCATATCTCGAGCTATAAAACTTCAAATTGAGTTTTCTTTGATGATATGGAAACTTTGATGAGTTATCTAAAACTATTCCTCTTTTAGCTCAATTGATTTAGACTCTATATTAGTGTAATAAAAAAAATATTTTATTGCTCAGTTTCCATTACTGGTCTGAGTAAAGTGGATTATTTCATAGAGTTCTTCCTTTATACACCTTTAATTAAAGCAAAATAAATTTTAAATTACTCTAGACATACAAGATTTTGGAAAGTTTCATTTTAAGATATATTGTATTGTTATAACCTGATGTTTTTATAAATTACTAAATTAATTTTAAAATTTGCAGTGTTAATAAATATTTTAAATTTTTATATATTATGGTTATTTTGTGCAATTTAATTAGATTTTAGTATTGATGTTTATTTTATTTTATTATGGAATAAATATTAAATTGAGATTTAAAAGTTTAATTTATTGTTATCTATTATTTAATAATATTATTATTGTTATTATTTATGAATAGTGTTAATTTATTTTATTGTAAATATTTTAATATATAGTGGTGGATTTAATTTAAAAGTTATTATTTAATTCAAAAATATCATTATCATTATTATTATATTTTATATATGTGTGACATTTTATCTTTTTCCTAATTTTATATATATATATAAGAAAAAGACGAAAGCTTTATTTTTTTCGGGTCTTCTTCTTCCTATTTATTTTTTTCTTTATTTTATTTTTCTTCTTCTTCTTATTCTTCTTCTTCTTCTTCTTCTTCTTCTTTCCAGTCTACCAGCCACCGCACGAACCACCACCACACTACCACCTTAGCACCAAACAGCCACCACCACCACCAATAGCAAATAGCAGCAGACAACAGCAACAGCAGCAGGCAGTAGCAACAATGCAAACTGCACTATATGAACAGCACAGTCCTATCACCGGTGAGAAAATTGATCGAGCTTAATCTAGTTTCGATGCTCACGCTAGGAGTTTCGATCATCTGTAGTTAGTTTCACGCGAATTGACCGGTAAGAACTCTGAAAATTCAATTTTATATTTTTGTCAATATGTTTAATTTGATTTTTCTTATTGAACTTAATTATATTTGGAGATTTTGTAGTTAGATAAATTGATTTTTGAGCTAAGATCTACGTAAATATTATTTTTATTTTTTTTTGAAATTATTAAAAAAATACATATTTTTGGGTTTGGTTAGCGTTCATATAGTCCCAAATCCAAAACTTTTCTTATTTTTATTAAATTCTATATATTATTTAGAGCAAGTTTCATGAAGGAAATTTATTTAAATTACCTACTGAATTTTTATTACGAAATTTTAAATGTTTATGTAAAAAATAGAATTTTTGGAGAAATTAATAGAAAGCAGTAAATTTTATATTTTAATTGAAATTATTAGTAATTACTGTGTTTTAAATAATTTTTTAATAATAGTAGGTATTAAAATAATTTTTATAAATTAATTACTATTTTTTAGCTAATTAATAATAATTTTTGGAATTATATCTGAATAATAATTTTAATTATTAATTTTGAACTTAAATGAGTTTTCATTGTTTAAATTAGATAATTTAATAATTTAATTGATTTTTAGTAATTAAATGCTATTTAATTTAGAATATTTAAAAGAATGGGTTTAATTAATATTATTTACTTATTATTTGAAATTTTATTATTTAATTTGGAAAATAAATATTTTTGATGCTTTTATTATATAAATAAGTTAATTTTGATATTTAAATGAGATTTTTATAATTTTGGTTGAAATATTTGGTATGCATTATTTAAATGAGATTTTTATAATTTTGGATGAATTAATGGTATTTATTTTTAGTTTATTTATTGTGGTATTTGATTGAATTTTGATAGTTTATGTCTACATATGTATTTTTTTTTTTTTGGAAGTTAGTAAATTATTTGATTTTAATTGAAATTTTTGTTAATTATTTTGTTTTAAAATATTTATGGATTAATAAAAGTATGAAAAGTAATTTTTAATATTATTTCCCATTTATTAGTTAATTTGTGATAATTTTGGAATAATGTGTGAATAATAAATCAATTTACTATTTTTGAGCTTAAATAGGTATTTTATTATTTTTATGATGTTAAATAGTGATTTTAATAATTATTTTCAATCTATGTTAATTTAATTGTAAAATGGGAATTTTATTCCATTTATGAATCTTATTAGCAAATATTATTTAAAAGCTAGAATTTTATTATTTAGTTGGAAAATAAAGGTTTTTAATATTTTTATGAGATATTTTGGTGATTTGAGAAGTTATTATATTTTTATATAGATTTTTATGATTTTTGGGTGAATTATTTGAAATTATAATTATTTTTTATATATATATTGTGGTTTGTTGAGGCTCGGTTGGGCATTATGAGTAGTTCGCGAGCCCAACCCGAGCAGTCGATTTTATGTGTTATAGAAGTGTATTTTTTATGTAGGATCGACTCTACTTTTAATAGAGAGACGTCCGTTTTATATGGGAAACTCTACCGAATTTTTTCATAGATTTTTTATAAAACGTAACAACCGCTCTTAATCTAGTTTTGAAATTTTGATCAAGTCGTGTTTAGATTGAGCCATTCTTAGAAATTATAGAATTATTAAATTAGGAATTTTATTCTAATAATAATATATTTTTTTTTAGCTGTACCACGAGCTAGGCCAATTAGACTGAGCCCGTCGAACCAGAATAGTGGAGTGCAGTAGTACTGTGAGTTATTACCAAATATATGCATTGTATGTAGAATACATATTTATGAGCATCCATATTTTAATAATGTAAATATAAGTATGATTTATTTTTATTAAATGAATATATCTATGTTTTTGTATATGTTTGGTATATATTTGGTATATTGCCTTGAAAATGGATGCTACCATGTTAAAATTATGCATTTCATTATTTTTAATAATTATAAAATTTATTTGAAGGATAGTAGTAGAACGTGCTACTAGTGGGCTACACTAGGACTATGTGCGCACCAGTGCGTTAGATTTTAGGGTTGATATTATGAGATTTTTTTATGTGACTTTCGAATAATCAATTATTGAGATTTGTGGTGAAAGAGTGGTGTGATTGTGAGAGCTCACTTGACTTAGTGTCTCGGGACCAATCATGCCGACAGTGATACTGCAGGACCTTGGTTGACTTATTGTCTCGGGGCCAGTCTACTGTCCAAAAATGAAAGAGAGAAATATTTTAGAATTAAGTGAGTCTGTTGGCTAGTGAGGTTTAGTGATCGATCTCGCAAAATAATTTAAGGTTTTGCTCTGATCCTTCACCCAAAATAATTTTTTTTACATCTATTATTATATAAAAGTGGATTTTAGCATATATATATATATATATATATATATATATATATATATATATATATATATATATATATATAATATACTTATGCTTGTTTGTATATGACTTTAGGTTGCATGTATATATATAATAACAATTCAGTCCGTGAGGTTTGTGTCACAACCTAAACCGGGGGCCATGACCAGCGTAAGGGAACGAGAATTCTTTTGAATCCAGAACCCGTAACAAGCCTTAAAATAATAAAAACATACAATAAAAAAATAAAATAAATATACCGTAATTAAAATTTCAATTTAACATAATAAAATAAACTCCTTCATATCATTAAATAATTTAATACAATATTTAGATTAAACATCTGAATTAAAATCTCATACAGGAAAATAATTAAAACTTACTACTGTTACAAATACAACTACTGCAGTTTTCTAGAGTATAATAATAAATAATTAAGTAAGTAATTTACATAATAAAGCCAGGGCAGAAGAAATCCAATGGATAGGCCTACTGCTGAGGTATGAAGAAGAGGACTCTCATGTAAAAACACCAACTGAGGGGGTGAGTGAATTATTATAATATATATACACGTATTTCTAAATGACAAATGCAAACACTCATAAGTATTTAATAAATATATATATAGGCATGTACACACAAATGCTAAAAATCATATTATAATTAATACTGAAAAACATCAGTTTATGAAGGATCAAATAGAACCCTAATGATCGCAACCTCAATTATCAATAGAAAACACTCAAGCCATACTAGCTCACTTAATTCCAAGTAAATTCACTTAATCCAACTAGACAGTAGACTGGCCCCGAGACATTAAGTCGACCGAGCTCCAGTAGTGTGATTGGCCTCGAGACACTTGGTCAACCGAGCTTCAGCAATCACACCATCACTCACATCTCACATCCATCAAATCAATCAAGTCATAATTTCCACAATTAAGTTAGTAATTCATCCTACAATTTATCGCACCGGTACATGCTCGGTCCTAGTGTTGCCCACTAGGAAGCACGTTCTATCGATATCCTTTATTAAAAAAAATAAAATATACATTCGAGAATAAATATTATATACAATGGCATTCAAAATGATCAAATAAACCATATATGTCACGACCCAAAACAGGGGCCATGACCGGCGCTAGGGAACGGGAATTCTTTCGAATCCGGAACCCGTAGCAAGCCTAAAAATAAAATA
Source organism: Mallotus nudiflorus (assembly GCA_947683625.1). Lineage (NCBI taxonomy): Eukaryota > Viridiplantae > Streptophyta > Magnoliopsida > Malpighiales > Euphorbiaceae > Mallotus > Mallotus nudiflorus. The sequence continues at coordinate 3,381,291 of CANTUR010000058.1, read as the reverse complement.
AATATGCAATAACAACAATAAAAATATAATATGCAGCGGAAAATAAAATCATAAATATTACAATATCATCCATAACAACTGGATATAATTCAAAAATCCTCACATCGCATATATAATCTCATAAATGTATAATCTTTATACAAATCCAGTTTTAACATAATACATCTCTTTAAACAAATACATAAAATCCAATACTTTAATTTACAACTACTGCAGTGTCTAGATAAAATAAATAAGACTCAAGTAGACAATTTACATAAAGAAGCCGGGGCGGAAGAAATCCGGCGTATCGACCTGCTACTGAGGTCTGAGGAAGTTGACTCTCCTGAAAAATAGTCAACGGAGGGGAGTCAGACCTCACTGAGTGAATTACTATAGTATATATACATACACTCTAAGTGATAATGCATACAGTCAACAGTATATATATAATATGTATATATACAGGCAAGTTCATACAGATGCAGAAAAATCATTTTATATATTTTGTCTGAAAATCAACTTTTATGAAGGATCACATAGAACCCTAGAATATCGCAACCTCAGAATAATAGTGTTAAACAACACTCTAGCCATACAGGCTCACTGATTCCAAATATATCCACTTAATCCATATGGACAGTAGACTGGCCCCGAGACACTAAGTCAACCGAGCTCCAGCAGTCTGACTGCCAGTGTGATTGGCCCCGAGACACTTGGTCAACCGAGCTCCAGCAATCACACCCAAACCACATCTCACACATATCAATAATCATAATCAAATCGATATCCACAAATAGTCAGTAATAAAGCCTAAATACTATAGGCGTACCGGTACGTACTCGGTCCTAGTGCTGCCCACTAGGTAGCACGTTCTATTGATATCCTTCAGTGATAAATAATAAAACATTCATTCACAAATACATGATGCATGAATTTAAATAAATCAACAATATAAACCATATATATACCGAAAATATACCAAACATAAACCAGGTATATTTTGAGTATATATATGTCAAATAAATCCAATCAAATCATGAATTAAACTAAAAATATATTTAAAAACATTTTAAATATATTTTATTAATAAAACATGTATATAATTTATTATATACCAAAAATATACTTGAATATAAATCATGTTATTTATGCATATTTAGTCAAAATAAAACATGCATTTTCTAAATCATGCATCCTAAGCATATATATATAATATAGTAACTCACCTAATGCGCTCCACGAGACAGGTCCGACGGGCCTGGTCCACTAACCCTCGGTCTCGGCGCAACTAAACAAGAAATAATTATTCGACATCAGAATAACCCTAACAGAAATCCTAGAATTAAATCTAGAGTATTCAACACAGAATCGGAAATTAGGGTTCGACTGGATATCACGTTTTACGAGAATTCTATCGAAAATTCGGCAGAACCTCCCCTGTAAAACGGACATCTCTCTACTCAAAAGAGTAGAGCCGACCCTGCAAAGAAAATACACTTCAAAAATAAACACCACAATCAATCACAACCCCTCGGTCGGACTCCAGACTACAATCTGTCAACCGGGGTCCACAAACACAGAATATATATTCCAGATACAACGAAAATATCCTTAAATCATAAAAATACATTTTATAGGTAAAATTACATAATAAATCTTGAAACACTGTAAAAAATCGATTAAAATTCATTTTATTAGAAAAACCGTATATTATATATATAATTGAAAATAATTCCCGAAAAATAGTTTTAATTAGTTAAAAATACCAAATAATTTGTAGAAATCATTTTTATACCTTAAATAAATATTAAAACCAATTAAATTACATTTTTAGACAATTTAGGGTAAAATTACCAAAATACCCCTATATATATATATATACCTAAATTACTTCAAAAATTCACCAAAAATCATACAATTATCCAAAATTAATTTTCTCAACATATTTATCAATAATATCAATAATTAAACTCAATTAACCAATTAAATTCAATTTAAAACACAATTAACTTAATTTTACAAAATCACATAAACTTCAATAATTAAAAATAAATACTTAGAAATTCATAAAAATTCCAAATAAATTTCTATAATTCATTTCAACACCTAATTAAACCATAAACTCCAATTTCATAATTTAAATAATTAATTTCCGAAAATTCGAAAATAATATTAAAATATTCAAAAATACCCAAAAATCCAAACAATCTCCAAAAATTCTACAAAAATTCATACATGAAAATTAAGCTACCAGGAACAACATTTGTGAAGGAAGTTTCCATGAATCATCCAAATTGAAGCTCAAAAAAATCGAAAACCAAAAGTGGCCGAAATATTCAACTCAAAACCTAAGCAATTCTAGACCATTTTAGCTCAAGCAAAAGCTAGAATAACACTCACTGGAGCTCAAGGAGAAGATAGAGACCGGCGGTGTCGAAAACGGTGGCCGGATGAGGGAGAAACGACGGTGGGAAGATGATGGTCCGGCGGCACCCACGGGAAGAAGAAGAAGAAGAAGAAGAAGAAAAAGAAAAAGAAAGAAAAAGGAAAGAGAAAGGAAAAGAAAAAGAAAGAAAAAGGAAAAGAAAAAGAAAAAAAAAAGAAAAAAGAAAAAAAATAATAAATTTTAATAATTTAATAATAAATAAAATAATCAAATAATAATAAATAAATAATAAAATATTAGAATAATAATAAACCCTAATTAAATAAATATACACACACAAGCTTTATTTAATAATTTAAAAATATGTATGAGTTCATGCAAACCCGTAAATACATTTAAAATAATTAATAATACATTGTTTACGTGAAAATTTCCCCGAAAATGAAAGTCCCGGGAAAATTTTACGTAAAATACTGAAAATAATAGACAGTAATTAAAATAGGTTTAAAATACATATCAACTCATAAAAATATCGTATATACAGTCAAAATTATTGACACTGTATATCCCGGTACAGTGTAAAAATATTTTAAAAAAAACACGGGATATTACAATATATATACTAGAAATATACTTAAAATAAACTAAGTATATTTCAGGTATATATACGTAAAATAAATTCAATTAAATTATGAAATATACTTAAAACCCACCAATAATATACTTAAACATAATTTGAATATAAATCAAAAAGAAAACATGCATTTATTTTAAAATATACCAATAATATACTAAAAATATACTTAAAATATACTTAAGCATTCAATAAAGCAACTATGCAAAATCTTACATTGAAAACATAAAATTCTAAAACATGCAACCTAAAGCAATGTATATATATAATAATAACTCACAAGGATGAGCTCCACGAGATTGGTCTGATGGGCCTGGTTCGCTAGGCCTCAGTCTCAGCACAACTAAACAATAAAAATGATCACGAATCAAAATAACTCTAACTTAGGCTTCTAGAGAATCAATCTAGAATTCTAAACATAAACAGACACAGAATTAGAATTAGACCAGATGTCACATTTTACAAAAATTCTAATGAAAATTCGTCAGAATCTTCTCTGTAAAACGGACATCTTTCTACTACAAAGTAGAGTCAGTCCTATAAGAAAAATACACTTCGAGTATAAAAATTCTCACAATCCTCGATTGAGATCCCGAACTATTAAAATTCCCTAACCAAGGTCCACAATTCACCAAAAATTCAATAATACAATAAAATATATTAAAAATCAATAAATGCCATAAATGCCCTCCAAATATCAAAATTTAACATATTAAGTATTAAAACACCAAAAATAATTATTTTCCTAATAATTACTTAAAATCCTAATTAATAATATAATATTACTAAAAATCCATTTTCTCGATAATTCCACAAATATTTATAAAAATTTATTTTATAAATCCAAATTACTTAATTAGTCCAAACATATATTAAAATTTACTAAAAATCCATTTATTTACAAAAATAGTATATTATATATTATTTGAAAATAATTTTCAAAAATTAGTATTAATTAATTAAAATTAGTAAATAATTTGTAAAAATCATTTTTATACCTCAAATAGTATAAAAATCAATTAAACATAATATTTAACTAAAATTACCAAATTAACCCTAATATTTAAAAATACACATAAAATACTAATAATATTCAAAAATTCAATAAAAATTATATAAATACACAAAAATTATTTTCTCAATATATTTCTCTTTAATATCAACAAATACATATAATTAACCAACTATTTCTAACAAAATATATATTTAACTTATATTTTCAAAATTGACATAAACTAAAAATATTTACACAAAATTCACAAAAATTATAAAATTAATTCTAAAATTAATAATAACCACCAATAACACCAAAATTCACAATTTCATAATTTATTTAATTAATTTATGAAATAAATAAAATAATAATAAAATATTAAAAAATTCACAAAAATCAAAATAATTCCCAAAAATCACATAAAAATTCAAGGATGTAGTTTGAGCTAAAGGGGTCAACTTTTGTAAAGACAATTTCCATGAACCATTCAAAAATTCCCGAAAAAAAATCAAAACCCTAAAATGGCCAAATTCAAAAACAAGCAAAACACCTCACCAAATCACATTTTCAAGCTAAAAGGAGCTTGGATTCACACTCACCAGCAAGAAAGGAAGAAAAAAAGACTAGAATCAAGGAAAATGGTGACCGAAATCGCCTTGAATGGAGGAGAAACAAGTTTCGGCTTCTCATAACTTCTGGAGCTGCTGCCATCGCTGGGGAAGAAAGGAAAGGGCAGCGGTGACAAAGGTTGAAGGGGGAGGTTATTGTCCGACGTCAGAACAGCGAGAGGCACACCGACGGTGAAAAGATCATATGGAAACAGGAGGGAGCTTGTATGGATATAGGTAAGTTTTTATTTTTAATTTTTGTATATAATGTATATATTATAAGTATATATATTATTATATAATAGTGTTAGTAAACTTAATGTAATAATAAAATAATGTGTATATATATAAACCACACACATACATTTCAATATATATATACATATATACACACACATAATAATAGCATGCATTAAAATATTACTAAACCCTAATATTTATGTGCATATATATATATATATAACACATAAAATACAATACAATAATGTAGTTTATTAATTTAAAAATATTAAAATATTAATGCACTAGATTAAACATTATTAAAAAATATTGTCCGAAATAATACACTTTAATATATACATTTATGTAGAAAATTATAATTAAATATAAAAATAATAATAATTATTCATAAAATAGTAAAATAATCAAATATAGTTTTAAAATTTATTAACACTACATATCCTGATAATTATTAAAATAATTTAAAAACTAAAGTCATTACAGTTTGACCCCTCCCCGCTCAATATTTTTTTCGAGACATTCTACTTTATCAGACCTCAGTAGTAGACCCTTTCGCCGATCTTCTTCAATCCCAACTAGATTATGTAATTTTTATATCTAAATTTTTATTCATATTCTAAAAGCTACAGTAGTAGTACTCGAATGTTATAGTGTTTAGTATTATTTTATTATAGAGATTTGTATTTAAAAGATATTGTGTTATTATATTTTATTATATGATATGAGAATTTCTTTAATATGATTTAAAGTTTTTAATTCCTTGGTATTTTTATATGGTGGTTTCTATGTATTTTTATTTTTAAGGCTTGTTATGGGTTCCAGATTTGAAAAAAATTCCCATTCCCTAGTGTTGGTCATGACTCCCCGGTTTGGGTCATGACAAAGTTAGTATCAGAGCCTAGGTTTAGTGTTGTGGACCTAGGTTAGTGGAGTTGTGTTTTCTTTGAAACTACTGCAACAAATTAGGTTCAACTATGTCTTTAAAAAGTCTTCATTGCTTTTTGAAATTCCCCGTAACTGTTAGGGTGTTTGTTTGTTGTATGTTTTTTGTTTGTGATTATCAATATTGTATTTTTTCTTTGTTCTTTCCTAATTGTGGCAAACATAGGTCGATCCATCAATCGATGTGACTGATGATGGAGAGTCTTTTAAAGGTAAGGTTCTACCACATGTGCAGCCAGTTACGCATAGGGTAAGAGGTGAATCTAGAGGGCTAGGTGGTCATCATAGATAGCGGGAACAACAGAATGAGGAGCTTATGGCTTAGGGTTTTGATGATGCTACCCATGCACCAAGAGTTCAGTAGGATGTAGCAGCTATGCCTTAGGTGGTACCACTTATGTGGTCTTTGTTTCAGCAAATAGCTCATGATATGTCAATTCTACATATATTCCATGTTTTAAATCTTATTGACTTCCACATCTTTTTAAATGAGGTGAACATAAATTGCTTTTACTATAAAGATAATATATATTGATAAGTAGTCCTTTCAAGTTGAATTTGTGATTCCAATTTCAGCCCTTACTACACCTATCTAATATAGGGGTGGGTTAAAGGCAACTATAACTCAAAGGCCAAAGTAATTATTGTAAAAGGTATAGGTAGCCTTTGAACTTGAACTTGTAGCATTTATGGCTGGGATAACCAGGATTAATGAGGGCTTTATAGCACTTAACCAAGCATGATAATTATTTTGAATTTGCTTTGATGAAGGAATCAGAAGATTTTTAATGCATATACAACACTTTTGTACTCTTAATGGTGAAGTTGTCAATTTTGACTGTAGTATAAGATTAGTACATGCAGTCAAATTAACTTTATATGACTACTATGACATGATTGGAGTTTAAAGAGTGATTTCTAAGATACTTCCATCCACCTTTAAGGAAGGATAATTATACATGGTAGCTATTGCATAAAGTAAGAGAAGAGTGGCCATTTGAGAAGAATACCCGTGAACTCTTCAATATGTTGTGTCATGTTATAGATGTGATACTGTATAAGTGGAGTATGGTAGAACTGTATGTTACAGGATTAAGTTTAGTATATTAGCCTTTAAGTTGAGGACTGAAATTTAAAGAGTTATTGTTGGATTCATTCCTTTTGGATGTAATTGACTTGACGTGATTTTGAGAATGGATTTTGATATAATCCTTGGAATGGATGGGTTATCTCAATACTATGCAGTGGTTGATTATCGGAGTAAAGAGGTGATTTCAGAATTTCGAGTGATGAAGAATTTAAGTTTATGGGTGATAAGAGTTTCACACCTCAGAATCTTATCTCCACTATCACTGCTAAGAAGATGCTGAGGAAAGGTTATCAAGGATACTTGGCACTAGTCAGAGACATTCCAGTAGAGAAGACTTTTGTTTCAAATGTCCCTGGAGCTTGTGAGTTTCCTGAAGTCTTTTCTGATGAGTTGCTAGGTTTACCACCTCACAGAGAGATCAAATTCCATATAGATATGGTTTTTGACACAGCTCCTATTTCGATGTCGTCTTATAGAATGGCTCCTGCAGAGTTAAAGAAGTTAAAGGAGCAATTGCAAGAGTTTTTAGACAAGGGTTTTATCAAACCTAGCACTTCTCTTCAGGGTGCAGAGTTCTTCTCCAAGATTGATTTGAGATCAAGCTATCATCAGTTATGGATCAGAGAAGACGATGTTCATAAAATGACATTCCATACTAGATATGGTCATTATGAGTTTTTAGTGATGTCCTTTGGATTGACTAATGCCCCAACTACTTTTATGGATTTGATAAACATGGTATTCAGACCCTATATGGATAAGTTTATGGTAGTATTTGTTAATGATATATTGGTGTATTCAAAAAGTATGGAAGAATAAGTATATTACTTAAAGACAGTACTACAGACACTAAGAGAATGTCAGCTTTATGTTAAATTCTTGAAGTGTGATTTCTGGATAAAGAGTGTAGCATTTCTTGGTCATGTGGTGACTAAAGATGGTATCCAGGTTGATCCACAGAAGATTAAAGCAGTATCTTAGTGGCCTAGTCCGATGACAATCGTTGAGATTTGGAGTTTTTTAGGTTTGACTAGGTATTATAGGAGATTCGTCTAAGATTTTTTAAGAATTATAGCACCTATGACCTGCCTAACTTAGAAGAATGTGAGTTTGAGTGGTCAGATGCTTTTGAGAAGAATTTTCAGCTATTAAAGGAGAATTTGACCATAGCTCCAGTGTTGCCTTTGTCGAATGGAAAAGACAAGTTCACTGTTTATTGTGATGCCTCCATAGTTAGTTTAGGTTGTGTGTTGATGCAAAATGGTATGGTAGTTATTATGCTTTGAGGAAGTTGAAGAAGCATGAATAGAATTATCCTACTCATGACCTAGAGATGGCAGCAGTGATCTTTGCTCTCAAGATTTGGAGACACTACTTAAATGGAGTAATTTATGAGATTTTCAAAGATCACAAGAGCTTGAAGTACATTTTTTAGCAAAGGGATATGAACTTGAGACAAAGAAGATGGTTGGAACTCCTGAAGGATTATGACTATGATATTCTTTATTATCTAGGCAAGGCTAATGTGGTAGCAAATGCCTTGAGTAGAAAATCGTCAGGTAGCCTTGCCACATTAGTGTGAAGAGGAGACCTTTGATCCAAGAGTTACACTAGTTAGTGGATTAAGGGTTGATGATGAAGATGAGTAGATAAGAGGATTGTTGGCACAATTTAGAGTTAGATCAGTATTAAGGGATAAAATAAAAATAGCTCAAAGCCAAGATCCTGTTTTGGTTGAACTTAAAGAGAATGTGCAAGTAGGAAAATTCACTAATTTTACACTAGATGATGAAGGTGTTTTATGGATCAATGGAAGACTATGTGTTCTTAGTATGGATAATCTGAGAGAGGAGATCCTAAAAGAAGCACATTTTACAGCTTATTGCATACATCTTGGTGCTATAAAGATGTACCACAACATTAGGGATTTGTACTCATAAGATGGTATGAAGAAGGATGTAGCTAATTTTGTAGCTAAGTGCTTGACTTGTCAGTAGGTGAAAGCTAAACATCAGAAACCTTCTGGGAAGCTTCAGCCTCTTCGTATTCCTAAGTGGAAATGGGAGAGAGTTGCTATGGATCTTGTGGTACGGTTATCTCGTTCAAAGGATGGATACGATTCCATCTGGGTAATTATGGACAAGTTAACCAAATCAGCTCGCTTCCTACCAGTTAAAGCTACTTTTTCTGTAGCCAAGTTGGCCAAACTATATGTTAAGTATATTGTGTGCCTACATGGAGTACCTATGTCCATCGTATCTAATAGAGGTTTTGTGTTCACCTCTTGATTTTAGCAAGAAGGGAAAATTAGCACTGAGATATATTAGACCGTTTAAGATTTTGAAGAGAGTTGGCATGGTTGCATATTGTTTGGCTTTGCCTCTGAATCTATCATAAATGCATCTAGTGTTTCATATCTCGATGCTAAGGAAGTATATTTTTGACCCTTCATATATATTACAACCACAGAGTGTGGAAGTGAACAAAGATTTGACATATGAGGAAGAACCAATAGCGATTGTGGATTCTCAAGTTCATCAGCTATGTTCAAAATAGATCCCGATGGTCAAAATGTTATGGAGGAATAACAACTCAGAAGAGTACATGTGGGAGATAGAAGTTGAGATACGAACATCGTACCTCTATCTTTTTCATCAATGAATTCTTGTATTCAATTCTTTTATTAAAATTCCAGGATGAATTTTGTAAGGGAGAAGATTGTTATAACCCGATATTTTTATAAATTATTAAATTAATTTTAAGATTTGCATTGTTAATAAATATTTTAAATTTTTATATATTATGGTTATTTTGTGTAATTTAATTAAATTTTAATGTTGATGTTTATTTTATTTTATTATGGAATAAATATTAAATTGAGATTTAAAAGTTTAATTTATTGTTATATATTATTTAATAATAATATAGACACCCAATTTCAGGATGATGAGTTATGGATGCGACAGAATACTCCAATGATGAAAATGTCATGAATAGGTCTTCAATATTTTAACTTTGAAACTTTAAGGGTCTAGTTGCATTTTTCAAAAAAAGGATTCAATGTTTTCATGGACTAAATTGTAATATTTTTTAGGGACCTAATTACAAAACTTAAATTCTTTCAAGGACCTTTTTGTAATTAAAAGTAAAAAAAGTGGTCAGAAAAGTATAATTTTGATCAGAATTATGTAATTTCAATCGGAATTATATAATTCTAATCAGAATTACATAATTTTGGTCAAAATTAGACCTTCTCCGCCTATGTTCTCGAATTTTCCAGGAAAAATTGAGTCCTAATTGGTCTGAAATTCTCCTAAAATTATTTTGATAATATTTTTAAAGAAATAAAAGTCTTTTAGGAATCAATTTATAACTAAGGTTTGAAGATGTATCCCTATATAAGGAGTGTTTTTGCTCTAAAAAAAGGAGGAAAAAATGAAAAAAACAGAGAAAAGGGCAAAAAAATAAAAAATGAAGGAAAGGGCAGAAAAAATAGAAAAAGGCGAAAAAAAGAAAAGAGAAGAGGAAGGCACGGAAAAGAAAAGAAAGAGGGGGAGAAAAAAGAGAAAAAAATATTATTCTCTACAAATTCTTTTGCTTAAAAAAAGATCTTTGAAGGATTTTTGAAGAATAATATTTGAAGACCTATCAAGAATGGTGATTCTACAAAATTTGAGGAGCACTCCCTTAAAATCATCCATAAGTTTTATCTTCTTCTTATTTTATTTTATCGATTTTAATTTTATTTTATTATTATTATAATTTATTCACTAATCATAATTTTTATTATTTTTTATGGTGATTATGGAGGAAAACACATGATGATCATACTTGGAGAATCAAATCCATAAGAAGTCCATGGGATGCCATGGATAAGACCTTGTAGAGATATAGTTTCTAGAGTTTTTGATTATTATTTTATTTTATTGCTTTATTTATTTTTAGGGTTGTGTTGATTATTTTTTTTATTATTTTCAATAGATTATTGTAATGGCCCTAATAGTGAGAATAGTGGAATTATGTGTGATTGCTGGTTTATTTTGATTAATTGGTTAGTAAAATTAGAATTTTTATTGGGTAATTAATTAAAATTAATGGAGGAAGTAGGTTATTTTAGTTTGCATGTTAATGAAAATTAGGGTTTAGAAGGAAATAATTTAATTAGTTGTTTGATCTGTAATTGAATTGTTTAAATATGTTTTATTTATTTTTGGGCTTGTATATTTTATTTTTTTGGTCTTGTTTGTTTATTTTTATGTGTTTTGTGCTTGTTTGTTTATTCTTATGTGTTTTGGGCCTTAAGCCCATATTAGATTTTAATCCACTTAAATAAATTTAGGTTTTTAGGTGTAATTAATTAAAATGCATTTTAGGCCCATAATTAATTAGATTTTAAGTTAGAGATAACTTAGGCCCATCTAGTAAATTAGACATAAGCCCACCTAATTTAATTAATTAGACTTAGCTCATTTAATTAAATCCCTTTTCATAATTTGTAGATTTAATATTACCCACCTTAGAATTAAAACATGTAGAATTAGGCCCACTAATTTAATACCTCCATAAATTGTAGATTTATGCTCATTTTTAGAATTAAAATAAATAGACTTAGGATCATTTAATTAAAATTAAAAGGAATTAGTCTTTAGCTCATTTGTAAATTAAAACATGTAGATTTAGCTCATTTAATCCATGTATATTAAACTAACTTAGGGATTATATGTTTGAATGAATGCATTATTTACTGGTATTTTCATAACTAGTTTGTCATGGAGTTAATTGCTAGAATAAGGGTTTATATGAAATTGCATATAAATAGAGGATAATATAGTAATTCATAAAATAATCCTAAATGAACACAAGACTAAAAAAAGTTAGTATTCCATACCTAGAATGTCCTAGCTGTGGTGCTAGTTTTCTTTTAGGGAATTGAGTACCACCTTTTTAATTTGTCCCAATTATTACCCTGGGTGGCGACTGCTCATCTCCATGCCATATCTTTGTGATAGTGATTAGTGTGTTCTCTAGAGCCCTGAGGTCAAACAGTGTCGCAGTTGCTAAAGTCTTAGATGTTCACTAAACCCTGTTGTGAATAGTGGTGACTCCACTAAGGATAAGAGATATTGATTCTACTTGTGTTCTTTAGAATTATTTTATTAATAATTATTTTATTCTTACATTCATTATGCATGTCCCTATTAACCGATGATGTTGGTTTATGTTCCATGATTCCACTAGCTTCATAGGATTGTAAATTGACTAACCATCACTCTTAGCCTTAACTCGGTTCAAGAGAGATTATTGGGCTCATCTAACTAGAGCCTGTAACCCAAGTCCTTAAGGGGGGTAGTCTTCTCTCAAGTTTGTGAAAGATGTCAGGCCCCTCTGACCTTGGCCTATGACTCAAGTCTTAAAGGAGGGCATCTTGCTAAAGGAACCTTGACCTTTTTACTGGACCCTAACCACATATAATGGCTTAGTTACTGCCTCTAGGATCTACCTAAATTGTTTGTGAATGTTGCCATGAGGTATTTCTATCTATCAAGATCCAAGCCCATACTTTAGAAGCCCTTCAGGACTAATAAAGATTGGGCTATACTTTTATACCTAGAAATATTATTTCTACGTTTTACTGCGTGAAGAGAGATTTGGCTTGCACATCAATCCCTGATATCCATTGTTGATATTAAGACCAAAACCAAAAATCTTAGGAAAAGAGACTCGCCATTGAATACGTGTGTGGGAGGAATAAGGTTAGAAGGATGTATGTACACTTAACTTGATTTGCTACTTGTTGCATAGCACATGCATCTCATGCATCATGCTAACATTTGTCTTTCAGCCATCATAGATTCATCCAGGTCTTCCTATGTTTAGAGTCAAAAGAGTGGTAGACTAGTGAGAACTGATTTGAATCCATAATTGATTGCGAATGAGATCCTTAGCAGACTGGAAAAGAGCTCCATCAATCCACTCTACCTAGAATCTACACAACTAAAACAAGCCAAAGAAATGGAACAACAAGAAGGAGGAAACTAGACTCTAGAGGATGTCAAAGGAGCACTGATGGATGACATGAGAGAGATGATGCAAGATGAGTTAAGACAAGCATTGGTCGGACTGATGCAACCACCTGCTGCTGCTACACCTCCTGTTGTGGCCAATCCACCTATTGCGACCAATCCACCTATTGTGGGTACACCCCCTATTAATAATGATAATGCTGGGGAAATGAAACTCGAGGATGTTGAGAGTTAAATGGTTGAAAGGGTAAAAAGGGAATCATTTGAGCAAGTTCAAGAGCTAGAATCCAAGCAGAAGCCTAATAAATCATTTTTGGATTGTTTGACTAGATTCATGAATAAAGTAGGGTTAATGAAAAATAAGCCAGCTAAACAGGATCAAGTTAGGATGATAGTCTGAAATATGTCGCCTAATTTGGTTGAGAGGTCACAGATGATGAACCCTAAGACATTTGTAGACCTTTATAACGATGGGTTATAAGCTGAGGATATTAAAAATGAGAAAAGAGGATTGATAGAGGCACTGACAAAAGGGACAACCCAACCAGGGGCATACAACAAAGAAATACTAGCTGGGTTATAAGAGTCCATACTATTCAAAAATCCAGTAGATTCTTCAATTTTAATCAACCTTTGTCAAAAGTCCTAAAGTGCCTAATGTAAGAGGGCTTACTTCAACCTTTACCTAATCCAAACCCACCAAACCCAAACACCCCAAGCTATAACCCAAATAAGCACTACAAATTCCATTAAAACCATAAACACTCTACAGTAACTGCATCCGCCTTAAACACGAAATCCAAAACCTCATAGATTCCAAAAAAATCATAAACCCTAAAAAATCAAATCCAAACCTAAACACCTAAAATAATCCTTTTCTAAATTACCAAAACGTGCCACCTCCAACAACCATGATGATCAACTCAGGAGTAAGCAAAGAAAAGGTGTTAAACTCTTTTAAGGATCTAAACCTTAAAGCCGATGAGAAATCTCCTAGTGCCCCTAAAGATATGGAAAGAGTAGAAGACTTATTGGGTCAACCTTTAGGCAAGTTTGACTATAAGGTGTTTTGCACGAAACCACCTTCTTTTGGTGTACCCTTCAAGTCGATTGTGCCTACAAGATGGGGTGATGAGTTTGATGATGAGAAGCTGCCAGACAATAAAGAAAAATGCACAGTGGAGGTACAGAAGGATGAAGTCATGGAGACAGTTAGCAAGAAGATGCAAGAATAATTATTGTGTCAGCCGCCTCAAGGACAATCATTATGAGACTTAGCATCCCTAGCATATAGAATAGGAAATAAAATTTCTTATTGTCTTTTTTGAATAAATTTTTAGTTTCTTTAGAACTTGCTTTGTTTTAGTGATCGATGATATAAAATTTTGATCATGCTTACTTATGTAATGTACATCCTAATGGTATGTGCATTACAATATTGATTAATTCTACTTCAATTAGATTCATTCAGTATGGGCACAAATGCAAATTCAAATAACATACATATATCACATGATGTAACTTCTGAAGATAGGAAATTAGAGGAAAAAAAATAAAAAGAATGAAAACAAAGAAAAAAAGAGAGAAAAAAGAAAAAGAACAATAAAGTAAAAATTAGAGTGAAAAGTTCATGACTGGCTGATAATAAGAGTTGTATCATGTGATGTAATGAATATTCTCATTTTTTTCCCTAATGAATGATTAAAATTGAATTTGAAATTTTTGTTCAAATATCACATATTCATCTATATCATACTGCATAAGTATCTAAATAGAAAGAAAATGCATCATGAAAGCTAAATCAAAGATATGAGATCACTATTTTAGTTAAGTTTTCTTTTTTACCACCCCTTTTGTAATTTTTCCTTATAAGCCTAGCACATTAAGAATTTAAGTGTCTTAGTAACTTGCATTGTAAGTCTTATCTTATAACTATCATCAATTATTGCATCAGCATCAAGCCTCATATTCAGCTCAAGAGTTCTTTAAAGTGCAAATCCAGTTCATTTCATCATCAAGAACTCACTTCATTAGTTTGCCTATTCATTTACATCTCCAGTGCATGAGATTGCAACTAATAGGGTTAGTAAGTCAATGATCAACAACAAAAATGAACAAACTGGGTCTCTTGCATAGAATGAAAATAAAAAAAAACTGTTAGAATAGCATGAATGAATCCAAAATGGAACTGGTGGCAAAATACAGCTCTAGGGGGCAAATTGAGTATGAATTCAAAGAGCCAAGATGGAACACTAAAGTATAAGAGCTAGTATAAAAGATCTTGGGGTAGAAAAAAGCACACAAATACATCAGTTATCATACAACAAAAGTAGTAGCAAAAAAGAAAAGTTCAACAGTGCATTGATTAATAACGAGCTCCAGTGTAAAGCCATGGACTCCATTTACTAGCTTAGTCATCAGTCCAATGAACTATATCAGAAGCTTGACATTAGAAGTACCAACAGTGAAGCATCCAATACTCAAGCCTACAAACTATAATGAGGCACCTCGTTCTTATACTCCAAGCAGCGACATAGCTCTATTCCAAACAGGAGACCCATTACAATCATGCATGTCATACATAACATGCATACACTTACATACATTTGTTGTATACTTGCTCTACATATTAAAGTCTTTAAGCTTAGGTGAGGTTGTACAGATACTCTGTTAGTAACATTTGAAATTAATGTTATGAAAGTACATGAAAGTAGTCAAAGTATTTACATATGAAGCATCTGAAAGAGTAAAATAGGAAGAGCAACATTATCAAAACACCTCATCCTGGCAATCTCAATAGGCTAGATAGGACGCTCAAGCTCTTTAGATTCAACATCCATCTCATAGTCTCATCTGGAGCATCATCTGGAATATCTCTCCATAATAGTTAGACTAGTGTAGGGTATGAAATATGGTGATAAGAAGGTCCAACATGTCAACAATACATTTGTCAACCCTAAAAAGGGAAGAATGCACTCAAAACTTAAAATGAATGCACTCTGAAAAATCATTTGATCATGAAATAAGATCTCTAACCCCTGAACTTTTTGTTTTACAAGAGTTACCAATAAAAGGAATAAAGCCCTCTACCATAGCATTAATGGAATGGCAGAAATACAAATGCAGTTCAAAGCCTCAACTTCAATGGTGGAGTATCATGACCCTCCGATTGAAGACAAATCTAAAGGGAGGAATGCAAAAAAGAATAAAACTGCATTTTGATAAAATTTATTCACTTGTGAATAGACCATACTAACTTATGGTAGTTTGTGCACAGAAGAACAAAAGAGAATGAAGAAGGGGATAGGAATCGATACATCAACAAGAACGGGAAAGGTTGCAAATGCTAAGCATTCATCAGAAGTATCATCTTGCCTGTCAAACACTCATCAAGATAATAAAGGGAAGTAGCAAAACTCTCTTTCCTTATATTCTATAATAAAGCACCATCTCAATCATAAAATTCACAAATTGAAAGTAAATTTATCCACTTCATGAGATCATGTGCGAAAAACCTATCTCAGGACTTTTGATCATAGTGGCTTTCTTTTATTAGCCTCGTAGAATTTATATGAGTAGTTAACAATTTTATGTTGAGAGTTTATAAACTCTAATCAATCTAATGCTTGCTTTACACCCAGACAAAGGGAGGAAAATGCAAAAAAAAAATCTATAGACATGAAGCATAATTCAAAGTATCATTTCAGTCTTTTGAACTATAAATGTGCATATAATCTACTCCAATGCTAAAAAATGAGTATGAGTAAAAAATCCATTGACGGTATCCATACTGAGTAATACGAGAAATGTGGGGGAATACTAAGAGGAGAATCAAAAAAAGAGCAAGCATAATTTACTCCAAAGCTCAGAGATGAGTAAGAGTATCAACATGAAACCTCTGGCGATATCCATACTGAGTAATACAAGAAAGGCAGGGAAATACTAAAAGAGGACATTGCCAAAATTGCTCTATTTACTCCAATGCTCTATACGAGTATAAATATCCAAAGGACCTTTCCAACGGTATCCATATTGAGTAATATGAGAAAGGCGGGGAAATACTCGGATAAGGAAGGAAAGCACAAAAAACAATTGAAAGGCTATTTTCATACTCATAATTTTATCTTTTTATGCTTATTTTCCATGAGTTTTCTTTAGCAAATTCTCCTTAAAATTAGGTGTGGAAATAAGCTCTTCAATTAGTAAAAGACATGCTCTCAGTAAAAGATGGTTAATGATGCCTCTGACCTCTACAAACAGCAAATAAATGATAGTCATAAAAATAAAAAATAGTGAGATTTGTTAAGTGCATGCTATCTCATGAAAAGTGATGAATTTTCTTTTAAATGTCATATTGTACTTTTATACATTCATCATGATTGAAACTAACTTCAATAAGTTTGCAGGAATTGTAAATCCAAAAGAAAGTGCACCAACTTATAGAGATGGTTGGCATAGCAAAATTAAAATCAGTCGACAAAGAAATTCTAATCAATTAACATAAAAAAATTCAAAGTCAGTCAACAAAAATAATTCAAAGCATTCAACTCAAATAACCAAATTTGCGAGAAATTATGGATTGTAGCATAATCATATAAGACAATTTAGACTATACATCCGAGTACAGTCGGCATTGTACGATCAAGTATAATGTATTTTCAATCAAAAGATTATACGACTAAGTATAATCGGCATCATATGACCAAGTGTGATGTTTCTTTTCAAAACAGACTATACGACCGAGTGTAGTCGGCATTATATGACCAAGTGCAATGTATTTTCAATCAAGATTATATGACCAAGTATAATCGGCATCATACGATTGAGTGTGATGTTTCTTTTCAAAACAGACTATACGACCGAGTATAGTCGGCATTGTATGACCAAGTGCAGTGTATCTTCAATCAAGATTATACGACCGAGTATAATCGGCATCATACGATCGAGTGTGATGTTTCTTTTCAATTCGACTATACAATCAAGTGTAGTCAGCATTGTACGATTGAGTGCAATGTATCTTCAATCAAGATTATATGACCGAGTATAATCAACATCATACAACCGAGTGTTATGTTTCTTTTCAAAATAAACTATACGACCGAGTATAGTCAGCATGAGTGCAATGTATTTTCAATTAAGATTATATGACTGAGTATAATCGGCATTGTACGACCAAGTGTGGTGTTTTTTTTCAATTCAGACTATACGACGATCGAGTGTAGTCGGCATTGTATGATCGAGTACAATGTATTTTTTAGCATCATGCGACTGAGTGTGATGTTCCTTTTCCATTTAGACTATATGTCTGAGTATAATCGACATTGTACGACCAAGTACAATGAGTCCTTTTCACCCAAGATTATACGACTGAGTATAGTCAATATCATACGATCGAGTATAGTTAATATCATATGACCGATTATGATATTCCATTTCAAATCAATGTTGTACATCTGAGTATAGCAAGTTCATAAGCAAAAGCTTCATAAAGCACAAGTAAGTATCCTAACTTTTAATTAAGAAATTGGATGCTGGTTCACTTTGTCGTAATTTATTAAAAAAATAGCGATAAAGGGGGGCAACTATAAACACCTAATTTTGGGATGATGAGTTATGGATGCGATAGAAGACTCCAATGATGAAAATGCCATAAATAGGTCTTCAATATTTGAACTTTGAAACTTCAAGGGTCTAATTGCATTTCTCAAAGAAAGGATTTAATGTTTTCATGGACTAAATTGCAATGTTTTTTAGGGACCTAATTGTAAAACTTAAATTCTTTCAAGGATCATTTTGTAATTAAAAGTAAAAAAAAGTGGTCGGAATTACACTAATTTCGATCAAAATTAGACCTCCTCCGCCCAGGCTCTCAAATTTTTCAGAAAAAATTGAGTCCTAATTGGTCTAAAATTCTTCTAAAATTATTTTGATAATGTTTTTAAAGAAATAGAAGTCTTTCAGGAATCAATTTATAACTAGGGTTTAAAGATGTATCCCTATATAAGGAGTGTTTTGGCTCTAAAAAAAGGAGGAAAAAATACAAAAAAAATGAAAAAAAAAAGGCAAAAGAAATAAAAAATGAAGGAAAGGGCAGAAAAAATAGAAAAAGGCAGAAGAAAAAGAAAAGAGAAGAGGAAAGCACGAAAAAGAAAGAGGGGGAGAAAAAGGAGAAAAACATTTTATTCTCAACAAATTCTTTTGCTTAAAAAAAGATCTTTGAAGGATTTTTTAAGAACAATATTTGAAGACCTATCAAGAACGGTGATTCTATAAAATCTTAGGAGCACTCCCTTAAAATCATCCATAATATAATATCTCGAGTTTTTAAATATTTTTATACTACATCGGAATATGCAGTTCTAATAATTTATGTATATATATCTTTGATATTTTATGAGTTTGTTATTTAATTAAAATTAATTTTTATTGTTTATATTATTTTAAGTACTTTACGTAAAATTTTCCCGAAAATTTTATTTTCGAGGAAATTAACACGTAAATAATTTAATATTAATTATTTTAAACAATTTAACGAATTTGCATGAACTCATATATATTTTTAAAGTGCTAAAATAAAGTGTATATATGTGTATTTATTTAAATTAAACTAGGGTTTAATTAATTATCCTAATTTTTATTATTTAGTTTTAATATTAATTAATTATTTTTAAGTGAATAAATTATTAAATATATTAAAATATGTATGTGGTGTATATTTAATATGTGTGAAAATTTATATTATTATAATAAATAGTGTGAGTATATATATATATATATATATATATATATATATATATATATATATATATATATATATATGCATATATACATTAAATATTGTCAAAAATCAAAAAGTTGCCAAAATTATGAAAATGCCATCGTCTTCTTCTTACTTTTCCCGATCGTCCCTCACCCGATTCCCATGTCTGTAACTCAGTTTTCTTCCCGTCGGTGTGCCTCCCAGCATGCCACCTTCTTCCTTAGCCATTCCCGCCACCTGCAGCAGCCGTTTCCGGCGTCGGAGGAGCTCATTTTGGCTCGAAAGTTGAAACTTAAAGCTAACGTCGATCGACGTGATTTCAGCCACCATTTCCGACACCGCTGGTCTCTATCTTCTCCTTGAGCTCCGGTGAGTGTGATTCCAAGCTTTGTTTCACTTAAAATGGTCTAGATTTGCCTAGATTTCGATTTTGCAATTTCAGCCTATTAGGGTTCTTGATTTTTTTGAGCTTAAATTTGACTGATTCATTAAAAATTCCTTCACAAACTATGATCCTAGTAACTTAATCTTCATGCTGGAATTTTTTTAGAATTTTTAGAATTTATTTTGATTTTTGGGTATTTTTTATTATTTTATTATTATTTTCTAATTTTCGAAAATTAATTAATTAAATTATGAAATTGTGTTTTATGGTAAATATAGGTATTGAAATGAATTATAGAAATTTATTTGTAATTTTTATGTATTTTTTTTAATTTATTTAGTTTATGAAATTTTGAGAAAATAGTGTTAATTATGTGTTTAATTGAAATTTATTGGTTAATTGAGTATATTTATTGATATTATTGAAATATATGTTGAGAAAATTAATTTTGAGTAATTATATTATTTTTGGTGAATTTTTGGATTAATTTTAGTATATTTATATATATAGGGGTATTTTGGTAATTTTATCCTAAATTGTCTAAAAATGTAATTAAATTTATTTTAATAGTTATTTAGGGTATAAAAATGATTTATATAAATTATTTAGTATTTTTAACTAATTAAAACTATTTTTCGTAAATTATTTTCAATTGTATGCATAATATACGATTTTTCTAATAAAATGAGTTTTTATCGGGTTTTATTGTGTTTTACGGTTAATTATGTAATTTCTACTGATAAAATGTATTTTTATTATATAAGGGTATTTTCGATATTTTGTAAATATTCTGTGAATTGTGGACCTCGTTCGGTGATTTATAGTTTGGAGTCCGACCGAGGGATTGTGGTTGTGTTCTGTGTTTATTTTTGAAGTGTATTTCTTTGCAGGACCAGCTCTACTCTTTGAGTAGAGAGATGTCTATTTTACAGAGGAGGTTCTGTCGGATTTTTGATAGAATTCTCGTAAAACGTGATATCCGATCGAGCTCTAATCCTAATTCTGGCCGAATTTTCGGTAGAATTCTCATAAAAGGTGATGTCCGATCGAGCTCTAATCCTAATTCTATCTCTAGTATTCTAGATCGAGTCTTTAGAACTTCTGTTAGATTTGTTCTGATTCCTGTTATTTTTTTGTTTGTTTAGTTGTACCGAGACCGAGGCCTAGTGGAGCAGGCCCATTGGACCCATCTCGAGGAGCGCAATAATTGTGAGTTGCTATTTTATATATATATGCTCTAGGGTGCATGATTTTAGAAATATATGTCTTATTTTGATTAAATATGCATAATGGTTTAATTAGTACTTAAGTTTATTTTTAGTTTACTTTTGGTTTATTTTTGGTATATTTTAAACTATATGCATGTTTTATTAATGAATTATGTTTAAAATGTTTTTGAATATATTTTTAGTTTATTTTGTAATTTAATTGGATTTATTTAACATATATATACTCGAAATATACCTAGTTTACTTTTGGTATATTTCTAGTATATATATGGTTTATGTTGATGTTCATTTCAATTACATGCATCATTTATTTATGAATGTATGTTTTATATTTAATAATGAAGGATATCAATAGAACATGCTACCTAGTGGGCGGCACTAGGACCGAGTACGTACCGGTACGCTTATAGCATTTAGGCTATATTATTAACCATTTGTGGATATTGATTTGATATTATTATTTGATGTGTGAGATATGGTTTGGGAGTGTGATTGCTGGAGCTCAGTTGACCAAGTGTCTCGGGGCCAATCACACTGACAGTCAGACTGCTGGAGCTCGGTTGACTTAGTGTCTCGGGGCCAGTCTACTGTCCAAATGGATCAAGTGATTATATTTGGAATAAGTGAGCCTGTATGGCTAGAGTGTTGTCTAACACTGTTTTGAGGTTGCGATTTTTCTAGGGTTCTATTTGATCCTTAAACAGTGATTTTCAATAAAAATATATAAAATGATTTTTATTGCATCTGTGTGTGTATTTGCATACATATTATATATACTATTGACTGTGTGCATTGTCATTTAATATGCATGTATATATATTATAGTAATTCACTCAGTGAGTTCTGACTCCCCTCCATTGACTATTCTTTTCAAGAGCGTCTTCTTCATCAGACCTCAGTAGCATACCTATACGCCGGATTTCTTCCGCTCCGGCTTCTTTATGTAAACTGGTTATCTGAGTTTTATTTTATAATCTAGACACTGCATTAGTTATGGTCGATTGTGAGATTGTTGTATTATATTTGTATGAGATATGTACTTTAAATATTTGAACTGGATTTGTATTAAAAAGTTATTTATATATGAGATGAGGATATTGATTTAATTTCATTTGGTGGAAATATTATTTTGATATTTATGATTTCATTCCACTGCATAATATTTTATTTAATTACGTTGTTATTATTAGTATTACATGTTTTATTTTATTTTTAAGGCCTGTTACGGGTTCCGGATTCATAAGAATTCTCGTTCCCTAGCGCCGGTCATGACCATTGTTTTGGGTCGTGACACATAAGCATCATCTTCTTCTTTTTTTATTTTATTTGATTTTTTTATTTTATTGATTTTTAATTTTGTTTATTATTATTATAATTTTTTCACTAATAATAATTTTTATTTTTTTTTATGGTGATTATGGAGGAAAACACATGATTATCATATTTGGAGAATCAGATCCATAAAAGGTCTATGGGATGCCATTGATAAGACCTTGTGGAGATATAGTTTCTAGGTTTTTTTATTATTATTTTATTTTATTGCTTTATTTATTTTTGGGGTTGTATTGATTATTTTTATTATTATTTTCAATAGATTGTTGTAATAGCCCCAATAGTTGGAATAGTGGAATTATGTGTGATTGTTGGTTTATTTTGATTAATTGGTTAGTAAATTTAGGATTTTTATTGGGTAATTAATTAAAATTAATGGAGGAAGTTGGTTAATTTAGGTTGCATGTTACTGAAATTAGGGTTTAGAAGGAAATAATTTAATTAGTTGTTTGATCTTTAATTTAATTGTTTAAATATGTTTTATTTATTTTTGGTCTTGTTTATTTTATTTTTTTGGGCTTGTTTATTTATTTTTATGTGTTTTGTGCATGTTTGTTTATACTTATGTGTTTTGGGCCCTAAGCCCATATTAGATTTTAATCCACTTAAATAAATTTAGGTTTTTAGGTGTAATTAATTAAAATGCATTTTAGGTCTATAATTAATTAGATTTTAAGTTACAGATAACTTAGACCCATCTAGTAAATTAGACATAAGTCCACATAATCTAATTAATTAGACTTAGCTCATTTAATTAAAGCCCTTTTCATAATTTGTAGATTTAAGATCACCTACCTTAGAATTAAAACATGTAGAATTAGGCCCACTAATTTAAATACCTCTATAAATTGTAGATTTATGCCCATTTTTAAATTAAAATAAATAGACTTAGGATCATTTAATTAAACTTAAAAGGAATTAGTCTTTAACTCACTTGTAAATTAAAACATGTCGATTTAGCTCATTTAATCCATATATATTAGACTAACCTAGGGATTATATGTTTGAATAAATGCATTATTTACTTGTATTTTCATAACTAGTTTGTCATGGAGTTAATTGCTAGAATAAGGGTTTATATAAAGTTACATATAAATAGAGGATAATATAGTAATTCATAAAATAATCCTAAATGAACACAAGACTGAAAGAAGTTGGTATTCCGTACCTAGAATCTCTTGGTTGTGGTGCTAGTTTTTTTTTAGGGAATCGAGTACCACCTTTTCGATTTGTCCCAGTTATTACCATGGGTGGCGACTCCTCATCTCCATGCCATGTCTTTGTGACAATGGTTAGTGTGTTCTCTAGAGCCCTTAGCTCAAACAATGTCGTGGTTGCTAAAATCTTGGACGTGCGCTAAATCCCGTCGTCTACAAACACTATTAATGTTATTATTTGTGAATAGTATTAATTTATTTTATTGTAAATATTTTAATATATAGTGGTGGATTTAATTTAAAAGTGATCACTTGATTCAAAAATATTATTATCATTATTATTATATTTTATAAATGTGTGATATTTTATTTTTTTCCTAATTATATATATAAAAAAAAAGAAAAAGACATCATCTTTATTTTTTTCTTTCTTTTCTTTTTTTTTCTTCTTCTTCTTCTTTCCGGTCTACCAGCCACCGCATGAACCACCACCTCAGCACAAGATAGCCACCACTAACAACAGCAGACAGTAGCAACAACAATAGACAACAACAAGTAGCAGCAACAGTGCATACTGCACTGTGTGAATAGTGCAATCCGGTCACCGGTGAGAAAACCGATCGAGCTTGGTCTTGTTTCGAACCTCATGCTAGGAGCTTTGATAATCCGTAGTTAGTTTCAAGTGAATTGACCGGTAAGGACTCTGAAAACTCAAATTTATATTTTTATTAATATGTTTAATTTAATTTTTCTTATTAAATTTAATTTTATTTGGAGATGTGGTAGTTAGATAAATTAATATTTGAGCTAAGATCTACCTAAATATTATTTTTATTTATTTTTTTGAAACTATTAAAAAATATGTATTTTTGGGTTCGGTTACTACAGTCTCAGGTCCAAAAATTTTCTTACTTTTATTAAATTCTATATATTATTTAGAGCAACTTTCATGAAGGAAATTTATTTAAATTACCTACCGAATTTTTATTACGATTTTTTAAATGTTTATGTAAAAAATAGAATTTTTGAGAAATTAATAGAAAAAAGTAAATTTTATATTCTAATTGAAATTATTAGTAATTATTGTGTTTTAAATAATTTTTGACTAATAGTAGGTATTAAAATAATTTTTATAAACTAATTACTATTTTTAGTTAATTAATAATAATTTTTGGAATTATATTTGAATAATAATTTTAATTATTAATTTTGAATTTAAATGAGTTTTAATTCTTTAAATTAGATCATTTAATAATTTAATTGATTTTAGTAATTAAATGGTACTTAATTTAGAATATTTAGAAGAATAGGTTTAATTAATATTATTTACTCATATTTGAAATTTTATTATTTAATTTGGAAAATAAATATTTTTAATGCTTTTATTATATAAATAAGTTGATTTTGATATTTAAATGAGATTTTTATAATTTTGGTTGAAATATTTGGTACATATTATTTAAATGAGATTTTTAAAATTTTTTATGAATTAATGGTATTTATTATTAGTTTATTTATTGTAGTATTTGATTGAATTTTGATTGTTTATGTCCACGTATGTATTTTTTTGGGAAGTTAGTAAATTATTTGATTTTAATTGAATTTTTTGTTAATTATTTTTTTTAAAACTATTTATGGATTAATAAAAGTACGAAAAGTAATTTTTAATATTATTTCCCATTTATTAGTTAATTTGTGATAATTTTGGAATAATATGTGAATAATAAATTTATTTATTATTTTTTAGCTTAAATAGGTATTTTATTATTTTTATGACGTGAAATAGTGATTTTAATAATTATTTGCAATCTATGCTAATTTAATTGCAAAATGGGAATTTTATTCCATTTATGAATCTTATTAGCAAATATTATTTAAAAGCTAGAATTAAATTATTTAGTTGGAAAATTGTAAAGACCCTAAATTTTAAATTAAATAATATTATTTTGAGATATGCAGTATTAATAATTTTAAATTTTAATTGTGCAAATATTATTGTTAATTACTAATACTAATTACGTATTTTATTTTTAGAGAACTATTTACGTAAAAATAAATTAATTTACGTTAGATTATTATTATTATTATTATTATCATTATTATTATTATTATTATTATTATTATTATTATTATAAAATTTAGTTACAGGGTATTTTGGTAATTTTACAAATTAATTACAAAAAAGTTCAAAAGTCAAAAGTCAAAAACAATGTAAATCGGGGTCAACAAAAACCATTTCCTTCTTTTCTTTTCTATTTTTCTTCTTCTTCTTTTTCTTCTTCTTCTTTCACCTTTGGCCATTCACAACCAAACCACCACCGGATCGCCCCACTGGCAACCATCAACCAGCGTCGACTCAGGGAGCTTCCAGTAGTCACCCATCGCCACCAGCACCACCTGTCGTTGCCTAGAGTCACCAAAATTGCTAACAAACTGAAAGTCGAGCTTTTGAACACCAGCGAGATTCTGGCCACCAATTGACGTCGGATTGGTCTCTTTTAATAGCTTTTCATCCGATGAATCCATTTCCGAGCTCCGTTTGAGCTCAAAACTTTTATATTTTTAGATATGTCCAATTTTTAGTTTATGTGTTTTTGGGTTATTGAATTTTTTGAACTTGATTTAAGTTGATTCATGAAAACTTGCTTAAGAAATATTGTTTGTTGTAGCTCAAGCTTCTCAAATATATTTTTTATGAATTTTTTTGAATTAATTTGAATTATGGTAATTTTTTATTATTTTAATATTAAATATTGAATTTTTGATAATTATGCTAATTAATTATTGTATTTGAAAACTTAGTTAAATTATTTTTTATTATGTGAGTTAATAATTTTAGAATATTTAAAATAATTTTTGGTTAATTTATATAATTTTTAGGAATATTATTTATATTATGTATATTTTGAATTATCGGGTTAATTGTGTAATTTTGTGATAATTATAACTAAATAATATGTTTTAAATGGTTTTAGAATTATTTAGGGTATTAAAATTATTTTTATAAATTATTTACTATTTTTAACTAATTAATATTAATTTTTGAAAATTATATTCAAATAATATATTATTTACTATTTTGGTGATTAAATGGGTTTTTAGTTATTTTTATTATATATTTAGGCTATTTAAGTTATTTTAATATATAAAAGTGAATTTTTACTATTTTATATTGAATTATTGAAAAATTGGATTTTTAATAATATTATATTATTATTTAGGATTTTTATTTAATAATTATGAAAATAATTGTATTCAGTGTTTTATTGTTTAAACATATTATATTTTGATATTTTGAGGATATTGATGAAATTTATTGATTTTTAATATATTTGTTATTTTAAATGTATTTTTGGTGAATTTGTGAACCTCGGTTGGAAATTTTGCAGTTCGGGGTTCCAACCGAAGGTGTTGAGTGTTCTGTATTAAAAGTGTATTTTTCTTGCAGAATTGACTCTACTTTTGAGTAGAGATATATCCATTTTATAGAGGAGGTTCTGCTGAATTTTTTATAGAATTCTCGTAAAATGTGACGTCGCGTCGATTCTGAGTTTGTGTGTTTGTCTAAGTTTTGTATTCCTAAATTGAGTCTCTTTTAGAAGTATAAGTTAGATTTATTCTGATTGTTATTATTATTTTATTTTCTAGTTGCGTCGAGACCGAGACTTATTGGATTGGGCCAGTCGAGCCAGTCTCTTAGACCACAACATTGTGAGTTATTATCTTATATATACATCGCATTTAGGATGCATGATTTAGAATATTCATGTTTTTAATATGTGTTTGTACATGAATTGTTTTATTGAATGTTTTAGTATATGTTAGGTATATTTTTAGTATATTTTTGATATATTTCAAAATAACTGCATATTATATTTTTTATATATACTTAGAATGTTTTAGTATATTATTGGTTTTTAGTTAGTATATTTTTATGGTTGATTTCGAATTTATTTAGCTTCTATATACTTGAAATATACTTAGTATATTTTAGATATATTTCTTATATATATATGATTTATTTTGTTATTATGAATGTTATTATGCATTACTTATTTGATTGATTGATTTGAGATTGATATGATTGAATAGTGTGGTTGCTAGAGCTCGGTTGACCTAGTGTCTCAGGGCCAATCACATTGATAGTGAGGTTGTTGGAGCTCGATTGACTTAGTATCTCAGGGCTAGTCTACTGTCCAATATGGAATATGAGAATTAATTTGGAATTAAGTGAGCTTGTATGGCTAGAGAGATATTATTGATTGAGGTTGCGATTAAATAGGGTTCTATTTGATCCTTCACTAAAATAAATATTTTTCCAGCATTTATTATATAAAGTGATGTCAGCATTTGTGTAAAATGCTTATATATATTTATTATATATACTAATGAGTGATTGCATATGACATTAGGAGATGCATGTGACATTAGGAGATGCATGTATATATAATATAACAATTCACTCAGTGAGGTCTGACTCCCCTCAGTTGTTGCTTTTTCAGGAGATTCTTCTTCCACAGACCTCAATAGTAGGCCCATCCGCCAGACTTCTTTAGCCCCAACTAGTCTATATAAATTACTTACCTTATTTCGTTTGTACTTTAGAAAACTGCAATAGTATCAGTAGTTGTTGTAATTTGTATTTGTAGAATAGTTTTTTAATATCAGAGGCCTTTCTCTGAATATTGTAAGCAAATATTTTTATTATATGATATGACAAAAGTTTTTATTATTATATTGATTTAAGATTTTAATTCTGGTGCATATTTTATTTATTTATTGCATGCTTTTTATTTCTAAGTCTTGCTACGGGTTCTGAATTTGAAAGAATTCCCGTTCCCCAGCATTGGTCATGATTCCCGGTTTGGGTCGTGACAAAAATAAAGGTTTTTAATATTTTTATGATGTAAATATAAGTATGATTTATTTTATTAAATGAAGATATCTATGTTTTGGTATATATTTGGTATATTGCCTTGAAAATGGATGCTGCCATGTTTAAATTATGCATTTCATTATTTTTAATAATTATAAAATTTATTTGAAGGATAGTAGTAGAACGTGCTACCGACTAGGCTATACTAGGACTGTGTCCGAACCAGTGCATTAGATTTTAGGGTTGATATTATAAGTTTTTTTTTATGTGAGTTTTGAATAATCAATTATTAAGATTTATGGTGAAAGAATGGTGTGATTATGGGAGCTCGGTACACCTAGTGTCTTGGGGCCAATCATGCCGATAGTGAGACTGCGGAAGCTTGGTTGACTTAGTGTCTCAGGGCTAGTCTACTATCCAAAAATGGAAAACATAAATATTTTGGAATTAAGTGAGCTTGTTGGCTAGTAAGGTTCAGTGATCGAGGTTGTGGAATAATTTAGGGTTTTTCTCCGATCCTTCACCCAAAATAAAAATTTTTGCATCTATTATTAGGTTGCATGTATATATATAATAACAATTCACTCAGTGAGGTTTGACCCCCCTCAATATCTTTTTCAAGACATTATACTTTATCAGACCTCAGTAGTAGGCCGATCTTCTTCAGTCTCGGTTAGATTATGTAATTTTTATATTTGAATTTTTATTCATATTCTAGAACCTGCAATAGTAGTACTCAAGTGTTGTAGTGTTTAGTATTATTTTATTATGGAGATTTGTATTTGAAAGATATTGTATTGTTATATTTTATTATATGATGTGAGAATTTCATTAATATGATTTAAAGCTTTTAATTCCTTGGTATTTTTATATTGTGATTTCTGTGTGTTTTTATTTTTAAGGCTTCCTACAGGTTTTGAATTCGAAAGAATTCTTGTTCCCTAGCACCAGTCATGACTCCTCAGTTTAGGTTGTGACATGTATAGAATTATTGGTGAATTTTTAAATTCACCCTATTAAATCTGTTATAGTTGGCAGCTTCATGAGTTTAGGTAGTTTAGTGATGTTATCATGCTAGATGAGGTTCTATTATTTATTTTTGGATGTTGAAAAACAAGTGAATTATGATTTATTTTAGCTAATCCAAATGGAAATGAGGCTATTATACAAGTAAATACAAGCAAAGGGTAGGAAGCAATAAAGGTAAGTGAATAACTTAATGTTCTATATGAAAATAACAGCTAAAAAAATAATTATAAATTTATTTGTTAAGTTGGTTGATAAAAGCAAAATATGTGTTATGATTGATATATGATAGTTTTGTATTATTGTGTTGATAGTTGATTATTTTCAAGATCAGATTATACATATGAAAGAGGTTGTACTTGTGAATGATAGTTGTTGAATTCGAGTGTCCTATTTATGTAAGAATAGAATACTTGTTGAAGCCTTTGTTTGATTCCATAAAAACTTGGAGATGTTACTTTCAAAATTAATAGAAGAAAACTTGATTTTGTCCTCTTGATGGTCAATTTGAGCAATACTTTTTGTAGTTTAGTCTTTTTATGATAGAATGACCATGGTGGGTTATTTTTAATGTTTCTTATTCTATATATATCCAATTGATGTGAAATTAGTTGCAAATTAATTTAGACTTATAATACTACTGATATAGAAAATATAACTTTAATATTCATAATGTGGAATTTTTTTATGTATTTTTGAATTTACACTATCAAATTTGCCATATTGAAATATGGTATATGTATGGTGTATCTTGGGTATATTATTATTCTTATGTATTATGAGAATGTTAATTGTTTAACGGGAGTGACATATGATGTTTATTTAAATATAAGAAATATGGTTAGATGAATATGAGGATGCAATATTACTTGTGAATGAGGCAATGTTGTGTGCGTTAAGAAATCCCCTTGAAATGTCGTAATACGGCTAAAGAAATATTTGGTACTAAATTATGACAGATTATGTATGTATGGGGATCCTTGAATAATTGAAAAGAAGTTGTGATTTTATATATATAATTCATAAGTTCATTACTATCCAAAAGAAAATACTATGATTTTATGACTATGTACATATTATAAATGCATAGTTAAATATTGATAGGATCAATACTTGATAATATCACATGCTTGAATGAGTTATTTTTCATTAGATATTATGTAATATATTTATTGAGTTGCAGGCTCACTCCTTTACATTATTTTTTAGGATTAGAAGAACTGTAGTCTGTCTTGAAGAAACATCTACATCAATTGCACTAGCATTATGTCAGGTGGGTTAGCAGGAGATCATCTTTAGTTTTCTAGATTGTAACAAGCTTAGTAAATTTTCAAATTTTGTATTAAGGCCAATGTATTGTATATAAATAACATAAGGAAAGATGTGAATGTCACGACCCAAAACAGGGGCCATGACCGGCGCTAGGGAACGGGAATTCTTTCGAATCCGGAACCCGTAGCAAGCCTAAAAATAAAATAAATCATGCAATAATAACAATAACCATATAATATGCAGTGGAAATAAGAATCATAAATTTAATAATAACACTTCATCACTGGATTTGAATCAAATCTCATCACATATATAAAATCTCTTTAATACAAATCCAGTTTCAACATAATACATCTCTTTAAATAAAATACATGAAATCCAATACTTTAATTCACAACTACTGTAGTATCTAGATTATAAAATAAGACTCAAGTAGATAATTTACATAAAGAAGCCGGGGCGGAAGAAATCCGGCGTATCGACCTGCTACTGAGGTCTGAAGAAGTTGACTCTCCTGAAAAATAGTCAACGGAGGGGAGTCAGACCTCACTGAGTGAATTACTATAATATATATACATACACACTAAGTGATAATGCATACAGTCAACAGTATATATGTAATATGTATATATACAGGCAAATTCATACAGATGCAGAAAAATCATTTTTATATATTTTATTGAAAAATCCCAGTTTATGAAGGATCACATAGAACCCTAGAATATCGCAACCTCAGAAATAGTGTTAAACAACACTCTAGCCATATAGGCTCACTTATTCCAAATATATCCACTTAATCCATTTGGACAGTAGACTGGCCTCGAGACACTAAGTCAACCAAGCTCCAGCAGTCTAACTGCCAGTGTGATTGGCCCCGAGACACTTGGTCAACCGAGCTCCAACAATCACACCTCCAAACCATATCTCACACATATCAATAATCACATTAAATCAATATCCATAAATAAGTTAGTATTATAGCCTAAATACTATAGGCGTACCGGTACGTACTCGGTCCTAGTGCTGCCCACTAGGTAGCACGTTCTATCGATATCCTTCATCATTAAATATAAAACATTCATCACAAAAATAAATGATGCATGAATGTAAATGAAATAACAATATAACCCATATATATATACCAGAAATATACCAAAAGTAAACCAGGTATATTTCGAGTATATATATGTCAAATGAATCCCATCAAATTATAACTTAAGTTGGAAATATATTTAAAATCATTTTAAGTATAATTTATTTACAAAACATGCATATAATTTAATATATACCACAAATAAACCAAAAATATACTTAATGTAAACTTAAGAAATAATCAAATTATTTATGCATATTTAATCAACATAAAACATGCATTTCTAAATCATGCATCCTAAGCATATATATATAATATAGCAACTCACCTAATGCGCTCCACGAGACAGGTCCAACGGGCCTGGTCCACTAGCCCTCGGTCTCGACGCAACTAAACAAACAATAAATAATAGACATCAGAATAAACCTAACAGAAATCCTAGAATTCAATCTAGAGTATTAAAATACGGAAACAGAATTAGGGTTCGACTGGATATCACGTTTTACGAGAATTCTACCAAAAATTCGACAGAACCTCCCCTGTAAAATGGACATCTCTCTACTCAAAAGAGTAGAGCCGACCCTGCAAAGAAATACACTTCGAAAAATAGGCTTAACACAATCAAAATCCCACGGTCGGACTCCAAACTACAGTCCACCGACCGGGGTCCACAAACATAGAATAATTCTAGATATACCAAAAATATCCTTGAAACCTAGAAGTACATTTTATATGTAGAAATTACATAATTAACCTTGAAACACTGTAAAAACCGATTAAAACTCATTTTATTAGAAAAATCGTATATTATATATATAATTGAAAATAATTCATGAAAAATAGTTTTAATTAGTTAAAAATACCAAATATTTTGTAGAAATCATTTTTATACCTTAAATAAATATTAAAACCAATTAAATTACATTTTTAGACAATTTAGGGTAAAATTACCAAAATACCCCTATATATATAAATATACTTAAATTACTTCAAAAATTCACCAAAAATTATACAATCATCCAAAATTAATTTTCTCAACATATTTATCAATAATATCAATAATTAAACTCAATTAACCAATTAATTTCCATTTAAAACACAATTAACCCTAATTTCTCAAAATCACATAAACTTCAATAATTCAAAATAAATACTTAGAAATTCATAAAAATTCCAAATAAATTCCTATAATTCATTTCAACACCTAATTTAACCATAAACTCCAATTTCATAATTTAAATAATTAATTTCCGAAAATTAGAAAATAATATTAAAATATTCAAAAATACCCAAAAATCCAAAAAATCTCCAAAAATTCTACAAAAATTCATACATGTAGATTGAGCTACTAGGAACAACATTTTTGAAGTAAGTTTTCATGAATCATCCAATTCGAAGCTCAAAAAAATCAAAAACCCTAATAGGCCGAAATTGAAAATTCGAAACCTAAGCAATTGTAGACCATTTTAGCTCAAACCAAAGCTAGAATCACACTCACCGGAGCTCAAGGAGAAGAAAGAGACTGGCGGTGTCGAAAACGGTGACCGAAATCGGCATGATCAACGATGGATCGATTTTCGGCTTCTCCGGCCAAAATCGACTTCCAGGCACCGGAAATGGCTACCACAGGCGGCGAGGAAGGCTGGGGAAGGCGGTGGCACACCGGACGGCACACCCACGGTGAAGAAACAGCACGGCAGCGACCGGAACGGCGAAGGGAAGGGGCGGGAGGAAGAAGAAGGCTCGGGGGCAGTTTTGTAATTTTCCAATCTTTTGTAATTTGACAAATTTTAATGTATATATGTATATATATATACTTTATACTATATAATAAAATAATATTAAATTACACACATCAAATATACACACATAAAATCTAATATTTTAATAATTTATACTAAATAAAATTAATTAAATAACAATAAAACAAATAAATAATTAATAAAATATTAGGGTAATAATAAACCCTAATTAAATAAATATACACACACAGGCTTTATTTAATAATTTAAAAATACGCATGAGTTCATGCAAGTCCGAAAATACATTTAAAATAATTAATAATACATTGTTTACGTGAAAATTTCCCCGAAAATGCAAGTCCCGGGAAAATTTTACGTAAAACACTGAAAATAATACACAGTAATAAAAATAGGTTTTAAATACATATCAACTCATAAAAATATCATATAATATACAGAAATTATTAACACTGCATATCCCGGTACAGTGTAAAAATATTTTAAAAACACGGGATATTACAATGAACTACTTGACATTGTAATCCTTTGTGGTGTGTGATATGTGCTATTTATATAAATAGTCTTTTATATATGTTGACTTATGAACTAAAATTTAATATTAATAGTTATATTATTTATTAGTCACATATATACAATTTATGTCTGATATCCTTAATAGGTGTCACAGTAAAGGACCTATTAAGTGTGCCAAAATGAAATGGGTTACATCTATAACTAAATACAAAATACTTATTATCCATGGCTATTAATTGCTTAGACTTCTCCATCCGTTGTATATATTGTGATGGAACAACTCTTCTTATTGGCCATCATAAGCTGTGCATATGTGCTAGAAGTTGCATATTGCAGTCTACATATCCTAATCATTGTACTCCTTTGAAAGTCTTGGTTAGTTATACTTCTTTAAGATTCTTGGGCAGCTGTGCGTTGCTGAGATGGTTGGGCATATGTGCTCCTTAGAAAATAAAATATGCATAACAATAAACAAAAAATAATTGTAAATCATGACTGAGACAAAAACATAAAAACATAGCTTCAAATGGATAATTGAAATTTAAAATATAACCAACACATTAATAACTCATATCAGCCATTTTAAAGGGAAATGGATAAGAGGTTGTTCTAAATGAACTTATGTTATACTAGTTCTCTGCATGGTATCGTACAATAAGAAAATTAAATGGCAAGAAATTTTTAAATATTAAAGTGAACTATATGTATGATGAAACTCACATCCATCATCCACAAAATTATTATCAGTGTTGATGATAGTGTCTCACATGCAGCCACACTAGTAGATTTTGTTGTTTTCTTTAAGGACTACAACAATCAAGGAGACAATGGAAAATTAAATAATAGTAACATCCATACATAAATCCAAAACAATTATAGCAATAAACCCACTTACATTATGGTGTCCTTTATTATGATCTAGTTGTCCACAAACACTACATTTGATTATGATTACTCCAGTCGATTTCATACTTTACTTGGACTTCTTTTTGGTTTCTTTTTGTTTCTCTTATTCCATTGCTTCCCTTCTTCATGTCGTAACTCGCCATCCTCTTTTTGTGTTAACAAAAGATAGAGTAATAATAGTCCTAGGTGCATTTATAACCTTTTCATACATATTTAGCCTATTTGTAGGGTTAATAACATTACTATACACCTTGTTGTGGGTTTGAACAAAGTAACAAGCATCCACATACTTCTCAGGCTATTCATTATTTTCAATTATGCTTGCACAATCATTATGACATAATATGCTTGTGAGGTCCCACCTCATGTAAGCACAAGTTCTCGTCTCCATGTCCACCATAAATTGACCATCTGGTCTGATAACCTACACTTTTAGGGAACTTGAAAACTCAACTTAATAATTATAGGACATCTCCTTATGAACAACAAGCTTATTCTTAATTTTTGGGCATAAATCTCCCTTAAACTTCTTGGCTAGCACTTGCGTTGTATTCAATCACTTCATCAGTTGAGATATGATCATCTCTAACATGGTAATAATTGTCTTCTCTCTAATTGTTAATATATATTTGCTGAAGCACTCGCTAAGGTTGTTCAATAAGATATCATATTTTGCATTGTTGCTAAACTAAGCTCTGCTCCACTGCTCACAAGGCCATTAATTTAATCACTCATTTGCATTTGGATTCTTCTCAATCTCCTACAACCAATGTTGTAGCTTCGTATGGTAAGTCGACATTGCTACATTTTAAACAAAATCTTTTAATTCCTTCAGTTGATGCTTATCCTAAAATTCCCACTTAAGTTTGTCCACATATGTCTGACATATAACCTATGTTCAGAGTTTAGGAATAGATCAGACACAACTCGAATAAGTCCCTGTATAATTGAAATTAGGCTGTCAAATAAGAAGAAAAATAAAAATCATATAAAATTTAAATATAAAAGTTCTGTAAGTTACCTTTTGTTATAACTAGATATTTTAAATTATTAAATTTATTTTGAGATATGTAGTGTTAATAAATATTTTATATTTTTATATATTATGATTAATTTGTGTAATTTAATTCTAGTGTTGTTAATTATTTTATTTTATTATGGTATTAATATTAAATTGAGATTTAAAAGTTTAATTTATTGTTATATATTATTTATTTAATAATAATAATATTATTATTAATTGTGAATAGTGTTAATTTAGTGTATTTATTATATTTTAATATTTGTGGTAAATTTAATTAGAACAGTGAATATTTAATTTAAAAATATTGTTTTTTCTTTTTCCTATTTATTAAAAAAACATATAAAAGAAAAAAAAATTTTCTTTCCCCTCCCTCTCTTTCCCCTCCCCCACCCCTTTCCTTCCTCTTCTTCTTCTTATTCTTCTTCTTCTTCTTCTTCCTGCATGAAAACACAGGACCACCTCAAGCCACCACCGACCATCATACTGCCACCATTGCCTCGCCAGCATCACCTCCTCTCTTCCCTCTACTTCCACTGTCATCATAGCCCCTCTTCCTCCCAGGTTTCCATCAAAGGCAGTAGCTCCATCAACCTTCACCGGCGATGTTTCTAGTGGAGATAGATCATGATTTTGGGCTCTTTCAACTCCTTTTGGTTCGGACAAGCTTAATATATGGTTGTCTTGAGCTTAGAACGTTTAGTAATTGATTTATGTTCAAGTTTTAGTTTATATCTATTTGGGTTTTTGATTTTTTTTTTAGCTTGATTTAGTTTAATTCTTGCTTAATGCCTTTAGAAATGTTGTTCTATGAAACTAGGGCTACTCAAATATATTTTTTAAAAAAATTTTTTGAATTATTTGAAATTGTTGGGTTTTTTTTATTCCAGAGAGTCACTGTTCCGATGACCCATCCTGAAAAAAATTTGAATATTTTTTAAATATTCCTTGAATTATTTAGAGTATAGTTTGTGAAGAAATTTTGGTGAGATTGATTTTCGATTTTTAGTTATGAATTTATTTATGTTTATGTGAAAATTTATTTTTTGGAAAAATTAATATAAATTAATAAATTTGGTATTTTAATTGAATTTATTGTTAATTAGTGTGTTTTGGATAAATTTTGAATAATAAATAGTATTAAAATAATTTTCATGGATTATTTATTATTTTTAGCTAATTATAAATAATTTTCAAATTTTATTTAAATAATAGCTTATTTATTATTTTTATGATTAAAATGGACTTTTAGTTATTTTTATAATATATAATTGAGTAATTTAAGTAATTAATTGTACTTTATGCTATTTAACTTCAAGTATTTGAAAATTTTAATTCTTACTAATATTATTTAACTCTATTTGATATTTTATTTAATTAATGTGAAAATAAATTATCTTTAATGTTTTTGTTATTTAAATAAATTGTAGTGTGGTATTTTATTGATTTTTATGGATTTTAATGATTTTGAATATTTATTATTAAATTATTTATTTTTGTGTATTTTGGTTCTCGATTAGGCAATTGGTGTAGTTCGGGGGCCTAACCCGAGAAATTATGCATTTATGAATATTGAAGTGTGTTTGATTGTAGGATCGGCTCTACTTTTAGCAGAGAGACGTCCATTTTACAAAGTAGACTTTGTCAAATTTTTGGTAGAATTCTCATAAAATGTGACATCGTGTTAATATTGAGTTTTTGATTTTTGGTCGAGTCGTGTCTTAGAATGAGTCGTCCTTAGTATTCCTAGAAGTATGAAATTAGGATTTTGATTCTAATATTATTATTATTTATTTATTTTCTATAGTTGCGCTGAGACCAAGGCCTACTGGACTAGGCCAGTCTATCTATTTTAGAGGAGCGCACAACTATGAGTTATTATCTTATTTATGCATTGCATGTAGGACATATAATTATGAGCATCCATATTTTTATAATGTATTTAAATATGATTTATTTTATTAAATGATTATGTATATGTTTAGTATATCTTTGGTATATATGTGATATATATGTTTGGTATATTTCGGCATATATTCGGTATATTTTTGGTATATACTCAACATATATTTGGTATATCTTTAGTATATATGTGATTTATATGTTTGGTATATTATAGTATATATTCAATATATTTTTGGTATATTTATTTAAAAATGGATGCTATCATATTTAAATCATGCATTTTATTATTTTAAATAATTATACGATTTATTTGAAGGATAGCAATAGAACGTGCTACTTAGTGGGCTACACGAGGACTATGTATGTACTAGTGCGTTAGACTTTAGGATTGATATCATGAGATTATTTGATGTGAGACCCGATTATTTAATTATTGAGAATTATGGTGAGAGAGTGGTGTGATTGCGAGAGCTCAGTTGACCTAGTGTCTCAAGGCCAATCACACCGAAAGTGAGATT
Organism: Mallotus nudiflorus; assembly: GCA_947683625.1. Classification (NCBI taxonomy): domain Eukaryota; kingdom Viridiplantae; phylum Streptophyta; class Magnoliopsida; order Malpighiales; family Euphorbiaceae; genus Mallotus; species Mallotus nudiflorus. Next base: position 3,342,636 of record CANTUR010000058.1, on the reverse strand, counting down.
GCGAGAGCTCGGTTGACTTAGTATCTCGGGGCCAGTCTACTATCCAATAATGGAAAAGAGAAATATTTTGGAATTAAGTAAGCTTATGGGCTAATGAGATTCAATGATCGAGGTTGCAAACTATTTAGGGTTCAACTCTAATCCTTCATTCAAAATAAACTTTTCTGTATTTATCATTACATAAATGTGGATTTCAGCATCTGTGTGAAATGCATGTATATACCTATTATTATACTGATTTTTGATTGTACATGACTTTAGGTTACATGTATATATATTATAATAATTCACTCAGTGAGGTCTAACTCCCCTTAATATCTTTTTTAAGATCTACATCAGACCTTCCTCGTAGTACTATTCATCAGACTCTTTCCTCCCCAACTAATTTATGTAAATACTAAATTATTGTCTTCTTATCTTTTAGTAATCACTACAGTAGTAGCGTTATTGTAGTAATATTTTGTTGTATTATTAGAAACCTTATATCTAAATATTGTGTGAAGATATTTTTATTATGATATGATATAAAGAATTACTTTTATATTAATTAAAGTTTTAATTCTAGTATACTTTTATATTATTAGTGCATGTGTTTTTATTTTTAAGGCTTGCTACGGGTTCCGAATTTCAAAAAATTCCCATTCCCTAGCGGCGGTCATGACTCCCCAGTTTGGGTTGTGATAAAGTTGGTATCAGAGCCTAGGTTTTTAGTGTTATGGACCTAGGTTATTAGAGTTGTGTTTTCTTTCAAACTACTACAGTAAATTAGGTTCGATTATGTCTTCAATAAGTTTTTCTTGATTTAGTTTTCCATGTAATCATTAGGATGTCTATTTGTTGTCTATTGTTATCTGTTTTGTCTGAATTTTATTGGTTTTTATCTTTTCAAAATGAGGAGACGAGCATGTGTCACTCCACCAGTCATTGAGGCTGAGGATGATGAGTCCTTTTAGGACTAGGTTTTACCTCTGGAGCCGCTAGGTAGAGGCAGAGGTAGACCTCGAGGATTGGAAAGTCGCCGTAGGCAAAGAGAGCAATAGGATGAGGAACCTATAGAGTAGGATTTTGAGGAAGCTGCTATACCTCCAATTACACTGCAGATATAGCCTGGTTATCAGTAAGTTATGTCTAACCCTGAGGCAGCATTATTTTACACCAGAGTCAGCAGAATAACATTCGACGGGACTACAAACCCTTTTGACTTTCTGCATACTATTGAGACGAGGACTCGAACTACTCACACCAAGTATCAGAGGATCATGATAGTTAAGCTATCTATTGAGGGACTAGCCAGTTCATTCAGGTTATTCAGTTGCATATGATGACACTCACCCAATTTTGAGAGAGATTCATGAGGTATTTCTATACATAGCCTATACGGATGAGCTACAAACTTTGGCTGATGGGTATTACTAAAGGTGATAAATTAGTAGAGTACACCAGAGAGTCCCTTAGATTGGGTCGATATGCAGAGGATCTGATAAGAGATCAGTACTTTACAGTCACTGCGTACATCACCGGACTAGGTTTTGCATTCGCTGGGATGCCTACTGTAGGCCTTACTCTTGAGTCTATGATAGAGTTGGCCAAGGAGATAGAACTCAGATTGGTCAAGCAGGGAGTTAGGCCTGATTATTATTAGTTGGGAGGTTTACAGATAAGAGGACCATAGAGCAATCAATACACCATATTCAAGGTTGGCTCTAGCAGTCGACAGAGAGGATCTTATCAGCAGAGCTAAAGACCTTATCAAAAAGTCCACAAGAGTAGTAGACATGGTCGTGGTGGACTGCGTAGACCTATTAGATTTCATTCTAAAGCTACTAGTAGTAACAGTGGTCAGAGTTCAGGTTATGGCAGCATGGGATCAGCAACCAGTGCTTGTCAAATATGTGGGAGAGTCCTTTAGGGACCGTGCTACATAACTCCTGGAGCTTGTTTTAGATGCAGATAGATGGGGCATTTTGCTAGAGCATGTCCATATTTTGGCTATCAGCAGCAGTTTCCATAGCAGTCTATCGCTAGTTCAGCTCTAGCTCCTTATCAGTTGCCTCCAACTCAGTATCCAAATACGATGTAGCTTGTTGCCCAACAGAGGCATGGTAAAGGTAGTAAAGGGGGTGCTAGGATTTTTTGTCAGGCTTCCCCCAACCAGCAGGGAGGTCTAGGTTAGGCTAGAGTTTTCACCCTTACCCAACAGGATGCTCAGGCATCCAACACCGTTATTGTAGGTATACTTCTAGTTTGTTATTTAGATGCTATAGTTTTTATTGATCCGGGTGCCATACATTCTTTCGTGTCCCCTATTTTTACTTCAAAGTCATGTTGACAAGCCTCAAGGATGGCATTTCTTTTATCTATCGCCACTCCTCTAAGTGATTCGTTAGACACTGACATGGTTCTTTTTGGATATCCGGTGTTAGTGGGAGCTAGAGAATTATCAGTGGAATTAGTGTTGTTGGATGTGATGGAGTTCGATGTGATCCTTGGTATAGATTAGTTATCTCAGCACTATGTCGATGTTGATTATCAAAGTAAAGAGGTGATTTTCAAAATTTTGGATGAAGAAGAGTTTAAGTTTATGGGTGATAAAATTTCTGCACCTCAGAATCTTATTTCCACTATCACAGTTAGGAAGATGTTGAGGAAAGGCTATCAGGAATACTTAGCACTAGTTCGGCATACTTTAATGAAGAAGTTATCTCTCATAAATGTTTTAGTAGCTTATGAGTTTCCTGATGTTTTTTCTTAGGAGTTGTCAGGTTTACCATCTCACAGAGAGATCAAATTCCAGGTACAACTCTTATTTTGATGCCATCCTACAGAATGGCTCTTGTAGAGTTGAAGGAATTAAAAAAGCAGTTGTAAAATTTATTAGACAAGGGTTTCATTAAACCTAGTATTTCTCCTTGAGGTACACCAGTCCTATTTGTGAAGAAGAAGGATGGTACACTGAGACTATGCATTGATTATAGAGAGTTGAATAATGTGACAGTGAAGAACAAATATCCTCTTCCAAGGATAGACGATTTGTTTGATCAACTTCAAGGTACACAGTTCTTTTCCAAGGTTGACTTGAGGTTGGGTTATCATCAGTTGTAGATCAGTGAAGTCGATGTTCCTAAAATGGCATTCCGCACTCGATATGGTCACTATGAGTTTTTGATTATGTCTTTTGAGTTAACTAATGCACCAACTGCTTTTATTGACCTGATAAATAGGGTATTCAAACTATTTTATGGATCAATTTGTGGTAGTCTTCATTAATGAAATACTAGTGTATTCAAAGAGTATGGAAGAGCACGTATATCACTTGAGGACAATATTGTAGGCATTGAGAGAACATCAACTTTATGCTAAATTTTTGATGTGTGATTTCTAGTTGGAGAGTGTTGAATTCCTTGGACACGTAGTGTCTAAAGATGATATTCAGGTTGATCCATAGAAGATTGAGGTAGTGTCTGAATGGCCCAGACCGACATCAGTCATAGAGATTCAAAGTTTTTTAGGTTTGGCTATGTATTATAGGATATTTGTGTTGAATTTTTTGAGAATTGTAGCTCCTATGACTCGCCTAACTTAAAAGAATATGAAGTTTATATGGCCAGATGCTTGTGAGAACAGTTTTCAGTTACTAATGGAGAAGTTAACCACAGCTCCAGTTCTGACTTTGCCTAATGGAGTAGCAAAGTTCACTTTGTATTATGATGCTTCTAGAGTCGGCCTAGGTTGTGTGTTAATGCAAAATGGTAGGGTGATAGCTTATACTTTAAGGCAGTTGAAGAAGTATTAATAAAATTATCTTACTCACAACCTAGAGATAGCTGTAGTGATCTTTACTCTCAATATTTGGAGACATTATTTGTATGGGGTGACTTGTGAGATTTTCATATATCATAAGAGCCTAAAGTACATTTTCCAATAGAGAGATATGAACTTCAGGCAAAGGAGATGGTTAGAACTCTTGAAGGATTATGACTGCGATATTCTTTATCATCTAAGCAAGGCTAATATGGTAGCAAATTCTTTGAGTAGGAAGTCCTCAGGTAGTCTTGCTCACATTAATGTGGAGAGGAGACCTTTGATCCAAGAGTTGCATGTGTTAGTGGATCAAGGTCTAATGATGAAAATTAGCAGATCAGGAGGACAGTTAGCTCAGTTCAGAGTCAGATCAGTGTTAAGGATGTGTGTATTGGATCTTGGAGGTAGTTAGGATGATCATTTTCCATTAGTAGAGTTTGCATATAATAACAACTACCATAGCAGTATTAAAATAGCACCATATGAAGCTCTGTACAGAAGGAAGTGTAGATCTCCTTTATATTGGGATGAGATTGGAGAGAAAGCATTGACTGGACCTAAGATTATCCAAGATGCAATAGAGAATGTTACTATGATTATAAGGATATTAGAAACTGCAGCTAGCAGATAGAAGAGTTATTCAGATTGTCATTATCTTCTACTATCTCTTCAATAACTACACCATTGACCTTCACAGGATTGCTTGCTTCTTCAACCTCTTCTTCAATTAAATGTCTGACATACACATCTATCTCCTCAACCCCAACAACAATTAATGCCATTTTATATACACAAGCATCATTTTCTAAAAGTTTCCTACTTGAATTAAATTCCTTTTCTGGTTCTCTCCAATAGAGTTGAACTTCTCCTTTAATACCTATATTTGAAGCCTAAAGATCCAATCTAACTAAAGATATTGTGTCCATATCAAAGTACTTATGCTCCACTTCTTTATTCAAATAACCCCATTCACCAAATTCACCCCCATAGTGCGTATTCACTCAAAATTCTTTTGAGTATGTTGCATATGTAAATAACATATTTTAATGTCTTTTTCAATTACACTCATATATATTAAGTACTAAAAAAATAACTGATATTCCTATCTTTTTAAACTTAACTTATATTATTGTGTCTTTCCCCTTTATTTATCCACTGTTCTCAATCCCAAATAATATTTTATGTTATAAAAATTAGGGCTTTACCATAATGTACAATAAAATTGCATTATTCAAATCCAAGTATTCAACTTTACCTTCATTTGAAGTCGACATCTTCCTATATGGACCAACCAAAAGCTTCCTTTTTTCACTTTTAATGACCTAGGACCACTCAACCTTTTTCTATAATAGTTTAAGAAACCTAAGTCAGAGATAGATCTTAACACAAATACAGCATGCATTGAAAAAAAAATTATACTTTTCTTTCACATGCAAATGACGAGAGCTTACCTCCACACTAATCTCTTTAGCCCCAATAGAGCAAGGACCAACATAAAAGCATAGATGATTGGAGATTTTGAGACGAGAAGAACAAATGCCACATCAAAATCAATTCAAGAACTTGATTTTTTTTTTCAATCTATTAGACGAGAAAGAGAGACAGAGCTGAGGTTGAAATTTTTAGAGATGGATATATTATAAGTGTAATAACTTTGTATTTTAAATAATATAAAATTATTTTGAGATATCCAGTGTTAATAAAATTTTAAATTTAATTTATATATTATTGTTATTATTTATGAATATTATTTATTTATTTTATTCTAAAAGTTTTGTTTATATAAAATAATTTATTTAGGAGTTCTATTATTTAAATACATTAAAGTTATTATCATTACTTATATTATTATTATTATTATTATTATTATTATTATTATTATTATTATTATTATTATTATTATTATTATTATTATTATTATTATTATTATAATAATAAACAATAAAAAATAAAATTTTCGGGTCAAAAGCTACTTCCTTCTTTTTCTTTTTTTTTTTCATTTCTCTCCGTCTCCCTATTTTCCTGAGACCCTCCTTGTGCAACCCAACCTCATCGGAGCAACCCACAGCCACCACAGTCAACTCCCCTCTACTCCTCCTTCCCTTCCACTACTCTAAGACACGTCAAAAGCTACCAGAACCGCTAGAAACAACAACTACACCTGCCATTAATGTCGGTGGTGCTTCCGATCATCTCAGTTCACCGCTTTGGTCTCGTTTGAATCCTTGAGCTTCTATGAATTTGATTCTAAACTTCGTTTAAGCTCAATCTCTCTAGATTTTAAGTTTTAGCTAGTTTTTAGTTTATATGTTTTAGGGTTTTGATTTTTTTGAGTTGGATATTGTTTGATTTATGGATTCTTGCTTTAGAAATGTTGTTCATGGCAACTTTAGCTTCTCGAAAATAATTTTTTTTATTTTTTTGAATTAATTTGAATTATGGGTAATTTTTTATTATTTTAATATTAAAATATTGAATTTTTTATAATTATGTTAATTAATTATTTTTAATGGAAATTTAGTTAAATTAGTGTTATTAATTTGAGTTAATAATTTTAGAATTTATAAAATAATTTTTGGTAATTTTATATAATTTTTGAGAATATATTAGCATTATGTGAATTTTGTATATATATGTTAATTGTGTATTTTTATTAAAATTATAGTTAAATAATATGTTTTAAATGATTTTAGAATTATATAAGGTATTAAAATGATTTTTGTAAACTATTTACTATTTTTAACTAATTAATATTGATTTTTGAAAATTATATTCAAATAATTTATTCTTTACTATTTTAGTGATTAAATTGATTTTTAGCTACTTTTATTATATAATTAAGTTATTTGAGTAATTAAAAGTGAATTTTACCATTTTATGTGGAATTATTGAAAATTTTGATTTTTTATTAATATTATATTATATTATTATTTGAGAATTTTATTTAATTATTGTGAAAATAATTATATTTAGTGATTTAATGTTTCAATATATTATATTTTGGTATTTTATAAGTATTCATGGAATTTAATGATTTTTAATATATTTATTAGTTTATATTGATTTTTTAGTGAATTATGAACCTCAGTTCGGAATGTGTGCAGTTCGGGGTCCCAACCCGAGGTGTTGAGCTTTGTAGAATTTAAAAGTATATATTTCCTTACAGGATCGTCTCTACTGTCAGTAGAGAGATGTCCGTTTTACAGAGGATGTTCTGCTGATTTTTCGGTAAAATTCTCATAAAACGTGACATCGGGTCGATCCTGAATTTTTGTGTTTATCTGAGTTTTGAATTCTTAGATCGAGTCTTCCTTTAGAATTTTTAGAAGTATAAGTTAGAAATTATTTTGATTTTTTATTAATATTTATTTTTTAGTTGCGCTGAGACCGAGACCTATCGGGTCAAACCCTTCGAGTTTGTCTCGAGGAGCGCAAACCAGTGAGTTGTTATTTTATATATACATTGCATGTAGATACATGATGTTGAGCCTTCATGCTTTTAATACAAATTTAAACATGAATTATTTCATTAAATGATTTAGTATATTTTTAGTATACTTTCAGTATATTTTGGTTTATTTCGACATATATGCGATATATATACTTGATATATTCTTAATATGTATTTAGTATATTTTTTGTATATTTATGGTTGATTTTGGTTTATGTGTAGCAAATACTTGAAATATATTTAGTACATTTTCGGTATATTTTCTGGTATATAAATGGTTTATTCTTTTAAAAATAATGACATTTGTGTTTAGTTATGCATTATATATTTTCCATAAATATACGATTTATACGAAGGATATCAATAAAACGTGCTACCTAATGGGCTGCACTAGCACTGTGTACATACTGGTTTGTTAGATTTAGGAATGTCATTGTGAGAATCATTTGAGGTGAAATTTGATTATTTTGATTATTGGAATATTGATGTGAGTAAATAGTGTGATTGCAGGAGCTCGGTTGACCTAATGTCTCAGGGCTAATCACACTAACAGTAAAACTGTAGGAGCTTGATTGACTTAATGTCTCAGGGTCAGTCTACTGTCCAAAATGACTAATTTATTTGGAATTAAGTAACCTGCATGACTAGTGAGATATTTGTTTAAGGTTATGATTATCATTAGGGTTCTATTTGATCATTCACCTAAATAAATAGTTTTTGCATTTATTATATAAAAGTAGATTTCAACATTTGTGTGAAATGTTTGTATATGTTTTATATTATACTGATGCTTGATTGCATATGACATTTGGAGGTGTGTGTATGTATATTATAATAATTCACTCAATAAAGTTTGACTCCCTCTTAACCATTTTTTTCAGGCTGATCTTCTTCCACCCGGCTATTTATGTAAATTTCATATCTTGATTTTTATTGTATTCTAAAAAATTGCAGTAGTAATGTTATTTCCTACGAGTTCCAGATTCAAAAAAATTCTCGTCCTCTAGCGCCGATCATAACTCCCTGGTTTGGATCATGGCAATAAGGCTCACGATAGAGAGAGAGAAAGAGTGGGGGGAAAGTGGGAAAAAAAATGAGGCCTAACATGGCATTTTATAACGTGGTGGATGATGACGTGGCACTGTGCACTGACATGACACACATCATTGGACCAGTGTGTCGCTTTGCAGCCACATCAGGCAACACCTCATCACCACATCAACGTGTTCAAAAAAGCATTATGGACACTTTATTGGAAAGTGAACCAAATGTTAGATGGTTTTTTATTATAATTTGAATGTTAGGAACCATGATGAAACTTTAGTCTAACACTGGGTACCATCAGTGAAAATTACCTCATTAATTTGTGAAATTGTAATTTGTTACTAGGTTTATCAAGTGTGTTTAATTAGTTGAGGATGCTACCCTTTTTTTCTATTTATGAATAAAAAAACTTATATATTATTTTTGAACACCTAAATGAAGTGGTTGCCAACAACAAGAGATGAGAGAGAGAGAGGGTAGGGGGTTGATCTCTATTCTCCACGATAGAGTTTTCATATCTTTTACCACATAGTCTATTCGTGGGAAACAAGTTATACATTATTTGAATCAATCGCATATCAATTGTGTATAAGCAAAATTAAATTGGTAATGAGCTTAGCTGATAAATCAACCTCTTAAGTTGGATTAAAATATAAATTAATATTATATATTCTGTAACATTTAGATTGTACAACATTTTTTTTTCCTGACAAAAAAAAAAAAAAAGAAAGAAAAATCTTCACACCCTGAAACTTCAAGCAGCAGAAACAAGCATTATATAGAAACATTACTTCTACTTCAGAGTTGAAGTTCATGGTAAGTAAATGTCTCCATAGGACCAAACATATATAACAAAACCAACCAGCGAGATATAGTCCTATAAGAGATTGCAAATGCTAATACTATGATTTCAAGTACATATTTACAGAAGGAAGGATCAAGAGCAAAGTCCACAACTGATCTAAGCTCATCCCAATCACCATAACTGAAGAACTGATCGTTTCCATAAGGACTTGAAATGTTCGTCGACGAGGATGCCATAGATTGAGGCTGAATTATGGAGCTCAACTGGTCTGCATGATACAGCTGTTTCTCTCATTGACATGACTAAAATGTATCGGCTTCTTATCGCTATATTCAATGATAGGAGCACCAAAACTAAGAATAATTTTCTCTGCTATTTGAATGCACACTGCAAGTCTTAGGAGCTAGTATCAATTGCTGGTTGACGTTTGTTAGATAATTCTCTCCAATCTGGTGTATACTTTCTGTGGACACATTTCGCTTGAAAATTCGACAAAGTGTCCATACTTCCTGTGATTTTATGGAAGCAACAAAGATGATTAATTACCCATAATTGCTTACTAGTGTAATGATATAGTTTTATGTTCGTTTTAATTTGTTACGTACCGCTTCTTGAGCAGAACTTTTAGCATTGGCAAGGTTGCTGGGGTTACAGTCGTTAGTGGGAAGGCGAAATTCGTGCATCATCCAGTCAGTTTTGGTCCCTTTTCCTGCACTTCCACGATAGTATACTAATGTCTTCTTGAGTCCAATGCATTCTCGGGTTTCACCTCCATTTGGATAAACAGGCTTGTCAATGCCTGTTGCTTTCCAGAATCCAGATCCTGTCACTCTATTTGGTCTTATGCTATTCCTATATTTCCTCCCTCTCTTGCAAAAGAAGTACCCTTCTTTGTCTCCAACACTGCTCGGCTCTGATACGTACGTTACCATCAACAAATTAAGATAGACACTAGAGAGGTTTCAGTAAGATGCATGGATGTATGTTCCCAATGAGCATTGAAAATAAATGTATACATGTATATATATTGCATACATCGGAAAGGAAGTGAATTGGATATTTACTTGGTCATTTTTTATCCTTGAGACATTAATCAGAGTAATAAATCATGAGTGACATATATGATAATTAAGTGAATTCGAACTAGTTGAGACGTCAAATCTTTACACTATTGAAGACTTTAATTGATGTCCTCTTTCTGAATTTTTGTGATCAATCCTCTACATATATATATATATATATATATATAATATATATATATATGGTCCTTGAAACACAAATATATTTTCAGTCTTCATGCATTATATATCAGTAAGAGTTGGCCTCTTTAAACAGAAACTAAATAGACACTGCATGCAAATCAAAAAAATATTGCACCTTAATTATAAGAACTGCACTAGTTACAACAGTCAACAAAATGTGTGCTGAAATTGAGCTTTAGTTCACTACCAAGTTGTCTTTAGGGTTGTATTAGGTTACTTTAGTTAGAGCTCGTTTAATCACAAAAAGAAAAGAAAGAAAAGAAAGAAAATCTTGATTGATTACAAAAGCTACGTGAATGAAATCAAACTGTCAAAAATATCGCTTAAGTACTAATCAATCCCATCAAATAATCAAATCTTTTGACTGTTCTCAATCTATTCGAGCCCTAATCTGTTCTTCTACTTCCACTTTTTCTTCTTTAACAGTTAGAATAAAAGGTATATGTATCCAAAGGAAAAAAGGGTGATCAGATAATTAAAAGAGCAGAAGTGAAAAGCATACTTGGAAGATCCCATGGATCGTACTTGTAGATGTCAACCTGTTTGATGAGCTCAATACTAAGTGGTTTCTTATCACTTTTCTTCGAAGGTAAAACCCTACAAGTTCTTCATCAGTTGGATGGAATCGAAATCCAGGAAGTGCAACTTCTTCGTCGTCATCATCCATACAGCTGTTGCTGCTGCTTCTTTATTTGTGTTCATCATGATTTCTTGGTAGCTGGTTAGCTACTGCTCGATCGAATTGATTAATGGGAAATGATCAGAAACTAGCTAGCAGTACATTTTTGATTTGCAAAATGTAGAAAAATATAGATATATATTGAGAAAAATAACTCATTGAGGCCGTGGTTTCCAGGGTCAAGTCTTGTGTTTGACTGTGTTGTAACAAGGGGACCATTAATATATCAAGAATAAAATGGAAATAGTCTTCTATATTGTTTGTTTATGGCTAGCCATCGAAGACTTTATTTATAGCTTAGCTAGGCCTTAATTAACCTTAAGGACTTGAGTGTTGGTACTCTACATCGCACTTCTTTTCGATCCCAATTAGCTACCAATGTCCTTGTGACATCACAGCAACGTAAAATTACATTGACCCAGTTGCCATTAATTTCTTCTAGATTTTTCTTTCTTCACTTCCATTATTGTTTTTCGTTCTTAATATGTTAGTCCTTTGGCCAAAAAAATGTCAGTCCGTCCATAAATACCACAGTTATTATAGTTAACAGAGATACTGAATTTTTTAACATAAATTTCATTTTAACTTGTTAGTGCATGGACTTTTTTTTAATAAAAATGTCGTATGATTTTTTTGGTACAAAAACGAGGCTAACAAACGCCTAAACAAAAATACATTTTAAAAATGTCATATTATTTAAATATTAATAAATTATTTAACGAATCGTAATTTTTTCCTTTTAAATCAATGATAATAGAATTTAAATTATACTTTTTTGATATTTTTAAAAAATTATCATTTAACTATTTTCTTAATTTTAATTTAATGTATGTAATCAAGTACCTTATTTTTGAAGTAGATTATTTTTTGCTGACATTTATTATTCCTTTTGACATTACAGTTGGAGTCACTTTTATTTTAATTTTTTTAATAATTTCTTTTTAAATTTATGTTTAGTAAAAAAAAATGGTGAATCATGCTTTAACTTAAAGTATATTGTGCATTCCATGACTATTTAATTAGTATAATATTTTTTTTTGAGAGAAAATTTAATATACTTTGTAAATATACTCTTATTCATTGATAATTAATATAAAAAAAAATCGAAGTAACTTCAAATTAAAATATTATAGAAATTTTTCTGAAAATACTTCAAATTAAAATATTATAGAATTTTCTGAAAATAAATATGGAATAGTAAAGATTACAAAATAAAAATTTAAATGTTTAGAAATCAAATTGTGCACATAATGCTACTTTTAGCATGGTTATGAAAAGACTATAAAAATTTAATTATTGATTCAATAATAAATATAAATACCAATTATTACTGTCTTTACAAACTAATTTTATTAAAATAATAATAAGTTGACCAGGATTCACGGTAAAACTTATAAGACAATGCTAAAAGATTAATTTTCCAAAAAGATAGCCCATTAAATAATAATATTTTATTCGATAAAAAAATTAAATAAGATTTTTTAAACCAATTTTAAATCTTTCAACAAAGACAATCACATGTCTACATATCACACCCAGGACTAGCTAGCATAGAATTCAGCTCAATTTACGTCTTAGTTAATTAAAAATATATCTTTTAATTAGTCTTTCCTAGTTTCTAGTACCTTTGAAATTTGTTAACCTTTACTGATTTGCTCATGGAGAAAAAAAAATCCCATGACGGGGTGATAACGACTAAAAAAGAAAAAAAAAATATTCATGTGCCGTACAACAGATTACTTCTCTTTAATTTATTTGAGGAAATATATGTAATGAACTGTGATATTTAGGTTTAAAAAAAAAAAAAGAAAAAGAAACTGTGATATTTAGTAATTTGTAAAACGATAACCCTTTTAAATATTTGTTAACTAAATTTTCTTGTACTCATAGAAATAAGAGACTTAAAAAAAATAATCTTTACGGAACTGTTTCATATTGTAGCCAATGATATAAAATATTATTCTTTATTTAATTACATGGCAATTATGTCCAAAGTGAAATTGTTACTAAAAAATATAATATTTCAAATAATGCTCATGATTTGAACCTACCTATATATATATTGTTTAACAAATTTTATTAAACTACATATATATATATATAATATATATATATAATATATATATATGACATTCAAAGCAAAACAAAGGAAAAGAAAAAAAATCATTCTAGAAATGTAGCGTGAAAAATTGACCAATAAAGTACATAAAAAAAGAAATTTTACAATAATTATGTTGTTTAATGGAGGTGAAAGATCAAATTAATAATATCACATTATTTAAATTTCAATCTCATATTATTAAATTTTAGTTTTTATCACTTAAATTAAATATTTAATTTTTATTAATTTAATTTTTCATCTTATTAAACACCAAGAAGATCATTGAAGATGTGGCCACTATTAAAAAATTACAGGTTTTTGACTTGAAAAAACAAGAATTACTGTGAGATTTATTTAGTTGATTTATATTTATTTTATCTTCATGCATTTCAAAGGTGACTTTTGAATTTGTAGAGCATGTGTTTGTCTCTCCCTGATGCATGTCCCTTTCTCCCAATAAAAAAAATTATTGCGTGTGATTGCAATTTTTTATAATTTTTGAATGTTCGTTTATGAGTTTTTTTAAGAACGAAAACAAAATTTTATTAAAATGAATTTTTATATAAAAAAAATATGAATTACTTAAGAGGAAAAGTATAATTCAATATTTACTTTTTGAGTGATAAGCATTTTATATAATTAAACTAAAAATATCCATTTGATAGAACAACCAATACAACACTTATAATAATTCAGAATAATTCATGTTTTTTATTGGTTTAAATTATCAGTATTCCAAACTTACTTCATTTTAATTAATTCAGTTTAATTTAAATAATATTATAAAAGTGATAAAAAATTTTAAAAATTAATTTAACTTAATTATATATATTTAAAATTCAAATTTAATACGTGGTTTAAAACTTATGCCAATAATTGTTGGTTAAATGGTGCAAATTTTTTAAGGGTTTTGCAGTGGCTTTTGGAATGGACAAAATACTAAAGAGAGTACATATATATGGCTTTTTGGATGTTCAAACAGAGAAACAAAAGGACTATAGTGATAAGTTTGGCCAGAGAGAAAAGCCCTTTCTAAAATTTTGCTCGTTCAAATGTGAACTGCACTTGGATTCCATTTCCAGACACCAACAATGATTCCCAATTTCCTGGACACAATAATTCTTCGTTTTTGGTCAAATTTAAACGCCATGTTCCTTTACGACCAGTAAGAGATTCTCACCTTCAAATTTGGTGATGGGATTGTAGCTTATTATTATTATTATTTAAAATGAATTTTTACTTTATCTGTAATTACACTTCTCTTTAAGTGATTTCAAATTTTTATTTTTTTATATTAATTTTATATATTTAAAAAGTAAATTTTCAAGATATGTATTTTCTAGTAATTATTCACGTTTTAGTTTAATTATATAAGCCGAAGCTAGGTACAAATCTTCCACTTTCCATGAGAAAAAATTCTCAATTAAAAATTCAGAAAAAAATTATAGAAAACACTTGAAGATGATATATAATTTCATATTTTTATATATAATTGCATAAAGGAAATGAAAATATAACCATCAATTATTGGACCAGATATTACATATATATATAAAAAAAAAATCAAATGCAGAGAAAAAGTATTAATTAATCGAAGGATTAATTAGTTGATTTTCCTTGATGTCATTTAAAATATGATGTTGGGGAAAATGTCTTCATGTAATAATTACTACGTATTATATACACATACAAGAACATTAATTTCTTCGAACCTTCGTTCAATATCTTTGATTCATGTTATTCGAAAAATAAAATTAATTTGTTTTTCTTATTTTTTTATCTTGGAGCAGCCTCATCAAAGGAAGTAGATTTTGTCTAGAAGAATTAGAAATAAATCATTAATACAAAAGTGTAATTAAATAAAGTTTTTAAATAAGGATGCAATTAAATAAAGGGTTTTTTTTTTTTCAAGTGTATGCACATGCAATTTAATTCGTTGAAGAAATGAATGATTCAAAGAAAAGAAAGGATAACCACCCACAATTTAATTTTTGTTTGAAAATTAAAAAACAAGACCTAACATAATTGATAACGAATTGACTAGAATATGGTACCAAGTCAACAATGATTAACCAGCCAAGTCAATGGACGATTCAGCATTAGTCAATAAAACTATGCTTTAGTGGGTACATATTGAAGAAAATCTCAACTACAAAAACTAGTCTCATCTATAGTTATTTTCAAGTTGTATATAAAGGATGCTTCGTTGTTGTTTCCATGTATATATATATTATATATATATATATATATATGTCTACTTCACAAATCATAATCCGGAAAATTAATTCTGCACAAAATTTGAAACATTTCTTTACATTTTATTGAATACATACTATGCCCTTTACCTATATATGTACATTTTTATTTGAATTATGTATAAAATTTGAAACATTTTGTTGAATAAACCATTCATATTCCCCTTCCAAGGACAGAAGGATGAACCCAAATGAAAGCTAAATGGATTAGGGTTATATAATTTAGTTGGTAAATGATAATAAATGAGATATGGCTGTGCGACGTAAGTCCAAAATGTTGAAGTTTTAATGTCTTATGTTCATTTATTCTATTTTGAAGAGAAGAACATGTTCATACATATATCTAAATCCGGAAAAACTTCTCCCCTTTTTTTTTGGGGTATTGGTACTGCATAATTAGGGTTCGATTTTTCTTTCCTAGAAAATGAGGAAAGTTGTATGTATATCCTCTCTTGAATGGTATAGTTGTAGTTTTACTATGTTTTTAATTAATTGACTTTAAGCTTAAGTTATAAAATTATGAAAATGACTCCGATATCAATATCTGTTTTTTTTTTTTCGAACCGAGCTGATATCAATATCTTTTGTTAAAGATTATGCTAATTTTTCTCAATTAATGTCTTTTCGTCAAGGACTTGGTGGACAATGAGGGCTTTGCAGTGTTCCAAAAAGGCTTCTAGTCAAATCAACAACGAAGAAAGGGATTTTAAAAACAGGGACAAGAAAAAGAAATGAAGCAAAGACAAAGTCCAAGTCCATGGTCAATAAAGCCTTGGCTAAAGGTGTAACTTTAATTTTTTTTACTAATTGCATATTGAACTTCTACATTTATTAGCAAAATTAGAACATCTTTACTTAATATATTTAAATCTCTAGTGAAATTAAGTACTATAAATTAATAAAAAATAATTTTAACTATTAACCAGTAAATAAAATTGATAATATATATATATATAATTTTTAAAATTTTTAAAATTTTATAATCAAATGATATAAATTTTAAAAAAAGATCAATTTTATTTGTTAATATAAATAAAAATTTAATAATTGACCTAAATTTTAATTTTAACAATTGAATAATTTTTTAAAAAATTTATTTATCAGTTTAAATTTTTAAACCTACACATTGATGAATAATTTTTTTTATTCAATTGTTAAAATTAAATTATAGATTAATTATCAATTAGCTATTTATATTAATGAATAAAATTGATCTTTTTTTAAAATTTATGTCACTTAATTATAAAATTTTTAAAATTTAAAATAATTTTAAGAAATTATTTTATATGTTTAAAAAATTTTGAATCTTTATATTTAGATTATATATATTGTTTAAAAAATTATTAATTTTATTTATTAGTTAACCATTAAAATTAATTTTTTATTAATTTATAAAACTTAATTTTACTGAAAAAAGTTATAAAATTTAATTATATTCAATAAAAAACTATTATGGTATAATTTTATAATGAAAACATTTTAATTTAACCAAAAAAAAGGAAAAAGTCAAATATATAATTTGAATAAAATATGGGGTCCAATTTACACCTGTGGCCTAAAAGCCTTAATTATAATTTCCTTCTCTTGTGCAAAAACAATGACTTCAATGAATTAACACTTCATTATTATACACTAACTTCTTTTGTACCCCCATCGTACTTACGACTGGTCTTCTATTTCTGGGCCCCTTTAATTTTCACCTAATTTTTTTGGCCAATTTTGATTTTCACCTAATTAATGCATATATGATATCAATAATCTAGTATTTAAATAACATTTTAAATTTAAATTTTAACTATAGTATATATAGTTATATTAAATCAGTTGTTAATAAATTTTTACCATTTTCATCATTTTACTTAAATTAAATTAAATTAATTAAAATATAATAGATTTTAAATATTATGATTTAGACTAAAATAATAAAAAATTATAAATTGATCCCTTTTTCATGGATGTGGGTTCCTAGAAAACCTTTTATTGCTCATCATCTAATGTAAAATCAATTATTATCTTATGTAATTTAAAGGAAAATTGCATGCAGGTACTACAGTGCATGAGGAATTCAAATCCACGTTTTCGTTACGAAAGCAAAGTGTGGGGAATTTTGACGCAAAGTAATTCTCATGCATTAATCATTAGGCCAGGCTTTTTTTCTGAGAGGAAGTTAATTTTCAGGACTTTTCCCTACCAATTTGGTTTATATGTGTGTCTATTGTAGAAGTTTCAATATATATTGCGCATGAGTGACATATGAAATGATATTTTTTTAATTATTGACAATTATATATTCTTTTGACTTTTCTCATAACATCAACCAAAAACCACCAAAAAAAAATTTGAAATTATTTTATTACATCAAATGCAAAGAAAAAGGGAATCCATATTTTTTGAAAACACTGAAATACATATTACAGTTTTGGGCTTGACGACGTTAATTTAACTGTTCTCGCCAGTTGTTAAATTTTCCCACAAAATAATATTACCGGCATATAAACTCGTTGCAAGCATGATCTATCTTCTGTTCTATAACCAACAAATATATATATATATATATATATATATATATATATATATATATATATATATATTGTTAAAAATGTTGGTAAGAAGATTTCCTTAGAGCTCACGTACACCACATCCTGCGAGCATATGAACACTATTTAAGAGTTTAGACAAGAAACTGTATTGGTTACATTTTTGTAGGATAACAAGTACTAAAATCTCAACTGGTTGGTCCTAGATTTAATATCAGTTGTCTGTATCGATGAGGTCCTCCGTATGATAAGGGCGGTGAGAGGAAAAATTTCAAAACTCTTGTCGTTTCATTTCTGATAGAGACCTTCCTGAATGCATATTTCAAACTTGAAAAAAAGGTTATTGGTAAAGAATTCTCTAGCAAAAATTTGGGAAAAATATATGAGAAAGGCAGCTAATGAATAGCTAAAAAAATTATTAAAAAAAATATTTTCAAATGCTTAATCTCACACGACACTTATTTGAATGAAATCGATGTAATATTACTTTCAGATTAGTGTTTTATAGTTTGCTTGTTCGACCAAAACAAAGAATTTTCTAGAAAGTGATCTTGCAAAGACAACAGTGTTCCCTTAACATACGCTAATTTATAATAATATGTTCTTCAAAAAGATGGAAAGTACAGGAACTTGAATAGGTTAAGCCAATATTGAAATCCTTTTCGTGTTTGTAATGTTTAAGCTGTATTTGGTTTAAACATGAGAACCTTTTAGAGGAAAGGATAACTAACATTTATATCAGTGCTTATTTAGCATTATCCAAGGCGAAACAAAAATTTCTCAGCCTTGCTGTGTAAAAGGGGATAAAATCAATGATCAAAAGATTGGCGTATCTGCAGCCCCCAAGCCTTGGCAGTAACCATGTGATAAGATTGTTCCAGGCCCCTAATGGGTAAAAGTTTTTCTAATCAGAAGTGTATAATTTTGAAAACAATCCAGAGTCAATTATCAGGTATTAAGCGTAGAAACTGCACGCATAAGGGTAGAAAAAGCCAAGATTTAAGAAAACATTAATAAGCTGTTTATTGGATGAAGCTTATTATTCCATAATATAGTTATATAAAAAGATCCTCCCACAAAACACTCCCTGCAGAATACTTATGCCGTCATTGCTAGAAAACCATTAAAAGAATGGAGCATCCAGCTTCCCGCATTTGCAGGTGCAGGTCAGGACATCTCATATTGCGTACCAAAAGCCCTGTTTGTTAGAGGTTGCACTTTTCATATGCTTGAAATTTTCTAATATCAACTATTTTGTCCCTCTATCAGATCGCATACTTATGCTATTCCTCATCTTTTCACGTATGCCTGTTCTAAACGTGGATGTACTTCTTGCCCCACTTGAAGCCATGAATCTGTTTGTGGTCGAAGCTCATCACTATCCTCGTATCTTAATAATATTCCAAACAGAATCTTTCCCTGCTTCCATGGAAGAACATACAGTTGCTTAGAATTGACAGGAATCAGCAAGCTAAATTTTGAACAGGGTTGCCATTTGCTAACCTTCACTCTCCTGTACGTAGCTAAAGTTGCCAGAGGTTCATTTGACTTTTGCACTTGTCCACCTTGATGCACTAAATTGATCATCTGACAACGGTTGCAACCACCCAATGACTGCAAGCAAGATATTCAACTAAATTGAAAGAGAAAAAGAGATGGATACATGGATATCATTCAACCAAAAATATGGTACCTGAACTAAGATGCACAGGGGAAAGCCAAAACAATATGCAAAGGACTAATAACACGCAACAGTTTTTGCAGGCAACAAGCATAATTGAGAAATTATGACAAGTAAAATACTTGCTCAGAACTCACCATAAAATACTTGCTCCCAATTTCAAGATATCTCCATTTATCTTCTGCATAAGGTTCACCTCCTGATATGACAAGGTTGGGGCGAAATCTCATTGGATCAACTGGAATGTACACTCCATTTATTCCTTTTGGCACATCTGCTAACATCAATGACAAAAAAATTAATGAAGAGGAGAAACTACCAAGTCAATAAATTCCCCAAAAGTGCATACAATAAAATTGTGGATGCAAGAGAAAGGTCACGCATTACTGCTTACTAGCAAGAACAACCAAACGAAACCTAACAGTCACGGTTCACTTACTCATGGGAAAGAATATTACTCATGCCAAGAACAGGAAAATATTTACAT
Source organism: Mallotus nudiflorus (assembly GCA_947683625.1). Taxonomy (NCBI): domain Eukaryota; kingdom Viridiplantae; phylum Streptophyta; class Magnoliopsida; order Malpighiales; family Euphorbiaceae; genus Mallotus; species Mallotus nudiflorus. Next base: position 3,322,533 of record CANTUR010000058.1, on the reverse strand, counting down.
GTTATGTTACAGAATCAGTAGAGCAGAACATACGCGGGCTTAATCTGCTGTTGAGGTCAGATACACTCTCCTCAGATATTAATAATAACTGAGCTTCATTGGCAAAACTCAATCTGCTCTCCACATCTCTGCACATGCTCATACCTCTGTTCATGTTCCTGCAAACATAAGATTTGGAACTCGAGTATCGTAATAGAGTGCAGGGACGACCTATAGCATTGCTGAACCATATGTTGACATCATTTTCATAGTGCTGTACTTCGACTCTGACAATTAACAAATAGTAATCAGATTAAGACATCCAAAATAAGTATAAATACAATTCTTGTCTAAATGAATACGAAAGAGAGCTTGAAAAACAGTTGTCCAGTACTTCTGAGGAAAACAAAACATATACAAAGAAAGAAAACTACAAATGGACAAGAAATTCTCCTGCATTGATTTTTTTTTTTTTAAAAGAGTTTTCAATTCATTTTCATTGGAAAGCATGGTTGGATTAATGCACCGTGGTGAGGGACACTGAACTTTGAAGTAGGAACAGATTAATATGTTGTTGTTCAAGGAAGGTACACTGGTATTTGGAGACTGAGATTTACGCACCTAAATCCTAAAACATTGTTTTCTAGGATTTCTTCTGTAGAACATAGCCTATAGGTTCTCTTGTGGAATTTCCAGATGTAATACGTGCGAGGTTTTTTGCTATTTCCAATTTTTTTGGTAAAATCATTTTCCATATATCCTAAAGTGTTTTCTGACAACAGTACATAATCATTATCATAGCTATCTACATATTTTTAGAGAGATGCTCTGTAACATACACTTAACTGTGGTTAAAACATATTATAAGCATGTGAAGTAAGAATAGTATCAAACCTCTTGGCATTCAACTCAATTTCTTCTTTTGCAGCAGGATTTGAATTTGTACATAGATTGATTTGCAACTTTCCTCTACATCGAGGTGACTCGATAAACATTACCCCTTGGTTCAGGTCGATGGAAGTACTAATAAAGCACATTTCAGGAACCTGAAAAAGAACTCAGATAAATTAATGCTTTCTCATGAATTTAAGAAAATGAAAATAAATACATGCCTACTGAAAGCTTACCTTTTTCTGTGTAAGGATCTCACCCGTCAGACTTTTAAGAAGCCATTCCCGATCATGTTGTAAACCTGATAAAATTGCAATAGGAAAAAAAAAAATTTCAGTGCCATTAACATAAGTTGCCATAATATGATATAAATGGCACTCCTCTAAAAATTAAGGAATTACGTTTCTTCATCTAAAAAGATGGCATTATCCAATCATCAAACCATCAAATGAAATTCTACACATACAAATTAAGATTGTAGGTTTATGGTTCCAGTTTTAATGTCATAATCAAAGTATTCTTTTTTCTAGTTTGAGTTATAAAATGACAAAAAAGGAGATCAACAAAAGTTTGCCTAACAATTAGACTTTTAACCTAGTCTCTTGTCTTGAATTATCTTATCAACCATGTTAGTTAACCTAGTACCACAACTAAAAGTATTATACCATATGCATCAAAACATAACAAGATATATGAAGCTACCAGTACTGCTCAGAGGCCAACTTTTTACACTGAATCCTCCACATGATTTTACTGGGTATATCGTAATACTCTTAAGATGATAACCCACCGACGAACATCTTCTTTCCTGCTCTGTAATTTAAGTGAAGAATCAGATACTAGGTTCAGCATACACAAGCTGACAAAAAATTTCTCTAAAACTTTTCACCTCAGAGGTGAAACTATGCCACAGCAATGAGTTAAGGGATCTATCATGAATTCGATATTCATTATAATCATATAATAATGGAAAAAAGTCACCTAATTATGCATAAGAATCTAACAAAATATGTTATAGTTCACCAAGGCAAAAAGAAATCTTCAATTAAAACAAACCTCCAATGAATTAAAAAGGCCAAGTGAAATCATGTGCAGCAACTAATACCTATTTAATGCTGAAAGTTATTCTGCTCATAAAAAAAAAAAAAAAAAAAGCAGAAGGTTTTCAATTGGCAATGACTCTAATAAAGACATAAATTTAACAAATATTGTAGCACACACAAGTGAGGCAAAATGAAATCAAATTAACTGGCAGCCACTCTTGATATCGACTGTGCATACAGCGAGTCTAAATTGAACTACTACCACGCCCAAAAAATAAACAAAAAAGCAAAATAAAAAATGTAAAAGTTATCACGATGGCTGATACAGTAGCACCTGTCATCATTCATTCAAACATATCAGATGACAATATAGTTCAGTTGCTCTCATTACTGTTGACAATAGGTTCAAGTTTTACAAAGGGACAGAATGTTACTCAGCTTTTGCATTTCATTGATCCAAAAAAAAAAAAAAGGAAGTAAAAAAGCTAACCTTCGCTTGAAGTGATGGACATTGTTCTCAATAGATTCATATTTCTAGACTTATTCGGCATTGATACAAATGATCTTCTGACAAAATCAATAAATTTCTGCATATGAAATTAGAGAGAGAAATAGAGTAAGAGAGTCAAAGTCCAATTGAAGTGCATTAGGAAGATTTCATTTAAAAATTCCTTGGAAAAAGTGTACTAGAAACTTAGACTACTGAACACTCCTAATATTTGAAATTAACTCCATTATGCACATTCAATATTTTCAAACAGCTCGAGCATGGATGTAGACAGCGGCAAGCTGCATCCCTCTTCCTTTTTTTCTCTAGATGTAAGAATATTGACTGAAATACGCACTGGCAGAAACATCTACTTACCTTGGCATCTTCATATGTTGACATATAAGCAAATGATATTCTAACAGCTCCAGTTGGTTTTCCACTTAGTATATCATTATCATCCCAACATACATGCCCAGCCTGAATTCAGAAGATAAACTGTAAGGACATATTTAATGCTTCAAAAGCCAACCAAACCCATGTAATGCAATTGAAAGCATAGCCATCACTAGGTAACACTGGATAATGGTCTTTTTCTGCCACTGCCTTATATAAGAAGCGTCCTACTGAAAAAAAAAAAAAAAAAAAAAAAAAAACTCATACCTCTAGGTTAGAAAGAAGATCCAAGTGAGATAATCCAAGATATTTTGCACATGCTCCAGGATTGCAAAAGCATCCTGTCTACATAAAAGCAACAGGACAAATAGCATAATCATTACATCAGCATTCCCGTTACAAAGATCATCAAGCTCATTGCACATTCAAGCATGCATGCACTTGCATGATACAAGGATGTCATCAGGATCATACTGATAGCATTTTTTAAATCTTACCCGTAACTGAATTCCAGATAAGGAGGCCAATTTTTCCACCTCACGATATCCAAACCAAGAGCCATCTGGCCTTTTCAAGTTGAATGACAATATGGAACCTGATTCATGACCAAGTACCTGAAAGAAGAAAGTGAAACCTACAATTAACTCAGCAAAAGGAAGAAATAAGAGACATTTTCCTTTAGTTATATGTCATTCCTACTGAGACTTGAGGATACTGGAGATCAAGAACATGTATAACATTTGATTTTCTACACTAACCTTAGAAATCTGATTTTTGTAAATTGTACAGACATTCGCTCCATTGTCATGCCTTAAAGCCAAAAGCATGTTCTCCACATAGGTTATAAGTGATGCTGTATGCCTGAAAGAGGTTAAGGGGGAAAAATGGATCAGATTATACACTATAAAGTTCAGAAAGCACATCAACTTTATCACATCAATAAAAATAGAAGTTGGACATGAAAGGAAACCACACACAAATAATAATCACATGCCATTTTGCTTCTCTATTAATGCCAAATACTTCAATTAGGCAATTAGTGAGTAAAAACTTGTAAGAAACTAATCAATCACAACTGTAACAAAAAATCTTGAATTTTCTATAAAATAGAAGGAGAATCCAAGTATGCATTCTCTGATATTTGTTACCTTCAACAGTGATAGAATGTCTTAGCTGATCTAATAATTAGAAAGAAAAATTAAAAAGTTAAGCAATCAACTCAGTTAGTTGAAAACCTACTGCAATTTAATTGAAAAGGCTTTAGTTTGGCCCTTGCTAGGAGCTAGTTGGCAGGATATAATATCAGGTGATGAATCCCCTCCCCTCCCTCCATTTTTACTCTATTTTTTTAGACCTTTTTATCTAAAGACATGAAATGACATACTGCAGGTGAAAATCTGAAAAATCATTTTGTCCTATCTGACCTACCTGCATACTGCAGGTGCAGTTAGAGAATTGAGCATTTTGAATCCATGTCGTATAGATGCTATGCTCAGAAATGAAATGGTGCCATCCTCAAAAAGCTCTTCAATATTTTCTCTTCTTTTAACAAAGTCCATGTCAGCAATTGCTGCAGCAACAGAACCTGGAATTTCTTCAAGTTAACTAATGCAAGCAGTATATAGCATGTTGGACTCAATAAAGACATTCAAGTACAAACCTCCACTAAAGTAAGTCTTCTTCAATATCTTAGCGGCATCTGAAGCATGAAGAAGATAAGCATTAGAATGAAATAGAATTGTTAAGTCATTCAGATGATGCAACAATGAGTAAGAATTAATATACATGAACTGCTAGCATAATGCACTTGATGACTTTTGACTATTTTTTCACAAAATGAAATTTCTTCACAAGATCAATTAGTTACCATTTCTAACAATTAGAGCACCAAGTCCAGTTGGATAGCCAAATAGCTTCACAAAAATGACAAAAATACAGAATGTGAATATCACAAGAAATTAGTCTGAAAAAAAATAAAAAAAAATAAAATACTTTACCTTATAGAATGAGAGGACCACAAAATCCGCTGGATACTTAGACAAATCTGGTGGTTTAGTTGCACATCCTTTTGCAGCATCAATCAATACCATCCAGCTCCCACTCTGTAAAACAATGGTTTGATATTGCAGCACAGGAGGGCGAGGAGATAACAGAAAAGAAGTACAGCAATGACAGAAATGGATGAAAAAGTTAAAAATATGCATGATAAAATATGACTTACATACTTGCAGAATTGAGAACCTTCCAGAATTCTTTCTGGACTTTTCTTGATAAGGTTCACCAAGTCAAGGCTAAATCTGAAACCTGAGAAATTGCACTCTGATGGAAAGGCAAACAAGTTATAAGCATCACCTGCAAAAAAAAAAATAATAAATACATACAGATTAAAGAGAGTTAAATTGTACTTAAATTAGACAGTCATATGATGTTACGTAAAAATAATTGCTACGAGGTTGTAAGTCAACCTTGCTTTTCCCTCAGAAAATAATCAAAATATGATACTTATGATACACAGCAGATAGCCGTTGTTGGTGTACATGTAACCGGTCTTTCTAGTCTTGTTTGCGTATCAGCTCAAGCAGTTGCCGCTGCTGGGCTCCAGACAAGCCTTTTCTAGTCCTTCTACTTTCGAGCAAGCTGCCGACGACGTGAATAGCCGGGAGGAAAGAAAGGGCGGTAGATGATAATGAAAAAGGGTGCCGCAAGCTTAGACTCGACCGATGTTGGCTCCATACCGTCAGATCAGGTATTTATCGGGCACTTACTTTAACAGATTCTGCAACAGTTAAGCGCCCAATAAATACCTGACGGGTGGAAAACAGAGGGAGAGGCAGCCCTCACTTGCGCTCCCCCTCTGGCAGGGAAGCATTTAGGGAAGTCCGGGGCTGCTATATAATATGTTATCTAATTCCCCTCGTGTATTCATACGCCCGTATACACGCACACACGCGTATACGTGCATGCACAGGCACACACATGCACAATTTCCCTGCTGTGGCCAACTAACAATATGCATTTATGATTTAAAATAATTCTTTCTTCTGTATGAAATACAGATACATAATAGTTTCAAAAATTGGTTCAAACAGAACAGGAGGCAAGTAAAATATTAAGCATACATATATAACAAGACTCTTATCTATCATATGGCAAAAAAAATTGTTTGCTTAGCTCAGTAACAGAGCACCACTAGCCGAAATATGATGCAAGAATTATTACCCATACTCTCTCCTTTCAGAAGTTCAGCTTCATTTCTCCGTTGCACTGGGTGCAATGATATATTTAAGGAGGTTCTGTAATCGCTTTTAGATACTCTGCCATGACTAGCAGCACTTTCAACATCTACTGCAAAAGCTGCAGCTCCTTTGCTGAGAGCATATCTAATAATAATGCAAGTGTAGACAGAACAGAACTATGGATTGACACATATGAAGTGAAAGTGAGCAGACATGCGGAAGTGATTCAGTTCAAAGGTATAAAATCTTAAATGTGACAAAAAGAGATCAAAATGGAAGGATACTCTCTGATCCCAAGCACACTATTATGATTTTCCATGGTGTACATAAAACTGCTTCCTGAATTCCATGGAAATGCCTCCCCAATCAACTTCAGTGCTGCCGTTGCACCAGATGTGAAAATGCATTTGTAGTCTTTAGGAGAAGCATTGAAATAATCAAGCACCTTTGTTCACCAATAAAAGACCTTAATACACAGACAATAACAAGTAAAACTTGACATTACACAAAATCAATGAGAATCAGTACCTGCTGCCGCGCTTCCCTCACTGTATCAAGAGTTGCCAAACTAGCTTCACTCTGGCTATCTAAATTTGAAATTAAAGACTCCAAAATCCAATTTGAACGTGAATACATATGCAGAATCGCAGTTGTCACAGTTCATATTTAACACTCATTAAAAAAAAAAAGGATACGAGGATTTGCATAAACGCTAGCTTTAAGATCGTTACAAATGGCCTCCATCTGCAATTCAGAATATAACGTAGCTCCAGCATGGTCTAAGTACACAGTACCTGCAAACAGGAGCAATTATAACAACAGAATACTACACTACTGATCGTAAAAAGAAGAAAACGGATTTAATAGAGATAAAAATGAAATTAATCAAACCGTTCTGTTCTAATCGCTTAAATTCAGCAACTCGAATTTCGTCGATACTCTTTGGAGCATTTGGATAGCCATAATCGTGACCAAATTCTTTAAGAAACTGCTCCTTGTCATCGTCCATGCTTCTTCTCCAATGAGAAGAACCCTAGCTTTGCAGGTGTTTACTCCCTCTGCTGCTAGTACAATATAATTATCTTGAATAGGGTCCAAAATGACAATCACTGAAGATAATTTATGGCGACTTTGTCAGAGAATATCTGACTGTGATTCAATTGAATGAAATAATTGATTCCAATGGCCGACAGCAAATTTGGATGCATCCAGCAATTATTTCGTCACTAAAAGTTAGAAATTCAATTGTACATTTATTTATTTATTGCATCCAAAAAAATTAAATTAAATTATTCCCATTGGTTATCTGTGAGTAATAAATTTCTTGAAAGTTCTTCCCTCCGTCTATTATAATTCCCGCCGTTTTTTTTTTTTTTTTTATCAACTGGAGCTTTTCTTTCAGATTTTATACATCGCGCTCAGATTAAATTCCACTGAACGTTGTCACGTGAAAAATTGCAATGCGCTGTGCGCATGTGAGAGATCTTGAAAGTAGAAGCACAGGGTAATACGTAATTTTCTAGTGTAAAATGTACCTTCTTCTTTTATTCCTGAAAACCAAAAGAGCTTTAGTGCTAGGACGGTTACAAAGAATACAACCCAGGCGATGAAAAAAAAAATCACTGAACAGAATTACAACCTTCAAAAATAACTTTTTTTTTTTTTTTAAATTCAGAAATATCATAAATAGAAGTATTAATGCAGCTAATATTTAAGCCAAAAAAGAATGGCTATGACTGCTAGTACAAAACAGAGAACCAATAATAGCTTCCTAGCTATATCGTGGGCTATCCTACTATAAGTTCTCTTAATATAGGAGAAGGAAACGTCAAGCACCTTTGAGCGCAGACTTTCACCGTCTTTTAGAAATGTTTGGAATCTGTTTAGCTTTAGAAATAAGGCTTATATTTCAATTATATTATTTCTTTGTGATGCTTTATAATTTTAAAAACTAAAAAAATTATTTTCTAAATTTTTAACTTGTAATAGGTATTAAAAAAATAATAAAAATAAGTTTTTTGCAATTTTCATTTAATGTTATCTATGTAAATATTCTTTTCAAGTTCCGTAGTATTTCTATGTTCAAAGTGCCTCTCACACACTCTGTAAGTATTTAGAGGACATTTTTTGGTAACTCGTATGACAGGTTGGGCTTATACCTTTTGATGATAGAATTTGCAAAGAAATTGCAACATAAATTACAACTACTATAGACATCAAAAAAAACATTTTATACAAATTCATTCTTTATAAAATTAGCATCCTTTATTACATATTGGAAATTGATTTTTGCTATTGATTATTCATTATCTAATTTCAAGCATCAAATGAACTAAAGGCTTGTTTAAGTTTTAGAATTGTTATTATTGAGCATATTGGGACTCGGAAGTAAATTGATCTATCGATGGAAATTACCACCTAGTATGTTTTTCTGAAGGCAATTGTATTGCATGAGTGAATAAAGACTTTTAGCTTGCATTCAATTCACATACACTATTTGTCTTTAATGTAATAAAATGAATCTATGTTATGCTTGGAATTAATAGGAGTGGGTATTTTGTTTTCTATTACTGGATCACATAAAAGAGCTGAGAAGCAAAACTGGTGGCAAGATCTAAGGGTGTTGCAGAGGCTCTAAATGAAACAATTTGTGTTAAGGATCAATGTGTAGGATTGGCGGTAAACACATTTAGCTGGCTATGAAGACAAGTGCAATAACTAGCTAATTCTTCAGGAGAACCCTGGTTTTACAATCAGATTGGTCCCTTTCTTTATTATCAAATGTTATAAGTTCTAGTCTTTACATCCATGTTTTTACAATTAGATTGGTCCCTTTCTAAATCTGAAAATATTGTTATTGTTAATTGTCAATAGTTTATATTGTCATTGAAGTTCACATTAAAAAAGGACCTTATGGATGCATTATTTGATTTAATTTTTTTTGTCTTTTATTAAATTCAATTTCAATTTGTCCGTTCTTGTTAAAAAATATATTATGTTAAAATTTTTTATCATTTTCTTCATATGGAACTTTTGTCAATTTTTTTCAGATTTATCACAATCATTTCTTGGGTCCCATTGAATATGTGTGATTGTAAAGGTTTCTATTGTGCCACTTTTTTTTTTTACCAAATCATATATATTAATTATAATTTGTAATTGTACAAGTAGTTGGGCTAACATATGTTTGAAAGGCCATATCACTAACAAGACATTTACAAATTATTGGGCTAGAGTAAAGAATGAGCCCAAGAACAATTATTAGGGATGTAACCCTAAATTAAAGATAACAAAAGATTGATTGCACAACAGTGCCGGCAGTAGCAGTAGCAGCACCCTGGAGTGGTGCGACTTCATGTCGAACAAACTTGAGTTGTGAGTGTTATGAACTAAAAGAGACGACATTGTCCAAACACTTTAGTGGCAGCTGCAAGTAGAGTAAAGAGGAAAAGATTAACTAAAGGACAACATCACTCAACCTCTGGAGATGAGGATTTTCTTCCATCACAACATTCATATAAAGCCTTGTTGGCAAGTTGAGACCCAATCAAGAGCAAGCTATAGCAAAACAGAAGGCAGCAACGGAGCCATACCATCTGCACCAACAACTATATAGACTATTAAAGTTATGAAAGCTATGAAAGCTAACAAGCACAAAACACATATATATAAACATTAGATTATTAAAAGAAAAATAAAACCAAAAAAGGAAAGAAAAAAGGGAAGGATTACTACTTAAAACCAATATCCAATCCCTGTAAAAAACATTGTAAATCAAGGGTCATGGCATTGTTAAGAGGGAACTTTCGAGGGAGAAGAAAATAGACTAATTATTTTTGGATTATTATTGTGCCACTTATCACCATCATTTTTTAGATCCCATCATATAACCTCTTTATTAATCATAAAAAGAAAAAGTAATTAAACATTTTAAGTTATTATGCTATTTCTTTGGTCAAAATAGCTTTTCTTCTCTCTTTGGTGAATAATACTCTAGTTTGTTTCATTCACAGTGATATAGCTTTTCAGGGGGAGATTGTTGGGTTTTAACCCATAATCATCCTTAATATGAACCCAAGCATGGAGCCAAATAATGAAAAATTCAAACTAGTTAGCTTAATTTCATATTTTAAAATTAGTTAGCTTGATATGGATGAATTTTGAGTTATTTTTCTATTTTAGAGTTAATAAGGAAGATTTAAGAAAATTCTATAAGATGTAAGAAGATTTAAGAATATTTCAAGTCAAAGTCAACAAACCAAAGTCAAAAAGTCAAGGTCATTGGTCAACATTCAACATAACATGTGACATGGCATGCTTCAATGCTTAGTTGTCATGAGTTGTAATTTTGCTCAGTTGTAATGAGTTGTCATTAGTTATCTTATTTTGATGGAAACCTGATTAATTAAGGATTTTCCTATATAGGCATCTTTAGAAATAAGGAAGAAAATATTTTCCTTTAAGGATTAGGTTGTTTATATGCCTATATAAGGGTTAACTCTCTGTAAAATGAATTGGAGTGATTAAAATATTAAAAAGTGAGGTTTTTTCTTAAACTTTGTTCTTTTGAAAATTTGTAAGTTTACTTGAATTGTTTCAGATCTACCTTTCATTATAATTGTTAGGTTAGACTTAGAATTATGTGATTGTTCATCTTTTAATAGCTAAGTATCTTGCTTCAATTTAATAAGCAATGGGTTTAGCTTCATCAACACAACCTATCCTTGATGATCTTTGGGCTAATATTCAAAGTTGGATACATGTTCTATCTCCATGATAGGTAAGGTTCGTATCAATCACTTTTTCTCTTTCTTTTTTGTTTAACAGTTTAATTTTATATTTATAATGATAGCTATTTAGCTTGTTAATGTTTAAGTGTGGTTTTAGAAGCCTTTTGTATAGTATATTCTGCATTGCTTGGATAATGACTTTTTGGGCTATAATATTTCCAGAGATGCAAGTTGGTGCAATATCTTCTCGACGTTGTCTTCTCCCTTAAAGGTTAACATCCAGTGCTGTTACAAAACTCAGCTAATCAAAGTTTGATGTGGTCTCTGATGTTTGTAGTTATTACTTCTTAATCTAAACTTAGTCTTCATGTCTAGTCCAAGGCAATTTCAGCACAAGCTAGTCCGGACTGTTGTTGAGCTCCTGGTTAATGCTATAGTCATCACTCTTTCTAGAAGGCAAAGCTTGAGTTTTCGCCAACTAATTAGAGTTTCCTTACAGTTAAGGAAAATATGGATTGGGCTAACTTCATGTAATGGGCTTATCCAAACCACTTCGAAGACTTATATATCAAAGTGTGCAAGTTTAACAAATGTAATGTTTGGTTAATTAATAATAATCTACATTGTTTGAAAAAAAAATAAACATTTTAAATTATATTAAAAATATATATTGATAAATCTTATTTCAACAAGTTAAGATATTATCTAAGCGATTATTTTATGAATTATGAAATCAAAATTGATAATTTAAAAAAACACTAAATTTAGAGCGTCATGAATGTATTAAACCTGTACCTAAATGAATCATGTCAAAAACAATTATTTCATCAATCAAAAGTCACAAATCTAAAATGATCATGTTAAAAACAATTAATTCATCAATCACAAATGACAAATCTTTCAAAGCACTAAACAGTATTATGAATTTTGGACTTATTACGACCTGTATAACATAACACCACATTAATGGCCAAAGCACCAGGAATTGGTGGATGTCCAACCAATCTTCTTTTTAACATTGCAATAATGTAGTAAGGGTACCAATGCCCTAGTGGCATCCCACCCTAAAAATAAGATGAGGATATAGTCCATTTGTTAAAGTTAGGGGTCAGTATCGGTTCGTTTAAAATAAAATTAACTAAAAAATCTAGTAAGATTAATGTATGAAAGTTGCTTGCTTGCGTTCTTTAGGCTAAAACTCAAGTGCCTCAGCTTCATATCCTGACATGGTCTTTCCATTCTAATGCCTTATCTTTCCCTGGCGTAAAACTTGTATCATACTTGACCAATGGGCTTGGGTTTACACCACACAACATTCTTTTCAAGCAGTTGGCCAAAGTAACTATAAGCTACATTATTTAAAGACTTTAGCAGCTCGATCGACACTCCACCTTAATGTTAGCAGCTAGCTGTAGCAAGTTCCTCCACCACTTACACACGATAACAAGTGCTCTATTGATGCCCCACTTCCCAAATTATTTGAAGACATTATCCAACATAAATTTCTTTTTCTTTTGCTAGTTTTAGAATTATTGTTGCCATTGTAATAAGGTGGCTTATTAATAAGTTTTGTGGGGATCATCCTATTTAATTATTAGAACTTTTTTTATGCCCATGTGTAAGATCATTTAGAGAGAGTTAAACATCTGGGGCCAGTAACTATACTAGCTCATTCGAAGCATTTACAAAATTACTATGATGGTTGAATAAAAAAGAATTCTTGGCAAGCCAATCACCTACAACATTGATTCATCGAAGGATAAACTTGAAGTTGTACTCTTTAATTAATCTTTTTCCATCTTATAAAATTTATGTTAATTGGTGTATTTCATTACTCAACCAAATTTGGTTTATATAATATAGCAGTCCCTGACTATAAGGGAAATTACATGGAATAATCACATTGACTTGAAGATTATAGAACAAGAAATTAAATTGACAAAATATGAAGAAATATAAACAAGATATACAAGGAAAGAAAATACAAAGACATATGGAAATAGGAAGTTGGTATTTATAGAAAATGTAGTGACATGGGGTGTGAAATCTTGTGTCATATGCTTAAAGTTCAAAATTGAAACTTTTGATGAGACACGACACATGAGATACCATGTTCCATATTGTGTCAGTATATAGAAAGTTAATATGTCCCCTCAAGTTGGAGCATATAGGTTTCAAATGCCCAACTTGCCAACCAAGAACTGAAATTATTGCTTACCAAGTGCTTTAGTAAATAAATTAACAACTTGATAGTATGAAGAAATGAAATGAGTATTTAACAAGCCTCGTTGAATGCAGTCTCTAACAAAATGACCATCAATTTAAATGTGTTTTGTTCTTTTGTGATAAACAGGATTGTTAGCAATGTGCACGGCAGCTTGATTATCATAGTACATTTGAGTAAAAGAAAAAAGTGAGAAAGTTAAGTCAAAAAGCAATTGTTGTAACCAAATTAACTCATAAGTGGTAATGATCATAGATCAATACTCTACTTTTAGTGAGGATCTTAAAACAGTCGTTTGTTTGTTGCTTTTCTAAGAGATAGGAGAATTGCCAAGGAAAATGAAATACCCATTGAGAGATCGCCGAGTTAAAGGGCAACTTACCCAATCTGAATCATAATAGGCCAAAAGTGATAAGGAACTTGCAGAAGAAAAGAAAATATCTTGACCTAGTATTGATTTGAGATATCTCAAAACCTATAAAATAGTTTGCCAATGACCTTGGTGAGGTTGATTCATAAACTAATAAAGAATATAAACTGAATAACAAATGTTAGGCCAAGTGATGGTTAAGTAAATTAAGCATCTTACTAGACGACGATAGTAGCTAGGATCATGAAGAGGTGGACTGTCATCAAGTGCTAAATTTTGATTTTGTTTAATGGGAAAATGGCAAGCTTTTGCGCCAAGTAAACCTAATTCCTGTAAAATGTCCAATGTATATTTTCATTGAGAGAGTTGAGAGAGTGAGCAACTTCAATACCAAGGAAGTATTTAAGAGTGCCAAAGTCTTTGATTGGCAACCAAGATTCTAAATACCGCTTGAATTCATTGAGATGTGCATTGTCATTGGTTGCCATGACCACATCATCAACATAAACAAAAATAGTAAGAAAAATTTTTCCTCAATGATATATAAATAATGAGCTATCAACTTTAGATTGAGTGAATCCATATCAAAGAATAGTAGTGGAAAATTTTGCAAACCATTGTCAAGAGACTTATTTTAGCCTATATAAAGATCTCTGGAGTTAACATACCCACGAATCATTATTGGATAAATAACTTAGTGGAGGTTTCATGTAGACTTCCTCCATAAGATCCCTAAGGATAAAAGCATTATGAACATCTATATGATGTAAAGTCCAACATTTGATTATTGTAACTGTTAACAAGGTACGAAAGTAGTAAGTTTAGCAATAAGTGCAAATGTTTTAGCATAATCCAATCCCTCTACTTAAATGTACCTTTTAGCTACAAGGCGTGGCTTGTATCATTCTATGGTCCCATCAAACTTGTATTTAATTCGACACACCTACTTGCATCTAACTGCTCTCTTGATATTAAGTAATTCCTCAAGGGTCCAAGTATTATTTTGTTTAAGTGCCTCTAACTCATTCTTCATTGCTTCTTAACACTGAGTATTTTTAATTGCCTATGTATAAGATTTTGGCTTATCATTGGTTGAGATGGTCGTAAGAAAACAATGAAGTGGTGAAGAAAAATGTGAGTAGGAAAGATAATGAGATAAAAGGTAAGAAGTATTTGAGGAAACCGTAGTAGCATAAGATTGGGATGTGTATTTATTATTTCTTAGTAAATCAATAATATAATCCTTGAAGTGTGCTAGCATTTTTATTTGTCGACTGGGATGAGTGATTGCAATGGGTACTAGATTAGGAAGATCATAGGAAATCATAGCTTAATCATTCCCATATTAAGATGTATTTGTTGTATTATTATATCTACAACCTCTCATCATCTATGTTGTTTTGAGGAACCTCATTAGTTATATTATGCTCATTAATTTGGTCAACCAAATTTGTTTCACCATCTTTATTAACTCTATGCTCATGATGATCTATAATGTTAGGTTCCATGATAGACACAAGTATAGGTGATAAGATGGAAGATTTTGTTAGGGAATAAGATTAAAATGGGAAGATGGTTTCATGGAACATGACATTTCTTAAAACAATGGTTTTATGAGTTGTCAAATTGTAAACTCTATATTCTTTCTGACTAGAAAGATATCCAATGAAAATACAAGGATTGGCTTGTTCACTAAATTTGTCACTAAACCTTGGAATAACCAAAGCATAACAAATACACCCAAAAGCTTTAAGATGTGAGTAATTTAGCTTCTAAGAAAATAAGATTTCATAAGGAATTTTTCCATTTAAGAGTGGTGTGGGTGCACAATTAATCAAATAGGCCTGCGAGAAGAACACACTCATCCCAAAATTTTATAGGTAATTCTCCTTAAAATCTTAAAGCTCATACAACTTCTAAAAGATGTATATGTTTGTGCTCTACTACTTTGTTTTATTATAGGGTAAAAACACATGACAATTGTTGAACAATCCTTTTTTTTAACAAAATTATTGAAATTTATGAGGGATAAACTCAGGCCCATTATCACTTCTAATTTGATTGACATGAGAATCAAATTGCTTATGAACCATGGAAATAAATGATCAACTTTAATTTTATTTCTCATTAAATAAACCTATGTAGTTTTACTAAATTCATTAATAATACTAAGGAAATAATGAGCACCAAATAAATATGGATTTTTGTAAAGTCCTCAAACATCACAATGTATTAAATTAAAAGGTTTTTAAGTTTTAATAGAGCTATTAGGAAAAGAATGCCGAACTTGTTTAGCATGATGGCAAGTATCACAATAAAAATTTGTTATCTTGTAAAGATTTAAACCATTAATAAAAGACATTGGATCAACGGAAAAGTGACCAAGCCGTTGGTGCCATAACTTAAAGCTTATAGCCTGAACCGCATTTACAAATGTTGTAGTCACACTAAGTGCCCTGAAATAATCAAGACTATCCTTAAGTTCACCTATACTGATAAACTTCCTCGTGGCTAAGTCCTATAAGATACAAAAGGTGGGAAAGAAATGAGTAACATAGTTTAAGGCATTAGTTAATTTTCCTATAAAGATGAGGCTATAAGAAAAAGAAGGTAGATGTAAAACATTGCTTAATTTAATGTTAGGATTAATAATGACTTCTCCATAGGATTTAACTAGGATAAAAGAACCATCTGGAATGGAAACAGGAAGATTAAAATTAACTTATATTTCATTATGTAAGATACTATTCTGGCAAGTAATATGGTCGTAAGCTCCTAAGTCTAAAATCCATTCAACACTACCATTAAGAAGAGAAATTGCCTTACTAGTAAAATTTGCAATTGGATTTAAGTTTTGTGTCTTGTCAAGATTTAGCAAAGAAATTAGTTCAGCATATTATTCTTGGGTGAGGCTGCCGATTGGAGATTCAATTAATTATCCTACCATGTTTATGGTTTATGTTTAATTTTCTATCATTCCTCATGCCGATTTGGTTTTGTTTTTTTCCTACTAGTCCAAGTAGCCATGTAATTCAAAACATGTCTCCTTTGTGTGTTTATTTTTCTTGCAATGTTCATAATTATTTTTCTTACATTGTTCGCAATACAACTTTGATATGTCTTAGTTACCATTGATGTTTCATGCCATAGCCTTTAGGTTATTTTTAGATGCATCAAATGCAGTTGCTTCAATAATGGTTGGCCCTCTTATTGTTGCAATTTATTGTTGCTTTTCTTCTTATGAAGCAAATGCATAAGATCTAGTTAGCAAAGGAAGGGGATCAGTGTTTAGGATTTAAGATCTTACCACATTATATTTTTCATTCAATCCCATTAAGAATTGATGAACCTTTTCATTTTCTTTCTCAATAGCAATTGCCTTGGGGGAAGCACAGGTGTAAGGAAAAATTTGAGAGTAAGCATTGTACTTATCCCAAAGTCCCTTAAGTCTTATGTAATATGCAATAATCGACATATCCTTCTACTGCATATTAACTATATCAATTCTTAGTTAATGCACTCAAGGTGCATTCCCTTGTGAAAAATGCTCTTTAAGATCGACCTATATCTCCCTAGCAATATAAAAAAAGCAACATTTCATAAAGAGTGAGTCAAGAGAATTAAATATCCATGAGATAATCATAGAGTTATTTTTTATCCATATTACAAGATCTGCTAAATTTGGTTCTGGTCGCAACATGAAACTAGCACAATTTTTAGATTGTAAGATGGGTGTAAGACATATAGGGATGATAAATCATTCATGGTTTATTTGGTGTTTGTGATGATTGATTAGGTTTTTGTAGAAGAATGTTCGATAGAATCATCATACATGATGAGTAGAAGCGTGCCCTAGATGGCCTACTCTGATACCATATAAAATTTGTATTAATCTATATATTTCATTAGTCAACCAAAATTTTTTTATATAATATAGTAGTCCCTGATTATAAGGGAAATTACATGGAATAATCCCATTGACTTTAGGATTACAAAACAAGAAATTAAATCAAAAAAATAAGAAGAAATTAAATAAAGATATACAAGGAAAACAAATACAAAGATATATGGAAATAGGAAGTTGGTATTTATAGACAATGTAGTGATATAGGGTGTGGAATCCTATGTCATAATCTCGTTCCATGCCATGTCAATATAAGGAAAGTCAATACATCCATTATCTTCTCTAGTATTGCTATAATCTCAAAAAACCAATATATGCCAACCACCAAATTTAAGTGTTCAAAAAATTCCTTATTGTTACAGTATTTGAATAAAAAGAATTGAAACCTGTTATATTAGAAATAAAATTCATAGAACTAGCAAACCAATATAAAGCATAAATTGTTGCTAGCACAACCCCTTCTTATAAACACATCTCAATTAGCAACAAAGTTAGTAGTACAACACATCTATAGTGGAAAAGCTTCTTATGTTTGGAGGGACTCCCAACCAAATTCCATATAGATTTTCACACGTTCCTTTATCATTAAGTGGTAGAAAAAAGTTTCATGACTTTAAAATCATATTTCACTATATATTTGCCATGTTTCTCAAAATGCCACAACGTCGACACCCCTACCCACATTGATTAGGATACTTATATTAGTATAGCATTACTCTCCTCCACTAAAAGAACAACTTCATTAACAAATTTGTGTTCCAATATCATATTTTAGCATCAATAAAGGGCAAGTATAATTGTCAAAACTACAATAATAATAATAATAATAATAATAATAATAATAATAATAATAATAAGTAAGAATTTTACAATTATATAAAAAATTTAAGATACATATTATCTTTTAGTTCTAAAATGAAGTATGACATATAATTAAAAAAAAAACACACAATAATAATAATTTAATAAGAGAACACTAATTAGTTAATCTTAGTTATTTATTTATTTTTATCAAAATGCTAATTATTCATTGATTTATGAGAATCTAATAAGAATATAAAAAAAATAATGATATTTGTCACAACTAAAATGGTGAATAGTACCATCACTTGTAGAGATTTTTTAAAAATACTCCTTTTCATTTGATTAATTCCCTACATATTTGAGGATAAAAAAATAATTTCAAATAAATTTTTCTATTGTGAAATTGTTGCCACAATTTCTAAAACAAAATCGAGCTCATGATCACTTCTTGATGTTATAAAATAGAGCTATCAAGTCGCTAACTTTTTTACCATTATGTTTTGTCACAATTTACATAAAATGGTAAGAGTAATTTAAACTCATAAATTACTTAAATAAACACAATACAAATAAGATAAATCATTTAAAGGAGCTTCAAATAAAGAGAACTTAAGGAGACAATGAGAAAAGCACATGAAATCCTTTTGGTGACATCCATGTTTATAGAGATTTGATTATGAGGATAATACAAGAAAACATGTGGAGAGATACCACCTTCAAGCTAAAATCAAAAAACCCATTAAAATAGCTCCAACAAATTGGCAAATATATTCTTCAAGCTCCAACTCTAGCGATTTGAACCTCAAGCTCTATTAGTCTAAGAGAATGACTTCTGTTGCATAAATGGACTGCAGATGGAGAAGAAAAAGCTTGAACCATATAGATCTTGAAAGATCTAATATAAAATATCACCAAGCTATTATTAAATATTATTAAAATATGACATAAAAAGACATTAGATTTATTTATTAACAAAATACTAGAATAAAAATGGTATTTTAATGGTTTTTATGACTAAAATGGCCAAAAAACCATTCAAACCTAGATGAGTAAGCTATAAAGAAGAAAAAAAGATGGCGAACAATGTAGATTCAATATAGAATGTAGTAGGCAGGTAGGCACAACTTATAGAATATAAAATAAGGTGCAGCTTGACAATACCCAATTGAAGTTAATTTAAGAATTTTATTGAATGTTGAATTGAGCTTCCAAGGACAATAATAAAATGCTTTGGATTTAGCAACCATGCATTTAAATAATTTGATTGGAATAATTTAGCCTTTATAACCATTCAAATAAAAAATATAAGTGGGAGGTAGACAATTCTAACGCCATTAAATTGTTAAAAACTTTCTCTTTTTTTTTTTATACAAACTATTGGTATCCAAAGTCTATTAGACTTTAATTTATTTGATTTGACTCAGTTAAAACCAAAGGAGCAATAAAATCTCTTAATAGATAATTTAATACGATTGTATATATTGAAATTTAAATATAAAACCTAACTTAAATAAGAATAACTTTCTCTAAACTAATATCAAAGTTGTTAAGAATTCTCTCTTTTTGATACTAATTGTATTTATAATTGAGAAAATAACAGCTAACCATTTAAGTAAGTTTTTTTTTTGTTTTATTAATAATTGAAAAGCTTTAAAAATTTGACTTTTGAATGTACATTTACTGTTGGTGTAAGTATAAAGTATTCAATTGAATTAATATTATTTATTAATTATTAGATATGTATTAACTGGATGGCTATATTATATACTCTCTATGAATAGTATATTTTCCATAGTTTCTCATAGTTTCCTGGTTTCAAGAAGGATGGTTGCTAGTTTTTAACCAGTAATCATCCTTTTTATCTTCCTTTCATATCTAGTTTATAGCTTTTGTTATTAGTTTATATTATCTATATGTTGTTAATAGTGTTATTGTTAATATTTTTTATGTGCAGAAGGCTTTTCATGACAACTGCCCTCTATTTTGTCTGCCTGGAATTATAAGTTGGTTAAAGATCTTGATCCTTTAATGGATTGTCGGAGGCTGACTAGTTCAGTTCGGAGTTATCGCTTTATCCCACTGTGGATACCTTTATTTCACTTGCAGTTGCTCCTCAAATGGCTAGATATATTAATCAATCCAAGACATCCTCAGTGTAAGGATGGCTGGCTTGAAGATGCTCACCTCTAGATTGCTAGTGTTGTTGTTGTCGTTGCCATTGCCGTTTAGCTTTCTTTTTATCCATCTCAACACACTATAAGAAATTTTATAAAAGTTGATGCTAAAAAATGTCATCTAAACTTGAACTATCATCACAAAAAAAAACCACAATAATGAAATTTTATCGTCACAATGAACGTCATTGTATAAGCATGGTAAAAGTATATTTGAAAAATGTAGTTATTGTCACCAAATATATAACCTACTATGATGATAAATGTCATTGTCACTATACTTTAACACTTTTTATAATGCCAAATTCATGGCAATTGGTATGAAATTTTTATCATCTTATATTATATTTTGTCATTAAAAATTAATATGTTCAATGACCGAATGACTTTTTTATCATCAAAACTCTCTATTTTAGTGACGAAACATGATATTTGACTAAAATTATCAAATTTTTTTGACGTCAGTCTTTGTCATATTTAAGTCAATATTTTTTCACCTAAATTTCTTTATCGTCACTAATAAAATAGTTTAAACGACAATAAATGTTCATCACAAAATAGTTATTTTAATATGATGTTGATGCGATCGTCATTAAATTGATAAGTGTATGATGAAAAAGAATGTCTCAAAAAATCTAAGCTAAGCCAAGTTGAGTCGAGTTGATCACCAATAGAGACAAAAAAATCATTCGTAAATTTGTTATTTTATGAAACTTTTCTATTTCATCCCAAATAATCTATTTTATTATTCTATACTTTTTATTTATTTATTATTTAATATTTGGTGTTATGAGCCAAAATAATTTTAAGAAATTAAATATTAAAAATATTACTGTAGACACCCAGTTTGATAAGCTCGTAATAAGGGGCAAACTATGGGTGCTCGATTTGATTAGCCTACAATAAAGCCCAGTGATAAGAACGTGCAAAGCTTGAATGCAAAATAAAGACTCAAAATCTTCTTCAAAATGGGCTTTAGAGCTTAAACCCCAAAATTCAAGTCCAAACCCATGCAAAACAAGGCCTAAACCCATAAAAATGAGCCCAAGCCTACTTTGGCCCAAAGGCATAGTTTAGGCTTATGGCTAGAGAGGCGAAACTTTTTTTATAACAACCACTTGCCTCTACATTAAATGTAGAGTTGACAATGGTGGTCAAGTTGGTGGCCCTACTTCCTATTGAAACTGAGCCTATTATATAAGGAGAAAATTTTTAGAAAAAAGGAAGGCCTAGAAAAAAGAAATAATGAGAGTGAAAAAAGGGGGGCTATAGTTTAAGCATGGGGTTTAAAAAGAGGATTCGAGAGAGAAGGAAAAAAAGGTTGTTACCCTTAGCAACTTAAGCAAAAACTTTTTAAAGAAAGAAAAGAGAGGAGCTTTGAAGGAAAAAAGGAGACGTTCCTAAAGAAAGAACGGAAAACTTGGCTCAAGAAACTCCTTTTTCATAAAAGAAGAAGGTGATCTCTAATATTCAAGTGGAGTCTTGGACCAAAAACAACTTCTGAGGGCTAACAATTTTGAAAAACAAGCTTCATAATCAGTAATAATCCTTATTTTTCTAAATCTTGAGTTGTAGAGTTATAAAGGTCTTATTAGCTTACTTACTTGTTTTAGACTTACTACTTGCTTCTTGTTATATTCATGGTGGGATCACTTAAATTAATGAATATAGTCACTAATATTTAGTTATTTGCATGAGAAGTTATTTTGCATGAGTAATAAAAGGCTTGAAACTTGTTACTTTATCTGATAGGTGGGTGACAACTTTTCAAAGAGGTGCCACCTCTTTGGTCTTGAGATGAAATGAAATCGCTTCTATGACTAGAGGCAATGCCTCATTAAAGAGGCAATCGCCACATCAACAATGTTATATATATTTTTATTTTTGATACTCTTTATATGTTTTGCATGATTCACATTCCCCTGTAATTTTATCTTTTAATATCTTAGTTTTCTTTACATAATCATTTCATCATCTTGTATAATTAATATTTAAGTATTTATCGTGCCTATTTATGTTGATTTTATCCATGAATTAACTTTGTAGTTTTGTGTGATAGAATTCATGTTATTATAGGAAATTAATGTTTTGGATTATGCAAGAAAGTAACTAGGTAATTCACGGTTACCAATTAGTTACTCTTCCTTAAAGATTTATAAAGTTTTTCTCTCTTTTAGTTGGTTTAATTTAGTTTATTTTTAATTTATTTCCCATTTATTGTCTTTTATTAGTTTATTTTCTGTATGTTATTTGCATCAACAAAGGGTTATACTCATTTCTCCTTCCCCATTTCTTTGTATGAGTATTAATTATTTACATTCATGTTTATAAATATTTTATATATTTTTTCAATAAAATGTAATGAATCACCTTTAAGCGCATGCAATTGAATTAATGCAAATAAGGACCTAAGTATAAAATTGGAAATTGATTGGAAATAATTACAACTTGCATGTTAATAAGGAAATAATCGAATAACTAAAGGTGATAAAATAAAAAAACATAAATGGAGGCCAATTGTAAGCTGGGTGCGCATTCCAAAAGTCCATACCCTATTTCCAAACTCATTCTCTGATGATGGCTTTTAGGAACCTCCATGGGATTTAGTTATCGTGCAGTGTGTCCTAGTTTTCATCCGAGTGACAACTCCTTCTCTGATTTAGGCCTTAAGCCTACCTTATATTTCTTAGTGGGCTTCAAGCCCACACATTGCCATGGTCGCCAAACACTTAGGCATATGCTAAACCTTACTGCCTATAATGGTAACTCCATTGGGCATAGAGAAACTAATTCTAGTGTTTTGTATTTTATCATTTTTAATTATTCTCTTATTTCCTTTGCATTTCTTTTACATTCACCACACATTTTTGCACACAACGAGCACTAAAGACCCAATTAACCTAATAATAATTATTATTTTACTACCTATTTTCATTCAAACCTGGTGGTGGAATACTTGGTTATTGTCACTCATAGCACGTACTTATTTGCATCACATAGACCCTTAAGTGGGGAGACATAAATGAAGATATATTGTTATAGGGGCCATGGCCTACTACCCGAGACTCAAGCTCATATAATGACTTAACAATTTCTCTT
The DNA here is from genome assembly GCA_947683625.1 of Mallotus nudiflorus. Classification (NCBI taxonomy): domain Eukaryota; kingdom Viridiplantae; phylum Streptophyta; class Magnoliopsida; order Malpighiales; family Euphorbiaceae; genus Mallotus; species Mallotus nudiflorus. Next base: position 3,299,196 of record CANTUR010000058.1, on the reverse strand, counting down.
AGGTTTTTTCTAAATACATGTGTTTTATGTCATATAGTGGATTCTCAAAATAAATTCCAAGCCCACTATAAATGGACCTTATCAAAATGGGCCTCTCATACCTATTCAAGCCCATTATAAATGGATCTTGTCAAGATGGTCATTTTATGCCTATTTTTACCTTATGGACCTTGATAAGTTGGGCCTTTAATGGTAAAGTTTAGTCATTAAGAATGGAATTTGGATTTATATAAAGAATTCAGTACTTATTTGAACTGTCTCAAGAGTTTTCATATATACATCAGTTTTACCATCCCCTATTGATGACTAAGACCTAGACAAAAAATCCTAAAGAAAGAGACTCTTCATTAAACACGTGTGTGAGAGGAATAAGGGTAGAGATACTAATTTAAGAGCTTATGTCTTTGTTCTTTGCTATATGTGAAATAAAGTGTTTACTTTTTGTACTTTAAATAAATTCAGTAAACCTGCATCTCATGCATACACGTCATGCATAGTTCTAACTTATGGTGGTTGTAGATATATATTCACACTCCTTTTTTACTTAAAATGGTCAGATTCAGGGTGCTTGGTTAGAATTACTAAAGAAACAACAATGGCAAGTTTTGATCCCAAAGCTTTTAAGGAGGAGTTAAAGAGAGAAATGGTTGAACATACCCGAACAATCATAAGAGAAATGATGGTAGAGATAATAGGGCTAACCAGATAGAAACAACTAGCAATCTAGCCGCCATCTTTGATCTTGACACTAAAATTTCTGCAAGGCAACAAATAGAAGATGATCAAAACACTATACTAGCAGAACTAATAGTCTGAAATAAGATGGAAATTTCTGAAACGATAGAAAATTTTGATTAGCCATGGTCAAAATTCAGATGATGATAAAGGAAAAAGGGATTGACACCCCAATGACTACACTAACCTCAATTAAGATGAGGATGATCATCCTTTGCCCCAAAAATTCAAATTCCCTGACATTAAGAAGTATGTTGGGACCAACGATCCGTACTTGCATTTAAAGTAGTATATAACTTAGATGAAGGTAATCGAACTGACTAAAGCTTAAATAGTCAAGTAGTTCCCTATGTCCTTGGAGAGAGCTTCTATCTATTAGTATTATGCCTTAGAACCATATGTGCAATTTGATTAAAAGGAGTTGTGTGTTGCATTTATGAAGTAGTATGGTTTGAACACTCAGACGGAGGTATCTTTGAAAGACTTATAAAACATTAAACAGAGGTTTAATGAGTTGTTTGCTAACTACCTGACAAAGTGGAATGGAAAGTTAGCACAAATGAGACATAGGCTTGTTGAATTGGATTAACTAATGATAGTAATTGAAGGTTATGTTCCTTTGATGTCCAAGAAGCTAAAAGATCTCAAAATTCAAAATTTCAAAGAATTGTATAGATTTAGGGTTTAGAAAGAGTCTGACTTAGCTCAGGAAAATAAATTCTTCGGTGGATGATCTAAGGGTAAAGAACCTAATGGATCAAGTAGTAATATACAGATTAATGCCATCAAACATCTATGAAGATTCTCCAATCTTGGTAGACCACTCTTAAAAGTCTTGTAGAAATTGATGGAAAAGAACCTTTTATGACCTTTACCTCCAAAATAACCTTTACCAAATGCCAACTTGAAACTTTATTACAATTTTTATCAAGCATTGGCCATGATACTGACAGTTACACCCAATTAAGAAATGAAATTCAAGATTTAATTAACTCGGGCAAAATCATTGACCTTAAGACCAAAAAACTAAACATTTGAAATAACCCTTTACCCAATTACTGAAACGTTCTACCACCAAACACACCCATTCCTATGATTGATATAAGTTTCACATAAGAGCAAGTCATGACCTCTTTTATGGATGCTAAACTTATCCTATCAAAATTTGACTTTAAAATAAGTCCATCACGACCTAGCCTTACTACATAAAATACACCTCAACCTGATCCATAAACTATTAAACCTGTTGAACTATCAGTTAATGTTCTAGACATTTCAAGTTTTGATGATGAAAGGGGACCTATACAAGTGGACATGTGGGATAGTGATAAGGAGGGAGAAATTTAAGCTGTTAAGAATATTGCTAAAAAAGGAAAAGAAAATAATAAAGCCCATCTAGTGACTGAGATTGAAAAAAGAAACTAGGAATGAGAAAGTAGAAGAAAAGGAACCAAAGACGAATCAAAGAAGGATGAAAAAGTTAAGGCAAGTATATAGGAGCTGTTGGTGAATTCTAAAACACATCGAGAGGATTTAGTTCAAGCCTTGGATCAGAAAAAAAGTCCCTAAGGCTGATACTCTTGAGAAAATGGAAAGCTCCTTAACGGAAATTCCCGAGGGTACTACTATGCTCACTGATGATGATTTGTTGTTGAAAAGAAGGGATCATTACAAAGCCTTGCTCATTAAGGTTGAAGTAAAAGGCAAATTAACTTACTGCATGTTAGTGGACAACGGTTCCACCATAAATGTATGCCCTCTTAAAATTTTTCCTAAGCTGGGATTGACTGTTGATGACCTTAAGCCTTCTGATGTGATTATCAAAGTATATGATGATACAAAGTGACCTATGGAGGGAATATTTCACGCTTTGGTAAAGATTGGTCCTATCTAGAGCTAGGTAAACTTACATATGATTGATATCCCAATCACTTTTCCTATCTTACTAGGAAGTACTTGGTTCTATCCCTTAGGAGGTGCACCATCCATTGTGCACTAAAAAATTAAGTTTCCACACGAAGGAAAGGTGGTTATGATTTCAGTAAAAACTGAAGCAACTGTTGCTACTTTAAAGCTCACTCCCAAAGAGATTCCTATTAGCTTGAGTTTTGAGGTTTGTGTGCTTTACAAAGATGAGTTGTATAAGAAGGTCATGAACATGATAAAGAACATGAAGTTCATGCCTAGCCTAGGATTAAGAAAAAAGTAGAATGAGCCACCTTAGTTTATGGAGCTAAAGGTCCCTATTTTAAAGTATGGAATTGGGTATTATAGACCTAAGGATTCTAAAGATCAAGAAGAAGTTACGATTGAAAATGAGAAGTAGGGATTATGGGATGTTTTTGCTAAAGAAGGAACTGGTTATCCATAAAAAGGAACTCCCTAGCCATTGATGCTAGCTAAAAAGATGGTCCCCGAGTGTGAAATTTTTTCTAATTATGTGGATAGGTTCTAGGGGTCTACTATTGAAAAATACACAGTTAAAGAACTGGTTTGCCCAGGGTCAGGAGAGGACATTTAAAAAGAGTCCTAGAGGGGGGGTGAATAGGACTATGAAATAAAAATGAGAAATTAAAAGAATTCTTTACAAGAATTAAATAGAAGTTGAGAAGGAAGAATGAAGAACACAAAGATTTAAGGAGTTCGGATTCAACAACAATCCTACGTCTCCACCTAACTTATCCCCAAGTTAGGATTTTCAATCACCCACAATCTTATTCACAGGATTAAGATTATACAAGAGTTTTATGGCTCACTCTTACAACCTCACAACATGAGTTTTCAAGGCTCACTCAAAAACCAAAACCCAAGTGTTTCAATGGACAACACTTAAACCAATTCCTTTAGAAATAAATCTCACTTCCCTTCTAATCTAACCCAAGATTTAAGATGAAGAGAAATTCTATTTCTAACACACACCCAACTCTCACAAGAGTTATACAAACAAAGAATTATTTAAGAGAATTTTAGAGCTCAATGAAAGCTTAAGAGATAATAAAATGATAAAACAAGTTGCTTCACTTCCATTCAGCTCTAGAGGTATTTATACTAAAAAATATAGCTGTTGGAGGTGCAAATGATGTGTCCAACGTGTATATTTTGAATTATTGAGACTGATGCTGTCAGACAGCTATTCATGGATTGAAACCGTAATTGGCTCCTCAGGACGTTTGAATTTGCCCATACTTTCTTCATAAAAGCTGTAGATATTTGAATTATCTTTCCATATCAACTTGAATCACCTAAATTAGACTTCTGTAGCTTGAGATATGTCCAAAATACTAAGGGTTGTGCAATCTGTAATGCAGACTACGGTCAGACAGCTATACCCAAATTGAAGCCGTGATTTGATCCTGAAGAAATTTGAATTTGCTCATACTTTCTTCATGAAAGCTGTAGATATTTGAATTAGCTTTCCATTAAATTTTGAATCACCTAAATTTGACTTCTGTAGCTCGGGATATGTCCAAATTACTGAGGATTATGCAATCTGAAATGCAGAATACTGTCAGACAGCTATATACAAGTTGAAGCCGTAATCTGCGCCTGAATAGATTCGAATTTGCCTATATTTTCTTCATGAAAGTTGTAGATATTTGACTTATATTTTCATACCATTTTGAATCACCTCAATTGGACTTCTGTAACTCAAGATATGTCCAAAATACTAAGAGATGTGCAGTCTGAGATGGTAGACGTACACGTGAATTTCAACTCAAAATTTGCATAACCAAATGAACTTGGATTTTCTCAAAAAAGCCCAATTCAGAAAGCTTAAGATGTCTGCTTCAAATGTTAAGAAGCTCATTTTCTCATTTAAGAGCTCTAAATATGTCAAAAGCCTTCTTCAATCTCAGAGGTTCAATGAGTCCGAAAAGTCACTATACATCCAAAAGTGTATATGCTTGGTATATGTTTGGTATATAATTCCCTACACACTTAATTGAAATTATTAGTATAAAAATTGTTTGTCAAAGTCCAAAATTAGGAGTTTGATCATGCAAATGGTCAACAATCTCCCCCTTTTTGGCTTTGACAACCAATTTGAAAAGATGATAAATAATATGTGTGTGTGTGTAAAAAATAAATAACATATATAAGCATATTAAATAAAAATAGCTCCCCCTTACAAATTAAACAGATGCAAAATAAGAAATAATTTTGCTCCCCCTTAACATGTGCATAAATTCAATATTTATCATGTATTAGAGCATATAAATAAATGATTTATCATAGCATGTATAAGGGTTTAACAAATATATTCCTTAATCAAAAATATATTTCTTTATTTCTCCTCCTTTTTGGACATGATAAGAAATATAAATAAATTTCATCATCCTTCTTATCAAAAATAAAGATAACAAGTTATTAAATAATATGAAGGAAATAATTTCAAACATGTAATGCATCACAAAATAACATGTATGCTATATCAAAACATCACATGATCATATAGAGTTTAGCTATTCAATCATACATAATCATGTGGTACTTAGCATATCTTAAACACAATTATCTATCCCCTAAGCACATAGCTTCTTTAGCTTCTTCTCCCCCTTTGTCAAAGACAAAAAGAAAAGAGAGAGATATAAGGGGAAATAAACCTAAGGGAGCCAAAAATACTAAAGAGAATAAAAGATTAAGAACCAAAACAATGCAAGCAAAGATATTCAAAATCTTTATGAAATTCATGTCATTTTAAAAGATAAAAGCCATTTTAAAAAAAATGCATACATGAATGTTGCATGAATAAGCTCAATTAACAGTCATGCAAAAAAAAAAAAAAAAAAAAAAAAAAAAATTGTTGAGGAGGAGGAATATTTATGCTATTTAAAATAATTAATTAATTGAATTTAGCTCAATAATTAATTATTAATTTGCAAAATAGGAGGGATTAAAAAAAATGAATGAATCCACACAAATCCAATTAAAATTAATACAAAGATCATGCAAATGGGAAATACAATATATCATGTATATGAACTAAATTTGCTAAAGCAAATACCTTTAAAACAAAATATATACATGACACTGAAAATAATATATATATTATTTTTTTTTTAATAAAATCACATAAGAATCTAAACATCAATTTCTCAATTTAACAAGTGATCAAGACAAGCTTGAGCCATCAATCATACCAAGTTCATGCTTAATAAAATTCATTCTTTCCTCACAAAGAGGTTTGGTAAAGATGTCTGCTAATTGATGATTAGTATCAACAAAATCAAGAAAAATATTACCATTTTGCACATGATCACGTAAGAAATGATGTCTAATGTCAATATGCTTAGTTCTAGAATGTTGAATGGGATTCTTACTAAGGTTTATAGCACTTGTATTATCACACTTAATTGGAATGTGATTAATATCAATGCCATAGTCCAAAAGTTGTTGTTTTTGCCATAGAACTTGGGTGCAACAACAACTAGCCGCCACATATTCTGCTTCAGCGGTGGACAAGGCAACTGAAACTTGTTTCTTACTAAACCAAGAAACTAAGCAATTTCCTAAAATTTGACAAGTTCCAGAAGTGCTTTTTCTATCTAGTAAGCTACCAGCAAAATCAGCATCAGAATAACTAATCAGGTCAAAGGAAGAACTCTTAGGATACCAAAGTCCTAAATGCATTGTACCACAAAGATATTTGAAAATTCTTTTAATAGCATTCAAATGAGACTCTCTAGGACTTGATTGAAATCTAGCACACAAGCAAGTAGCAAACATAATATCGGGTCTACTAGCAGTTAAATAAAGAAGGGATCCAATCATACCTCTAAATTGCTTTTCATCAACTGGTTTACCATTCTCATCCTTATTTAGTTTGGTTGTTGTGCTCATTGGAGTTTTGCTTGATTTAGCTCCATCCATTCCAAACTTCTTGAGAATGTCCCTTGTATATTTGGTTTGATTAATGAAAATCCCATTTTCATATTGCTTGATTTGAAGTCCAAGAAAGAACTTGAGTTCTCCCATCATACTCATCTCAAATTCTCCTTGCATTAGCTTAGAAAATTCCTCACACAAGCAATGGTCAGTAGCACCAAAAATAATATCATCAACATAAATTTGAACAATTAATAAATTATGCTTGGATTTCTTTATGAAGAGAGTTGTGTCAACTTTTCCTTTAGAGAAACCTTTCTCTAGTAAAAAGTTACTCAATCTTTCATACCAAGCTCTTGGAGCTTGTTTCAATCCATACAATGCTTTTGACAATTTAAAAACATGATTTGGATAGTTAAAACTTTCAAAACCCGGAGGTTGTTCAACATATACCTCCTCTTCAATAAAACCATTTAAAAATGCACTTTTAACATCCATTTGAAAAAGTTTAAAATTCATGTATGATGCAAATGCAAGTAGCATCCTAATAGCTTCTAACCTTGCAACAGGGGCAAAGGTTTCATCATAATCAATGCCTTCCTCTTGATTATAACCTTTAGCTACTAGTCTAGCTTTGTTCCTAGTTATGACACCTTGTTCATTCATCTTATTTCTAAATACCCATTTTGTGCCTATAATAGGATGATGTTTAGGTCTAGGAACCAAGGTCCAAACCTTGTTTCTCTCAAATTGATTTAACTCTTCTTGCATAGCAAGGACCCAAAATTCATCACACAAAGCATCATCAATATTTTTGGGTTCAATTTGAGAAATGAAGGCTAAATTAACAGTAGATTTTAATTGAGATCTAGTAGTTACCCCTTTTGTAGTGTCACCTATAATGAGGTTTTGAGGGTGAGCTTTCTTGAATTGCCAATCCTTTGGAAGTTCATCCTTCAAGGTAGGTTGAGATGTCTCCTCATTTTCCTTCTTGCTTGGCTCTTTAAGTTCTAAAGGCTTACTAGCATTTTCTTCTTGTGTTTCCATAATCTCATTGTCACCTACAAGATCATCAACACTACAAACATCCTTTCTAGGATCAAGTGAGTTTGATTCATCAAATACCACATGCATTGACTCTTCAACTACTAGAGTTCTCTTATTAAAGACCCTATATGCCTTGCTAGAGATGGAATAGCCTAGGAAAATTCCTTCATCGGCTTTGGAATCAAATTTTCCAAGATTATCCTTGGTGTTCAATATAAAGCACTTGCATCCAAATACTCTTAGATATGAGATTTTGGGTTTTCTATTGTTCCATAGCTCATAAGACGTTTTATTTAAAATTGGTCTTTTGAAAACTCGGTTTGAAATATAACAAGATGTGTTAACAGCTTCCGCCCAAAAGTATAAAGGCAAATTATACTCATGAAGCATTGTTCTAGCCATTTCCACAAGAGTTCTATTTTTCCTTTCAACTACCCCATTTTGTTGAGGGGTTCTAGGAGATGAAAATGTATGAGAAATACCGTTTTCATTACAATAGTTTTTAAAAAATTCATTTTCAAATTCGGTTCCATGGTCACTTCTAATGGATGAAATACAAAATCCTTTTTCTTTTTGAACTCTTTTTGAAAAATTTTCAAAAGCTTTAAATGCATCATTCTTATGAGCAAGAAAACATACCCAAGTGTATCTAGAGTAGTCATCAACCAATACATAAGCATAGTGCATTCCACCCAGACTAGCAATTCTAGTTGGTCCAAATAAATCCATATGTATAAGTTCAAGTGGCCTAGAGGTGGACACTACATTTTTTAGCTTAAATGAGGACTTGGATTGTTTTCCCTTTTGACAAGCATCACAAGGTTTATCTTTAGTGAATTCAAGCTTAGGTAAACCAAGTACAAGTTCATGTTTACAAAGATCATTTAAAAGCTCAAAATTTGCATGTCCTAATCTTCTATGCCATGTCCATGTGTTATGGGAGATAGACACTAAGCATTTTATATCTTTATTATCAATTTTATTCAAATCAATGACATAAACATTGTCTACTCTTTCACCACTAAAAATAATTTTATTTTCATCAAGACTACTAACAAAGCAATTTTTAGGATAAAAAGTTACTTTATTTCCCATGTCACATAATTGACTTATACTAAGCAGATTGTGTTTAAGACCATCAACAAACAACACATGATGTATAGATAAGGATTGCGGATTACCTATTTCTCCAACGCCAATAATTTTTCCTTTTGCATTATCTCCGAAAGTAACATGTCCTCCATCCTTAGCATCAAGTTTATTGAATTGCTCTTTGTCTCCTGTCATATGCCTTGAACATCCACTATCGAGATACCATTTGCTTTTTGTTCTTGTGGATTTCAAGCACATCTACACGATACAATTTAAGTGTTCTTTTGGACCCAAACCTTTTTTGGTCTAGGTTGGTTAGTTTTAAGATAATCCGTAGGAAGTAAATTCATATGCAGTTTTCTATAAAAACACACATTATTGGTATGTCCTTTAATCATGCAATATGAACATACAATATTTTTAAATTTATTTCTCCTAGAATGAAATGCTTTCCTAGTGTGTGTAGCATGCCTTTGGTGTTGTGTGTATCTTTTGTTATTATTTTGTGACATTAAGTGAGACATACATTGGCAATGGTGATGAGCATTTTGATAAGTTTGTGCAATATGTTTATGTGCATTGTATTGTGCAACATGCCTATTATAATTATGTCTAGTGTACATATAAGCATGCTTAGGTTGAGATGCTCTAGTTTGAGACTTACCTCTTTGTGTTAATGAAGGGTTAATCTTATGAGATTTTTCCTTGCTATTTAACACATGAGATTTTTTAGCTTGAATCTCATTTGAGGTTGAAGGAGTAGAATCATGTGAAGCTTTAACAAAAGTAATATGTGATGAGGATGATGAAGACATTCCATTTTTATATCCAATTCCATGGGTATCTCCATGAAATTTTTGAGAGTCAAGAAGACTATCTAAAGTTTCTTTTCCTCTCTTAAATTTAGCAATGGACTTTTTTAATTCTAAGACTTCCTCAGAAAGCTCATAATTTTCATCTTTTGCTTTCTTAAGTTGGTCTTCCAAAGAATTACAAGATTTAGCATCACTTACAAGTTTTTCATTTGATGCAACAAGTTTAGCAAAATCAATTTTCAAACATTCAAAATCCTTATTTAAGCTAGCTAACTCATGTTTATATTTTTTCTTCCTAGATAACAAACTTTTGCATTTAGCAAGCAATTTGCTCACAATAGAGCTCTCATCATCATTATCATCATCATCATCACAATATTCATCACAATCATCAAAAGAGGAGTAAGAAGTGGATGGTACCTCATTTTTGTTTTCAATGGCCATGAAGCAAAGATTGGCAACTTCTTGTTGTTCCTCTTCCTCTTCAGATTCGGAGGAATCATCCCAAGTAGCTTTGAATGCCTTCTTCTTATCTTTTGGTCCCTTGCTCTTGAATTTGAGTTTGGGACATTCATTTCTAATGTGTCCCGGTTTCTTGCATTCATAGCAAGTAACCTCTTTTATTTTCTTCCTCCCATCTCCTTCGAACTTCTTGTTGAAGTCCCTTGTTCTTGAGAAATTTTTCTTTCTTAAGAACTTCTTGAAGTTCCTAGTGAGCATGGCAATATCACCATCTTCATCACTAGAATCTTTAATGCTTTCCTCTTCACTATCTTCTTGAAGAGCTTTTAGAGCAATGCTCTTTTTCTTTTCTTCTTTCTCTTCTTGTTCTTCACCTCTTTGCTTGATGGTGAGCTCATGTGTCAAAAGCTTACCAATGAGCACATCAGTTGATAGAGTGGAGAGGTCTTGAGCTTCCTCAATTGAGGTAACACGAGATTCCCAATCCTTCTTAGGTAGGATTCTTAGAATCTTGTTGTTTACTTCTTCCTTGGAGAAATGTTTTCCAAGTTTCTTGAGGGTTGTGAGGAGAGCATTGAGACGGTTTGTCATCTCCGTGATTGATTCTTGAGGCTTCATTTTGAAGAGTTCATATTCATACATATGAAGTTGAACCTTCTTGCTTCTCACTTGAATGTTGCCTTCATAGTGATTCTCCAAGGTCTCCCACATTTCTTTAGCTGAAATGCAATGTTGAAGCTTGCCTCCTTCTTCTCTTGTCATGGAGGAGACTAGAGTAATCATAGCCTTTTTATTTTTGTGATTTTCTTCCTTTTGATCAACACTCCATTGGCTTCTTGCAAGTGTAGTTACCACACCATCAATGATAGTTGTAGGTGGTTCCCAACCTCTTAGGACAATGTCCCAAAGTTTAATGGAATCACAATCAAGATATAATTCCATTTTGAATTTCCAATGTGGATAGTCACTACCATCAAAGAATGGTCTAAGAGAAGAGATGTTTTGTGATTCACTCCCCATGATCTTGTATTCTAGCAATAAAGTACCTAGAATTCAAGCTCTGATACCAAATAAAAAGAGTCCTAGAGGGGGGGTGAATAGGACTATGAAATAAAAATGAGAAATTAAAAGAATTCTTTACAAGAATTAAATAGAAGTTGAGAAGGAAGAATGAAGAACACAAAGATTTAAGGAGTTCGGATTCAACAACAATCCTACGTCTCCACCTAACTTATCCCCAAGTTAGGATTTTCAATCACCCACAATCTTATTCACAGGATTAAGATTATACAAGAGTTTTATGGCTCACTCTTACAACCTCACAACATGAGTTTTCAAGGCTCACTCAAAAACCAAAACCCAAGTGTTTCAATGGACAACACTTAAACCAATTCCTTTAGAAATAAATCTCACTTCCCTTCTAATCTAACCCAAGATTTAAGATGAAGAGAAATTCTATTTCTAACACACACCCAACTCTCACAAGAGTTATACAAACAAAGAATTATTTAAGAGAATTTTAGAGCTCAATGAAAGCTTAAGAGATAATAAAATGATAAAACAAGTTGCTTCACTTCCATTCAGCTCTAGAGGTATTTATACTAAAAAATATAGCTGTTGGAGGTGCAAATGATGTGTCCAACGTGTATATTTTGAATTATTGAGACTGATGCTGTCAGACAGCTATTCATGGATTGAAACCGTAATTGGCTCCTCAGGACGTTTGAATTTGCCCATACTTTCTTCATAAAAGCTGTAGATATTTGAATTATCTTTCCATATCAACTTGAATCACCTAAATTAGACTTCTGTAGCTTGAGATATGTCCAAAATACTAAGGGTTGTGCAATCTGTAATGCAGACTACGGTCAGACAGCTATACCCAAATTGAAGCCGTGATTTGATCCTGAAGAAATTTGAATTTGCTCATACTTTCTTCATGAAAGCTGTAGATATTTGAATTAGCTTTCCATTAAATTTTGAATCACCTAAATTTGACTTCTGTAGCTCGGGATATGTCCAAATTACTGAGGATTATGCAATCTGAAATGCAGAATACTGTCAGACAGCTATATACAAGTTGAAGCCGTAATCTGCGCCTGAATAGATTCGAATTTGCCTATATTTTCTTCATGAAAGTTGTAGATATTTGACTTATATTTTCATACCATTTTGAATCACCTCAATTGGACTTCTGTAACTCAAGATATGTCCAAAATACTAAGAGATGTGCAGTCTGAGATGGTAGACGTACACGTGAATTTCAACTCAAAATTTGCATAACCAAATGAACTTGGATTTTCTCAAAAAAGCCCAATTCAGAAAGCTTAAGATGTCTGCTTCAAATGTTAAGAAGCCCATTTTCTCATTTAAGAGCTCTAAATATGTCAAAAGCCTTCTTCAATCTCAGAGGTTCAATGAGTCCGAAAAGTCACTATACATCCAAAAGTGTATATGCTTGGTATATGTTTGGTATATAATTCCCTACACACTTAATTGAAATTATTAGTATAAAAATTGTTTGTCAAAGTCCAAAATTAGGAGTTTGATCATGCAAATGGTCAACAACATTGTTGCAAAGGAGATCAAAGTTGCTGATGATCAAGAAGAGGAGTTGGATCTTAAAACCTTCATCCTGAGTTCCATCACTAACATCTTTTATGATGATTTTGATGTTTCTACAACAAACTCATTTGAAACTGATAATGTGTTTTTCTAAAAAATTGATGCAATAAAATTTGACTTTGCCTACTTGTGTGATGTGTTTCTTAATGGTTAATCATCATTTCATATATGTATTTAATACTAATTCTATGCAAACTACATCATTTAATTTAGGCACATGTGATAACCCTAAAAAATATATTGATTGTTTTTAATTTAACTCCTAGTGAGAGAGAAAAATGAAAGAAACTTTAAAAAGAAGGCAAAAGGTATTTGCTTGGAGCTATGAGGATATGCTTAGGATTGACAAGGAGATTACATAACATAGAATCTCTACATATCCTTATATCACACCAATAAAGTAGAAGAAGATAAGGTTGAGGTCAAAATGAGCTTTATTGATTAAGGAAGAAATTAAAAAGTAGCTGAAAGCAAAGTTTCTAAAGGTAGTTGAGGACACCTAATGGATACCAAATATAGTTCCAATTCCCAAGAAATATGGCAGAGTCAGAATGTGTGTAGGTTACAGAGATTTGAACAAAACCTACCTAAAAGATGATTTTCCATTACCACATATCGACACATTGGTTAATAGAATGACTTCTAGCTCAATGTACTCCTTCATGCATGGTTTCTCAGGATATAATTAGACTATTATAGTAGTAATCAACAAGCTAAAAATGCCTTTCACCACCGAATGGGGTATCTACTATTACTTGGTTATGTCATTTAAATTGAAGAATACAAGGACTACGTATCAGAGAATGGCTACTGCCTTGCTGCATGATATGATCCATAAGGAGATAAAGGTATATATGGATGATATAATAGTGAAATATCCAACTAGAGAAGGGCACTTTAAGGCTCTAGACAAGTTTCTAGCAAGAGTAGAGAAGTATAATCTCAGGTTAAACCCAAAGAAGTATGTGTTTTAGGGTGATGTCTGGGAAACTACTAGGACACATTATTAGCTAGAAAAGAATAGAGGTGGACCTAAATAAAGTTAAAGCAATCAAGGAGATGCCCACACTAAAAACTAAAAAAGAAGTAAAAGAGTTCATTGGGCGATTGCAATACATCAGTAGATTCATAACTAAGTTAACCATCATTTGTGAGCCAATTTTTAAGCTCTTGAGAAAGAATCAACTCTTAATCTAAGATGATAAGTGTCAATAGGCTTTTGAAGCTATTAAGAATTATTTAATGGATCCTCTAGCCTTATAGTTGTCAAAGCCAGGAAAGCCTTTAATCCTTTATCTAGCAATTGAAAAGGTTATGGTAGGTGCGATGTTGGCTTAAAATGGTGAAGGTAAAGTTGAGCACGCAGTGTATTAATTAAATAAGAAGCTTTTGCCGTATGAGGCTAGTTATAGCCTAGTAAAAAGAATATGTTTAGCCATAATTTAAGCAACTAAGAAACTTTAACATTATTTCCAATCTTACAGAGTACAGGCAATCTCTAAACTTGACCCTCTTAGATATTTTTAATAAACTCCCTTACTTACTATAAAGTTATCCAGATGGTTGGTTTTACTCATCAAGTTCGATATAGACTTATTAGTAAAGAAAGTACTAAAAGGTAGAGCGATAGCATGCTTCTTGGCTCAAAATAATGAGAGCTAGAGTTTCCAAATGAACATTTGGGCGCAATTGAGATTCAAAGGTGGTCAAAGTATTTTGGCGAAGCAGTTAATAATAAGGGGTTAGACATTAGTGTAATTCTAATCATACGGAAAGGAGAAATGATCCTAATGGCAAAAACAATGGAGTTCGAAGTGATTAATAACCAAGTCGAGTATGAAGCTTGTATCTTTGGCTTAGAAATGCTCCAGAATGTGGGGGCAAAAGAGATCATAGTGTATGGTGACTCTATGATAGTGATAAAGTAGGCGTTTAAAGAGTGAAAAGTAAAGGAAGAAAAGCTACGTCGATATTGGGATTATTTGGCTATTGTTTTGTTGTCCTTTACTCAATGTAAATTTATTCATTTACCCTAAGATAAGAATCAAATAACTAATACCTTAGCTACGTTGGCTTCTGTATAGGAAAATAGATAACATGTAGAAGTGAAATCCCTAATTCTAGTAAAGTCTCAAAACCCTTGTCATGAAGAAATAAGAGCGATGCTAGTTGATACTAGTAAAAAACCCTAGTTTTATGGTTTACAATGGTACTTAAAAATGGGATAAATTGCAAAAGATGCAAATAAGAAAGAAAGAATGTCTTTAAGGATGTTGTCTCAATAATTTATTAATTACAATGGTATATTGTATAAAAGAATGCCAACTAGAGTTCACCTGAGATATGTCGACAAGGATGAGGCCTAAAAAATTATGGAAGCAGTACACGAAGGAGTATGTAGGCCACACATGAATAGGACAATCTTGGTAAAGAAAATAGTTCGATAAGGTTATTACTAGCTGACCATGGAAATAGACTATGTTAAGTTCACAAAGAGATGCCATAACTATCAAACCTATAAGGATGTTAGTCATTTGCCATCCATAGAGCTTCAAAGAATGACTTCTCCTTGGCCATTTGTAATTTGGGGAATCGATATTATAAAAGAGATAAGGTCGAAAGCATCGAATGGTCATCGACACATTATGGTGGAATTGATTATTTCTCCAAATAGGTTGAAGTTAAATCTTATACTATTGTCAGCTCGAAGCAAATGGCAAGATTATTGAGAAAAACATAATCTACAGATATGGGCTACCTCATTATATTGTCATTGATAATGATTTACAATTTTAGTCAAAGATAGCTACATTGTTAAAAGAATACAAGATCAAGCATCACAGGTCATCCTCATATAGGCCACAGGCAAATGGAGCAGTGGAAGCTACAAATAAAAATATAAAGAGGATTTTGGCTAAGATAATGGAGAATTACCAAGGTTAGGCTGATTATCTGTAGTTTGTACTATGGGGATATAGAACTACTACTGGAACATCAACTAGGGTTACTCCATATTCCTTGGTATATGGGTGTGAAGCAGTATTGCCAATGGAGGTTGAGATTTGATCTTTAAGTGTCCTTTTAAAATCAAAATCCCCGAGTATCAATGAGTGGAAAGCCGATTAGCACTATTGATGTTATAAGATGAAAGGAGGATGAAAGCTATGTATCACTCGTAGCTATACTAAAAAAGGATATCTAGGGGTTATAACAAGAAGATTAGGCCAGGAAAGATTAGAGAGGGTGATTTGGTATTGAAGCTCACAAAGTCAATCATGGTGAACCCATGAGGAAAGTTCAAGCCAAATTGGGAAGGTCCTTATACAGTGAAGAAGTTATTCTCTAAAGGTGCTACTATTTTGTCTTACTTGGCAAGGAACAAGTTCAAAGAGCCCATCAACCTAGACAAGCTTAAGAAGTAATTTATGTAAAAGTCTCGCTAGGGAGAAAACCTTGAAAAGAGGCTATCTAGGCAAAAATTAAAGACCAAAAGTGGAAAATAAAAATAAATTCCTACTAGATTAAAAACCTTAAAAGAGGCAGTCTAGACAAAAGTTAAGGACATGTAAAAGGAGAGAGAGAGTAAAAAATAGTTAATTGGAAAACTTGCAAAGGTAAGCCAATCAATCATAAGAATTGTGTCAAAAGAAAAATGTATAGTCATCTTGTGCTTAAATTAAATGAAATGGATTAACTTTTATTATTATTAAATATTTCATTAAGTGTCCCTTACATACTATTTAACTAAAAAGGAAACTCCATGTAATAAAAGGGTAAGGTAAATATTTGATCCTATAAACTAATTTTATCTTCTTTTATTTTGCCTTGCACTTTAGACACTCAACATCTGCAACTCTCTTATTTTTCTATGCCTTCCAAACTCATCCTTTTCAGTTTGTTATAACTAAATCCATGTCTTGTATTAATCATCAATAAATAGGTTTCTATCATAGTTTATGTTCCTCAAAATGATTTTGCACTGCCAAGTCATAACCAAGTTATCAAGGAAGTTTTGAATAAGCGGTCCTAGCTCAAATTCATGGATAGTAACTATGATTAGTTGTTTCTGTCCATATTATCTACAAAGGCAAGCTAGATTGTAAAAGGTATAAAGCAAAAAACAATAATTCATTTTAATCAGTTGTTTCTATCATTATTTTTAATTAAAATGAATTAAATTGTTCAAATACCAACCATATATGAATATAAACATCCAAAGTGAAATTAAAATGATTTGTTAGTATCATAATCAAAAAATAACAAAAAAGGAAAAAGATCTGGGCCCTAATCTAAGAAGCCTCTATCTCGATGGCCTCTACATCATCACCGCCATCACTCCCTTCTAAGTCATCACCATCATCATCATCACATCCCCTTCCTTTTCTTCTTTATCCTCCTCCTCCTCCTCCTTCATCTAGAGAGTAGCTACCTGGTGCTTGAGGGCCATGATCTTGGCCTGGCTGACCACATCATGAGCCTGTTCATATAAAATTCAAAGTAAGTACTTATGTGAGATGCATACACATAGAAAATATATGAATTTACTACCTTTCACTATTTAATGACGCTCATGAGATGGTCCTGCTGAGCCTCAATCAGGCAATACATGTACACTCCCTGATTTAGAGGAATCTGCATGATTAAAAGTCAGTAATTAATAATGCTTTATTAAGATTAATTATAAAAGTAAGAAAAGGAAAAGGCTTATATGAGTAGCATCGGGACTGCATGCTGGTGACAGACTCATTTAATATCAGGAACTCACGAGATAAGTCTTATGGAGGCAACCAATAGCGAGCCATTAAGTCAGGTATGTAAGTCAAAGAACTAGTAACCATCCGGGAAGTATATCCAGTAAGGGCTCTACGAGGTGTCACTCCAGTGGAAGTACCCTCTCCACCGTCAGTGTAAGGATGCTAGAGTAGTCTCTCAGGTACATAAGGCCTAGCTTTGTGAATAGGACTAGTGGCCACCATTTGTGAACATAAGGTTAAATTAGTATATGATCCGAAAGAACAACAAGAAAAAAAATCAAGTCAAGTGAGTACCTAAAAAGAAGATGTAGTTATAAGAGGCACCTGCTGTAATAGGTTAGCTAGAATGAAATTTGAATAGCGGATCTTGCTCTGTATGGCATGTTCCTCAGTAAGGTCTCCTATAACCACTCTAGCCAACTCCTTGCCCTCCAAGAGGTGCACCCAAAATATGCTTGCAGAGTGTGAAGCGAGAATGTACCTAACACAAAGGCCACGGTCCCAGTTGAGGATTCTTTCACCTAGATACTAAAAAAGGCAACTAGGCTTGTGAAGTAGCACTAGGCGTAAGGATAGAAATCTCGAGTGAGTCATCTCTGGGAGCCACCTGTCTTAGGAACCCCACAAGTTGTAAGGTAACTGCAATTATACAAAAAAAAAGATAAGTAAACTAACCTTGTGTTTTTATTATGTTAAAGATAGTTTTTGTGTCTTGTAGGTACCTCGCTATAGGTGAGGGAGTTCAATAGCTCTGACGGATGTGCATACGGGCCATATGCCTTTTTTACATGCGACTAGTATCCCACCAAACTAGAGCTAAAAACTACACATAATTGACATGAACTATGCCTTGGATCATCTAAAGCTCCAAAGCCAAGACCTGTAGTAGAAAGTTATCAACAGAAAATTGAAATACTTGGCAAATAGAAATAAGGATTAAAAGAAGAGTACTCACCATAACAGCATGCCAGAAGCTACAGAATTATCGATCTCCTCAGATAACCTCATCCATACTTTTATATAGATAAGCCAACGCGTAGCTGTCCCAATCATAAGAGGACACTCTATCTAAGTCCTTAAGGGGCATCAAGAAAATTAAGTTGATAAAAGTAGTAATGTCCACTAAGAGGGTGGTGCCCAACAGATAGACCAAGAATGCCCTCACCACCTAGTCCATCTCTTAATCGGTGGTAGTAGCCTCAACTCTAGCTCAAGTGTAGTGACTCCAAATGGAATCAATCTTAATTGTATGGGTCCCTTTCATGTTCAGGACCATGCTAAGGAGCAGCTCAATATAGGCCGCCCAATATAGAGTCAACCAATGAATGCTCACGTCAAAGGGGACAGTATCTCTAATCAATGTGATCTCAGTGATGGTAATGAACGAGATAAGGTCCACTATCAGCTCACCAAAAAAGAGGTGAAAGGTATAAATAGTCTTAAACCACCTCTCAACAGAGGTAGTGGCTAGTAGTCAGCCCACCCTTGAGTATTTAGTGACAGAATGAAGTCCTCAAATCCCGTCTCTTGAATTTGGTCATTGATGTCGCTCATGAGTTTATTATACCAAACATTTACACCGCTAAAGTTCCTTGTGCCTTTGAAAGTGTTTGTATTATGCCAAAAATAGATAGGGAATTTGAAATTTACATAATTCGATCAAAATTAAATACATAGAAAATGTTGAGAATAGTCAAAGAAGCAACACCTCATTAAAGAGGCAATTGCCTCAGCAATAAGAGGTGATGCCTCTATAAATTGTCACTACCTAAACCGGGAGTCATGATTGGTGCTAGGGAACGGGAATTCTTTCGAATTCGAAACCCGTAGCAAGCCTTAAAAATAAAATATATGCAATAAATAATATAAAAATATGCCATAATTAAATTTAAATCGATATAAAAATAAATCCTTAAATGTTATATCATAATAAAATATTTATACAATATTTAAAGACAAGTCTCTTATTAAAATAATATACTACTAATACAATACACTGCTACTACAGTTTTCTAAAGTACAATAAACATTCATATAAATAAATTACATAGTCTAGCCGAGGCGAAAGAAGACCGGCGTAAAGCACTACTAGTATGGTTTGCTGAAGAAGACTCTCCTAAAAAAAATGGTTGAGAGCGGGTCAAACCTCACTGAGTGAATTATTTTAATATATATACACACACCTCCTAATGTCATATGCAATCAATCATCAGTATATATATAAATATATACAGACACTTTATATAAATGCTAAAATCCACTTTTATATATAATAAAATGTAGAAAACATTAATTTAAATGAAGAATCAAATAGAACCCTAAAAATATTTGCAACCTCAAACAAATATCTCACTAGCCATGCAGACTTATTTAATTCCAAAGAAATTATCTTTTTCCATTTTTGGACAATAGACTGACCCCGAGACACTAAGTCAACTGAGCTCTCTCAGTCTCACTATCAATGTGATTGGCCTCGAGACATTAGGTTAACCGAGCTCTCACAATCACACTACTCAATCACTAAAATTCTTAATAATCAATTAATCAAATGTCACCTCAAAAGATTTCATATATCCAACCCTAAAATCTATCGCACTGGTACATATACAGTCATAGTGTAGCCCACTAGGTAGCACGTTCTATCGATAATATCCTTCAGTAAAATTGTATATTTATGAAAAATAATAAAATAGAAAATAATAAAATGCACAATTAAAATAAAATGGCATCCAATATAAAAGAATATACCGAAAATACACTAGAAATATAACATAGGTATTCTGGAAATATACATGATATATATACCACACATACACCAAAATAACCATGAATATACCAAAAATATACTAAGTGTATATTGAAAATATAACAAGCATATATGTTGCATATATATCGAAATATACAAAAAATATACTTAAAGTATACCTAACATATACTAAATCATTTAATGAAATAATTCATATTAAAACATAAATACTTATAATCATGCATCTACGTGCAATGCATATATAAAATAATAACTCATAGGTTTCCGCTCCTTAAGACTGACTTGACAGGTCTAGTCCAATAGGCTTCGGTCTCGGCAAAGCTAGTAAAATAAATAATAATAAAAATCAAAATAAATTTCTAACTATACTTCTAAGAATTCTAAAGGAAGACTCAATCTAAAAATCAAAACTCAATCAAAATACAAAAACTCATGATCAACCCAATGTCACATTTTACGAGAATTCTACTAAAACTTTGACAGAGTCTTCTTCATAAAATGGACATCTCTCTACTAAAAAGTATAGTCGATCATGTAAAAAAACGCACTGCTAAATCACAGAAGCTCAACACCTCGGGTTGGGATCCCAAACTACTCAAATTCCCAATCGAGGTTCATAATACACAATAAAAATAAATATTAAATAATAATATAATAAAATCATTAAAAATCCTTAATCACCAATAAATAACCACAATAATACATTTAAACATCAAAAACATTAATTATAATGATTTTCATATTAATTAAATAAAAATCTCAAATAATTTATATAATATTATTAAAATCCCAATTTTTCAAATATTCAAACTAGAATAGTCAAATTCACATTTAATTACTCAAATAGTTTAAATATATAATAAAAATAGTCAAAAACTCATTTAATCACCAAAATAGTAAATAATTTATTATTTAAATATAATTTTTAAAAATTAGTATTAATTAGTTAAAAATAGTAAATAATTTGTAAAAAATATTTTAACACCATTTATTATCCCAACATTATTTAAAATATATTATTTAACTATATTTTCAACAAAATTACACAATTAACCTATAAATCCAATATTCACATAATACTAAAAATATTCCCAAAAATAATATAAAATCACTAAAAATTATTTTATCAATACTAAAATTACTAACTTAAATTAATAACACTAATTTAATCAAATTTCCAACCAAAATAAATAATTAACATAATTAACAAAAATTCAATTTAAATTATTAAAATATTCAAAAATACCCATAAACTAAAATAATTCAAAAAATATATACAAAAAATATTTTTGAGAAGATTGAGCTACCTACAACAACATTAACAAAGCAAAGTTTCATGAATCAAACCCAAAAATTAAATAAAAATTCAAAACTCTAATGACACATAAACTAAAACTTGACATAACTTAAAAACAAGGGAGTTTAAGCTCAAACCGAGCTTAGAATCAAACTCACTGGTGTCAAAGCTTCCAATAAAGACCAGAATCAAGAGCTCTCATTATCGAAAACTTCACCGACTTTAATGGAGTCCTTCACGGCTTATTGCGTTTTTCGGCGACTCCAGGCGACAGAGAGGAAGGGGCAAGAAGGGAAGGTGACGGTGGTGATGATGATGGGTGGTGGCTCCAGTGGTGTGGGTTGGTGTTGCACAGTAACAGGAAGAAAATAGTATGGAAGAGAAAAGAAGAAATAAAAAGGGAAGAGAAGAAATGGACATAACCCGTTGTATATATATATATATATATATATATATATATATATATATATATATATATATATATATATATATATATATATATATATTAACTTAAACTACTAACATATATATATATAGATACACACACACACACATAAACACATGCGCATATTATAATAACCATAACAATACTAATAATAATAACCCTAATTAAATAATAATAACAATATAAATAATAATACTAATAACAATAAAAATATTAATAATAATACTATTAAAAATATTAGCAATGAAAATGATTTTAATACTTTGAATAATAAAACTAAAAAAAATAATATTTTACGTAAATAAAATATTTAGAATAAAATAAATGAATAATATACACAACTCATAATAATATATAAATAAGATTTAAAATTTTATTAACACTACATATCTCAAAATATATTTTAATAATTTAAAATATAGGGTCATTACATAAATTATGGGAGAACAATTGACTTTATGTCAAAGAGATAATGCCCCTCCTCGATCAGGTGATGCTTGATCAATGAGGTAATCACCTCATCGAAGAGGCGATGCCTCTTCATGGTGGAAGAACACATATAGTTTTTCAATTTCTTTCAATTTCTTCAGTCTTTCGATTAAATGAAGTCCATTCCTATTCCTAATGATAAATGTGTGTTTCCTAATCATAACTCGTTGATCATTTATAGGAAAAATTAAATAAATTGCATACTAACCTCTCCAGAGGCTAAGGCACAAATGTGCATGCCTAGACTCATGACAAGTGGAATCTCATCTCGAACTATGAATCCAAGAGTCAAAAGAGGCTCTAGGGGTAGAGGCATCGAATCCTATGGATGGAGTAGGCATTCAAGCATCCATTTTTTCTAAAAGAATAATAGCGAGAAAGAAAGATGAAAAGAAAGAAGAGAGAAAAAGAAAAAGACAGAAAGAAAAGAAGGGGCTTTTATAGCAAAAAAAAAAAGATTTTACAAAAAGGAAAAGAGAAGTGAAAAATGTGAGGAGTTGAAAAGATGAAGTTTGTTAGAAAACAGATTTAACCTCCCAGTTTTTGTCTAACACCGAGGCTGACAGCATAAATTTTTAAGGGATTCAACATCTTGGTTTTTGTAGAACATCGAGGTTGACGGCATGAATTTTTCAAAGTTTGATTGAAGAAAATTTTAACCTCTCAATTTTTATCGAACACCGAGGCTGACGATATGAATTTTTAAGGGAATCAATCTCTCAATTTTTGTAGAACACCGAAGCTAACGACATGAATTTCCTAAAGTTTGTTAGAAGAAGGATTCAACCTCTCGATTTTTTTAGAAGACCGAGGTTGATGGAGCGAATTTTTAAGGGATTCAATCTCTCAATAATTGTAGAACATTAAAGCTAATGGCATGAATTTCCTAAAGTTTGTTAAAAGAAAGTTTCGACTTCTCGATTTTCACGAACATCAAGGCTGATGGCACGAATCTCGAAGAACTTGATTCTCGGATGAAACTCAGACAAGAAAAATATCTTTTTATTTTTTTATTACTTTGATCTACATGTATTTTTTGAAAAATTATTATTGCATGCATTTGGTTTTTCAAAAAATCAAAGGGTAAATTGTAGACACCTGATTCGATTGGCCTATAATAAGGGGAAAACTATGGGTGCTCGGTTTAATCAGCCATGATAAAGTCCAATTATGAGAATGTGTGGAGCTTGAATTTAAGAGAAAGACTTGAAATCTTCTTGAAAATGAACTTAAGAGCTTAAACCCCAAAATTCAAGCCCAAACAAAACAAGGCGTAAAGCCATACAAATAAGCCCAAGCCCACTTTGACCCAAAGACCTAGTCAGGCTCAGGGCCAGAGAGGCGATACCTCATCAAAGAGGTGCCACCTCTATAACAACCACTTGCCTCTACATTAAATGCAGAGGTGACAATGGTGGTCAAGTTGGTAGCCCCACCTCCCATTGAAACTGAGTTTATTGCATAAGGAGAAAATTTTTAGAAAAAGCGAAGGGCTAGAAGAAGGTAATGATTGCAGTGAAAAGGGGGGCTATGGTTTAAGCTTGGGGTTTAAAAAGAGGATTGGAGAGAGAAGGAAAAAAGGTAGTTACCATTAGCAACTTAAGTAAAAACTTTTCAAAGAAAGAAAAGAGAGGAGCTTTGAAGGAAAAAAGGGAGATGTTCTTGAGGAAAGAAAGGAAAACTTAGATCAAAAAAGTCATTTTTCAAAGGAGAAGAAGGTAATCTTTAGTATTCAAATGGAGCCTTAGACCAAAAACAACTTATGAGGGCCAACTATTTTGGAAAGCAAGCTTCATAATAAGTAATAATCCTCATTTTTCTAAATCTTAAGTTATGAAATTATAAAAGTTTTGTTAGCTTACTTGTTTTAGACTTACTACTTGCTTCTTGTTATATTCATGGTGTGATCATTTAAATTATTGAATATAATCACTAATATTTAGTTATTTGCATGAGGAATAAAGGGCTTGAAACTCATTACTTTGTCTATTAATTGGACAACACCCCTTTAAAGAGGTGCCACCCCTTTGGTCTTGAGGTGAAATGAAATTGCCTCTATAACTAGAAGCAACGCCTCATTGATGAGGTGGTTGCCATATTAAGAGTGCTATGTATAGTTCTATTTTTTATGCTATTCATATGTTTTGCATGATTCACATTCCCCTATAATTTTATCTCTTCATATTTGAGTTTTCTATAACATTTCATGATTTTATATAATTAACATTAAAGTATTTATCATGCCTATTTGTGTTGACTTGATCCATGAATTAGCTTTATTGTTTCGTGTGGTAGAATTCTATTTATTATGAGAAACTAATGTTTTGAATTACATGCAAAAAAGTGACTGGGTAACTCACAACTACCAATCAGTTAATCTTCCTTAAAGATTTATAAAATTCATCTTCCTTTTAGTTGGTTTTATTTTAATTTATTTTCAATTTATTATCTTCTCTTTAGTTTATGTTTATTTTTTGATGTTACACTTTAATTGCATGAACAAAGGGTTATACTCATTTCTAATTCCCTATTTTTTTACATGAGTATTAATTATTTACTTTCATATTTGTAAATATTTTATATATATTTGCAATAAAATATAGTAAATCACCTTTAAGCGCATACAATTGAATTAATATGCAAACCTGAATCTAAACATAAAATTGAAAATTGATTGGAAATAATTACAACTTGCATGTTAACGAAGAAAAAATAAATAATTAAAGATAATAAAATACAAAATACAAACGGAGAACAACTATAAGGTTGAATGGACATTCCAAAAGTTCATACTTAATTTCCGAACCAATTTTTTAATGACTTCTAAAAATCTCCACGAGATCCAATTGTTGTACAGTATATCCTTATTTTCATCTAAGTAGCGACTCCTTCGATTTAGGCCTTGAACCTCCTTTGTATTTTTTAACGGGCCTCAAATTCACATAATGTCATGGTCGCTAAACACTTTGACGTGTGCTAAACTCTGTCACCTACAATTACAATTATTATTTCATTAATAATATAAATTACTTGAGTTCAAATTCTAAAAATACTACAACAATAATATAAATTATCCTAAAATAGTTTCCAAAATTACTTAAACTATCTACACTTGTCTTAAAAAAAATTACTATTTCCTAAAGTGTAATCCATTACATATCTTATCTTCCTCCATCAAGCTTAGCCTTCCTGACTTCGTGAAAAATTTTAGGCCATTTTCAAGTCATGCATAGCATGTTTGAAGCTTTCATCTACAAAATAAATAAATAAATAATAACAAAATCATGATTAATTGACAATAATGAATCAAATGAACATGTCACCCGGAATTCAAAGTGTCAAATGAATTTGAGTTCAAACCAGTACTACAAAATTTTGAAGCTTGAAATTCAATTTCTTGTAAAGAAACCAGCAATATACAAGTGATACCATGTTAATAGAAGAGAAAGAAAATTACCTGAAACTAATTAGGGGCTTAAGATATTATAATGTAGCAAAATCCAAGCACAAAGAAGTTGCATCAAAACAAATCAGGACTTATATATTACTAAATAATAATTTTTTTAACCTCATATTTTACGTGTTCCATGACAAAAGAAGTTTGGAATTAATAAAATGAAATGTAAAATTATTAAGAGTTAAAACCGTAGGCTCATGTCATGTAAAAAATTTATGGTACAGCTGCATGATTGAGAAGCCTAGCAGCTGTTTATACGCTATAGAGGGCCAACCGTGTTCCACATAACTTCAACAAACCAACAAATACCTCCCTTCAAAAACATAGTAGCTCCCACCACAAAAATATGCGCCACACGTGCACACACATTCAGACAGTTACATGTTCAATTTCTTCTATTTCATATTAGTACATAAGAACCTATTCTGTTGGCTGACGTTATTTTCAAGACTAAATGCAATTACACGTAGATAACTCGGCTGACTCATTGGATGCATAAGCACTCACAGCTGGTTGCATCTTTTAAAAGGATACAAAAGGTGATCACATGCCTTGTTCACATTGAGGCTTATTATTAATATAGAAAAAAAAAAAAAAAACCTCCCATCTCATTAACTATTAAAGTAGTAATAGGTACCTTGATTTCAAGTAGATTGGTAAGCATTATCAGGACCAAAATCAGAGCTTTCATAAATCAATGAATCAAACCGACGGCAGGAATCACACTCCCTTTATAGCTATAGGACCATTATCATTAAAAAAATTAAGCTCAATCAGTTAGCACTCAAAAAGAAGCAAGAAATAAGAAACTAAGAAAGAGAATTATTTAAAAAAAAAAAAAAGCTAAGATAGAGACCAAGAAAAGCAATGCTGAAATTGAGACAGAGAGCTCAAAATGTTAAATACACAATGAATGCAAAGGAGGCAAAACAAAGCTAGGATCAAATCAAAGGAAACTCAATGATACAACATAAATTACAAAATAACAACAACAATAGTGAAGTCATCAAACAAATAAATAAATTTAAAAAAACCTTTATGTCAATATGAATGGACTAATTCTGTAGTACTGACATATGAGGATCAGAACTTTTCAAAAATATACATACACAGAAATAAATTTTACAATGTAGTATGAAATTCATGGAAAAAGACTAAAAGTTGAACATCTAAAGTAATATATGAATGATAAGTGAACAATGACTATGACTATTTCTAACAGCAGAGACAATTGGTGGGGTAGGAGTAGACTAGAGTGGAAAGTTGAAAAAAATTAAGTACAAGGAAAAAATAGTACCTGTTACAAGCCTTGCAAAGATCTCTACAAAATCTTACTTCCTGCTCAATAAAGCACCAACCAGAACATTTTAGCAAAGTTAAAAGCCAAACAATCAGGTTCATTTCTAATAAATTATCAAGCATGGTTGTGCTCCTTAGATGGCCATTTCAATCTCTGGAATATCTCATCAAGAGATTCAAATGAAAACCATTCTTCATTGGTCCTCCTGCTGTGCTATTGTACTCAACCTTAGCAGAGGCAATGCTATTCTGAACAAGGCTAGTATTGGCATGCCTATTCTGCTCTCTAACAGCAACATACTTGTTGCTGATGGTTTCTCTGTTGGAGCTATATCTACAACCCTCTTCTTTCAAATGCATTGATGAACTCCCCTTAATATCAACAGTGATTAAACCAGTGGTTAATTTTGTTTCTACTGTAGTTCTTCCCTGGAACTTTTCCTTCAGAATTAGAAAGCAACATACTATCTCTACTGTTACAAAAATTAACATACAATAAGAATGATAATAGTCACATAATAGAATCAAACTACTGATCAATTAGGACACTAATTGAGAATTGGGAATTGAGAGTCACAAGGGTACCTTGCGATGAGAGAGTTCGACCTTCCAAGCAGCTTCACACTCAGCGACTTCATGTTCACGCTCTTTTATATAACTTTGAATCTCTCTCTCCTTCATAATTCTGTCTTGAATGTCTGCCTCCCATTCAGTTCTTCCACGAACTTATCGACCGCCGCCTTTATTCTCAGTGACATTCTTTGCTTTGTTTCTTTTTCTATTCGCAACTCAACTTAACAACTTCCTTTAAATCCATAACCAATTATCTCTGTAATTGCAAATAATTCAACAAGCAAAGAAAAGAGTTTTTTTTTTTCTTTTATTTTTCAACTCTTTATTAGCATTAGCAGAGAGGCCGGTGGCCACTAAAATAAATAAATAAATAAAGCTTTAGTTTTAAAAAGAAAAAGGGCTTTGGTGGTACACCAAAAATAAATAAATAAATAAATCCACATCCATGACCTGTGGTAATAAACAAAAACCAGCTAAAGTGGATTGGATAAATATAGCAGTTGCTCCAGCATATATGAAACAGGGACGAACTAGAAACAAAGCTAAAAGAAGGAAACCTGAGTGATTTTTTCCTCACTGCAAACACTTAGGTTTGATAATAACCTATACACCATATCCACCAAATCAAATCATAGCTTCACAAAAATAATAAATCAATAAAATCAACATTAACTGGATGAAGCATAATCGAAGCACAGTTCTTTTCAGCCATTAAACCTCTAAGCTTCTTCTTAGCCTGATCAAAAGAGCTAAAAAAATAAAAATTTGTAAAATCTGAAACTAACTCATCAAAGAAATGAACTCTACCTAAGACTTTTTGATGTTAGTATCAGCAGCAAGTTGACGAAGCTCTTCTAATGTCAGGAAAGCTCATTTCTTGTCTCCCTCTTTTTCTTGCAACTAGTTTTGCACCTGGCTTTGCAAAATCAAATACCCAATAACAACCCATCATTTCATTCACATAGAAAAATCAATTATCAAACCTTAAATCTCCAAATAAGATTTGATAAAAAAAAAAAAAAAAAAGTACCTGCTTCAATTTGGCAGTAGTTTCAATCATGCGACTCTGAATCTCTAGAAATGCCTAAATGCATTATTTCAAAAGAAAGTCAATTATAAAAAAAAAAAAAAGAGGGAATGCAAGAGAAAGTCGAAGATCCGTTTGGTTTGAATGATACCCAAAAATTTTATTTAGCAAAAAAAAAAAAAGGAACTTACAGTTCTAATAGTATCGTCTACCATGGAGAAGCAAAGAAACAACAATACGAACTATGAACTGATGTCTACTGCACACTTTAACTGGCCGGGCTTTGATTATACAGTAAGCGGCCATAGAAGAGAGAGAGAATGGGAAATTGGTGATTAGGTTTTATTTTCTCTGGAAAAAAAAAAAATTAAAAGGGGAAATTGCAGAGTAAAAAAAATTTTTTTTTTGAGGGAAAAAAAGAGAGTAAGATTAACTTAATTAATTAATTAGGTTTTGTACATGCGAACTCTACTTTGCTAGTCAGGGAAAAAATTGTGGGAACACTGTTTTTTATTTTCAGAGCTGGTGGGAATTGAGTCATATATATAAATATGAATAAAAATAAATGGAGGTGCCATTTCTTTTACATTTGCGAAGAGATTCATAGATTTGTATTTGTTTGAGATTTTTTCCTGCATATGATTATAAAATTTATTCTTTGAATATATACAGTATATATTATATTTAAAAGAGAGTTTGTAACAATTATGTATATATTTTAAGTCTATGACTTTGATTAAGTATATGAATTGTTTCATTACATAATATAAATGAAAAATCAACAAAAAATTTTCAACATTGAAAGAAAATTGAAATATGAAATACATGTTCTAAAAAAATGATACTTAATTCATGTCTTCAAGTTATAATATATTATTTTTATTCATAAATAAATATCATTGGATTTATAAGAAGCAAGAAAAATATAATGAAATTTTTATGTATTCTTCACAAAACTGAATGAAAGTGTATAAAATTATTGTATATACGGAAAATAAAATAAATATATACGAAAAATAAACCAAAAGTGAATAAAATATATTTTAAATTTCATGCCTTTGGAACTTGTTTTCCAAGCATTTTAAATTTTTTGTAAATTAAATTTCATTGTAATAAATAAGAACGAGTAGTTATTTTATTCCTCAAAAAATAAGTTGTGTTAGAAGTCGGTTCTTTTAATCATGATTGTAACAAAAATATTGTATCAAAAACTTAAAATATACAAAACATATTCTAAATTACTATAAATAAAATAAAAGAACTAACTAGTTCATAAAGAAAGAATTTTTGTTTTTGACATACATTCACAATGAATTGGAGAGTAAAAAGTATGCATTATATGATAAAAGGAAGCAAGTATAATTAATTAGACTGGACTGTTTTGTAATTATTAAACCATAAAACATATTTATACTTTTATAACTTCAATAGCACTTTTATCGATCAACCATCTACATGCTTAATTCACAAAAAGTAAATTGAAGGCAACACCCACTACCTTCAATTGCATATGTACAAGTGATAACTAAATCATATTAGAAAATGACAAAGCTAAGCAAATAATACAATTGGAGAAGCATTATTAAAGTACATCATTTTTTTGAAGGCCACAAAACAACCGACAAATAACGAAATTCACATAAACTAAAAAAATAAAATTAAAACTAAAAAAGGGTAAAAGTTATTGTCATTTCCTCTTCCACCAAGTTTGCAACTAAAACCTAGAAAATTAAAGATACAATCCTTTTCCACCAAGTTTGTAACTAAAACCTAGAAAATTAAAGATACAATCTTTGAACCAAAATTCAATTTCTAATAGAATGAACTAAGTTTAGATCCAACCAAAAATTAAAATATAACTGTGGTTGCAACCATGACACTATATGGGCTTGAGGCCTATTAGAAAATACAAAATAGGTCATAAAGCCTAATCGGAGATGGAGTCACCACCTGGATAAAAACTGAGACATACTATACAACAATTGGATTTCATGGAGGTTCCCAAAAGCCGTCATCAAAGATTAGATTTGGAAACTGAGTATGGGCTTTTGGAATGTCCACCTAACCTTACGGTTGGCCTCCCTTTGTGTTTTATGTTTTATTACTTTTAATTATTTAATTATTTCCTTATTTACATTCAAAATTGCACTTGCCTCCATCCACTTTCCAAGTTTTACAGTTAAATCCAAGTTTGCACATCAATCTAATTTCATACTTTTAAGTCCCAACATTCAACAAAAATAAAACAAGTAATAATTTACAACCATACATTCCAAATGAATGGGGGAAGGATTAGGGATTATAATGTCTTTTATCATACAAAATAGAATAGAATAAATAGAAAATAAACCAAAAGTAAATAAAAGTAAAAATAATAATAAGCGCACAAAGATTTAATTAAGAAAGATAATAAAATAATTGTGTAAAAAGATTAAAAATATGGAAATATGAAAACACGTATAAAAGAAATTATATGAGGATAAATATATAAGACTCAAAATTATCAGAGATATGATAATTTAAAAAATAATAATAAAACTAATAAATAAAAAAATTAAAATGACAAACATACACACTTAAATATATTTCAAAATAAAAAGAATAAGCCCTTGTGATAAATTAAAGAAAATAAAATAAATAACTAATTATTTATTTAAAATAAAATAAAATAAAATAATATAGTGACACCTCTTTAAAGAGGTATTGCCTCTAGCTATGGGGTGTCACTTAGTTGCAAAGAGGCATTCGCCTCTATAGAAATGGGTTCAATGGGTTAAGATTGGAATAATTAAAAATAATAATAAACTACTTAAAACCATGCAAAATGTGTAAAAATTTAACTAATATACTAATTTTTAGCCACAAATATATACATAAATATTCTCATCATTCTACTAATGAAGTAGTTGAAAAATGAATAAATTCGGAGCATAAAAATCCAATTATATGAATAGTGATTTTGGTGATAGCAAAAAAAACATGGAGAAATATGAAATAGAACTAAAATCACGTAAAATTTTGAGTAACACACCAAATGGGAGCAAATAAAATAAATGAACATATTTGTGTAGTTTTTCAATGAAATGGCTGAAAGGAAAAAAAATTTTAAGCACAAATTTTTTTCTTAAGAATAGTGATATTGATAATAGCAAAATGGAGATAAGGGGACCCTGCTAGAGTGGCGATCACTTTCGTCATCAGATGATCACTTCTGTCGTGAGGCAATTGCCTTATCGCAAAGTGGTGGCGCCATTTCGCAGAGACGATCACCTTAATAGCAGACACAAATGACTTCCACATGTGGTAAACTTAGCTTTCAAATAAGCAATAACCATTGTAAATGAACAAGACTTATAATGAAATAAAAACTTTTCTCAAAATGGTTAACCTTCAGAGATAGATATGGACTTTGATCGTCGCTTGAATGCAAGGTTTTTACCTTCTTCTTCTTAAGGATCAGCCTTCAAGCATAATCCCTCTTTTTTTCCTAAAGACCTTCCTTTCTCTTTTTCCATAATGTATTTTTTTCTTGTTTCAGAGCTCTCTTTTTTTTCTCTCCCTTAAACCTCTCCAAAGATTTTTTTGAGCTCTCTCTGCCAACTCCCCTCTTCCATCTCTTTCTCTTTTCACTTTATATTTCCCTCGACTTAATCACTACTCCTGCTCTCTTCATCAATACTATCACATTTTTAACCCATAAATTTCCTCTAAAAACTAATTATTCATACTGTAATTGCAGAGCAAAAATAGGGGGGCCCACCAACTTACTATCCTTGAAGAACCTCATTTAATGTAGCAGTAAGTGGCCTGGTGAAGAGGCGACGCCTCTTCACTCAATTGCCAAAGAGGTGATCGTCTTTTTGGCTTCTGGTCTAGGCCTTTTGAGCCAAAGAGTTTGGCCTTAGAGTTGTGGTTGCATGGGTTTAGGTTTTTAGGCTTAGGCTCTTAGGTTTATTCTTAAGAAGATTTCGGACTTCTCTTGCATTTAAGATTTGTGTTTTCTCATTATCGGGCTCTATTGTAGGCTGATCAAAGCGAATATCTACAGTTCGCCTCTAATCATGGGCTGATAGAACCGGATGTCTATAATAACCCTTCAATAACTTAGTAAAAAATAAATAAATAAACTAAAAGTAAAAGAAAAATATTTCAAATTTTATGCTTTTTGAATTTGTATTGATTGATTTGTTACTACAGTTTTTATTATAATAATAGTTGAAATAATAATAAAAAATATTTTATTATAATAATATATTTTAGTTAAAAATATTTTTAGTTCAATTATAAAATAAATAATTAAAATAAATAGTATATTATTTAGTTAAATAATTAATACATATTAATTATTAATTACATATTAAAATATATTTATTCATATTAAATATCAATATTAAAATATATTTATTAAAAATATTTTATGTTTATTAATATATGAAATATAATATTTGATAAGAAATATATATTTTTTAGTATATATATTTATATATCCAAAAAGAAAAACCAAACATCCGTGGGAATTTAAAAGAAGGTAACTCACTAACCATTGGGCTACACCCAAGGTTGGCATTAATAGCAATTAAACTGCTTGTTAATAAAGCCAATTAAATGGGCTTTTGTAATTGCATTGGAGTCATCAAGTGCACGGAGGTAATTTTTTTAAAATTTTTTTGGCATATTAGTAACGATTGAAAATCAAGCAACCACCAATAACAAGAGAATACAACAATATGAAATACTATTGCAGTGTCTAGCAATACAAAGAAAAAGTGATTTAAAATTTACATAAATCAACTAAAAAGGAAAGAGTTCAGCGAATGGAACTACTATGGGAGGTCTAATGCGAAGAATTTTGAAAAAAATATTTGAAAAGGTTCAGATCTTACTGAATGAATTATTATTATATATATACATGCAACCTAAGGATGCTAACATTCAAGCATCAGTATAATAATATTTATACATTTATATTTATATTTATTTATACATGTCTTTCATTCAGATGCTCGAAATCACATTTTTTGATAAATAAATAAATGTACTAATTTTTAGGTGGAGGATTAAAGCAGAACCCTAAAATATTCCATAACCTTAATCACTGAACTTCACTAGCCAACAGACTTACTTAATTCCAAAAAATATTTCTCTTCTCAATTTTGGGCAGTAGATTGGTCCTAAGACACTAAATCAACCGAGCTTCCACAGTCTCACCGTTGACATAATTGGCCCCGAGACATTAGGTCAATCAATCTTCCGCAATTACACCATTCTTTCATCACAAATCTCAATAATCAACTAAATCATATCTCAAATCAATAAAATTTATAGTTTAACATCTAACATACTATTGCGTAACAACTCTAGTATAACTCACTAGGTGACACGTTCTACAACTATCCTTTAAGATAACATTTTATAAATAAAATCATAAATGTAATAATGAGACTCATAATAAAATATGACAACATCCATTATTCACAATTAATATTCATATATATATATATATGAAAACACATATAAATATCTATTAACTATAATAACTAACATTTAATACAATTTAGCATAATAAAAATTATGTTTATTCGAAATATGGATGCTGATGATATATTCTATATGTAATGCATACATATAATAATAACTTATAGTTCGAGTGCACTCCTTTATTTTGCTTTGACTGGCCTGGTCTGGTAGGTCTAGCTCGCGGTACAACTAAGTAAAAAAAAAAAAAAATAATAATAATAATAATAATAATATTAATATTAATATTACTATTAGAATTAAATTCCTAAATTTATACATCTAAAATTTCTAAAGAACGACTTGATTTAGGGCACAACTTGACTAAAACTCAAAACTTAGGACCGACATGATGTCACGTTTTACGAAAAATTTATCAAAAATTCGGTAATCTGTATAGACATCCAATTTCGGGATGATGAGTTATGGATGCAACAAAAGACTCCAATTATGAAAATGTCATGAATAGGTTTTCAATATTTAAACTTTGAAACTTTAGGGCTTTGATTGCATTTTTTCAAAGAAAGAATTTAATGTTTTCATGAACTAAATTGCAATATTTTTTAGGAACCTAATTGTAAAACTTAAATTCTTTCAAGAACCTTTTTATAAAAAAAAAGTGGTCAAAATTATACTAATTCCGATCGAAATTACACTAATTCCGATCGAAATTACACTAATTCCAATCACAATTTCGGTTGGAATTAGACCTCTTCCGCTCAAATTTTCTAGATAAATTGAGTCCTAATTGGTCTAAAATTCTCCTAAAAATTATTTTGATAATGTTTTAAGGAAATAGAAGTCTTTTAGGAATCAATTTATAACTAAGGTTTCAAAATGTATCCCTATATAATGATGGTTTTGGCTTTGAAAAGGAGGAGGCAAAACAAAAATAAGGGGAGGCAAAAAAAATAAAAAACGAAGAAAAGGGCAGAAAAATAAAAAAAGGCAAAAGAAAAAAAGAAAAAAGAAGAGGAAGGCACGAGAAAAGAGAAAGGAAAAGAAAAAAAAAGAAAAAAAAAATCTTATTCTCTACAAAAATTCTTTTACTTAAAGAAAGATCTTTGAAGATTTTTGAAGAACAATATTTGAAGACCTATCAAGAACAGTGATTATACCAAATCTGAGGAACACTCCCTTAAAATAATTAGTAAGCGTCATCATCATCTTCTTATTTTATTTTATTTTATTTCTTTTGATTTTATTGATTTTTAATTTTGTTTTGTTATTTTTATTATGTATTCACTAACCATAATTTTTATTTTTTTTATAGTGATTATGGAGGAAAACACATTATGATTATACTTGGAGAATTAAATCCATAAAAGGTCCATGGAATGTCATCGAGACCTTGTGGAGATATAATTTCTAGGTTTTTTATTATTATTTTATTTATTGCTTCATTTTATTTATATATTTATTTATTTTTGGGGTTGTATTAATTATTTTATTATTATTTTCTATAGATTATTGTAATAGCCCAAATAGTAGGAATAGTGGAATTATGTGTGTGTGGTTGCATGTTTATGTTAGTTAATTGGTTAGTAAAATTAGGGTTTTAATTGAGTAATTAATTAAAATTAATGGAGGAAGTAGATTAATTTAGGTTGCATGTTAATGGAAATTAGGGTTTTATAAGGAATTAATTTAATTAGTTGTTTGATCTTTTATTTAATTGTTTTAATATATTTTATTTATTTTTTGGCTTGTTTATTTATTTTTATGTGTTTTGGGGCCTTACGCCCATATTAGATTCTAATTCATCCATTTAAACTTAGGTTTTTTAGGTTTAATTAATTAAAATGCATTTTATGCCCATAATTAATTAGATTTTTAGGTTAGAGATAATTTAAACCCATTTAGTAAATGACATAGATCCACCTAATTTAATTTAATTAATTAGACTTAGCCCACTTAATTTATGTCTTTTTCATAATATGTAGGTTTAAGATCACCTTAGCATTAAAACATGTAGAATTAGGCTCATTAATTTAAATACCTTCATAATTTGTAGATTTAGGCCTATTTTTAGAATTAAAATAAATAGACTTAGATTCATTTAATTAAAATTAAAAGGAATTAGTTTTTAGGCTCATTAATTAAAACATATAGATTTAGCTCATTTAATTAATGCATATTAGACTAACTTAGGGATTATATGTTTGATTGAATGCATTATTTACTTGTATTTTCATGACTAGTTTGCCTTGGAGTTAATTGTTAGAATAAGGGTTTATATGAAATTGCATGTAAATAGAGGATAATATAGTAATTCATAAAATAATTCTAAATGAACATAAGACTGAAAGAAGTTGGTATTCCGTATCCAGAATCTCCTAGTTGTGGTACTAGTTTTCTTTTAGGGAATCGAGTACCACCTTTTCGATTTGTCCTAGTTATTACCCTGGGTGGTGACTCCTCATCTCCATGTTATATCTTTGTGACAGTGGTTAGTTTGTTTACTAGAGCCCTAAGCTCAAACAGTGTCGCGATTACTAAAATCTTGGACGCGAGCTAAACCACGCCGTCTACAATCTCCTTTGTAAAACGGACATCCCTCTATAAAAGTAGAGTCGATTCTACACGCAAACACACTTCAAAATATCTATAAAGTTCAATTTCTCGTGTTAGGCCTCCGAACTACAATTATTACCCAACTAATAACCAACACAATTCACTAATAAATAAATAATATAAATTCCAATAATTCACAAAAAATCATAAAAATTCATTTAAATATCACAAATAAATTTATTTACATAATAAAAGTATAAAAGATATCTATTTTGAAAGTAAATAATAAAATTCTAATTTGTAATTAAATTCCATTATTAAAATATATTCTTTCAATATTCGAAATTAAATAGCATTAGTTACAAATAATTATTTAAATTGCTCAAATATATAATAAAGATAACCAAAAACTTATTTAAACTTAAAAGCAATAAGTAAAATCATTATTCATATATTTTTTTGAAAATTACTAATAATTAGCTAAAAATAGGAAATGAATTATAAAAATTATTTTAATACTATTTATTACTCAAAAACTACCTAAAACATAATAATTAATAATAATTTCAACTAAAATATAAAAATTACTAATTTATACTAAATTTTCCAAAAATTCATTTTTCATATAAACATTCAAAAATTTATAATAAAAATTCTACACATAATTTAAACAAACTTCCGTCACAAAACTTGCTCAAAATAATCAGTAGAATTTATTAAAAATAAAATTTTCCCAAGTTTGGAACAGTAACCTGAAATAGTGCCATTTTGAAAATAATCTCCAAAATTAAATCTAAACATATATTTCTAAAATCAATATAACATAAATCAATCTCATTTAAGCTCAATTTCACAAATTAATTAAAATTAACATAAAAGCAGTTTCACAAAATTGAGAGACTTACCGAAGTTGAAAATCAAAATTGATTGAGGGCTTAAGAAGTCTAGATGATGAGCTTTTGTTTGGGACCGACAGTGAGCTCAAAGGTCATCGGAATCGTCATCGGCAAGGGGAAGAAAATTCGATAACTATAGAACTGAGAGGAGGAAGAAGAAAGGGAGGATGGCAGCGCTGGGGAGGAGAAGGGCAGCTGGTGGCGGTGCTATTTGGTGGATGTAGCGTGACGTGGTAGTGGCTGGTGGTGGGTGGTGTCGAGTGCTGTTATCTAGAAGAAGAGAAGAGGAAGAAAAAGAAGAGGGGAAAAGAAAAGAAGAGGGAGAAGGAAAAAAAAATAATGCTTATATATGTATAAACTTTTAAATTAAAAAATTTAATATTTTAATATTTTTAAAAAAATCTAAATATCCCTAAATTAATTATACACTAACAATTAATTAATAATTTATATAAATAATAATATTAATAATATTAAATTAATATTAAATACCAAAAATTCAAATTTAATTTCATTAATAATTAAATATCATAATTTAATAAAATATTATTAAAACTACAAATTCCAGAAATTTAATTTTACAATTTATAAAAATTTAGGTTATAATAATTTTCTCCCCTTACAAAAATTCATCCTTGAATTTTTAAATAAAAAGAATTGAATACAAGAATTCATTGAGGAAAAAGGTAAGGGTAAGCCATCTGCATCTCAACCTTAGTCTTTCATGTGTGCTCCTCCACATTGTTGTACCTTCATAACATTTTAACCATCGGAATCTGCTTAGAACGCAATTAGTAAACTTGATGGTCAACAATCGCAACTGATTATTCCTCGTACGTTAGATCTTAATTCACTTTCACACTTTGGGGGCTGCAAAATGTGCGAAGGGTCTTGAGTCAAATTCGAAGGCAAAGCCAACAGATATGCAACCATGCTAACTCTCTTCAGAATCTTAAAAGGTCTTACGTATCTCAGTGCCAATTTTTCCTTTTTACTAAATCTCATAGCGCCCTTCATAGGTGACACATTCAAGAATACATAGTCTCCAACCTGAAATTCCACATCTTTACACTTCAAATCTACATAGCTCTTCTATTTGCTAGCTACTATTTCCAATCTCTTTTTTATCAAAGCGACTTTCTCGGATGCGTCTTGGATAATCTTTGGTCCTGTGAATTCTCTTTCCTTAACTTTATTCCAACACAAAGGAGATATGTACTTCCTTTTATACAATGCTTCATATGGTGCCATCTTAATACTGCTATGGTAGCTGTTATTATATGTAAACTTTACCAATGGAAGATGTTTATCCCAACTGCCTCCAAGATCCATTATGCATATCCTTAATATATCTTCAAATGTTTGGATCATTCTCTCAGACTGACTATCTATCTGAGGATGAAATGCAGTACTAATATCAAGCCTGGTACCTATCACTCCTTATAACTTTTGCCAAAATCGAGAGGTAAACACCGAACCTTTATAAAAAAATAATAAAGATAAGCACCCTATGAAGACAAACAATATTCTTGATATAGAGCCTAGCCAACTTGGCCACTAAAAAAGTAGCTTTAACTGGTAGAAACTGAGCTGATTTGGTCAACCTACCCATTATCACCTAGATGGAATCATATCAATCCTTAGAATGAGGCAATTCTGTCATAAAATCCATAGTGACTCTCTCCCATTTCCACTCAGGAATTGCAAGAGTTTGAAGCTTCCCAGAAGGCTTTTAATGCTCTGCTTTCACTTACTAATAGGTCAAGCACTTAGAAACAAATTCAGCTACATCCTTCTTCATTTCATCCCACTAATAAAGATCATTAATATTGTGGTACATCTTAGTAGAACTAGGATGTACACTGTATGCTACAAAATGAGCTTCTTCCAAAATATCCTTTCTCAAGTTATACATAAGGAACACACAATCTTCCATTGATTTATAGCACACCTTCATAATCAAGACTAAAATTAGTGAACTTTCCATTAAGAACTTTCTCCATAAGCTCAACTAAATCAAGATCTTGGCTCTGAGCTATTTTAATCCTATCCCTCAATACTGATCTAACTCTGAATTGAGCTAACAATCCTCCTGACATGGTTATCTTCATCATTAACCCTTAGTCCACTAACTTGTACATCTCTCAGATCAACGGTCTCCTCTCTATATTGATGTGAGCAAGAATAACTGAAGACTTTCTACTCAAGGCATCTGCTACCACATTAGCTTTGCATTGATGGTATAGGATATTACAATCATAATCCTTCAAAAGTTCCAACCATTTTCTTTACCTCAAGTCTAGATCTCTCTATTGAAAAATGTACTTAGGCTCTTATAATCAGTGTAGATCTTACATGTTACCCCATACAAACAATGCCTCTAAATCTTAAAAGCAAAGATCACTGTATCCATCTCTAGGTTTTACTCATGCTTCTTTAACTGCTTAGAAGCATAAGCCACTACCCTTCCATTTTTCATTAATACACAACTTAGGCCAACTCTGGTAGCATCACAGTATATAATGAACTTATCTAATTCATTAGAGCTATAGTCAACTTCTCCTTCAACAAGTAGAAATTGTCCTCACATGTATTTAACCATATAAACTTCATATTCTTCTAAGTAAAGTGGGTTATAGGTACTATAATTCTCAAGAAATCTTGCACAAATCTCTTATAATACCTAGCCAAACCTAAGAAACTTAGAATCTTAGTAATTATGGTCGGTCATGGCCACTCAAACACTACTTCTATCTTCTATGGATCAACCTAAATGCCATCCTTAGACACTATATGCTTAAGGAATACTACACTCTCTAACCAAAAATCACACTTCGAAAATTTAGTATAAAGCTGATGTTCTCTCAGTATCTATAGTATTGTCATCAAGTGATATATGTGCTTTTTTATACTCTTCGAATACACTAGTATATCATTAATGAAAACCACTACAAACTAATCCATAAATAGTCTGAGCACCCAATTCATCAGATCTATAAAAGCAGTTGGTGCATTGGTTAACCCAAAGGATATCACCAGAAACTCATAATGGCCATATTTAGTTCCGAATGCCATTTTAGGAATATCAGCTTTATTCTGTAACTGATGATAACCTAAAATGAAGTCAATCTTAAAAAAGAACTATGCACCCTAAAAATGAATAAACAAATCATCTATCCTTGAAAGAGGATGCTTATTCTTAATTGTCACTTTATTCAGCTCTATGTAGTCAATGCACAGTCTCAATGTACCATCTTTCTTCTTCACAAACAAGATTGATGCACCCCAAGGAGAAATACTAGGTTTAACAAAACCCTTGTTTAACAACTCTTGCAATTGCTCCTTTAACTCTTTTAACTCTACATGAGCCATCCTATAAGGTGGCATAGAGATAAGAGTTATGCATGGGACCATATCAATATAGAATTCGATCTCCTTGTGAGGTGGTAAACTTGGCAACTCATCAAGAAAGACATCTGGGAACTCATATGCTGCAGGAACATCTAAGATAGATGTCAGCTTTGCTGTAGTATCCCTAACTAATGCTAAGCATCATCGACACTCTTTTCTTAGCATTTTCCTAGTTATGATGGTGGAGATAAGATTTTTAGGTGTAGAACTCTTGTCACCCATAAACTTAAATTCTTCATCATTCAAAATTTTGAAAATTACCTCTTTACTTCGATAGTCAACTGTGGCATAATGCTGAGACAACTAATCCATTCTAAAGATCATATTAAAATCCATAATGTCAAGCAACACCAAATCCACATACAGTTCTCTTCCTTCTACCAATACTGAACACCTAGGAAGAATGACATTGGTGTCCAATGAATCATTTAGAGGCATGAAAACCGATAAAGGAATTGCCATCCTCTTAGCTTGCTAACCCGATTTCAAAGTAAAAATAGGGGAAATAAATAAATGGGTAGCACTTAAATTAAATAAAACTCTAGCATCAAAGAAACATACTAGGAGTATACCTATTGCCACTATATTAGATGCTTGAGCATCCTGCTGAGTGAGAGTGAAGACTCTGGCCTGTTGTCTGCCTCCTTACTGGTTGGTGGATGCTTGATTAAAATCTCTCACACTACCTCTACCTCCTCTGCTTCACCCTTG
This sequence comes from Mallotus nudiflorus, assembly GCA_947683625.1. Taxonomy (NCBI): domain Eukaryota; kingdom Viridiplantae; phylum Streptophyta; class Magnoliopsida; order Malpighiales; family Euphorbiaceae; genus Mallotus; species Mallotus nudiflorus. Next base: position 3,257,440 of record CANTUR010000058.1, on the reverse strand, counting down.
CTAGGCCATAAATTGTGAAGTACTCTGATGCTAAGTTGGAGGTAGTTGATAAGGAGCTGGAGCTATACTGGTAATATAATGCTGCAGAAATTATTGCTGATAAATAAAATAAGGATATAACATGGCAAAATGTCTTATCTATCCACATCCAAAACATGCTCTAGGAACCATGTATCATGGTCTCTGATTGACTCTCCCGCACATCTTACAAGCACTAGCTACTGACCCCGTGTTGCCATGATCGGAACTTTAGTTGCTGCTACTGCTGGTGGCACCTGAACTGAATCTTACAAGTCTCTATGGTCTATTATGACTATGTTTACTACTCCTGTGGACTCTCTATTGAGGTATCTGGCCCTACTGAATGGGTCCTCTTTGCTGACTTCTAGCGCTAATATGAAATATAGTGTAATAAGTGCTTTGAGATCCACCTACTTGGACACCTCCTAACTGATAATAATATGACATAACTCCTTAACTGATCAATCTGAGCTTTATCTCCTTGGCCAACTCTATCATAGACTCAAGAGTCAGGCCTGTAATAGGCATCCTAACAAATGTAGAACCCAATCCAGTGTTGTATGTAGTAACTACGAAGTACTGATCTCTCATTAAGTCCTTTGCATGCCAACTATAGACAACTGGTTAGTGCGTGTCTAAGATTTTAGCAATCGTGACATTGTTTCAGCTTAGGGCTCTAGAGAACACATTGCTATATCATAAAGACATAGCATGGAGATGAGGAGTCACCACCTAAGGTAATAACTGGGACAAGTCGAAGGTGGTGATAACTCGATTCTCTAAAAGATAGTTAGCACCATAACCAGGAGATTCTGAATATGGAATATTAACTTTTTTCAGTCTTGTGTTCATTTAGAATTACCTTATTACTTACTAATTTATTCTTTAATTACATGCAATTTCATATAAACTTTAATATGTCATTCATCTAACTCCAAGGCAACTGATTATTAAAAATATATAAAAAAACTGTATTCATAAAGCAAAATGGTCCCTAAGTCAGTCTAATCTACATTAATTTTAATTAAATAAGCTAAATCTACATGTTTTATTTATAAATGAAATAAAGCTAAATGTGGGCCTATATTTTAAGATAATTAATGAGCCTAAGTCTACTTGTTTTAATTCTAAAAAAGTGGGCTTAAGTCTATTAATTTTTAAGAAATAAATTAGTGAGCTTAATTCTACTTAAGTTTAAATTAAGTGATGTAATCCTAAATCTATTATTTTAAAAAGTTTAATGGGTTGAGCTAAGTCTAAATTAATTTTAATTAAAAAAAGGGCCTAAGTCTAAATTAACTTAATGGGCATAAATTAATTTTACCATTTAATTTAATCTACAAACCAATTTAAAAGGCCTATTAATTAAATAGGTTAGAACTTAACGTGAGCTTTTGGCCTAAAAAGAATAAAAACATACAAATAAGCCCAAACAACAAGTTAAAGTAAATCATGAATCAAAAACATATATTTAGTGATTTCTAACCCTAATTTTAATTACATGCATCCTAAATTAATCTAAAACCATCATTGATTTTATTGGGGTTTTACCAAATGAACCTAATTTACTAATTAAATTTAATAGTGTAGAAAAATTAAATATTTCACTATATTCCCACTATTGGGGCTATTACAAGTCCTTCTGAAAATAAAAATAAAAAATTAATTACAGCCCCAAAAATAATAGCAAAATACAAATAATTAAAATAATACCAAAAATACAAAATAACATGAAAAACTACATGAACTAAAAATGTCTAATTTGGATTCTTGGTTTTTATTAGGAAGCATTCATGGATTTTCCTCCACGGTAGACTCATGTCACCTCCTCCATAATCATAAATACAAATAGTAAACATAAATGACTAGTAAACAATCAATAAATAAAATCAAATTAAAGAAACAAAAAAAAAGAATAACATAAAGTACAAAATATAATTTACAAGACCAAAAAATAAGAACAAAAATAAAAATGAAAGAATAAAAGAAAGAAAGAAAATGTCAAATTCAAATATTAATAAAATAAACAAATGAAGATCAAAACTAAAAATAAAGTAAAAAAAATTAAACGAAGAAAAAAATGTTCAACAAAAGAAACAGAACAATTGAAATTAATTAGAATAGATTCTAAAATAATTAATAAGAAGTAAAATTAAAAAAAATAAAAGAATAGATGAAGATGTTTGGTGTGATGCAGTATTGATTTGCTTCTCAGAGTCTGATTGATTCACCGTTTGAATAAGTCTGCAGATTGATTTTCTTGTTTCTCAGGCTTATTTTTCTCAAAAGCTCTATGCTCTCTCTCCCCTTTTATGTGTAATTTTTTTCAGTTGTCTTTTTTTTTTAGCAATGTCTCTCTTTATTTTTTAGGAAAAAAGAAACTGCCCGTAAAAGAAGAAGAGGAAGACGCCCCTTTGATTGATTTTTAGAAAGCAGAATAAAAACCCCTTTTTGGATTGAAACCTGTAGATTTATCCCCTATGCCATGATTATCAAATCACATGATATAGATAAATAATTTTTTTTAAAAAATTTGAATCTCCTAATAATGAAATTATCAGGATAAAATCTAAGTATTGTTATTATTATTATTTTTATTTTTTTGACCAATGAAAAAAAAATATTTTAAAAAATTAAAATTCATTAAAAAATGGAAAAAATGCTAATTGGAATAATACAATTCCGATCAGAACTGTAGATTTCTAATTAGAATTGTGGAATTCTGATAAAAAATTTGTAATTTTGATAGGTAATTTTTTTACATTTAATTATAAAAAGACCCTTAAAAGAATTAAAAATTTTTCAATTAGGTAATTAAAGAAAACATTACAATTAAGTCTTTAAAAAAATTGCAATTAAGCCCAAAGATCCAAAAATCAATATTGACAGACCTATTTATAACAAATTTTTATCATTGGAGTCCTCTGTCACATCTGCATTTGACTATCCTAAAATTGGGTGCTTGTAGTCGCCCCCTTTGTCGCTATTGCTTGACAAATTACGGCAAAGCAAATAAGCACATAATTTCTAAACAAAAAGTCAGAACATTTACCTGTGTGCCATGACTATGCATAATACTATGCAATGTTGAATGCAATTTAAGGAACACTAAAATTCTTGTGGAATTTCTAGCTGTGATGCTATCATTGTGTTAAGTGCATTTTGGAAACAAGTTATAGTTCCAGTGGAACATATAGCAGTGATGCTATCATTGTGTTCAATGAATAATAGTTAACACTGCATTCAATGTATTTTGAAAACAGGTTATAGTTCCTGTGGAACATATAGCGGTGATGCTATCATTGTGTTCAGTGAATAACATTTAACACTGCATTCAGTGTAATTTGAAAATAAATGATAGTTCTTATGGAACATATAGCAACGATGCTATTACTGTGTTAAGTGAATAGCGGTTAACACTATGTTCAATGTAATTTGAAAGTAGGCTATAGTTCTTATGGAACATATAACGGTGATGCTATCACTGTGTTCAGTGGATAACAGTTGACACTATATTCAGTGTAATTTGAAAATAGGCTATAGTACCGGTCAAACATATAGCGGTAATGCTATCATTGTATCCAGTGAATAGCGATTAACATTGTGTTAAGTGCATTTTGCTATATTCCTTATGGGACGTTTAACAAGTGATTTTCACTATATCCCATGTGGAATGTCTAGTGATCGTGATTTTCACTATATTCATTGTGAGATATCTAGTGGTCTTGATTTTCACTATTTTCCCTATGGGACGTCTAGTGAATGTGATTTTCACTATATTTCCTGTGGGACGTCTAATGGTCGTGATTTTCACTATATTCCCTATGGGATGTCTAGTTATCATGATTTTTACTATATTCCCTATAGGACGTCTAGTGGTCATGGTTTTCACTATATTCCATTTGGGACATCTAGCAAAAAGATTTGAAATATGCTATAATTTTCATGGAATGTCTAGTAGAAAATGATTTGATAATATACTATAACTATTGTGTAGTGTTTAGCAAGTTGTGATTGTTTGGAATTTTTTGTTATAACTACTATGTTGCATATAACAAAGTGGATCTGACGACTATGTTATAACTACTATGTAGCAAATAACAAGGTGAATTTGAAAATTGTGTTATAACTACTGTGTAGAATATAACTGAGATGAAGAGCAGTGTATGCAAAATGTAGATATCACATTGGAGTTTCGTGTTGACTAGGATTTTTAGATTTTTTGTTGATCAACTGTGCTAATTGATTGGAATTTGTGCTAATTTCTTTGAATTTCTATGCTGATTGCTTTGATCAACTGCCTTCATTTCAGCTAATTTTGATTGACTTGATAGCACTAGTGTTGATTCCACATGTTGGATTTGTCTTCTTCTTCTAAACTTACTATTCCTAAAAACTTGTTAAAGTTAGTTTCAGCATGATAATTGTACAAAAAAGTACATTATATTTTTGAAAATTTATGAGAAAATTCATCACTTTATCCCAAGATAATGTGCAGTCAATGAATCTCACTAATTTTGATTTTCATGACTATCATTTATTTGCCATTTGCAAAATTTAGAGGTATTATTAATCATCTTATATTGAGAGCATATTATTTACCAAGTGAAGAGCTTACTTACACACCTAATTTTAAGGAGAATTTTCTAAATAAAAGTCTTGGAATTTGAGTATAAATAAATCAAATTCTAAGTATTAAAGCAGTCTTTGAGTTATTTTTCTGATATTACTTAGTGTGGATACCATTGGAAAGGTCCTTTGGATACCATTGGAAATGTCCTTTGAATACTCATAATCTTATAGAGCATTAGAGTACATAGAGTAGTTTTTTGGCATGGTCCTCTTTTAGTATTCCTTTGCCTTTGTCATATTACTCAGCATGGATAATGCCAGAGGTTTATCTCAATACTCTTACTTATTTTTGAAGATTGGAGTAAATAATGCTTGCTTTTTATTTTGATTCTCCTTTTAGTATTCCCTCACCTTTTTCGTATTACTTAGTGTGGATACCATCAAGGGATTTTGTACTCATACTCATTTCTGAGCATTGGAGTAGATTATATGCACATTTATCATTCAAAAGACTAAAATGATATTTTAAAATTCAAGAAATTTATACTACAAGTCCATATATTTTGTTTTTACATATTCTTCCCCTCGTTTGGGTGCAAAACAAGCATTATATTGATTAAAGTTTATAAACTCTCAACATAGAGTTGTCAACTGATCATATGAATTATGCGAGGCTAATAAAAAATAGCCATTATGATCAATGGTCATGAGATAGGCTTTTTGCACATGATCTCGTGAAGTGGATGAATTTACTCTTAATTTATGGATTTTCTTATTGAGATTGCACTTTATTGCAAAATTTAAAGAGATAAAGTTCTGTTACTTCCCTTGATTATTTTTTAGGGTATTTGCCACATAAAGTGATATTCTAATGAGCAATTGGCATTTGCTATCTTGCTCATTCTTATTATCGTAATAGTTCCTTTCTCCTTTTTCATTCCCTTTTATTTTTTTTTGCGCAAAATATCATAAGTTAGTATGGTTTATTTACAAGTAAAGAAAATTTGTTAGAATGCAATGTTGTTCTTTTGTACTCTTCCCTTTCAATTGTGATGATGGTACTCCACTATTAAGGTTATGGCCTAAAGTTAAATTTGTCTTTCTGTCATTTAATTAATGCTATGGTAGAGGGCTTCATTGTTCTTCTTGATATCTCCTACTAAAAAAAGGTTTAGGAGTTAAATGTCTTACTTTTTTTTATTAGAGAATTTTTCAGAGTGTATTTATCTCAAGTTTTAAGTGCACTCTTCCCTTTTTATGGTTGACAAATGTATCATTAGTATGTTGGACCTTTTGATTAGGAATCGAGATAGGTGTTTCAAAGATTTGATGCTTTTTCTTTGTTTAAGCATTCTCATGGATATCAAAGGTACAACTAAGAACATCTTTTGCTTTCCCAGTTTATAGGAGTAGATTGATTTTCCTCTTGTTGAAGCTCTAAGTGATATTTAAATGATGCTCTAGATAAAGCTATAGTGATAGATGTTGAGCATAAAGAATTTTAACATCTAATCCAGCCTCTTAAGGTTGCTAGGATGATGCTTTTACAAGTATCATTATCCATGATATTCCCTTATTGGATGGGCGTATAATTTATTGGGCTCCTGCGGTCTAAAATCTTATTAAGCATCAGGTTTACTTTGATAGTATCTCTCATTTTTCCTTCAGATGCTTCATATGTCAATACTCTAACTATTTTCTTGTACTTTCACAACACTAATTTTGAATGTTAGTAGTGTAGCATTTGAAAAATCTTGATTGGGCCCAAAGAATTTTTGTATTACATAACAAATGTATACAAGTGTATGCATACTATGTATGATATGTATAATCCTAATAGGTCTTCTGCTTGGAACAAAGCTATGTTGTTGATATTGGAATGTGAAAATGAGATGCTTCATTGACAACTTATAGGTTTGAGCTTTGGATCCTTCAAGATTGGTACTTCTGATGTTAGAACTTCTAATACAATTTATTGGATAAATGACCAGGCTAGCAAGTGTGGTTTATGGACACTGAAGCTCCTTGATTAATGCACTATTAAACTTTTCTTTTTACTATTGCTTTTACTATATGATAACTGATGTATCTATATACTTGTAGTTTACATCTTTCTACTTTAAGATCTCTTATGCTGGCTCTTATACTTCAGTATTCCATCTTTGCTCTTTGAATGTAGACTTACTACTCTGCAATTTGCCCCTAGAGCTACATTTTGCTCCCTAATTTCATTTTGAATCCATTAATGCTATTATAGCAATTTTTTCCATATGTGCAAGAAACTTAGTTTATCTACTGTTGTTGTTAATCCAACTCCATTAGTTATTGTCTTGTGTATTAAAGATGCAAAGGAGTGAGTGAACTGAATAGAGAGAGTTTTTAAAGCTAAAATCAACTGGACTTACTCTTTGAAGAACTCTTAAGAAGAATATTTTATGCTAATGCAATGATTGATGATAATTACAAGGCAATAGTTATAAAGCAAGTTGCTGAGCCATCTAAATTGTTTATGTACAAGTGGACACTAGACTTACAAATAAAATTGCAAAGGGGTGGGAAAAAGAGAAAACATAACTAAAATAGTGATTTCATAGCTTTGATTTAGCTTTCATTATATTTTATCTTTCCATTCAAATACTAATGCATATGATAACGATTAATATGCGATATTTGAACAAAAAATTCAAATTCAATTTTACTCATTCATTATGGAACATTTATTACATAAAATGGTATAACTCTTGTTATCATCCAGTCCTGAATTTTTTTTCTCTCTAATTTTTATCTTATTATTCTTTTTCTTTCTTTTTCTCTCTCACTTTTGTTTCCTTAATTTTTACTTGATTGGTCCTTTATGTGTTTTCTCACTTTTATTTCCTCTCTTTTCTTTTCCTTTTTTTTTAAAAAAAATTTTCTCTCTTTAGAAATTATATCATATGATATATGAATGCTTTTTAAATTTGCATTCATGCCCATGTTGAATAAATCTAATTGAATTGAATTTTTACATCAAACATGTAGATGCAATTGATATCATAATGCAGAGTACCATCAAGATGCACATTACATAAGTAAGCATGATTAGAATTCATATCATCGATCAATAAAATAAAAAGTTCTAAAGAAACCAAAATGTTATTTAAAGAAAAGAACAAGAGAATTATTTTGTACTCTAAATGCTAAGGACGCTAAGTGTCAAGGTGGCTATCCTTCAGGTGGCTCATAATGTGGATATTCTTGCATTTTCTTACCAACTATCTCTATGACTTCATCTTTTTGTACCTCAACTATACATTTTTTTTCTTTTCTAGCAGCTTCTTATCATCAAACTCATCATGTCACCCTGTAGGCACAATTGACTCAATGGGTATATCAAAAGAATATGGTTTAGTGCAAAATACCTTGTAGGCAAACTTGCTTGAGGGCTATCCCAATAAATCTTATACTGTTTCCACATCTTTAGGGGCATTAGGATATTTCTCATTAGTTTTAAGGTCTAGGTCCTTAAAGGAGTTTAAAACTTCTTCCTTACTTACTCCTAAGTTGATCATCATAGTGGTTGGAGGTAGAACATTTTGGTAGTTTAGGAAAGGATTATTTTTGGTGCTTGGACTTTTAGGGTCTGTGATCTTTCTAGAGTCTATAAGGTTTTGAATTTTATGTTTAAGGCGAGTGCAGGTATTTGTGGGATGGCCAATAACTTGGTGGAATTTGCAATAACTGTTTGGGTCATATCTTGGGATATTTGGGTTTGGCAGTTTGGAAAAGGGAAGGGGTTTGAGTAAGCCCTTTTGTACTAGACGGTCTAGGACTTTAGACAGGTGTTGGTTGAAATTAGAGAATCTCCTTCATATTTGTATAACATGCACTTTCACAGCCCGGCTAGTGCTTCCTTGCTATATGCCCCTAGTTCAATAGTTCCTTGCTCTGGTGGTTCTAAAGCTCTTCTTTTTCTCACTCTCAATTCCCTCAGCTTGCAAACCATCATTATAAAGGTCCAAAAATGTTTTAGGAATTATAATTTGTAACCTTTCAACTATATTAAAAGACACATTATAGGCAATCATCCTAACCTAATCCTTTTCATCCAGTTTATTTTTTTTATTAATCTTGCCTTATTTATGAATCTAGTATGGAAATTAGAAAATTATTCATTAGATTTTTTCTTAGTCAATTCCAAATCCCTAATAGATACCTCCAATATAGTGTTATAATCATACCATTTTAAGAAAGCAGTATATAATTCTCTCCAATCAAGTCGGACAAATTTTTCTAGTCCATGATACCAATTCATAACAATACCTTCCAAAGAAAGTACAAACAACTTTATAATTACAAATAATGGGGCTTTAGTGGTGCTCATAGTTATGGTATATTGGCTAAGATGAATCCTTAGATCCCCATAACCATTGAACTTTCATAGTTGAGGCATTTTGAACTTGTCAGGCAACTTGTTACTTTACATGCACAGTATATCATAAAAGTCGAATGAGTAACCTATGCCTTGACCTTTTATTAGCTCTTCTATCTTTGACATTTTCTAAGTCAGTCCTTGCATATGATTAGACTTATGATCTTAGACCAGTTGAAGTGATTCTCTCTTTGCTTTCTCTACCATGTAATTCTTAACATCTTTAAGCTTTACTTTAGTAGCAAGTGGATTTTTAGCAACAGGTTGGCTTCCAGCATTATTAATAGGAGCATGAGCAATAGGTACAGGTGCAAGAGTAATAAGTAGAGCATTTTCAGCAGGTGGAATAGCTGTAACACTAGTGCTTGTTCAATTACAGGTGGTGGAACAATAGTACCAGGCATGCATTAATCCAACTAAGGCTTGTCTTAGTTCATCTTGCATCATGGCTCTCATATCATCCATCAAAGCTCCTTTAATGTCTTCTAAGGTCCAATTTCCTCCCTGTTGTTATTCCATTTCTTCTGTTTAATTTGTTGTAACTTTTAGGTAAAGCAGATTGATAGGACTCTTCTCTAATCATGAGAGTATCTTTTTTGCTATTAATTATGGACTCAAATTGGTTTTCACTAGTCTGCCACCTTTCCATTTCCAAACACAGGAAGACCTAGATGAATCTACAATGGTTAAAAAATAAAATGTTAGTATGATGCATGAAATGCATGTGCGTATATATGCATGATGCACGTGCTATATAATAAGTAACAAGTCAAGTCAACTATACAATTAACAAATCAAGTGTATAATATACATCCTTCCAACCTCATTTCTCCCACATACAAGTTCAATAGCGAGTCTTTTTTTCTGGGATTTTTTGTTTTGGCCTTAATATCAATGGGGGATATCAAGAATCGATGTGCATGACATATCTCTCAAAACAGTAAAAGTATAGAAACAATATTTTTAAGTTTAAAGGTCTAGCCTAATCTTTATTAGCTTATATGGGCTCCAAAAGTCTAGGATTGGGCTTTTATAAATAGAAATACCTCATGGCAATAATCACAAGCAATTTGGGTAAATGCTAAGGGAAATAACTAAGCCATTATATGTGGTTAAGTTTGGTGTAAAGTTAAGGTTCCCTTAGCAAGATGCCCTCTTTTAGGACTTGAGTTAATGGCCAAGGTTAGAGGGGCTTAACATCCTTTACAAACTCGAGAGAAGACTACCCCTCTTTAGGACTTAGGTTACAAACGCTAGTCAGATGAGTCCGTTAATCTCTCTTAGACTAAGTTAAGGCTAAGAGTGATGGTTGGCCAATCTACAACTCCATAAAGTTAGTGGAATCATGGAATCATAAACCAATGTCATCGGCTAATAGGGACATGAAAATGAATGCAAGAATAAATAATAATTAATAAAATAATTCTAGAGAAAATAAGTAGAATTAATATCTCTTATCCTAAGTGGAGTTGCCATTGTAGACAATATGTTTAGTGTGCGTCTAAGATTTTAGCAACTGCAACACTTTTTGAGCTCAGGGCTTTAGAGAACACACTACTATATCACAAAGACATAGCGTGGAGATGAGGAGTCACCACCTAGGGTATTAATTGGGACAATTCGAAGGTGGTGGTAACTTGATTCTCTAAAAGAGAGCTAGCACCGCAACCAGGAGATTCTAGGTACAAAATACTAACTTCTTTTAGTCTTGTGTTTATTTAGAATTACCTTATTAATTGCTAATTTATTATTTAATTACATGCAATCATATAAATCCTAATATGTCATTCATCTAACTCCAAGGCAACTGATAATGAAAAGTACATACAAAAACTACATTCATTAAGCAAAATGGTCCCTAAGTTAATCTAATCTACATTGATTTTAATTAAATGAGCTAAATCTACATGTTTTATTTATAAATAAAATAAAGCTAAAGGTGGGCCAATATTTTAAGATAATTAATGAGTGTAAGTCTACTTGTTTTAATTCTAACAAAGTGAGCTTAAGTCTATTAATTTTTAACAAATAAATTAGTGAGCTTAATTCTACTTAATTTTAAATTAAGTGATATAATCCTAAATCTATTTATTTTAAAAAGATAATGCTTTAATGGGTTGAGCTAAGTCTAAATTAATTTTAACTAAAAAATGAGCCTAAGTGTAAATTAACTTATTAGGCCTAAATTAAATTTACCCGTTAATTTAATCTACTAACCAATTTAAAAGGCCTATTAATTAAATGGGTTAGATTCTAATGTGAGTGTGGGGGCCTAAAGAGAATAAAAACATACAAACAAGCCTAACCAACAAATTAAAGTAAATAATGAATAAAAAATATACATTCAGTGATTTCTAACCCTAATTTTAATTATATGCAACCTAAATTAATCTAAAACCACCATTGATTTTATTAGGGTTTTGCCAAATGAACCTAATTTACTAATTAATTTTAATATTGCAAAAAAATTAAATATTTCACTATATTCCCCTTACTAGGGCTATTACAAGTCCTACTGAAAGAAAAAATAAAAAATTAATTACAGCCCTAAAAATATTAGCAAAATACAAATAATTAAAATAATACCAAAAATACAAAATAACAAGAAAAACTACGTGAACTAAAAATGTCTAATCCGAATTCTTGGCTTTTATTAGGAAACCTTCATGGATTTTCCTCCACAGTAGATTCATGTCACCCCCTCCATAATAATAAACACAAATAGTAGACATAAATGATTAGTAAACAATCAATAAACAAAATCAAATAAAAGAAACAAAAAAAAAGAATAAAATAAAGTACAAAATATAATTTACAAGAACAAAAAATAACAATAAAAATAAAAATGAAAGAATAAAAGAAAGAAAAAAATAACAAACACAAATATTAATAAAATAAACAACTGAAGATCAAAACTAAAAATAAAGTAAAAAAATAATTAAACGAAGAAAAAAATGTTAAACAAAATAAATGAATTAGAATGGATTCTAAAATAATTAAAAAAAATAAAATTAAAAAAATAAAAGAATTAATAAAGATGTTTGGTGTGATGCAGTATTGATTTGCTCCTCAAAGTTTGATTGATTCACCATTTGAATAAGCCTACAAATTGATTTTCTTGTTTCTCAAGCTTATTTTTCTCAAAAGCTCTCTGCTCTCTCTCCCCTTTTTTGTGTAATTTTTTTCAGTCGTCTCTTTTTTTAGCAGTGTCTCTCTTTATTTTTTTAGAAAAAAAGAAATCACTTGGAGAAAAAGAAGAGGAAGATGCCCCTCTAATTGATTTTTAGAAAGCAGAATAAAAGCCCTCTTTTTGGATTTAAATCCATAGATTTATCTCCTTCATTGTGATTATCAAATCACATGATATAGATAAATGGTTTTTTTTTTTATTTTGAATCTCCTGATAATAAAATCTAATTAATATTAATATTATTTTTCTTTTTTTATCAATGCAAAAACAAGAAAAATTATTTTCAAAAATCAAAATTCATTAAAAAATACAATTTTCAATTAATACAATTTTAATTGGAATTGTAGACTTTTGATTGGAATTGAGGAATTCTAATAAAACAACTGTAATTTTGATCTATAATTTTTTCATTTAATTACAAAAAACCCTTGAAAGAATTAAAACTTTTCAATTAGGTTCTTAAAGAAAATATTACAGTTAAGTGTTTAAAAAACTACAATTAAGCCCAGAGATCTAAAAATCAATATCCATAGACCTTTTTATAACAAATTTTCATCATTGCAATTCTCTGTCGCATCTACACTCTACTATCTTGAAATTGGGTGCTTACACCTACCCAATTTGAGGAACTCTTTGGTGTACTCCTCCACTGACCTGTCGTCTCTGGTAATACTCACCAGCTGGAGTCTGTAGCTCATCCACATAGACTCTGGGTAGAAAAATCTCATAAATTGAGCCCATGTCATAGTAGTCATGTAGGGCTAGACGACTTAAACAAACCAATCTAGGGCTGGCCCCTCAACTAACAACTCAACAATCATAATCCTTTGGTACTCAGTATGAGCAGTCTAAGTCCTCATCACTATGGCATGTAAGAAGTCTAGAGGATATAAAGTCCTATCAAATGCTATCATGCCAACTCTAGCATAGAACAAGGTTGTCTCTAGATCAAATATACCCTATTGATATATAAGCTGCATCTGCAGGATGGTTGGAGGTATTGACACTGTACCTTCCTCAAATCCTAGTGCAAAAGCATCACCTTTAAAATCTTGCTTTGTAGGTTCTTCATCCTATAACTCTCTCTATCTGCAGTGACCTACCACTCCTCTAGGTCTACCTCTACCTTTACCCTTACACCTAACTGGAAGTTTAGGAGGTAGAATCTCATTATTGAAGGAACCCACATCCTCAGCCTCATCAGCAGACATCCTCAACTTCATTAGCATGTTGAGAGATTCATACTCTCCTCTTTATTATGAAAATAATAAACATAAACACAATTCAGACATCTTATCAGTTGTGGAATTCTAAAGTAAGGAAGACTTTCAAAGATATCATTAAACCTAATTTGCTGTAGTAGTTTCAAAGAAAACTCAACCTCTAACAACCTAGGTCCAACCATACTAAACCTAAGCTCTGATACTAACTTTGTCATGATCAGTGTTAGGGAATAGGAATTCATGAGAATCCGGAACCTATAGCAAGCCTTAAAATAAAAAATCATACTAAACATGCCATAAAAATACCTTAAATTAAAAATTTTTAAAATAAATGGAAATCTCCATATATATCATAATAAAATATTTTACAATATTCAAAATACAACCATCAATAACAACAATCAGAGAATACAATAATATGAAAGACTACTGCAACGTCAGCAATACAAAGAAAGAGTAAGTTAAAATTTACATAGATCAGCAGGAGAGGAAAGGGTTTGGCAAAGAACTACTATGGGAGGTTTGATGGGAAGAATCATGAAAAAAAATATTTGAGGGGGATCAGATCTCACTAAGTGAATCACTATTATATATATGCATGCAATCTAAGGATGCAAACATTCAAGCATCAGTATAATAATATTTATATATTTATGTTTATTTTAATTTATACATGCATTTCATACATATGCTCAAAATCACATTTTTCGATAAACAAATAAGTGCAATAATTTTTAGGTAGAGGATTGAAGTAGAATCGTAAAATATTTTGCAACCTCGATCACTGAACCTCACTAGCCAATAGGTTCACTTAATTCCAAAAATATTTCTCTTCCCAATTTTGGACAGTAGATTAGCCCTGAGACACTAAGTCAACTGAGCTTCTGCACTCTCATTGTCGGCATGATTGGCCCCAAGACACTAGATCAACTGAGCTTCTGCAATCACACCACTCTCTCATCATAAATCTCAATAATCAAATAAATCATATCACAAATCAATAAAATTTATGGCCCAGTATCTAACGTATTACTGCGCAACAGCCATAGTGTAACTCACTAGGTGACATGTTCTATAACTATCCTCCAAAATAACATTTTATAAATAAAATAATAAAATCATAAATGTAGTAATGAGATTCATAATAGAATATGATACAATCTATTATTCACAATTAATATTCATACTCATATATATATGAAAACACATATAAATATCCATTAACTATAATAACTAACATTTAATGCAATTCAGCATAATAAAATTCATATTTATTTGAAATATGGATACTAATAATATATTCTATATGCAATGCATACATATAATAATAACTCACAGTTTGAGTGTGCTCCTCTATTCTGGTTCGGCTGGCCCGGTTTGGTAGGCTTAGCTTGCGATGCAACTAAGGAAAAATAGTAATAATAATAATAATATTAAAATTAAATTCCTAATTTTATACATCTAGAATTTCTAAAGAACGACTCATTCTAGGACAAGTCGATCCTATATGCAAACATACTTCAAAATATCCATAAGGTTCAACTTCTAGGGTTGGGCTCTTGAACTACAATTATTGCCCAACCGAGAACTAACATAATCCACTAATAAATAAATCATATAAATTTCAATAATTCACAAAAATCATAAAAATTCATTTAAATATCACACATAAAATTATTTACATAATAAAAATATAAAAGATATTTATGTCCAAAATAAATAATAAAATCCTAATTTGCGATTAAATTCCATTATTAAAATATATTCTTTCAACATTCGAAATTAAATATCATTAATTACAAATAATTATTCAAATTGCTCAAATATATAATAAAAATAACTAAAAACTTATTTAAACTTAAAAATAAAAAGTAAAATCATTATTCATATATTTTTTGGGAAATTACTAATAATTAGCTAAAAATAGGAAATAAATAATAAAAATTATTTTAATACTATTTATTACTAAAAAATTCCTAAAAATTAATAATTAATAATAATTTAAACTAAAATATAAAAATTACTAATTTATACTAATTTTTCCAAAAATTCATTTTTCACATAAATATTCAACAATTTATAATAAAAATTCTACACATAATTTCAATAAACTTCCTTCACAAAACTTACTCAAAATAATTAATAGAATTTATTAAAAACATAATTTTTTTAAGCTCAGAATAGTGCTGGAACAATAACCCGAGTCCGAAACAGTGCCATTTTGAAAATAATCTTCAAAATTAAATTTAAACACATATTTAGAAAGCTCACAACCTCTACAACAATAATCTAGAATCAATTTAATATAAATCAACATAATTTAAGCTCAATTTCACAAATTAATCAAAATTAACATGAAAAAATTTCACAAAATTAAAGGACTTATGAGAGTTTAAAATCAAAATTCATTAAGGGCTTAAGAACCCCAGAGGATAAGCTTTCGTTTAAGACCAACGGTGAGCGTAGAGGTCGTCGAAATCATCGCTGGCAAGGGGAAGTAAATCCAGTAACTATAGAACCAAGAGAAAGAAGAAGAAAGAAAGGATGGCGCTGCTAGGGAGGAGAAGGGCAGCTGGTGGCAATGATGTCCAGTGGATATGGCAGCAACGTGGTAGTGGTTGGTGGTGGGTGGTGCTGAGCGCTGTTGTCAGGAAGAAGAGAAGAGGAAGAAAGGAAAAGGGGAAAAGAAAGGAAGAGGGAGAAGAAAAAAAAAAGAGAAATAATGCTTATATATATATATATATATATAATAAATAATAACTTTTAAATTAAAAAATTTAATATTCTAATATTTTAAAAAAATCTAAATATCCCCAAATTAATTATACACTAACAATTAATCAATAATTTATGTAAATAATAATATTAATAATATTAAATTAATATTCAACACTAAAAATTCAAATTTAATTTCACTAATAATCAAATATTATAATTTAATGAAATAATTATTAACACTGCAAATCCTAAAAATTTAATTTTATAATTTATAAAAATTTAGGTTATAATAATAGTGATAAAAGGGAACAAAGATAAAGAGAGCAAATAGTGACAACAATAACAATCATCACAAAATCGAATGTTATAGTGACAATTATAAATTTCATAATGTTTAATTAATAAATTGTGATGAAATATTATGCGTGGCAAAGAATTTGTCATAAAATGTGTGATTTATTGTAGTGACAAATTAGGGTTACAACCCTGAAGTTAATGATAGGTGATCATGGGCATAGGCTGTATCATATGTCAAGCCTTTCAAATTGTACAAGCTTTCTCATGTATATGTGTATTGTTACTTTATTTGTTAAAAAAAAGATATGTGATATCTCATACACATATTCCTATTCCACTAAAGGTTTATTTTCCTATACAAGGGTTACTTACAAATGAAGAATGTCTAAATCAGATAGAAGAAGGATTCCTAATTAAGGAAACTCCCGAATAGGAAGAAATGCTCCTTAACTAGGCACAAGGCCTACATCAAAGAGAAATCCTATTCCTCTCAGGTTTGAGCATCACTATTCCTATAAATAAGACCCTATATCCTTTATTCTCATTCATTTTGTTCTCTCATACTCTCTACTTTCTTTGTCTCTCTAAATTCTCTCTTTATATTCTCTAACTTAGGCATCAGAGAGTTTATGGGGATCCTCTCTACCTCTCACTTTGCCCCTATATTGATTCCTTGCAGGGCTTGGGCTTGAAGGTCTTGGAAATAAGTTATCAAGTGGTGCCATATGTGGGAACCCTCTTGAGTTAAAAGCCATTAAGCATCTACCAAATATGACATTAGCCTCATGACTTTCAGTCCACCACTAATCTCAACAAATTAACCCATCAACCCACGTTCCTCCAATTAACATGTCAATGCTCATTTAGCAATAATTTTGTCAGCATCTCTTCAGCATATTGGAGCCTCATCACAAACTTCACTCAGAGCATACACTCTAACTAGTAACACCCAAGGATGGCTAACACTAGGCAATGACTTCCCTTATTATGCTCATCTGTAGTATAACAATAGACCTACACCCTCTACACATTTTCCAAGTTTGCTAGAAACCCTCGCCATAAACACACAAAACCTAAGTATAGTAACCTAGACACTCAACCTACCTCCATCAAGTAAAGAAGCAATGATTTAAAACATCCAAACCTAGATGCTCCTAATGCAATAACAGTCAAATGCCTTAATCTAAGGTAGTAATCCCATAATAGCTCATCCAGAGAATAATGTGGTGACACCAATAATAGCTCAGAACGAGCCTGGTGGAAGTAGAGAAGGACATAAAGCTCAAAAAGGGAAATCTAGTACAATAATCCCGACCCTGAATGATTCAAAGATAGTTTAGAAAGTTAAAGAGGTTATATAGAAAGGTTGTACTGGACATAGGAAGGAAGATGAGTGCATTCTAGAAGGAAAGACACCCTTTATATGTTGAATAATCAGGACAGAGATCCCAAATAAGTTTAGAATGCCTCAATTAGACTAGTTTGATGGAACTAGGGATTCAATCAATCATATATCCTTATTCAAAACTAGGATGATACTTCAAAATGTAAATGGTGGAATCATATGCAGAGTCTTTCCTAGTATCCTCACCAAGAATGTTTAGAAGTGGTTCCATCGACTTCTTGAGAATTCTATTTCATCCTTTGAGGAATTAGTTGAGAAATTTCGAACTCAGTCTATCACCATTGTTCCTCCTACTAAAAATATCAATGATCTTTGGATGTGTAAATAAGAGGCTATAGAGTAATTGAGAAGTTACTTGCATAAATTTAATAGGGTAGCTATGTAAATCGAGAATTTAATTCATGAAGTACTTATAAAAGCCTTATAGAATGAGACTCAGCTGAGGAAACTCAAGGATAAGATCATGACCAAAGAAACTAACACCTTTATAAAAGTAATGGCTATGGCAATAAAGATGATAAAAATGGACAAAGATAAGAGAATGCGCAGGGATAATGAGAAAACACCCATAAGAAAAGATGAAAGGTCAAAACTAAGAAGGCCCCGATTTCAGTGATTAAACTTTAAAAACCCAGCAAAAGGATATAGAAGGGAAGTAGAGAGGTACACACTACTAAACACCTTAAAATCCAAAATCCTCATGTGGATTAGACAAAGTGGGTTAGGCATAACACTAGCTAGAAGACTGAGTCCAACTAAGAGAGCCATGCAAGATAGGAGGTTCTATTATCAATATTGCCGAGACTATGGGCACGAGACTTAGGCATGTCAAGAATTAAAAATTACTATAGAAAAGTTAATACAAAATGGAAAACTTAGCAACTTTACTGATATAACTAAAAGAGATTGAGAAATGGATGATCAGGATAGAGATAAGCTAGAGCATAAGAAAGTTAGGAATGAAGTAGCTGGAGTCATTAACATGATTGTCGGAGGAGAAGCAACTGAAAGAAAGCCTAAAAGAACTAAAAAAAAGAAGGCCCCACCTCTAAAAGGTAGGCAAACCATCGCATTTAGTCTAAAAGATGAGAAACATGTTCAATATCCTCACAATGTGGTAAGTGCTTTCATTAATAATAACTTAGTAAAGAGATTAATAATTAATGATGGAAGTGTTATCAATGCACTCTCTTGGAATGCTTACAAGATGATGAGAGGCTTCATCACTGATTTGAAAGCTATTCGGAATCCCATTACAAGCTTTTATGGTGGAACCACACAACCAATGAGGCTAGTACAACTAAGGTTAGAATTTAGTAATTGAGATATTAGGGATGTGAAAGCATTCAAAGCTCTATTCAATGTGGTAGATCTTCTTCTCACGTACAATGCATTATAGGCTAACCAATCCTTTATGAAATTTATGTGGCCACGAGCATCAAATGTTTAACTATAAGGATTCCTCTAGAAGGCTGGGTCATAACAATTCATGGAGATCAACATATGGCTAGGTAATGCTATCAACTAGCTGTCAAACCCTAAATGGAAATAGTTCCCCTAAAGTTTTTAAAAACTAAGAAAAAAGGAGCTAATCTTAAGCTAGTTGATCAAGTCCAAACTTTACAAATTGCCAAAGGAAAGACAATCAAAATTAGTAATGAGCTTAATGATGAAGTCAAAAGTGGAATAAGTAGGGTCCTTATAAAATATTTAGGTATTTTCACCTCTAAGGCATATAAGATCATTGGGGTAGATCCTTAGATTCCCTCATATAGTTTGAACAACAACCCAAGAGTTAAACCTGTTGTTCAGAAAAAAAGTGAACTTCACATATGAGAGGCAAGGTTGATCACTAAGGAAACAACGAAATTGCTAGAAGCCAAATTCCTTAAAAAAGTGACACACCCAGAATGGGTAGCTAACATGGTGTTAGTAAACAAGTCAAATGGGAAGTACAAAATGTGTGTGGACTATATTGATCTCAATAAAGCATGCCCAAAAGACAGTTATCCATTACCAATAATAGAACAACTAGTAGTCTCGATCACTTGTTATAGCTTATGTAGCTTTATGGATGCTATTTAGGGGTACCATTAGATCCCAATGAAAAAGGAAGATCGGGAGAAAACATCATTTATCACTCACAAAGGTCTTTATTGCTATAAAGTTATGCCCTTTGGATTAAACAATTCTAGAGCAACATACCAAAGGTTGATGAACCATGTGTTCCAAAATTAAATTAGGAAAAATGTAGAAGTATATGTGGATGACATCATGTCAAGAGCCAGTATGCAAAGCAACACTTTGAGGATCTTAATCAAATCCTTTCAATAATGGATCAATACCAAGTCAAGCTTAATCTAGAGAAGTGTGTCTTTGGGGTGAAGGCAAGCAAATCTTAGGATTCATAATATCCTATAGAGGGATTGAAGCCAATCCAGAAAAGATGGAAGCCATACTTAAAATAAAGGCTCCAACATTATTAAACAAGCTCCAAAAGTTAAATGGCAGAATAATAGCTTTGGGGCATTTCATCTCTTGCTCAACTAAATAGTGTCTACCATTATTCTAGCCTTAAAAAACTCCAAGAAGTTTATATGGAATGAAGAATGTCAGGATGCCTTTGAATACATCAAAAAGTTCCTATCTTCACCACCTCTACTCAACAGGCCAATCCCTAGAGAGGTTTTGTACATGTATCTCTCTGTTGGTTAGGAATCAATTGCATTGGTACTGGTTAGAGAGGAAGGAAGCTAGTAGAATCTAGTGTACTACATCAGTAAAATACTCAGAGGTTTAGAAGTCTAGTATCCCAAACTGGATAAATTAACTATGGTCATTGTATACATATCTTAAAAACTCAGGCATTATTTTTAGGCTCACTTAATAATTGTAAGATCCAGCTTCCCATTAAGAAAAATCTTACAAAGACCTAAAGCATCTAGCAAATTGGTCCAATAATTTATATTGCTCAAAGAATTTAATGTCAATTATAAACCTCGGTAACAAATCAAAGCTCAAAGTAGATTTTATAGAAGAGATGATGATAGAAGACTTTGTCCTTTTAAATGCCTATAATGGAAATTATACATAGATGGAGCCTCGTCCATCTAGGAATCTAGCACTAAAATCATCCTTAAAGGGCCAAATAAGGTTACAATTAGACATGTAGATCAAACAAAGTACAAAGCCACTAATAATGTAGCTGAGTATGAGGCACTCATCATATGACTGAAGTTAGCTACAAAAGTCAAAATTAAGCATTTTAAAATATATTCTGATTCATAACAAGTGGTTAACAAAATCAAAGGAATATACCAGATTAAGGAGCCAAACATTATCAAGTATGTAGAGAAAGTCAGAAAGCTCTTAAAGAAGCTTGAGAATGAATGGGGACAATGGAAAATCATTCAAATTCCCATAAGTAAAAACTTAGAAGCAAACTTACTAGCCAAATCAACAGTAGAAGATAGTCAAACATTTAAAGAGCTTGAGCTGATTAAGGAGTTGATAAAGCCGATCACCGAGGAGGTAGAGATCATGGATATCCAAGAAGTAATAGGATGGATGAAGCTAATCATTCAGTATCTTGAAAATTGGATACCCCCTCAGGATAAGTTGAAGGTTCAAAATTTAAAGATAAAAGTTGCATATTATTCTATGCATAATGGGGAACTCTATAAAAGGTGCCTATCATATATATAGTTTAAATGCATATCATTAGAAGAAGGAAATTACATGCTTAGGGAAATCCATGAAGGGATTTATGGAGATCTTGAGTCTCATCATTTGCTAATTAGAAAAGCTTTGCTCCAGGTTTATTATTGGCCCATTATGTCCTGAGATACTCAAAAACCAGTTTAAGAATGTCACAAGTGTTAACAATTTACTTGCCTCAACCGTAAGCCTTCCAATACTTAGCAATCCAATTGGGAGTCCCTAGCCTTTCATAATATAGGGAATGGATATCTTAGGTCCATTTCTTATTTCAACCTCCTAAAAGAAGTTCTTGATCCTGGCTATAAATCACTCCATTAAGTAGATAGAAGTTGAAGCTATGCTAACCATCATTGAAGCCTAGATTTAACACTTTTTTTAAAAAGAACTTAGTTGTAGATTCGGCATACCCTACACTTTGATAACATATAATAGGAAGAAAATTGACAATGAGAAATTTAGAAGATTCTGTTATGATCTTAATATAAAACTTTGATTTACATCAGTAGCTTATCTATAAATAAATGGCCAGACAGAGGTCACCAACAGAACCATCATGCAAGGTCTAAAAAAGATATTAGATGAAAAGAAGGGAAACTAGGTTAAAGAACTTAATGATGTTATTTGTGCGCATAGAACAACCTAGAACCTCTATAGGAGAAATACCTTTCATATTAACTTATGGGATAGATGCTACAATCCCAGTGGAAAATCAGTCAATAAATTACTGAGTAATTGGAGATCTAGATAAGGAGGTTAACAACATCAATGCTTGGATATGCCTAGATCTACTTGAAAAAAGAAGAGAATGAGCATCCATTGTAGCAGAAGCTCAGAAGTGGAGGATTATGAAATATCATAATAGATATGTACGAGATAAATAAATTTTAGGTCAGAGATTGGGTACTCAGAAGGGCTATCATTAGTAAAGGAAACTTTAAGATTGGCAAGCTCGGACCTAATTAGGAAGGCCATTACTAAGTTATTGAAAAAATGACCAAGGGGCATACAAGATTAGAGATGAGAAAGGAAAAGAGCTACCTCAATATTGGAACTTAGACAGTCTTAGAAAATACTATCAATAAATGAATCCAGAGTGTAGTTTTGAGAATTAAAAATACTTCATTCATCATTCAAAATGTTACATTATAAAGATAGTTTTATTAAGTATTTTACAAATTAGCCTCAAACCTGGGAGGCACAATCCCATCATTAGGATGGAGTTCAACATCTTCTAAAGACTGAAATTTGAGAAATGAAGTGGATTTGGCACCAAAAGAAGTAGCTCTAGTAGTAGATTTCTCTTTGATGGATTATGGATCCTTAGGAGTCGACTTAGTAGCCGAATCTTCTATAATAGCTAGCCACGCCAGATCATTTGGAGTTATCTTCTCCATGTTAGAAATCTGGACATTGAGCTAACAATACCCTCAAACACTCAAATTTATAGGCCTTAAGAAATCCCTTTACTATCTTCTGATAAAGTTTTCACGTCATTACCTCAGGATTTCCTTTCATCGGCCAACTCTTTTTTTTAAAGTTTTAAGCTTGGCATCCTACGTCACAATCCTTGATGTAAGCTAAGCTTGTGAATGTTCAATCTCTTGGATCTTCTTTAAGCTTACCTCAGTTTTTGACTTAAACTTTGTGCTAATAGCCTCGATAAGCTCTAAGGCATGTTTTGTTGCATCTAATTTCTTCTCGTAGTTAATCACAATAGTTCCAACCTCAACCTCCTTAATATTGTACTCACTCTAGAGGATGAAATAATTATCCTTTGCCAGCAACAACCCTTAAGTCATCTAATAGACAAGTATGGAAAGATAAAAAATAGAAACATCCATGGAAATGATTCCAGTAACTGAGATTGGACAAGTTACCTCTAAGGCATGGGTAATCAATAAGTTAAACAACTCGCTCCTTCCCTCCTCTTGCCATCTTTAGATGTCATCCAGCAACCGTAGAGACTCAGCGTAGTGATCCCTAACTTGCAAATTAGTGATGCTTAAGAGCTTTACCTTTGACAAAATCCATATTTTTGGATTTAGGCATTCGATAAGTTTTGGATGCTTGATAAACACCTCTTCACCAAGCTATTCCTTGTCTCCTAACTCCACACTTCAAAAGTGCTTCTTAAGAAGTTTAGATGTTTCTTTTTAAGTAGCATCGAGCATAACTTTTCCTTTATCACTCAGGCATTGATCAATATGAGCCTCCAAGATCTCCATATCTTGGGTAGGTTGATTAGTTTGAAGGGCCACCTACTCTTCTGGCTCTTCATCTAAAAAGATTATGTCCATAAAAGCAAAATAGTTAGCCACTTATAAATATAAAAGAATAAAAGTTAGAATATACCTTCATAATCTTATAACTTACCACTAATATCTATACGCTTAAGGCAGACTCTCTAGAGGTATCTCCAAGATAAATTCTTAGCAGGTGTTCCATCGACTATACTCTGAATATGTAGTCTCAGCACTAATTCATTACCTTATTTGGGTAACCTTATAGGATGCTTTATCATCTGGCAGTCATTGACCCACATTCGCTAGATATTGATAAAATCCAATGGATGCTCAACTATGAAAAATCTATGCCTCCATTTCTTATGAATGTCCGAAAGATTAAAAAAATGCTATGGTTTAAAACAACCGATAAAGAAAATAACAGCTCCCCCTTTTTCTTATTTAGACTATACATATACTAGCATGTTTAGATTTGGCTATTTACCCTCTCTATGCATCAATTCTATATACCCAGTCAAGATTCGGTAACTGTTAGGGTGAAGTTGACCAGGGGCTATGTTATATTTATTTAAGAAGCTTCTAACGAAAGGATCTAAAGGAAATTTCAACCCCCTTTCTAACTGATCAAAGTACATGACCAATTTCTGCCAATCTAAAAGAAGGGTATGAGCCTTGAAATTTTTGTCCATAGTGTACAAGGCGAATTCTTAAGAATGCTAAATTGTCTTTTATACCATTTGAGCATATTATCATCAATTCTAGATATAAAAAGATCTGAACTAACTTACTCTCATGGAGCCATGGATCCTATGGAGCAAAAATAAAGAAAGAAGATAAAAAGGGAAGAGACTTCATCTAGAAGAAGAATGAAGAAAGTAGGTCTGCAGAAAACATAAAGGAAGTAAGAGCATAAAACACTTGAAAGAAAAACTAGTAAGAAAAAGGTAGCATAAGAGCAAAAGTAAGGCTAGCAAAAGGATTGGCTTATTTAAAAAGGAACAAAAGGTTCTAGAATGACCACCATTGCCTTTACGGTTACTTACATCTCTCTCATGCAGAATCAAAGATATTCCAAGCAAAAGAAAAGTCCATTAATTGAGTAGTTATCATTATGGTAGCTAAAACATCTTATCTTTTAACACACAAACAAATGTGACACTTACATAATTTAAAATTTAAAAGAATACCAAAAGACATGGAGGTTGACAATCTTGCTCATCCTGCCACCAGTTATCCTCATCTTGTTATTGGCACTCGGGTTGCACTTTTAATGCACTAAGAATCTAAGTCTAGTGATTGAAGCTGGTACCCTCAAGTCACTTCAATAATACTGAGGTTTAACACTTGCGCATCACTTCTAATGCACTAAGAATCTATATTTAGTGATTGAAGTCGGCACTCTCTGGTTGCTTTGATAGTACTGAGGTTTGGCACTTGGGTTGTACTTCTAATACATCGAGAATAGAAGTTTAGTAACTAAAGTTGACACCCTCACATTGCTTTGACAATACTGAGGTTCAGCACTCGGGCTGTGCTTTTAATGCATCGAGCATAAAAGTCCAGCAATGGCTAGTTTAATTAAGTCATTTTTATAATGCTGATGGGTTAATCCATTGAATGTTTCATAAACATTAAGCATCTATAAGTCCAGTTGGCAACTTTACGCTTTAATATTCAAACATTGCAATCTCAAAACTCGGTGCCAAGCATTAACCCTCTTTTGTGACTGAGGCTGGCCACCTTAAATCACTTTTCTGCATTAGATGCAATTACACTCACGATCTCTCTCTTGGCACAAGAATTAATATTTCAAATTATTCATCACCATGCATTTATTAGATAAGCATACATCAAATATAACTATTTGAACATACTTTCCAGGGGGACTTTTGATATCCTATATACATATTTCCTATTCTACTAACGGCTTATTTTTCTATACAAGGGTTACTTTTAGATGAAGAATGTCCAAATCAGATAGAAGAATGATTCTTAATTAAGGAGATTCTTAGACAGGAAGAAATATTTCCCAACTATGCATAAGACTTACATCAAAGAGGAATCCTATTCTTTTTAGGTTTGAGCATCACCATCCCTATAAATAGGACTTCATATCCCTTATTCTCATTCATTCTATTCTTTCATACTCTCTGCTCTTTTTATCTCTCTAAATTCTCTATCTACATTCTCTAAGTTAGACATCAGAGGATTTATAGGGATTCTCCTTACCTCTCACTTGCCCTTTTGTTAACTATTGTAGGGCTTAGACTCAAAGGTTCCAAAAATAAGTTATCAATATGTATTAATTTTTTATCTTTATATTAACAATTTAATTGTAAAAGAGACATTTAAACCAACATTTATTAAAAAATATAGTATTATATAATTTAATGGAATGAAATTATGAATATTTTATGATTATTTTATTATACTACAAATATGAAAATTATCCCCTTTATATAGTCTAATGGCCAATGTGTGTGACATATGTAGGTTGAAGGTGCAGGTCCAAATTCTTATTTCTTTTTGCTCTCTCCCCAATATGGCATAAAAGTATTCATTAGATTTAATAAAAACATATAAGAAAATTTCATTATTTGTTATTATTTCATTCCCATTTGTATCCTACTAAACATTCACCAACATATGCCTAAAAGTAAAACATATTTATTTTAAATCATAATAGGGAACTTTGATGGACTCTTTCTTGGCAGAGGTTATAAGCCTGAAAGAGGCTCTCAACTGGTTAAAGGTTCAACATTTTTGGAATATCAATGTTGAGTTGGACTCCTTGCAAGTGGTGCATGCAGTTCTTTCTTCATAAGAGGATAGATCTTTATTTGGCAATATTATTGAGGATTATAAGTCTTTTATTCATGAAATCCCTTTATCTAAGATTTCCTTTATTAGATGATTAGTGAATTAGGTTGCTCATTATTTAGCCCGAGCAACTACTTCTTTGCCTGATCCTAAGGAGTGGCTAGTGGAGCCTCTTCTTTTACTATTGATGTTTTGGACCCTGATTTGCAGTTATGAATTCTTATTTCTACTTTCAAAAAAATCACCAAAAGGAATTAACTTGTGGCATAGAGCATAATAGTATAGCAAAATAATAACTCGATGATCACATGTATTAACTAATAGATCCTTGTTAATTCAAGCGACTTTTTTCCTTCATGGGCATTGCCAAAGAAATTGTTCATGTAATCCCCCAAAACAACCTCTTTATAAAGAGCCACCCCATATTTCTCCACCAGCTAAGGCAGTGGTCCAATCTTTTCTGTTGGTCTTCGACTTATGAAAATTGGTATTGACACTATGGATTTGGTACTTGTCATTTGCACTATGTGTTCAACACTTTTGTACATTCTATTGCTTAATATCTAATCAAAAGAATCATGTAACAAACATCTAATCAAAAGAGAGATACATATCAATGTCGGGGCATGATAAATTATAAAAAAAGTCCTTTAAAATTTGTTTCCTTCCATTGGATTTGCCCATTACACCTATCAATATCCATTTATTAAATAGCTAGAAGCATTGAAAATCTGTTAATTTTAACCTATTATTCTGATCACTTATAATGTGTCGCCAATATTAATAACCAAAGCACCATGAAATAATAGTATCTTTATCTAGTCTCCTTTTTTCTTGCCATTAATGATTTCCTCCACTTTAACGTACAAACTGCCAATTCCATCTTGTAGCAACATAATGAGGGTTCCCATGTCAGAATGGCATCCTACCCCTACATTAAGCTCAGGATTCAGGCACGTTGGATAGAAGTTCACATTCACCCTCTTCAGCCCAATTAATGCTTCTAGTTTTGCATTATCTAGTTTCACTCCTAGCTTTTTAATCAAAATTTGAGTATTTTTTTCACCATTTTTATTGACATTTTTAGGTATTTCAGAGATACATACCTGAAAATTTACCCACATATATATAATTAATTTTTGATGATTATGAAAAAAATTAATGATGTCCTAATCTCATCCAGTATTAACCAATACCGATTATTGAGTTATGTACATGTTTGATATAATAATGCAAACTAGTGTTCTCTTACTTGCATTCTTTAGGCCAAAACTCAAGTGCTTTGGCATCATTACTATACACCATGCTGATATAGTCTCTTTATTCTAATGCCTTCTCTTTCTCTGGCATAAAACTTGTGCCATAGTTAACCAACAGGCTAAAGCTCACACCTTTACGATACATAGCATTCTTTTCAGGTGGTTGGCTAAAGAAATTATGAGCTACATCTTTCAAGCACTCTAGAAGCTTGATTGGCACACCATGGTTGACCACTTAGAAGAACTCAAGAGTCTTAGTAGTGATGGCAAGTTCCTCCACCACTTGGTCAAGGTGAAGGCCATCTAGTTTTAATAAATCAATTATTGGGCTATCATATTGGGTAGATTTTAACTTGTCTATTCTTTCTTCTATAGGTTGAATATATCATTGTGGTACCTTTACTAGACCTAAGTCCACCATCCTTTTCACACCATTACTGTCTCGAATGACAAAATTGAATAGGGATTGTAGTTCAGAAAAACTTGGAGCCATTAGTTGTAAGGCAAGGTTCTTCAGGTGAGTATTTTAATATTAATGTGGATAACCTTCAGCAAGATATACAACCTATATATAGGAGTGTAACTGAGCCAAATGATTCATGATTTGTTCGAATCTCAGCTAAAAAAAGCTCGTTTGAGTTCATTTATTAAACTAATTGATTCGAGCTTAACTCCATTTAGAGACTCATAAGGTAAATGAGCCAAACCCGAGCTTCTTCAAATTCAGCTCGTTAAAACTCAGAAACAGGTTTGTTCAGCTCATTCACAAGCTCATTTCTATGATCATTTATAGGCTTATAAATAGGTTATCATTTAATTTAGTAAGTTAAGATTATATAATACTAATTTAATATTAAGTAAAGACAATACTAATTGTAGACACCCGGTTCAATTAGCCCATAATAGGGGGCGAACTATGGATGCTCAGTTTGGTTGGCCTGTAATAGAGCCCATTGATGAGAAATGTAAAACTTGAATCTAGGAAAGAAACTCAAAATCTTATTAAAAATGAACCTAATGACTTAAAACCCATAAATCTGAGCCTAAAAACCCTTACAAAACAAGCCCAAGCTGCCTTGGCCCATTAGGCCTAGTGCATGGTAGGCTAGAAAGGCAATGCCTTTATGATGAAGCGATCGCCTCTACAACAACAGCTGAAGAGGTGATTGCCTCATCATAGAGGCACTGCCTCTATAGTAGCCATTTGCCTCTGTATTAAATGCAGAGATGATCATAGTAGCTAACTTAGTGGGTCCACCTCATATGCAACTCAACCTCTAGGATGAAAAAAGAAAACTTTGCGAAAAGGAAAAGGCTAGGAAATGCAATAATGAAAGAGAGAAGTAGGGGATGGGCTAGGGAGCTAATAAAAAGGAGAGAAAGAGAGAGAAGAGGGAGGTTTTTTTTCTCAGCCATTAGCAACCATTAGTAAGAAAAGGAGAGCTTTAAAAAAACATCTTTAAGAAAAAAAAGGAAGGGCAATGAAGTTTAAAGGAGGGATTTTCTTTAAGAAGGAGAGTAAAAGGCTTATATTCAAGGGAAGATCAACATCCTTATTCATTTATAAGGGCCAACCATATCTAGAAAGCTCATTCTTCAGTAATTATCTTAGTCCTTCTTAAGGTTAATTCTTAGATTTGCATGATCCTTTTTACTTGCTTATATAAACTGGAGTTTATTTGTTTACTAGTTTGTGTATTCATTCTCTTGTGTTTATCATTTATAATATTCCTTACCTTTAACATAATTAACTAAGTTTTAGATGTAGTTGTGCATCTAGCTTGTTTGCAATAGTAGATTCTAACTTGAAGTGGAAGTGCCAGTTTGAGAATAGCCTGATCGCCTCTCTAAGAGGTGTCGTCTTGCTGCTATAAGGTGATCGCCACTTTGACAAGCCTTTATGTATTTTCTATTCAACATAGCCTTTACAAACCATGTTACCTCACTGTCAAGAGGTGATTGCCTTTTCACAGAGGTGATCGCCACTCTGATAGGGTCTCATATGACTTTGTCTCATTTTTTTGTAAATTGTGTAGTAGGGCTTCCATACATGTATAGGCCTTAGCATACTCAAGTCTATTTTGTATGATTATCCCACTATGTTGTTCAATAAAATTTTAGTACTTACCTTTTTACCTTTTTATGGTTTTGTTTCTCTTGTTTTGCTAAATTGATTCATAAGCTAATCTTGTGAATTTGTGTGTAGGATCTTTATGTGTTTTTTAGGAGCTAACATTTTTTCTATTATAGTAGTTTTTCCCGGTGATTTATAATCATCAAATATTTATCTCGTTAATTAGTTCTTGAGAGGTTTTATTCAACTCAAGTTGTTTACTTTTAGTTTATTCTTGGTTTGTTTATTATACTATTATTTAAGTAAAGCATTGTAATTCTTAATCCCTTCCCCCATTTGATTTGAATGTATGGTTGTAAATTATTATTATTTGCTTTGTTTATAGTGGATATTGAGACTAAGTATATAAAAGAAATTAATGTGCAAAGAAATTAATCCATTCCCCCTCCCTCTAACTAGAGTGGCGACTTTACTAGGGATAGAGAAATTGATTATAGTGTTTTTCATTTTATCATTTTTAATTATTTTCTAATTTCTTTTTCATTCACTACACATTTTCACACAATGAGCACTCAGTCCCTAAATAACTCGACAATAATCGGTATTTTGCTACCTATGTTTCACTCAAATATGGCAGTGGAATATTTTATTATTGTTACTCACGATATGTACTTATCCACATCGTATGAACCTTTGAGTGGGGAGACGTATATGGAAGTATCTCATTATGGGAGTCGAAGCTTATTACCCAAGTCTCAAGCTCATGTAGTGACCTAGTAATTTTCCTTAGGAATTCTCCCAAATACATGTGTTTTATGCCCTTAATGGATTCTTAAAATAGAACCCAGGCCTACTATAAATGGACCGTGTCAAGACAAACCTTATAATGTTAAAATTTAGCCCATTTTAAATGGATATGGCAAAAAAGGGCCTCTTATGGCCCATTGACATGGGTTTTGACAATATAAGGCCCTAATGCTATTTGTGACCCATTAAGGATGGACTTTGGTTTTATTCAGAGAATCTATTATTTGTTTGCTCCATTTTAAGGGTTATTTTACATACATTAGTTTTGTTATCCCTACTAATAATTAAAACCCAGACAAAAAACCCTAGCATAAGGAACTCAATATTGAATACATGTGCGGGAGAAATAAGGGTGGAGGTTATCATTTTTTTAAAACTTAGTATTTTTTCTTTATGTTATATATGTTAAATATGCTTATTTATTTTCTTGCTTTCCTAAAATAAGGAACAAACCTGCATATCATGCATACACGTCATGCATAGTTTTGACATGTGGTCTTGTAACAATATAGATCCTTCAAGCTCAACTGGGAAGGTTCAATTCAGTTCAGGGTGCCTAGTCAAGAATTCAAAAACAATAATGGCAAGCAGCTTTGACCTTGAGGTTTTTAAAGTACAATTGAAAGAGGAAGTATTCATTGAGACCTAGTCTATAATGAGAGAGATAATAGGAGAAATAACCAAACTAATCAAAGAAAATTAGTCAGCATAGCCAACCAATCTGATTGATCTTGATGTTAAAATCCTAGTAAGAGAAAGGGAAAGGGATAATGTGACAATCCTAGTTGATCTGCCAAACCGAAGGAATGTGAGCTAAGTTGAGAATGTGGAATAGTCTGAGTGAGCCAAGAATATAACCAAGGCCATGAGTCAAATATAGATAATGATGAAGGAGAAGGGCATGGATGCTCTGCTAGATTATACTAATTTGAATCTGGATGGGGAGGATGATCTGTTGCCCTAAAAATTCAAATTCCTCAATGTGAAAGAGTATTCCGGAACTGAGGACCCTCACTTGCATCTAAAGCAGTACATGACTTACATGAAAGCCATAAAATTGACTAAAGCTCAAATAGTCAAACAGTTCCCCATGTTGAGTTAGAGGTATCTTTATGGGATTTACAGAATACCAAGCAAAGGTTTAACGAGTCTTTCACTGATTATCTGACTCGTTGGAGGGGAAAGTTATCTCAGATGAAGCATAGGCCTACCGAGTTATTCTGGTACTGTCTAAGAAACTGAGGGATTTAGGAATCTAAAACTTCAAAGAGTTATACAGATTTGGGGTTTAGAAGGAGTCAGATTTGGCTTAGGAAAAAAATTATTTGGAGGAAGATCTAGGGGTAAAGATGGGGTCAGCTCGAGTAGTAATGTGTAGATTAATACCATCAAGCAACAAAGCAACAGTTTGCAGATTAATGCCATTAGGCAACCTGAAAGATTCTTAAATTTAGGGCAGCCTCTATCTAAAGTCCTTGAGAAGTTGATTGAGAAAAACCTATTACGACTTGTACCTTCATAATAACCTTTGCCTGATGCCAATCCAAATTTTTTTTGTAAATTCCACCAGACCATTGGACATGACATCGATAGTTATGCTTGATTAAAATATGAAATTCAAGACTTAATCGATGCGGGTAAAATCACTAACCTTGAGACAAGAAAGCCAAACGCCTAAAATAACCCTCTTTCATATTACTGAAATGTACCATCGCTTAACCCACCCAATTTAATGATTAACACTAGTCTAATAGAAGAGTAAGTTTTGAACTATTTTGTTGATATTGCCTTTAGCTCACTAAAGTTTGAACTTGAACTAAAAGACTTAAACCAAAATAAACAATTAGCAGAGCTTACTGTGCAAGTATTAGATATCTAGAGCTTCGATGATAAAGATGAAGGGTGGGTTGATTTATGAGATGATGAGGAAAATAGGTTAGGTCAGTCTATGAAAAAGGTTAAAGAGAAAAGACAAGAAGTTGAGACTACCGAGCCTGAATCAGAAAAGATAGAGGAGATAAGAAAAGGGAAAGAAGTGATGAAAGATTAAAGAACTATCGCCAATGTTTGGGAATTACTCATGCATTCTAGGGACCATCGGGA
Source organism: Mallotus nudiflorus (assembly GCA_947683625.1). Taxonomy (NCBI): domain Eukaryota; kingdom Viridiplantae; phylum Streptophyta; class Magnoliopsida; order Malpighiales; family Euphorbiaceae; genus Mallotus; species Mallotus nudiflorus. Next base: position 3,224,577 of record CANTUR010000058.1, on the reverse strand, counting down.
AGCACTAGCTCACCACAAAGCCCTATTCATTAAGGCTGAAGTGAAGGGAAAGATGACATGATGTGTGATGGTAAATAATGGTTCTACCATTAATATCTTTCTATTAAAGATCCTGCTAAAGTTAGGGTTGACTATGACAGACATAAAACCCTCTGAGGTAGTCATCAAGGCCTATGATAATACAAAAAGGCTTCTTGCGGGGACGTTTAGAGCCTTGGTACCTATTGAGACTTGCATCGACCTACACGTAATTGATATTCCTATGACCTTCACCATTCTCTTAGGAAGACCATGGTTTCATCCTTTAGGTGGTGTACCCTCCATTATCCATCAAAAAATCAAGTTTTCGTATAAAGGCAAGGTTATCACCATCTCTACCAAGACTGAAGCCGATGTGGTTATACTAAAGTTAGCCCCCAAAGAGATCCTTATAAGCCCAAGTTTTGAGGTTTATGTAATTTATAAAGATGAAATAGACGAGAAGGTTCTGAATATAATGCACAACAAGAAATTCATGCCTGACATGGGGTTGGGAAAGAATCAAAATGGACCCTCGAGATTTGTGGAGCACAAAGTACCCATTGTGAAATATAGGGTAGGATTTAAGGGAACTAATGGTTTTGAAAAAGAAATCAATATTTAGGATCAGCCTGAGAAAGAAGAGGAAGAGGTTGTAGTTAAGGGAGAGGCTTTATGGGAAACTTTTATGAGGCAAGGCACCATATATCCATACAATAGGGCTCTAGAACCTTTGATGATGGTCAGAGAAGTGATCTCAGGATTTGAAATCTTTTTTGAGTTTATGAATGGAATGAAGCAAGTTGCTATTAATGAAGTTCCCATGGAAGAGCTGGTACTAGCTGAGGAAGAATGTAAAGAGAATATAGCAGCTCCAAAGCTAAAAGACGTTGATGATCAGGGCAAGGAGCAGGATTTTGAAGCCTATGTCCTCAATTCCATTATGGATGTCTTTTATGATGATTTTGATGTTTCTCTTGCTACTTTGTTTAAAATTGATGATTTGTTCTTTTTGAAAGTGAATGTAATGAAGTATGATTTTATTTATTTATGCGATATGTTTCCTAATGGTTATTCTATTTGTGATGATCATTTCATGCATATGTTTGACGTTAATTCAACGTAAATTGAATCATTTATTTAAGGCACAAATGATAACCCTAAAAATATATTGCTTGCTTCTAATTTAACTTATAATGAGAGAGAAAAAATAAAAGAAACACTAATAATAAGATAAAAAGTATTTGCTTAGGGCTATAATGACATGCCTGGATCCACAGGAAGATATTCGAACATAGAATCCCTATATATCCTCATATATCACCAGTAAAATAGAAGAAGATGAGACTAAGGCCAAAATAGGCTCTTATAGTCAAAGAAAAGGTCAAGAAGCAGCTAAAGGAAAAGTTCTTAGAGGTGGTAGAGGACACCCAATGGTTGGCAAATATAATTCCAGTCCCCAAGAAAGATGGAAGGGTTAGAATGTGTGTAGACTATAGAGACCTAAGCAAGACTTGCCTGAAGGGTGATTTTCCACTACCACATATCAAAACATTAGTCGATAGCATGACTTCTAGGGCAATGTACTCTTTCATGGATGGGTTATTGGTGTCCAACCAGATTATGATGGCAATAAAAACAAGTTGGAGACATCATTCACCACTGAGTGGGGTATCTATTGCTATCAGATGATGCCATTCGGATTACAAAATGTAGGAGCTATTTATCAAAGGATGGTGATCATTCTATTGCATGACATGATCCATAAAGAGATAGAACTGTACATAGATGATATGATGGTGAAGTTTGCAACTAGAGAAGGGCACTTTGAGGCTCTAAACAAGTTCTTGACAAGGGCATAAAAGTACAACCTCAAACTCAATTTGGAGAAGTGTGTTTTTAAGGTAATGTCTAGTAAACTATTAGGAAATATTGTCAGTTAGAAAGGAATAGAAGTAGACCCAGACAATGTTAAGGCGATTAAAGAAATGCCCGTGCCAAAAAGTGAGAAAGAAGTTAGGGGGTTCATCGGATGATTGCAGTATATTAGTAGGTTCATAGCCAAGTTGACTACTGTGTGTAAGACAATCTTCAAGCTTCTAAAGGAGAATCAACCTATGATATGGGATGATGAATGTCAATAAGCTTTCAAAGCTATTAAGAATTATTTGATGAATCCTTTAATCTTACAGCCACCAAAGTAAGGTAAGCCTCAATCCTATATCTAGCAATTAAGAAGGATGCGATAGGGGCAATGCTAGCTTAAAAAAATGAAGAGAAAGTTGAACATACAGTGTATTACTTGAGTTAGAAGCTCCTGTAGTATAAAGCCAATTACAATATTGTAGAAAAAATATGTCTAACTATAATTTGGGCAATGAAGAAGCTCCAACACTATTTCCAGTCCTATAGGGTATAGGTGATTTTTAAACATAAACCCCTCAAGTACCTTTAATAAACTCCCTCGCTTACAGGAAAACTAGCTAGATGGTTAGTGCTACTCACCGAATTTGACATAGATTATGTGGTGAAGAAGGTGGTAAAAGGGAGGTCGGTAGCAGACTTCTTAGCTCAAAATCCAATAACGGATAAACAAGAATGGGAATTGGAATTTCCTGATGAATATTTAAGGGTCATAGAATTACAAGGATGGAAAATGTACTTTGATAAAGCCATTAACAATAAAAGGGCTAGTATTAGTATAATCCTGATAATGTCGAAATAAGAATTGATCTCGATTGACTTTGAAGTAATAAACAATCAAGCAAAGTATGAGGCTTGCATTTTTAGTTTGGAAGCACTGTGCAGTGAGGGGGCAGAGGATGTTAGTGTGTGTGGGGGCAGGCTTCTCATAAGTGGGAAGAGAAGGAGGATAAGTTACGTTCGTATTAAGATTATTTAGCTACTATTTCGTTATCCTTTACTCATTGTAGATTTATTCATCTACTAAGAGAAGAGAACCAAATAGTTGATGCTTTGGCTACTCTAGCTTCTATTTAGGAAAGTGGAAAACAAACAGAGGTTAGGCCTCTAATATTAGCAAAGTCTTGAACCCCCCTTTCTATAAAGAAATAAGGGTAATGCCGGTGGACACCACTGAGAAGCCTTAGTTTTATGACTTGCAACGATACTTAGAGATGAGATAGTTCCCTGAGGATGCTGACAAGAAAGAAAGGATGTCCATACAAATGTTATCTTGGTAGTTCATTAGCCATAATGGAATGTTGTACAAAAGAATGTCTACGGGTGTCCATTTGAGGTATGTCGATAAAGAGCAGGCCTAAAAACTTATAGAAGTAATTCATGAAGGAGTGTGTGGGCCATATATGAATAGGATAGCCCTAGCAAAGAAAATAACTCATTAAGGTTATTTCTGAATTACCATGGAAATAGATTATGTCAAGTTTATGAAAAGATGCCATAACTGCCAAGCTTATGGGGACGTGAGCCATTTTCCATCCATGGAGCTCCAATATATGATTTCTTATTGGCCATTTACAGTTTGGGGAATTGATATCATAGGAGATAAGGCTAAGGGTGTCAAACGATCATCAATACATTGTTGTGGCAATAGAATATTTCTCCAAATGGCTTAAGGTTGAGTCCTATACTATGGTCGGCTCGAAGCAAATGTCAAAGTTTATTAAGAAGAATATAATATGCAAATATGGGCTATCACATCACCTTGTTATTGATAATGGTGTTCAATTTTGGGCAGCAATGGTTGCACTATTAAGAGACTATAAAATCGAACATCACAGATCATCTCCGTATAGGCCATAGGAAAATGGAGTAGTTAAAGCTACAAACAAGAATGTAAAGAAGATCCTGGCTAAGATGATGGAGAATTATTGGGATTAGGTAGATTACTTATAGTTTGCATTATAGGGGTAACAAACTACTGCTAAAATTTCAATGGAGGCCACTCATTCGATAGTGTATGGGTGTGAAGCCAAGTTGCCAACAGAAGTTGAGGTTTGACCACTAAGGGTTCTCTTAGAATCTAAGATCCTCGAATACCAATGGTTGGAAAGTTGATTGGTGTAGTTGACATTTTTGGATGAGAAGAGGGTGAGGGCTATCTATCATTCTCATCTGTATCAGAAGAGGATAGCTCGGGCTTATAATAAGAAGATCAAGTCATAAAAGATCAAAGAGGGAGACTTAGTGATGAAGCTTACAAAGCTAATTATGGCTTATCCACAAGGGAAATTCAAGCCAAATTGGGAAGGTCCGTATGTGATGAAAAAGTTGATCTTCAAGGGTGCTACTATCCTATCTGACATTAAAGGGAATGAATTTTAAGAGCCTATTAACCTGGGCAAGCTTAATAAGTACTTTCTGTAAAAGTCTCGTTAGGGAGAAAACCTCAAAAAGAGGTTGTCTAGGAAAAAATTAGAGAGAAAAATGAAAAAAATAAAGAGTCTTATTGGATTGAAAACCTTGAAAGAGGCGGTCTAGGCAAAAGTTAAAGACAATTCAAAAGGAGAGAGAGATAAAAATGGTTAGTTGGAAAACATGCAAGGGCTAGCCAACTAACAACGTGAGATGTGTCAAAAGCAAAATGTATATGCATATTGTGTTTAAATTAAATGAAATAAATTACTTTAATTACTGTTAAACATTATATTGAGTGTCTAATACAAATTGTTTAACTAAAAGGAAACTCTATCTAACAAAAAGAGAAATGATGGCTTAATTCATGAACTTATTTTATTTTCTTCTCTTTTATTGAGCATCCCGAGTGCTCGATACTTGTAATTCTTTTATTCTTTTATTTCTAATAAACTCATCTTTCTCTAATTATTGCAACTGAATCCATACTTTTTAATGATCATCGGTAGTCTGATCTCCATTGTAGTATATGTTTCTTTCAATGATCTATGAGGTCATGTAGCAATTAAATTGTCTAGGAAATTTTAAGAGAGGGGCCCTGGCTCAAACTCATGGACTAACTCTGTTATTAGTTACTTTTGTCCATATTAATGACAAAGATTGGTATGGTTATAGAAAGTAACAAAATAGAAACTAGCAACCAGAATGTAGTAGGTGTAAGACCGAACAGTCACATGTCACAGCCTCTACTATAGGTATATCCATCGTATTAGAGTATCAAGAAATGTTAATAACCAGCTATGAATGTTCTCTGGTATGGGATGCAGCTTTCTAGTTTGGTAGTGTTTGGCTCTATACCATGCTAGGTCTCAGGGAGGTTTGATTAGTCTCATTTTCTCAGAGAACCACATCTGTAAGAGTGATAAGTAAGTAATATGCCAGCTAATTAGAAAACAAAAGGTGGAAAATAAAAAACTTATCTCCAATAAGAATGGACTTCTAAAAAACCACTTTGTCTCCATGAAGTTATCTAGTCTGATGATAGTTTTAACTAAAATGAGGGGAAATGCATTGAGTCCTGCTTCCATTTGCTCTAGAATGTGGAGAAGTTTTGAATCACAATTTCTAAAAAGAGAAACTAGTAGTAATTAGGCATACAAGCAAAGGGCCATCATCTGGGGCAAATAGAATTCTCCCTTGTCTATGTCTGCAACAACTTTAAAGAAGGGCTCTAATGCAATCTCTAAACCAAGAAGATTATAAGATGATGATAGGGGTGGAAGATTGAACAGCCGAGCCATCCAATATTAAAGAGAATATGAGTTTGGAATTTCCAATATAAGGACTGTGAGTTGGCAAGAAGAATCTATTTGACAATCTAGAAGGCATAACTCCTTTGGTAAAGGCATAACTCAACTGTATTAAACTGGAAAATGTGTTTTGAGGATCCTAGAACTGAGATACTACATGGAGAAAAGGGAAGTTGATTTTTTAGTATATAGTAATATGAAGATTAATAAGTGAAATGGTTTTAATCTAGCCCATGGTCCACTATTTAAGCTTATCAATGTCGATTGTAGTAGTTTAAGGTTGCTTTCAGTCATAATTCAAGCTTTTAGATGTATCAAGAGAGAGAAAATGGAGGTTTGGGGCAAGGATGTCTAAAAATGAGGTTAAAGGTGAGGAATTGGGAATTTAAAAGGGAGAAGCTGACCTGTGTATAAAGTGATCGTCTCGTTGAAGAGGTGCAACCTCAACATAAAAAGGCAATTGCCTTTTCATCAAAAGGTCATGAGGTGATTGCCTCTTTAGCAGAAGGTCATGAAGCGATCGCCTCTCCAACAGTAGCAATAAAAAAGCCTCTGATAGATTACACAGTCTTAGTTTTGTGAAATAAAATTCAATAACTTAAAAGGGCATCAGTGAAATTATTGATGCTAAAATTGTATGCAAAAATTGAAATTCATTAAAATAAAGTTTGAATTCTATAAATATCAAGCCAACAAGAGTTAAAATGTGCAAGTGTCATAATCAAATAAGAAAACAGAAGCAATAATAAAAAGAAGCAGTTCATGGGCCCTAATCTATCAAGTGTCTAACTCAGTGCCCTTAGGATCATCCCCTCCTTCAGTTTCGTCATCATCCCCATCTTTATTGTCATCCTTATTGATAAGAAGGACTTCAATTTATTGCTCAAAGGTGGCAATTCTCGCCTGGTTGGCCTCATCGCGATTCTTTTCAAACAGACCACAAGTTAGTGAATCATACAAGCATGCATACATATAGATGTAGGAGAGATTATTACCTTCAATTACTGGGTGATATCCAATATATAGTCCCTCTAACCCTCAATCATACGATTTATGTATAGGCCTTACTCTAGAGGAATCTATATTATTAAAAGGATGTTAGAACTAACAAATGTGTTGAGGATGATTTAGGAGACAGGTTAAGAGCAAACTCATATGAGTAGCACCACCAAGATAACATGCAGGTGCGAGGTCCTTATCTAAGTACATGAATTGGCAAGATAACTCTTCGATAGGAACCCAACAATGAGCCAAAGAATTAAGGGTGTGAATGAAACTAGCATTAATAAACTAAAAGCTAGAAGTGGTGGGGGGTTCTATTTGCTTAACTATAGCCGAAGTCCCCTCTCTGCTTAAACTGAGATGGCAACTCTGAGGCTTTCTTTCCCACACCTGAGGTATGGCCTTAAGTACAGGTTTAGTCACTACAATATGAAAATAAAAGAAAAATGTGTCGAGATTTAATAATTTTGAATAAAAAGGAGTATCAAACAATTACTTAAGAAGTAAAGGCAGCGGCCATTGGAACTATCAGTAAAAGGTGGCTCCATAAAAACTCTATGTACTAAGTGTGGTCCATGGTTGGCTCTCTAGTGACAACCTAATCTAGCTCAGTGCCCTCTAGCTCATGAGTCCACAATATGCTCCTAGGGGGGATTTGGGCACATACCTCGCGCTAGTTCCTTAGTTCCAATTTAGGAACTGCTTACTAAGGTACCAAACTCAGTAGCCTAGCCTATAAAGAAGGACCCTCCTTTAAGCTAATGGCTTAGAATGAGTCATCTCTATGTTCCATCCACTCTCAAGGCCCCACAAATCATTCAGGATCTATAATAGAAGCACCAATAGGTAAGTGAGTAAAATTTTCAAAATTACTAACATGTGATGTGATTATTGTAGGTACCGCATTTTGTGTTAGAGAGTTTAGATGTTGTTGGTGGAAATGTACTTAGGCCAGATGTCTCTTCAAAACATGGCTGCCACCCTACCCGTTGATAGCGGGGAAATCGTCCCCCACTCACAGCATGCTGACACGTAACTGTAGCTCTAGGGCCTAAACTTATAAAAGAAGAGGGATAACAGATGTTAGTGAATAGATATTGAAATGAATCAAGAAAAGGGGAGGCAGTGCTTACTAGAATGGTGTGCTAAAAGTGGCAAAATCTTTTAGCCCTGCAAACCACCTCATCCATATTCCAGTACAGGTAGGCCAAATCACAACTACCCCAATCGAATAAAGACACTTGATCTAAGTCTCGGAGAGGCAGCAGGAACATCACATCTGTAAGCACCCAATTTCAGGATGCAAATGTGCACAATTGCGACATAAGCCCATATGATGAAATTTATTCAAAAATTGAACTTGGTTGCTGATTTTCTGGACTTTAAGGACTAAATTGCAACATTTTTTTAGGGTTTGATTGCAAATAAGTCAATTTTTCAGGGGTCTTTCGGCAATTAAAAGTAAAAAAAAAAAAAAGAGTTTTAGGATCAGCATTACACAATGCAGATGCGCAATAATTCTATTTTTTTTTTATTTTTTCTTGTATTTTTCCTTATTTTTATCAATTTTTTTAGTGTTTTGATTGGTTGAAAATTCAAATTTTATCTGATAAGATTTTTTTAAAAAAATGCAGAAGATATTTTTGAAATTAAAACAAATGCTATCTAATATGATTTGATCAGATAGGTCTATTCCTCTTTTGGAGGAAGTTCAGTACGCGCAGACTTTGCATTTAAAAGCAGAGTCTGCATGCGTGTGAGGGGAGGCTAGGTGGAAGGACTTTTTTTTAAAGGATTTTTTTTTTACACAGAGGGAAGATAGAAAAAACTTTGATTTCCTCTACTCTGTAAAAAACCCTAATTTTTGCAGTTCATTTGAGGAAGACGATACAATGATTTTCTAGTCTCATTCCATAATCAAATCAACACTGAGTCAATTTCATCGGTGAAAATCCTAATCTGAGGGGCCGAAAAAGGGCATATGCACAACATTCATTTTTTTTTCTTCTCTTCTGTGATTTTTTATTCATTTTGTTAATTGTTTTATTATTTAATTTCACTACTAATTTGATTGCTTTTTTTTTTGTTTTGATGTCCATATGTGGATTGAGGAGGAGGATACCACCTGTGTTTAATTGAACAGAAGATCCATGGAATGCCATGGATGAACCTGTACTGTTTTAATACTAATTTTTAGGATTTTAATTTTCATTTTGCATTTTAGTGTCCTGTGTAGTTTATTCTTTAATTCTTGGGTGTATAATTATTTAATTTTAATTTTGTACATAATTTGAAATAGTCCCAGTAGTGGGAATAGTGAAAGATTTAAATTTCTACACTTTAAAATTAATTAGTAATTAGGTTCAATTGGGTAAAAATTAATTAAAATTAATGGTGACTTTAGTTAATTAGGGTTTGTATGTAATTAAATTAGGTTTTTAAGAAATCATAAGTGAATGTGTGTTTGATTTGATTTTGTTATGTTTTTTTATGTTTTTTTGGACTTTTTATGTTTGTTTTTGGGCCCCAAGCCCACGTTTAGGTCTAACTCACTTAATAAATAGGCTTAAAAAATGATTTAGGTTTTTTAAATAATTAAAATCAATTTAGGCTCATTAGACTAATTAGATTTTAGGCCCACTTAGTTAATTAAAACTTGTCTAGACTTAGCTCAACCCACTTAATTGCATTTCTTTTAAAATAAATAGACCTAGGCCCACATTTCACTTAAAATAAAACCAAGTTAGATATAAGCCCACTAATTTTATTTTCCTTTAAAATTGAATAGACTTAAGACCATATCTTAGAAAGACTAAAATAAATAGATTTAGACTCATTAATTAATAAAAATGTAGGCCCACCTTTAGTCCATTTTTCATTTGTAAATAAAATGTAGATTTAGCTAACTTTTTAGTAAAATTAACATAGTTTAGACTTAGGGACAATGCGATCTTGAGTGTATTTTTTACTTGTAATTTTATTGACTTGTTGCCTTTTTGGGTAGATGGATGTTAATTAGGGTTTACTAAAATTGCATGTAATTAGAGGATGAAATAATCATTTATAAAATTATTCTAAATGAACACGAGACTAAGAGAAGTTAGTATTCCATATCCAAAATCTCCTGGTTATAGTGCTAATTTTCTATTAAATAATCGAGTACCACCAATCAAATTATCCCAATTATTACCCTAGGTGGCGACTCCTCATCTCCATGCCATGTCTTTGTGACAGTGGTTAGTGTGTTCTCTAAGGCATTGAGCCTAAATAGTGTCGTGGTTGCTAAAATCTTGGACGTGCGCTAAACCACGTCATTTACAAGATCCATTGAGCTGGCAGTGTCAGCAAAAAAAAGGTGGTGTCGAGAAGATAAATAAAAAAAGCTCATGCCACCTAGTCTATCTCACAAGGAGTGACCATCACCGTAGCTCTATCCTAGGTATAAAAGCTCTAGATCGAGTTAAGCTTGAGGGTATAGGTCCCCTTCATGTCTGGGACCATACTTAGAAGGTGGTCGATATAGTTAGCCTTATCTAGGGTTATTTGGTGAAGACTCACATTAAGGGGAACAGGATCTCTGGCACACGCAATCCCGATAATGGTAGCAAAAGAGATGGGATCCAGATTGAGCTCTTCGAATGGAAAGTGGAAAGTGTGCTTTGTGTCAAACCACCTCTCCATTAGTGCGTGGAGTGGTTAATAGTCTGTCCGGCCTTATTTTAAGGGAAGCGACACTATGAAATTCTTGAACCTAGTGTCCTGAATTCAATCCTTCTATTCTTTAATCAAGTAATTATAGAAAACCCAAGCCCCATGGAAGTTTTCGGCGCCTTTGAACATTTGTGCATCATGTTGCAAAAAAGGAGAATCATGGAAATTGAATAAATATCACTCAATTTTATTGATTTTAAAGTAGAATAATTAAGTAATCGCAGACAAGCTCATTCGCCCTGTTATAGAAGCACAACACCTCATGGATAAGGTGATTGCCTCATCATAGAGGTGATTGCCCCTATGCATAAATTGATCACCCTTGCATATGAAGCGATGCCCTCCATGCTGACATAGAGACAATCGCCTCTTTTAACAAGGTGATCGCCCTATAGAGAGGCAATCGCCTCTGCATAATAGAGCATATTGAACAGTCTCTGATTTGTTTCATCAAAATAATAAAATGCATATTTAATCAATCGAGTTTTCAATCATGAATGATAAATGAATGTAAATATAGTTTAACTCGATGTAATTTGCAAGAAAATAAGAAGGATTTGGATAATAACATCTCTGGATGCTAATAAACAATTATGACTCCTCAAATCCACTAAAAGAGGAATTGTATCTCCCTTTAACAATCCAAGACCATAAGGGGTAGTTGGAGAAGGCGGAATATGATCCCAATTAGGTACAAGTGGCATCCTCTCATAGTCCATTTTCAAAAAATGTAAGCGCGAGAAAGGAGAAAGAAGAGTGAACGAAAAGAGAAAAGAAGGGAAGGAAAAGAAAAAAGGTGGAAAAAAGGAAAAAAGAGAAATAAAAGTGGGTTTTTATAGTGGAAGTTGAGTTAGGTCTCTTGGGAAAATAAAAATAATAAAAGAAGGGAGAACAAAGGGGGTTTAATTCACGAAGGGAAAATTTGAAAAAGGATGGTGTAAAAAAATGATAAAATTTTCTCGAGAGTGTCTCGAGGATCAAGTTTTGGAAGAGAGGGTTGTATCCCTGAAGCTAGTGATTAAGAGGAGGGTTGTTCATATTGTATCCTTGAATTTCACAATCAAGAGAAAGGATGTTAGGGTTGTATCCTTAAAGCTCGTGATCAAAAGAAGGGTTGTTTGGGTTGTATCCCTGAAGCTCATGATTAAGAGAAGGGTTGTTTGGGTTTTATACTTGAAGCTTATAATCAAGAGAAAGGCTACTCAAGTTGTATCCCCAAAGTCCATATTTCAATTGAGTGGTGATCAGCCAAGAAAACCTGAGAGTCTATGTTTCAATAGAGTGATATATCATGCTAGTAAAACCTGAGAATCCACATTTCAGTTGAGTGATATATCATTCCAGGAAAACCTAAGAGTCCATATTTTAGTTGAGTCATATATTAGGCCAAGAAAACCTAAGAATCACATTTCAGTTGAGTGATAATTGAGCCAAGAAAACCCAAGAATCATAATTCAGTCAAGTGGTGAATCGGGCCAGGAAAACACAAGAATCACATTTCAGTTAAGTGATATATTAGGCCAAGAAAACTTAAGAATCACATTTCAGTTGAGTGGTAATCAGGCTAGGAAAACCTAAGAGTCCATGTTTTAGTTGATTGATATATTGAGGCAAGAACACCTGAGAATCACATTTCAGTTAAGTGGTGAATCGGGCTAAGAAAACCCACGAATCGTGTTTCAGTTGAGTGGTGAATCGGGCCAAGAAAACCCGAGAATCACATTTTAGTTGAGTGGTGATTAGACCAGGAAAACTCAAGAGTCCACATTTTAGTTGAGTGATGTATCAGGCCAGGAAAACCCGAGGATCATCATTTTTAGATAATTTACCAAATATTAATAAGTGGCTATAAGCACCCAATTTCAGGATGATGAAGTGTGGATGTGATAGAGGACTCCAATAATAAAAATATTATAAATAAATATTCAACACTTGAAGTTTGAAACCTCAAAAGCCTAAATGCATTTTGAAAAGAATTTAACTAGTTTTTAAGGACTTAATTGTAATGTTTTCTTTAAGAACCTAATTAAAAAGTTTAAATTCTTTCAGGGGTCTTTTTATAATTAAAAGTATTATGTAATTTCGATCGGAATTATATAATCCCAGTCGAAATTAAATGTTTTTTGTATATATTTTTTATTTCCCAGTAAATAAAAAATTTTATTTTCTGAATTTTGATTGGTCAAATAATGTGATAAATCCCTTTTCTAGGATTTATCTAAATTTTTCAGGAAAACCAAAATCCTTTTTAAATCAAAACTCTATCACTGTGAAGAGAGGAAGTCATAGTATGATACATTTTTTAGCTAGGGTTTTCTATATAAACCTAGCTCAAACTCTCCTGGAAGGGGACTTTTTTTTAGACTTCTCTTATTCCTTTCTCGCAATTTTCAATTAAAAATATTTTCTTGAGAAGTATTTTTTCTTTGAGGAAGAAGTAGTAGACTTTTGGGAGGAAAAATCAAGCATTAGAGATCTATTCAAAAAAGCAATAGTGATTTATACTACTCTAATGAGCAAATCAATACAAATCAATAATAATTCATCCAATAATCTCTTCTTCTACCTTTTCGCTATTATTTTATTTAATTATTTTTAGTTTCATTCAATTTTAATTTCATTTAATTTTTATTTTTTGTTTAACTACTAATCATTATTTATTTTGGTGTTTTCATTTGTGATTATGGAGGGAGTTACATAACAAATTCATCATGGAGAACAAAATCCATGAAGATTCATGAGATTCCATGGATTGAATTTTGTAATTGAATATAATTTCTAGCTTTATTTATTTATTTGTTTGTTTTTTTTGTGTTGGTTGTTTTATTTTATTTATTATTTAGTTTTTGAGTTATAATAGTTTTTTTAAATCACAGTAATAGCCCCAATACTAGGAATAATTAACTCCTATACGTGTGGTTGTGTGTGTATTTTAATTAATTGGGTAGTAAGATTAGGGTTTTAATTGGGTAATTAATTAAAATTAATGGCTATAGAGATAATTAGGATTTTTTAATTAAAATTGAATTAAATTTAAGTGGATAAAATTAGGGTTGCTTGTCAAGATAACTTTAATTAAATTAGATTTCTAGAAGAAATAAATTTAATTGATTATTTGATCTTTTATTTGATTATTTTGATATTCTTTTATCATTTTTGGGCTTGTTTATTTATTTTTATTTGTTTTGGGTCGTAGGCTCATGTTAGGCTTTAAACCCTTTAATTAATTTTAGGTTTAAGTAATTCTTTTTGGCCCATTTCTAGCCCATTTCATTTAATTAGGTATAGATTTTAACTAATTAAAATGCATTTTAGGTCCATAATTAATTAGAAATTAGGCTAGAGATAATTTAGGCTCATTTAGTTAATTCGATATAGGCCTACTTAGGTTAATTAAAATTAATTAGACTTAGCCCATTAAATTAAGCCCCTTTTCCATAACTTGTAGATTTAAGATCGCCTTAGAATTAAAACATGTATAACTAGGCCCATTAATTTAAATATTTCTTAATATGTAGATTTAAGACCATCTTTTAGAATTAAAATAACTAGACCTAGGTTCACTTAATTAAAATTCAATAGGAATTAGATCCATTAGCTTTTAGACTCACTTGTAAATTAAAATATGTAGATTTAGCCCATTTAATTAAAATCAATGTAGATTAGACTAACTTAGAGATTTTAAACTTAAATGAATGCATTGTTTACATGTATTTTTCATAACTAGTTTGCCTGGGGTTAATTATTAAAATTACATGTAAATAGAGGATAAGGTAGTAATTCATAAAGTAATTCTAAATGAACATGAGACTGAAAGAAGTTGGTATTCCGTATCCAGAATCTCTTAGTTGTGGTGTTGGCTTTCTTTTAGAGAATCGAGTACCACCATTTTTTTATTTGTCCCAATTATTACCATGGGTGGCGACTCCTCATCTCCACACCATGTCTTTGTGACAGTGGTTAGTATGTTCTTTAGAGCTCTGAGCTCAAACAATGTTATGGTTGCTAAAATCTTAGATGCGCGCTAAACCCTGCCGTCTATAGTGGCGACTCCACTAGGGATAAGAGATACCTACTTGTGTTCTTTAGAATTATTTCATTAATTACTATTTTATTCTTACATTCATTCTGCATGTCCCTATTAATCGATGGCATTGGTTTATGGTTCCATGATTCCACTAGCTTTTTGGGATTGTAAATTGGCTAACTATTACTTGAGTTCAAAAGAGATTACCAGGCTCATCTAACCAAAGTATGTAACCCAAGTCCTAAAGAGGGGTAGTCTTCCCTTGAGTTTGCAAAGGATGTTGGCTCCTTTGACCTTGGTTTGTAACTCAAACTCAAGTATTAAAGGAGGGCCTCTTAGTAAGGGAACCTTGACCTTTTTAGTGGACTTAGCTCATGTAGTGGCTTAGTAACTTCCCTTAAGATTACCCAAATTTCTTATGTTTATTACTAGGAAGTTATTTTTATCTATAAAAGCCCAGGCCTATACTTTAAAAGCCCCACAGGACTAATAAAGATTGGGCTATGCTTTTATATCTAAAAATTTTGTTTCTAAGCTTTTACTACTTTGAGAGATATGACATATGCATCAGTTCTTAATATCCCTATTGATATTAAGGCTAAGGCCAAAAGTCCTAGGAAAAGAGACTCACCATTGAATATGTGTGTGGGAGGAATAAGGTTTGAAGGATGTATGTACACTTGACTTGTTACTTGACTCGACTTGCTACTTGTTACTTGTTGGATAGCACGTGCATCATGTATACATGACACTTTGTTTTTTAGCCGTCATAAATTCATCTGGGTTTTCCTTTATTTAGAGTTGGAAAGGTGGCAAGCTAGTGAGAACAGGTGCAAGCCCACAGTCAATTGCAAAAGAGATCCTTAGCAGACTGGAAAGGAGTCTTATCAATCCACTCTACCTAAAAGTTGCACAAACTCCAGCTAAACAAGTAGAAGAAATGGAACAACAAGAGGGAGGAAACTAAACCCTAGAGGAAATTAAAGGGGCATTAATGGGTGACATGAGATAAATTATGCAAGATGAATTAAGATAAGCTTTAGCTAGATTAATGCCACTACCTACTGCTGCACCTCTCATTGCAGCCAATCCACTTGTTGTGGGTGCACCTCCTGCTAATAATGACAATGTTGGGGGCAACCTTTAAATGCTACCAGGAATGTACTTGCTATAAAAATAAAATCAGAGGATGTTGAGAACTACATGGTTGAAAAAGCAAGAAGGGAATCCTTTGAGCAAGTTCAGGAGTTGGAATCCAAGTAGATGAAAGCATTGACTCAAAAGATGTCCAAAATAGAAGAATTGATGAGAGGACAACGCATCAGATATTCGTTTAACTTTGATGATGTGATGTAATTTGAGGAAGATAAGTTACCTAATTAGTTCAAGATGCCATAATTGTAGAAGTTTGATGGTACTAGAGACCCAAGGATTCACATTAGTCATTATACAACCACTATGAGCACCACTAAGGCTCCATTATTTGTAGTTACTAAGTTATTTATACTATCCTTGGAGGGTATGGTTGTTAATTGATACCATGGATTAGAGAAGTCTATCCAAGCGGACTGGAGATAATTATGTACTGCTTTTCTGAAGCAATACGATTATAATACCAGGCTTAAAGTGTCTATTAAGGATTTAAAATTGACTAAGCAAAAGCCTAATTAATCATTTTTAGATTTTTTGACTAGATTTATGAATAAGGCAGGATTACTGAAAAATAAGCTAGCTGAAAAGGATCAGGTTAGGATGTTCATTCAATATGTGTTACTTAATTTGGTTGAGAGGTTACAGATGATGAACCCTAAACCATTTGTAGACCTTTATGATGATGGGTTGCAAGCTAAGAAGATAAAAAATGTGAAAAAGAAGATTGTTAGAAACACCAAGGTAATAAACTACCCAACTAGGGGCACACAGCAAGGAAATGCTAATTAGGTTGTAGGAGTCCATACTATTCAATAACCCAGGAGATTCTCGAATTTTAAAAAACCCTTATATAAATTCCTAAACCATTTAATCCAAAAAGGCCTCCTTAGACCCTTACCTCCCTCTAGACTGCCAAATCCAAATCTCCATGGCTTTGACCTAAATAATTAGTGTAAATTTCACCAAAAGTAACCTTTTCCCAAATTACCAAAATATGCCACCCCCAACGACCATGATGATCAACTCAAGAATAAGTGAGGAAGAAGTGCTAAACTCCTTTAAGGAACTAGACCTTAAAACCAATTAGAGATCTCTAAATGCCCCTAAAGATGGGAAGAGAGTAGAAGACTTATTAGGACAGCCTTCAGGAAAATTTGACTATAAGGTGTTTTATTCCAAATTACCTTCTTTTGATATACTCATTGAGTCAATTATGCCTACAGGGTGGGATAATGAATTTGATGATAAGAAGCTATGAGATAAGAAAGAAAAATGCATGGTTGAGATGTGGAAAGATGCAAAGAAGGATTGGACTATTGGGTTATTAACATCTAGTACAATTCTGATGAAGAAGGTGGCAACAACATGAACAAAATTATAGTCTATTTTTAGATGTTGAAGGGATTTCAAGGATTTGACATAAAAGGGTAGCAGCCTATTCTAATAATCTCCATTAAGGCTTTTGAAAAATGTCTTCATCAAATTAAGGGTGGTTTGTCTCACGATGAAAACAAATAAATAGAGGGATAAGAGACAACCCTTTTGCAAGCCTTTTATATAGGTGCAAAGGATAATATGGATAGGATTAGGATTTTCTTTGCTCAATTCTTTTAGATCAAATTCAAATAAGCATTTAGAATGGAAAAGATTAAAGAACCAAAGCCAAATTTCGAATTGAAAATTCAGAAATCCGATCAGAATTATAGAAATTTGATCAAAAATCCAAAATTTAGATTAGAATTCTAGATATCTGATAGAAAATCTATAATACCGATCAAATTTCCAAGATTTTTTATCAAAAAAATTTTAAGGTTTGATCCAAAAAGAAAATTCCATAATCCATTCAGAAGAGGAAAAACAGTTCAAAGTGAAACATTCAAAGTACAGTCATGTAAGCACAAGTCCTAAAGATAAGAAGATCAGTCATCTTGAACTCCAGTGTCTGGCCAAGGACTCTACCCTTTAGCTGGCTCGTCACTCTGATCTAGGGGCATAGAAGTCCCAGCACCAAGATCATCAAAATTGAGAGTAACAAGCTGACAGTGAAGCCTCTCATTCTTATGCTCTAGATCCCCATCTTAACTCTATTACATCAAGAATAGCTAGAATTATGCATATCATACAAAACATGTATACATTTGCATACTAACCCTCTAAGTATTTGTGATTTGCATAGTAAATAATCTCTAGGAAGAGGTGAATCCATACAGGTACTCTGCCTATGCTCGAGGGACGCGTAAGATAATGTATACTAATTCAACAATGAGTGTTAGTTTATACAGAATTGGAAATACAAATTGCACTTACATATGAAGCATCAGAAGGAGAGAACCTAGGAATCTGAGCTAAATCAAAATACATGTACTACTCAATAGGAGTCTATACCATAGGAGCCCAGCAGTACATGGACCTATCAAGTGGTGGAACAATGCCCAGAATAGTACTCGAGGAAGTATCACCTCAAGCAACTCCATTATGCTGAGTATGCTCAACCTCCTACTAAGTCCTTTCAATGTCACCCTCAGTTTCCTCCTCCATAGTAACTTCTTTAACCTATATAGAAAAGCAAATATCATCTGCAATAATGAAAGAGATGAAGTAAAATGGTGATAGCGATAAAAGAGACAAACTAAAATGGTGATTGAAAGCATACCTCAGCTGGATCTATAGGAAACTGCTCTAGGAGATTCTCCCAAATATACTCCCAATAATGACAAGAACGCTCGAGTAAAGTCAAAGCATCATATCCCTTATAAGTTGCTCTAAGCTCAATACCAGTTATGTTGTAGCTCCACAACATTGAAGATGGAATAGAAGAAGGAACATGCCTCCTGGAAGGTCCTATAAGCTAATGATAGACACGCTCCCCAAAATACCACATTTGGCAACTATAACCAAGAAGCAAAATCCTCATAGTCTTAAGCCTCATAGCCATAGTCATGAAATCGTATCACTGAATGTCTTCAGCACCAACCAACCAATATGATCTTACCTATAAATTCATTCATATAAATTTTATTTAACTTTTACAATCAGTAAAATGTTAAAAAATTAAATTTATTTTACCAAGTCCCACTCTAAGGAGTTTAGCTGGTCCCTCTAAGTCTGCGAATCATACTTGATGCTAGCTAGACGAGAAGAAGCCCATCTCTGCATCAGAGGAAGACTCTTATCAAAGCTAATAGAGTTAAAGGCTTGGATCACCCCAATCTTAATGCCTCATATTTGAAAGAGAAGTAATAGTTGAAATGAAAAAAAGAGGTTGTAGATTTAAGATCGCCTTAGAATTAAAATATGTAGAACAAGACTCATTAATTTAAATACTTTATTATTTATAGATTTAGGCCCATCTTTTAGAACTAAAATAAGTAGAGCTAGGTTCACTTAATTAAAATTAAGTAGGAATTAGATTCATTAGCTTTTAGACTCACTAGTAAATTAAAACATGTAGATTTAGCCCATTTAATTAAAATCAATGTAGATTAGACTAACTTAGAGATTTTAAACTTAAATGAATGCATTGTTTACATGTATTTTTCATGACTAGTTTGCCTGGGGTTAATTATTAAAATAAAGGTTTATATGAAATTGCATGTAAATAGAGGATAAGGTAGTAATTCATAAAGTAATTCTAAATAAACATGAGACTGAATGAAGTTGGTATTCCATATCTAGAATCTCCTGGTTATTGTGCTGGCTTTCTTTTAGAGAATTGAGTGCCACCATTTTTTTTATTTTTCCCAGTTATTACCATGGATGGCGACTCCTCATCTCCATGTCATGTCTTTGTGATAATAATTAGTGTGTTCTCTAAAGCCCTGAGCTCAAATAGTGTTGCAATTGCTAAAATCTTGGACACACGCTAAATCCTATCGTTTATAGTGGCTGATTAAGACAAGAAAACTTGAGAATCAAGGTCATATTTTAAGATTAAAGAATTCATCTCTCAAGTGTAACTTAAAAGTTAGGTAGGTTGTTTATTCTTTTCTTATGTTGGTGCATGTGATTTTTTAAAAAATTGTCATTACATGCGTTTAGTTTTTCAAAAAATCAGGGGGCAAACTATAGACACCCAGTTCGATCGGCCCGTGATAGGGGGCAAACTATGGATGCTTGGTTTGGTTGACCCACAACAGAGCCTGATGACGACAAATGTAAAACTTTAATGTAAGAAAGAAACTCGAAAGCTTCTTAAAAATGAACTTGAGGACTTGGAACCTATAAATTTGAGCCCAAAAACCCTTATATAACAAGCCTAAGCTGCCTTGGTCCACCAGGCCTAGTGCAAGGTAGGCCAGAAAGGTGATGCCTCTATGATTAGGCGATCGCCTCTATAGCAGTAGCTGAAGAGGCGATCGCCTCATTATAGAGGTATCACCTCTACAGTAGCCACTTGCCTCTGCATTAAATACAGAGGTGATCATGGTAGCTAACCTGGTGGGCCCACCTCATCTGCAACTTAACCTCTAGGATGAGAAAGAAAACTTTGGGAAAAGGAAAAGGCTAGGAAATGCAATAATGAAAGAAAGTAGTAAAGGATAAGCTAGGGAGGTAATAAAAAGGAGAGAAAGTGAGAAAAGAGGGAGGTTTTTTTTTTTTTTTTGCTTAGCCATTAAAGTCATTAGCAACCATTAGCAAGAAAATTAGAGCTCTGAAAAAATGTCTTTAAGAAAAAAGGAAGGGGAGTAAAGTTCAAAGGAGAGATTTTCTTCAAGAAGGAGAGTAAAAAGCTTGTATTCAAGGGAAGATCAACATCCCTATTCATTTTTAAGGCCAACGATATCCAAAGAGCTCATTCTTCAGTAATTATCTTGATCCTTCTTAAGCTTAATTCATAGATTTTCATGATCCTTTGTACTTGCTTATATAATCTCTAGTTTATTTGTTTACTAGTTGTGTTTATCGTTTGTAATATGCCTTGCTTTTACTGTGATTAATTGAGTTTTAGATGTAGTTATGCATCTAGCTTATTTGCAATAGTAGATTCTTACTTAAAGTGGAAGTTTGCCAATTTAAGGTTGCCCAAGCCTTTTGATTAGGCGATTGCCTCTCTAAGAGGTGTCATCTTGCTGCTATAAGGTGAACGCCTCTATAACAAGCCTTCATGTGTTTACTGTTCAACATAGCCTGCATAAACCATGTTGCCTCACTATCATGAGGTGATTGTCTCTTTACAGAGGCAATCGACTTTGACAGGGTCTTATACGACCTTGTCTTATTTTTTATAAATTATGTAGGGCTTCTATGCATGTATAGGCCTTAGCATACTTAAGTCTATTTTATATGATTATCCCACTATGTTGTTTAATTAAAGTTTAGTACTTACCTTTTTATGGTTTTGTTTCTCTTATTTGCTAAATTGATTCATGAGTTAATCTTACGAATTTTTGTGTAGGATCTTTATGTGTTTTTTGGGAGCTAACATTTTGTCTATTGTAGGAGTTTTTCTTGGTGATTTATAATCATCAAATATTTATCTCGTTAATTAGTTCTTAAGAGGTTTTATTCAACTCAAGTAGTTTACTTTCAATTTGTTCTTGGTTTATTTTCCATTTATTATACTATCATTTGAGTAAAGTTTTGTACACTCTAATCCCTTTCCCCGTTTGATTCGAATGTATGGTTGTAAATTATTATTATTTGCTTCATTTATAATGGATATTGAGACCAAATACATAAAAGCAATTAATGTTTAAACTTGGGTCTAATATAAAATGAGACAATTATTCGAAGGAAATTGCAATCCACATGGTTATGGAGAAATAATTGAATAATTAAAGGTAATAAAGCACAAAACACAAATAGAGGTCAATCGTGAGGTTGGGTGAGCATTCCAAAAGCTCATACACAATTTTCGAACCCGATATTTAATGACGACTTCTGGGAACCTTCGTGGGATTCAGTTGATATATAGTGTATCCTGACTTTTATTCGGATGACGACTCCATCTCTGAGTAGGCTTTATGACCTATTTTGTATTTCCTAATGGGCCTCAAGCCCACACAGTACTGTAGTCACCAAACACTTGGACGCATGCTAAACCCCGTCACCTACACTAATTAAATTAGTTTTAATTAATACAAAATATTACATATGATAATATTATGTACTCATTATAATATTATATAATTTTTTGCGTATAAATTAACAGTAATATTGTAATAAGTAAATATTATACAATACTAATTAAATATTAAGAAAAGACAATACTAATCAAATTTGTTTTAATTAATATAAAATATTACATATGACAATATTATATACTCATGATAATATTATATAATTTTTTAAATTAACAGTAATATTATAATAAGTAAATATTATACAACACTAATTAAATATTTAGCAAATAATAAATTTATTCAATAAACAAAAAATTAAGTAATATTTATATTTTAAAGTAATATATAAGTATTAATATTAAATAATACAAATTAAAGTAACAAAAAAATATATATAAATATAATATTAAGTAATATTCATATTTTAAATTAAAATTACGTAATTTTAATGCTATAAGCAATTTTAATATTGAAAAAAATACATGATTTAAGGTTATTAAATAATGTAATGTCTAATTATAAAAATACATTATTGAACTCGCCTAACTTGTGAGTTTGGCTCGAGCTCGTCAAACAAGAACCTGAAAAATGTAGTCTACCTGAAAAACAGAACAGTATAGCTAGACAAACTGAAAAAAGAACAGTACAAATGTAATTTAATGCATAAATTGGCACGATGTATGGATTCAATTATTTAATCCATGTGGTCTGGTTGGCAAGCTATTTGAGATCAGAATTGCAGAATATATTATTTTCTTTAAATTCGCTATTTCTCTCTTCTAGACCACACATATATGGATATTATCATCTTTAAATTTAGTTTCTTTGCGTATGTTTAATGTTGCAGAAGAATTATGCTTTTGAAGGAGTGGGAATTTTACTTCTCTACATCAAAATTATTTGTTTTTATTGAATCCATAAGGATGGTGACATAGGCTTACACAGGGAAAGATTTTAATGACTAACATAGGTTTACACAGGAAAGATTTTATTGACTAATTTGGTTTCTTTAATTGGGTGCAACGCATGATAGGCACCAATTTTGAATTCATAATTCATAGTCACGTATGCGGAAGAATTCTTAACTTTGAATAATTCATGAAAGTAGTATATGGAAAATTTACTGTATTTACGCGTAAAAAGATCTTCATCGTCTCAAATTATCTCCAAAATACACGTAACAAAAACATACATATCATTATATACATATATGTATACATATACCTATACATACACACACACATATATATATATATGAAAAATTCTTAACTAAACCCAAAGTATGTCCCCACTTATACACCAAACTAATAAATAAGAGACACTTAAGAAAATGGACTCTATTTTATTCCTCTAATATTGCGCCAATGTTAATTAATAATTATTTTTTAAAAATTTTAATTTTTTTAATTATAAAAAAATAAATGATATCCTATATGAGTATCTTATTTTAATAAGAGTTATATTTCCTCTAAAAAGGATGATTACTTGAATAAGAAGAAATCTTAATAAGGAAGTCTATTTCAATTAGAAAAATTACTCTATAAAGGAAGTCTCCTTCTCTCATAAACAAGACAATTCTACAAGATTAAGGAATCATATTCCCAAGAGGTTTGAGCAATACCTTCTCCTATAAATATATCTCATGACATTTCATGTCATTCATTCTCACATTCTCATATTCACTAATCTCCTCATTCTCATCATACAACATCACCTAGACATCATTCCATCACCACATCATCCAAGCAATCACTCTTTATTTTCTATTTTATTCTATCTATTCCTTTTATTATGTTTTTTCCTCATACCATTACTGACTTAAGCTTCAGAGTATTTATGGGGGAAACCCCACTCCTTTACCCGTTCTCCTCATCGATGCAGGTTCCACAAGCAAGAAATATCAATTCGGAGTTATTAAGTAGCACCGTCTGTGGGAAAATCGAATTAAATTCCAGTTATCATTACTTGCTGGAACCTTGCCAGAAAGTCAATCCTGTCATCAAAAATAGCTTTAGAGATCCCTAATATTAATAACAAGAAAACCTTGGAAAAACTATAAAGCTACCAAGCCGGCATTATCGTAAGACGTGATTCCTTCAGGCGAAGTAATAACAATTGTGCAGAGCGATTTATATTACATTTAACGAAAGCAAATCTTCAGGTGACATTATTGCAGAGTTAAGACATGAAGCCTTCATCCGACATATCAAATGGTGGATGACAAGACAACACTCACTAAAGAAACCTAATGCTCTCGATAAAGAATAAATATTTTCTTATTGGCTTAAGCATGAAGTGCAACATGAGAACTTCTTATAGTCTCATATATCCATAATTTTTAAAAGACAACAGTGTTATAATTTGCAGTAGAAAGTTCTAAAAGCTTAAGAGAGATAGTCAACGACATAATATTGAAATTAAAGAGGTCCACATGGTCACTTGGCGAAGGATGAGTTCAATTCGTTGCAAGCCTTGTCTTTCAATTCCCAAAAACAAAGTTTCACCTCATACCCAAAAATTTATTAGTTTCATCACTAATGCAAGGAAAATATAGAAAAGAGCAAGTTTTAGAGATTGTTTTAGCAGATTTTCTAAATAAGAATTCATCAAGTTTGAGCTTAAAACAACATATGAGGAGTCTCAGATTCAAGATGTTGTAGCTGCCACTTTCACAAATAAAGCCCAAATATGTAATAAAAAAAGCAAAACATGGACAATGGCCACTTCCACCTCACATGATAGCCTGAGCACTAATTAAGTACCATGATAAGCATATTTAATGTCACCAACATCTTTCAGCAAGCAAATAAGTGTTGCACCTATTAACCAACTAATTGAATTCAGCATGCTGATAGTAGTGTTTGTGTAGAAAACATGGACTTCGTGAAGGTTTGACTTCACAACCAAGAAGAATAAAAGATTGAAGCTACAACAATGGGTTATTCAGGTAAGTCAATCGTCAGAAACATATATTATATGGCAAGAATGAGCTAACAAAGTTAAGCAATCCCATCCATATTCTGGGCAATGCAAGTTCTTCATCTGATAATCGATCTGGTCATAGACAAGCTTTTAGCAAAACTCGGGTTAAAAGTTGAGCAAAGAAACGTCGAATGCCAAGCAGTGCACCAGCTTCTTGAGCGTCAACTAGAAATAAGCATCCACTACCAAACATCTACTTGGCAGGTGTTCAAACTCCAAAAAATAAGCAACAAATTCATTGTATCTTCGATGATGTGCAGAACTAATCATCAATAGAGAAATGACGTAGCATTTAAAAATTTGACCATCTACGGTAATGACATTGACGAGCTTAGAGGTCCCTTGCATCAGCAGACAAGTTTCCTATCTTTATATTTATTTCATTCAAATAATTGCTTAGACAATTCTAAGAATTTATGCTTCGCAACTTCATTATATCCTATGTCATCGAGTAATTTCTTAATATCCAGCGGATATCAACTTGCAGTTAAATAGTAAAAAAAGATAATGACGTAAGAGAGGCTTGAACTGTTGACCTCAGGATAACTCATATGTTATAAGGCCTATACGATAGCCAAATGCACCACCACCCCACATTTGAAAATTAACAAAGATAGCATAATGGAAGGCCTTATCTAAAATAGGTACTTTGGCAAAAATTAAGCTTTAGATCACCGAGCTTTCGAGCATTGAGTTTTAAAGCACCGATCTTCTGAGTGTCAAAATGTGGAGACTGTCGGACACCCGAAATAAGCACTCAGGTACTTAGTTCTGTTCAAACATCATATTTGTCATTTATGGTCAGGATTCCTTCCAACATTCAAGATACAAGTACCAATAGTTATATAAAGGTATCAAAAAAATAGAGAAGAAACTCGAAAGGTTAGATTAATAAAATTAGTGAAGACAATAGAGGTTGTCAATGAATTTGGTGCTTAGATCAATAACTGAGCAGCTAAAAAGAGTCTGAGCAAGTGTATGAGCAACAAGAGATTGAGTCACAACCTATATATTAAACTAGTTTATTCCAAGCCCAATGAATTATGCAATTTTTTTATAAATAATACATAAGAACACAATTGTTATCCTTTTTCTTCATTTGATCCAATGGCCATGAAAAACCCGAGCTCTAACCACCGAGCATCCATCCAATCCCAAAGTAACCATGCACTAAAACCTTGGATATTTGAGTAATGTCTAAGCACCCAAGCTCCGTCACCTATTGAACCATGAACCTTGATCATCTGCACAGCCTCCAAGTACAAGTTCATATGCCTAATATTAAGTATCCAATAGAGCACCAATCATTAAGCTTCAGAGCATCAATGCCTAGAAACAATCAAACATCCAATTATAGTTCTAAGTATATTAATACCACATGTCATGCTAATGGGATCTTCGGAGCACCTACTTTTAAACCAAGTTATCACAAGACTAGATTTAGTTGACATATTCCATTCATGATTCCAAGTTTGATAGTGGAATAAGTTACAAAGATCATTGAATAGCTATCAATTTTTGTATCAAGTTGTTTGGTTATAATGGAACTTAAAGCAGCAGCAAATGGATGACTAAGTAACAAAGTGCTGCTCATTTCTATTAAATAATTGCTACTCACCTACTTGAGAAAAGACACGAAAGACTACAATAGAGACCTTGTCACAAAGCTTGAAGCTTCGTCCATCCAATTATAGTTCTAAGTATATTAATACCATATGTCATGCTAATGGGATCTTCAGAGCACTTGCTTTTAAACCAAGCTATCACGGAACTAGATTTAGTTGATATATTCCATTCATGATTCCAAGTTTGATAGTCAAATAAGCTACAAAGATCAATAAATAGCTATTAGTTTTTGTATCCAGTTGTTTGGTTATAATGGAACTTAAAGCAGCAGCAAATGGATGACTAAGCAATAAAGTGCTGCTCATATCTATTAAATAATTATTGCTCACCTACTTGAGAAAAGACACAAAAGACTACGATGGAGACCTTGTCATAAAGCTTGAAGATTCGTCCATCCAATTATTGTTCTAAGTATATTAATACCATATGTCATGCTAATGGGATCTTCGGAGCACCTGCTTTTAAACCAAGCTATCACAAAACTAGATTTATTTGACATATTCCATTCATGACTCCAAGTTTGATAGTCGAATAAGTTACAGAGATCATTGAATAGCTATCAATTTTTGTATCCAGTTGTTTGGTTATAATGGAACTTATAGCAGCAGCAAATGGATGACTAAGCAACAAAGTAATTCTCATATCTGTTAAATAATTGCTACTCACTTACTTAGGAAAAGACACGAAAGACTATGATGGAGACCTTGTCACAAAGCTTGAAGAATCATCCATCATCAGCAAATTTAGAACTATGTTCAAAATTTCTTGATAATAAAGACTTATCCACTGAGTTTATTTGATTTAAAGGTTGGTAACTCTAGAAGTAACTTTAAATGGTTAACACCGAGTATCACCGAAGCCTCCAAGTACCAAGACTATAGGTCTGTTTCTGAGCACCATCCGAGTAATAAAAACATTTTTAAATTTTGAATAATAAGCATTAAAGCCATGAATATCCAAGCATCAACTCCAAACGAATATTCATTATTAGACACCAACTTCATAAGCTTCCAAACTCCAATAAGCAACAAAGACCTAGTTAATCAAAGGTAGATGGACTCTAAAGCTCTAGGGCCAAAAAACATGGCCCAAAATGAACATAAATGTCTCAGAGTACTCATCCTAACTATATCCGAGTCTAGCATTTGAGTGAAGTCCGAGAATTGGACACTCATATATGTCTGACTATAAATAAATGATTATGGGATCCAATGTTATACTTTATTAGCTACATCACTTGACCATAAGTCTAGGAGCTGGATATGATACTATACTCGAGTCTTAAATTAATTAAAGATTTAATGTGAAGTCCTTGGTCTTCTTCATAATACTCGACAATAATTGAACTATCAATAAACATAAATATTCGTTCACTCATGGGCGAGACAATAGTACATCAGGAGATAAGTTTCTCTCTTAAATATTTATTTTTTGATTATTTATTTTCATTTTATTCTTATATGAATATTTATAGTTTGTCACACAAGCACGCTTCCACATCTACACATAGATGCTCATCGATATGTACATGATTATTATTCATTCAAAACATACACAATTACATTTAATATATTCATTATATGAGGACTGATCATTAAATAGAGATCAATTAAACAATCTCAAAACTATTGTTCTTTTATATATCACTACAAATAAGGAAAACATATTTATTGAAGATGCTACTTTAAGCACCAAGCAGTCAAACATTTTGATCACCTTACTTGGCATCAACATATAGAAATTGTCAAAAGACATTTGACACACTATTAAACATGTAAGCCCCGAGTCACAGCACCAAGCATCTAAGCCTCGAGCATTTAAGTCCAATGACTAAAGCTAGCACCCTCATGTCACTTCTATAGTACTGAGGTTATGAGCATGTAAGCCTTGAGTCATAGCATTGAGCATCTAAGCCTCAAGCATCTAAGTCTAGTAACTAAAGCTGGCACCCTAAGGTCATTTCGATAGTATTGAGGTTCGACACTCAGGTCATGCTTTTAATGCACCGAGATTATCTAGCACTCAAGCCATGCTTTTAACATACCGAGCTTCAAAACTCCAGCGACAGCTAGTTTTGCCACATTGTCCCTATACTGGCAAGTTAATCCCTTACACCATGCATTTTTATTGCAGGTCACTTAAGTCCAACTGGCACTTCAATGATATTCTTATACAATGATTTTAAGACTCGGTATCGAGTTTTATCTTTTCTTGTGACTAAGGCTGGCCACCATAGCTTACCCTTCTATATCAAACACAGTTATTCAAGCAGTCTCTCTCTAGATAGAAGAATAATGTTTCCATCACCTTACAGACATAAATATATTGGACATAAATATCTAAATAGACTTTCAAGGGGGACTCTTGATATTCCATATTAGTATCCTATTCTAATAAGGGTTATATTTCCCCCAAAGAGGACGATTACTTCAATAAGAAAAAAGCTTAATAAGGAAGTCTATTTCAGTTAGGAAGATTACTCTACAAAGGAAGTCTCTTTCTCTCCCAAATAAGGCAATCCTACAAGACTAAGGAATCATATTCCTAAGAGGTTTGAGCAATACCTTCTCCTGTAAATACATCTCATGTCATTCATTCTCATATTCTTATTCTCATATTTACTCATCTCCCCATTCTCATCATATAACATCACCAAGAAATTATTTCATCACTGACATTATCCAATCAGTCACTCTTTATTTTTTATTCTATTTTATCTATTCACTTTATTATGTTTTTTCTTCATACCATTACTGACTTAAGCTTTGGAGCGTTTATAGGAGAAACCCCGCCCTTTTACCCATTCTCCTCGTCAATGTAGGTTCCATAAGTAAGAAATATCAATTCAAAGTTATCAATTAACAAAAAAATTATTTACAGACCATATGAGTTTAAATTATTGCACAACGAGTTCATCCTAATGCAACTTAGGTTTTAGATTCTAAAAAAATTAACAATGTAATTATAAAATATAAATATTAATTAACATTAGGGAAATACTAGAGGAATAAAATAGGGCCCATTTTCTTGGATATCTCTTATTTATTGACTTGGTGTATAAGTTGCAGACATGCTTTAGGTGTATATAAAAATTTCCTTATATATATATCTTCTATAACACCCAGAAGCTTATTATGATATAGTATATATAGTAGACATACACTAATAAGATTGAAACTTGACAATAACATTGGTTTAAACTAGCAAGGATCCTTTTTATCAAAGGAAAAGATAACTAATAGATCCTTGCAAAGTCAAGTGACTTCTTTCCATCATGGGCGTTGCCAAAGAAATTCTTCATGTAATCTTTAAAATTCTTCAAGTGACTTATCTCCATTATGAGAGTTGCCAAGGATCCTTTTAAAATACTTGATGAAATGGGGTACAAGTAATTTAAACCCACTGAAGTTCTAATGGATAACAAGTTAGCCATGGCTATAACAAAAAATCCAATTTGTCATAATAAAACAAAACCTATGAAAATAAAATTTCATGCAATCAGAGATGCCAAACAAGTGAAGGAAGTCAAGCTAGTTCACTGTCCCATGGAATTTCAATTAGTTGATATATTTATAAAGGCCCTTCCAAAAGCAAGATACAAGTTCTTAAGGATGAAGCTCGGTATTTCTAGTAAAAGTCTCAAGGATAAGTGTTAAGAAATTAGACTTTTACTAAATAAAAGAAATAATATTTCTATATTTAGCATGTTCTAAATAATAATAAAAGAAAATAGAAATTTTTTTAAGTTTATAATATATATTTATTTACTTAAAAAATTTTATAAATTATTATAGTATATTGTAATAGTGTAAATATTATATGTATATTGATCATAAATATATCAAAAAACATTATATTTCTTTTAATTATAAGAATTCTCGTCTCCCATTTACTATTACTTCTTACCACCCCAAATTAAAATACAATCTCTGATTTTTAACATAAACATACAAACATCCAATTTTATGTTATAATAATGCAATAAGGGTACCAATGCTCGAGTGGCTATAGAAATAAATGTTGAATAGTGTTTAATTACATTAACAAAATATATGTACAAGTACATTTATAGAAGTGCCAATAGCTAAGCTAATGAATGGATATACAACAGTACACGAGATAAATAATGAATAACTAACAATGCTTATCAGCCCCCCCCCAAGCCATTAGTGCTAAAGGTTGGAGACAAAGAGCAAAGCAATGATATTCAAATAGTCAAGTACCCAACGGCTTGGTGAATATATCATTAATTTTATCTGCACTTAAAAGAAATTGAACTTGTATATTATCGTATACCACTTCTTCATGAACAAAATGATAATCTAACTCAATATGCTTAGTGCAAGCATGAAACAACGAGTTAGATGTAAGATAAATAGCACCAATGTTATCACACCATAGAATGGGCTTCAAAGAAGATTGAAGTCTAAATTCTTTGAGTAAGGATTGCAGCCATATAACTTTAAAGGTAGTTTTTGTAATAGCCTTGTACTCACTTTTAGTTGAGGAGTGAGCAATGGTAGGTTGCTTTTTAGCCATCTAAAAAATTAAAGAATTTTCAAGATAAATAGTAAATCCATTTATTGAACATCTATCATCAGGACAACCCCCAATCACTATTTGAGAAACATTATAACTATGGAGTTGATTATTTAAAAAAGAAAAGAGAGTAGTGCAAGGTATGTTTCAAGTACTAAACCAATTGTTTGACTGCCTACCAATGTGTAGTGGTAGGATGGTGCATGAGTTGGCATAATTTATTGATGGCAAAGGAGATGTATGGTCTAGATAAGTAGCATATTAAAAGGCGCCAACAACTTACTGATATTGAGTACCATCTGAAAAAGGAGTACTCGATTCTTTAGATAAGGGTAGTGATGTAGCCATCGATGTTAAACATCTATTAGCATATAGAAGATCATTACAGTCCAGTAAATCATAAAGATATTTAGACTGAGAGAGAGTGGTGCCATTAGCTGAAGTAGATACCTCAATGCCCAAAAAATATGATAAAGGGCCAACATTCCTCACAAGAAATTTTGACTTTAATCGAGTGAGGAAAGAAGCAAGTGGAGTGGTAGAACAACCTATCAAAATTATGTCATCCACACAAATCAAAATAAAAAGTAAAGAAATACCATGGTGTAAAATACATAAAGATGAGTTAACTTTAGATGATTTAAAATAAAATTAGAGAAGAAAATAACTCAATCCATTAAACCACTCTTGTGGAGCCTGCTTAAGATTATAAAAGGAGCGATGGAGAAGACAAACATGATCCAGATAGTCCTTATCAATGAAGACTTTGGGTTGTTCCATATACACATTATCATGAAGCTTGCAATAAAGAAAGGCATTAGAGATGTCTAGTTGCTTCATTTGCCAATTGAACATCATTACAAGATTAACAATTATTCTGATTGTAGTTGCCTTCAACACGGGATTGAAGGTTTTAGCATAGTCAATCCCAGAATTTTGATTAACTCCATTTGCTAAAAGGCATGCTTTGAAGCGAGAAACTATACCATCTAGATTTTTCTTCACCCGATATACCTATTTATTACGTACAACATTGATATGAGAAGGATGAGGTACAATGCTCCAAGTGTTATTATTTAAAAGAGCTTGATATTCAGACATCATTGCATTTCTCCATTCGATATACTTCATGGATTGAGTAAAAGTAGTGGGTTCAAGAGGTGGTGGTGTTGGTGAGGTAGTGACAGAATGATGAGCTTATTTTTGTATGGTGGTAGGCCAAAGCTCCATTGGGTGAGTACATAATGGGGATGTAGTATTAAAAGTGATATCTTAGTTGGGCTAAATTTGATGTGGGTAGTTTTTAGGGTAAGAGGTGAGGTCAATTATTAGGTTGAAGCTAGGTATTTATGCTAGATGATGAGGTGAAGTAGAAGCAGAAGGTGGATCAAATATAGGATAGTGGTGAGAAGGGGATAAAGGTGAAGTTGGATCATATAGGGAATAGGTACAAGTAGGAGGTGATTATGATGGATGAGGACTTTAATGGTGTAGGAAAAGTTATACTATATCAAATGTGGAAGAGTTAGGTATGGATAAGGTAGTCAGACCTAAAAATGAGTTAGTGGTATCAAAAAAAGAAGAATTAGATAACATTGGCATAATAGCTTAAAAACGTGAATTTCAGTGATCTGTAACATGCATATGAAGCGAAGGGAGTGAATTAAGTGAGGTAGGTTCTGTGGTAGTGTTAGGTGTTTATATAGTACAAATATGCATACTTATTTAGAGTATTTTAGTGATTATGTTATTTACTTTGGTTGTGATTTTGTGTTTTTATGTTTTGACTATGTGATTACTACCTTCCAAATGCATTTTAAGCTTGTTTGTATGTTTTTATATGTTTTTAGGTCTAATGATCAATGGAAAAGGACTTGAGGATGAAATTATCTAAAATATGGAGGTTGTAAAGAAAACGGAAGTCAAGTTCATGTATGTGCCAACTCATTACAGAGGGACGACTCGTGAGAGAATCATTTTGTGCCGACTCATGACAATAAGGATGACTCGTTACAGTCATAAGCCATCTCTTCCCAACTTTGCACACTTTTCGTATTTCACTTATAACTTCATCCACGGACCTCCAAATGAGGTGATTCAAGTTGAATTTGAAAGCTAACTTGAAGAAACACAACTTTTATGAAGGAACTCTCTAGAGATAAAGTTATTTAGATGGACAAAAATTCCCTTGAAGTTATGCATTCTACATAGGGTTATAACCCTTCATGTCAAAGGGTGCCTTTCTATTTTGTAACTTCTTGTAACCACCTCTAAGATCTATATATAGGTCATTAGTGCCTTGTACATGAAGAGGAGAGAGGAGAGAGGGATGAAAAAAAGGACAGAATTTAGACATATTATTTTATAAAATTACTATTGACTTTCTTATTTATTTAGAGAGTTCATTCTTCCTTTCTATTTTTTTTCTCTTATTGATCTAAGTTCAAAAAAAAGGAAGCAAACCATTTTTTTTCTATAAAGAGAGATCATTTTTGGCTTGAAGACAATTCAAAGGGTTTTATAAACTCAATCTCTTCTCTTCTATATTATTTTTTATTGTCTCTCAATTTAATTAACCATGTATATTGGCTAAGTATTTGAAGGAATTGCAATGTTGATCAAATATGGATTATATATTCATGCTTGCTTATTTGATTTGAATTCAATTATTATAGAATTGTGTTATGTATGCTTGATCACCATATGTAATTTGTAAATCAGTTTATTTACAATGAGAGTTAGAATATTTTGGTGGAACTTTGATTGGATTCACTTAAGAATTAAATTCATTTGGAAACAAATAATTCATCTTAAGGGAATAATTAGTAGATTTACTTGTACTTTCCTTGTCTATCTCTACAATACACTGAGACAGCTTGTAGACTCTAGACGGGAATATCCTAGATTGACAACTAGAGTTGCTTTTTAGGATTTATTTGGTATAATGTTCATTATGGTTTCTTCCTATCTCTACAATATACCGAGAGAGCTTGTAGACTCTAGGAAGGAAAACTTCTAATTAACAACGAGAGTTGCTTTTCGGAACTTTACTTTAATCTAACAAAGAGAGTTTCTTTTAAAGATTATATACACTAATTTCCAATTATTAAGTCAAGAATAATTAATTGATATATCCTTATTGATTGTCATTGTAATTCTTCTGTGTGTTTTGACAAGAACTTATAGTAATTGTAGTTTTAGTATTAGAGTAGTTATTTTGATTGTAATTTATTTGCTCGATTATTATTGTGATTTTATTTGCCTATCCATCTTAGTACCTATTCGATTAATACAACATTACCTAAATTCCCTATGGATTGACACCCTACTTGCTCTATATTAAGTCCTATAGACTAGGGTATTATAATTTGACCCACTTCAAATTTTGGCACTATTGCTAGGGAATTTAATCTGTAATTTTTATTAATTTAGGGTAGAGAAAGGTTGTTTTAGGCCTTGTTTTGTTTTTATTTTTTGTTTTTTTTATTTTTTATTTACTAGATATTTGTTTATTCTAAAAAAAAATTAATTTAAAGTTATAATTTGTTAATGCTTACTAGGAGTACTAGTGATAGTAACTTGCTTTTTGATCCTGACATTGATTTAACCACACGTACTTTGCACAGGGAACAAAGGCAAAGGATAGAGAACCAACTGAACTTTAATAGAATGGCTCAACCAGAGAGAAGGACATTAGGTGATTTTGCCATGCTCGATATCTCGAGTAGTTTTGGTGGAATTATGGCTCCGGCTATTGCCAATAACAACATTAAGATCAAGCCAAGTATTATCCAAATGGTACAAAATAATCAGTTTGGAGGCTTACAAGGAGAGGATCCTTATGCTCACATTTTGACTCTCCTCAATGTGTGTGCAACCTTCAAGATAAATGGAGTGATGGATGATGCAATACGATTGAGGCTTTTTCCATTTTCGATCAAGGACAAGGCACAACTATGGCTTGCAAGTTTGCCTAATGAATCAATTACCACATGGGACCAATTAAAGCAACATTTTTGCATAAATATTTTCCACCACATAAGATAGCTAAGTTTTGGAATGAGATCACTACTTTCAAGAAAAATGGGAGTGAGACAATCTATTCAGCTTGGGAAAGGTTTAAGGAACTATAAAGGCAATGTCCATATCATGGTTTGCCGGAATGGATGATCCCTCAAATCTTTTACAAAAGATTGACGGATGAGAACAAAAACATCATCAATGCGGCTTCTGGTGGGAAATAGATGGATAAAACAGCTAGAGAGGCCATTACATTGCTTGAGGAACTTGCATCTCAAGGGTACATGGGTGAAGAAACTACTATGGCAAAGGCAAAAGGAGTTTTAAAACTTGATACAATCAATATGCTTAGTGCAAAAGTGGATGCCCTCACCAAAATGGTAAGTAAATCTCAAGTTAATTTATTAGAATATACTAACCTTATTTGTGAGACTTATGGAGGACCTCATTCATATTCTCAATGTAATATGAGTGCCAATGAAGATGTGAATTATATCTAAGGAGGTTTCAACCAAAGAGTGGGACTTAACTCAAACTCATATAACCCTCAATGGAGGAACCATCCTGGATTCTCATGGTCAAACCCATCTTCCCAATTGAACCCCTAAATTAACCCAAACACCAAACCTCAAAACCCACCTGGATTCCCTACAAATCAATAACCCTTAAATCATCCCTAATCTAAACCTAACCTAGGGAACCTTATAGAGCAATTTGTCAACCAACAAATTGCTATCAATAAACAAAATGAGGAGCAATTTAAATAAATATCTTCTAAGCTTGAAAAAATTACTGCTCATAACCGAATCCTTGAAACACAAATTGCCTAATAAGCTTCTTCCTCTAATGCTAAACCCTTAAGAAAGCTTCCAAGCCAACCGGAGTATGCTCAAAAGGAGTCTTGCCAAGCAATTACTTTGAGGAGTGGTAAAGAGGTTGAAGGGAGCTCTAGTAAGAAAAAAATAATAATGGTTGATCATAAAGAGCCAGGGATCAAAGAAAGGGAGGTTAATGGTACAAAAAAAGATGAGAGTAAGTTGCAAACTAAGAAAGAAGATGTTGCATCACCACAGGTGGATATTAAAACTCTTCCTTTCCCTTAAAGGTACATGAGGCATAATTTGGATAAGAAATTTGGAAAGTTCCTTGATTATCTAAAGGAGATCACTATCACTATACCATTTATGGAGGCAATAAAGGACATGCCTGCATAGAGTAAGTTTTTGAAGGATATTGTTAACCATAAAAGCAAGATTGAAGACTGTGGTTTGGTATCTCTTATTGAAGAATCTAAAGCCATGTAGTCCAAGTTTCCACCGAAGCTCAAGGATCTTGGTTCATTTACGGTTCTTTGTATAATTAGAGGTATGCATTTTAATAAAGCTTTATGTGATATTGGTGCTAGTGTTAGCCTTATGCCTTATTCAATATACAAAAAGCTTAACTTGGATGAGCTTAAGCCTACCAACATGTCTCTTTCCTTGGCGGATAAATATGTTATATATCCACTTAGGATTTTAGAGAATGTGCCAACAAAAGTAGGTAAGTTTGTGATACCAACGAATTTTGTTATGTTGGAAATGGAAGAGGATCTCGAAATTCCAATCTTGTTTGGAAGACCATTTTTGCAGACAGTAAGAGGAATTTTAGATATGAAGAATGGGAAAATCACGTTGGAAATGGATAATAAATCCATGGAATTTAATGTGTTAAATATAGTGAAGTTAACACCTATAGAAGTGGCAAGTATAGTTAATTCTATTGATGATGCTGATGTTATTAAAGGATGTATAGAAGAAGTAATTCATGAATGTTTAAAAAGTGATTCTATGGAGCTAAATAAGGTTCACGAACCTAATAAGCAATTTTTGGAGATAAGCCCATATCAACATTTTCAAAGAACATCAAGATTTGAATCTTTGAGGAGGGAAGATGATCCAGAGGCTACTACATCAAGTGAAAAGTTAGAGTTAGAGCTCAAGCCTTTACCATCAAATCTCAAATATGCATTTCTTGACTCTAATTTTCAATATCCTTTTATTATTAATTCATCTTTGCCTAATGATTATGTTAATGCTTTGTGTGATAAGTTTCACAGTCATAAAAATGCTATTGGTTATTCTATTAATGATTTAAAGGGCATTAGTCCTAAAATATGTATGCGTATAATTCTTTTAAAAGATAATGCCAAACCTTCTATTGAAGGTCAAAGGCGATTGAATCCCACTCTTAAAGAAGTGGTAAGAAAAGAGGTGACTAAGTTGCCTGATAATGGAATCATTTATTCCATTAGTGATAGTAATTGGGTAAGCCCCATTCAAGTTGTTCTAAAGAAGGGAGGTTTAACTGTTGTTAGGAATGAATCTAATGATTTGATACCTACTAGAACTACCACTAGATATCGTATGTGCATTGATTATTGTAAATTAAATAAAGCAACCAGGAAGGACCATTTCCCATTGCCTTTTATTTTTCTTATTTTTGTTACTTAAATGGACTTAGTGGATTTTATCAAATCCCTATTCACCCTGAAGATCAACCTAAGACTACTTTTACATGTCCTTATGGCACTTTCTCTTTGAGGCGTATGTTTTTCAGTTTATGTAATGAACCTGTAACTTTTCAATGATGCATATATTCAGTATTTAGTGATTTGCTTGATGATTGTGTAGAAGTTTTTATGGATGACTTTAGTGTCTATGGTACTAAGTTTTCACATTGTTTAGACAATCTATCCAAAGTTCTTGACAGGTTTATTGAACATGGATTGGTCTAGAATTGGAAAAAATTTCACTTCATGGCTCAAGAAGGAATCATTTTTTGTCACTCAATTTCAAAGAGGGGCATTGAAGTTGATAGAGCGAAGATAGAAGAAATCGATAAATTACCACCTCTTAAATGTGTTAAGGATATAAGAAGCTTCATTGGGCATGCAGGATTTTATAGGAGATTTATCAAGGATTTTTCAAAGATCACAGAGCCATTGTGTAAGTTACTTGCTAAGGATGCAATATTTAAGTTTGATGATGCGTGTCTTGATGCATTTAACACCTTAAAATATGCTCTTGTATCTGCACCTATTTTGCAACCACCTAATTGGGAGGAGCCATTTGAAATAATGTGTGTTGCTAGCAATTTTACTGTGGGAGCTATTTTAGGTCAAAGGAAGGAAGGCAGGCCTTATGTGATTTACTATACAAGTAAACTACTTGATGAAGCTCAAATCAATTACACCACTACAGAAAAGGAGCTGCTAGCTATTATTTATGCATTTGACAAGTTCATATTATATCTCGTGGGGCAAAAAGTGATTATTTATTTTGACCATGCTGATCTTAAATATTTTTTGAGCAAAAAGGATGCAAAACCTAGAATTTTAAGATGGATTTTGATGCTGCAAGAATTTGACTGGGAAGTCCAAGATAAAAAGGGAAGTGAAAACCTAGTAGTGAACCATTTGTCAAGGCTAGATCAAGATGGATTAAGGGAGCTTGATGATAGTGTACCAATCAGCGAGTCATTTCATGGTGAACATCTTCTGAATATTACATCAAAAGAACTTCCTTGGTTCGCCGACATTGCCAATTATCTTGTAAATGGAGTTCTTCCTTATGGTATGGATTATAGACAAAACAAAAAGTTCTTATATGATAGTAAATTCTACTATTGGGAGGAGCCCTTACTCTATAAGCAATGTGCAGACAGATTAATTAAAAGGTGCATTCCTCAAGATGAAATCCAAGAGGTTTTAAAGCATTGTCATTCTTTGGAAGTTGGAGGACATTATGGAGCATCAGAGACAGCATCTAAGGTACTGCAATTTGGTTTTTGGTGGTCTACCTTATTTAAAGATGCTAGAGAATTTTTGGTCACATGTGATAGATATCAAAGGATGGGTAACATATCTAGGAAGCATGAGATGCCTTTGAAAGGAATTCTTGAAGTTAAAATTTTTGATGCGTGGGGAATAGACTTCATGGGTCCTTTTCCTAGCTCTTTAGGCTACAAGTATATTTTGGTTATGGTTGATTATGTTTCAAAATGTGTAGAGGCAATTCCAGCCTTGACCAATGATGCTAGAGTAGTCAAGAAAATGCTTAAGAAGGTCATTTTCCCTATATTTGGTACCCCTAGAGCATTGATAAGTGATGGAGGTTCCCATTTTTGCAATCATGTGATCAAAGCTCTTTTGAAAAAAATATGGAGTGACACACAAGGTCGCTACACCATATCACCCATAAAAAAATGGGCAAGTTGAGGTAAGTAACCAGGAGATTAAATGGATTCTTGAAAAAATAGTTTCTTCTTCAAGGAAAGATTGGGCATTGAAGCTTGATGATGCATTATGGGCATATAGGACAACATTTAAAACTCTAATAGGCCTTACTCCTTATCAGCTAATATATGGGAAGTCATGTCACCTACCCGTTGAGCTTGAGCATAAGGCATATTAGGCAACAAGAGCTTTGAACTTTGATATGATGAAGGCAGGTAAAAAGAGGTTACTTCAACTCAATGAATTGGATGAATTAAGAATGAATGCTTATGAAAATGCAAGGCTGTACAAAGATAGAATTAAATTATGGTATGATAAACATTTAATGAAGAAAGAATTTCATAAAGGAGAGGCTATTTTGCTTTACAATTCAAGATTGAAGTTGTTTCTAGGCAAGTTGAAGTCTAGATGGTTGGGTCCATTTAAAGTTATCAAAGTTCATCCTTATGGTGCCATAAAGATATTAAATGATAAGGGTGACATATTTAAGGTAAATGGACACCGCCTCAAACCCTACTTGATCAGTAAGGCAACTACTTCAAGTCAATCTATATCCCTCCCTAAAACTAAATGGAATTAATGTATGTTCATTACCACATTTCCTTTATTACACATTTTAACTCTATATTTCTAGTTTATTTTTATTGCATTTCATTCTAGTTAACAATTTTATTTTAGATTTTTAGACTTACTTTTACTACACATTTTTATTGTTTCCAATTCTCTCTTTTTGGTTATTTTATTTACACACATTTCATTATTAAGATATTCTTAATTAACATATATTTTTAGTTTATGATTAGTATATTTTTCATTTTTATTCTATTTACATACATTTTTTTTATACATTTCATGTAGTTAGCAATTTATAGGACATATAAGCTTTTTGCATACTGTCGCGACTCGTTACAGTATAACGAGTTGTTACAGAAACCAAGAGTAACGAGTCCCTATTCGAGAGAATGACTCAATTTACTGATGCATGACCATCACGAGTCATCCTAATGGAACGGCTTGTTATAGAACCTTGGCGTGCCGACTCGACCATCCGTGCCAAGTCGTCCCTTCTTCCCACCCATATGTATTTTACATATACTCACACATACACTTACATAAGCTTTCAATCTACATTTTTAACATCTTTAGGTCATATTTATTTCCTTTTAAATTTAATTTTGAAATGAAAAAGTGTTTCATTTCCCAAAGAGGTGTCATACCTTTTCACTTTCCCACACACCTTTTCACTTACACACACACCTTTTCAAATCCTTCTTACACACCCATTCCCTATGCCTTACACCCCTACACCTTACACCTCTCTAATACCTATATATACCCCCTTTTAACCACCCTAACCATTCATACAATCCATTCTTAAGAACCCATACGAAATTTAACAAATTCCCCATACTTTCATCTTCTTCATTCTCTCTTCCAAAACAACAAAAATCTTTCCATTTTCTTCTCACAAAAACCCTAACTGAAAATCTATACCCTTTACCTTCCATTTTCTCTATTTTCTTTACTTTATTTTCACTTTTTATCATCTTCATATTTCTGCACTTCTATCACTACTTTTATTCATAAAAGTTTAGCAATATGGGTAAGACTAAAGCATCATCTTCCAAGAGGCCTCATGTTAAAGAATCCCCTCAAAAGGAAGATGAGAATCTCAGCAAGCTTTACAAAGCCAAGTTCCTCATCTTATCTCATGAAGAAGGAGCAAAGTTGACAGCCACAAGGTTTAGAGAAATATTGGCTTATAAGTATATGCCTAACTCTCTCTTGACTAAAGTGGGTATGTTTGATGAATTTGATAGAATAGTGAATCAATGTGGTCTCAAAAAGTTTCTTTCAATGCATGAGGAC
Source organism: Mallotus nudiflorus (assembly GCA_947683625.1). Classification (NCBI taxonomy): domain Eukaryota; kingdom Viridiplantae; phylum Streptophyta; class Magnoliopsida; order Malpighiales; family Euphorbiaceae; genus Mallotus; species Mallotus nudiflorus. Next base: position 3,183,648 of record CANTUR010000058.1, on the reverse strand, counting down.
ACATATGTGGATTTAACCACTAAATTCTACACCACTCTTGATGTTCATGCCACCAACTCATAAATCCTAGAATTTTGGTTAGAAGGCAAGCAACACTAACTCACTTATAGTTTCATGAGTTGAGTATTTGGATTTAAGAAGGATGGATTGTGTGATCCCCCTTCTAACATTAAGCTGCATGAATTCTAGACTTTCTTGACTAATTTGCACACTCCTTTTCAACCGAAAAAAGACAAAGCTATATTCATAAAGGATATGAAATATTGGTTGCTACATAAAGTTTTAGCATGTGTCATTTTTCACAAGTTTGAATTCAATAGGGTTTCTGTATAAGAGATGTTCCTCATATGGTGCATTCATAACAAAAAAACAAGTTTGTTGGACCTATTAGATTTTCAACCAATTATTGGCTTGTGCTCCACATAAGGACGCACCCCTAACACATGGCCACGCGATTATAATTGTAGCAAAAGCTTTGAACATCGATCTTTCTAGGTACACTCAAAAAGTTGAGTGTTCTTATTTTACTAACCATTCCCTCGTAAGAGGAGAAGTTGTTGATGCAGGTTTGAGGTTCATTCCCACCCGCTCACGATCTTATTGGCGAGGCCTTCCCGGGGCAACCCGAGTTGAGGAACCAATCCCCACCCATAAATCCATGGAAGAGGAGGAAGAGGTGGAAGAGGAGGAAGAGGAGGAAGAGGCGCTTCCATAATACCAACCTTTTGGCGACGTTCCCCTCCTTACATACCCCCTACAAAGTGCACTGGGTTCTTCAAGTGACCACCCACCTTTATGGGATCAAATTCTGAACAACCAAATTTCTATGCAAGAGCAATTGAATGCCTTAGAATGTCACCAACAGCAATTTAATCATCGCCAACGAAGGATGGAGTACAAGTTAGACTAGTACTTCGCTCAAACTGGGTGCTCAATTGACTCTCCACCCACCACGATGACTAGGGAAGTTTTTCTTTTCCTTTCCCTTCTTTTTTTTTCAATACATTGAGGACAATGCATGTTTTATATGTGGGGGAAGGATACTAGTTATATATTAGGGTGTTTTATATATATGTGCGTTCTATATTTGTGTTTGTGTTTTTATGTTTATTGTTCATATTTGTGTATTTGTACTATTTTATCATTCATTTTGCTCCTATATATAATAGTAGCCATCCTTGTTAGTCTTTCTTATTTTGATCAAAGTTAATATGTTTTGTTAATAATAAATTTTTAATGCTCAATTAGTAGAAGTTTAAGTTTCATGTAGTATAGGTAATAAGTTTATGCTTTTATCTCTTTTTATTATTTTTAAAGTCTAAGAAATGTATTAGTCAACTTGTTAACTATGCTTAAGGCTAGTTAGTAATGTTTTAAACCTAGGTATTCTTAGAGTCTTAAGTAATTTTAGAGAAACTATAGCTATAATACCTAGACACTCACTTTTCAATAATGGATGAGGACTAGTTATGTAAATAATAATAATAATAATAATAATAATAATAATAATAATAATAACAATAATAATAATAATAATAATAATAATAATAATAATAATAATAATAATAATAAGAAGAAGAAGAAGAAGTAAATAATGCTTGTGATATGATGCATCTTGAGTAAGTTGTGTGCATTTGTGTTTGCTCCTCATTTGCATTCATTCAGAAAGGGATGTGTTATGTCACAAGTAGATGAATGTTGAGTAAGTTGTGTGCATTTGTGTTTGCTCCTCATTTGCATTCATTTTAAAAGAACCCATCTAGAAAATTTTCTTCCGAAAAAAATTTTGTCTAAAATGCCATGAGAAGAGTGAGTTGAAGAGTGTGCTTAAAATTGTCTCAAAGTTACTTTTGCCTCAAAAGTTCCTTAGTTTGAAGCATGACTATTTTGCCTAAATAGCTTGGTTAGAACTTTGACTTTGCATTTTTTATTTTATTCTTAGTAAATTGAGATAATTGGGTAAAATTATTCTTAAACTATGAGGCTTGATTATTCTATCATTGTTGAGCATTGAAAGTACATTATCTTTTCTATCTTTGTTCTTAATTAAATTGGCTTAATATGGTGGCTATGCCTATTTAGAGCAAAATGAAAATTTTGTTAACTTTTTCATCTTAGATCTTCACTCGCTTGAGGGCAAGCAAGATCTAAGCATGGGGGAGTTTGATATAGTACAAATATGCATACTTATTTAGAGTATTTTAGTGATTATGTTGTTTACTTTGGTTATGATTTTGTGTTTTTATGTTTTGATTATGTGATTTCTACCTTCCAAATGCATTTTAGGTTTATTTGTATGTTTTTATGTGTTTTTAGGTCTAATGATCAATGGAAAAGGACTTGAGGATGAAATTATCTAAAATATGGAGGTTGTAAAGAAAATAGAAGTCAAGTTCATGTCTATGCCGACTCATTACAGAGGGATGATTCGTGACAAAAGCATTTTGTGCTGACTCATGACAAGAAGGACAACTCGTGACAGTCACAAGCCATATCTTCCTAGCTTTGAAAACTTTTCGTATTTCACTTATAACTTTGTCCACGAACATCCAAATGAGGTGATTCAAGTTGAATTTGAAAGCTAACTCGAAGAAACACACCTTTTATAAAGGGACTCTCTAGAGATAAAGTTATTTAGATGGACAAAAATGCCCTTGAAGTTATGCATTCTGCATAGGGTTGTAACCCTTCATGTCAAAGGGTGCATTTCTATTTTGTAACTTCTTGTAACCACCTCTAAGATCTATATATAGGTCATTAGTGCCTTGTACACGAGGAGGAGAGAGGAGAGAGGGATGAAAAAAAAGGACAGAATTTAGACATATTATCTTATAAAATTACTATTGACTTTCTTATTTATTTAGAGAGTTCATTCTTCCTTTCTATTTTTTTTTCTCTTATTGATCTAAGTTCAAGAAGAAGGAAGCAAACCATTTTTTGCTATAAAGAGAGATCATTTTTTGCTTGAAGACAATTCAAAGGGTTTTATAAACTCAATCTCTTCTCTTCTATATTGTTTTTTATTGTCTCTTGATTTAATTAACCATGTATATTGGCTAAGTATTTGAAGGAATTGCAATGTTGATCGAATAAGGATTATATATTCATGCTTGCTTATTTGATTTGAATTTAATTAGTAAAAAATTATGCTATGTATGCTTAATCACCATGTGTAATTTATAAATCGGTTTATTTACAATGAGAGTTAGAATATTTCGGTGGAACTTTAATTGGATTCACTTAAGAATTGAATTCATTTGGAAATAAAGAATTCATCTTAAGGGAATAATTAGTAGATTTACTTGTTCTTTCCTTGTCTATCTCTACAATACACCGAGAGAGCTTGTAGACTCTAGACGGGAATATCCTAGATTGACAACGAGAGTTGCTTTTTAGGATTTATTTGGTATAATGTTCTTTATGGTTTCTTCCTATCTCTGCAATGCACCGAGAGAGCTTGTAGACTCTAGGAAGGAACACTTCTAATTAACAACGAGAGTTGCTTTTCGGAACTTTACTTTAATCTGACAACGAGAGTTGCTTTTAAAGATTATATGCACTAATTTCTAGTAATTAAGTCAAGAATAATTAATTGATATATCCTTATTAATTGTCATTGTAATTCTTTCATGTGTTTTGACAAGAACTTATAGTAATTTTAGTTTTAGTATTAGAGTAGTTATTTTGATTGTAATTTATTTGCTCGATTATTATTGTGATTTTATTTGCCTATCCATCTTAGTACCTATCGATTAATACAACATTACCCAAATTCCCTATGGATCGACACCCTACTTGCTCTATATTAAGTCCTAGAGACTAGGGTATTATAATTTGACCCGCTTTAGGTGTAGTTTTGAATGGAAATCGGTGTTCATCAAATTAGACATGTCTAGCTGGGTAAATGTTGTCAGTAAAGGGATCAAGACAACTATGACTAAAGTGAGAAGTGGCAGGCCCCAAATAAACACAAGGTTTGGTTTGAAAATTGAACTTGTGTTTATTGTATGGTTTTAAAAGAGGAAAAATAGCTGAACCAAAAATTTTCAAAGAATCAAATTTTGGTTGTTGTGTAGGCATATTAATAATTAAAATAGTTGCAGTGTCAAAAGAGTAAGGCCAATATAAAAAAGGGACAGAACTATAAGCAAGCAAGGTAAGACCCACATCTATTAAATGTCAAATTTTATGTTTAGATGTGTTGTTTTTCTCATGAGTATATGGGCAAGCAATCCAATGGATAATGCCAGGAGACTGAAAATATTTATTCAATTTTTTATACTCACCACCCTAATCTAAATGAAAAGCTTTAACTGTGGTGGAAATTTGATTTTTAATAAGAGCTTTGAAGTTAAGAAAAATTTGATAGACATCACTTTTATTCTTCAAAAAATACACCCAAGTATAATGAGTGTAATCATCAATAAAAAGAATAAAGTAATGAAAACCTAAATTAGACAAAACTGGAGAAGGTCCTTAAACATCCAAATGAACAATATTAAATAGTTTTTCACTCTTATGCTCAATAAGAACAAGGGGAATTTTTGTTGGCTAAGTATGACGTAGTCGAGTATAAGGCACTCATCACGAGATTGAAGTTAGCTACAAAAGTCAGAATCGAGCATCTCAAAATATGTTCTGATTCATAATTACAGGTTAACCAAATTAAAGGAATATACCAGATCAAGGAGCGGAACATAGTTAAGTATATAGAGAAATTCAGAAAGCTCTTAAAGAAGCTCAAGAAGGAAGGGGGACAATGGGAAATCATTCAAATTCCTAGAAGTGAAAACTCAAAAGCAAACTTACTAGCCAAATCAATAGTAAAAGATAGCCAAACATTCAAAGAGCTTTAGCTAACTCAGGAAAGTTGAGAACTGAGGAGGCAAAGATCATGGATATCCAAGAAGTAGTAGGATGGATAAAGATAAGTATTTAGTATCTCGAACATAGGATAACCCCTCAGGATAAGTTGAAGGTCTAAAAGTTAAAGATAAAAGTTGCACATTATTCCATGCACAATAGGGAACTCTACAGAAGGTCCCTATCACATCCATGGTCTAAATGCATATCACCAGAAGAAGGAAATTACATTCTTAAGGAAATCCATGAAGGGATTTATCGAGATCTTAAGTCTCATCATTTGCTAATTACAAAAACTTTGCTCTAGGGTTATTATTGGCCCATCATGTCTTGAGATACTCAAAAACTAGTTCAGGAATGTTCTAAGTGTCAACAATCTGCTTACCTCAACCATAAGCCTTTCAATACTCAGCATCCAATTAGAAGTCCTAGGCCTTTAACAATATAAGGAATGGATATCTTAGGTCCATTTCCTATTTCAACCTCCTAAAAGAAGTTCATGATTGTGGCTATAGATCACTCCACCAAGTGGTAAAAGTTAAAGTTGTCCCAACCATCATTAAAGCCTGAATTTAACATTTTTTATAGAAATATACTATTTGCAGATTCAGTATACCCACACCTTGATAATAAATAATGGGAAACAATTTAACAATGAGAAATTCAAAAGGTTCTATTTTGATCTTAATATAAAACTCTGATTTACATAAATAGCTTATCCATAAATAAATGGTCAGATAAAGGTCACCAACATAATCATCATGCAAGGTCTAAAAAAGAAATTAGATGAAAATAAGGGAAACTAGGTCAAAGAACTTAACAATGTCATTTGGGCATATAGAACAGTACCCAAAACCTCCACAGGAGAAATGCCTTTTAAATTGACTTATAGAATGGATGTTTTAATCCCAATGGAAATTTGGTTAGTAAGTTACCTAGTAACTGGAGATCTAGATCTAGAGGTTGATAATATCAACTCTTGGATATGTCTAGATCTACTTGAAGAAAGAAGAGAATGAGCATCCATTATAGTAGAAGCTCAGAAGTAGAGGATTAAGAAATTATAATAGACATGTCTGGCCAAAGAAATTTTAGGTCAAAGATTGGATCCTCATAAGGGCTAACATTGCTAAAGGAAACTCTAAAATAGGCAAGCTCATACCTAATTTGGAAGGCCCTTACCTAGTCATTGAAAAAACCACTAAAGGGGCATATAAGATCAGAGATGAGTGACAAAAAGAGCTACCTCGATACTAGAACTCAGATAGTCTTAAAAAATACTATTAATAAATGTATTTGGAGTTTAGTTTTGAGAATTAAAAATAATTCATTCATCATTCAAAATGTTACATTACAAGGATAATTTTTGTTAAGTATTTTATAAATTAGCCTCAAACTCAGGAGGCACAATCCCATCATTAGGATGGAGTTCAACATCTTCTGAAGACTAGAATTTGGGAAACGAAGTGGATTTGGCACCAAAAGAAGTAACTTCAGTAGTAGATTTCTCTTTAATGGCTTATGGATCCTTAGGAGCTGACTTAGTAGCTGCATCTTCTGCAGTAACTAGCTGTGCCAAATTATTTGGAGTTATCTTCTCTAGATCAGAAAAATCTAAATTCGGACACTGAGTCGATAGTACCCTCTGACACTCAAAGTTATAGGCCTTAAGAAATACTTTCACTATCTTCTAGCAAAGTCTTTAGGTCATTAACTTGGGATTCCCTTTCATTAGCCAACTCTTTTTTTAAAGTTTCAAGCTCGACATCTTGTTTCTCAATCCTTAATGTAAGATAAGCTTGTGAATGCTCGAGCTCTTAGATCTTTTTCAAGCTTGCCTTAGTTTCTAACTTAAACTTTGTGCTATTAGTCTCTGAGCTCCAAGGCATTTTTTGCTGCATCTAATTTCTTCTCACAGTTAATCACAATGGTTCCAACCTCAACCTCCTTGATATTGTACTCACTCTAGAGGATGAAATGATTATCCTTTGCTAGCAGTAGCCCTTAAGTCATCTGATAGATAAGTATGGAAAGATTAAAAATAGAAACATCCATGAAAATGATTATAGCAGCCAAGATTGGACAAGTTACTATAAGGCATGGGTAATTAATGAGTTGAATAGCTTGCTACTTCCCTCCTCTTGCCATCTTTAGATGTCATCCGAAAACTATAGAGACTCAATGTATTGATCCTTAACTTACAAATTAGTGATGCTTGAGGGCTTCACCTTTGACAAAATCCATCTTTTCAAATCTGGGCATTTGATAAGTTTTGGATGCTTGATAAACACCTCTTCAATAACTTGTTCCTCATCACCTAACTCCACACTCCGAAAGTGCTTCTTAAAAAGTTTAAATTTTTATTTCTAAGTAGCACTGAGCATAGCTTTTCCTTTATCACTCAGGCATGGATTGGTATAAGCCTCCAAGATCTCCATATCCTGGTCAGGTTGATTAGTCTGAAGTGCCACTTGCTCTTCTGGCTCTTCATCTAAAAAGATTCCATCTGTAAAAGTGAAATAGTCAGCCATATATAAATAAAAAAGAATAAAAGTTAGAATATACCTTTAAAATATCAAAATTTACCACTAAAATCTATACGCTTAAGGCAAACTCTCTAGAGGTATCTCCAAGATAAATTCTCAGTAGATGTTCCATCAACTATACTCTCAATATGTAGTCTCAACACCAATTCATTACCTTTTTTGGGAAACCTCATAGGATGCTTCACCTTCTGGCAATCATCAACCCATATCTGCCAGATGTTGATAAAATTCGATAGATACTGAACTATGAAAAATCTATGCCTCCATTTCTTATAAAGGTCCAGAAGCTTAACAAAAATGCTATGGTTTAGAACATCTGATAAAGAAAACACTAGCTCCCCTTTTTTCTTATTCAAACAATAAGTATACCTGAGCATGTCCAAATTTAGCTCTTTACCCTCCCTATACATTAATTTTATATACCCGGTTAAGATTCAGTAATTATTAGGGTGAAGTTGACCAGGGGCTGTGTTGTATCTATTCAAGAAGCTTCTAATGAAAGGATCCAAGGGAAATTTCAACCCCTCTTCTAACTTATCAAAGTACACAACCAGCTTCTACCAGTCTAAAAAAGGGGTATAAGCTATGAAATTTTTGTCTATAGTGTACAGGTGAATTCCTAAGGAATGTTAAAGCTTCTTCTATACCATTTGAGCATATTATCATCGATCTTATATAGAAAAAGATCTAAACTAACTTGCTCTCATAGAGCCATGGATCCTATAGAGCAAAAATAAATAAAGAAGATAAAAAGGGAAAGAGACTTCACCTAGAAGAAGAAGATAGAAAGCAGGTCTGTAGAAAATGTAAAGGAAGTAAGAGCATAAAACACTTGAAAGAAAAACTAAGAAAAAGGTAGCAAAAGAGCAAAAATGAGGCCAGCAAAAGGAGTAGCTTATTTAAAGAGGAGCAAAAGGTTCTAGAATGACCACCACTGCCTTTACAGTTACTTACATCCCTCTCATGCAGCATCAATGATATTCCAGGCAAAAGAAAAGCCCACTAATCGAGCAGTTATCATTATGGCAACTAAAATGTCTCATCTTCTAACATAAGAATAGATGTGACACTTACACAATTCAAAATTCAAAAGAATATCAAAAGACATAGCAGTTGATAATCCTGCTCATCTCACCACCAGCTGTCCTCATCTTCTCATCAACACTCGAGCCCCGCTTCTATTGCACCAAGAATCTAAGTTAAGTGATTGAAGCTGGCACCCTCATATCACTTTTATAATACTGAGGTTCAGCACTTAGGCCATGCTTCTAATGCACCGAGAATCTAAATCCAATGACTAAAATTGCCACCCTCAGGTCGCTTTGATAGTACTGAGGTTTGACACTCGAGTCACGCTTTTAATGCATCAAGAATCTAAATTTAATAAATGAAGCTAACACCCTCAGGTTGCTTCGATAGTACTGAGGTTCAGCACTCGAGCCGTGCTTTTAATGCACCGATATAAAACTCCAGTGATGACTAGTTCCATCATGTCATTTTTATAATATTGATGGGTTAATCCCTTGAGATGTTTCATAAACACCAAGCATCTATAAGTCAAGTTGGCATCTTCACGCTTTAATGTTTAAACACTACAATCTTAAAACTCGGTACCAATCATCATCCCTTTTTTGTAACTGAGGTTGGCCACCTTAAATCACCCTTCTGCATCATATGTAATTACACTCGCGATCTCTCTCTCCCAGTAGAAGAATCAATATTCTGAATTATTCATCACCATGCATTTATCAGATTAGGATACATCATACATAAATATCCAAACAAGCTTTCAAGGGGGACTCTTGATACCCATATACATATTTTCTATTCTACTAAAGGTTTATTTTTCTATACAGGGGGTTACTTGCAGATGAAGAATTTCCAAATTAAATAGGAGAATAATTCTTATGTAAGGAGATTATATGTTTATTATTTACATATCTTAGAGTTGAATTGTAATAAATTTTAAATAAGGAATTAATCAATTTAAGCAATTTTTTGGGTTTAATTAGGAGAATTTTTATCAATTAGTATTTAATTAGGATTATTATTATTTATTGTATATTTGGGAAGTTTTATTTAAGTTTTAATTAGTTTTTATGTTTTATGTCTAGTGTGGGCCTCGGAATATAAAAGGAGTTGATATGTTTTTACATAGCATGGCATGCATATGCCGTGTGATGAAGAAACAAATGAGGGAAGCCATGTCCAAGACATGAGTGAGCCATAAAAAAGCCAACTACACTTGAGTATTAACATAGCAATGTCACAGCATGCACATGTTGTGTGAGTGAAGATTTTTTACCCTAAAATAATGCACAACTAATAAGCTCGACTGCGTTGGAAGTGATTATTAACTATTTTTACCTATGATCTCGGCTAGTAAATTAAATAATTTAGCAAAGTTATAATGTTTTTACAACAATATCTTTCTAATGTAACCACAACCATGTACTTGCAAGTTTAAAATGAAATAAGTTTTTGACACCATTACCGGGGACTACCAATATTGATATTAATTTAATTCTTACTTTTCTTAAACTAGTATTCTTTCTTTAGTTTTAATTTAATTTGCTAATTGATTTTTCAGGAAACTTTTGCTAGTTTATAAACACTCGATCTAAAAGGATGAACTTATAAATGATTAACCCTAAAATTGAGAAATCGTGTAAGAAAAATCAAAAGGAAAAGCGTGAGAAAGATAAGTAAAAATGGTTGAAGATCAAGCACCACCACCACTGGATAGGAATCATGCTCTTCAAGAGTACACAATGCCTAATAGAGGAGATACCCATAATAGTATTATCATGCCAACTATCAATGCCAACACATTTGAGATCAAATAAACTATAATCCAAATGATCTCACAATTCTAGTTTGGAGGTCTCCCAAGCGAGGATCTTAATACCCATCTAGCTAAATTTTTAGAGATTTGTGATGCATTCAAGATGAATGGGGTTAGTCCTGATGTAATAAAGCTTAGGTTATTCCCTTTCTCTTTGAGGGATAAAGCTAAGTTATGGCTACACTCCTTAGCACCACAGTCAATCACTTCATGGGATATGTTGTCAAGGACATTCTTGGGCAAGTATTTCCCACCAGGCAAAATAGCAAAGTTTAGATATGAGATCACAAGTTTCACCCAACATGGTGGCGAATCTCTTTATGAGGCTTGGGGCCATTTTAAGGATTTACAGAGACAATGTCCTCACCATGGAGTTCCACAGTGGTTGCTCATTCAAACCTTCTACCAAAGCCTGAAAAAGCCAATGAGGATCACTATTGATGTAACTGCTTAAGGCTCATTCATGAGTAAGATGCATAATGATGCCTACAATCTTCTTGAGACTATGGCATCCAATAACTATCAATGGTAGGGCGAGAGAAGCGCACCAAAGCAAGTGGCAGGAATGCATAAAGTGGATAGTTGGAATCTCCTTAATGCAAAGATTAATTTGCTTACTAAGAAATTAGAGGCATCCATTGAAGTCTCCAATCTCATGGTTGTTTATTCCTATGAGAATTATGGAGGAGGACATTTACCCCTAGAGTGTCAGAGAGGTTTTTCTTAGGATTCCTCTATTGTGCAGTTAAATGCACTTAATAATTTCCAAAGGAATCAAGGGAATCCCTACTCAAACACTTATAACTCAGGTTGGTGAAACCATCCAAAATTTTCATGGTCTAACTAATGAGGAGTACAAAATACCCATCAAGGGTTCAAACAACTATCTCCTAGATTTTAGTAGAAGAATACCATCCCTTAATAAAGTGAACCAAAGTCTAACCTTGAAGTGATGATGGAGAAATTCCTAAAAGATCAAGAGAGGTACCAAAAAGACCAAAAGGAGTAGAAGGAAGCAATAAAGAATCTGACTTCTCAAGTGGGATAACTTTTTTCCCACAATAAGATATTAGAAAACCAAATTGCATTACAAGCTTCAAGTTTAAGAAATCCAAGTTAGAAAGGTAATTTAAAAAGTTTATGAAGTCATTCCAACAACTTAAACTAAATATAGCTCTCCTGGATGTGATTAATACTATGCCTGCATACTCTAAATTCTTAAAAGACATCATCTCGCATAAGCGAAAATGGGAGGATTGTAAGACCATTCATATCAATAAGGAATGCAATGTTGTCATTCAAAATAAGCTTCCCTAAAAGCTTAAAGATCCAGGGAGTATCACTATCCTTTGTACTATTGGAAACAAATTTATAAGTAAATATTTATGTGATCTTGGTGCAAGTGTGAGTATAATTCCTCTTTCTTTTTATAGATAACTCAACATCGGTGAGCCACAACTAATGATAGTGTCGCGATAGCTCACAGATAGATCTATCATCTACCCCAATGGAATTTTAGAAGACGTCCTGGTCAAAGTTGGAGACTATTATGCACCAGGAGATTTCATCATCCTAGAAATGGAGGAGGATCACCACATTCCAATCATACTACCATTCCTAGCCACAGTAGGAGCAATTATAAACATCAAGAGAAAAAAGATTTTATTGGAAATTAAAGATAGTAAAGTGGAGTTTGATGTTGTTAAAATGGTAAAATAGTCCTTAATAATAGGATTCTATTTTAGAGTGGATGTGCTAAAAAGTTGTGTGCAAAAGACCTTTGAAAAATAACTCACCCATGACCCCCTAGAAGCATGCTTAATCCATGATGTTATAGAGGATGACATTAATGAAAAGGTAGAAATGTATGAACACTACCTCAATGCAAGTCTAGAATTGAATAAACATAAAAAAACTAGGTATGAGCTCTTACCCTTTATTATAAAAATCCTTAGTATGTTTAAGGAGGACAATGCACCTAAGGTGGAGCTCAAAGCTCTTCCTTCATCTTTAAGGCATGGTTTTCTTAGCCCTAACTCTACATATCCTATTATTATGAATGTTGAGTTGAATGATGAACAAGTAGACAAATTACTTAGGAGAGTTAGGCCTCACAAGAAGATCATAGGTTACACCATAGATGATCTAAAGTTGATTAGTGCTTTAATATGCATGCATAGGATTCACATGGAAAATGATGCTAAACCCACCATAGAACATCAGAGAAGGCTAAACCCTAACATGAAAGAGGCAATTAAGAAAGAGATTATGAAGTTAATTGATGTAGGGATTATCTATCGTATCTCGAATAATCAGTGGGTTAGTCCAATCCATGTAGTCCCTAAGAAAGGAGGTATGACAGTAGTGAAAAATATGAAAAATGAGTTGATCCCAACTAGAACTATCACATGTTGGCACATGTGCATTAACTATAGAAAATTAAACAAGGCCACTAGGAAAGATCACTTCCCTCGACCATTCATTGACCAGCTTTTAGAAAGGTTAACGAATCATTCATTTTTCTATTACTTGGATGGATACTCTAGTTTCTTTCAAATTCCTATACACCCTGATGATTAAGAGAAAACCATATTCACATGTCCTTATGGAACATATGCATATAGAAGAATGCCTTTCGGGCTATGCAATGCACCTGTTACCTTCATGATATCTATCTTTTCTTTTTTTTAGGACACTATAAAGGTTTTTATGGATGATTTCTCTGTATACAATTCTTCTTTTGATGATTATCTTAATAATCTATCTAAAGTATTGCAAAGATGTAAAGACACTAACCTTGTGTTGAACTGGGAAAAGTATCACTTTATGGTGACTAAAAGAGTGGTGCTTAGGCACATTATGTCTAAAACTGGCATTGAAGTTGACAGGGAAAAAATTAAAGTGATAGAGAAACTTCCACCCCTTACCTCTATTAAAGGAATACATAGTTTTCTAGGACACGTGAGGTTCTATCAACACTTCATCGAAGATTTTTCCAAAATTGCTAAACCTTTGACTAATTTACTTGCCAAGGACATTCCTTTTGATGAATGTCTTTCTGCTTTCCAAAGGTTGAAAGAAGCACTTTTTTCAGCACCTTTCCTACAGCCACTAGACTAAAGCCCTCCTTTAGAAATCATGTGTGACGCTAGTGATTATGTAGTAGGAGCTGTCTTAGGGCAACGAAGAGACAAACAAGCCTATGCCATCTATAATATAAGCCACACTCTCGATCAAGCTAAAAAAAATTATGCAATAACTAAGAAGGAACTTCTGGCAGTGGTACATGCTATGGAAAAATTTTGTTCATATTTAGTAGGAATCAAAGTGATTGTCTACATCGATCATTTAGCCCTCAAGGATCTCCTAGCAAAGAAGGATGCTAAACCAAGACTCATTCATTAGATCCTTCTTTTATAAGAATTTAACTTGGAGATTTGAGATTTTAAAGGAACTGAGAATTTAGTTACTAAACACTTTTATCACCTTATACGAAGTGCTAATCCCTCTCTTCCAATCTCAAATGACCTTCTAGAAGAATAACTTATGAGAGTCCAACAAAGCGTCCTATGGTATGCAGATTTTCTGAATTAGTTGGCATGTGGTGTTCTTCCACCAGATAGTAATTTCTATCAAAAGAAGAAATTCTTTTGGGACTCTCGGTAATACTTCTGGGATGAGCCTTATTTATATAAGAGGTGTGGGGATGGATTATTAAGGTGCATTCCAAATGAAGAAATTTTAGAAGTACTCATTTATTGTCATTTGCTTGAGTATGAGGGATATGTAAACTCTACCAAAACAGCAGCAAAGGTACTTTAGAGTGGATTCTACTGGCCCTCTCTCTTTAAAAATGCAAGGCAATTTGTACTCAGGTGTGATCATTGCCGAAGGACAAACAACATTAGCATATGGGATGAAATGCCTTTTATAAATATTATTGAGATTAAATTAGTTAATGTTTGGAGAATTGATTTCATAGGACCTTTCCCAAGCTCTTATGGAAATAAATATATATTGGTTAGGGTTGATTATATGTCTAAGTGGGTGGAAGTAATTGCTTCACTAACCAATGATGCAAAAGTAGTCACTAAGTTCCTTCAGAGGAACATATTTACTTGCTTTAGCACACCTAGAGCTATAATTAGTGACAGTGGTTCTCACTTCTACAATCATCAATTTGAATCTCTTTTAGCAAAATATAGGGTCAAGCATAAAGTAGCTATACCATACCAACCTCAAACCAATGGACAAGTGGAAATCTCAAATAGAGAATTGAAGACTATACTGAAAAAAACAGTTAATGCCTTGAGAAAGGATTGGTCCATTTGGCTGGATGATGCACTATTGGCATACCAAACTGCTTTCAAAACTTTAATTGGGACTTCACCATTTCGGTTGGTTTTTAGAAAATCATGTCATCTCCCTGTTGAGTTAGAACATAAAGCATTCTAGGCTATAAGGTTTGTAAATTTTAATCAAGCAAAAGCTGGTGCAAAAAGGCTCCTTCAATTGAACAAACTTAAAGATTTTTGCATTAATGCCTATGAGAATGCTAAAATTTATAAGGAAAGAAGAAAGAAGTGGCATGATAAATATTTTCAGAAGAGAGTTTCAAGAAGGGGATTTGGTGTTGCTATTCAACTATAGACTAAATCTATTTCCAAGGAAACTCAAGTCTTTATGGTCTGGACCTTTTAGAATCAAATAAGTCTTCCCTTATGGAGCAATTGAGCTTTATAATAAGGAAAATAAAACCTTTAAAGTCAATAAGCAACATCTCAAGCCCTACTTTATAGAGGAAGCCAGCTTAAAGAGTGTCTCTTATACACTCATAGATCCAGTTTGAGCTCATCACAAAACGGTCAAGCTAAAGACCTTAAAATAGTGCTAATTGGCAGGCAACATAATCATTTTTCTTCTTTAACTCTACTTTTGTTTCAGTCTTTTCTCTCCTTTATGTTTTTATTTGTTAATTAATTTACTTCGCTTTTTCTATATGATCAAGAATACAACCGTCACAAAGAGCCACTGCTTCAAGAAGTAAGTTTGCATGATCACACAAGGTAATGCATGGTCGTGGCATAGGCCGTGTCCAAGTACACCACTTAAACTTCAAATTGACAAATTTATACGCATAATGCATGGCATATAGACACAACATATCCTTATCATGTCTTAAAACTCCATAAGTTACAAATTGTGTCACAGCTTTATTACACAGCATATCTATACCGTGTCACATCTTCAATTAACTTCTAGACTGTCACATGACATGACAACATGGCATCATTATGCCATGTCAAACATCAAGCGCGTAACATGGTTTGCATATTGTGTTATCACCTTCCACATGCTATGCCAACCACCCTAACATGGTATCCAATATGCTGTGCCACTACCTTCCCATGCCATGTCAAACACTATTTTAGCACGGCATGATGCCATGTTAAAACCTTCATCACACGATGCCATATCACAACCACCCTAGCATGGCATGGAGATGTCATGTTATCATCTTCTCCATGTCATGTTACATATTCACCAAATCTCCCAATATACAGCATGGCATAACAGCATGGTTTGCATGCCATGTCATTCCCTATATTGCACAGTCTCCAAGCATGGCATAGGAGGTCGTGCCATTCACTTCCCCATATCACATTACCCAACACAGTTTTCCCAAACCTTGTTCCTAAAACCATGTCCCAATCCCCTTATATAAACACCCACTTCTCTAAACCTAACCCCATTCCAATCTTTTCTTTTTACCATTCTCCTTCTCCTACACTATTCTCTCCCAATTTTTCTCCCTTATCTCCTCCTCCTTAACTTCATCACCCACTTTTCTTGATTATTTCTTCCTTTTAAAAACTACACCCTTTTTTATTTTCCTTTTCATTCTCTACATATGGGGAAATCCAAAGCGTCTGGGAAAACACCATCATCATCTAAGAAGTGGATCGGTGCCACATCTTCCCCTCCACCCTCTCACCCTTCTCGTATGAGTGCACCGCCACCCATCGCTCTAACTTCCTCACACCATGATCAAGGGAGCCAATTTGGTATGTCTCACCCCCCCCCCCCTTCTTCATTTCACCAATCCTAATTTTAAAAAAGCATATGATACTCTGTTTCCCTTTCCAGTCCATCCTTTATATCATATTATATTAAGGGATCTTGCTACTATAGGCTTGAATGAATCAGTATTAGGCATGATTGATAACTTAAAATGGAAAGATTTTATGAGAATTAAAGAGCCTATTTTTCATGAGTCATTTTTAGAGTTCTTATTAACTTTCTTATTCAACTCCAGTACTCCTATTAATTTTAATAAGAAAAATATTGTGCTATTTCAATTAAGGGGCAAACGATTCTCCTTTTCCTTGAATGAATTTGCTATGCACTGTGGTTTTTATGATGTTGTGTATGTTACTAGTGGTGCGCTTAATAATGCAAAAAGTCTCCTTGAACCCATAAACTATCATCAGATTTAAAGAGATATTATACATATAGGAGCTGCCCAACAAACCTATGACCCTAAGGTTGGCAAGAGCACTAATATAGCCCATCCTGAATTATGCTACTTGTAGAGCCTAATAGCTGGCACTATTTATAGTCGAAGGGAGAGTATTGGGTGTGTCACACTTATAGATTTGTTTTATCTCCATTATTTTGCTAAGGGTATAGTGCCTCATTTAGGATATGGTTTTGCTTTATATATGGATGGTATTTTAAGAAAAACAAAGGGAGCTTTATGTGGGGGTTCGTATAATACTAAGCTTGCTAGGAATTTACAAGTTTTTTATTCCCTTACCAACCTGACTCCACATTGCCTTTTAATATCACTGTCGCGAAAAAGATGAAGGTGGTCATAGTTAGGGATCGTCGATATGTTCTTATTTATAATCTTGTTGAGTTGGGTGCTGATGAGCCACAAAAAGCATGCATTTGTACACCTCCACCGCCATAAGCTTCTCACATTGTCGGGCCTTCCTCATTTTTTTATCCTTTATATTTTGAAGCTACTCTTTAGTATCATATAGAACTTCTGTATTGGGTTATTAATGGTCTCTCAAGCTTATGTCAAGCTTAGGGTATACCCCTTCCTCCACGACCTGTCTTTCCTGGTTCCACCTCTACTGCTGCTACTGAGGAGTTAACTGATGACACAAATCCATTCGATGACACTGGAGCTACCCTGGATGATTCTGCTCCTATGAATGACTGACTTTACTTTCAATTTATAATTATGTTTTATGTTTTATGATTTTCTTCTTTTTCTGTTATTTTATTTTCAGATATTATGTGTGTTATTTTATTATTTTAGTTTTATGTTTCTCTTTGTTAGTTTTCTACCTTTTGTTCTCTTTCGAACTAATGCACAATTTCAGGGCAGTATCTTTCTTCTACTTTTCCTTTTTGATGTTTCTTTTATCTTTTATATTTTCAATTGTCATTGAGCATACTACTATGGATAGTGTGGGAGGGTGCTTCGATTGATTCATTTGTCAGTTTTTATCTTTTCATTTCAATAATATATATATATATATATATATATATATATATATATATATATATATATATATATTATATATAATAAATTATTTAAGGTTTATTAATTTTCAACTCATTTCCCCATATTAATGATTTGTTTACCCTGAAAATTTTTAAATTTTGCTTTCGATACTCTATCACATTTAAGAATATATTAATGTATAAATTTGTCTCTTGATTGAATTACCGAACAATCATATGGTTTATTAATTAAGACAGTTATACATAGTCTTTATGTATGAAGAATTTAGTTCTTATAATCTAAGCATGATCCTAGAGATTACAATTATGCATAATTTTATAAAGGATTGCATTTTGAATTTTAGTTAAAAAAAAAAAACTCTCTCTCATTCTTTTAGTAGGAGCAATATTTAAATTTAAATTCCTATACACTCTGAATCTACTCCAATGCCCTAATTAGGGTATAAGTATCCATAGGATCCACTTAATGGTATCCATGCTTAGTAATATAGGAACGGTGAAGGATTACTCAAAGAAGAAAATTTTGAATGGAGAGAAAAATAAAAATTATGAAATGAAGTGTAAAATGCATTCAAAACCATATCAAGAAGAACTGCAATCCTTAATGTTTTCTTTTCTAGATTTATGCTCACTTGATTTTAAAGGGTTGTGTGCTTGGATTTTAATTAGTAAATTATTCATATATATTGTGTTTTTATCTAACTATCTTCTTTAGTAAACATGTTTTGATCTTAATGTTATCAAGATTTCATGTCTTAGAAGTTGTATGTCCCTAGTTGTGATTTGAGTTTAATATTTTCAAATTTTAGTTTTTGCTTGAGGACAAACAAAGCTTTAGTATGGGGAAATTTGATATGTTTATTATTTACGTATCTTAGAGTTGAATTGTAATATATTTTAAATAAGGAATTAATTAATTTAATAATTTTTTTGGTTTAATTAGAGTTTTTATGAGTTGGTATTTAATTAGGATTATTATTATTTATTGTATATTTGAGAAGTTTTATTTGAGTTTTATTTAGTTTTTGTGTTTTATGTTTAGTGTGGGCCTTGGAATATAAAAGGAGTTGATATGTTTTTACATAACATGGCATGCATATGTCGTGTGATGAAGAAACAAATGAGGGAAGCCATGTCCAAGCCATGCGTGAGCCATGAAGAAGCCAACTGCACCTGAGTATCAGCATAGCAATGTCACGGTATGCACATGCTGTGTAAGTGAAGATTTTTGACCTAGAATAATGCATGACTAATAAGCTTGCTTGTGTTGGAAGTCATGTTGTGTCTGAGTAAATTCATAGATTTATTTGAATGAAGCATGACCATGCTTCAAAACTGTGTCATAAAGGCAGAAGTTTCCTGTTTTGAAAATAATAAGGAATTAGAAATCAAAAAGGATTCTTTTCATACCCTAGCACTATATAAGGAATAGACACTTTTTAAGAGAGACATAAAGAGGAGTCGTAGAGATAAGGAGGCGACTAGACAGAAATTAATGAAGAATAAGAGTTTATTTCCTTTTCTTTTCTGTTTTCATCTTCTTATTTCCTTGATTTTGATTATGGATTTCATCATAGTCATGTGTGGCTAAGTTTTCTTTCAGAGTATTGGTTAGGAGTAGCTATTCCATGACATGATTTGAACATAAGTTTTTATATTTGATTTGAATTTTAGTTAATTCTTTGTGTTGTAATATTTATCTTATTATCATTCCAAACTTGTTTGATTGCATGTTTATAAATGAATTCACCAATGAGAGTTAGGGAAATTCATTAGCTTGAGACACTTAAAACTTAGATCACTTGACCACGAGAGTAGGCAAGCTCTTTGGGGAGTCACGACAGTAGATTCCAATGACAAATTAATTGCTAAAAATCTTAATGAACTTGGATTACATTATTAATCGTGAGATTAGGTTAATCCTTGCATGCTTAATTGAACTTGAGAAAGTTTTTAAGTATTCTAGAGAATTACCCTTAACTGAATTCAAGGTTTCTACTTAATAATGTGTTCATAATTGGATTGGAATAATGAAACTAAACCTAGGCTCTATGTTTACAAATATTTGACTTTACTTTTAACTAAGTTTTTGTTATTTAAATTTTTTTTTACTTTGCTAAATTATTCAATTTACTAGCTAAGATCATAGGTAAAATTATCAATATTCAGTCCTTGAAGGAATGATATCTTTCTACTGCAACCATAACTGTGAGCTTGCGGGTTTAAAATGCAATAGGAGACTCTCAGATAGGAAGAAATACTCCCCAACTAGGCATAAGACCTACATCAAAGAGAATCTTATTCCTCTCATGTTTGAGTATCACTATACCTATAAATAGGAACTTATATCCTTCATTCTCATTCACTCTATTCTCTCATATTCTTTGATGTCTTTATCTCTCTAAATTCTTCCTCTACATTCTCTGACTTAGGCATCAGAAGGTTTATGGAGATTCATCCCACCTCTCACTTTGCCCCTTTGTTAATTACTTGCAAGGTTTAGACTCAAAGGTTTCGGAAATAAGTTATCAATATGTATTAATTTTTTTTGTCTTTATATTGACAATTCAATTGTAAATGAGACATTTAAACCAACATTTATTAAAAATATAGTATTATATAATTTAATCCAATGAAATTATGATTATTTTTGTTATACTGTAAATATGAAAATTGTCTTCATTATATAGTCTAATGGCCAATTTGTGACATATGTAGGTTGAAGGCGCAAATTTTTGTTTCTCTTTGTGCTCTCCCCAATGTGGCATAAAAATATTCGTTAGATTTAATAAAAACATGTGAAAATTTTATTATTTGTTATTATTTCATCCCATGTGTATCCTACTAAACATTCATCAACTTATGCCCAAAAGTAAAACACATTTATTTTAAATCACAATAGGGAACTGTGATGGACCCTTTCTTGGCAAAGATTATAAGCTTGAGAGAGGCTTTCAACTAGTTGACGGTTCAATATTTTCAGAATATCAATATTGAGCTGGACTCCTTGCAAGTGGTTTTGGTAGTTCTTTCTTCGTCAGATGATAGATCTTTGTTTGGCAACATTATTGAGGATTGCAAATCTTTTATTCATGAAATCTCTTTGTCTAAGATTTTCTTTGTTAGATAATCAGCAAATTAGGTTGCTCATTGTTTAGTCCGAGCAGTTGCTTCTTTGTCTGATCCTAAGGAGTGGCTAGGAGAGCCCCCTTCTTTTATTATATTGATGTTTTGGACTCTGATTTACAGCTATGATTTCTTATTTCTGCTTTCCAAAAAAAAAAAAATCGCAACAGGGAATTAACTTGTGGCATGGAGCGTAATAGTGGAACAAAACAACAACTCGATGATCACATGTATTAACTAATGGATCCTTGCAAATTCAAGGGACTTCTTTCCTTCATGGGCATTGCCAAAGAAATTGTTCATGTAATCCCCGAAAACAACCTCTTTATAAAAAGCCACCCCAAGTTTCTCCACCAGCTGAGGCAGTGGTCCAATCTTTTCTGTTGGTCTTGGACTTGTGAAAATTGGTATTGACACTCTGGATTTGGTACTTGTCGTCCGCACTCTGTGTTCAACGCTTTTGTACTTTCCATTGCTTAGTATCTAATCAAAAGAATCATGTAACAAACATCTAATCAAAAGAAAGATACATATCGATGTCGAGGCACGGTAAATTACAACAAAGTCCTCTAAAGAAATTTTCCTTCCATTGGATTTGCCCATTACACCTATCAACATCCATGTATTAAATAGCTAGCAGCAATGAAAATTTGTTAATTGTAACCTGTTATTCTGATCACCTGTAAGGTGTCGCCAATATTAATGACCAAAGCACCCGGAAATGGTGGGATCTCCATCCAGTCTCCTTTTTTCTTGCCATCAATGGTTTCCTCCACTTTAACATACAAACCGCCAATTCCATCTTGCAGCAAAACAGTGAGGGTTCCCATGTCAGAATGGCGTCCCACCCCTACAGTAAGCTCGGGATTCGGGCACGTTGGATAGAAGTTCATGTTCACCCTCTTCAGACCAATTAATGCTTCTAGTTTTGCATCATCTAGTTTCACTCCTAGCTTTTCAATCAAAATTTGGAGTATTTTTTTCACCATTTTTATTGACGTTTTTAGGTATTCCAGAGCTACGTACCTGAAAATTTACCAGCATATATATAATTAATTTCTGATGATAATGAAGAAAATTAATGATGTCCTAATCTCATCCAATATTGACCAATACCGATTATTGAGTTGCGGACGTGTGTGACATAATAATGCAAACTAGTGTTCGCTTACTTGCATTCTTCAGGCCAAAATTCAAGTGCTTCGGCATCATTACTGTACAACATGCTGATATTGTCTCTCCATTCTAATGCCTTCTCTTTCTCTGGCGCAAAACTTGTGCCATACTTAACTAACGGGCTAGTGCTCACACCCTTACGATACACAGCCTTCTTTTCAGGTGGTTGGCCAAAGAAATTATGAGCTGCATCCTTCAAGCACTCTAGAAGCTCGATTGGCACACCATGGTTGACCACTTGGAAGAACCCAAGAGTCTCAGCAGCGATGGCAAGTTCCTCCACCACTTGGTCATGGTGATGGCCATCTAGTTTTGATAAATCAATTGCTGGGCTATCATTTTGGGTTGATTTTAACTTGTCTATTCTTTCTTCTACAGGTTGCACATATCGTTGCGGAACCTTTGCTAGACCTGAGTCCACCATCCCTTTCACACCATTGCCGTCTCGGACGACAAAATTGAACAGGGATTCTGGTTCAGAAAAACCTGGAGCCATTAGTTGCAAGGCGAGGTTCTTCAGGTGAATATATTAATATTAGTGTCAGTAACCTTCAGCAAGATATACAGCCAATACATAGAGGTATAACCGAGCCGAACAGTCCGTGATTCGTTCGGATCTCGGCTCAAAAAAAGCTCGTTTGAGTTCATTTGTTAAGCTAATTGAGTCGAGTTCAAACTCCATTTTGATGCTCGTAAGGTAAACGAGTCAAACCTGAACTTTTTTAAATTCAGCTCGTTAAAACTCTTGAAAAAGTTCGTTCGACTTGTTTACAAGCTCATTTATAGACTCGTTTACAAACTCATTTATATGTCCATTTATAAGCTCATAAACAGGTTATTATTTAATTTCGTAAGTGAATATTATATAATACTAATTTTATATTAAGCAAAGACAATACTAATTAACTTAGATTTAATTAATACAAAATATTACATATGATAAGATTATGTACTCATTATAATATTATATAATTTTTTGCGTAATAAATTAACAGTAATATTATAATAAGTAAATATTATACAATATTAATTAAATATTAAGCAAAGACAATATTGATCAAATTAGTTGTAATTAATTTTAAATATTACATATGACAATATTATGTACTCATTATAATATTATACAATTTTTTGCGTATAAATTAACAGTAATATTATAATAAATAAATATTATACAATACTAATTTACATATTTAGCAAATAATAATTTTGTTCAATAAATAAAAAATTAAGTAATATTTGTATTTTAAAGTAATATATAAGTATTAATATTAAATACTGCAAATTTAAAGGAATAGATAAATATAATATTAAGTAATATTCATATTTTAAATTAAAACTACATAATTTTAATGTTATAAGCAATTTTTATGTTGAAAAAATACGTAATTTGTGGTTATAAAACAATGTAATGTCTAATTACAAAAATACATTATTAAACTCACCTAGCTCGTGAGCTCAGCTAGAGCTCGTCAAACACGAACCCAAGCTGAGGTTAAGCTAGACTTTTGAAAGTTGAAGCTTGGTTCAAGTTTGTTAATTTTTAAACAAGCCAAATTTGAACTTTTAAAAGTTCAACTTGGTTAAACCGCTACCCATATATATATATATGCACTAATCAAGAGGAACCATACATAACTAATAATTAACCATTGCCTCGTCTAGTGGGTTAATTATGGTCAACTATGCATTCAATTAAAAAATATATAGTGGTCTAGTTGGACCAAGCCCATGTTAGACAATCTTTTGTGAATCAAATTATGGTTATCTAATTGTTAGTAGTTTGTTAGTGTTTGGTTATCAATGTATACTGTTTCATTCCTTACATCTCTTGTATTGTATATATATATGCATGTAAACTCTTTTTATACAAAATATACATAACTACAAAGTTCATATAGTATCAGAGCTTTAACCTAATCAATTTTTTTTCAATGGCTTCCTCTAATAGTCAACTTACTGTCCAAACTTCTAGTCATACTACAACCACTACTTACTATAGTTTTGTAATCAAGCATACACCTAAAAACTTTCTCACCTGGAAAACTCAATTTTTACCACTCTTGAATTATAATGCTATGAAAATCTCATTGATGGCTCTTTTTTACCATCGCCATCAACCATTGTGTCCACAACAAATCCTACTCAATAAATCCCCAATCCTGCCTATACCTCTTGGTTTTAAAAGGATCAATTATTACTCTCTTGGCTTTTGTTTTCTCTCACAGAGGAAGTATACCCCTATGTTATTGGTCTCACTTCTTCTTATTCGGTTTGACAAGCATTATCTATTGCTTTTGGTTCGATTTCTTAAAATTGACAATTACAACTTCATATTGAAATTCAGTAGTTAAAAAAATATGATGTCCATTTCAACGTATCTTCATAAGGCCAAGAGTTTAGTGGATGAACTAAAAGCAATCGATTGCCCTCTATCAGTTACTGAGTTTAAATGCCATCATTTAACAAAATGTTTTTAGTGAGTTTCATCCTATAATTTCTGCATTAAATTTACAACTTGAACCTATCTCATTTTAAGAATTACATAGTCAATTTTTTTCCTAGGAAATTCTCCTTCAAAGTTTTCATGATGTTCCCCAAGTGCATGTTGTTCAGTACACTCCATCCAATTCTTATTAGCATCATTTTTCATCCAATAATTCTGGACGTCCTTTCAATTATCAACAAAATTAGCAGGCTTCTTCTTTCTGGCACTAATCCTTCAGTTCACCTATTACTTATCAGATATGCAGTAATCACAACCATACCATAGATTATTGTCACTAGCACTATCACCAACATTCTACTCAGATAGCACCGCAAGCTAATCTCATTTGGTGTGATGGCTGCTCACCTACTAATCAACATTATCAGATACAATCCCCATCTTATGTTGCACTTCATTCGACTTTTTTACCCTTATCGAATCCTATAAACTAGACTCTTGACACCGATGCAAGCCATCACATAACACCAAATCCCACTGCACTCTATGATATTCAACCTTATTGAGGCTTAGATCATATCCGGTAGGAAATGGCCAAGGATTGCCAATTATTTCTAAACGTAAAGCAATATATCCCACTCTTGATTCTAATTCTTTAAAGTTAAATAATTTGCTATATGTTCCTACTCTTACTAAAAACCTTTTATCTGTTCATAAACTCACCAATGATAATTCTTATTTCTTTGAATTTTGGCCTAATTCTTTTCTTGTGAAGGATCAGAGGACCAGGGCAATCCTGTTACAAGGATCGAGTGAAGATGGTTTGTACTATCTCTAACCAAAATTCAAATCCACATATTTTAGTGTTTTTACTTCATTTTATGATTGGCATGCTAGATTGGGCCATCCTTATGCACCCACTGTGTCTACAATGATTACTAAAAATAATCTTCCATGTTCTAGTTCATATTCTAAAACTATTTATTTTGCATGTGAATTGGGCAAATTGGCTAGGATGCCATTAGCTTCTGTTGAACATCATAGTCAAAAACCCTTTGACATTATTCACTCTGATGTTTGGAGTCCTGCCCCAATTTTATCTAATTTAGGTTTTTCTTATTTTATTTTGTTTGTAGATGATTTTAATCAATTCACATGGATTTATTTTCTTAAAAATGAAAGCCAAGTTTTTGCAATGTTTGAAGAATTTCAATCTTTAGTTTTTAGGTAATTTAATTCTCACATTAAAGCTTTTCATTATGATTAGGGAGATGAGTTTCAGAAACTAAATTCATATTTCAAACAAAGAGGAATTATTCACTGAATTGCATGCCCTTACACACATGAACAAAATGGAATTTTTGAATGCACGATTAGACATATTGTTGACAATGGCCTTACTTTATTGGCTTATGATAGTATCCCTCTTTAATTCTAGCCTTATGCTTTTCAACAAGTGTGCAATTAATTAATTATATGCCTAGTCATGTTGTTAAAAATTCCAATGCATTTTATTTGTTATATAATAAAAACCCCAAATATAAAGACTTAATAATTTTGGTTGTGTAGTATATCCATGTCTCATGCCATATAATAAAAAATAATTTTCTTTTAGAACTCAATAATGTGTTTATCTAGGCAATTATCTTACTCACTGTGGTCATTTATGCTTAGATATTGCCAAATATATCACTTTTGATGAAACTTTATTCCTTTTTAGACACAATACTCATTCATCGACTTTAGTACATGCTAATAATTCTTTACCGTGGATGATAGTATCAACAACCTCTCCATTTAGTTCTTCAATATTAGGTATGCATTCAAATCCTTATCCTTCCTATACTCTTACATTTATCCAACCTCTTCCTCCTACACCAATTACCAATTCTACATCAACTTAAATACCACCCGCCACCTCCAATGTCCTATACGTCTCTCCTTCTATGTCCCCCTTTATCTAACCTAATCAGCCCAAAGACTTATCTCACTCAAGACTAAATTTAGTTATTGATTTAACATCTTATGCTGCAAGTTTAACCCACCTAACCCGCACCCATCCTATGAATTTATGTCCTTCCACTCTTAATCAATGCAGTGCTAATCTAGCTCATTTAACCTCTTTTTCTAAACCCGATTATCTCAACACAAAACCACATACATTTTTACAAGCTTCAAAATATCAAGAATGGAATAATGCTATGCCTTATGAAATAAATGCTCTTCTTGCTTACTCTACTTGGACATTAGTTCCAAGGCCTTCTAATATTAATGTTATAGGTTACAAGTGGATCTATCACATACAAAGACATTCAAATGGTACCATTGAGTGCTACAAAGCAAGATTAGTAACACAGGGGTTCACTTAACAATTTAGTCTAGATTATAAAGAAACTTTCAGCCCAGTCATCAAGGCCACTGCCATTCAAACTATTTTGGCTCTTACAACCATACACCAATGGCCAATTCACCAGTTGGATGTTTATAATGCCTTCCTATATAGGTGTCTTACCAAAACCATCTTCATGTCTCAACCACTTAGGTATATTGATTCATCACATCCTAATCTTATTTATAAGTTATAAAAGTCCCTTTATGGTTTGAAGCACGTCCCATAGGCATGGTTGCAGAGGCTAAGCTCCTACTTACTTTCACTTAACTTTATTGCCTCCAAAAGTGATCACTCCTTATTCATCTATCACCACGGTAGTGATATGGTTTCTATTCTCGTCTATATGGATGATCTTAATAAAATTGGCACTAACTTATAGCTTGTTCTTACCATGCTTAACAAGTTAAAATAAGAGTTTCCAATCCATAATATTAGTGATTTGCACTATTTTCTTGGGCTAGAGGTGCATTGGCAATCTGATGGTATTTTAATTTCACAATATAAGTATATTTGTGATTTACTTAATTGAACAAGGATGTTGGATTCCAAGCCTTGTCACACTCTCATTGCCACTAAGCTACCTTGAATGAAAAATCATGGACAACCTATTAATCAAGCAAAGGATTATCATAAATTTATGGGTGCGCTACATTATATTACTATCATGCGTCCAAACATTACATTCAATGTAAACAAATTATGCCAGATCATGAACTCACTAAGTTTTGAACATTGGACCGCTTTGAAAAGGTTACTTTAATATCTTTAGGCACTAGGACTTGTGGCCTATTCTTCTCTTATAATTCTCCTCTAGCTCTTTCTTGCTACAGCGATAGTGATTGGAGAGGTGATATGGATGATCATCGCTCCAAAAGTGGTTATGGTGTATTTCTTGGAAGTTCATTAATCTTATAAATGGCAAAGAAGCAACCCAAAATTGCAAGGTCTTCCATAAAGAGCGAATATAAGGTCATTATTGTTGAACTTGTTTGGATTCGCTCTCTCCTTAGTGAACACGGCTTTCAATGCCTTAAGGTAACTTTATATTATGACAATAGTAGTGCCATGTATTTGACTTCCAATCCAGTTTTTCATTCATGCACAAAACATATTGAGTTAGATTTTCACTTTGTGAGTGAGCAAGTTACATCTGACTGCCATTAAGCTCAATTTCTATCCACTCATGAACAACTTGCTAATTTGTTTAACAAACTCCTCTACATCACTTGGTTTCAGTCCTTGTACCATAGCCTTCCTCTTCGTGATGGTCCTGGGCCTGCACCGAGGAGGGGGGGGCCTCTTGTGAATAAAATTATGGTTATCTAATTGTTAGCAGTTTGATAGTGTTTGGTTATCAATGTATATTATTTCATTCCTTACTTCTCTTATATTGTATATATATACATGTAAACTCTTTTATACAAAATTACAAAGTTCATAGCTCAGTGTCTCCCTTTTCTTTAGGGTGTGAGGGAGGGGGTACCTAGCTAAACAATTAATGTCATGAACCATGCAATGTTCTGACCCTGCAAAATTGCCATGAATCAAGTTAATTCTTATTGGAGTACTCATTTATCTTTTAAAGTATATACTATTGGGATTCGTGATACAAATGCAGCGAAAAAAATTAAAATTTTATCACGTTCCCAAGCCTGGATCCATGTAATTCGACTACTTGATTAAATCTAGGGTTTTAAAATCTTACCAAAACGTAGAAGAGGCAAGATTCTCTAGAAGAATGAGAGAAGGTTCACACCGGTGACACCTTACCTCGAGCTTTTTTTTTTGGCTTGGTTGTTCGGATCAAGACATCTCCAAAAGGATGCGTCCTCTATAGGTATCCACACAAATAGCCCTTCACAAAATGAATTTAAGTGTGTGTGCTAGTAACCTCCTTGACTGTCTCACAAATCAAGAACAAAAGAAAAAACTCTGTCTTTGTTTTCTAAGATGAAAAAAGACGAATTTGGAGGTAGGAAAAACAAGTGTGTGAAACCCTAGAGAATATAACATATTTATAGACTCCAAATTAGGGTTTCACTTACCAATGACCTTTTGGTAATTTTCTATTTATTATATTCTGATTTTGTTTAAAAATAAATCAAAAATAATATCTTATTTATTTATTTAAAATAACATTTATCTTAAATAAATAAATAAAAAACTTTAATTATTTATTTCCACAGAGTTTATTTTGGGCTTATTAAACTCATATTCGTTTTGGGCTTGTTCTAAGTGTGTGACCCTGTAGGTTCACATAACATTGGCAGTGGGCCTAAATCTCTATTTAGGCCTACAAGTCATAAGTGGCCTCTAGCAAGACATTATGACTATTCAAGTCATGTGAAGTCAATAATCAGACATAACCTAATTACAGTGAATTTTATTGTCCCTTTATCACATGATATCTTAATTGAACATAAGGCATAGAATATCATCCTTATATAGTTCAATATTATGACTTGATTCCAAGTAGACTGAAAATGATAACTCTTTATCAATTCATTTCAGCATGGCCATGCATTTTCCTTCAGTCTATCTCATCAAGGGGCCTTTAGATATCTTTCTCATATTAATGAGGGATAAATTCCTTCTAAATCACTCACATTCCTCACATAACTAATTTTATATCCAACAACATCCTTTTAATCGTCTGGTTAAAGACAATGTTAGAATGTGTCAAAACATAAAATAGCTATGTAGAAATCCATGATGATTTCAAGGTAAAAGGATCGAAATAAAATTATTATGATAAGAAATACTTATGACAATAATCTATGTAGCATTCTCATAGTGGGTCAATCCAATACATGATCTCTCATCATGTACCTATGAGTTGACTTAATATCTCATATTTATGATTAGTAAAACATAACCATCAATCAATATCATACTAGCCTTAATACTTTAATATTCATATAATGAATAAATGGCTAGGGATAATTAGAATAAAACTCTTATTTTAATCTAAGGGTTTTACTATCAAGTCACATACTTGATGGCCTTAGTAAGAATTAACCATTCATGTAATTATCATAAAATCAAATGATAATATAATACCTCTTTATTAACAAAATAAGAAAGTCAATACATAATCACAAATGATTGACCTAGTGCATACCACTAACATATACATATGCACACATATACATAGCATGCAAGCATCTCTCTGCTTTGGAAGATAAAGTAGTGAAAAATGAATCTATTGGCTCTATATCTTTTCGAAATAATCTATAATTGTGTTAAACAAACTATATATTAGTAGATTACATACTCATTAGGATGAAAGGAGTGGTTTTAATTATTTGCAAAAATTGATCCGTAAACATTCCGATAGATATGATCAAAGGCAACTCTAAAAAGCAAACCAAATCAATTAGTGGTTAGCTATTATCAAAGGCAACTCTAGAAAAGCAAACTAAATCAATTACTGGTTAAGCTAATACTTGTTATTTAGAATATGATGCCTACACTAAGAGTGTGTCAACTTAATTGAAATATTTATATGCATTTTTTATTTCTGATATCTAGCATTTTACTAAAAAAATTTCTTTCCTAAAAAAAATGAAGGAAAAGAAAGAAACGGTAACTTGATATTGACAACTTTTTTTTTCTAATTCCGATCACATTAAATCAACTTAAACAAGATTAAAAAAAGTTCAAATTCAACTATTGCAGTTTCGTCCATATATCGAATTAAAATCAAATATTCTATTTTAATATAAAGCTGAATCTAATCCTACAATGTATGTCTCAAAAAAAAAAAAACTACACGAATAAGTACATATCTTCTATATATTGAAGATGATTTTTCATTTGTCTTGTCAAGCAGAATCCAGAAATTAATTAGGATATTGTTATACATCACCGATATAGCTAGACTAACTGAAAAAAGAACGGTATATATGTAATTTAATGCATAAATTGGCATGATGCATGGATTCAATTATTTAATCCATGTGGTCTGGTCGGCAAGCTATTTGAGATCAGAATTGCAGAATATATTTTTTTTTTTTAAATTCGCTATTTCTCTCTTCTAGACCACACATATATGGATATTATCATCTTTAAATTTAGTTTCTTTGGGTATGTTTAATGTTGCAGAAGAATTATGCTTTTGAAGTAGTGGGAATTTTACTTCTCTACATCAAAATTATTTGTTTTTATTTAAAAATTGAATCCATGTGGATGGTGACATAGGCTTACGCAGGGAAAGATTTTAATGATTAACATAGGCTTACGCTAGGAAAGATTTTAATGACTAATTTGGTTTGTTTAATAGGGTGCAACGCATGATCGGCACTAATTTTAAATTCATAATTCATAGTCACGTATACGGAAGAATTCTTAACTTTGAATAATCCATGAAAGTAGTATATGGAAAATTTAGTGTATTTACGTGTAAAAAGATCATCATCTGAAATTATCTCCAAAATACACGTAACAAAAACATACATGCCATTATATATATATATATACATACATATGGAAAATTCTTACCAACAGAGTATGTCCCCACTTATATACCAAACCAATAAATAAGAGACATTTTAAAAAGTGAATCCTATTTTATTCCGTCAATATTATACTAATGTTAATTAATATTTATTTTTTAAAAATTTTAATTTTTTTATAATTATAAACAAATAAATAAATAAATTATTTGTAGACTATATGAGTTTAAATTATTGCACGATGATTTCATCCCAGTGCAACTTAAATTTTAGATTCCAAAAAAAATTTAAAAATTAATAACGTAATTATAAAAGATAAATATTAATTAACATTAGAGAAAATATTAAAAGAATAAAATAGGACTCACTTTCTTATCTTTTATTTATTGACTTGGTGTAAATTGAGGACATGCTTTAAGTGTTGGTAAAAATTTCCCAATATATATATACCTTCTATAGCACCCAAAGCTTATTATGATGTAGTGTGTATATATATATATATACCTTCTGTAGCACCCAGAAGCTTATTATGATGTAGTATATATATATATATATATATAGTAGACACGCACTGACAAAATTGAAACCTGACAATACCATTGGTTTAAACTGGCAAGGATCCTTTTTATCAAAGGAAAGCTAATTAATAGATCCTTGTAAAGTCAACTGACTTCTTTCCATCATGGGCGTTGCCAAAGAAATTCTTCATGTAATCTTCAAATTTCTTCAAGTGACTTCTTTCCATTATAGGCGTTGCCAAGGATCCTTTTAAAATACTTGATGATATAGGGTACAAGTAATTTAAACTCACTGAAGCACTAGTGGATAACAAGTTAGCCATCGCTATAGTAAAAAATCCAATTTGTCATAGCAAAACAAAAAATATAAAGATAAAATTTCATGCAATCAGAGATGTAGAACAAGTGAAGTCAAGTTAGTTCACTGTCCCATGAAATTTCAATTAGCTGACATATTTACCAAGATCCTTTCAAAAGTAAGATATGAGTTCTTAAGGATGAAACTCAGTATTTCAGTAAAAGTCTCAAGGAGAAGTGTTAAGAAATTATGAAAAATTAGGAGTGTTTATTTTGATATACTAAATAAAAGAAATAATATTTCTATGTTTAGCATGTGCTAAATAATAATAAAAGAAAACAACAATTGTTTTAAGTTTATATATTTATTTACCTAAAAAAGTTTATAACTTATTATAGTATATTGTAATAGTATAAATATTGTATGTATATTGATCATAAATATATCAAAAAACATTATATTTCTTTTAATTATAAGAATTCTCTTCTCATATTTATTATTACTTTTCACTATCCCAAATTAAAATACAATCTCTGATTTATAACATTAATATACAAACCTCCAATTTCATCTTGCAATAATGTAATAAGGGTACCAATGCCCCAGTGGTGTAGAAATAAATGTTGAATAGTGTTTAATTGTGTTAACAAAATATGTTTACAAGTACATTTATAGAAGTAACAATAGCTAAGCTATTGAATGGATATACAACAATACACGAGGTAAATATTAAATAACTAATAATGCTTATTAGCCTCCCTCAAGCCATTGGTGTTAAAGGTTGGAGATGAAGAACGGAGCAATGATGTTCAAATAGCCCAGTACCCAATGGCTTGGTGAATATATCACCAATTTGATATGCACTTAAAAGAAATTGAACTTGAATATTACCTTGTACCAATTGCTCATGAACAAAATAATAATTTAACTCAATATGCTTGGTGCGAGCATGAAACAACAAGTTAGATGTAAGGTAAATAGCACTAATATTGTCACACCATAGAATGGGCTTTGTAGAAGATTGAAGTTCAAGTTCTTTAAGTAAGGATTACAACCATATAACTTTAAAGGTAGTGTCTACAATAGCCTTGTACTCACTTTTAGTTGAGGAGCGAGCAATGGTAGGTTGCTTTTTAGCCATCTAAGAAATTAAAGAATTTTTTAGATAAATACCAAATCTATTTATTGAACATCTATCATCAGGATAGCCCCCCCAATCACTATCTGAGAAACATTATAACTATGGAGTTGATTATTTAAAGAAGAAAAGAGAGTAGTGTAAGGTATGTTTCAAGCACTGAAGCAATGGTTTGACTTCCTGCCAATGTGTAATGGTAGGATGGTACATGAATTGGCATAATGTGTTAATGGCAAAGGAGATGTATAGTCTAGTAAAAGTAGCATATTGGAGGGCACCAACAACTTGCCAATATTGAGTGCCATCTAACAAAGGAGTACCTTATTCTTTGGATAAGGGTGGTGATGTAGCCATCAATGTTAAACATCTATTAGCGTATAAAAGATCATTATAGTCCAATAAATCACAAAGATATTTGGACTGAGAGAGAGTGGTACCATTAGCCGAAGTAGATACCTCAATGCCAAAAAAATATAATAAAGGGCCAACATTCCTCACAAGAAAATTCAAACAAGCAAGTAGAGTGGTAGAACTACCTATTAAAATTATATCATCCACATAAATCAAAATAAAAAGTGAAGAAGTACCATGGTGTATAATGAAAAAAGATGAGTCAGTCTTGGATGATTTAAAACCAAATTGGAAAAGAAAAGAACTCAATTTGTTAAACCACTCTCATGGAGCCTGTTTGAGACTATAACGGGAGTGATGGAGAAGTCAAACATGATCTGAATGGTCCTTATCAATGAAGCCTTTAGGTTGTTCCATATACACAGTGTCATAAAGCTTGCCATGAAGAAAGGCATTGGAGATGTCCAGTTGCTTCATTGGCCAGTTGAACATCATTGCAAAAGCAATGATTATTCTGATTGTAGTTGCCTTTACCACGGGACTAAAGGTTTCAACATAGTCAATCCTAGATTATTTATCAAATCCCTTTACTACGAGGCGCGCTTTGAAGCGAGAATTGTACTATCTAGATTTTTCTTCACCTAATATACTCTTTTATCGCCTACAACATTAACATGAAAAGGATAAGGTACAATGCTCCAAGTGTTATTATTTAAAAGAGCTTAATATTTAGACATCATTGCATTTCTCCATTCGATATGTTTCATGGACTAAGTAAAGGTTGTGGGTACAAAAGGTGGTGGTATTGGTGAGGTAGTGATAGAAAGATGAGCTTATTTTTGTATGGTGGTAGGCCAAAGCTCCATTGGGTGAGTGCAAAGTGGGGATGTAGTATTATAATTGATATCTCAGTTGGGTTGAATTTGATATGGTTGGTTTCTAGGATAAAAGGTGAGGTCGATTATTAAGTTGAGGCTAGGTGTTTATGTTGGATTACGAGATAAGGTAGAAGTGGAAGGTGGATCAGATATAGGATACTAGTGGGAAGGGGATAAAGGAAAAGTTGGATCAAATAGGGAATAGGTATGGGTAAGAGGTGATTGTGATGGATGAAAACTTTGGTGGTGTAGGAAAAGTTGGACTCTGTTAGATATGGGAGAGTTAGGTATAAATAAGGTAGTAGGACATGAAAAAAAGTTAGTGGTATCAAAAGAAGAAGAATTAAATAACATTGGCACAATACCTGACAGACGTGAATTTGAGTGATTCATAACATGCATATGAAGCCAAAGGAGTGAAACAGATGAGGTGGGTTGTATGGTAATATTGAGTGTAGTTTTGAATGGAAATTGGTGTTCATCAAATTGGATGTGTCTAGTTAGGTAAATTTTGTCAGTAAAAGGATCAAGACACCTATGACCAAAGTGAGAAGTGGCAGGCCCTAAATAAACACAAGGTTTAGTTCAAAAATTGAACTTATGTTTATTATATGGTATTAAAAGAGGAAAAATAGCTAAACCAAAATTTTTAAAGAAATAAATTTTGGTTGCCTACCATGTAAAGAGAAATAAGGAGATTGTCCATGAAGAATATTAGTAGGCATATTATTAATTAAATTAATTACAGTGTTAAAAGAGTAAGGCTAATATCAAAAAGGGACAAAACTATGAGCAAGTAAGGTAAGACCCATGTCTAGTAAATGTCGAATTTTATGTTTGGATGTACCATTTTTCTCATGAGTATATGGGCAAGCAATCTGATCGATAATGCCATGAGATTGAAAATATTTATTTAATTTTTGATAATCACTATCCCAATCCGAATGAAAAGCTTTAATTGTGGTGGAAAATTGATTTTCAATAAAAGCTTTGAAATTAAGAAAAATTTGATAGACATTACTTTTATTCTTCAAAAAATACACCCAGTATAACAAGTGTAATCATCAATAAAAAGAATAAAATAATAAAAACCTAAATTGGACAAAACTAAGGAAAGTCCCCAAACATCTGAATAAACAATATCAAATGGTTTTTTACTCTTATGCTCAATAAAAGCAAGGAGAATTTTTGCTAATTTTCCCAAAAAATAAGAAGAACATTTTGCTAAATTGTTTCTTGGAGAATATGGTAATGCATTATTGTCTTGGAGAATTTTGGAGATGGTGCAAGTTTGAGGATGACCTAGGCGATAGTGCCAAATGTTAAATGGAATGGATTTAATGTGAAAAGCTTACAAATTTAGGATGGTGGGAAACATGTACAAGCCATTCTTATTCTCGCTTCACAAGAGTTAGGCCTTTGTCTTCTGATCCTTAATAGAGAAAAAGGAAGGCCAAAATTCAAAGAAATAAGAATTGTCAGTGGAAAATTTTGAAACAGAAAGTGAAGGTTTGGAAATAGAAGGAACATGTAAAACATTGTTAAGTGCCAAGGAATGAGAAGAAGTAGGAATATAAGAGGTACAAATAGAAGAAATGTGCAAACCTTGACCCTTACCCACAATTAGTTTATCACTTCTAGTATAAGGTTAAGGAAGATGAAGGTTGGTAATGTTTGAAGTGAGATGAACATTAGCACCTATATCTGCTACCCATAACATGCCTATAGAATGAGGGTGAGAATGGCCAGAAAATAAGAAATTGGAGTGAGCAAAATTTGCTTGCATTGGTAAAAACTAAGGATAAGCAAAAGATGTATAACGATGACATTTGTCTACAGTATGGTTATTAAACCATAAATTTGGCAATTTTAGTTCTTTTGCCATGGACGAAGGTGGGGCTGCCATGAAGAACGAATAGGTGCAGAAAGTGGAGATGGGTTCAGTAACAAAAGAGGCATGGAAGAATGAGAAGGGTATTGCACTTGAGGCAGATGTGTAATATTAGCAAGAGGCGATTTATGAGTACTTTTTAAAAGGATTTCATGGGCAAGAAGATGACTATGGAGTTCATTGAAGGTAATGGGTTCAAGGCGAAGATTAAGAGCTGTGATAATACTATGATATTCAACCCCAATATTGCAATAGATAATCATATTAGATTTAGCATTAGTCATTATGTGACTAGCAGCAAACAATTCATTAAAGAGAGACTTTGCTTATTGAAGATACTGAGAAATAGACACATCGTTCTTCTTTAATTCTTATAATTCTTATAATTCAATATTCAACTGAAGTTGTTTATTTTAGCACCTATATCTGCTACCCATAACATGCCTATAGAATGAGGGTGAGAATGGCCAGAAAATAAGAAATTGGAGTGAGCAAAATTTGCTTGCATTGGTAAAAACTAAGGATAAGCAAAAGATGTATAACGATGACATTTGTCTACAGTATGGTTATTAAACCATAAATTTGGCAATTTTAGTTCTTTTGCCATGGACGAAGGTGGGGCTGCCATGAAGAACGAATAGGTGCAGAAAGTGGAGATGGGTTCAGTAACAAAAGAGGCATGGAAGAATGAGAAGGGTATTGCACTTGAGGCAGATGTGTAATATTAGCAAGAGGCGATTTATGAGTACCTTTTAAAAGGATTTCATGGGCAAGAAGATGACTATGGAGTTCATTGAAGGTAATGGGTTCAAGGCGAAGATTAAGAGCTGTGATAATACTATGATATTCAACCCCAATATTGCAATAGATAATCATATTAGATTTAGCATTAGTCATTATGTGACTAGCAGCAAACAATTCATTAAAGAGAGACTTTGCTTATTGAAGATACTGAGAAATAGACACATCGTTCTTCTTTAATTCTTATAATTCAATATTCAACTGAAGTTGTTTATTTTAGCATATTGAGCCAAAGGAGTTGGCAAAGGTTGTCCAACAAGCTTGAGAAGATGTAATTCTAATTATGTATGGAAAAACTTCCTCAATGAGGGAGGAAAATATCCATGAGACCAACATTTGGTCATGCTCAACTATATATTAACAAAATATGTTTATAATACATTTACAGAAGTGACAGTAGCTAAACTATTGAATGGATATACAACAGTACATGGGATAAATATTAAATAACTAATAGTGCATATCAGTGGCGTCCCACCCTAAAAAAATAAGGATATGGTCCATTTGTTAAAGTTAGGGGTCAGTATCGGTTCGTTAAAACAAAATTAACTAAAAAATCTCATAAGATTAATTCAAGAAATTTGTTTGCTTGCATTCTTTAGGCCAAAGCTTGGGTGCCTCGGCTTCATTTCTGCAGCACATCTTGACATGGTCTTTCCATTCTAATGCCTTCTCTTTCTCTGGCGCAAAACTTATACCATACTTGACCAATGGGTTCAAATTTATACCACACAGCCTTCTTTTCAGGGGTTTGTCCAAAGAAACTATAAGCTGGATTATTCAAAGACTCTAGCAGCTCGACAGACATTCAACCTTAATCTCAGCAGCTAGCTCTATCAAGTTCCTCCACCACATGCGCATAAAAACTAGTGCTCTGTCAATGCCCCACTTCCCAAATTATTTAAAGATATTATCCAGCATAGATTTCTTTTTCTTTTGCTATGGAATTATTCTCGCCACTGCAATTAATAAAGTGTGTTTATCAATTAGTTTGTGGGGATCGTTCTATTTAATTATTTAAACTTTTTTTTTGGCCCGCGTGCAAGATCATTGACAGAGGGTTGAACATCTGAGGCCAGTAACTTTATTAGCTCATTCGAAGCATTTACAAAATTACTATAATGGTCAAATAAAAAAGAATTCTAGGCAAGCCAATCACCTGCAGCATTGATTCGTCTAAGGATAAATTTGAAGCTGCACTCTTCAATTA
Source organism: Mallotus nudiflorus (assembly GCA_947683625.1). Classification (NCBI taxonomy): domain Eukaryota; kingdom Viridiplantae; phylum Streptophyta; class Magnoliopsida; order Malpighiales; family Euphorbiaceae; genus Mallotus; species Mallotus nudiflorus. The sequence goes on along the minus strand of CANTUR010000058.1, from coordinate 3,145,176 downwards.
ATCTTTTTGTATCCATTATCTCCTCCAGTATTGCTATAATCTCAAAATCCAATATATACCAGCCACCAAATTTAAGTGTTCAAAAAATTTCATAGTTGTTGCAACATTTGAATTAAAAGAATTAAACCTATTATGTTAAAAATAAAATCCATAGAACTAGCAAACCAATATAAAGCATAAATTGTTGCTAGCACAACCCCTCCTTATCAACACATCTCTAGTAGAACCACATCTTTAGAAGCAAAGCTCCTTATGTTTGGAAGGACTCCTAACCAAATGCCATATAGATTTTCACACGTTCCTTTATCATTATGTGGTAGAAAAAAGTTTCACGACTTTAAAATCAGATTTCACTGTATATCTACCATATTTCTTAAAATGCCATAGCACCGACACCCCTACCCACATTGACTGGGTATTTCTCTCCTCCACTGAGAACAACTCCATTAACAAATTTGTGTTCCAATATCATAATTGAGCATCAGTAAGGGCAAGTATAATTTTCAAAACTAAAATAACAATAACAAGAAAGAATTTTGCAATTATATAAAAACTTTTAAATACATATTATTTTTTAGTTCTAAAATGAAGTATGAATATGGCTGATAATTTAAAAAAACACACAACCATAATAATTTATTAAGAGAACCCTAATTAATTAATTAATTTTATCAAAATATTAAGGTCATGTTTGGTTTATAGAATGGAATAAGTGTGGAATAGAATTATTAATTCTTAAGGAATAGAATAGGTATTCTTACAATAACTATTCCTAAATAATTACTATTTCATATTTTGGTTCAAGACTTAAAATTACTATGAGAGATAAGTAGATTTAAGCATAAATGATATTGATACCCTTATTAATAAATTTCATTATTAGTATTAAAATTAAATAGTCATACAATTTTAACTTGTTTTGTATATAAAAAGGTTAGCACGTATATTTTATTTCTCTAAAATAATATAAATATATAATAAATAAATAATATTTAAAATTTTTTAATCATAAAAATAAAAATATATAAAATAAATAAATAAATTTCATATAATTTATAATTGTCAAATCTGAATTAAATTAAATTAAAAGAAAAATATTGAAAAATATGAATTAAATTATTATAAAAAACAGGCAAGAACATGAATATTAGAAACACTTAAACATAAAGAAAATGGGCAAAAATAGAAATGGTCTATTCTAAAAGTAAAAAATACATATTTTTTAGTTTTTGAAAGAATGATTATTCTTTAAAAATTATAAAATTAATATTTTATAAAATTAGTATTTCATAATAAAATTTAAATTAAAAAAAATTTATTTTTGATCTATTCCACGATCTAAACATAGCATAATTATTCATTGAATTATGAGAACCTAATAAGAATTTAAGAAAGAATAATAAATATTTGTTGCACTAACAACGGTAAATAGTATAATCACTAGTAGAATTTTTTTAAAAATACTCCCTTTCATTTGATTAATTCCCAAACGGGCTCATGATCATTTCTTGATGTTATAGAATAGAGCTATCAGTTCGCCGTCTTTTCCAACATTTTGTTTTGTCACAATAATATTGGCAAACGAATTTTCCACTCCAAAGACACGTTGATAGGTGACAATATTCAATTGAAGTTAATTAAAGAATTTTATTGAATGTGGAATTGAGCTGACAAGGACAGTAATGCAATCCTTCGGATTTAGAGAGGATGCATTTAAATAATCTGAATGGAATAATTCAGCCTCCACAGCCATTCAAAGAAAAAATATGGGTGGGAGGTAGACAATTCTAACGCTTTCCAATTGTTAAAAAATTCTCTATTTTTTATCTAAACTACTAGCATTTAAAGTCTAATAATGCAATTATACATATTAAAATTCAAATATAAAATTTAATTTAAATGAAAACAACTCTCTACAAACTAATATCAAAGTTGTTAAAAATTTCCTCTTTAAAATATCAATTATAAGTGAAAAAATAACAGTTAACCATTTAAGTTATGGTCTCATTTTTATTAGTTCAAAAGCTTTAAAAATTTGACTTTTGAAAGTATGTTTATTATTACTATTATATTTACTTTCTTTTTTTTTTTTTTTTTAGAGATCGAGGAGAGGAGGGTTTGAACGTCCATCCTTTAACCCCATCCCAATACCTTGACCATTAGGCCTCAACCGGCCAAAGGTTGAGGTGAAAGTACATTTATTATTAGTGCAAGTATAAAGTATTCAGTTGAATTAATATTATTTATTAATTACTGGATATGTATTAATTATTCTTTTTTCTCTCTTCTTTTCAATGTTTATTTTCTTTTCCATAATTTCATAACCTCATTTTGAATGGTTTTTTGACCATTTTGGCCACAAAAACCATTCAAATACTAGTTTTATTTTAATATTTTATTTATAAATAAATCTTATACGAATTTATGTGTTATCTTTTGATAATATTTAGCTGATAGGTTAGTAATATTTTGATTTAAATTCTTTAGATCTATTCTGTTTTGAGCTTGATCTCTCCCTACTCCAATCCATTTTTGCAGTAGATGTTAAAATTCCATATTGTTAGAGTTTGAAGATCTGAACATTAGAGATGCTAGGTTTATTTAAAGATCAGATGAAGCTTAAAGATCCGTTGCTTCAATGGAAATTAGATCTAATCTCAACTTGATGATGGTAACTTCTACATATGATCTCTTGTGTTATCCTAATCATCTAATCTCTACAATTATGGATTTCACCAAAAGAGAGTTTTGTGCTTTCATCACAACCATATGAAGCTCTCAACATTTGAAACTCTTATAGATGGTTTGTCATGTTTGTATTTATGTTTAAATGAGTAATTTATAAATTAAATTACTTATTTTTTTTTATATGTAAATCATTTGTGATCAATGAAATGCAACTTTTATTGTTGTTAAAAAAATAAATTCTTTCTTTATATTGATAATTCAATTTTAAAAGGGACATTTAAACCAACATTTATTAAAATTATATTATAAAATCTAATGCAATGAAATTATGAATATTTTTGTTATAAAGTAATATAATGACCATTTTATTATGATATTTATTAGATAATATATTACTAATATAAGAAAATTATTCAGGTTCAAACCCTCATTCCTTTTTGCGCTCTATCCCAATGTGGCATAAAAATATTCATCAGATTCAAGAAAAACGTATATGAAAATTTTATTATCTGTTATTATTTCATTCCCATTTACATCCTACTAAACATTCACCAACTTATGACCAAAAGTAAAACACAATTTATTTTAAATCACAACAGGGAATTAACTTGTGGCATAGAGCGTAACAATGGAGCAAAACAACAACAATTCGATGATCACAGGTATTAACTAAGGATCCTTGCAAATTCAAGAGACTTCTTTCCTTCATGGGCATTGCCAAAGAAATTGTTCATGTAATCCCCGAAAACAACCTCTTTATAAAGAGCCACCCCATGTTTCTCCACCAGTTGAGGCAGTGGTCCAATCTTTTCTGTTGGTCTTGGAGTTGTGAAAATTGGTATTGACACTCTGGATTTGGTACTTGTCGTTCGCACTCTGTGTTCAGCACTTTTGTACTTTCCATTGCTTAGTATCTATTCAAAAGAATCATGTAACAAAAATCTAATCAAAACAGATATATATCGATGTCGGGACACAATAAATTGCAAAAAAGTCCTACAAAAAAATTTTCCTTTCATTGGATTTGCCCATTACACCTATCAACATCCATGTATTAAATAGCTAGAAGCATTGAAAATTTGTTAATTGTAACCTATTATTCTGATCACCTGTAAGGTGTCGCCAATATTAATGACCAAAGCACCAGGAATTGGTGGGATCTCCATCCAGTCCCCTTTTTCCTTGCCATCAATGGTTTCCTCTACTTTAACATACAAACCGCCGATTCCATCTTGCAGCAACACAGTGACGGTTCCCATGTCAGAATGGCGTCCCACCCCTACAGTAAGCTCGGGATTCGGGCACGTTGGATAGAAGTTCATGTTCACCATCTTGAGCCCAATTAATGTTTCTAGTTTTGCATCATCTAGTTTTACTCCTAGCTTTTCAATCAAAATTTGGAGTATTTTTTTCACCATCTTTGTTGACGTTTTTAGGTATTCCAGAGCTACGTACCTGAAAATTTACCAGCATATATATAATTAATTTCTGATGATTATGAAGAAAATTAATGATGTCCTAATCTCATCCAATATCAACCAATACCGATTATTGAGTTGTGTACGTGTGATAAAATAATGCAAACTAGTGTACGCTTACTTGCATTCTTCAGGCCAAAACTCAAGTGCTTCGGCATCATTAGTGTACAACATGCTGATATAGTCTTTCCATTCTAATGCCTTCTCTTTCTCTGGCACAAAACTTGTGCCATACTTAACCAACGGGCTAGGGCTCACACCCTTACGATACATAGCCTTCTTTTCAGGAGGTCGGCCAAAGAAATTATGAGCTGCATCCTTCAAGCACTCTAGAAGCTCGATTGGCACACCATGGTTGACCACTTGGAAGAACCCAAGAGTCTCAGCAGCGATGGCAAGTTCCTCCACCACTTGGTCATGGTGAGGGCCATCTAGTTTTGATAAATCAATTGCTGAGCTATCATTTTGGGTAGATTTCAACTTGTCTATTCTTTCTTCTACAGGTTGCACATATCGTTGCGGTACCTTTGCTAGACATGAGTCCACCATCCCTTTCACACCATTGCCGTCGCGGACGACAAAATTGAACAGGGATTCTGGTTCAGAAAAATCTGGAGCCATTAGTTGCAAGGCGATGTTTTTCAGGTGAGTTATTGATATTAGTGTGGGTAACCTTCAGCAAGATATACAGCCTATATATATGCACTAATCAAGAGGAACTATACGTAACTTATAATCAACCATTGCCTCGTCTAGTGGGTTAATTGTGGTCAACTATGCATGCAATTAAAAAAAATCTAGCAGTTTGGTTTGACCAAGACCAGTGTCTCCCTTTTCTTTAGGGTGTGAAGGAGAGGGGACTTAGCTAAAAAATTAAATGCCATGAACAATGCAATGTTCTGACTATGCAAAATTTCCATGAATCAAGTTAATTCGTATTGGAATACTCATTTGTCTTTTAAAGTATATACGTATGCAATCATATACATAGCATGCATGCATCTCTCTGCTTTGGAAGAGAAAGTAGTGAAAAATGAATCTATTGGCTCTATATCTTTCCGAAATAGTCTATAATTGTGTGAACAAACTATATATAATCCACTTAAACTTTTATACTATGTTATATATATATAACATAGTATAAAAGTTTAAATGGATTATATGGTTATTTTATTTTTTATAAAGTAAAATATATTTTGTCAATAACTACCATTAGATGATAAAATACACTTTTATATTATGGTGATAAAGATAAGTAAAACAAAAATAATTAAAAAATTAAATTACTATAAAATTTCCCTTAAGTGTATTTTAATTTAATTTAACTTAATTGAGTGTATGGGATTGAAACTTATAAAACTGTATTAGTAGATTACGTACTCGTTAGGATGAAAGGAGTGGTTTTAATTATTTACAAAAATTCATCCGTAAACATTCCGATGGATATTATCAAAGGCAACTCTAGAAAGCAAACTAAATCAATTAGTGGTTAAGCTAATACTTAGACTTTTTCTTTCCCAAAGAAAAATGAAGGAAAAGAAAGAAACGGTAACTTGATGTTAACAACCCTTTTTTTTTTAATTCCGATCACATTAAATCAACTTAAACAAGATGAAAAAAGTTAAATGTCAAATATTGTAGACTGAAGTTTCGTTCATATATCGAATTAAAATCAAATATTCTATTTTAATATAAAGCTAAATCAAATTCTACAATGTATGTCTCAAAAAAAAAACATGAATAAGTACATATCTTTTATATATTGAAGATGATTTTTCATTTGTGTTGTCAATCAGAATTCAGAAATTAATTAGGACATTGTTATACTTCACCGATATAGACTAACTGAAAAAAGAACTGTATATATGTAATTTAATGCATAAATTGGCATGATGCCTGGATTCAATTATTTAATCCATGTAGTCTGGTCGGCAAGCTATTTGAGATCGGAAATGCAGAATTTATTATTTTCTTTAAATTCATAAACGTTTGTTTGGTTTAATTACACAAAGAAATTCATTTCATTTCTACATTATTCCTAATAAAATTCATTTCCAAATTAATTTTTATTAATAAAATGTGTTTGGTTAAAATAAATAGTTTATGAAATTTATTTCAAAAAAATTTCATATTTTATTATATTGTATTTGATATAAATCTTGAATTTTAAAAGTGCCATTTTAAATATAAAGATGTTATCAAAATAAAAATAAGGAGAGATATTTTAGTCAATTAAAAGTATAAACTTAAAATTTGAAGAATTAATTCATTTGAAAATTTCAACCATTTTAATAGAATTCAAGATTTATACCAAATACAAATATAATAAAATATGAAATTTATTTCAAATGAATTCTATGAACTATTTATTTAAATCAAACACACTTTATTAATAAAAATTCATTTGCAAATGAATTCCATTTAACATTCATTTCCAAATGAAATGAATTTTTTGGTAGAATTGAACCAAACATATATCATTTACATTTGCAAATAAATTCCAATTAGAGTGTGTTTATTTTAAATAAATTCCATAAATTTTATGAAATTTATTTGTAAATCCAAATAAACGTATTTTTTGTTTAAATAAATTTTGAATTTAATTTATTTACAATTCTAAATTTTCAAATTTGTGAAATTGATTAGAACTAAACCAAATTATATCAAAATGATTCGAATTTTCAAATCAATTCCACAAATTTTAAGTCTATACTTTTAAATGGCTAAAATACCCCTCCTTATTTTTATTTTCAAAAATATATTTATATTCAAAAGGATATTTTTGATAAAAACTTGAATTAAAGATTTATACCAAACACAATATAACAAAATATGAAATTCATTTCAAAAAAATTCCACAAACTATTCATTTAAACAAGATACACTTCGTTAGAAATTCATTTCCAAATGAAATGAATTTTTGAATGAAATTAAACTAAACAAAAACTAAAATTTTGTAGAATTTATTTATATCAAACATACTTTAAATCTCTCTTCTAGACTATACATATATGGAAATTGTTATCTTTAAATTTAGTTTCTTTGGGTATGTTTAATGTCGCAAAAGAATTATGTTTTTGAAGTAGTGGGAATTTTACTTCTCTACATCAAAATTATTTGTTTTTATTTAAAAATTGAATCCATGAGATGGTGACATAGGCTTACGCAGGGAAAGATTTTAATGATTAATTTGGTTTGTTTAATACGGTGCAACACATGATACGCACCAATTTTAGAGTCACGTGTAAAGAAAAATTCTTAACTTTGAATAATCCATGGAAAGAATTTAATGACTAATTCGGTTTGTTTATTATGGAAAAGTTCACTGTATTTACATGTAAAAAGATCTTCATCATCTGAGATTATCTCCAAAAAACACGAAACAAAAACATACATGTCATTATATATATATATATATATATATATACCTTCTGTACCACCCAGAAGCTTATTATGATGTAGTAAATCTATATAAGTACATATATAGTAGACACAAACTGACAAGATTGAAACTTGACAGTACCATTGGCTTAAACTGGCAAGGATCCTTTTATCAAAGGAAAAGCTAACTAATAGATCCTTGCAAAGTCAAGTGACTTCTTTCCATCATGGGCGTTGCCAAAGAAATTCTTCATGTAATCTTCAAACACAACCTCTCTATAACGAGCCACCCCGTCTTTCTCAACCACTTGAGCCAAAGGACCAACCTTTTCTGTTTTTTTTGGGATTGTAAAAATTGGGATTGACACTCTTGATTGTGTACTTGTAGTAAGCACTCTATGTTCAGCACTTTTATACTTTCCATTGCTCAATATCTATAAAAATAAAAGCATCATGTTAATAATTTGCGTTACGAAAAAAAAAAAAAAAAACTTTATAGCAGTCTCTGCTATGATATAATTCGATAATTATGTGAACTTTAGAAAATTGGCACATGTAGTATGTCAACCATCACCATGTGCTAGTTATTTTCTAAAGTTAAAAATAATATATAATGCGGTTAAGTGGTCGTTTCCCATTGACGCAAAGGGTAATTTTTATGGTTCGTTTAATTTGTAGTTGGAAATTTCATTTGTGGAAGAAATCAAGTAGATGTTGTGACTAATACCATTAAGCTTTGACGAGGCGTCTGAATATGGAAAAAGTCTAATATACCTGTAGTGTGTCACCGATGTTGATGACCAAAGCACCAGGAATGGGTGGGATTTCCATCCACTCTCCCTTTTTCATGCCATCTACGTCCTCTTCAACTTTGACATATAGACCACCAATGCCATCTTGCAACAAAACAGTAATAGTACCCAAGTCTGAATGCCGGCCTACGCCTACGGTGAGCTCAGGATTTGGGCATGTTGGATAGAAGTTCATGTTAACCATCTTCAACCCAATCAATGCATCTATTTTAGCATCATCAAGTTTCACACCTAGCTTCTCCATTAGAGCTTCTACTAGTTTTCTCACCATGTTGATTGACGTTCTTAGATACTCGCGAGCGACATCTCTGACAAAAAAATCAAATGACAATTATGAATAATTTGGCAAGTGGCACGTCAAATCCAATACTTTAGGTTTGTAAATGCATTTACAAGGTAGACATATATTAACCAATAAGGAAGGAAATATGTGTTGTATTGCCAGTCGTAAATACATGACAATTTTTTTTTTAAAACGTACGTTTTTGCCCCTAAATTTATCTAAGAAAACTTTTCAAAGAATAAAATAAAAACAATTTAGTAAAGAAGTGATTCAGTAGTCACTTTTTAAAAAAATAATATGAGATCAATTTGAGTCTCAAATACCTTTGTAAAGAAAGAAAAAATTTAGAGCAAGACAGGTGATAGGGGAGGAGTTCTTACTTGCATTCTTTAGGCCAAACTTGAAGTGCTTCAGCATCATTAGTGTAAATCATGCTAATATAATCTTTCCATTCCAATGCCTTTTCTTTTTCTGGCGCAAAACTTGTACCATACGTCACCAATGGAGTAGGGCTAACGCCCTTACGGTAGACAGCCTTCTCTTCAGGTGGCTGGCCAAAGAACTTGTGAGCTGCATCCTTCAGCGACTCTAGCAGCTCGATGGGCACACCATGATTCACCACCTGGAAGAATCCAAGAGTCTCAGCGGCTCTTGCAATTTGCTCCACCACTTGGATATGCTCAGGACCATCTAGTTTTGACAAGTCAATTGGTGGGTTCTCATTTAGAGTTGCATTTAGCTTGTCGATTCTTTCTTGTTGGGGTTGCACATATCGTTGTGGGACCTTTGATAGCCCTGAATCTACCATTCCCTTAACACCATTGCCGTCTCGGACAACAAAATTGAACAATGAGCTATCAGAATCCGAGAAACTTTGAGCTGGAGCCATTGATGTTTATGTTTTTTGTGATTTAATTGTGGGTAGATAAGTGGAAAATGAATTTCTCAAGTGATGGTGGTGAAAGCTTCGACTTTCTGCCAATATATATAGCCTGTGAAGTGGAGTGGCAACTACTGTAAAACCTTTTCAGGAATCCTTGGTCAGGGGCAAAATTCTTGCCCATGTAGAAGGGTAGTGGCAGTCTGCTTTTTTGACCCAGTCTGTTTTGTCTCAACCCCCAGAATAAAAGAAAGTGGGCCATTTACTTTGGTAAAATATTAGAAAATTCTGAAAACTTTGTGATATCAATCTATTCAATCCGCAATAATTCGTGGCAGTACTACTGTAAATGATCAAATTTTAAAGGGAGGAAGAATATTTAAGTGATAATTTTTTAAAAAAATTATTTTAGATAAATATTTTAATTGTTATCATCATTAATTTAAAATAAAAATTATTTTTACTGTATAATTTATTAAAATTTAAATTATATAATTTCTTTATTAATAAAATAAATATCTCTTGAAAATAAAATAAATAATTTTTTATATCACAAAAATCACTAATTTTTAAATAATTAATTTTATATCCATCTTTTATTGAATTGAGACGCAAATTGTTATCATTATTTTTAAATAAAATTGATACTGATGCAGCAATAATAGAGTATTAAACAATGCAATCGACACGATCAATCTTAACTCTGTAGCTATCCTGGCTGGTGATCCATTAATGGCATTTCTCGTATTGTTTGGTAGGTGAGCTTTTTCCATTTGTTTTTTCCTTACTGGAATTGTAATTGATGATATGCTACGGAAATGCACATCAAGTTTTCGCAAGGATGATGTATTGTGGTTGGTGCGAAACCAATTTCAAAGCAAAATTCATGCTTTCAAGTAGATGACTGCATTTTACTGAGATTACGCACATTAACTTATGGTTTACATCCTAATTTCAATATGAGAATGAGAAGGTTATTCGGGGAGGCTACCGAAGCCTTCCATGTGCAACATACATCTAATAATTAATCGTGAGACTACCAATAAAATCAAGAGATATTTCCTAATCAATATAATTTTTCTTTAATTTTTTTTTAAAAGTTTAATATAGATAATATCTCTTACATAAGACCTACCTCATCCAAAGTGCCAAAGTGTATACCTCATCATTTTTTATAAATTTTTACTGATTATTAACATAATTCTTATTATTTAACAATAATAATAAATATAAAAAATTGCATTTTGACCATTTTTTGTTTGTGATTTATTATGACAAAAAAAGATATATTTTTTATTTATTATATATTATTAACACCAACCAACCGACATTGTTAATATAACTTTTTTAAACTAAAGTGGGAGAGAGTCAAAAATCAAACTTTTAATTTAATGTGTCTTGAAAAAACTATACTACTAAAAGAAATAATAATATGACATTAAAAGAGATTCCTCCTTTTGAAGGACAGCTCCTTCTATCCCTACCTATAAAACAGAGCATCTATATTAAACAGCGTTGAAATGATATACCTTATACAATGTTAATTTGTTAAAAAAAAAATGTTAATGAAGTGAAACATGTATTTTAATTTCTAGGAAAAACTATATACCAAATCTTTAAAATATGAAATTATATGGTATTTCTTTTATATTTTTTACTAAATACATGTGATTTTCTTTTGATGGATACAAGAATAGTTGGAATTTTTTCTATTGGTTAATTTCCAACATCACTAATAGAAAAGATAAAAAAAATGAGGTTTCAATCTCTTATCTTTTCAACTAAATATTCATACTTTTTACCGCTTGAGACCTACTCGTGAAAAAAAGTAGTTGATTTTTTTACTTATAATAGTTATTTCTATCATATTTAATTATATATCACTTGCTTTTTAAAATGAGAAATAAAATGTAATTTTTGAAATAATATTATGTTCTATCATTTGATTGATAGGAAATTAAAATTTTCTATATTATTCTATATTTGTTTTAACATAAAATTTTAAAAATGATTTTAGTTATATTGTACAAATATTAAATTGTCTCAAAAACAATTTAGTAAAAAATGAACACGGACGAATAATAAGCATTTGTATTTTTTAAAACCATCATTCCTATTTTATTGTATCAATAACCGCTGTTGTTTGGTCCCTAACTTGTCTTGCTAGCTTCTCGATTTTTCTGGCGTGCCTAGGTTGATAAAGTATAAACAGGTCAGGAACTCTGGATAAAACAAACCATTTTTTTTTTTTTTTAACAGAGAGAAGGTAGATTATTCAACATTCAGCAATAAATCACGAATTTAATTGGAAAAAATATATATATTAGGGTATGTTCACTCATAGACAGTTATTTTCTATTTTTATTTTTTAATTTTTAAAGAAAATAAAAAAATTTTATTTTCATAGAAAAATTTTAAAATATGTTCACTTATTAAAATTGAAAATTATTTTTCAACAAAATATTAAAAATTATTTTTTAAAAATAGAAAATGTGTTTACTTATTTAATTTAATGAATAAAATGATATAATCTATTATTTAAAAAGTAAAATTTGTTTTATCTTCTAATATTAAAATAAAATAATAAATAATGAATAAAAAATTAGAAAATACACCGTAATGAAAATAACTTGTTTTCAAATAAAAATTTTGTATTTTCACTTTATATTTTTAATAGAAAAATTTTTTAAAAACAACAAAAACATATTTTATACTTTTCTCTCAAAATTGTAATAATGGTAAAAACAGTTTTCAAATAAGAAAACTTGGTGTAAAACACACCCTTAAGAGCATTTCTAATGGTAGTCTTTAAAATAAAAAACATATTTTAGGTAATAAAAAATATCTTAAGAAATCTTTCAATATAAAGATTAAACAATTTTATTCAAGTTTAATGTACTCTTTATATTTCACTTTTTATTTTGTTTTATCTTAAAAGTATTTAATTTTAATTTTTGAATATTGTGGAGAGAAAAAGAAAAAAAATTTAGATAATAAAAGAAACTAAAGAAAAATAAGGATATTATAAAAAAATTGAGGTGTATTAATTAAGTTTTATATAAAAAGTGAGATAGATAGTTAAATTCATTTTCTAATCTATAATTTAAAAATAGAGAGTGAGTTAAAGTTATATTTTACTCTTTCTAATAAAAAGTTTAGGTAAAATAAGAGTGTATTGAAAATACTCTAATGTCGCTAATTTATATTTCTAATAACTTTTTTGAACAAATCCCTTTTTTGTTTTTTAGAGTTCTTTAATTAGTTGAAGTGGTGGTTTTTCCACTATAATAAAAGAAAATAAAGGAATGTAAATTCAAACTTTATAGTTTTTATTTGAATATTCATATATTTTATCACTTAAACTATACATGACAACTTTTAATTCAGATTTTTGAAACAATATAATGCTTAACTTTATAGGTAAATTTCCCCGCATGTGTTTTCATATTAACTTGATATTGTTGTTCTTTTTAATTATGTTGCGAAACACATGTGTCACTTTAACAAAGTGCTTAATTTAGGTGGAAGACGAAAAAGAACAAAGAGAAAAAAAATTAGAGAAATTTTATTGGTTTAATTATTTGGTTTTTTTCTAAACTAAACGTATAAAAATAGTTAGTGGTGCTTTTTGGGTAATTTTATTTGTTTATTTTAAAATTATTGCATTAAAAAATTTGTACGGTTTTATGATGGATTAAGAATTAACAGTGGCAATTTGCACGGCTTTTTTTTTTTAACCAAAATTTGCACGATGTTATAGTCAAGTGTTTCCACACTATTGAAAAGTGAAAATGAGAAAAGTAAAAGGGTCAAGCACGTTTTCGTCAAGTGGGAATTAAAACCGATTTAATTAAGGGAAACAATTATACAATTTGCTTGGAGGAATCTTGTCGCCTTCTTGTTCTTGTCTAGTTTTAGATAGTTTTTTGCCTATATCCTCCAAATACTTAATTTCAAACTAATATGAGTTTTTATCTCATTTTATAATATAAATAATTAAGATTTGAGATCAAATCTAAAACTATTATGATTTTTTATCTCATTCTTATAATTTTTTTTTTGGATATTTTGATTTATGTAGGATGATGTGTGGATTTTAATTCTACTTTATAATAATATTTTTGTGGATATTCGGTTAATATCTCATTTATAGTTCAATAAAAAACTATAAAGATTTAGATCTATACTTAAATTTCAAATTTAATGTATTATGGAATTTTTTTATATGTCTTGTCAGCTTCAAATTAAGAATTGAACCGCCTGATTACAAGTTTATTTTCATCTTGATTGTATTTTTGTGTTTATTGTTATAGTTTTTTTAGATTAGTTTATTTTTTATTATTATTATTATTTTATCTATACTATTGATATTCAAAGTCTACTTTATTTTAACTAATATAGTTCGACTTGAGTAGAACTATAATGACGGTAAAAAAATTTCAACAATTAAATGTAAATTAATTTATATTTTTTTAGCCTATAAGACTAATTTTAATTTAAGATTTAGTGGACTTAATCGTTGGATCTTTACAAATTTTTGTATTTTTCACTGTAATTATCAATGATATTTTATCACTTATGTTAAAAACAATTAAATAATTGCTTCTCTTTTTTTCATACTTTTTGTTGTTTTTTATAAATTTTTTATTAATAAAAATTTTGAATAATTTAATTACTGATTAATTTCATTAATTAATAATTGCATGATTAGGATTCTAAACCTTTTAATACTCTTAAACCATTAAAGTATTCTCACTAGCTGTTTTTCGTTGAATTTAGTAGTAGAAGTTTTAAAATAATGAAAAATGAAAATGTCAGGAAATGAGGAAAATAAAAATGAACAATTTCAACCTTTAATTATTTTCATATTGGATACTTTGAGTCAATAAGATCTAGTCCTAAGATCACACAGTGACAAATGTTCTCTTAATATTACAAGAAAAGTTTGAAACAAAAGATTTAGCTTTGTGGTTGTTCAATACGCATGGCTTTGATTATTAAAATACAATTTTATGCTATTGACATTAAGGTTGGATTGGAAAATCTTTGTAGTCTTCCTTTAATATGGATTCAACAATTGACAATTCTATAACATTTTAGATGAGATTGGAGTCAAATTAATCGACTATTCTTTAACCAATGACAGTGAGCCTTCCATTATTCAAGGCCAAAAATCAACTGTGGGGGGCAATCACAAATAATGGCATTGGCAGTATTGTTTACAAGTGCATTTTAACTATAACAAAAGTGCATCATAATGTTCTATATTTCCTCATTCTCTACGCAATCATGAGGCAAGCTGGAGCAAATACAAGACGTAAAAGCCATTTGGGTTTGTGAATATTGAAAATGTACCGCCCTTTTTATCTTTTTTTTTTAAAAAAAAATCATAAATATAATTCGTTTATAAATATTTTTGTGTCACTTGGGATTAGAAAAGTATGAAAGGGTTTCTAGATATATATAAATTTTAAGAGAATATCATTAAAAAATTTCATTTACATATATCAATATCGTCATTCAAAATTTTATCAACCGATCTCATCATTAATATAAACTACCACAAAATTGAAGTTGAATTGATTTAAAGTGCTGAATTTAATATATATATATATATATATATGTACAAACAGCACCCACGACTTCGAGTGAATGCATGTTAATAAAACCTTTTTTTTTTTTTTTTTGTTATTTGATGGTAGTTGGATTGTAAATATTTTTGTTGTATGGTTGTTGTAGATTTTGAATTATTCTTATTGTATAAGCAGTAAGAAAATCTCTATATGATGCAAAGTATGTGCAGGACCGGCGTTGGCTTTGAGCACTTCTCTGCCCTCATTTTTTTTTTTTTTAATTTCTTGAATTCGTGATCCTTTCTTCTGTTGAAAATCATGAGTTCCATGCATATAATCATTGCTTCGTTTGTAATTAGCATTCAATACTGCACAACATATGTATCTGGAAAGAACTTTCATTTTATGTGTGCTCTTGATGACACTCACAACTATTAAAACATAAAACAAAGAAATACACCATAAAATAATGATCAGGTCAATTAAAATTTTAACATGAACAATCCATAAAAATTCCAGTAATAGATATTGAAAAATATATCAACAATATTGTAAATTTTTATGAAGAAAAAAGAACCACATATGGCAGGTTGGACTAAATTTCCTTCATTCTTCATAAAGATTTTATGGCTTTAAGGATGCTCACCAGAATTTGATGAAAATAACTGGTAATGCATAGATTTTCTTGATCAATAGATAGTCTGAGCTTCGAATTTATGAACCTGAAGATTTATCATTTTGTCAAGCACAAAAATCTTCATTTCAATAAAAGAGCAAAATGAAAATATTGAAGAATAAAAATCAAAGGAAAAGAAGAGAAAATTCAAAAGTATTATATTTTTTCATATATTTATAATAGGAGTTATATCCCTTATATATATATTAAAAAAAAACTAATTACATACTAATTAGGAATAAAATAACTTCCTAAATAAATCAAAGATTTAATTCCTAATTGTATACAAAGATTTGATTCTTAATGTATACAATCAAATCTTTGACTTTCTAGAGCTCACCTCAACACTTCCCTTCAAGTTAGTGAGTATATGTCCACCATTCCCAACTTGCCAAGTAAGCTGTAAAACATTTTTCCAGACACAACCTTTGTGAGAATGTCAGCTAGTTGAGTCTAAGAAGAAACAAATGAAAGACCAATTGTTCCTTGATTCAGATGATCTTTGATGAAGTATCTGTCAACCTCCATATGCTTAGTTCAATCATGTTGAACCGGATTGTTTGCAATAGCTATGGCTTCCTTGTTATCACAATGTAACAACATAGGCTTCGAATGATTTAGTCTCAGATCCTAAACAATTCTCTTTATCCATAGCAACTCACATACACCATAAGCAATATCTCTAAACTCAACTTTAACACTCGACCTTGCCACAACTTTTTGTTTCTTACTCCTTCAAGTGACCAAATTCTTTCCAATAAATATAAAGTACCCAGATGTTGATTTTCTATCAGTTTGATCTCGGGCATAGTTAGCATCTATATAACCAGTAACTTCATAATCCTTATTTCTCCTAAAAAATAAATCTTTGGCCGAAGAAGACTTCAAATATCTCAATACTCAGTATACCACATCCATATGTTCTTTACTCGAAGAATGCATGAATTGACTTACAACAGTTACTGCATAAGCAATATCCAGCGGCGTATGAGATAAATAAATTAATCTTCCCACCAACTTTTGATATTGATCTTTTTCAGTTGGAAATTGATCTTCTCAGACTAATAGTCCATGACTGACTTCAATTGGAGTCTTAGTTGGCTTACAATCAAGCATGCCCATGTCTGTCAATAGATTCATTACACACTTTTATTAATAGAGAGAAATTCCTTGAGCTGATCTTATAACTTCAATCCCCAAAAAGTACTTCAAGTTACCCAGATCTTTGAGTTCAAACTCAATTACTAATTGTCTTTGCTGAGTTATTATCTCACTTGGATCATTTCCAACGACTACCATATCATCAACATATACAATAAGAGCAGTGATTTAACTTGTCTTTCGTTTCATGAATAGTGTATGGTGAGCATCATTTTGTTTATAATCGAGCTTCCTTGTAAAGATTATGAGTCATCTAAACCATGCTCGAGGTGATTATTTGAGCTCATACAATGCTCTTTTTAGTTTGTATACTTGGTCAGTGTACCTTATTACGGGTGGTGGATCCATATATACTTCTTTATCTATAGTTCCATTCAAAAAGACATTTTTTACATCAAATTATTGTAGTGACTAGTCTAGGTTGGCAGCTAAGGAAATAAGAACTCGGATGGTGTTCATTTTTGCTACTTGGGTAAATATATCTTCATAGTCAATTCCATACTTATGAGTACATCCCTTTATAATTAACCGAACTTTATATCAATTAATTCTTCCATCTGGATTCAATTTAATGGTGAATATCCACTTGCATCCGACCGTTTTCTTTCCTTTAGGAAGTGGAATAAGTTCCCATGTGGAGTTCTTTTACAATGCTTCCATTTCATCATTCATGGCTTTCTTCTAAGCTGGATCAACTAGAGCTTCCTCCGCATTACTTGGAAAAGATATAATAGATAATTAGATTAATGAGGCTCAGTATATGCATGTGATTTTAATAAACGATTTATTGATATAAAGTTATTGATAGGATATTTAGGTTAGTATTAAAGTCCAAATCATATAATTTTTTTAGAATCCCTCTATTAATTCTAGAATGATAATGAGGCTCAGTATTGAAGTTATTAGGGGAGATGAGTTTACCTCATTATGCACATCCCGAGTTTCCTCAACTTCCGATGTGGATAGGGAAGACGTACTATCTTGATTAGTTTCAAGTCTGAGCAAGATACTCGGATTATCTTTAATTATCTGTCCAGGTGTGATGCTCGAACCCACTGTCTGAACATGTGAGATGCTCAAAAACACTCTTACTCAGTAAGATACTCAAAGTGTTATCTTCAAAGATGCTCTGAATTCTCTCCTCAGGAAGAGTGCACTCAGATTGAGAGAAGAAGGGCAAATTTTCATGGAACTAAACACTTTGAATAGCATAATCTTCTTAGCATTCAGGTCATAATACCAATATCCTTTTTGTAGATCAGCATAACCTATAAAGATACACTAGATAGCTCGAGAATCTAATTTACCGAGTACTTAATGAAAATATGTCGTGCATCCAAAGATTAAGGGCTTAAGATTATTTAAAGGTGGAGATGAGACGAGTTTTTGAAGTTTCTAAAAAGGCATTTTGAAACTGAGTACTATTGAGGGAGTCCAATTGATGAGATACACAGTGGATCGAGCAACCTCTCCCCCGTATTCCCGAGGAACATTCTTGTTAAACAATGATGCTCAAACAACTTTCAATAACTACCAATTTTTCTATTATGCTATACCATTTTATTGGGGAGTTCCAACACAGGAAATTTGGTAGCGAATGCCACGCTCGTGGTAAAAATCTGTAGGAGTTAAGTTAATATACTCCCCACCATTGTCAGATTATAAAACTCAAATTTTACTATAATATTGTATGGCCAACCATTTTTTTTTATAGATATTAAAAAGTAGAACACACATCTCCCTTGTTTAAAATAAGGGATACCCAGGTTATCTAGGTATATTCATTAATAAACGTTACAAAATAACAAGCACTAGACAGAGTGAGAATCCGAGCAGGTCCCTATACATCAGAATGAATGGTCATAAATGGAGTTGAATTTTTATTATAACTCGGTACATATAAAATCCAATGGCCTTTTACTAATTCATAAATATCACACTTGAATTTAGAATATGTGATATTCAAAAACAATTCTGACTTTATTTGTCTAAGATAATTAAAAGAAAGATGTCCAAGATGACAATATCATAAAATGACTAGGTTTTTGTCCGAGCGACTTATAAAAACACTATTGACTTGACTTGATGTTTGACTTGAATCACCATGCAAATCAAGATAGTACAACTTTCCTTATTTAAAATCAGAGCCAAGAATTTGGTGCATTGTAATGTCTTAAAATTGTAATATCTCGTGTTTTTAAATATTTTTATACTACATTGGGATATGCAGTGTTAATAATTCTTATATATAATATTGATATTTTATGAGTTTGTTATTTAATTAAAGCTTATTTTAATTATTTTATGTTATTTTAAGTACTTTACGTAAAAAAATTTCAAGAATTTTATTTTCGGGGAAATTAACACGTAAATAATTTAATATTAAATATTTTAAATAATTTTACGGACTTGCATGAACTCATATATATTTTTAAAGTACTAAATAACGTATATATGTGTATTTATTTATTTAACTAGGGTTTAATTAATTATCCTAATATTTTTATTATTTATTATTAGTTTTAATATTATTTAATTAATTGTTTCTAGTGTATAAATTATTAAAAATATTAAATTATATGTGTGTGGTGTATATTTAATGTGTGTGAGTTTATATTATTTTAATATATAGTGTAAATGTATATATATATATATATATATATATATATATATATATATACCAGGACTGCCAAGGATCTAAGGGGTACTGTAGCAAAAGATAGTGATGATGCAGATGCAAGAGCAAGTGTCGGTCTCACTCTCCAAGGGAGGTTACCGATCCAAAAATGTATGCAGCAAGATAGTGAACAGTAATAAAACAGATTTCTGATGTGCAAGATCCTAATTGCTTAGGCGAGCACAGAGCATACTTAAGAAAATAAATAAGAGTTCAAGGTAAATAAAACATAAAGAAAACTATAAATATAAGAACATAAGAAAATAATCTTACAAGAAAGGAAATTTTTCTTTTCTTTATTAGAATCCGAGAAAGTGTAAGTTACAGAGAGTTCTTTCAATCCAAAGCAAAGGAGTTACAGGGAAGAAGATGAGTTTACAGAAAGTTACTAGCTTTGTGAAGTGAGACCAATTTTAAACTACTTTACTTAGAGAGGAAAGCTAAGCTTTTCGAACTCTCTTGATCTTTACAGAGTGTTTCTTTTTCCTAAAATTTTTTTCTTTTTCTTCTTTTTCTTTTCTTTTTCTTTTTCTTTTTCTTTCTCTTTTTCTGAATGCTGGAAGAGGTTTCTTTATATAGAGCTGGAGAGGAGAGACTGTAGAGACACGGGATTCTTTAGGAAAAGGATGCCCATGTGAGAGGGGCCAGCAGGAGATTCTGAAGCATCCGTGATTGGAGGGAGAATGGTTACCCTCTGTCTTTATTAGTTGTGTGAACTGACTTTAGTGAAGATCCACTTATCAAGTCTTGAAAAAAGAAGCCGGGGCCCCATCCATGTGGTCTGATAGAGTGGAGTGGAATCTGAGCAGAATCAGGAGGGGAGAATTTGACATAGAAGTCAAATTTGCCTGAGTGCTGTCCAAGTGTGTCCCAAACTTGGTGACCTGGAAAATACAGAAAATTAAAATACTTTTTTTTTTTTTTTTTTTTTGATTACCCTAACTTTTACATGGGCCGTCCCTAAGGATTTTCAACCCATTGGGCTAAACAAAATATATCTATATACAATTCTTTTATAGAATAGGAGCTATACAAGGTTTTATAAGCTTGTGGGCTTAATAGGGCTAAAGATACCATAACAATCATCCTCATTATCATTACCCAAGTCAATGAAGGGCTCGGACTCTTCAGAATGGCTAGAAGCTGCAGAAGGTGTAGTTCGCGATAAGACTAACTGTTGCATTATTTTGAAATACTCTTCTTCTGTTTTGGCAGCTGCAAGAAGCGCACTGGCATGGGATTTCTGAGCAAGAAAGTTTGTTTGAGAGGGAGAACTTCCAATAAACCCATGCTTTTGGAGCCACTCGGAGATTGCTGTCTTGGAAATCTTTTCTGGAATTCTGTAGGAATTCCACCATTTTACTTTAAATTTTCTTTGGAGAACTATAATGCCATTATTGGAAGAATAATCGAGATACCACTGAGAAACCCATGGCACAAAAAATTTAGAGCAATAAAGGCACAGGAAAGAAAACCTTTTCTCAGGAGTAGAGGGTTTGTAATGAGATTCAAAAAGATCGAACCCATTACGGATATCAGAAGGAAGGATATCAGGGATAGGACCATAGTTGTTCCACCATCTGGAAAACCATGAAGGAAATTTGGAAAGATTAGCATGGTCACTTAAGAAGAATAACCATGAGTGTGTGGCAAAATGGTTTTGAATAAGGAAAGTGTTGAACCAGGCTTGTTCGTAGTCCCAATAAGAGAAGGTTGGGCAAAAGTCGAGCTTGGTTTGGAAGTTTATTGGGAAGGTTTTGGGCTTAAAGAGATCTTGGCCCCAATCTTTAGGGTGGAGGACTTTAAGGATTTTACAGGTAGAATAAGAGGGGTCATGAGCACCTTTATGGTGGAAGTGCTTGAATTCTGCTGAACCGGTGAATTCCAAAATAGTTTGATAATATTCTTGGGGTTTTGAAAGATCCCAAGGTTTAAAAAACCAGTTTGTTGGAAAATGGTTTTGTAGTGCTATAAAAGGATTTTTATTATAAAAGCCATCTTCAATAGTCAAGATGTTTTGAAAAGTGGTTTTTGTAAGAAATTCAGAAGACTTTATTTTTGATTGGGATAAAACAATCTGTGAGCTACTTTGGGTAGCCACAGGAGTTAAAATATTTTGAGAAAGGGTTTGAGAAGAGGAATTACCTTTCTCAGATTTTGAAATGAGATTAGAGTCTTTACCTGAGGGCGGAGGAAGGCCCAAAATACTAGGAAGTTCTGAAGCTGGAGGTTTCAGAGTTGCTTGAATAGCTTGGAGAAGCTCAGGAGTCTGGGAGACTGATTCGATCCATTGTTGAATCGCAAGATTTTTGGGAGAGTCATCTTTATTTTGTTCTTGGCAAACAATATCATGCCAGGACTTTATCGGTTTTTCAGAAGTAAGAGGAACTTTAGTAGGGGCAACATTTTCTGGATCAATTTTTTCTTTACCAGAAGGTTCCTTCTTTTTGCGAGGCATCTTTATCTGTTTTGTAAAAATTCTCTTGTCAGAAAGTCTGGAAGAGAATTCTCATTTCCTTTAATAAATTCAATTTCAAAATCAAAGATACTTAAAATAGCTTGCCATCTAGCAAAAATCTATTTTGATGCAATGTTTTGAACATCTTTTTGTAAAATTTCTTTAGCAGATTTACAATCAATTCTAAGTAAAAACTTTTGATTGAGTAAATCAGATTGAAACTTCGTGATGCAGAGAACAATAGAAAGAATTTCTTTTTTAATGGTAGAGTAGTTCTTTTGGGTGACATTCCAGTGTCCTGAAGTGTACTGAACAACTACTTCCCGCCCATTTTGAACTTGTTTTAAAATACCACCGTAACCTAAGTCACTGGCATCTGTTTCAACAACTTTAGGAAGGCTAGGGTCTGCTAGATGAAGACAGGGAATAGAGACTATATATTTCTTTATATGTTGAACAATCTTGGTATGTTCATCTGTCCAAGGGGGAGGATTCTTTTTTAGCCTATCATGCAAAGGTTTGGCCATCCTATTAATGTTGGGACAAAAATCCAGAACATAATTAAGGCTTCCTAGAAATCTTTGCAGTTGAGTTTTTTCAAGAATTTTATCAGGAAATTTGTTGGCAAACTCTAGACATCTTTCTATAGGAACAATTGTTCCTTGACAGATATAATGCCCTAGGAATCTGATACGGGTTTGGAAAAGAGATATTTTCTTTTCAGAAACAACAAGACCTGCTTTCTTTACAACATAAAGGAAAGTCTTTAAATGCTTGAGATGTTGTTCAATGGATTTAGAAAAAATGAGAACATCATCAATGTAGACTATACAAAATTCGAAATAGGGATTGAAAATATCATTCATAATTCTTTGAAATTCAGAAGGAGCATTTTTCAAACCGAAAGGCATTACATTCCACTGATATTGTCCAAAAGGGACTGTAAAAGCAGTTTTGTAACGATGCTTTATATCAATTTGTATTTGCCAAAATCCCGATTTCATATCAAATTTTGAAAATACAAATGCAGAATGGAGTTTTTGAAGAAGATCTTTTTTGTTTGGAATAGGATACCTAATCCATTTAAGGGCTGTATTCAAAGGTTTGTAATTTATTACGAGCCTAGGAGTACCTCTCTCTTGTTCAGAAGCTTTATTAACATAAAAGGCTGCACAACTCCAAGGGGACCTAGATTTAGAGATTAATCCTTTAGACTCAAGATCTTGGATTTCCTTCCTACAATGTTGTTCTAGTTCAACATTCATCTGAATTGGTCTGGCTTTAGTAGGAATGTTTCTCTCATCAAATCCTGGTTCATAAGGAAGGTCAACTATATGTTGTTTTCTATTCCAAAAAGCGTTTGGCAAATCAGAACAGACTTCTTTAACAAAACGTTTTTGGAAATCAAGAATGCATTTCTTTACAGAATCTTTTTGTAATTGATGTTCAATTTTGTTAAAATAAACACTTTGCTTTAAATCAAACAAATCGGTTTCTTTGGTTTTAACCAAAAAGTTTATTTGATTTCTATAGATTGAATGTGCTTGAACAAAATTGAGTTGACGAGTTTTTGGTTTAGCTAAAAAGGGAAAAGAAATGTAAATATCTTTATCTTTAAAATCAATTGAGTCATGAGTAACTATATAGGGTGTTATCAAATTAATGAAAGGTGTCCCTAGAATTACTGAATAACTAATATCAGAAACAAGAAGAAAAGAGGTTTTAATAGAAAATCCGTTATTTAAAACACTGACATCTGTTTTGCCATCTATGTGCATTTTAGAATTATTGGCAGAGGAGAGAGTTTCACGAGTTTTTTCTTGAAAACGATGAGGAACAATGGAAGTCTTTATGCAACTTAAATCGGCGCCTGTATCAAACAGAGCGACAGTATCATACTGAAAATCTTTATCAAAGACAAGAGAGACTTTAATAACATATTTTCTAGAAGTAATTTGGCTTAAAGCATAGAGAAAATCATGAGGGACTTTATCTATATTAGCTAAGGACTGGGGTTCTAATTCTAAGCCTTTTGTGTCATCACTATCACTAGATTCTTCAGCTAGTTTGGTGACAAGAAATTGAATTAATTCAGAATCCTTTTGTTGCTTTTCTTTGATTTGCTTGAGTTCAGTTTTAATGATCTTTATTTTAGACTGGAGTTCTTGGACATTTCCTATGGGTTTCTTACCATGCTTTTTCCTATTCAAGATAGCTGTAAGATCATACATATTGGTATTTGTGGAAGGCAACTCAGTCTTAGGGGGCTCAGGTTCCTTTTCTAAGGATTGCCTAAGTTGTTCTAGATACCTTTTCTGGACAATAGGGTCATTGATGTGCTGAATGGCGTCTAGAATGAGGTTTTGTTCTTTAGTAAGCATATTTAAATACTTTTCATCAGGACTAGTCTCAGAATCAGAGGTAGAGGAGGAAGTAGTGGCTAACTCATCTATCTGAGGAATTCCTAAGGAGGAAGGCTCAGACTCAGACTCAGATGTGTGTAAAAGCAATGCAGAAAGTTGTGCTAGAGTTTCTTCTTCTAGGTCAAGCTCCTGAAGTTTCTTGGAGACTTTACAATATTTAGAGATATGTCCTTTTTTGCCACATTTGTAGCAGGTGACATCTTTGAGGTCTCTTTTCTTGGTTTGGGATTCTTTATTTTTCTTAGAGAAGGGTTTCCTATAAGGTTTTTTGTAGTAAGGCTCATGAGAGGTCTTCTTCTTATGGGATCTTCTAGACTTAGAATATTTCTTAGAAGAGGAAAACTTAGGCTCTTTACTACAATCTCCTTTACAGGTTTTATCTTGACTATAACCATAATCGAACTGTTTACAGAAGGATCCTAATTCTTTTTTGGACTTTCTTAGTTCCCATTTAAGATGTTTTTGGAGTTTCAAATCCTGACAGATCTTAAGGCCTTCTTTTTGGGTAGCACTAATCAATTCACCGTAGGTAAGTTGATCATAGGGAATGATATGGGATCCAAAAGATTGCCTAATGGTATTTCTGACACGTTCTCCTAAAAGAGTAGGGAGACCTGCGAGAAACTTCTCCTTCCAGAAAGGCTGGTTGGAGTCTTCTCTAATCATAACCCTAGTAAGGAAAGTCGATCTATACCATTGGAAATCGCTAAGTTTTCTACACTTTAGATTGGATAAGAGGTCAGCATTTTTATCTTTAAGATGGGAAGAATCTCCTATGAAATGGAGTGCTATAGTAAGAATAAGGGTAGAAACAGAGTCTTGGGTTGTATTTCCTAAGGAATCGAGAATGGGAAGACCTTCCTCATCTCTTTTGACAGCATACAGAATGTCTGTTTGCTGTTGGATAGTAAGATGGTAATCCCACCAGCCTTTGAGTTGGCCAGAAAAACCTGCTATAACTAGTTCAGCAACAGACCTATCAGAAGTTCCTGTTTGGGTTTTATAAGCATTGGAAGCCATGGTTATCTGCTGAAGGGTATTCAGAATTTGAAATTCTGTCGTGCCATCAATGTTCCATTCATAAACGGAACTGGCATTGAACTTGGGTTGAACTAAGATACTAGGCTGGTCACCTATTTCTAAGTCTGGATAAGAAGCTTTAGTATAACCTGACCTAAAAGGTTGGTTATTTTGCCAATAAAGTTTAGCAATTCTAGGAGACTGTTCCTGAAATGCTTCTTCATCAGAAGTGGATTCTAAGACTTTATCTAGGACACTAATATTTTGGTTGATAGTCTGGCTATCATTCTGTGGAGTGTCAGGTACTATAGGAGTGGAAGAAGAGGGAGCTATACGACTTAGTTGGTCTCTAATTGCATCAAGGAATTCAGATCGATTTGATCTAATTTCCTGTTGGGCTGTATGAGAAACTTGAAATGGTTTAAACATAGGGTTTTTTAGTCTTTTGTCTGTAGAAGATGATGGTACTATAGTAACAGAAGGTTGGTTTTCTATCCTAGAAAGTTGTCTACCTATGCTATGAAGATGGGCATTGGTAAAATTGTTTTGAGAAACTATATTCTTTAAATTCTGGGTGTCATTATCTTGAGGTTTTTTGTAAGGGGCAGCATCTATAGTTTCTTCTCCTACAGGAATCTTAATCATCCTAAGGGGAGGATGTTCAGACTCTATGGATTGACCATTTGCTAGTTCCCAGCTTTTCTTACGGGTAGTAATAGGATTTAAATCTTTAAAAGGATATGAAATATTATTTTCCAAGACATATATTTCAAACCAATCAAAGAAATATAAGTTAACTTTATTATTTTGTAAGAAATTATAAAACTTTATTTGAATATCTTGTCTCGTATTTAGAAAATGCTTAAAAAACCAAGTCCTTTTTTCTAAATTATGAGATGCATAAAAATCTTTATGTAAAGATGCTTTATCTGGTATGAATTCTTTGTCAATTACTGAAAGTTCATGGGCTATATTTTCAGTAAGAGCTGAGGCTGTTGGTGAGGCAGGAGGCGAAGGAGATTTTATTTCTTGTTGTGGTTCTGCGTATATGGGCTGGGCTATATTATTGTTATGGTTAATATTTCTGAGAGATATATTGGGTAAGTCGGATGTGGAGAATCTGGCTGGGATATAAGGAGGAATCATAACTGGAGGTATATTTGGGTGTAAATCTGCTTGGTCTGGGTAAGGAAGAATAATGGGTTTTTATGGTTCTTGTCTGTGTAGGTCTTTATAAGGAAGATTAATGACAGAGGGAATCTGGGATATTCTTCCAAGGTCAAAGGATTCCGATGATGAGGTGTCAGAAAATCTGGCACTAGAAGAGGTTCTGTCAAAGCTAATCTTTACTCGTCCATCTTGGAACTGGGTTATTTGCTTTATTTCTGTGTTTGGAGGTGTTTTGTCTTGGATTTGTGATATAGGTTCAGTAGCACTTTCTAAGATCCAGTCTTCAGGAAGGGTTATTTGGTTCCACTGTATTGGTTTTTGTGGCTATATTATATAAAGCAAAATATAAAGCTATATTATATTGGTTTTTGTGGCTATGTATATATATATATATATATATATATATATATATATATATATATATATATATATATATATATATATATATATATATATATATATATATATATATATATATATATATATATATATATATATATATACATATACATCTATTATTTAAACAAAATATAAAGTTTGAGTTATTTACGAATTTGCTATTCTTCCCTCTCCTTCTTCCCAATTGTCCTCCTCGCCGTTCCGCCATCTGTCACACCGTTCCCTTACCGTCGGTGTGCCACCTCCTTCCTCCAACTGTTCCGCCGCCAGCAGAGCCCATTTCCGGTGTCAGGACTCTCGTTTTGGCCGGAGAAGCCGAAACTCTTCTCACCGTCGTTCACAGCGTTTTCGGCCATCGTTTTTGACACCACCGGTCTCTTTCTTCTCCTTGAGCTCTGGTGAGTGTGATTCCAAGCTTTGTTTCACTTAAAATGGTCTAGATTTACCTAGGTTTCGATTTTGGTAATTCGGCCATTTTAGGGTTCTTGATTTTTTTGAACTTTGAATTGATTGATTCATGATAAATTCCTTCACAAATGTTGATCCTAGTAGCTTAATCTTCATGTGTGAATTTTTTTATAATTTTTGAAAATTATTTTGATTTTTGGGTATTTTTGAATATTTTATTATTATTTTCTAATTTTCAAAAATTAATTAATTAAATTATGAAATTGTGTTTTATGGTAATTATAGGTGTTTAAATGAATTATAGAAATTTATTTGGAATTTTTTTATGTATTTATTTTGAAATTATTTAGTTTATGTAATTTTGGAAAAATAGGGTTAATTGTATGTTTAATTGAAATTAATTAGTTAATTGAGTTTATTTATTAATATTATTGATATATATATGTTGAGAAAATTAATTTTTAGCAATTATGTGGTGAATTTTTGAATTAATTTTAGTATATTTATATATATAGGGGTATTTTGGTAATTTTACCCTAAATTGGCTAAAAATGTAATTAAATTGGTTTTAATAGTTATTTAAGGTATAAAAATGATTTCTACTAATTATTTAGTATTTTTGACTAATTAAAACTATTTTTCATAAATTATTTTCAATTATATATATAATATACGATTTTTCTAATAAAATGAGTTTTTACCGATTTTTACTGTGTTTTAGGGTTAATTATATAATTTCTACTGATAAAATGTATTTTTAGTATATAAGGGTATTTTTGGTATTTTGTAAATATTCAGTGAATTGTGGACCTCGATTGGTGATTTGTAGTTTGAAGTCCGACCGAGGGATGGTGATTGTGTTTTGTGTTTATTTTTTGAAGTGTGTTTCTTTGCAGGGCTGGCTCTACTCTTTGAGTAGAGAGATGTTTGTTTTACATAGGAGGTTCTGTCGGATTTTTAGTAGAATTCTCGTAAAACGTGATGTCCGGTCAAACCCTAATTCTGATTCTGTGTCTAGTAATCTAGATCGAGTCTTTAGATCTTCTGTTAGATTTATTCTGATTTCTGTGGTCGTTTGCTTGTTTAGTTGCGCCGAGACCAAGGCCTAGTGGACGAAGCCCATCGGACCCATCTCGAGGAGCGCACTAATTGTGAGTTACTATTTTATATATATATTCTTTAGGGTGCATGATTTAGAAATGTATGTGTTATTTTGATTAAATATGCATAAATAATTCAATTGGTATTTAAGTTTTTTTTTAGTTTTTTTTTTTGTTTATCTTTGGTTTATTTTGGTATATCTTAAATTATATGCATGCTTTATTAAACATTTATATTTAAAATGTTTTTAAACATATATTTAGTTTATTTTACGATTATATTGGATTTATTTGACGTATATATACTCAAAATATACCTGGTTTACTTTTGGTATATTACTAGTATATATATGGTTTATGTTGCTACTTATTTCAAATTCATGCATCATTTATTTGTGAATGTATGTTTTATATTTATTAATGAAGGATATCAATAGAACATGCTACCTAGTGGGCAGCACTAGGACCGAGTACGTACCGGTACACTTATAGCATTTAGGCTATATTACTAACCATTTGTGGATATCGATTGGATATGATTATTTGATGTGTGATGTGATTTAGGAGTGTGATTGCTAGAGCTCGGTTGACCAAGTGTCTCGGGGCCAATCACACTGACAGGCAGACTACTGGAGCTCGATTGACTTAGTGTCTCGGGGCCAGTCTATTGTCCAAATGGAATAAGTGAATATATTTTGAATAAGTGAGCATGTATGGCTAGAGTGTTGTTTAACACTGTTTTGAGGTTGCGATTTTCTAGGGTTCTATTTGATCCTTCATAACCAGTGGTTTTCAAATAAAATATATAAAAATGATTTTTATTGCATCTGTGTATTTGCTTGTATATATATTTATATATATACTATTGACTGTATGCATTGTCATTTAGTACGCATGTATATATATTATAGTAATTCACTCAGTGAGGTCTGACTCCCCTCCGTTGACTATTTTTTTTCAGGAGAGTCATCTTCTTCAAATCTCAATAGCAGGCCTGTACGCCGGATTTCTTCCGCTCTGGTTTCTTTATGTAAACTGCTTACTTGAGTTTTATTTTATTAATCTAGACACTACAGTAGTTGTAAAATTGTTAAAGGGTGTTGTATTATATTTGAACTGAAACTTGTATTAAAAGTTTATGTATATATAAGTTGAAGATTTGATTTAATTTCATCTGGTGTAAATATTATTTTGATGTTTATGATTTTATTCCGCTGCAAATTATGTTATTGTTAGTATTGCATGTTTTATTTATTTTTAGGCTTGCTACGGGTTCTGGATTCGAAAGAATTCCCGTTCCCTAGCGCCGATCATGGCCCCTGTTTTGGGTCGTGATAGAAATAAATAATAGTTAGGCCAAATTTGACAGTGCAATTTAAGGTTTTAGTGATTTGGCCAACATATAGTAGATTGTAAGAGAGAGATGGAATAATAAGAATGGTATCTAGATTAAGAGAGGCAATGTTAGATATTGATCCTTCATAAGTGATGGGTGATAGTCCTCCATTAGTAGTCAGGATATTTTATTGGGTTAATGGTCGAATGGATGTAAGATAGTAGGTAGAGTTTGTCATGTGATCAGTAACATATGTATCAATAATCCATGTATTATTCCAAGTAAGATTGGTCATAACTGATATTTCATTAAGATCACCACTTAGTTTAGTGACACTAGAGGTGGCAATTATAGCTTTTCTAAGCTTCTTTCGAGGTTTTTTATTAAAATCCCACCATTCTGGATAGCCTATAATTTTATAGCACCATTTCTTAGAGTGTCCAACTTCACCACAATGAGTACATGTGTATGAACTAGACTTATCGGTACCTTTCTTTTGAACTATAAGCCAATTGGAGCTACTACAAGTACTGTATGATCTAGTAAAATCTTAGGCTCTTCCATTTTCTGTCGCTGGCTGTGATCTCTACGCACATATGCATAACTACATTCAAGATTAAGAGATGGATCCTTCGCAGTATTTCATTCCGAGCATTATTAAATTATGAGTCAAGTTCGACTAGGAAAATATGTGTTCAAAGCCGAGTAATATGCTTGTGGAGTGATACTACTCCATTAATATCTTCCCTTGAGCAATCATTCGGGCATTAATCTCTTAAAATATCCTAACCAACTCATTGTAATATGTATGTAATGGCCTACCACTTTGTCGTGTAGTGAATAATTTTTGAATTAATTCAAATAATTGAGTTTTATAAGATCCAATCATAGAAGGTTTTTGAAACAGTATCCTATATCTCTTTTGCTGTTTAAAGACGGGTGAATCTCTACATTAACGTTGGACTCATGGAATCATTAAGCTAACTTTTAACTCAATTATTATTAATAAGCCAAGTCTTTAAAGCTTTATCTCCTCCTAGTGGTTTTGGCATTGTGCTAGTTAAAAAACCATATTTATTTCTAGTTTCAATCTGCATCTCCATGAGTTTTGATCATAAACGATAGTTTGTATTATCAAATATAATTCCAGTAGGAAAATAAGTATTATCTTGAAGAGTTTGAATGAGAGTGGGTATTTCATGGGATACAATTGATGTATTTTCAGTGGTCATGATCTCAAGAATTCAAAGGATTCAAAAAACTTTAAAGGATTCAAAGGATTTTGAAGAGAAGGAAAGAAAATTAAAATTTCAAGGATTCAATACAAAAAATTCAATTTTAATAGATATGCTATGATACCATTAAGAATAAAAATTAGAGGACAAAAGAAAATTCAA
Source organism: Mallotus nudiflorus (assembly GCA_947683625.1). Classification (NCBI taxonomy): domain Eukaryota; kingdom Viridiplantae; phylum Streptophyta; class Magnoliopsida; order Malpighiales; family Euphorbiaceae; genus Mallotus; species Mallotus nudiflorus. Next base: position 3,113,856 of record CANTUR010000058.1, on the reverse strand, counting down.
AGGAATTATATTTTTTCATATATTCACAATAGGGTTTACGTCCCTTATATATACATAAAACAATAAAAAATAAAAACTTAATTACATACTAATTAGGAATAGAATAACTTTCAAAATAAATCAAAAATTTAATTCCTAATTGTATATAAAGATTTGACTCCTAATATATACAATCGAATTTTAACTTTCTGTAACTCACCTTAACAAATATATCATGTTTCGTAAGTCCACCTTTCATTCTTCTATTGGTTTACTTATTGATAATTGAAATAATTTGTTCAAGGAATATGCATCTTAAATTTATTCATAAAAACAAGCACAAACTGCAACATTGCCGTTTTATTAATAATATTCAAGACTTGATTTTATCTCCTAATTCTTTGTTCATATTTTAGCTCATGAGAGCTCTCTTTAATGCATTATCTTTCCAAAAAAATGAAAATATATTTTCATATCCAATAAAATTAGTGATAATTATGAAAGAAAATATAAAGAAAAAAAATATCTGATTAAAAAATAAAATATCAGATTAGTAATAATGTGGCTGAGGTTATTGCAATTAGAAAAGCTTTTCAGCTCTCTTCCCTCAAGCCACTTGGTTAGTGTTGTTTTGTTGGTACAGCTGCGTTTTTCCTCCAGATTTTTTTATCTATTTTATTTTGGTTTAATTGTGGATTTATTTGGTGAATCTAATGATTTGGGATAGTTTCAGAACAAGATAGATTTTTCTTAGATTTTATTATTAATAAAATATTGGATTGCTTATAAAAAAATATAAAGAAATAAAAAAAAAAAAACCATTTTCTGTCAAAAATTGATCGGAAATGATCTTCCTCAATAAACTAAAAGCACAAGAAAAACTTCAAGAGAGAGAAGAAGAAGAGTCCAAAAACATATATGATCATATGATAAATAACAAGGAGCACACTCCAATTTATTGAAGAAATTAAATTTTTTTTCTTATTTTTTTAACATTATTTTTATAACAATACTTTTAAACAGAGATCATAATAAAAAGTAGAAAATTGAACTCATAATGTTAAATTATTTATTCTAAATAGACTAAATAAATATAAAAATAAAAATAATAAATTATATTTATTATTAAAGAGATGAAGCATTATTTTTTTCTCATTAAAGATTTTTTTTTTAACACAAGTCTCATTAAGGAGTTGATACATTATAAACTATATTATAAATATATCTATATATTATATAATATAATATAAAATAAAAAAAATATATTTTATGAATAAATTTAGTCAAAAAATACTGCAGTTCTATATAAGCAATATTTAATTGATTGCTTTAAAAAAAATTAATTTAATGGATATGAAATGCATCGCAATTTGACTTGTAAAATTAAAGTTTCATTTGTCTTCCTTATTTTTTTTATTTTTTTAACATGTTTCCTTATTTTGTCTTCTTGGGTAAGTATTTGTCTTCCTGCTTTTACTAAAGCTGAGACAATGAACCATAAATTTGACCATTTTTCACTATTTCTTATCAGCAACGAACCGCCATTTTGTCGTTTATTATTATTATTATTATTATTTTTTGGCACCAAATAACTTATTTTATTTGTAAGGAATTGAAAAAAAAGGGAAAAGCTCACTCCATCCACACAAACACGAACACTTTTACTCTTGCCCATTAGGTCTTTCTTCCCTCACATAAAAGGTTACAATAAGAACTATAAAGGAAGAAATTCAATTCAAATTTTTGATATTTGAATTGGTCTCACAACATATAGTTGTAATCTGCACTCTTATATAATATAAATATTCAAGTTTTAGTAAAAATAATTTTTCAAATTGAGTTGACGTAACATTTTGAATATTGGTCTAATAAAAGTTGTAAGTTCGAATTTAGTTAAATTAAAATATAAATTTAGCAATGATGAAGACTTGAGATCAAAAGTGAACGATTTGAAAGTACTAACTAATCTTGAACCGGTAAAAACAAACATTATGTGCTATTCACCAATTAGGATTTTGCTTTAAATTGAAAAATCAATCGCATTATTTTTAATATTTTTATTCTAGCGGAATCCGAGAAAGTTTTGAAGGAATGGGAATAATATTTTCCGGACAAAAGTTGTCTTGTCTTTGATATAAGTGAATATTTTATATAAATTCATTTTTAATGTTATATAAATTTTATTTAGATACTCAAGTTTTATGTGTTTATCTTAAAATGAATTTTTCTAGAACTTATTTAAAATTTCAAACAATTACTTGTAACTGAATTAAATGAATTTTAATGTTATTATTTGTATACCAAAATCGGAATTTACTAGCAAGAACATAATTATTTTTTATGAAATTATTTTTATAGTAATTAAGCATATTTCAATATTCTGTAAAGGACCTAAAGGTTGATTATTAGAAGATGGATATATATATAACCTGCATATTTTATTCTTCTCAAACATCAGGATGAAATTTTTTTTTTCTCTTCTTAAAATTAATGCAGTAAGGACCCTTTTTTTTAATTAAATTATTGCAATGCAACTTCTTTTTTGAGAGAATTTTGTTTTTTTTAACTCGATACGGATTTAGTATGAGTAGTTAATTATTAATATTTTAAAAATTATTTTTATGAATCATCACCGAAAGTGAACTTTACAAAAGAATGAAAAGAATTGAATCTAAAATCTCTTCCTCTATAGAAATTCCATTGGAACTTCTTGGTGTAACGTAAATGGGTCTTTAGGTTTTGATTTTGCACTGAAGAAGTCGTTAGGTAATTGGTTTTTATCGTGGGTCATGTGCTCAAGTTTGGTCTTTTTTGGTCGACAGGCAAAATAAGGGCCAATCTTCGAATTAGAGTTGGCCCATTTACTAATTAAGCATCTTCTTGAACCTTAATATCATTAGAGCTGCAAGCAACAAAGATGACACAATGTTTGCCAAATGGGTAATGGAGTTTTTATTCTGATAGAGTTTTGATCAATCTAAACCCCCAAAACCAACTCAAATTAATCGCTTAAGCAAATCTATCATTCTATTGGCTATTCACAAAACTATTTAACTTTGTCGTCCAAATTAATTAATTAACAACTTGCTACTGCTCAAGTACAAATCAGAAATATTAATTACATACATTTTATTTAAATGAAATTATTTGTTAGAAGTTATTTTTAATAAAGATAAAATAATTTAAATAAAAAATAAATATAAATCAGCTATAAAATAATAGAAAAAAAGTTTTAAAATAGAATTTGTTAAATTCGCAGCTATTTTAAATAAAAACAACTATAAGCTATTGTGGATTTTGGAATTTTATCAAACATTTAAATTGTAATTGAATAGGAAAAAAATTTCACCTCAGACCTTTTTTTTTTTTTGAACTTTATGTTCTACAAAGGATAAGAAAAGCAAATATTGATTTGAACAATGACATAAATTGATTTGAACAATGAAGTTTCGTTTCTTTAAAATTTCAATTTTTGAGAAAAATCAACCGATGAACTCCTTTTCACCTGAAAGGTATTGATGAAGAGATGCTTCGTCCAGAAACAAATAATAAATAGAAAAAAAAAATGATTGGATTTGAAATGAAATTATCAAATTCCGTCCCATATATATATATATAGCATGCATGCCGGTCATTATCATAGTTCTATCCAAAGATATCATCAGCACATCCACATAAAATGAAATCTCTTCCTCTGGTTGCAATCAATGACATGGTTTTAATTTGGTCTCCAACAATTTCTTTTTCTTTGTTGTTTGTTGGAATCATTTGCAGAGATAGCTAAAGAGCAAACATGAGGAACTTTTGAAGGTAACAAATGTCAAGTCCAATAATAATAGTGAAAAGCTATGAATTGAAAAGTCCAGCTTATGATTAAGGCCTGCAGCAGTTCTCAAATTATTAAAATTAAAAACACAGCTTTTATAACAATAACATCAAATGCATCAACTAAGAAAATTTAGAACAAATTAAATTACTAAATCAAAACTCATCATGGTAGAAATTTTCTCATTTTATGATAAGATATAATCATCCTAGCTTGGCAGTTTTTGTGCACTGAATAATTTTCAGGATATGGACATCGTATGTACATACGTACTACACCTAACCTACTGCATGCAATACGTACTACAAACTTGACAAGAATTTAATAGCTGGATATGCGAGAAATTAAAAAAATTCAGAAGGAAAAAGAAGAAGAAGAAGAAGAAGTATAACCCTTTAATCTCTAGCCTATCAAAAGCTGCAATATTGCATGCTTTAATTTCCAAATTTTATATATCTTAATTGCTAATCACTCTTCGCCAGTAAGAGAGTGGGAATTTTATAATATGCATGGTAATTGGACTATTCTTTAAGTAATTTTTTTTTCCTTTGATGCATAATTTCAATTTTTAGTGCTTTTGTTAGATCTTGCCAGGAGCTCTAGGTACACAAAAAACATCATATATATATAATATTGATGGATAGATGGAGATGTGTGACAAGACAAAAAAATCAAATTATACAAATGCAACCCATGAGCTAACGCTCTGATTAGTGGGAAGTTTTGCAAAAGGGTATGATGCTGGATAATTGAACTAATGGTAATATAAACAATTATAATAATTATTATTTTTTGAGGCAAGTAACATCAATGAGAGTGAGTGCCTTTGACACTAATGGTATTTAAAAGAGTTCCACTACTTCAAAAAGCGATGTGTACATTAAATACAATTATCATAGAATTAGCTTTAATAATTCTATGAACATACGCGTGAAAGAGATTTTTTCGTGAATTTATATTCTCTCCCGTATATGTATGTGGGGTTGAAGTGATATTTGTTACTTCATAGAAAAACACTACTGTGGGGTAAGCTTGTCGTGCCAAGAGCTTCTTTGTTTGATTGTCCAAAGCTTGATGGTAGCCTTCACTTCAGCACCTAAATTTATATTGTATATATATATATATATATATATATGAGCTTTTCTTTTCTTTTTTTAACAAAATTGCACGTGTATGTGGTCATGTACATATATTTGTAATTTGCAGCTAGGTTGATTTAACCTCACTTATATATATATATGTAAAAAAAAAAAATGACATATGGCTGAGCTTTCATATTTTCTTACAGGATATATGATTAAATAATGTAAAAGAAATAATATAATTACGTGATTAATAGTAAAAGATATTTTCAACCTATCATTAAATTCTTTGATAATGCAAGTTGCATGGCATGATAATTATGTAGAAACTATTTTGATGATTTAGTGGTGTGAAGTGAAACAGATACACAATCTCAATTTTTTTTTTGTCTTTTTCACTCCAGGGGGTGTTTGTGCAGGCCGAAATCCATTGATTATTCGACAGTTTCTGAGTTGAAGATTTTGTTCTGTTAATTTTCCATTTATCAAAATAAAAGAAAAAAAACAACTATATATTTTTTTTTTATTTAGATCTTCATATCTTTTATTATTTTAACTATTTATGGAGACATTATTGATGGAATTGAAATTGAAATAGTCGGTTGTATATGGTAATCAAAAGTATACATATATCTAATCAAAACACACAACATCTCTTCTTCCAACAAAAAGAAATTCCTTCTCCTTCCTCCCGCTGCTACTTTCCATTTCTTCGTCTGGTTTTTGTTTTATTAGGTGACTATTGACCTTTTTTTTTTGGCTTAAAATCACTAATTTTTATTTTTATTTTTTATGTAATCTATAAATGTGGTGGATTTGAGTTTATATCTCAAATTTTGATGAATAATTTTGTAGTTTTATAGTTATATTTCGGTGTGAAGATTGCCTTTCATTTTGAGTGCTTTAATTAGGACTGTAAATGAATAGAGTTGCTCTCGAACTACTCAAAACTTGGCTCAATAAAAGCTCGTTCGAACTCATTCGTTAAGTTAAATTAGTCAAATTCAAATAAAATTTTAAGACTCATAATATAAACAAGCCGAACCCAAACATTTTAATGCTTTGCTCATTTAAGTTCATGAACAATCTAGTTAAGAGATTCGTGAACAAGCTCATTAATAGGCTTATAAACAAAGCTGGCGAACAAACTCATGAACAATCTCGTAAACTAGTTCGTGAATAGAATCGTGTGTGTGTGTGTATATATATATATATATATATATTTATAAGTTTATTTATTAGCTTGTTAATTTAAATATTAACATTATGTTGTAGCAATAAATAGGCATAATTTAATTTAAATATTAATATTAAATAAAGATAATGTAATTTATTAAGTAAATATTTTATAATGTTAATTGAATATTAGGTAAAGATAATATTAATTAAATTAGTATTAACTAATATAAAATATTAGATATGACAAGATTTTGCATTTATGATAAAATTACATCATTTTTTTAATATAGATTACGATTAATATTAAGAATAAAAATTATATAATACTAATTAAATATACAATAACAAAAATTAAGTGAAATAAAAATTATGTAGTTATAATTTAGTATTAGTATTAGCACTAATCTATAGTAATATAACTATATAACCTCAATAATACATAGTTTCATATCAAAACTACGTAGTTTTGATTGTTAAAAGCTAAAAATACAAATGACCTTCAAATTATCAAAATGTATACTATATTTATATAATCACAATATAAAACTATATATATTAAATATCTAACTATACAATAACATAGTTTTCAATTATTTAATCATAATATAAGTTACATAATTATATTTGTAAATATTTGTATTTTAAATTAACATTGATATTAATATTAAATAATTAAATTTAAATTAATAATTAAGTAAATATATATTATATTTGACTAATTAAATTAATATAATATTAATTATAATTGATATTAAATATAACTATATAACCTCAAGAATACGTAGTTTTGATTATCAAAATCTAAAAACATAAATAACCTTCAAATTATCAAAATGTATATTATATTTATATAATCACAATATAAAACTACATATATTTAAAGTCATAAAATAATTAAATATCTAACTAAACAATCACATAGTTTCAATTATTTAATCAAAATATAAGTTATATAATTATATTTGTAAATATTTGCATTTTAAATTAACATTGATATTAATATTAAATAATTAAATTTAAATTAACAATTAAATAAATATATATCATATTCAACTAATTAAATAACTATAATATTAATTATATTTTATATTAAATAATATATAATCTATAGTAATATAATTATATAACCCTAAGACTACGTAATTTCATATTAAAACTACATAGTTTTGATTGCCAAAATCTAAAAACATAAATGGCCTTCAAATTATCAAAATGTATATTATATTTATATAATCACAATATAAAACTACATATATTTTAAGTCATAAAATAATTAAATATCTACCTACACAATCACATAGTTTCTAATTATCTAATCAAAATATAAGTTATATAATTATATTTGTAAATATTTGTATTTTAAATTAACATTGATATTAATATTAAATAATTAAATATAAATTAACAATCAAGTAAATATATCATATTTAAATAATTAAATAAATATAACATTAATTATAAGTGATATTAAATATGTAACTACATGATCACGTAGTTTACAATTATTTAATCACAATATAATTATATGTTTATATTTGCAAATATTTGTGTTTTAAATTAACATCAATATTAATATTAAATAATTAAATTTAAATTAATAATTAAATATAAATTAAATAAATATTGTATTTAATTAATTAAATAAATATAATATTAATAAAAATTAATGTTAAATATAATTTTACAAAACTATGTAGTTTCACATCAAAACTACATAGTTTTGATGTCAAAAAAACCCCTAAATGACACAAATAACCTTCAACCTAATATCTAAAGTCTAAACCTTAACCTAATTTCTTCATTTACACCTCTTTCTCTGATTCTCTCTGCTGCCGCCGTTGCTCCCCAAGGACCCCAACCTTCCATACCACTAGCATCTTCGCCGCTCACTACCAGCCTCCGCCACTCGCTCCTAGCCTCCACCGCTAGCTCCCCAAGGACCCCAACCTTCCTACACCACCAACATCTTCGTTGCTCATTGCCAGCCTCCATCGCTCGCTCCTTTGCCATCTTAAAAGGTTAATAGCCTTTATTTTTAAAGAAGATGTTAATAAATTGATTTAATGTTAATAAATTGGAGAACTGACAATCAAAATCTGTAAAAAATTAACATTAATACAATTTATTAGAAAAAATTCCTTTATGAACTAAGCAAAAAATAAAAATTGCATTCCATTTCAAAGCTAGAGCAAACTGACATAGCCTTAGCCTATAATGAAACTCATCTTCATGTTCTAATAGACTAGTAACACTGCAAATATGAATCTACAATTTCATCTTTTGCAGTAGTGTTTCTTGTCTAAATTTTTTGTTGAACCTTAAATAAGATGTCCCTGGTCAGATGAGAGATCCAAGTAAAATAAGGAAATAGGAAGCACAAGCAAGGTCACAATCTCTGTCCACACACACACATATATATATCTTTGATCCAAATGCTTATAATATTAATTGCATAATGATCTTTGTTATTAATGTGCTGCTGGCTAGTGTGATCCATGGACTTTTTTTTTTTAACAGTTTTTGGATGTTGAATTATGACTAGTGTTAGTGTGGTACTTTCTTTGATTTTTATGATAAATTTCTCTAATTTAAAATGGATGAGACTTCCACATATATTCTACACATTACAAATCTTTGTCCATATATTCTGCATATATTCTACACATTACAAATCTTTGTATGCTGTGATTTGTTTTTGGTTGTTTATGTCAATCAAATTCTGGCCAAGGAATTGCCTTCGATCTACTGTTAAAAATGTTGAGTTTTCCTCGTCCTGTGATGTTGAACAAATTAAATAGCTTTATTTGATTTTTTGTTATTTTTTGTCAGCCTCAAACAAATTAAACTAAGATTCTCAAACATATTAAAATAGCTTAATTTTTGCTAATTTTTATTCTATTTTTAAGTAATTTTTGTTAGTTTTTGTTGTTATTTATGTATATATTTTTATGTGTTCAATAATGTTTATTGTTTATATTGCTAATTGTTGGTTTTTTAATAGGATCAAGAGGATATTAAAGAGATTAAAATATCTACCTTGTGAAGATTGCATTTTATTGAGGTTTGATGTGCAAATAACGTTTTCTTCAGGTTTAGTATGCAAGTAGCTATATTTATTTGTTTAATTTGTTGATGTATACTTTTCTTAATACTGCAGAATTTTAATTATTGTTATTTTTGCAGGATTAATAGGTTTGTTACAAGATGTTGAAGGTGCTATTTATTTGTTTTATTCATTTAAATTTAGACATTAAATTTCTTATTCTAGACTGTAATTTTGTATTTTTTTATTGTTTTGTTTGTACTTTTTAGTTTGTTTAGATGGGTTATTGTAAGGTTTTTTAAGATGTTACTCTTAATGTTAAACTTTGATTATTTTCTACAATTTTTGAGTTTGTTACAAGCTTAATGAGCTCAAAATCGAGCCCTAAATGAGCTCCCAATTGAGCTTCAAACAAACGAGCTCGAGCTTTCAAACGAACGAGCTCAAGCTAAGCACAAACAAGCCTTAAACAAGTCGAATCCAAGCAAGCACGAGTTTGACAATCCCGAGCCGAGCTCGAGCTCGAACACAAAATCTCCAAAGCAAACGAGTTCAACTTGGCTTGAACTCACTTCCATTAGGTCAAGCTGAGTCCAATCTTTCAATTATTCAGTTCAGCTCATTTACAACCCTAGCTTTAATTCATCCGTTGGAGAAGTAACTGCAATTAAATAGTACTTCGATTTAACTCATTCAATACATTTGTGATGTAGATGGTACAAATGGCCAAAGAATGTTTCTTTTTATCTTTACCGGAAATAATTTCTATACGATTTATTGTATTATTTTTTAGTTATAGCTTTTTTCTCTTTAAAAAGTTGAGAGTATTTAAGTGTTCATACTCTCTTATATATTTGTAATGATAAATGAAATTTCATCTATGTTAGAAAAAATAAATCCACCTATGTGACTTCTTTTTGAAGTAAAATGGCATCATGCACTGAATTATTATTTAAATCTCTTATATGTATATTTACTATCTAATATGTTACAGTTGATTAATTAGCAACAGTTGATTTGTACAATTAAAATAAATATTATTTTAAATTATAATTAATAAATTAAATAATTATAATATTTATACCTATAATTATTTTTAAAAATTATACAATAATATTTATATTTTAAAACTCATTTTAAATAATTTCTAATTAATTATTTTAATAATATATAAATCAAAGATAATAAATTATTATTTACTAATATATATTATTTTTAAATAATTTACATAACTAAAAAATATTATAAGAAAAATATGAAATTAAATTTACAAAAAAATTCATACTCTTAATGGTCATTTGACATACTAATACCAATAACCAGCAAAATTTTACTAATATGTTCATATTTATTAACTATTAGATATTCGCTATTTGCAACTATTAGCAGTCATCAGTTGCTATAAACAGTTGAACCAAATAAATACTATATATATATTATTGAAAAAATTAAAAAAAATTATTATATTTTTGTATCCATCCTTTTTTTTGTTTAAAATTTGGCATCACATAAATTTTCTATACATGTCTATAATTATTTAAATTCAATCAAACTAAAATAAACTAGTTGTAAGAACTTTACTATCCTTATAATTTTGTTCAAATCAAATCCTATTAGTTAAAATTTAGATTTTGAATACCGATAGTTTAATAGAAGAAAGTACTGACACAAAAATTTTAAAAATAAAATATAATTTGAAGTATGCTCTCCAAAATTATGATAAATTGTACTGAATTTTACAGTCTAAAATAAAATTTGATGATTGTTTTTTTCCTGCAAAGGAGGAGATTGATGTTGCAATGTATAATTGGAGCGGATTATGTAGGGATAACTGGATCTTTGTAGCAACACAATGTCCCCACTAACTGCAGTTAAAGTTTATAACATAACAGAACATATGGATGTGGCTCAAACCTCACCAATTCAATTATTTTTCTTTTCTTTATGTGATAATTTTTTTTTAATTTACTTTATACTTTTATTGTGGTCATCTAATCAAATTAAATTAGTTAACATTAAATAAATTTTGAATGCTTTACTTATTATTTTTTTTAAAGATATATTGAATTTAAAAAAAAAAAAAACATTTTCCAATTTAAAAATAGATTTGCCAACAGATTTCAGTCACTCTCCTATTATCGTCAAAACTCTTCCGTGCCTCAAATATTTTATTAAAATGGTAATTAATTATCAAATAAAAGATTGAAATTATTTTCTTTTTAAATTTAGGAGGAAAAATTTCACTACCTTGTAAATCAAATTTTAAACCAATAATCTTTGAGTGACGTGAAGAAAATTTTTAATAGTTAACTACCAAATCAAAATTAATTTATGATTAATGTTTATTTTAATTACATTTAACAAATAAATATATATATGTGTGTATTGGAAGACGAAATATCACAAACGAATGAGACCTAAGGATCTTATCAATAAGGATGTTTTGTCCAACAAAATCTATGGCCCTTGTATGGTGGGACCCGTGAAGATTTTCTGTCACTAACGTTTTTCTCTATATAATACCTATCAGCCCTCTCTTCAAGATCCCTGGCCCTTTCCTCTCTTACTTGTTTTAATTCTGAAATATCAGTTTCTTGAGTTGTAATTTTCTTATTTCCTTTTCTTTTTTTATTCATTAAATTTTTTACCCTTTTGATCTAAAATCTTGGTTATGTAGTTACATATAAGTAATAGTGACATTACGTTGCTATTGTACTGAACAGGTTTTTAAAGGGTTCCGTTAATCGTCTGTTATTATATAATCATAAGCTTCAACCATCGAGAATGAAGGAAAGTGGAAGAAAGCAAGGTGCACTATCACCATGTGCAGCCTGCAAGCTTCTCCGTCGGAGATGTGCTCAGGACTGTGTTTTTGCTCCTTATTTTCCAGCTGATGAACCTCAAAAATTTGCCAGTGTTCATAAAGTATTTGGGGCAAGCAACGTTAACAAAATGTTACAGGTTTTTCTACTCTCTTAAAGTATCTCTAAATTATGGTGATTTGAATCATTTGATAGTAACATATATACAATTACGATTATTCTATGAATTCCCTATATACTTTATGTGCAAGTGGCTTTTTCCTTTACATTTTTTTTTACGTCAATTTTAATTAAAGTGGCTCAAGTCATTTCAAAACTTCTGAATAGAAAAGACAAAAATAATGAAAATAAAAAAAAATGCTCGAAGTGAAGAAACAAGTGTAGATCACAATATATATATATGCATCATGTGATTAGTTGAACCCACAATTTAATTCGTTTATTTATTTATTTGTTTGATATGTTATTTATTTTTATCATTTACATGAACACGAAGGAAGTGAGCTAGCTAGGTATGCACATGATCAGAAGAAACAATGCGACATTATATACCAAAAGCACCCAAAGGAAACCAAAGACAATATCAAACAACTGATGAATTAGCTAGAGCCATTCATATTCAAGGAAAAATGAAGGTCTAATTAAGAGTTTATATTTGATGTTGTTTCTTGAATCCAGTAGGTGGTGGATTAAGTACTGAATGCAAGAATTTAACTAAGTAAATGCTCAACGCCATGTGAGAATTGTTGAAAATAGGATAGCTCAGAGAATTTTATAACAAAGAAAAAGCAGTACATATATTTCAAAAGACTATTAGGTCAATTGCTGCTGCTACGACTTACAAATTATCTTTTTATATTTTTAGAGATTAGGAAAAAAGTAAGAATCAGAAGCTTGAATGTTAAGTAATTGCAGTACAAGACGAATGCACACTTGAACTATCTGCCAAACTATTTCTGATATTCTTCAAGTTTCATTGTCTTGAAATTATGATGATGTTAGAGATAAGGACAATGACAAAATACGAATCATGTTTATATGATATGATTGCTCTTGTTTTTCAATATATAATATTGGGTTTGAGAAATATAGTATATATCTACTCATAAATATATTAGAAAAATCATCATAGAGGATAATTAAATAACAGTCTTATTTTTCTTTTTTGTCTGATGATATAGAGGACCTAAAGAGAGTGATATTTTAATAATTTATTATGAAAAATGACATATTATTTATATCACTACTTACGATAAAAATATCTTGCATACAAAAATAATAAGAAACTCTAATTATATCATATATGTCTAAAAGAAATAATGTTTTAAAAGAAGTAGAAAAGTTATCACCTTACCTTATTTATATAATTTTTCACTTTTGATTTCGGTTGTAATGGTTAATTTCAGTTGGCGTACATATTTTTAAAGAGACCCCACTACAAAAATAAGGATACTACTCCCCATATATTCTATTCAAAGGTAACTATGTGTGCCTTTTAATTCTTCAATTTCGTACCATTAAAGAGAATAAAGGATCAAAATCCATAGCTTTACTAGTTACTTGCATATATATGTGAAATCCAGAGGATAAAGGGTGAAAGTGGGTTTATTTGTATGTAGAATTTGATGATTACCATCAAAGTGAAGACCAAACTCTCTTTCTTTATGACCCACTACGTAGCTTTTTAGGCCTTTTTTCTCCTCTATCTTATTTTCACGTATATAAGTATAAACTTTGGAAATAAAAGTTTTGATTATGAATCACCTGTGCTTTGTGCTTTTAAAGACATGAAGTTACATCGAAAGAATTTGTCACTAATAAGTCCAAAAGAGAAATTGATTCCATCTAAGCAAATAAAGCTTCATACTTTATTATTTTTCTCCTTTATATATACATATAGGGTCATTTTATGTAGATGACTAGCAAATTCTGTGTAATGATGATGTCATTATGACATGTCTATATTTTAACTATTACTAGAGTTTATTGCTTAAACCTGAAAAACGATGAATGCCATGAATTTATATTTGTGTGAAAACGAACTAGTAAAAATTGAAATTTTCAGACTCCCACATGAAAAATTTGAAAAGAAAAAAACCATATGATAACCTTTTCCAGGTTTGTTCACTGATTTCAACTCAACAGTGTTACTGTAGCACGTGTGTTTACTGAACATAGTGGAAGTTAAGTAACTAGTTTAGGCAATTTTCTCGCATGTAAAATAATGTCAAAAGAATCCAACATTGAAATTCAGCACGCCAAACCAGGAGATATATAATTAATTAAAAAAGCACATGCATGCTTAGAGGAAAATACACTAACATGGTTAGATTGAAAACAAACAAAAGAAAATTTGTTTAAAATGCTTTTCTTAAAGTTCACTTCATTTGATGTGTCATTGCAAGGTTCATTGCATTAACCGAAAAAATGTCAACGTTATGATTATTTGATATATATATATATATATATAGGTGATTTATTTGTCAAATAATTTCTGTTTATTTTACTTATATTCTCGAGTGCCTTTTTGACCAAGAAAAATGGAATTTTTGGCTACAATTAGATTAGGCCAATTAGAGGTTGAGAACTAGTTTAGGCCTGTTTTCTTACAAAACTGTAGTGCAAAGTCAAATTATATTGATTTTACCTATTTTTAATGATATACATTCACATTCATCTGATTTAATTTAAATTTCAATATCCATATCTGTTTTATAATGTAAAATTTTTTTTTCAACCTTACACATTGTAGTACTGTTAGGTATGGTTTATGTGGGTGTAATGCATGCGAAAACATGCAGGAATTACCAGAGCATCAAAGGAGTGATGCAGTGAGTTCAATGGTGTACGAAGCAAATGCAAGGGTACGTGACCCAGTTTATGGGTGTGTTGGGGCAATATCATCATTACAGCAGCAAATTGATTCACTCCAAACCCAGTTGGCAATTGCGCAGGCAGAGGTTGTACACATGAAAATGCGCCAATATGGCTCGTCTTCCTCCAACTCAGGCACCATGGACATGGTGGTTGATCAGGCCAATGCAGGAGAATCATTGTGGTCATGCTAGCTAGCTTTAGCTAATTAGCATGCTTGCCTTCCCTTTTTGGGCATATACTTATTAATTCACTATCATGGGCTTGCTTTATTGTCTGCCTCTTTCACACCCTTTTGCTTTGTTTTTTTAGTCTTTGTAGCACAACTCTATTTGACCAAGAGATGATATGATGATGATGATCATGATGATCATTAGCAATCTTGTATATATTTCTAAACATATAATTATTATGAGCTATGATATCTTTAGGTACTAGTGAAGTTGACTCTCGTTTCCTTTCAATTACTTTCATTTACCTGTTAAAAAGAGTGTTTCAGTGGGAAGAGTGAGTTTTGACCATATGTTGTTGTGTCTGGCCATGGGACAATATCATATAACAATCCATGGCGATGATTAGAGTTAATTAGGTTTGTTGTTAAGGATTCACTAAAATTAATAAATTAATATTGTGAATGGGGTAAAAGTAAATCAAGTAGGTGGATTCAAAGACCATATAAAAGGCTAGCAAACTAAAATACAATTCGAATTTCAACGATGCATGTTACACCAAATGATGAATGGTTAGCTCGTTCATCAGGGTATCCTATGAGGCTATGATCCTGGCCGTATGTAAGTGTGAGTTTGGAAATGGAGGAAAATTATTAGCTTATTAGTATGTAATCAATTCAGTTCGGTCAAAAAATAGCTAAAACCGACCGAATGCACACCCCTAATTGTTGGTCGGATGTATTGTAGCCTTTTAGTTGAAGAATAATCAATGATTCTGCGACATCAATAATAAGTTAAGTTGCAATCAACCCTTGTCTGGTTGAAACTGAAAACTACTGCACCGCAAGCAGCACATAGGACAGCAATTATAGGAAAATTCCATGAAAAGCAGAATGTACCCTTTTTTTTTTTTTTACCTTGTAAAAAAACATATAGGTAGAAATTTAACTAGCATATAATAAAAAATAATAAACTTTTGAGTGTTATGAAAAAAACTTTTATCATCTAACAACTTAACTTTCAATCTTTTATTTTTGGTTAAATTAACAACTTTGAATTAGCTTAATAAACATTATATCTGAATATAAGATTTTGAATTCCAAATGTTAAATTTGAAATTTGTCAAATTTAAATACTGGACAATATATTATATACTATCTCAAATCTTGTTAATCAATCAATTTTTAAAGTAAAATCACAGGAAAAAAAGCGTAGGCCAAAAGATCATTTATATAAAGAAAACTAGATAATCAGGTCAGGTTACATCTCTAAACGCTCCACAATACAGTTAGATTTATAATTAATTTTAAATCTATGAGAATGACATTAGCAAATATCACTTAAGTTAATTAATTAGCTGTCATCAACCATAAATGATTCAACTAATTTACATCATTTAGACTGAATTTATAGGTAGTGAACCCCACGTCCTAAAAATCCAAAAATTAAGTGTGATTAGATAGGGCCAACCCTTAACTAATATTTTCTTTTTAGTTATAAATTCTCTAATAAGAACAATTTGCTTCTCATTGCATTGTGACTTACAATATCTTCTTCTTATTTTCTTTTTCTTTTTTTTTTCTTGAACTGTATATTGTGACTTAAAAAATCACCTACAAGAACCCATTGTTGCTAATTAATTTTGGTGTATGACAATTAATTAATATATTTATTTTTTCAGAAAACCAAGTAAAATTCAAAGAGATGGAGCCTCATGCTCAGTTTTCCCCCAGCCCATCAAAACAAAAGTCCCTTGCATCCTATTCCTATAGCTTCAATCTGGACGCATCTAAAGAAAAAGAACGGCCCAAACCCAGTCTAGGGCCTAATTATACGCTATGTGAGAAAACTCTACAAAAGTAAAAATTTAAGCGATAAATACGATTTTCATTCTCGTCTCGTGGTTTTTTTTTTTCGATATTTTAGTATTTCATATCTTTTTCACTTTAGGACTTTTTCAGTAAATATTATTTAAAATATATATTTTAATGTAAATTGATAACTAATCTCCGGAACTCCTGGGCTAAACGTCCTGTAAAGCACGAAACAGGGGACAAGGTGAGAGGTGAGGGGAATTCCCACAAACACTCTGATGCCTAAGTTAGAGAATGGAAGCAGGGAGGAGGTGAGACAGCTTGAATGTGTGTGAATGAGATGTCCCCTTATGAGGAGTATAGTGTTCTATATATAGCAATACTTAAACCTGGGAGGAATGAGATTCCTTATAGATCAGTGAATCATAATCTTTGTAGGAGAGTATTCCTTCTTCGGTTAGGATTCCTCCATGAGGTAGTTCCTTGGACATATCTATCTTCTCCTTTGTCCATGTGTTCCTATTTAGGGGGGTAGAGGACCCCTAATTAGGTGGGAACATTCTAGATGGTATCAAGAGTCCCCCTCCCCCCCCTAAGTATGCGGATATTTATGTCCGTTGCATCCGAATAGGGTACAGATGCCTTCATATGGGTTATAAGATGCAAATGAGCTGAGGTGGCCAACCTTAGTCACAATAAGCAGAGCTTGGTGCTGAGTATTTTGGTTAGTTGTCATCGAATCGTAATCTGTGGAACTGGGGTACTTGACGAGTGAGTATGATCACCGCAATAGATTAACCCATCCGTTTTGGAACAAGACGGAACCAGTCATCACTGGATTTGTAGATGCTCAGCTCAGGGGCACGAGGCTTACATGCTCGAAACTTCAGTACTACGGAAGCGACCTGAGGGTGCCAGCTTTAGTCATTGGACTTATGTGAATGAGACTTAGATGCTCGGCTTTGGGGCGCGAGGCTTACATGCTCAGAACCTGTAATATCCCGTATTTTTTAAAATATTTTAATACTGCATCGGGATATACAGTGTTAATAATTTTATATATAATTATGATATTTTTATGAGTTGATATGTATTTAAAATATATTTTAATTATTGTATATTCTTGATGGTATTTTACGTAAAATTTTTCAGGGACTTGCATTTTCGGGGAAATTTTGACGTAAATAATTTACTATTAATTATTTTAATTAGATTTATGGACTTGCATGAACTCATATATATTTTTAAAATACTAAATAACGTATATATGTGTACTTGTTTATTTAAATAGGGTTTAATTAATTACCCTAATATTTTATTATTTATTAATTAGTTTTATTGTTATTTAATTATTTTTATTTAGTATTAAATTTTAAAATATTGAATTATGTGTGTGGTGGGTAATTTTTCTAAGTATTATATTAATATACTATATTATAAATTATTAAACTATTATTAATATTATAGTATATATATATATATATATATATATATATATATACAAAATTTTTTATTTTATTTTATTTCTTTTCTTTTCTCTTCCATTTTCTTCTCCTTCCCCCAACAACCCATCCCCTCACCCTCGCCGTCCGTTCGCCGCCATTTAGAGTGCCTCCCCTACGTGTCACCATCCTCCTCCACTGCCTCACCGTCCCAGTCGTCTTCCCCGGTGCCGGTCAGCTTGTCTTCCACCATTTTTAGTCGAAAGTCCCATTTTCTTCACACCTCACTATTCCGGCCACCAAATTCTTTCATTCCGGTGTCGTTGGACTCCCCTGAAGCCATAGAAGATGATTCCAAGCTTTGTTTAAGCTTAAAACTTGATTTGGTAAGGTTTTTGTCAATTGTTCAATTCAGCCATCTTAGGGTTTTCAATTTTTTTTGAGCTTCAAATGATTGATTCATGAAAAATTCCTTCACAAATGTTGTTTCCCTTAGCTTAATCTACATGTGTGAATTTTTGTAGAATTTTTGGGAATTATTTTGATTTTTGGGTATTTTTGAATATTTTATTATTGTTTTCTAATTTTCGGAAATTAATTAAATAAATTATTAAATTATGTTTTATGATAAATATAGGTGTTAAAATGAATTATAAAAATTTATTTGGAATTTTTATGAATTTCTATGTATTTATTTTGAATTTAATTAGGTTTATGTAATTTTGGAAAATTAGGTTAATTATGTTTTTAATTGAATTTAATTGGTTAATTGAGTTTAATTATTGATATTATTGATAAAAATGTTGATAAAATTAATTTTGGATAATTGTATTATTTTTGGTGAATTTTTGGAGTAATTTTAGTATATTTATATATGTAGGGGTATTTTGGTAATTTTATACTAAATGGGCTAAAAATGTAATTAAATTGGTTTTAATAGTTATTTAAGATGTAAAAATGATTTCTACAAATTATTTAGTATTTTTAATTAATTAAAACTATTTTTCGTGAATTATTTTCAATTATATATATAATATACGATTTTTCTAAATAAAATGAGTTTTATCGGCTTTTACTGTGTTTTAAGTTTAATTATGTAATTTCTACTTATTAAATGTATTTTATGATATAAGGGCATTTTTTGTATTTTCATAATTGTTCTGTGAATTGTGGACCCCGGTCAGTAGACTGTAGTTTGGAGTCCGACCGAGAGGTTGTGGATGTGTTTTTGTGTCTGTTTTTCAAAGTGTGTTTCTTTGCAGGGCTGGCTCTACTCTTTGAGTAGAGAGATGTCCGTTTTACAAGGAAGGTTCTGCCGAATTTTTGGTAGAATTCTCATAAAACGTGATATTCGGTCAAACCCTAATTTTGATTCTGTGTCTAATATTCTAGATCGAGTTTCTAGGATTTTCTATTAGGTTTATTCTGATGTCTGTTATTTATTATTTATTTAGTTGCGTCGAGACCGAGGCCTAGTGGACCAGGCCCGTCGGACCCATCTCGAGGAGCGCACTAAGTGTGAGTTACTATTATATATATATATATATATGTTTAGGGTGCATGATTTAGAAAATGTATGTTATTTTGATTAATTATGCATAAATAATTCATTTGGTATTTAAGTTTATCTTTAGTTTATATTCGGTATATTTGGGTATATCTTAAATTATATGCATGTTTTACTAAACATTTATATTTAAAATATTTTTAAACATATATTTAGTTTATTTTACGATTATATTGGATTTATTTGACGTATATATACTCGAAATATACCTGATTTACTTTTGGTGTATTTTTAGTATATATATGGTTTATGTTGCTATTTTATTCAATTACATGCATCATTTATTTATGAATGAATGTTTTATATTTAAAATGAAGGATATCGATAGAACGTGCTACCTAGTGGGCAGCACTAGGACCGAGTACATACCGGTATGCTTATAGCATTTAGGCTATATTACTAACTTGTTCGAGAATATTGATTGGAATTGATTTATTTGGTGTGTGAGATATGATTTGGGAGTGTGATTGCTGGAGCTCGGTTGACCAAGTGTCTCGGGGCCAATCACACTGACAGTCAAACTGTTGGAGTTTGGTTGACTTAATGTCTCGGGGCCAGTCTACTGTCCAAATGGATCAAGTGATCATATATTGGAATAAGTGAGCCTGTATGGCTAGAGTGTTGTCTAACACTGTTTTGAGGTTGCGATATTCTAGGATTCTATTTGATCCTTCATAAACTGTGATTTTTAATAAATATATATAAAATGATTTTATTGCATCTGCGTGTATTTGCTTGTATATATATACTTTCGATTGTGTGCATTTTCATTTAGTATGCATGTATAT
The DNA here is from genome assembly GCA_947683625.1 of Mallotus nudiflorus. Classification (NCBI taxonomy): domain Eukaryota; kingdom Viridiplantae; phylum Streptophyta; class Magnoliopsida; order Malpighiales; family Euphorbiaceae; genus Mallotus; species Mallotus nudiflorus. The sequence goes on along the minus strand of CANTUR010000058.1, from coordinate 3,093,270 downwards.
ATATTATAGTAATTCACTCAGTGAGGTCTGACTCCCCTCTGTTGACCATTTTTCAGGAGAGTCATCGTCTTCAGACCTCAGTAGCAAGCCTGTACGCCGGATTTCTTCCACCCCGGCTTCTTTATGTAAACTGCTTATCTGAGTCTTGAGTTTTATTTTTATAATCTAGACACTGCAGTAGTTGTAAATAAATTATGGATTTTATGTAATATATTTATGTGAGTTATGTATTTTAAGAAGTTGAACTGAGACTTGTATCAAAGAATTTATCTATATATGAGATATGGATTTTTATTTTGATAATTATGATTTTATTTCTGCTGCATTTAGTGTGGTTATTATTATCACTGTATGCTTTATTTTATTTTTAGGCTTTCTACGGGTTCCGAATTCGAAAGAATTCCCGTTCCCTAGCGCCGGTCATGGCCCCTGTTTTGGGTTATGATAGAACCTCAGTACTACGGAAGCGACCTGAGGGTGCCAGCTTCAGTCACTGGTCTTATGTGAACGAGACTTAAACGCTCGGCTCAGGGGTGCGAGGCTTACATGCTCAGAACCTCAGTACTACGAAAGTGACCTGAGGGTGCCAGCTTCAGTCACTGGACTTATGTGAATGAGACTTAGATGCTCGACACAGGGGTGCAAGGCTTACATGCTCGGAACCTCAGTACTACGGAAGCGACCTGTGGGTGCCAGCTTCAGTCACTGGTCTTTTGTGAACAAGACTTAGACACTCGGCTCAGGGGCGCGAGGCTTACATGCTCGGAACCTCAGTACTACGGAAGCAACCTGAGGGTGCCAGCTTCAGTCATTGGACTTATGTGAATGGAATAGGCTGGGAGTGATGCTTGAAACGTCTCCTGATTTGCTTGATGGAGAGGCCCACTCGAAGATGTGGGTGGGCCAACGCGTGGTGGTTTTATTTCAACTCTTGAGATCACGTGATTGATGCGTCGTTTCGTGTGTCAGTGAACGAAATGTTAGTACAATCGTTATCATGACTCCTCGCCTAATGGGTTATTTTATTCCCAACAGGCCCTTAGTGGCCTAGGGAGGAGCGCAGTAATAATGAGGGCAGTTAATGGCGTGCTTCCAGGTCCTTCCGTGTCTCTATAAATACTATTGTGCTTGCTAACTGGCACATTTTGCTTTGTTCACTTTTTTATTCTATTTTTGCTGCGTTTCTACTGCGTCCACCATTTCTATTTCTTCCTGCCATAATTCTTGCTTGAGGTAACCAAGTGATTCTTTTCATCTTTTCTTCCTCCTCTTTTTACCCCTTTTCTGTCATTTGGTTTTTGTCCCCTTCTTTGCTATGGCTCCCCGGGAAGAAATTAGGTCTGACCTCTTTATGTCCAATGTAGATAGCAAATTGCTAGGGTGGTATTAGAGGCGGTTCTGCATCCTCACCGATTATGCCCTCCACACTGGAGATAGAAGGTTTAGGGTGCATACCCCTTTATCGGGGCTAAGTAGATTAGTAGTGTACTTCGACCAGTTAGAGGGGGGTCTAAAATTTCCCTTAGATCCCTTTGTTAAAGAATTTCTTAATAGGAACAACATTATGCCCGGTCATCTTTATCCGAATAGTTATAGGATACTAACCGGGTTCCTCCAGCTGATGCATGAAGAGGGTAGGGTTCCCGATTTAGATGTCCTCTGGTATTTGTATAGGCTGACTAGGAAGAAGAGAGAGCTGATGTTCTCCCTTTCGGTCGTACCCAATCATTCACTTTATGTGAAACTTCCGGATCTCCACAAGAAGTGGAGATACCATTTTTTCATTGTGGAGCATCAATCGGACTTCCTGGATGTCTAGAGGATATGGTCGGACGAGTGTCATAAAGTGACCTATCCAGCGAAACTTTTTAATTCTGATATGGAGTTAGTTTTGCGACTACATCTAGACGGACTCGTCGAAGCTCGATCCGCGAAAGATGCATCCTAGAGGTATCTGTGGAGAGTTTGTCCGAGTTGTGACCATTCCTTTGGTATGATTATTTTGCTTTGAGCTTTGTTTTGTCTGACTAGTCTTATTTTTCCATCTGTAGATGGCTAACTTTTTTGATTTTACGGGCAAGATTTCACTAGTAGATGAGCCAACTGCAATGGAGGAGTGCCAAGATTCTCCTTCCCTAGAAACTGAGGCTTTTTCAGCTTCGGTGCCAGAGCAAGTCGAGCAAACAAAAAGGTGATCGATCGACATAGGGTTAGATGTAGAGGGGTTGGACGAAGAGATTTTCATCTAGCGCCCCCTGTTATCTGGTTGTCCGAATATGCAAGGCTGGATATTGAAAAAGATGAAGCCCCCGAGCATCTCCAACAGTCAAGTACAGGACCAGTACATCGAGTCACTGTGGTTACCCGGTGACATGCAGCATTGATCAGAGGAGGGGCCAGACAGATTGCTAGATTCCATAATCGGCCAGTCGTTGGAGGTAAGGGAGTTTCTGCTACTTGATACAACTTTTGTAGTGGATTTTTTATCAAGTTGCCTGGTTATTTTTGGCAAATGACTCAAGCCTTGCTACTGGCGAAGGATCAATACTTCTACCTGAAGAGCCAGTACAACTTAAAGGAAACTGAGGTGGGGACAATAGCGATAGATTTTGAGAAGAAGCTAGATAGCACCAAGGCAGCTCTAGAGCACTGCCAGACAAGATATACAGAGGCCAAATCTGATACTGAGGCAAATCAGAAAAAGGTTTCTGAACTGGAACACAGCCAGGCCCAACTGACAAGGAGGATCGAGGAGCAGGATCTTTAAATTACTGAGCTTCAGGGAAGGCTGGCGGAGCTTGAGAAATCTCATGCGAACGATAAGAAGGCATATCAAAGCATGGTAGGGGGGTTTCTCAAGGCATACTGGGCTGAGTGCAAAAGGATCTTGCTCTCTCAAGACTCAGGATTGGATTTGGGGGCCTTAGATCGGATAACTCCAGCCGATCTGGCCAGGCTTGTCACAGAGGAGGACGCCCGTTGAAAAGCCGATTCCTTTCCTGTAAGGGAGTCTGAAGAGGCTGCTGTAATAGCTGGGTCTGGCGAGCGTCCAGAGGCTACCAATGTTGCTTCCCCCTCAGTTTTCGGGATTGGGGCTCCGGGTGTTCAAATACTAGAGTAGATATGTATAGGTTGATGTGTATCTTCTATTTTTTTTTGTAACCAATCATGTGTAAAGACATTCTTTATCAATGAAGATACTTTTTATTATAGAATCAGATTGGATATTTGAGTACAAGATTACTGATAATATTTCCTGAGAGAGTTTGAGTTCCAGAACCTCGGTAGTTCTCTACCTCCTCTTTCTCTTAGCTTGTACGCCCCCTTTATTGTGCATTCTGAGATCTGATATGGGCCTTCCTAATTCGGACATAATTTGTCGGTGCCCGAGGTGCCTTTGCCAATATCTACTCTTCTGAGTACCCAGTCATCCGTCCTGAAATTCTCTGTTGGTTTACGCAGATGGTGGTACCGGGTTATTCTTTGCCAATGTGCCTCAACCGTTGCTGCCACTTGTTCTCTTCGTTCCTCTAGTACGTCAAGGCATATCCATGCGTTGACGCTATTAACGGCATGGTCGAGGTCTTGGCTTACCGGTAACTTAGGGACCCAAACTCCACTGGAATAACTGCATCCATGCCATAAGTCAGTCTGAATGATGTTTCTCCAGTGGATGATCAGGGTGTGGTTCTGTAGGCCCAGATTACGCTGTTCAGCTCTTCGACCCAGTTCCCTTTCTTATCATCGAGTCTTTTCTTCAACCCTTGCATGAGGATTCTGTTAGTGACCTTAGTTTGTTTGTTCATCTGAGGGTGAGCTACAGAGGTAAAGCACAGTTTTATTCCAAGGTCCGAGCAAAAACTTCTGAATTTATGGTTGTCGAATTATTTACCGTTGTCTATAATTAAAGTGTAAGGGATACCGAATCTGCAAATGATCTCCTTCCAGAAAAAGTGTTGTATTCGGGCTTCGGTGATGGTTAGGACTGCTTCTACTTCTACCCATTTCGTAAAATGGTCAATGGCCACAATTAAGAACTTTTTTGCGAGGTAGAGGGAGGAAAAGGACCCAGGATGTCCATCCCCCACATGGCAAAAGGCCAAGGGCTACCAATGGGATGCAGAGGTCGAGGAGATTTGTGGCTAAGTCAGGCATAGTGCTAGCACTGGGGACATGATTGTGTTAGCTGCTGAGCATCCTTGGACATGGTGGGCCAGTAATACCCTTGGAGCAAAGCCTTTCTGATGAGCGAATAGTGGGACTTATGTGCATCGCAGATTCCTTTATGGATTTCTCAGAGTATGTAATTTCCCTCTTCCGGGGAAATGCACTTTAACCAGGGGTGTGATAGGGATTTTCGGTAGAGCTCCCCTCGGTGGACGGAATAGTGGACTGCTTTGGTCTTGAGCTTCTGAGCTTGCAGCTTGTCTTCTGGGAGGATGCCATGCTCAAGATATTGGATTATGGGCTGTATCCATTCCGAGACTACTTATGTTCTGAAAACTTTAGTGTCCTCTGTGCTGGGACTGGTGAGTGATTCGATGAAATTCATGTCCCTAAATGCTTGACTGTTCTTGGCTGTGGATTTAGCAAGGTAATCAGCCTCATTGTTGTCTTCCCTGGGAATCTGGACGATCTTCCATTGGCCTTCATTTTGCTCGATGTGTTGCAAAAGTCGCCTGGCTTTATCTACGTACTTGGCAATGCAGGCATCTTTGACTTGAAATGCTCCGCTAACTTGGTTGACTACTAGTTGGGAATCTGAGTGTATGATGAGGTGTTCGGCCTTGACTTCAGTTACTAGTTTCAACCTTGTGATGAGTGCTTCGTATTCAGCTGCATTGTTGGTGGCATTATACTCTATGCGGACTGCGTACTGCATATGAACTTTATGCGGCCCCATGAGTATTATTCCCACACCAGAACCCTGAGCTAAGGATGCTTCATCAACATAGAGCTTCCATTCTGGTATCTTGGTCAAGGTTATATCTTCCGGAGCCATTCCTTGTACAAAATCTACTAATGCTTGGGCTTTCATCTGTTGTTAGGGCTCGTAATCAATATCAAACTCGCCAAGTAAAATCGACCATTGCACTAGCCTACCTAAAGTCTCTGGTCTCTATAATATTTTTTACAGTGGGAAACGGGACCGCACTACAATATGGTGAGCTTGGAAGTAGTGCCGAAGCTTTCGAGAACCATGAACCACAACTAAGGCTAACTTGTCCAGTATGGGGTATCGAACTTCAAGTCCTCTGAGCATCTTACTGACATAGTAAATAGGGCTTTGTTGGCTTCCCTCTGCCTTACCAAAACTGATGCGATGCATTCTCGGCCAATAGAGAGGTATAAGTATAAGGTCTTATTCGGTATTGGACGGCTGATTAATGGTGGGGAAGACAAGAATCTTTTAATTTCTTCAAATGCTACCTGGCAATCAGTGGACCACTGAAACTTGCCGGCACTCTTGAGAGCTCGAAACAATGGTAGACATCGCCTAGCCGAGCAAGAAATTAAACACCCCAGTGCAGTTATTCTACCATTTAGCTTTTGTATATCGCGGATGCTCTTCGATGTCGCCATGTTGAGTATGGCTTCCATTTTTTTTGGGTTGGCTTCAATGCCCCGGTAAGAAATCATGAACCCCGGGAACTTGCCTGCCTGGACTCCAAAGATGCATTTTTCTGGATTCAACTTGATCCTGGATTGGCTCAGTAACTAGAGGACTCGATCCACGTCCGTTGGGTGATCCTTTGGGTGCTTACTTTTAATGATGATGTCATCCATATATACCTCCACACTGGTTCCAATATGGCTCTGGAGAACTTGGTTCATCATTCTTTGGTACGTGGCTCCAACATTTTTTAGTCCGAAGGGCATCACCTTGTAGCAGTACAGCCTTTCATGCATGACGAAGGATGTTTTCTCCTGATCTTCTTTCTTCATGGGGATCTAGTAATAACCTTGGGCAGCATCTATAAAGTTGTATAAGTTGTGGCCAGTGGTGGAATCCACGAGCTGATTAATTGTTGGTAATGGGTAGCTATCTTTAGGGCATGCTCGGTTGAGGTCGGTGTAGTCTACACACATTCTATACTTCTCATTTACTTTTTTAATGAGTACCACATTGGCTACCCAGTCTGGGTGAGTAACCTCTTTAATGAATCCGACTGCTAATAGCTTCGCCATTTCCTCAGCAATGATCTTTTATCTTTCGTAGGCAAAAGTTCTTTTCTTCTGTGCTACTGGCTTGGCTCCTGATTTGATGTTTAGGCAGTGACAGGCAACCCATGGGTCCACACCGACAATCTCAGAGGCTTAAGATGCAAAATCCTCTGAGTGTCTAGCAAGGACGTCCCTTATTATGTCTTTGATGTTTGGATTCAGGGCATTGCCAATTTTCACGGACTTTCCTCCCCTGATTAGTAATGTCTCCGTGTCTTCCACCGATTGTGGGTCAGCACCTTGCTTCTCAATTTCCCATGCCTCTAAATGAAAAGCCTCCGCCAGAGACTTCATGGTCATCTGATAGTATTGTCAGGCCATTTTCTGATCTCCCCTAATAGTAAGAGTCCCCTTCTTGATTGAAATTTTCATGGTTAATTGCTGGATGCTGGTGACTGCATCTGCTTCATAAAGTACCGACCGTCCTATTATTCCATTATAGGCTAGTGGTATGTCTACCATGTTGAATGAAGTCCGGACGATTTTTATTTCCTCATCCTCTTAGTTTCCAAATTCTAGGTCCAAATTGACAATCCCCATTGGTTGCACCGTTCCCCCAAAAAAACTAGTAATGGGGTTCTGGATGGTCGTTAAGTTGGTGATGGAGCCGTCCATAGCTTTGTACGCATTCCAAGATAAAACATTGATAGCACTCCCGTTATCGACCAGTAGCCTTTTGACCCGGTACTTATTTATGCATGCAGTTATCACCAGGACATCACTGTGAGGGTGATGTATATTCAATCCCGGGTTGAAAATGCTATCACTTTTCCCAGGTATCGTTTTTCCTCCTCTACTGTGCTTTAATCGTTTCCCGATGTTTTCTCCTCCTATAATCATGTTGATTGTCCCAATCAATTCTTTTCTAGCTTTCTTTGCCTCAGCTTTGTCATGGTCATGATTTTCTAGGTTTTCGCATCCCCTCGGTGCGTCAGTGAAATTATCAAGCTTTCCTTGCTGCACCAGTTTTTCTATAGCACTCTTCAATTCTCTGTAGCCCTCTGTGTTATGGTCGTACTCTCTGTGGTACTCGCAGTACTAGTTTCTATCACGAGTAAATTTTTGGCTTGGGCTGATTCTCTTGGCCGGTGTAATCTTCACTCCATTCTGCCTGACCCACATGAGGATCCTGGATCGAGAGGTGTTCAGGGGTGTATATCTATCGGCTTCCCTATCAAATTTGTCTACTGGAGTTCTAAAATTCATTTTTGGGAAGCTTACTCATCTCTGTTTTGGCCGTTCATCCTTGATCGATGGCCTGTCTTCTTCTCGACTTATCCTCCTGTCTTCATCCATCTTTATCATCTGAACCGCCATCGCCATTGCCTCAGTAAAGGTATTAGGCTCTTTAGTCATTAATTTGTCTTTTAGTTTTCCAAGTTTGGTGCCATTTTTTAAAGCTTCTATGGAAACTTCATCAATGAGGTGCTCAATCTGCATAGCTATTTTATTAAAACAGTCAAGGTAACTTCGTAGAGATTCGTCAGCCTCCTGTCGGCACATCCGCAGGTCGTTGATGTTTTTTGCGGGAGGGATATTAGTGATGAATCTGATACAGAACTGCTCCACTAGGTCCTCAAAAGAAGTGACAGAATTCTCTGGGAGCCAATAAAACCATTTTTGGGTGCTCTTCGTAAGTGTACTTGGGAAGACTCTGCACATGATTCCATCATTCATATTCTGGAGCAGCATCTTTGTCCGGAAAGCCGATATATGACTGATAAGGTCTCTTGTCCTATCGTACTAATCAAGCTGCGGGATTCTGAACTTATTAGTAATCTCCGTTTGAATTATTCTGTTGATAAACGGAGTTCTGCTACCCATCACCCATTCTTCTTCTTTTATAGGTTTAGTACGGGCTTTATTCATTGCTTCCTCAACCTTCTGCGCTAATTTTGAATCATCAAGAGCTGGGATGGACAAACTACACTCCCCTTCTAGTGCTTTACCCACCCCTGTGCTCATCCCTGGGGCTTGTTGAGGTGCTGTATTATCATTATTTGGAGCCGGTTCAGTATGTCTGCTCTGTATTATAGCGCTTAGCTATTGTTGCATCAAAGCTATTTGTGCCTGAATATTTTTTATCATGGCCTCTTTGCTTACTTGGTCAAGGCCGAGTGTTTGGGTTACAGTGTTTAGGTTTGGAGTGGTTATTGTTGGCGTTTCTAGTAGGCTTGGAAAAGGTATTGAGGGTATTGATCGATGGTGCTACAGCGGAGCGTAATACGGGAGATCTGTGCCCAAGGACGGGTATCTCGGGGTGTTCTCCGGAAGTGAAGGTACATGTCCGGATGAGGCTCCAACATGCTACAAGGTGGGCGGTGGTATTATTGCTGGGAAAGGGTTTGAAAGGTCAGTCGAAAGGATAGGTGCAGAAGGATTGGTGTCGGCCTCAAGAATTTGGGCTAGAGGTGGGCTAGAAGTCATAGTGAAGGTGTCTTTAGCTTAGCAAGTAAATGAATGGCTTTTCCTAAAGAGGTTTCCACATACGGCACCACTTGATAACTAATCTCCAGAACTCCTGGGTTAAACGTCCTGCAAAGCACGAAACAGGGGGCAAGGTGAGAGGTGGGGGGAATCCCCACAAACACTTTGATGCCTAAGTTAGAGAATGGAAGCAGGGAGGAGGTGAGACAACTTGAATGTGTGTGAATGAGATGTCCCCTTACGAGGGGTATAGTGTTCTATATATAGCAATAGTCAAACCTAGGAGGAATGGGATTCCTTATGGATCAGTGAATCATAAATTTTATAGGAGAGTGTTCCTTCTTCGGTTAGGATTCCTCCATGAGGTAATTCCTTAGACGGATTTATCTTCTCCTTTGTCTATGTGTTCCTATTTAGGGGGGTAGAGAATCGCTAATTAGGTGGAAATATTCTAGATGGTATCATAAATGTAATATGAATTTTAAGTACTAAAATTATATAACAAGTGATATATCATTCAACTAATTACCATATTTAAATATTTTTGTAATTTTGTTATGTATAAAAAATAATTTTTAAAATAAGTATACAATATTTTCAAGAATAACCAATTGGTTAGATTTATATAAATTGTATATAGAACAAATTTATAATTAAAATTTAATATTATAGCAATGTTATTACATAAAATAATAATGATTTTAGTTAAAAAGTACTAAAATATATATAAAAAAAATGACATATGATACACAAATGTGGGACAAAAAAAATCATAAAATTGAAATTGCCGAAAACCAAAACCACAAGAATCAAAACTATAGTTATTTTAAATACATCAAGTCAAAAAGAAATACACAGAATAGAACATCAAACAGTCTACACATCTGAACATATATAAAGATAGTGGAGACTTGAAATGAAGAGACGATGGGACAATCATGGAAAGTGGGAGGCTTAAAGCATATTTTATATGACTTACTAGTAAAAGGGTTGCATGATTATTTTTGCCTTATTGATCAATTTCATAATGTCTTCTATTTTTTTCCGCATAGTAATTGACCTAATATAGTTATTTTTCTTATTCATCAATGTCATAATTGCGACAACAATATGGTGGTTTATCTTATATATTTCAGAATCTATTTGACTTTAAAAGTATAAACATATACAGCACTCACTAGCTATAAGTTTCTTCCATATATAGCCTAACAAAGAATAGTTACGAGCTACATGTAAGGATTCACATGCTATATATATAGTTGCATAATAAGTTGGTTCCATTGTTGCAGCAAAAGTATAGTGTCCTCAAATTGAGAACTGGAAAGTTGGGTAGTGAAAATCATGAAGGTTAAGGTCAACTAGTGCATAGGCCCTTCTATATATAAGTATGGGACCTAAGGAAGAAATTGGGAGCAATCATTTATTGCTTCCATCAGTTTGTGGGAAATAAATGAGGCAAGATAAGCCTTATTGTCACCGACAAGTCTCATGCTATGATAGTGTGATTGATTAATACTCTTTAAGTTCAAAATTTATCGTTTTCATCATGAAGATCATCTAGCTAGCTAGCTTCAGACCCCGCACTAATAGAGTAACACTACGTTGTGTTATGCATTACAGCATTAGCTCTCCCTTCCCTTGAAATGACAATTTTAAAAGGACAATTTTTTTTTATAAAATTGGTACAGAAAAAGTTTTTCGTATCTCAACTTTTCAACTCTTTATGGAACTATCGAAATAAAAGAGTTTTAACATTTTAAAATTTTTTTGAAGATAAAAAAAATAGCAATTCTTTATATATTAGAAATTTTATAATGATTCGACCTTATATAAAATTGAAAAGTTAAACTAATATTATCAAGTTATTTAGGATTGATTCATGTATTTAATTATTTATGTGTTTAATTATATTGTTATTTTTTTTATATAGCAAAATTTTTTTTATTTTGTAAGTTGTTGATAGTTGAAGAAGCTGAAATAAGAGAAATTTTTCCTACACATTTGTATAAATATATTGTCTTTTTCAAAATTCTCATTCACACAAATGCTTCAAGCTTCCTCTTAGATGAATAAATTGGCTCTTGGTGTTATAAACCCAAGACAACCAACATTTGGGTTGATTATTTTTCTTTCATTTGACCAAGAAAAAAGAAAAACCAAATAAAAAAGTGAAGGAATTGCTTCTTTTCTTTTCTTTTTTTGGTTATTTATTGGAATTGTTTGTGACAGAGAGATTTAATTTTAGAGCAAAGAGTGTAGAATAAAATTTAGAGAAAAAAAGAGAAAATTCAAAAGAAATATTTTTTTATAATATTTAAATAAGAGTTACACTCCTTATATATATATATATATATATATATATATATATGAATCCTAATCACAATCTAATTATGAATAAAATAACATCATAAACAAAATAAAGACTTTATTCCCAATTGTATATAAATATTTATTTCCTAATATATATAATGAAAATATTTACTTCCTCGACACTTTCTCTCAAGTTGGTGAATATATGTCAATCATTCCCAACTTATCAAGTGAGTTGTAAAATGTTTTTCCTGATACAGCCTTTATGAGGATGTCAGCTAGTTGAGTTTGAGAAAAAACAAATGGAAGATCAATTGTTCCTTAGTTCAGATGATCTTTTATGAAATGTATGTCAAGCTCCACATGCTTCCATCTGAATTAAGTTTGATAGTGAATATCCACCTGCACCCCACCGTTTTCTTTCCTTCAGGAAGAGGAACAAGATCCCATGTCTGGTTCTTCTATAATGCCTTCATTTCATCATTCATGGCTTTCTTCCAATCCGGATCATCTAAGGCTTCCTACACATTATTTGGAATAGATATAGTAGATAATTGATTTACAATAAGTGCATGTGAGTTAGACAAACGGTTGGTTGATATGAAGTTTTTGATAGGATATTTAGCTTTGGTATGAAGGTCCGGATTATATTATTTTTTCGAAACTCTTCTATTGATTCTAGAAGGATAACGAGGCTCAGTATTTAGAGTTACTAAAGGAGACGAGTTTACTTTATTGTGCATATCCGCATCCGGAGTTTCTTCAGCTTCTGATGTGGGTGGGAAGATGTACTATCTTGATTACTTGGATTTTTTTCAATTATCTGTCCAGGTGAGATGCTCGGACTCAGAACATCAGATGTCTATGAGATGCTCGAAACATTTGGGAGACTCAGACTTGGAACACTCGAAATGCTATCTTCAACATTCAGACCACTCGAAATACTATCTTCAAATTCAAAGAGATTCAGATTTTTCTCCCCTTGAAGAGAGCACTTGGAGTAGGAGAAGAAAGGAGAATTTTCATAAAACTGAACATCCCGAGTGACATACATCTTCTTTGCATTCGGATCATAACACCAATATCCCTTTTGTAGATCTGCATAGCCAACAAAGATACATCGGATAGCTAAATGATGTAATTCGTCGAGTGTCTGATGAACATATGTTGAGCATCCAAAGAGTCGAGGCTTAAGATTATTGAGAGATAGAGATATGACAAGTTCTTTAAGTTTTTGAAGAGGCATTTTGAAATCGAGTACTCTTGATGGTGTTGTTAGTGATATGCACTAGGTCAATCATTTGTGATTATGTATTGACTTTATTATTTTATTAATAAAGAGGTATTATATTATCATTTGATTTTATGATAATTACATGAATGGTTAATTCTTACTAAGGCCATCAAGTATTGACTTGATAGTAAAACCCTTAGATTAAAATAAGAGTTCTATTCTAATTATCCCTAGCCATTTATTCATTATATGAATATTAAAGTATTAAGGCTAGTATGATGTTGACTGATGGTTATGTTTTACTAATCATAAATATGAGATATTAAGTCAACTCATAGGTACATGATGAGAGATCATGTACTGGATTGACCCACTATGAGAATACTACATAGATTATTGTCATAAGTACTTCTTATCACAATAATTTTATTTCGGTCCTTTGACCTTGAAATCATCATGGATTTCTACATAGCTATTTTATGTTTTGACACATTCTAACATTGTCTTTAACCAGATGATTAAAGAATGTTATTGGATATAAAATTAGTTATGTGAGGAATGTGAGTAATTTAGAAGGAATTTATCCCTCATTAATATGAGAAAGATATCTAGAGGCCCCTTGATGAGATAGACTGAATGAAAATGCATGGCCATGCTGAAATGAATTGATAAAGAGTTATCATTTTCAGTCTACTTGGAATCAAGTCATAATATTGAACTATATAAGGATGACATTCTATGCCTTATGTTCAATTAAGATATCATGTGATAAAGGGACAATAAAATTCACTGTAATTAGGTTATGTCGGATTATTGACTTCACATGACTTGGGTAGTCATAATGTCTTGCTAGAGGCCACTTATGACTTGTAGGCCTAAATAGAGATTTAGGCCCACTGCCAATGTTATGTAAACCTACGGGGTCACACACTTAGAACAAGCCCAAAACGGATATGGGTTTAATAAGCCCAAAATAAACTCTGTGGAAATAAATAATTAAAGTGTTTTATTTATTTGTTTATTTATTTAAGATAAATGTTATTTTAAATAAATAAATAAGATATTATTTTTGATTTTTTTTTAAACAAAATCAGAATATAATAAATGGAAAATTACCAAAAGGTTATTGGTAAGTGAAACCCTAACTTGGAGTCTATAAATATGTTATATTCTCTAAGGTTTCACACACTTGTTTTTGCCTCCAAATTCGTTTTCTTTCCTCTTAGAAAACAAAGACAGAGTTTTCCTTTTTGTTCTTGATTTGTATGACAGTCAAGAGGTTGCTAGCACACACACTCAAATTCGTTTTGTGAAGGGCTGTTCGTGTGGATACCTATAGAGGACGCATCCTTTTGGAGACGTCTTGATCCGAACAACCAAGCCAAAAAGCTCGAGGTAAGGTGTCACCGGTGTGAACCTCCTCTCACCCTTCCAGAGAATCTTGCCTCTTCTGCGTTTTGGTAAGATTATTAAAACCCTAGATTTAATCAATTAGTCGAATTACATGGATCCTGGCTTGGGAACGTGATAAAATTTTAATTTTTCCGCTGCGTTTGCATCACGGAACCCCAACAGGTGTTTGGTTTATAAGTAACACAACGGATCGAACAACCTCTCCCCTTATTCTCGAGGAACATTCATGTCAAATAATGATGCTCGGACAACTTCTAATAACTATTAGTTCTTCCATTCGGCTATACCATTCTGTTGAGGAGTGCTGGCACAGGATGTTTGATGGCGAATGCCCTGCTCGTGGCAAAAATCATCTAGAATTGAGTTAACATACTCCCCACCATTGTCAGACTGCAAGACTCAGATTTTACTCTAGTATTGCATAGCCACCATTTTGTATAAGTCCCAGAACTTGGAGCACACATCTCTTTTGTTTAAAAGTAATGATACCCAGGTCATTCGAGTACATTCATCAATAAACGTTACAAAATATCGAGCACTAGATAGAGTAGGAATTCGAGCAGGTCCCCATACATCAGAATGAATGGTCATAAATAGAATTGAATTTTTATTATGACTCGGTACATAGGAGATTTAGTGGCTTTTTGCCAATTCACAAATATCACACTTGAATTCTGAGTCTGTGGTATTCAAAAATAATTTCACTTTTATTTGTCTAAGATAATAAAAAGAAAGATGACCAAGATGATGATGCCACAAGATTACTTAGTCTTTAGCCCAGCAACTTCCACTAACCCTATTGACTTGACTTGACTTCTAACTTGAATCACCATGCAACTCAAGATAGTATAACTTTCCACGTTTAACACCAGAGCCAATAATCTAATGTGTTGCAATGTCCTGAAACACATAATAATTAGGCCAAAATTTGACAGTGCAATTCAAGGTTTTAGTGATTTGGCCAACAGATAGTAGATTACAAGAAAGAGATGGAACAACAAAAATAGTATCTAGATTAAGAGAGTCAGAATTAGATATTGATCCTTCATAAGTGACCGGTGTTATGCCTCCATTAGCAGTCAGAATATTTTATTGAGTTGATAGGCGAATGGATGTAAGATGGTGAGTGGAGTTTGTCATATGATCAGTAGCACCTGTATCAATAATCCATGTATTATTTCGAGTAAGATTTATCATACTTAATGTTGCATCAAGATCACCACTTGGTTTAGTACCACTAGAGGTGGCAATTGCAGCATTTTCGAGCTTCTTATGAGGCTTTCTATTGAAATCCCACCATTCTAGATATCCCACAATCTCATAACATCATTCCTTGGAGTGTCCAACTTCGCCACAATAAGTACAGGTGTATATAATGGACTTACTCAGTATTTTTCCTTTGAACTAGGGACAAGTCTGAGCTGCTACAAGTACATAATGGTTTGGTAGTATCTTCGACTCTTCCATCGTATGTCGCTGGTTATGATCCCTCTATACATATGCATAACTAGACTCGAGATCAAAAGGTGGATCCTTTCAGAGTATTTCACTCCGAGCATTATTAAATTCCGAATCAAGCCCGGCTAGAAAAATATGTGTTCGAAGTCGGATAATATGTTTGTGGAGTGATACCACTCCATTAACATCCTCCCCTTGTGCACACGTCCGGACATCAATTTTTTGAAATATTCCAATCAGTTCATTATAGTATGTAGGTAATGGCTTACTATTCTAATGTGTTGTGAATGATTTTCGGTTTAATTCAAATAACTAAGTTTTGTTAGATCCATTATAGAAAGTTTTTGAGACAGCAACTCATATCTCCTTTGTTGTTATAAGACGAATAAATCTCTGCATCAATGTCAGACTCATGGAATCAATCAACCAACTTTTGACTCGATCATTATCAAGGAGCCAAGTCTCCAATGTTTTATCTTCTATTGGTGGCTTTGGCGTAGTGCCATTAAGAAAGCCAGATTTATTTCTGGCTCCAATTCGTATCTCCATGATCTATGATCATAGAATATAGTTCGTATCATCAAGAATAATTCATGTGGGAAAAAGAGAATTATCTTGAAGGGTTTTAATAAAATTGGATGTTTCATGAAATATGATGGATATATTTTCGGTGATCATGATTTTTTAAGATTTAAAGGAAGAAAGAAAAAATACGATTTCAATAAAAAAAAATACGATTTCAAGAATTCAATAAAAAATTCGATTTCAATGGGTATGCTCTAATATCATACAAAATAAAATTCAGAGAAAAAAAAATTCAAAAGAAATATTTTTCTATAATATTGAAAGAAGGGTTATATCTCTTATATATGCATATAGAAATCTTAATCACAATCTAATTAGGAATAGAATAATATTCTAAAAAAAATAAAAACTTTATTTCTAATTATATACAAATATTTACTTTCTAATATATACAATAAATTTATTTACTTTCTCAACAAAAAGTAATTAGAAAGTTCAAGATTCGCCTCATTTGGAGGAGACGATGTTTGATGGGAGGGCTACCCATTTGTTTCCCATGATATATATATATATATATATATACACTTGCATTTCCATTTTTGTGATATGCATATATTTATCTTTCTCCATTCATCATTTTTCTTCATCCCCACAAAAATTTGTCCTTCCCCAACTTATATATATGTGAAGTCCATATTATGTGGATATGCTCCCAAATCTTAACTACATCAAAAGCTTATATAAAGAAAAAACGAACTATATATGTTTCAAATAAAAAATTAAAATTATACTGCAATATTTTTATAAATTTATTTTAACCTAACAAAAGTGTCCTAATTATATTAATTGATCATTTGTAATTATAGTATATTATTTACTTTGATCAAAATTTTAAAAAAATACATACATAATATATTTGAGATAATTTTTTAAAAGTCATATATATATATATATATATATATATATGTAATATAATCAATTTTTACCAAAATACAATTTATGTTAGAAATAAAATCAAGTCATTAAAATAGAACACTTTTGTCAAATTTTAAGAATTAAAATAAATTTACAACAAATTCAAAACGCTATAATCTGTAGGCAACCAACATGCCTTCCAAAATCACTTTAAAGCTAGTGCTTTCTTACGAGAGTAAGAATGCTTACTTGTGACACCCATTTGCTTTATTTTATCAATATATGTATACGCACATATTTTTATATTTGTTGCTCATATATATCCTAATTATAACTGTACTTTTAGAGGGGGAGAGTGTGAACAATGCCGCTGAAAAGATGGTATTTTCACTGATGTGTATTTAATTATGTTCATGTTGACTTGTATTAAAATTGTTAAGTGTAAAATTGCCTAAAATCATACCCATTTCAATTCTTTTCCCAGCCAAAATTCAAAAGGACCAACTAATGCATTTCTTGTCCTTGTTGGACTTTGGATGTTCTATCTATATACACGGATACATGTGTAGTTCAACTGCTACAGAGAGAGCATATGTTGCACTGAAGCATAACGCAATGGCTTGTATGTGTGTGTACCCTTTTTTCTTTTATGCCTAAATCCAAAGTACAATAACAACTCGCGTTATACCCTTTCTCCAACGAGTGATCTTGTCTTAAACTGTAAAACTATATATCAAATATGTTTTTCCATGTAGAAAATGCAGAATGCCACGTTTGAAAGTATTAAACATAATATATTATACCTGTTGCATAGTTTAGTATTGGCATTGCTTGAGTCTTGTTATGATCATTGTTTTCTTTTGCTATTTCTTCGCCTGATTCCGCTAACTTATAAGTGTTATAACATAGGCTTGTTTTTGGGCTTGAAATTCTTGTACAGTCTTGGAATTAACTACTGTATAACCTAAAATTGGCATGATGATTTATTTTTTATTTTTTTGCCTGTTAGAGATTCAATTGGCTGAAATATGTATTACATGTATAAAATGATTTGAAAAATATAAATTTAAAAATTATGTTAACCTATTGTATTAATGATTTTATACTTATATCTGCGTATATAGCAGAACTGAATAATGATAAATTTACCACAATTTTCTAACAAATCATATACCTCTAATAAACTCTAATCCTTAAACAGTTGCTCAGCTTGATAAATTTAATTGAAAGTTAGCTATGCATAAAATTCCATTCGACCAGGCGATGGAAGGCAAATCCAATCACTAATCCCACGTAAAATTTAGTAGCAAGCCATTCAACATATATAAGACTTGGTATTGTTCATTAAATTTCACATTAGCTTACACAGCTTAGTAAATATGAAGAAACATCAAAATTTAGTGAGTTCTGAGTAGGGATGGTTTAGACCTAAAAGAACTAAAAATATGAAAAACCATGGAAATTACTGGTATTTGAATACTATATATACTATTACCAGGATGAAAGCACGTTCGCATTGACCATTGTTGAGAAGCTGAGCAATGTCCTTACGCAATAGCTTTAATAATTTAAGACGACAATGGAGAAGAGTAACTAATCACTGGCTCCAAGTTAAGGAACAAATTAAAATTCTTTTTCATTCGGTAGATTGCATGTAAAATAAGTTAAGTTAACTACCACTTGGAAGCTTTTCTCCACCCAAATAGAACACCAAACATATTAGCTTATAAATTAATGGAGAAGAAAACAATGGAGCAGAAAACAATATTAGCTTATATTCTTATAGTATGAGATAAAATAAAAAAAATATTATAAATCGAAACAAACACTTATATTTTTCTCTCTATTCTATTATTTGAATTTAAAAAATGTAAAACAATTATTAGCAAATATTTTTAATAATAATACAATTATTAAATAGAAATAATGTTTTGACCATATATTAAACCTTGTAGGCTTAAATTGACTTGATTAATTTCATAAATCAAATTTAAACAAAATTTTCTATTTAGAGAAAATCACTACTTTTATTATGAACTTTAAATCAATTATTATTAATTCAATCCTAATATAAAAGTCATTTCATCAATTTGCTCATTTAATTTTATAAATTATATCAATTCTATCCAAGTTTATTTGAAAGATCTAATTATATATTTAAAAATTAATTTTAGATTGCTAAAAATAACTTTGACAATTACTAAATTTTTATACTCTTTTTCTTATAAGAAAAAAATGTAAAATAATAATTTTAAATTCTAATTTTGCCACTCTTGACATAAATTTAAAAATTAATTTCTAAATATTTTTATAAATTTTTTAACTTTTTCACTAAAAATCTTAAATTTTATCTATTTTAAATTTTACTTCTCCACTTTCAATCATATCATTTTAAAAAATTTTTGAATAGGGTCAAACAAAAAAGTATGAAATGAAAAAAAAAAAAAAGAATTTTTAGATACTAAAAAATATTAATTAAAATATAATAAAATATTTGATTTTTCTAAAAAATTAAAAATTTATTATTATTTATAGTGATAGTTAAAAGTGCTTACTTAATATTTTATTTATATTAATATTAGTCTATATAATAAATTGATATCAAGTTATAACTTAATATTAGTCTATATAAATTGATTCTAAAATTAATTTCTAAAAATATAATTAAATCTTTCAAATAAAATTGACACAATTTAAAAAGCTAAAGAAATAAATTGAAATAACTTTTAAAATAAAATTCAATTGATAATTAGTTGAAAGGTAATAGAACAAATTATTTTCCCTTCTATTTAACATAAATTTCTTTATATATATATATATATATATATATAAAAGCACAAGGTCTTTCACTTTCTTGGTCCCCTCCATCTCCACTCCAGAAATATGGAAAAACCTTTTTTTTTTTAAAAAAAAAAAATTTAATGAATGCCACATCTCTTTTCAAATTGAAATTATAGCCTCGGCAACTCCATCGCTACAACTTCTGGGACCTGAAGTTGCACTTCTTAGTTCCTATATATATTTTTTTTCATAAGCTAATAACAGTTGTCTTTCTCTAATTTATGTAAATATACTACTGATTTGACTAATATCAGCAATTTTTGTTTTGAATAATCTGAATAATATCTATTCATATCCGATTAATTCTTTCCTCAAGGATACGTAGTCTACAACCTCAAAGATTCTAAATCTGTGGCTTTGATGAATTCTTAACAATGATTTGATGCCACCATTTGCAATAATGGATACAAACTTCTTTAATACCCTATTGTATTTTAGATCATGATGATATTTTTGAACTTTGTCTACATCACAAAACTTATATTTATTTTGAGCTTGCATGGATGTATAATAAGCTCTTATAATTTTAACCCAATTCAACAATATATAAGATCATCCAGGTAATTAGTTCTTAATAAATGGTATATGATTATGTCTTAAGAAAATCTTTAAAAGTAAGAATTTATTTCAATTGAATCAATTCTTTCTTTTTAAAAGTTTATCGTTATTAGAAGTTTATTTCTTTAATTTAATTAAAAGAAACAAAAAAGAATTATACATTTTAAACTAACAAAACAAAATAAAGTTATTAAAAAAAATCTATTATAAGTGTATTATATCTATCGATCAAAATAGTAATATTTATTCTAAATATTTTACACTTAATAAATAAATATCTTTATGTTATAAATCTTACGATAAACAAGATAATCAAGAATTTTTCAATGAAATAAGAATTGGATTGATTCCTTGCAAATGGATTGTTTCAAAATGAAGCTTTACATCCAATCTAAATGGGCACAATAGAATTCTGAAGTTGCCTTCAATCTCATCATGTACAACATTAATTACAAGTAGGCTAGCTGCTCCAGCGCTTTTCAAAGTTGAAGAAGCAAATATTTTTAAAGTGAAAAAGAAGGGTGAGATTATCATATGATAGTCAGGTGAATCTTTTTTCTCTTTTGAACTTCAATTTGCGACTAAAGTTCATGCCTAGAAAACAACCCAATACGAAAATGATGTCAAGAAAATTACCCAACTCATCTCTAGCTAGCTAGCTTAGCTTTGGTTAGATAAGTACATCCACAAAAATAATTAAAATTCATGCTTTGTGATATCCCAACACTCCTTTCCTTTTTCAGTCGCTGTCCAATTCCATCCATACAATTTGTCACCCCGCTATATATGGTACATACATTAGACTTGCTACTGCCTCTTGCAGCCAATCATCATCATCATTCTTCATCTGCAAAACCATGCATAAACTCATTAACATAAATATTGTAACATTCACGTGCTTAAAATCTTCATTATTATAGAAAACATTTCATAAATTATGAGTTCAAATAAAATTTCACTGACGCCCGAACTAGCTGCAATAAAAAAAAAAAATTGTTCTAAACTATATAAATTTTCAAAAATGCATTAGTAAATGTTCTTAGATTCATGAGTTTCTTTTGATAATAATTTGTATGGATAGATGGAAGTACCTGGAGGGCATCATTGCAGAATGATTCTTTTTCTTGGAGTGTATGATCACCGTGATTCTTTTTCCCACCGGTTTCTTCTTCACACAGTTCATTGTTTCTAGCAAATCTTCCACGGACACGAACTCTCCGGTCAGCTAGGGTTTTGCGACAGGCATACTGTATATACAGTGCAATATTGTAGTGTAAATGCAACCATATTTATATGGTACAAGACATGTGAAACAGCCAAGCAATAGATGTATAATACCTTAATAGTCTTATTAAAGTTCCTTTGATTTCTCTTCTTCAAGTACCTCAGAATTCTATCTTTCCTTTCTTCCACTGTGTACCGGCCAACCTTGATATTGGCATGTTCATGAATGGCTGGCATTTGATTGCATTGTATTCCCTGTAACAAAATTTAAGAAATTGAGCACCGAAAGCTATAGCAAATCATCTCATAAAGTTGTTAAAAAAAATAACATATATCATATAAACGCAGAAAGTTTCAATATGTATATACCCAATTTTCTCCGCCATCTGGACAGACAGACTTGAAATTTTGCACAAATCCACAGCAATCTTCTCCAAACTCACAGGCATCCGAAAACTGAAATCCGCAGCCAAAGTTCTGAAATTTGGCAATGCCACTAAAACCCATTTTATAGTCCATCAAAGAAGGCACAGACATGTCAGAAATCCCGAGTTGCTCAGCGAATGAGGACGTTGTGGTGGTGACTGGAACTGGCGACAAAAGCATATCAGACTCGGTCGTCTGAAAACCCTCAAGGCCACCACCATTATGGTTATTGCTATCATAAAATAATGGAAGATTAATCTGTTCCTGACACAACATTGCACCAGCAGCAGGAGTAGCAGAAATCGCAGTATTAGTAGAATTAGAGGTAGCAAATGTTGCAGCAGTGGCATAAGTTTCTTGATTAGCTATTACAGAAGCAATCTCTGAGAATTCATCAGGAGAAAATTGATAATCAGAGTAGAAATGGGGGACGGAAGCCATTGAAGTAGAAGAAGAAGAAAGAGATAAAAAATTGTATGGACAATGATAATATATATATATATATATCAAAACTGGTCACTATGTTATTGTTCTCTCTTCCTTTTTCCTTTGTTTTTTTTTTTTTTGGCCTTGTCTGTCACTTGACCTTAAAGGCTTAGAAGGATATATATAGGAATGTAACAGTGCAACTAGCTTTAGCCAAGTTGTTCTGCCCGAGCTGATCTCGGGCAACAGAAAGTGGAATTGATAATTAAAGACAAAATTAGCAAATTAACTGAGCCAGTTCATTGGCTAACTGAACTTAATACTCTGTGCTGTGCTGTTCTGATGTGTGTGTTTTTTTTAATACTGTCTTATTAAGCTGTTACACTGTTTTATTAAGCTGTAAAACGCGTTTTCAATGCTTTTACTTAACAAACTCTTGGTCTAAAGCAATATATATATATATATATATATATATATAATTACTTGATATATCCTTTTATGGTAAATATACCCAATTGCCTGTTACTTATCCTTATATTTTCTTTATCAGCTATGGATATATCTATTATTTTTTATTTACTGATTACCATTTTTAATCAGTTTTGTTTCTCTGCTCATTTGTTGTAGATATTCTGTTGTACATTATGTATATTACATGTAAGATCTGCTGGCTCATATCATGAATTATAAGATCAATTGTTTATATATGGACTATAGTTAATGTTAATGATAATTAGGTTCGCCCAATATTCTTGGGTGATGAACTAAGAAATATGTATAAAAACTAGGATTTACGTGTATATTCAGTGTCTGATTGACTGTGCATGTACAAGCAATTATTTATTACAAGAACATACAATATTCTTTATCAACACCGAGTCATATGCATAAGACTATGGATTAATGCTAAAATTGTCCATCATCATGCTAATTTTTACATACAGGGTCAGTAATTAACTTATGTGTCAATTAAAACTACATATTTTCAAACAAAATAATAATTATAATAATAATAATAAACAACTAAGGACATAGGTGAAAAGATAATTAGAGTGTATAAAGTGTAAATTGAACGAAATGCAAGCGAAAGAGAAGGAAAAGTTGAAATGACCGAGATAAAGAAGGCTCATGTGATTACTATTCTCATGCACCGTTTAAAGCTGTACAGCACAAGGTACTAGTAAAGATGAAACCTACCTATAGCTGAAGAATCTTACACATGGGTTTGTAAGATTTGCATCGACAATGATGTACGAAATATATCCCCCAGATTTTTGGCTTAATTGTTTCTACCCTTCTTCTTATGGCCATACCCCCATATTGCCATAGATTGAAACTATTAAAGACCAAATATACCCAGTCTATGGGTAATATGATCTCCTCCTTTTGGATTGAAGGGACTGCGAGACACACCCTTGCCCTATACCCCTTCGTGTTCCAAGCAGAGGATTATTCCTTAGAAATGAGTCAAAAAAATGTTGCTTGGACATGACTGCAATATATATGTATCTGAGAACTAACGGAACATGTTCTGTTAATTATTAATATATGCATTTTTTTTTTCAAAGATTCTTAATGATTTTCCATGTGCTTCTAAATCTTTCCAAAAAATAAATTTGCTACTTGTTCATAATTAAAGCCTTCACTCTCATTGTGCATGAAATAAAAATCTTTACTTCCATGCTGCATGCACTGGAAAAACAATGAAAAAGAAGGTTGCAGCTTTGAGTCCGTACTTGGTATAACTAAAGCTAGTGCCCCCTGAAGAGATAATCTCTGAAACTTTACTATTTAGGAATATATGTGCAAGTACCCATGATAGGCCCTTGTACAGAATGCTTCATCAGTCTTAAGATTTAATTTCTCTGTACGCTATAATATTAATTGTCGTTATGAAAACAATTAATTAAATGATCCTCTGCAGACCTCCATAATAGTGCACCCTGAATTGTAGTAGTTGAGATGAGTTGGATTAAATTCGAATTAAAAAGGCTTTGTCAATTTCTTCCTTTTTCATATATATATATATGTACAGGGCAAGCTTTTTTCAGAAATTAAAAAAAAAAATGAAGGGTATCCGGTTCAAAAGGGTTATTTTCTTTGAAAGACTTAAGATTAAAGGGCATTTCTTTTGTGGGGTGGGGTAGGTTAAAGCTTAAAAAAGTTTCAATCTTTTTAATTTCCTAAGCTATTTGCCGCAAAAAGCAAAATTTAGATAAAATGGAGGATGAGGATTATGGTTGGTACGTAGTATCGGGTGCTTCCGATTGCCCTTCTCTTCAATAATATCCCATCAACCAACTTAGCCTGCAAGACTGGGATTAATTCATTTTTTTCCCATGCCCACTTGTATCAACAATGGTCCTCTTTAGACCTTAATACGCTAATTTAATTTAGCCATTAAAAATCTGAACTGGGTGGAAGCCAAGAATTGATGGCTATTCAAAATGTGCCTAGATACGCCTGCAACTCTTATCAATTGTGCCTGTAAAGTAGGATACATTTAATTTTAATGGACTCAATCAACCTCTGCTTATCTATGCTTTTATATATTCTATTTTATTTGTTTGTATCCGGCATTTATTATCCTTTGTTGTATTCTGTTAGATATAATATATTTATGTCAAAAAAGTATAGACTTTGTCTATTAGTCAATGTGGGATTATATGTAGACTTAATACTGTTGCGCTGTAGGAACTTATAATATTATTAACCTTTCTTACTTGAACAAAGCAAAAAATTTATATCAGAATATGAAATAATTAGGATGATTTTCAATTTCATCTCAAAATTAGTAGAGTAGAACCCATCATCATGTATGGAGTTAAAATCAAATGAGCTACGAGAATAAGAAAAAGGAAACAGTTCGTAGAAAATACAACTGTGAATGTTGATGATCTGACACAATTCCGACTGTAATATCTTAAAGTATAGTAGTGGCTGTTCATGGTCCAACAAACTCATGTTGGTGCATGTTGCCTGGAAGTGAATCTTAAGCTGATTTTTTTTTTCGAAAGCATATAAGATCACTCTAGCACTTTTCCTATTCCTTCATTTAATTTTATTCTAGAAGTATTCTTGTTCTATAGAGGACATTGCTTTTGTTTTTCTCTTAGCAACTTGGAAGCTTTGTTCAAAGATATGTCATGCTTTTCTTCTACATGTTCTCTGCACTTTCATGCAATCAGGTCGGCAACGCCTCCCTCATAATCAGATTGCTTTCCTTTTGCAATATCTGGTAAAAGATTTGACTAGCCCACCCACTTAAAGATTTTCTGGAAGAGACTAGCACGATAATTGGATTACTATATTTATTAAGAAAATAACATACATATGAAATATTTGATCACTCATAAAGTATATTATAACTAAAAAATCACTATATTACACGACCGTTTTAATTAGTAAATATTTTTTCGTATTCGTATTTCTATTTTTTGCATTTATAAAAAAACACATATCCATATCCCTATTTCTAGTGTTCCCGTATTCGTGCAATTTAGATCATTAATGGTGTAAGCTAGCTAAAGTTCAATATCTAACTCTTATTATCGAACAACTATGAGTTTTCAAAAGGATAGCCATGCCTCAAGCTTTTTCACAAGCATGTATTTAGTGTTGACTTCTTTTCTTCATGCAATTCTGTATGGTTATATTAATTTCAACATCATAGGGATCATTACTGCATTAAACCTTCATGGTTCAATCAATTCTATTTCAGAAAATGAAATGGCAACCTCAAATATTCATATCGATCAACTTACATGTTAATTGTGGGGGTAGTACTGCAAAGAAGAAAATTCACTCTTCAATTGCACGTTCACAGTATCAAAACTGGCCAATATAATGTTGCCCAGTACTTAATATCCGAGCAGGCAAGGCATCCCACAAATCAAACCAAATATTTACACATAATCCAGCAAGGATGAAGGAACCCAGCCAACAATTCTAGTTGCTCAAATTTAAACCCCCGCTAAAATCTATCGAGACTGCCATCAGTAAATTATAGGCGTATTTGAAGAATTTATTGCAAGCATCCTTGACAATAGGCTGAGACTGATGGGCCAAGCTTGATTCACAACCTGTCAAAAAGTGGTTGTCAGTTCAGTTAAAATCCATCAAGAACCTTCATTTAATATATCAACTTCACTTCAAAACTATGTTCATGATAATATCTTAAAACAATAATTATTAAAATGCAGATCCAATGTGTAGCAATCAACAAGTTGTCTCTATCTGACTACAATGGATCATGCTGTATTAGAAAGCCAACTGTTCTCATGCACATCCAGATCCAAAAGGTCTAGAAATCACAATTCAAAGACCCAGGTGAGAAGGGGAATTGCATGTTAAGACTTAATCTAAACATATTGGTAATAACATGACATCTTGCTATAAATACTAAGAAAACAGAAGTCAGAAGTGAAGAAGAGGAGTAGTCATACCCGATTCTCCAAACCATCTAAACTAGGTATAGTTTAGGTCTACTGTATGTTGCGATTCAGCAGTCCTTGGAACGATAAGTAAAGATCTTTGTTGTCTGTACCAAATATCTCCTCTGCTTTCCTTAAGGTTTCCTGAAAGAGTAAAAAAAGAAAACAAAAAAATCAAGTGCAACAATAAACAGACTTCCAGATATTTATCAATAGACATAATAAGTGAAACATATATCAATATTAAGGTTTTGCTCTTACTTCTCGAGTCTGTTTTTGAGCATTTAGTTCCTTGATGTTAGCCAGAAATGCACTGAACTGTTCATATGATAGACGACTCCTATATTACAGACACCCTAAATCAGCAGCCAGGAAGCTCCCATAACCTTAGCTGTAAATTAGTCACTGCACATGTGCCCGGACATGCAGTAGAATTTAGAACTCACCTAGCCTGACGAAAGAATTCCTTCCCATCAATTCGTGGAGTGCGAACTAAAGAATTTTCCAGAACAAAAGAGAAAAATGAGATGGAGAATTAATGTTAGATATGTATTAGCCATTTAAGATAATATAGACTCAACCATAATGAATTGAGTTGTCAGAACAGACTAGGCCAATGAGCAGATAGATTGTGAGAAGATTCACACTTAATTTTAAATTTTGACTCAACTATGCTACATTCCCAGCAACTTCAACAAACCTGGCATAGGTCGCCCACGGGGAGGAGAATTCGCAGCTGACGATTGCTGGCTTGATGGGTACCATGAAGAAAATGTAGTCCGTCCGTCATACTGAGGTTTTGCTGGAGATGTTGCAGCAGAAGTTCTCTGAGGAGAACCAACAGCAGAAAAACCTCTAGGAGACACACTTGATGAAATGATTTTTGGAGTTCCAATTGGAGTGAGCCTTGGTGTGATGTATGGAGTTATAGAAAATCTTTGCATAGTATTTCTTGAAGCTGTAAACAAAATGATTAGCTTATAATACAAATTATATCCAACATTAGCATATAGCTTAATTATAATCAACATAAGAAATTTAATTAATATGTTAGAACCAGAAATACTTATCCTATGAATGCATCTCCTGAAAGATGAAAAAGACAGACCGCAATTTTACTTTGGCTTCAAATGTGCAAAACTCATTTATTCTCTAAGTATGTCAGCTATATGAAATTTCTCTAATTTCTCCAGCTGCTAAGTTCACTCTAAACAAACAGGCCTGGCGAACATTACCCAGGAAACCTCTTTAGTTTACCAAATTTCACAGTGTGCTTGCACGGACAACAGCAGAGCAGGAAAAAAAACACTGGTTTTCAAACATAATGAGAACTGATGGAGAAAAAACATTTATAAATGGTATTGGCAAAAAGGCACAAAAAAGGCAGGCAATATTTTCTTAATAGAATTTAACATAATGGAATACGTTACAACAAACCTAGTGAAACTTAAAGGTGCATGAAAGAAGAGATGAATCCAATACCATCATCAACTGTGCTTCCTGTATCAGTAGATCCGCTATAAGGATTTTGGGATGTGAAGCCATTCATCTCCTCACCTATGAAGCAAGAACGAAAGGAGAATGTCACACAGGTGGCAGGAAAAAAAAAATGTATATGTCATCATTTGAAGACATCCCGTTCTTCAGCATTTTTGCAAGAAATGACTTTCTCCAGACTTGAATTTGCACTCCAATGGTTATAGGGCAAAGACAATCACTAGTGCACAAAGTGAAAACGACGATGAAAGAAATGTGTGAGGCTAGTAATACCTTTACTGGGATAGGCTTTAGGAACCGACTGATCACAAGTCCCAATGTCAACAGTTTCAGTTTGCTGTTGAAGAAGAAAAGAAAAAGTAGTTAGTGCCTATAAATTACAGCGAAAGAGAAATGCAAAGATACAAATATTTTGCATAAATCAACAGAAAATGACTGCACACGCTTGAATTATGAAAATAAAAATGAAACCAAATTGCTAGATGCAGGAACTTACTGATAAATTATCATCATTTAGTGACTGCATCAATTGCCTCTTAAAGGATTCCAACTGTCAATACCTCAAAACAAATTAGTGTTCATTCCAAAGAGAAAATGGATAACAGTTATCATCAGAATTGATAAGCAACTTCTATCCTACATTTTCAAAATCACAGCTTTTTGGGTAATGTTTTCTTTGGGTGACTGCATTTTCAAACGTATTTATGAAACAATGCAACTCAATTTCAAACTTGGATAATGAATGAAATCTCTCACCTTAGCCAAATCACGACTGAGTTTCTTCACGCTCATTGCCAATGAATCTCGTTCCTTCGCAAGTTTCATCTTCATTCAAAAGCAAAACAACGACAGCGACAATTACGGTCAAATTCAGTAATCTATTAATAAATTCACAAATTAAGTACAAGTCACTCAGCTGAGCGAATCGATTACTCAAATTGAAAAAAAAAAAAAAAACTCAGGAACTCGGTGGTTTCAAATCCCGAATTTTCACAACCCGAAAGATTATTTTTGAAATTTCGTAACTTACATTTTCATCGAGAGTAATCTTCAACCTAGACTCAGCCTCTTGATACGCTCGTTGCAAGTGAGAAACTTTCTCTTCAAACTCATAAATAACACGATCCTTCTCATAAATTTTCTGCCTCATGCGTCCCGTTTCAGCTTCCAATTTCGATACGCGCGATGCAATCGCCATCGAAGTTATCTTACGAGCCAGATCTAGCTGATCATAAGGATCAGCGGGTATCACCGCCAATACCTCATCCGGTAAGTGAAAATCCGTCCCTCCTCCGGCGGCACCACCGCCTTCAATGCTTCCGTACTGTGACATACCTAATTTTCTCCGCCTGTCGGACTATTTTAATTTTTTGGTTTATAGTTTCCCTCTCTATTTTGAATTTAGTGTAGTAGGTAATGATTAATAGAATAGAAGGCAGTGACAGGACGTATCCCACCTTTGGACAGCACATACATATATTTATTTATGGTTAATAAAATCCATTAAATATATTTTAATTAATTTATATTCGATTTAAATATAATACACAATATGTATATTATATTTTTATTTAATAATTTTAAAATAATATATTTATTTAAAAATTTATCGTGTAAATCTGGATGTATTTTATAGTTATTTTATTTTTTATAAGGTTAATTTTATTTTGTTAATAACTGTTATTTGATAATTTAATATATTCTTAGTGAGTGATAAAAATAATAAAGTTATTTTAGAATTTTTTTAAAAAATTTGTGATATATATTATAAATATTTTATATTTAATAAAAAATATATTTATGTATTAGAAATATGTTTTTTGAATATAATATATTGGAAACACACAAAAAAAAATTAAATTTATGAGTGTAAGCAATATTCTTGCAAATCAAAATTGACAAAAATGGTGTTGCTGTTGGATCTTAAAAGGAATGTTCTGTACCGCTGTGTTTTATTGGATTTGTCCGAGTTTAAAATTCACAACATTCCCTCCAACAAGTCGCTATTTGGGCCGATGGACTACATTACGACAAAAGGCCCAATATAGTGGGCTGGTCGCTCACTATTCGAGTCGGTTCCGGGCATTACTTGACCCAACCAAACTTGTTCCTTTTCAGTCCGGTTAAACGACGAGAAGAAAAATTAGCGCTTTTAGTTTCAATTTCCCTGCGAATTGGATTGTAGTCGATTTGTTTCCGTGTTCGCTTTGCTAGATTTTCTCAGTAAACAAACAAGAGACGCAGAGAGAGGATGTCTGTGATGATAGTTACAAGTTTAGGAGATATAGTGGTCGACTTATTTACTGAAAAATGCCCCCTGACCTGCAAGAATTTCTTGAAGCTTTGCAAGTAAGTCTCTGCTGTGCTCTCTGGCTCAATTTTTAACTAAACAATGCATCAGCATATTTGTTTCGTTTGGTGATTTCTTTCTATTATTGATGATTCTAATGAATAAATTTCGTGTAATTAGCAAATATTTTAGCTAAGTGTTGATATATATATATATATATTTTACTAAGTAATTGATAGACTAATTATGCCCTAATTTTTTGGATACAGAATTAAGTATTACAATGGTTGCCTGTTTCACACGGTTCAAAAGGATTTTACTGCACAAACTGGTGATCCTACTGGTACAGGAGCTGGTGGTGATTCCGTTTACAAGTAAGGCATCGCTTTCTGTTTGTGTTTGTTGTGTTTGTGGTTTCTGTTGATAGGGTTTTGTTCTTGTAATTAAGTTTTTTTTTTTTAATGCTAATCACATTAATTTTCAGTATTTTTTTAAAAATAAAATTCCTATTTGATCTTGGTTTTTCTTTCAGATTTCTGTATGGTGACCAGGCCCGTTTCTTTAGTGATGAAGTCCATCTCGATTTGAAACATTCTAAGACTGGAACTGTTGCAATGGCAAGTGCTGGAGAGAATCTGAATGCTTCTCAGGTAATTTTCTATATATGTGTTGGGGCATAAATAATGTTTCAATTATTGCGTGCAAATATAATTGTTCTTTTTTTTTTTTTTCAGTTCTATTTCACATTGCGTGATGATCTTGACTACCTTGATGGGAAGCATACTGTAAGTCTCCCAGTTTAGTGCTTATTTCTAGTTTTCAGTTTTTTCTCTGATAATGTTTTTGCATCACTTCACTAGTGAAAACGAAATACTTGCCATTACAGGTCTTTGGGGAGGTGGCAGAAGGGCTTCAAACGTTGACAAGAATAAATGAAGCTTATGTGGATACAAAGCACAGGCCATTTAAAAATATCCGGTTCTTCATTCTTGTGTCATGAATATTTTATTTCTGCCTTTTTTTTTAGTATTTTCACTCCACTGATCTATGTATTGTTTATTGACAGAATCAAACACACCTATATACTGGACGATCCTTTTGATGATCCTCCTCAGTTAGCAGAATTGATTCCTGCATCTTCTCCAGAAGGAAAACCAAAGGATGAGGTGATAGCTGATTCATGTCAGATCTGTATTTTATATTAATTGTTTCTTTTTGCTACAATTTGCACTGTTGTATTGTGGCCAGGTTGAAGATGAGGTACGGCTCGAAGATGATTGGGTGCCCATGGATGAGGAATTATGTGCAGCAGAGCTTGAGGAGGTTCTTCGATCAAAGGAAGCACATTCTAGTGCTGTCGTACTTGAGAGTGTAGGCCTATATGCATATATTATTGTCCCAATTTATTTGTTCTTCTAGATGTGATCTTCTTCTGTCTATGACATCTGTAGATATTAAGTTTTTTTTGTTCCTTTATTTTCCAGATTGGGGATATTCCTGATGCTGAAATAAAGCCACCAGATAATGTTCTTTTTGTTTGTAAATTGAATCCAGTTACGGAAGTGAGTCTTTTCTATTCCCATTATTTCTATTAGAACTGCAGTTTGTTAAGGTCATGTCAATGATTCCTTTTCTGATGCAGGATGAGGACTTGCACACAATATTTTCACGCTTTGGAACTGTTACATCGTGAGTAATTGAATTTCTTTAAAAGCTGTTTTCTTTGTTTGTGGTGCAAACTTTCAATTTTCATCTTCCATGATTTTTGGCAGGGCTGAGATAATTCGCGATTACAAAACTGGAGACAGTTTGTGCTATGCTTTTATAGGTAAGTGCAATCTTGTCATTCTTATTGTGTGCTTTGTTGGCCACACATGTGGGCAAGTAGATTGGCAAGCTGACTTATAGTATGAACTGCAGTAAGATTGCGGAGTTTCACGAGCTTAATTGGCTTCTACAATCCTCACTTCACTTTAAACTTCCATGTTGCAGTGTTTTTCTAGCTGACATAATGACCTTTAGAATTATTTTTGGTGAAGCTGATGTTAAATGTAGGACTTTGCATCATATAATTTTGTTCTAATGAAAAATTTTAAAATTTCTGTGGCAAATAGCTATCTAGCATTAAAGCCAAACTTAAGGAGCTGTCCTAAATTTGACATGAATCTGTGGGAGATTCAAATTAGAGCATAGAGTATAAGAAGGCCAACCAAAATCATTGGATGTGGATCATTAAGTCATCTTTGGCACAAAATTCACTTTCAACTAAGCACTCATGGGACCTTTCCTTGGGACTTAGCAATGTCAGAGTGCACTTGCAAGGTTTTCATATCTAGTTTGATGTTGGGATGATTCATTATGTCTAATAGGGAAAAATTTTATTGATGATAGAAAGACTTGTTATTACTTAGGTAAGGGGTATATTTGCTTTTAAATTACAATACAACATGCTATATTATCAGCATCTTCCATTCCATTAAAAACTTTGAAATTTGGAGTAAGCAGGTGATTAAACACTCTAGCAAAGAGTAAGTGAGTTTGAAAAAGCAGATAGAATTTGAACAACGAAAGGAAACTAAGCTGCCAAAATACGAAATGGGCGATTTGTACCACATTGTTCTTAATTTAGAACCATGAGCAGTAGTGGAAAAGACATTCTACATGGGTTTAGTGACTATGGAAATGCTAACCACAAAGTAAATACTTATTCTCAAAAAGATTTGTTGCTATGTATATGGTTGCATCGCCTACTGCCTGCCTTAATATTTTCTTACACTTAGATTCATTATTTTGTTTTTTTCAAAGTACTTGTGTTTTTGGCATGTATGGTGATGCAACTGTTTGTTTATTTAGACTGATCATTTGGCAAATGTTTTGTGATCTTTGTATTTGCATTCTGTTCTTTTGCAATTTTTTGAATTGTTTGTTTATTTATACTGATCATTTGGCAAATGTTACATGATCTTTGCATTTGTATTCTGTTCTTCTGGAATTTTTTTGTTATGTTTTCACTGGCTGTTTTACCAAGAAATATGATTTTTTTTTTTTTTTGTTGGCCAAGCCAGAATTTGAGACCACAGAGTCATGTGAGCAAGCATATTTTAAGGTATGAAAAGATGGAGAGCTGTTAAACATAGGATTTGATCTTTTTTCTTCGTACGTGATTTTCCTACTGTAATTGCTCAGTGCATCTGCTCATTACATGGGCTTGCTTCTTTTCTTGCATGTTAACTTGCTGGAATTTCTAATGCAAGTCCCATCTTGTTTCAACATCGCATGAAATGCAGTTTTTAGATGAAACTCGAGTTTGTAAAGGAACCGCATTTTACCTTTCAAAATCCTGAAGCATTACTAGCATAGTAGTTTATATATCCTTAAGTTTGACTGAGCTGTTTCAGTAGTTTCCTTCCTGTTGGATTTCAGCTATGAGATTCATTTTTATTGACATTTTTTAAATTATTGTGTTCATAATAGATGGATAATGCTTTAATTGATGATAGAAGGATACATGTGGATTTCAGTCAGAGTGTTGCAAAACAATGGGCTGAATACAGGCGCAAAGGTGGCAAAATGGGTAAAGGTAATATTGGTAATGTCAGTATATATGTGTAGCCATGCTCTTGCATCTAGGTGTCCTCATCCACCAACATAATCAACTACTTGATATCCTTCTCCCAGAGATGGTTGCATTTATGCATTTTCATTAGTTATTTTGTATCAAGAAAGAACATTTGCTTCCCTCTCTTTGTCTTCAAACATACATACCTACACTAGCAAACATGTATTACATTCAATGTAAAGTAATAAGGAAATCGTGTTATTACTGGTATCTGTGATTTTCTTCTTTCCACCTTTGGTCCGTGAGATTCTGTTAAGTTTTTACCCATAAACGAGTGGCTGCTCCCAGGTATACCATTTGAGGGAACCATCCAAAATCAACTACCAAGAGTCCTGAGTCCCAACTTCTGGGAAGAGTTTGCTTCTGGATCCCATCAAGTTGGCTAGTTATCTCACATCCTATCGGTGTTGGGGTCCTGGAGGACATTACCAAGCTAAATAAGGGATATTAACCTGATATATAAAAGGAGATGGAGTTTATCCCCCATTTCGAGTAAGATAAAATCACAAGTTCACAACATTTTGCTAAGGAGCTAAAGAAAGGTTACTTGGTGATCAATTTCTAGGGACAACTAGTCTATATCGGTTAGATATCTACCAAGTATTGGGATGTTGAAATCAGAAAAAAAGAAAAGCAACCTTTTAGTATATTTATTAAAAATCACTTGTCAGTTGATAAGCATTGGCATTTTTCCTGGTTCCTTTGTTCTCCATTCAAGTGACTTGTCAAAGTTAATTATGCTTACTCTGTTGCTGTAGGAGGTTGCTTCAAATGTGGTGCTCCTGATCACACAGCGAAGGACTGTGCTGGGGGTCCTTTCACCAAGCAACTCCAACCTCCAAAATATGTTTTGAAGGATGATAACATGCAGCGTGGTGGAAATAATAACTCTGGGTTGATAACTTTTCTTCTGTTTTTATGGCAAGTATAGGGTTCGGCAAGTAATAATGAAATAAAATTTTGCAGATATGAAATGGTGTTTGATGGAGACATTTCAGAAAGTCCAAGACAAGAAAAGAGAAACGGACGCCATGATCCAGAAAGACAGAAGATGCACAGGAAAAATTTGGAAGACATGAAACAGGAGGAAGAAAAGAAATATCCAGGTGATAGGCACAGGCAGAGTGACAGAAATAGGGGATGCAGGGAGGATGATAGGCATCATGAAAGAAAAACAAGTCGGTATCCTGAGGAGCGATTTGATAGAATAAAAGAGCGAGATGATAATAGGACAGATTATCGGGAATATAGGAAGAGAAGTTCAGATGTCAAAGGTCGTGGAGATGGGAGAGAAAAAGAAGGTTATAGGAAGAGAACTTCAGATGATGATGGTCACAGGGGAGAAATTAGGGATGGCTCCAGTTATAAAAAGAAATACAAAGATGATGTCAGAAGAGACACAAGGGATGAACCAAATAATAGAAAGTATGATGGGCAAAGGAGGGAAGGGCAAGAACATAGACACCGAGGCATGATAAGTGACAATGATTATGAACATAATCATGATATAAGGAAGCGAAGTGACCGAAGGAGATGAAATCTGAAATGCTGTAATGCGTTGAACTTGGTTTTGTAGTTTCTTGTTCCTCTGATTGTCGTATCACTCACAAACCCTTGAATTTTTAATTTTCGCATGCACAAAATCCTAAAGGAAGCTTGGAACTTTTGGGAGAAATGATCCCACTTTCATGTATGTAAAATGACATTGGGAAGCTTCTTTGCTGAAGCGTCAAGTTAGGGATCAAACGCCCGATCTCTAGTGCCGCTCCTGCAGGCAAGACGCAAGTATCCAAAACAGCAAAATGGCAACACAGTGCTTGCTGTTGACTTGCTTCCAGGCAGCATGGGATTTAGGTCTAAGCTCCGTGGTGCTTTTGATTTTAGTGCATCAAATGCTATAGCCCAGATTTCCCTTCGAGTAAATTCTCCTGGCCAAAAAATTATTAGCAGGTGATGAAACTTCTAAGCTCCTATTGAGCGACCTCTGAAAAGTAACGTTGGAAATAATCCTACAATTCAGTTCATCGAAAATAATGGAGACAATTACATAGCATATTCGAAATAAAGTCTATTGCTGGAAAAAATTCAAAAGTTCGTGATATTTTGTAATGTTATCTCAACTTTTGGCAAAATTATTCCAATTGCTTCAATTATTAACAATTTTAGCATAAATAAGTATTTGGTGAAAATCACAATTTTAACATGGTATCTATAAAATGTCGAATTTGCTGATTTGACATTTATAGCAAATTCGACATTTATAAAATGTTATCAAAAAGTCTAAATATTTTATAATTTCAATTTTATCATATTTTTAAAATCCAAAGAATATTTTAATTTAAAATTATTTGATTAAAATTAAATAAAAAGTTTTGACATGATAAATTAAAATTAAATTTACATGAAATAAATTTTTACATTAATTAATAACTATTCTTTTAAAAAAATTTAAAATATATATTTGCATGTATGTGTTTGCCAGTATGTGTACATATATATATATTAAAATATGGTAGACTTTCGTTATATTTTAAGTTTGATATTCCCAAGTACTTTCAAATAAATTATTATAAAATACTTAAAAAATTTCAATTGTTAAGAGTGATAATTTTTTTATTAAAAATATTATAATTTTTAAAATTATTACAATGATAATCATTTATAAATTTAATAATTTCTCAATAGTAAATTTACTTTTTGTATGAAAATTAATGCATGGGCAAAATTGAAGTATTGTATCAAATTAGGATTGGATTTCTTATACTAATATCGTATTATAAATTTAGCAAATCATGAAAGGTAAAATTGACGTTTTACATGATACCATATCGACATTGTTATTTAATTTTTTGCCAAATAATAATTTATATTAAAATTGTCCAAAACATTTTTACCAAAATTAAAAAGTTTAAATAAATTTACAAATGCCACAATAAGCCTGGAATTAAATAAATAAACAACCACCCGATCAAATTAGAAAGAGATGAGACCATTTATCGTATTAATAAAATAACAGCATAAGTTTTTTTTTTTTTTACTCGTAACTTGAAAATTATCACAATTATACATGGATAATGATCCCAAGCACTGTAGAAAGTGACAGGACGGGGCGAGGCAGGGTATGGCAATGCGAGTCACCTTCAAACTAGAATACACCTCGTTTCCACTAAAATTAGATGAAACTTATGGAAGTTTGGTTGTTGTCCAAACAATCAAAATCAAAAAGTGGAGCTGCAATGAGAACTCTACCAACATGTGCTCCGGGAACATCTTCAAACCTGATTTTCAGGTACATGCCTTTTATGATCCCTCTCCACATAACCCAGGCGGTTCACCCTGTTACGGTCGTCTAAGTAGTCATGATTATTAAAATGATGTGAGCCAGGTGCGTAATCATTCCTATGCCTGCCCTCAGGTAATTTCTCTGGTGGACTCCTAGACTTCCGTTTGCGGTTTGATTTTGGTGAATGAAAGCCCTGGTCAATGTCATCAGGGACTTCCCCTTCTTCCATATTGTTGAAATCTGATTTATGTGATGACAGCACCTTTGTTCCCTGACGTTCTCCATCCCCTGCATCCTCTTGATGTTTCTCATGATGTGAGTTTTCATGATCCTGCCTGTCCAAGGACTTAGACCAGCTTTGCTTCCTATCCCGCTTATTCTTTTCACTCTCAGCAGCCAGTTCAACGCCAGCTTCCAGTTCTCTCTCAATGAGATCATCCTCATCCAAGAAATCAGTTTTCCGGGTTACATCACCCCTAGACTTCTTTCGTTTCTCCAGCGCTGCCTTTACTTTGTCCCTGTCAATCTTTTTAATGGCATCTTGGGGTGACTGCCCTAGTGTACCTTCTCTATTTTCCAGGTTTCGACCAAAATGTTTGTCTTTTAATTCCCCTACTTCAGTTACTTCACTTCTCGAAACGTTCCTTTCTTGATCTTCTTTTCCATGTGATGCAAGTCTCGATGTGTTTTGAGCATCCCCAACACTCTCATGGTGAGGCACTGCATCTGTTCCATGGTCTAGGTTGTCTGTCAATTCACCATCTGCATTGTGATCAGGCGAATTTTTTTCCTCCACACTTGCATGGTCATTGCCTTGATTATGAGTGGTTCTTGGAGCTCCACCCCGATTATCTGCTAGTGGCATTGACTTTGAGGTTCCAGGCCTTGAACTGATACCTCCAGCCTGAGAATGACTATTAATTGTTACATGTTCCTCCTTGCTGGACGAAGCTTTTGATGTGCCTTGATGAGTAGTCCCACCTACAGTGCTTCCTTCAGCATCATTGTTAGTCGAAGCTGGCACCCGGTTTTGTTCATACAGTTCCAGCATCTGATTACTTACTTCTGCAAGATGCAAGATCACAGTTAAGGATAAACTGTTGTGTTAAAAAAGAAGCATCACAGAAGCTAGCATGACCACTAATGATATATCCTTTTATATGGCTTGGTTCAGGCTCAAAATCCTCCAAGCACTTACGAAGGAAAGAAGTTCAAAAAGCACATGCTTTAATGAAAACAACTATTGCAGATATAGTTGCTAATAAGAGCAAATACCAGTTGTTACATTCATCTTTTATAAATTTGCAAAGAAAGGGAAAACACCAACCCTCCAATTGGCGTGGGGTGACATCAAACTCTTGCCACCAGACTTTCTCGCCATCTGATGGAAGCTTTACTTTGAGGAACTTTGCAGCCAGGAAAATAGCACCTGCCGCAATGTGGTGGGGCTTAAATTGCAAGCAAAGAGATGTTCGCAGTCTGCATGCGGCATCTCCCCAATCAAGACGAGACAATAAAAAAAGTGCATATAGACTAGAATAAGCAATTTTTCATACCCATCATTCACAAAATTCCATGCAACCTGGGCAAGGGCATTTTGAGCAACCTTAAATTTCTTTATTGCATCAACAAGAGGTTTATATGGATGCTGCACGTTTAGATCAAAACCAAGAGTTGCAAGCACAACCCTCTCTCCAAGTAAAATTAGTTCTTTCTGCTGTTCATATACCTCCTGCATAACAGATGCGAATACAGATGTTGAAAAACAGATTAAGAACTACACAAAATGTGCAATTTCAATGTGAACACAAGAGAAGCTACTAATCCTTGCACTAAAAACACAAGGATGGACTCATAAAGCTAAAAAGTGAACACATTTTAACTAAAAAGGTAATCTAGGAAGTGTGACGACCAGATCACATAGATTTTGGCATTTCAGCAGAGTTCTGCTAGCAATGCCATTAGGCTTTAGGCAAGTGTCAAGTGACCTAGGAAGGGGCAGGAAGAGTATATTGGGGGATCAATATCCTGATCATAAAACAATGGATGTACACAGGAGAACAAAAATCAAATACTGGCAACACAAATCCACGGAGAGAAGAAATATTCTTTACAGAAGGGTCATATACTAAAAATTACCTTTTGCTTGATCCTCTGGACAGCTTCAGGATCCTTTTTGTGAATGATTTCATATGAAACAAGAATAACATCTTTCAATGGACGGGGAGTCTCTTCCACCTTCCCCGCAAGAAACATGCACACCGTGGCAATGGTCTGAAACACATTTTGAGTGAAATTAAACACTAAACAAATGCATGCTGAGGGCACAGCAATCCAAATGCAAGGGATTGTTCAAGCTAAGGACAGCAGAAAGATATGAAAAATGGAAATGAAACACTACAACCTATAATTCCTAATACATTTCAATGCATTTATAGAATCATTTCCAACCAGGGAAAGATTTCTTTTTATACAACAAATGAACAAACACTCACCCTTCTATCATTCTTTGCATGAGATTGACGAAGAAAAAATCTGTGACAGAAAATTATTGCTGTAGCAATTGTTAGCTGGGGCCTGCATTATAAGAAATTCAAGGCTCATTATGCCGAGCAAGCAAACATAATTCATTAACCACATTTTATGCATGACTACTGCCAGAGTAGAATGAGACTGTTACTAATAGAAGTGTGAATGAAAACCCAGCTAAATACTAAATGAAAGCATTTTAATTGTAGACAGAACATTAAAACAAACAAAACCTCAATATGTAAATCTTTGCACTTTATTACAAACAAGCATTCATACAATCCCATAACTAATGCATTTCAATAGCAGACAAATAACGTAAGGCACAAGACAATATCTAAAGACTCACACTTTGAGTCTCATCCCCAAATCTTGTAAAAATGTACAGTAGGATTTGCGTAGATAAGTCTCTTTCTTTAAGTCAATATTATCTCGTCTAGATGGAGAGTTTTCTTCAATTTCCCTTCTGGAAAAGTACCAACGGCCACCATCCTCACCAGGCAGTGCCATATCTCTCCTTGTACAACAAAAGAATCCAAAACTTATATAAAGAATATAAATTTATTCTTTATATGTGGCCAATGTGCTGACTAGACAACCATGTCATAAATGAACTCCCTGTATAAGGATTTCCAAGGCTATGTCAAAATGACAAAGATATATTCAAGTAACGTGTTAATCTGTCAGTATAACAAGCTACAGCTCCAGATTTATGGTGAGTAAGTAAATGCAAAGGCAGAATACACAATATTAAAACGACGAACTTATATGAAGCAGCGCTAGGACCCATGTACATATTATGCACAACTTCACCTGAACAAACTTTGAAATTGACATTTGATGGAAGACATTAACTACATCTCGGTTCCATACAAGTGATTGTGTATTTTTATGCTCATACACTCAAATCATGAAGTGTCAACCTTGGCAGATCCAGGGAAGCTACGATGTTAATAATACTCAGTTATGACCACATTTTCACTATGAATTCTTCTACATTTAGTAAATTTTTTTTTTGGAAAAAAAAAAAAAAAAAACGAAAGCCCTATTAAGCAAATTTTTCCCATGACCTAATTTTTCTTAAAATTCAAAGATTTTCATCATGACGTAGATTGACAAGTTAAAACTGCAGAATGTAAATGTAACAACCTGATTAAGTGAAAAACTGGAAATCACAAAACCCTAACCCTCATTCAACAGTAATTCTCAAATTCCTAAAACTCTAAGAACAGAGAGGGGGAAAAAACCTAAATCTACGAAGCAAAAAATATAGATGCAAAATACAAAAAAATTGACCAAATAATTTGACAAAAAATAATAAGAGCAATGACAATCAATTTCAATAAAGAGAAAGAAAAGAGAGTAAGGAAAAAAAAACCCTAATTTCTGTAAGCACTTACAAAATTGGATAAATTGGACTTCGCTATGCAGAGCCGAAGCGGAGAAATTTTCCGTATAGCAAATCAAAAACAGCAAAAGATTAAAAGGACGCAACAAAGCCGCGATTTTTATCGAAACTGAGAAGAGATATATTGAGAGACGAGGCGTACCTCGAAGCTCCAGCGAGTGAATATCAATAAACCAAAGCCAACAAAAATAAAGAAAAAGTCTTTTCCCTTTCGATTAGGGTTTATATTTTCTTTTTTTATTATTTTCTTTTATACCTGTTTGAGTTGAGGCCCAACCTCCTTTCTTTCTTTCTTTCTTTCTTTTTTTAAAAGAAAAATAATATATATATCTTTATTATAATGAAAGTGCCTTCAATTAAGGATTTATTTTTGCTAATATAATTAAATAAATTACGCAATTAACATTGTGTTATTTAGTAATCATCATTATTTATTTGGGTATTTAATAATTTGTTAAAGTACATTTAATTCCATATATTCTTAGTTTTTTGAAGCTGATCTTTTATCAATCATTCCACAAATAACATGTTAGAAACATGACTTGAAAAGACCATTTATTGTATGCTGCATGTACACCACTGACAAATTCAATTTTGCTAATACTGTTCAGCATAGATGGTTTACCATTTTAGCACTTTGTAGAAATTGGAAGTTTAAATTTCTACTTTCACTCCAACTTTCAAAAAATCGTTGTTCAGAGAAATAAAAAAACAAAAATAAATTCAATTTTTATATGACCTCCGACTTTACTAAGATTAAACCGATATTTTAACTTAATACTAGTAAGGTTGGATCACTTTAAATTCACTCAAAATTAAACTCTTTTCTTAATAGAAAAAAAAAACTTACCAGTAATTAAAACATTAGAATTAAAATAATACAAATTTATAATATTATTATTATTAAATTAGTGCTAAATGATTAAATATTTGTTTCACAATATTCAACTAGCATGATTCCAAAAATTTCATGTGCTTCTCCCACCTCCCACTAGAACTTATATATATATATATATATATATATATATATATATATATATACTCTACAGTTGTATAGTTAATTTATAATATATAGTTTGTAATAGTAGTTTTTGATAATTTTTGCAATAATATTATAAGCGGTGAGAATTAGCACCCGTTTAAGTGTTTGAAAACTATGATATTGTGTGAGTTTGAAGTCAATCAAGAAATACGAAATAGGTCATAAAATCTAGTTAGAGATAGAGTCACCATTCGGATAAAAATCGAGATACATTGTATAACAACTGGATTCCACAGAGATTTTCAGAAGCCGCCATCATATATCGGATTTGAAAACTAAGTATGGGCTTTTGGAATGTTCACTCAACCATACAGTTGACCTCTGTTTGTATTTTGTAATTTATTACCTTTAATTACTCAATGATTTCTTTATTACCACATGAATTGTAATTTCCTTCAAACAATTGTCTCATTTTATAATTAAACTCGAGTTTATACATTAATTTCTTTTATGCATTTGGTCCCAACATTCACCATAAATAAAAATGAAAATTAATAATTTACAACCTACATTCCAAATGATTTGGGGAAAGAATTAGTGATTACAATGCTTTGTTCAAATGGAAGTATAATAAACATAAAATAAATAAAAAATAAACAAGCATTAAATTACATAAAAATATAACACAAAAGGGAGAAGAGAGTTAGGTACTAAATCGAATAATTAAAATTATTGCAATTCCTTGCGACAAACACAATATAGTCTTCCAACATGTATAAAATTACACAAAAAGAACCATTAAGCCAATTTATGCATCAAATTGATGTAAATAGGAATTGCGATGATTTAAACATTAGCTTGAACAAGGTATAAAAATGATCATATAAAATAGACTAAAAGTGTGCAGCAAGGAAATTCATAAAGATTCAAACTATACGTAATTTACAAGAAATGATAAACAGAGTCGTGCGAAGGTTTATCAAAGTGGCGATTGCCTCTTCAGTGAGAAGAGGCATCACCTTATCAATAGGCACAAACGACTCTCAAATTAGCAAACTTCTATTTCAAGTAAAGATCAAATAGTATAGACAATCTAAACTCACAACTACACTTAAAACTCAGTAAATCATATCAAGGACATGACATATCACAAGTAATGAACACAAAAGAGTGAATAAACAAGTAAGCTAGGGTTATGCAAGCACTTAAGAGATTATACAAATCTATATTTTAATCATTGAGAAGAAGTCAAGATAATTACTAAAAGATGAGTTTTTCCAATATAGTTGACCCTGAAAAATGGATACAAGTGTTGAACTTTCCTTAAATGCAAGCTTTTCTACCATTCTTTGTCAAGGAAATGGCCATTGAACTTGGTTCACCTTCCTCCCTCTTCAAGAACATTTCTCCTTCTTGTTTTAGAGCTTCTTTTTTCTCTAAAAACTCTTTATTTGTTTTGCTAAAATCCTCCTAACCTTCCCCTTTTTAATCACATCTATAGGCCATCTCCTTACCACTTTATTTTTATCATTGCATTTTTTAGCCTTTTTTTTTTCTCAAAAAATTTCTTTTTCATCCCAGAGATTGAATTCCAATCAAGGTGGGCTCACCCTTAACCATCATTGTCACCCTTGCATTTAATGTAGAGGCAAATGGCTGTGAGCTAAGACGATACCTCTACGATGAGGTCACCTACTGTCATAGAGGCGATCGTCTCTTCAAAGAAGCATCACGTTTCTAACCCACCTTGCACTGGACTTAGTGGGCTGGGGCGATCTAAGCTTGTTATATAAGGGTTTGGGACTTGAATTTGAATTTCTTTCTTACATTCAAACTTCGCATTTCTCATTATTAGGCTTTATTGCGGATCAATCAAACTGAGCATCCACAGTTCACCTTTTATTGTGGGTCGATTGAATTGGATGTCTACAAATATATATAACTATTGTAATCTCTTCAAGTTGCGATGATGTAATGACAAAAAAAAAAAAAATGATTCCAAACAATGCATATCTTTGATAGGAAAAGCATAGAGACATAAGATGCATTAGAAAAGGATATTAATTTATTTACTTTGTATTAAAATCATTTACTTGTGAATGTATGCACTCAAAAGTACAAGCTCAATCAGCTAATGAAAACTAGCTCAAATGGCTAATGAAAACTAGCTCAAATGATAAAGTGAAAGTAAATATTAGAGTACTCAAATCAAGACTTTTGGTCCTTGATGTATTATTAGACAGAAATTTCATATTCTATATATAATTAATATAGTAGTAATAATAATAATATAATAAATAAATAAGATAATAAAATAAATAGATATGATATATAAATATAAATATATATAGTGTTTCAGGTGTAAAAAAAAAAAAGAAGTACAATCCCAATCTCTGTTTTTTTTTTTTTTTCTAAAATAATGAAATAAAAAAAATAAAATAAAAAGAGAGATACTGCCACAAGGAGTATGAAGACTTCACCTAATGCAATCCCGAATGGTTAAATTGATTAAAGGGACACTTGAAATGCATAAACTTTTGAGATTAGAATGATATGGCACTAAAGCATCATAAAATTTTTCATAATATCATTTGCCCATAACATACACTTTGTAGCTGTAGAATATCTGGATTATCTCCAACAAAATGCAGCTCCATTA
This sequence comes from Mallotus nudiflorus, assembly GCA_947683625.1. NCBI lineage: Eukaryota > Viridiplantae > Streptophyta > Magnoliopsida > Malpighiales > Euphorbiaceae > Mallotus > Mallotus nudiflorus. Next base: position 3,048,588 of record CANTUR010000058.1, on the reverse strand, counting down.
TATAATCATAATCAGAACCACAATAAAAGCTTCTTCTTTTTTTGTGCATACAAGATACAATTTTGATTACATAACATTTACAACGCCAAAAAAAAAAAATATATATATATATATATCATACAGAAGCCGAAAATAAAATAATTCACCTGTTGCAGCTTAAGGATCACACTGGTCAAGTTCCACCAATGAATTTTGCAGGATCTCAGCTTCATGGCAAAGTTCTCGCTCGCATATGATTAAAGGGGAACACACCACCGTAAGGGAAATCTTTAGAAAACCGTACCCAATGCAAGAATAAAAACTAGTTGAATCTAGATGCGTAACAAGAGGGCCCAGATTTTCCCAAAATAATCAAACTGAATATAGTAGGATAGGTACTTGAGGACATCTGTTAGTTTTATAACTATTAGGATGATATTAGACATTCACCACACTTCTTATTCCTCCTTGCTATTGAACTTTGCAACCAAATCAACACCACCAGTGCGGCAGTGCCATCATATGCATTGCATCTGACCAGAACCCTGTCCTCCACCTCCATGACCTCTTCAACCTCTCTCACCATCCTGATATTCACAGCACAATCTGATGCTTGAACATTCATGTTAAGACACAAGTGCCCATAAGCTTCCAGTCATTGGATCTCACTACTTTTGCCTTCCTTGTCTCTTTCATTATGGTATGCTACTGATAAGTGCTTCCATTTAGGTTGGTATTCTGCGTGCTTCATTTCACTTAACTGGGCGCACACCAACAGTTCTTACACGGAACCGATACTGAGGCTGGGACTCGTCTTCATCGTTGTCTTCATCATCATTGTCGTCACTTGAGTCATCCTCAACTCTGTCCCAACGAGCATAATCCAGGGCTGAGTGCCCCTTGGGTTTTGGGATTGCTTGCCATCCTTGAGAACGCTGCTCAGATGTTTCCTTCTTCCTTTGTGCTTGAGCAATAACTTCAGCAGCTAGAGTCTTTCTAGGCTCAACTTTACGCTGTGCTTTTGCAATAACTTCAGCAGCAATGGTCTTTCTAGGCTCAAATTTTCGCTCTCCACTTATTGTAGAAGACCCATTTATGCTTGATAATTTAGGCAAATTGACTTCAGCAGCAGTGGTCATAGGAGGTTCAGTTTTCTGATTAGTTTTTACCCCTGTTAAAGGTTCATCCACTTCTCCATTCTGCTGTGCTTCCTCATTTCCACATAGCTCTTCTACTTCATCTTCCTCCTCTTCTTCCAACTCAGCTTCTGATTCAGGTATTGGAGCGAGTGACTTTCCTTAAGCAAAACAAACAATTATTTCAACTGATAGAAGGAGATTAATAATCACAAAACTGCAATCTTAGCAAAAGAAGTCCAGTTAAGGAATTAATCTTGACAACAATTTGCTCATGAGCAAAACCAAACTTTGATATCGACTTCCATTAATAGCAAAGTTCAAAGACAACAAAAATTTCCTGTGTTACTTATTTATGTTGTTAAATAAACTCAACATCCGTATCCTGAGAAAGCACAATTTATACCAGATTTGAATGACCTCAGAACCGCAAGATGTTTATCCAAATCAATCACCTCTATTAATTCAGCAGCTAATAATGATCTATTAAGAAGTTGATTATGAATTTCAAAAAAAGGTCTCTCAAGACACAAATGATATCTTGCTAACGAAATAGATCAGGATGTGAACTCGAAATGATATCTCTTAACCGGACGCCTATAATCTCTGTTTTAAAAAAAAAAAAAAAATTTGGAGGACTACAGTGATTTGTCGTCACATATGTTTCTGCATCAGAGGTATATCCAAATTGTTGTCTACACGAAAGGTATCTACACGTCAGGGACAAAAAGGTAGGAGGAGGATGGTCATAGCATACCAATTGTGTCCTCAACCGAGTTTCGAGATTTCGATAAACTTCTGAAGAAGGATTCAACTCCATAAGCCGATTGACATCAAACAGGGCAGCGTGATACTCCTTGAGAGTGACCAGCGTCTGTGCCCGCAGCATTAGTGCTCCGGCGTGCTTGTGGTCAAGCTCAAGTACTGATGTACATTCTTCAGCTGCCTATGATATGATACAACTGTTAATAAATTGATCGGAAAAAAAAAAATTCGAAATCCAAGAAATTGAAAAATGAAAGAGGACAAAAAGGGGAAAAGTGAACTGATTTTTTTTTTTAAAGAAAAAAGCACCTTTTTGAAATCGTGCAATTTCAAATAACAAGCAGCTCTGTTACTATGCAAAGCGATCCTCTGAGGCTTAGTTTTGGCCATGGAAAGGGCCTCAGTGTAAAATCCTAGAGCTTCCTCGTACTTGCCGTCTCTGTAAATCTGATGAGCCATCTCGATCTTGTTCGACGGAGCAGAAGCCATGAGTATAGACTAGACGAAGAAGCCGATCTCGACCGTCCAAAAAAATGGAAAAGCCTGAAGAAACAAGCAAAATCTCTTTCTTACAGGCAGCAAGAGCTGCTAATGAAACAGGATCCGATTATAATTTTATTTTTCAAAAGAAATGATTGCGTTGAGAAAGATAAAGAAAGATGAGGACAAGTATGGCGCAATCATCGCATTTGTGACCAGTGATGCATAAGACACGGATTTTGTTCAATCTTTTTCTTCATTTTTTTTTTCTTTTTTTCTTTTTATTTTAGTGCGTTTTGATTTGAATTCGGTAGGTGCAGACAACCAGGGCAGCATCATTTTCTTACAAGATTCTGGGGCCCAGGCCCAACATTTTGATTTTTCTTCCAAATAAAAACATGCAAGTTAAGGTGGCTTTTTTCACACACACAATCGATCTTACATGTATAATCACCAACAAAACCACTGTTACAGTGTGTTTCGATTGTACAAGAAATATAATTAACACCACTAGGCGTGAAAAATTTCTTCCCCTCCTATTTTGAATCACTCTCATCAAGTACTGGCAAGGAATTTTTCAGGATTTCAGTAGCATGACCAAGTTCCTGCTCTGTTACGATCAAAGGAGGCACCAGCCTCACAACATTTCCCTTTCCGGCAGTTAAGACTAGTAGGCCAGAATTTCGGCATGCATCCACAAGAGGTGAGGCTGGAACGTCCAGCTCAATTCCAATGATCAAGCCTACTCCTCGGATTTCTTTCACATGTGAGTTTCCAGCTAGTTTCTGGTTTAAAATTTCTTTGAGGTACAGCCCTTTCTTAGATACACTGGCCAGGAATTCTGGTTTAGCGATTTTCTCCAGAACTGCAAGGGATGCATTACAGACGAGAGATCCACCAGCAAAAGTACTTCCATGGTCACCGTGATTTATGGCTGAAGCAACTCTTTCAGTCACTAATGCAGCTCCAATGGGTAAGCCTCCAGCAAGGGGCTTGGCAAGCGTCATTATATCAGGGAACACACCGTATGCTTCATGGGCCCAGAGATACCCTGTTCTGCCTAAACCGCATTGCACCTATGCAACAAGAGAAACATGTAGTAATCCATTTAGATTCATGAACATGAACAAACCATAGCCAAATTTGTAAACCAAGGAGAATAGTAGTGTCCCAAAGCAGCAAAAGTAAAGTCTTATTCTTTCTGTAAACTTTAGCACATAAAAAAACTGCTGATTCTAACCACCAGAAGTAAGCTAATAAAAACAAAATCATCTATATGCAGTTATGTTGATGATAAATACATCACAAGTACAAGAAAGCAATAAACCACAATTTATAGATTACTCTGTTTAACCAGATGTTAGCTGTAAATTGGTAATGAATAGCTGATTACCTCATCAAAAACCAGGAGAGCTCCAGCATCATCACAAGCAGCCCGTAAAAACTCTAAAAATTCCTTTGTGGCACTATAGATGCCACCTTCACCTTGGATGGGTTCAACAAAAACAGCAGCAGTTTTCCCAGGTTGAATTGATTTTCTAGCTGCATCTATATTTCCATACTCTAAAAAGGTAACCCCAGGCATGAGGGGTTCAAAAGGCGACCTATACTGTTCTTTGCTAGTGAGAGCTAGTGCACCTACAGTCCTGCCATGAAAGCAATTGGAGAAAGAAATGAATTTAATGGCTGGCTCAGCAGCATTGGGGTTTGAGAATCTCTGGTACTTCCTAGCAAACTTGATAGCTGCTTCATTTGCTTCTGTTCCCGAATTTGTAAAAAACACACGATCAGCGAAAGAACAAGCTACCAGACGCTTAGCAAGCTCCACCTGCAGTACCACCAGAACAAATTCTTAGCATTAAGAAGGTTAAGCACTCCCAGTTCACATAAATCCAACTACTTACTGCCGTTCTAATTACAGATTATTTTTATCAATTCTCATATCAATATTACAAACAGCATGACCACAATGTCCAGAGATCAATGACCAGCAAAACATGTCAAGCAATTGTCCCAAATATATCTGATTGCATTTTTTAGGTTAATTGTTAATCAAGCTTTCAACTTTGTGTACTGGTTATCCTTAATTACAGTTCACTACAAAGCAAAAACTACAACCCACAATTCAAAACCAAACTAAAATTCCAATTTCCTAAGAACCCGAACTTTCTAAGCTGCAGATAAGCAAATCATGAAACCTATATTGAAAATGAACGAATTTATCAAACCTGAGGGATGGAATAATACACATTGCTGACATGAGTCAATACATTAGCCTGGTCAACAACAGCCTTAACCCAATCAGGATCACAATGCCCTAAAGCATTCACAGCAATCCCTGACGTCATATCCAAATACTCTCGACCTTCAACATCATACAATTTACAACCTTTGCCACTAGCCAAAACCACCGGTGCTCTTGCATATGTCCCCACCATAAACCTCCCTTCAGCTTCCATCACTCCCTTACTGTCCCTCACCACTCTGATTTTCCCGTCAGTATCCGATGCTTTCACGTCCATGTTAAGACAAGACGTGACGATTGATTTCCGGCCATTGCATATGCATCTGACTACTTGTGGTGGGTTTTCTCCTCTCTCGAAATTGAACAGACAGCGGAGGTTGAGCGGCTGAGAGTGAGAGATGGTTGAGTTTGCACAAATGTGTATCGAAATAGCCATCGTTTTTAGCTGGAAATAGAAAGATACAATATATCGGCATTAAGTCAATTTAATGAAAGATGGAGATTGCACATAACAGAACAGCAAGTAAGATTCATTCCACTTCTTACCTCATTCCACTTCTTACCTAACTTAACAGATTGTCCAATTTCCAGCAGCCAATTTTTTTTTATGAATTCAATGAAAAAGTTCAAGTTGTTTTCGCATTTGTAATCATAACAGTGGCGGCTCTGTCCTTTTGATAATTGGGCTGTAGTTGGCCTTACAATTCAACCCATAATCATATTTCACTTTTTATTTTTGAGAAATTTAATAAAAATTTTATAATTTTGGAATATATAAAATAACATAAATAAATCTCAAAATCAAATCAATAGTAATAGTTAATTAATGATGCATAAATCAATTCCAAATTCATGTAATATTAAGCTTGATGATGAGGCATAAAAGAGTAAACCTTTAATTTATGGAAAAATTTGACAATTTATGATAGTGACATTTCTATAATTTTTTACAAGTTTTATGTATCGGATTTAAATGATTTAAAAGCTTATTTTATATGAAAATAAACTAACGATTCAAAATCATAAGTTTTGCTCGTGAAATCCGTCATTTTTTGAGCAAATTCTTTTATTTAAACCCTTAAATGGATAATTTTGTGTCTTTCCTATTTTAGAATTTTTATTTTTCTATTTTGTTTGAGTTTGTTTTAAAGTTTACTATTTAAACTCTTTATTATCATTGTTGAATGAAGTTTTTGATGATTATTAAATTCTTTTTTGATTTTTAAAATTTTATGAATATTTTAATGTTTATAGTCTAATTTGACCATAAAAAATTAATAATTAGTAATTATACGCGATTTAACAATTGTCGATTGTTACTTTACCATCCTTTCAATACATCACATGAGAGAATAATCAAATTAATTAAGCTTCAATACATCAATGTCATTATTTATAAACGGTATGAATCAGAAATGCATATCAATTACCACAGCAAAAACCAAACGACACGTACGAACACATTGCCACTTCAAACTGTCACATACTGGGATGCAAGTATAATATTTTGGAAGTATAATAATATACATATCTATATCTATAAGTATGAATAGAATGAAAATAGACATGTATTTTTTATATATCTTCAAAAATAATTTTAATTTGATTTTTAAAATTGATGAGAATATTTTGAATTTGTATTTTAAAATTTAAAATTTTATATTTAAAAATGGCATAGATTTAAATAAAAATAGAATAATTAAATTTAAATAAATACATAAATGATTAAATTAGTATAAGAATTATATTAAATTTAAATATAATTATAAATAAAAACAATATTAATTAGTATAATTATCAAATTTAAATTATATTATAGATAAAACTAATATTACTCTTCCATATTAATTTTTATTTTCCACAATTGTATTATATTTTTTTATTTTTCGTGCATAATGTTTCAAACTATTATTATTGTAAATATGTGAACATTTTTAAACAATTATTTTTGTATTAATATTCTTTTTGTGTATAATTACTTTTAAATTGTAATATACATTTCATATGAATTATTATCAATAATATATATTGTTTATTATTAACAATTTATTCTATTAGTATTACAATAATCTTTATTTTTGTAATAAAAAAATTAAAATAAATTATACATTTGACAACTATTTTAACCATGTGCCTAAAAAAAATCTAGAACATGCAAAAGGGAACAAGCTCCATTTTCAAAACGATTATGGAAGCCAGTCTCTCCCTCCTAATATGATACAAGAAGACTGGGTTGGCTTAATATCACAATAAATAGCGGATTAGATCTGAAGAGATCATAATGGAGGAAACAAAACATCCACGCAACAGACTCCAACAAATTTGGCATCTCGGACAGTTTAGTAGTAGCGCAAGTCCACCTTTGGAGTGCTCAATTGAATGAAACCACTTTTGCCACAAGTCATTATCATGAACAATTGGCAAAGAATGAATTTTCAAACCATTACTTTGGTGTCTTGTGACTATGACATTGTGCGCAGACGACCAGCAATTTCGGTGAAGGAAGGCCTGGACGCAGGATCAGGTGCCCAACATTCCTCCATTAACCTTTTCCAGTCAGGATCACAGAAATTTGGAATAGCCGGTCTCAATGTGTCATTTACAATTCCACCTGCACGCAAGGAAAGTATTTAGAGATACACACAATAAAGAGAAATACACAGCTACAATCTGACGTCCCATTGTTGTAAATCATGTACAATTATACAAAGCTATTCTAGGTTTTCATCAGTTTCATAGCACACAAACTTCTATAAGTTTGATATCTCTGGCTCTGCAGTTCTTGTGAAATCTTGTGATGTAGAGAAACCAAGTATACTAGAATCGAACCTATGATAGCCCAATCTTGCAAGTTGGCATACGGCACCTCACCAGTGAGAATCTCCCACAAGACAATGCCAAAGGAGAAAACATCAACCTGTGGTCAATGAAAATAATTAAACAAAAGCACTCAGAACCTAAAGGTTATAAAAAATAAGACTCATGGCAACCTTTATAATCACATCTTGCTCATTCTAACTAATAACAGATGATGGATGCTTCCTAAAACCTACTTCAATTAGCCTTCCTTCACTGTAACTTCCAGATAAACTAGAAGAAACAACTACAGATTAGGCTGAAATCTTCAGTGACTCCATGCTATGCAATGAAATAGATACTCCCATCCAGTCGCTAGCATAACTTCCCAAAATTTATTTGATAAATTATCTTATACAGACTACAAAATTGCCTTTTCTCTAGTGCCATTTTCGAAAATGACTTCAAAGAAGGAGAACCATTACCTTTTCTGAGACCTTATTGCTGGTACCATTAAGCAATTCTTTCGCCATCCATGGAATAGTTCCCCTGGCACCTCCAGAAACCAAAGTATTCCGTTTAATTTTTGACAGGCCAAAATCACCAACCTGGGGAATCCATTCTGTCAAAAATTACTGTTTTTTTTTTTTTAATAATAAGTTACCTTTTATTATACCATCATAACTTACCTTGCAAATTGGTCGTTGTGGATCTTTCAAGTTCACCAGCAAGTTGTCACATTTCAAATCAAAATGCACAATATTCTTCGAATGCAAATATTCCATTCCAAATGCAGCATCCATAGCTATTAGCAGCCGCTTTTTATGATCTAGATACCTGCAATTTGAGATCAGAAAAAAAAGCAGGGCAACAAGAGAGAATCAACTGCCTTTGCATGAGATTTTAAATCAGCAAGCCAACTGCACAAATCTGAAGGGCCAAAATGCTTTTAAGGTTTAAAAAAAAAAAAAGTACTGCTACATTCCCCTGAATCAAATTTTGAAACGCAATAATCAAGAGTGGAAGAATTAAAAGCATAATTTACCTATCTTTCTTGCGTAAGACATGCCTAAGAGAACCATCGACCATATACTCTGTCACAGTAGCTAGTGTTCCACCAGGTCCATCTGGCGCCACACCATAAAACGCTACTATATTTGGATGGTGAAGCTTTGAAAGGATTTCAGCTTCGTGCCAAAAATCTATGGTCTAAGCATGGAAATGAATAAAGATTATTTACAATAAAATTAATGAAAAAGACAAGATGGATGTCAATTTAACTAATATAAGTCAAGATGAAGCCCCAGAATACGAATAACGTTCCTTCCTTGATTGGCTTTTATTGTCAAGGGTAAATGTACGATAAAATACTGAGAACATATCTAGTTAGCAATAGCATCAATTACTTCTATGAAAATTTGAACATGGAGCAGCAGTTACCAATCTCTCTTGCTGTGATGATTGACCAGTGAAGTAAGTCTTTTTTAGCCGCTTAATGGCAACATCTGATCCTCTCCATTTTCCATGATAGACAGTTCCAAAAGCACCAGAACCCAGTTGTCTCAGCTCTTCAAGGTCTTCATTTTTTATGATCTGTTACATGTAACCAGAGAGGGAAAATAAATTAAGCAGAGGAGAGGGTTTATTTTGGTCGAAGTAAAAGTGCAATTGCTTTCAAACTACAGGATGAAAAGAACAAAAGAAAGAAAAACAAAGCAATAACGAACATATGTTCAATCCTTTCAGATAAGCAAATGAAGAAATTCAAATGACATAGAATAAGCAAAACTTCTGACAGCCAAGATGCGCACTATCTGATTTCAAATAATAAAGTTTCACACCTAAATCCTGCAGAGAATGTGCATACACATTTGTTTATTTAGCAAGTCAGGCATGGCCTAATATTTGAATGGACATCTCAAAAATGTTGCATTGGTATGAAGATGCTTGATACTACATCTGAAGAACAAATGCAAAGTCTAACCATTTGTATCACTCTTTTTATAATTTTAAAATCCTCCTCTACAGGAAATGATCCTGTTAGGCCTCATAATCCATGGAACATAAACACAAAATAAACTGTAAAATCAGTAGGAAAGGCATGTACTTTGAGTTAGGATGTACAGTGTTTATCTTTGCAAGAAGGAGGAGGAACAAAGAAAAACCATCAATTTGGAACATTAATTGCTAGATAATTAACCAGCAGTTTTACTCTAATTATTTGGATATTGACAACTTAGTGAGCAGAACTGCAGTAAGATGACTTGAAGAGAAAAAATAATTGATCCTAAAACTTCAGGAAGAGAACATGAGTCAGATAAAGAACTTTTCTTTGCAGATAGAGTCAAGAATCAGCTTCCTTTGATAGCTGAATGTTGCTTATGCATGCCTAAGAAAACATCTCTTTAAAACACGAGAGAGAGAGAGAGAGAGAGAGAGCGTGAGAGAGAGAGAGAGAGAGATTCACATAAGCATCTAAATGTATCTATGAGAACCATACCTGCAAGGTTGCCGCCACCAGAGATGGACCAACAGGAGGCAAGCCAATGTTCCTGTTATCTAACTTCCCACCCTAAGAGCATCAAACTCAGGTGAACATCACTCAGCAAGCAAGGAATCATTTTTCAAACCAAATAATGCAAAATGATACCTCATAGCATGACTCTGGAGATTTTAGGTTCTCCAGTGCAGTTATCTTGATGATAAATACATCAAGTGCAAGAAAGCAGTAAACTGATAAAACCGCAATTTATAGATTACTCTGTTTAAACATATGCTAGCTGTAAATTAGTAATGAATAGCTGATTACCTCATCAAAAACCAGGGGAGCTCCTGCATCATCACAAGAAGCCCGTAAAAACTCTAATTCCTTTGTGGCACTGGCACTATAGATGCCACCTTCACCTTGGATGGGTTCAACAAAAACAGCAGCAGTAGTTTTCCCAGGTTGAATTGATTTTCTTGCTGCATCTATATTAACCCCAGGCATAAGGGGTTCAAAAGGCGACCTATACTGTTCTTTACTAGTGAGAGCTAGTGCACCTAAGGTCCTTCCATGAAAGTCATTGGAGAAAGCTACGAATTTAGTGGCTGGCTCAGCAGCATTGGGGTTTGATGATCTCTGGAACTTCCTAGCAAACTTCATAGCTGCTTCATCTGCTTCTACTGGACGCTTAGCAAGCTCCACCTGCATTACCACCAGAACTAATTCTTAGCATTAAGAATGTTGAGCACTTCCAGTTCACATAAATCCTACTACTTGCAGCTGTTTTAATTACAGCTTATTTTTGTCAATTCTCATATCAATATTACAAACAGCCTGACCACAATGTCTAGAGATCAATGACCAAAAAAACATGTCAAGTAATTTTCCCAAATATATTTGAGTGCATTTTTTAGGTTAATAGTTAATCAAGCTTTCAACTTTGTGTACTGGTTATCCTTAATTGCAGTTCACTACAAAGCAAAAACTACAACCCATAATTCAAAACCAAACTAAAATTCCAATTTCCTAAAAACCCGAACTTTCTAAGCTGCAGATAAGCAAATCATGAAACCTAGATTGAAAATGAACGAATTTATCAAACCTGAGTAATCGAATGATACACATTGCTGTCATGAGTCGATACATTAGCCTGGTCAACAACAGCCTGAACACAACAAGGATCACAATACCCTAAAGCATTCACAGCAATCCCTGAAGTCATATCCAAATATTCTCGACCTTCAACATCGCCACTAGCCAAAACCACCGGTGCTCTTGCATATGTCCCCACCGTAAACCTCCCTTCAGCTTCCATCACTCCCTTACTGTCCCTCACCTCTCCGATTTTCCCGTCAGTATCCGCTGCTTTCACGTCCCTGTTAAGACAAGATATGAGGATAAGTTTCCGGCCATTGCATTTGCATCTGACTACTTGCGGTGCGTTTTCTCCTCTCTCGAAATTGAACAGACGGCGGAGATTGAGCGGCTGAGAGTGAGAGATGGCTGTGTTTGCACAAATGCGTATCGCAGTAACCATCGTTTTTAGCTGGAAATAGAAAGATAATCACAATATATCGGCATTAAGTCAATTCAATGAAAGATAACAAAGCAGCAAGTAAGATTCATTCCACTTCTTACCTAAAGTAACAGATTGTCCAATTTCCAGCAGCCAATTTTTGTTGATGATTTAATGAAAAAGTTTCAGTTGTTTTCGCATTTGTAGTCAGAACAATGGCTGCTGTGTCTTTTTTGGCTGTAGTTGGCCTTACAATTCACTTTTATATATATATATATATAAAAGAAACTTTCTATAAAGTGTTTCAAAAATTTTGAGTTCTCCAATAATGAAACTTAAATTTCTTAACATTGAAAATATTAGTTAAAATAATTAAAGTAATAAATCATTCAATTAAATATTAAATAATTCAAATTATTTTACTAGAATGTAAGACAAACAAAAAAAGCCAGCTTATAAATTTGGAATATATAATATAACATAAATAAATCTTAAAATAAAATCAATAGTAATGATTAATTAACGATGCATAAATCAATTCCAAATTCATGTAATATTAAGCTTGAGAGAATTGTCAAATTAATGAAGGTTGTCATCTCATTTCTCCTTTCAAAAGACTTGACAGCAGAATAAAAGATGTCTTATATATCATGGTGAGACAGAAATAATAAATCATTAATTATCATAACAACATGATTAAACCAACTCCCAAATCTTTAATAATAATAACTGGTTAGAGCCGATCAATTATACGCATTGTCCGTTCAGAGAGATATTCATAAACCTTCATCTCATAAGAAATAAAAAATCATATTTGGAAGGCAGCATTGATCATATTTTTCAATATATATTTTTTCAAATTTTTATTTTTTAGAGTTTATTAAATATTAATTAATTTAATTTAATTTAATAAAATTATATATACACAGTTAGAATTTGAAATATCATTTAAATTATAATAGCTGCAGCCAGCTCATTCCAATGTTGGTTGATTTCCTCAGTACTATTCCCACAGCATTTCACTTGAAACTTAGAGAGCTATATAAAGCACCCAAAATGTCCAGTTTTATCATAATCCCGATTCTCCAAGTAATATACACCGTGTCCAGATTCTGACGTGTTTGATCACATCCTTGAGGCCTGGACTACAAGCCTTAGTCCAAGTCTTATAAGCAGACTTCAATTAGGTGCTCCATCAGCTAGCATGAGCTTCGACATTTTCGCTGCCGAATTCTTCGAATGGTTGCTTAAACAATCTGTAATGGTAGTGGTAATCCCTGTCTCGTCGCTATGAGATGATGTAGGATCTGATTTTAGACAGCTCATGCATATTCTGGAGTTTCTAACTTGTGAGATTGTATCTTCATTAACTTCTCATTAGCTGAAACAAGCTCATGCAAGAAAGTAATTAATAACAAGAAGCATAATTAGAATGTAATCAATGAAAACTATACGATAGGCCATTGTTTTGGTCTAGTGGTGGTTTGCCATTAATCTTGCAGTATCGTATGGTATTATATACGTACAGATTTAATTACATGTTGATGGATGAGTTTCAGACACGAATATCTAGCCAAATTGTTCTTGTTTCATCCTAACTCGTGATATATATATATACACGATAAATTATAGCCGACAACTTTGTTAACATGAAATAACAAACCAATAGATACACTTAAACAATGAGTCGCTACTCATGAATTATTCATCAAAATTATTTATTTCAAATGAGTCGTGAAAAAGTTTTAGAGAGGGTGAATAAAACTATCAAACAATAATAAGAAATTCAAAAGATTTGAACAAAAATTTAAAAAAATGTTGAGAAAAAAGAATGATGAATACAATAATTTAAAGAGTATGGATTTTCAACAATCCTACATCTTTACCTAACTTGTCCCCAAATTATGATTTTGAATCACCACAATCTATTTTCCTAGATTAATTTTTACAACTTAAGTTTTGAACTCAACTCAAACCTTACAACTTGAATTTTCAAGACTTACTCAAAAACTAATTCACAAGTGTTTTCAAGGCTCACACTAAAACCGAAATTCCAAGTGTTTTAATGGTTAAACACTTAAACCAATTCCTTTAAAATAGAATCTCACTTCCCATTTTCTTAACCCCAAAAAATAGAAGAATAAGAATTTCTATTCTAACACTCACCAACTCTCACAAGAGTATACAACAATAAAATGAATTTTGAAAGAGTTTAGAGAGATTCATTGAATGCTTGAAAATATAGAATGAATAAACAAATTTCTTAACCTCAAAATAATCTTTAGAGGTTATATTTATACTTGAACAATTCAATTATAGTTATTGGAAGCAATAATTTCGTTCCCAATAAAAACAAAGTCCATTTGAATAAAATTTGGACTTTTGAGCTGGCATTTTTTCAGGTCCTAGTCAAGACGAGTATTGAATAGCCGTTATGACTCGTTGTATTTGAAATTCTACTTTGGTCTTGGTTGGGATAGCAATGCCCTAGTCAGGACTATCACGTCCTGAGTAGTGTCCCGATCGGGACATTAGATTGGGATCAATTCTGCCATTTCTTTGAGTTTTATATAGAACTTTGACTTCCTTAGTCCCGGTCGGGACTACTTTGGTCCCGGTCTGGACTATGACAAGAATTGCACTTTTTTGTGCAATTTAGCCCCTATGATGAGTCTGGTCGAGATAATATTTATGATGACTTTCTAAGATGATTTTTCTTTGATAGTCCATCATTATTTTAACTTCTAAATTATTCCTAACTTATATACACTTGAATCAAATACATTAGTTGCTCAAATTTAGGTTTGTTAAGATCAAAATCATGATTGATAACTTATGAAGGTCAACAATCTCCCTTTTTTTTTTTATTTTGACAAATTTATTTTGAGTTTGATAAAAATAATATAAGGTAAAGTGTGTGATAGATAACAAGTGTGATAATAATTATGATATTAAATAAAATCAAATATATTTCTTTATTTCTCCTCCTATGAATATGGACATGGTAAGAAATATAAAACATATCATGAGAAAAATTATGGTCTTCCATAACAAAAGTGTTAAAAACATAAAAAGAATGTTTGACAATATGAAGGAAATAATTTCAAACATATATGCATATAATGCATCACAAAAATAGTACATATAGGAAGACCTCACATGATCATATAAAGCTTAGCTAGCTAATTGATCATGTGGCACCTAAAGCATATTACAAGCATAACTACTAAACACAATTATCATATTGCTTCTTCTCCCCATTGCTAAAAAATAAAGGAAACAAAAGACCATGAACCAAAACAATAAAAAACAAAGATACACCAAATCTTTATGAAATAATGTGGCATATTGAAAAATAATATTCAAATAATTTTCTCTCCCTCTATCATAAGTAATAAATAAGGAAAAAAGAAAAATTTGATATTAAGGACGCACTATAAAAATTAAAAATTCCTTTTAATTTTAATGCAATGCAAACTTAAATATTTCTCCTCCTTTGTCAAAAAAAAAAAAAAAAAAAGAATGAATATTAGAGAAATTTATATTTTAAAGAAAGGAAAATTTCATTAATAAGGAAAATGCATCAAGTACAAAGATAAGATACTGAAAATAAACTAAACATAAACAAGCACAAAATGAGCCTAAAAATAAACTAACAGCTAAAGGCTTATATACAAAAAATAAACCAAATATTTACTGAAAATAAAACAAATGAAAAGTACATATAATATCTATTCTTGAGGAGAGGATAAAGGAGGAGGAGGAAAGTTGCAAGTATAGTTTTGTTGCTCATAAATATGATGGATATCATGTTGAAGATGAGTAATGTTGCCATCGATTTAATTGAAACACACATTAAAATTGGATTCAACTTTATCAAAGCGAGAATTGAAGTTGGATTCCACTTTATCAAAGCGAGAATTGAAGTTGGATTCCACTAAGGACATGCGTTCAAAGATTTGTCCTATCCAAGGAGGTTCATCATCTTGAGCTTGAGCACTTTGAGTTGATGTACCTTCACTTCTTATTCTTTTCCTTGGAGGAGCAACATGAGGTTGAGATTTTTGTTCTTCTTTTCCAAGGTCTTGACCTTCTTGTACTTTCTATTCTTGAAACGTAACTTCAATAGTTTTACTAGCTTTAAGGTCATGTTTCCAAATCCAGACTCCATTAATAGAGGTGAATTATTTGAAATTTCAAATGAAAGACTCATCAAGAAACATAAGTTTAGTAAAGGGTAGAGAATCAAATTAATATTGTAGAATTAGCTAACTTTGTGACAATTTCACCAATATAAATTGCACCAGTGTGACTATCACTAATTAGCCAAATTCTCCATTGTAAAAATCTTCCTAAAGCAATCTTTTCATCATAATGAAGACAATAAAGAATGAAAAGATCATCAAGAGAGATCACTTCATTAGAGAGAGCTCTACCATTAATGGAGTAGGTAATAAAATGATGAACATACCAAAGTGCTTTGGATTTGATGTAAGAGGCTTTAGTATGTCTAGCAAAAAATTAAGGAGCATTAGGAGCTTTGATTTCATCCCAAAACGAAGAAGCAAGCCAATGAGGGTTAACTTGAATGTGTCCCTCTTGAGAAAAGCCAAAAAGAGTATCAAACTCTTGGTAAGTCATAAAATTATATCTCCCTCCCAATTTGAATCTTATGGAGAAGTAAGGATTATCATCATCAAATTTGATGGAACAAAGAGTATATAAAGAAAGAACTCAATAATGAGAGAATGATAGGATGAAAAAGGTAAAAAAAGCAAAATCATAAATCCCACTTTTGATAAGAAGATCTTGTACTTCTTTATAATAACCAATTGTCTTAAAAGTAGGTTCGTCCATAAATCTTGAGGGAATGAAAGCTCTTTTTTGAAATTAAGACATTCTTTTCTTGATTTCTTGAGAAGAGTAGGAGAATGGAGAATGGAGAATGTGTTCTCTTAGGTTTATCCTTTTTAGAGGGAGGAGCTTGAGAAGATGAAAGAGATTTGTTTGGTTTCTTGGGAGCCATTGGGAGAGAAAAAAAGAATAGTTAAAGAATTTGTAGAGAAAAGAAAAACTTGATTAAGATGAGAAATCTAGGAGGCATAGAGTAGTATTTATAAGCAAGAAATTAGGGTTAGAAATAGTGTAAAATTTGAGTTTGAACTAAATAGGAACCTCAAAAATCATTCCTGATTTTGATTGGAGAGTCAAAAGGTTAAAAGAATTTTGAAATTTTAATGCTGTCAGGAGCTATATCCCGATCGGGACATGCTCCCATCTTGATTGGGATATTCGTTTGGGATTAGTTCTATGTTAAAATATAGAATTGACAGATCGTATCCTGATTGGGACATAATCTGGTACCAGGCGGGATTGAGGTCCTAACAATAAAAGTTTAAGAAAAGTTTGCAATTAAGTCCAAAATTCTTATAATTAAGTCCTTGCAAATTTAATTTGCATTTATTTGAATTAATTGAGGATTTTTTGTAAGAAATATATGAGTATTTGAATTGAACTCATTTATGGAAGGATATATTTTGCTAAAATTAAAATAATAATTTAATGAATGTTTCATTAATTAATTAATTATTAATTTTTCAAAATAGGAAGAATTAAAAGGGAAATTCTTTTTTTAATAAATATTTAATAAAAGTCAAATTTAAGAAGATCAAAGTAATTTAAATAAAAACCACATGTTTTTACAAGGAAATTAATTTTTTTTTTTTAAATATCTAGTGAACATGTATCATATACTAAAAATAAACATAAAGAAAACTCAAAGAAACCATCAATCATGCTAAGTTCATGTTTAATAAAATTCAATCTATCTTCACTGAGAGGTTTGGTGAAGATATCAGCAAGTTGATTTTTTGTATCAACAAAATCAAGTAAGATATTACCAATTTGAACATGATCACATAAAAAATGATGTTGAATGTCTATATGCTTAGTTTTAGAATGTTGAATTGGATTCTTACTAAGGTTAATAGCACTTGTATTGTCATATTTGATTGGAATATGATCAAGTTTTATATCATAGTCCAATAATTGTTGTTTTTGCCATAAAACTTGTGAACAATAAAGACTTGGTGCAATATATTCAGTTTCAGCAGTGGATAAGGCAACCAAAACTTATTTCTTACTAAACTAAGAAACTAAACACTGTACCAAAAATATGACAAGTTTTGGAAGTGCTCTTTCTATTTAGTAAGCTATTGGCAAAGTATGCATCATAATAACTAATCAAGTCAAAGGAAGAACTCCTAGGATACTAAATTCCTAAATGCATTGTACCACAAAGATATTTGAAAATTCTTTTGATAGCATTTAAATGAGACTCTCTAGAAATTTATTGAAATCTAGCACATAAGCAAATAATATCGGGTCTACTGGCAGCTAAATAAAGAAGGGATCCGATCATACCTCTTAATCGCTTTTCCTTAACCAGTTTGCCATTCTCATCCTTATTGAGTTTCATTGTGGTGCTCATTGGAGTTTGTACTTGTCTTAGCTCCGTCCATACCAAAATTTTTGAGAACGTCTCTTGCATATTTGGTTTAATTGATAAAAATCCTATCTTTGCAGTGCTTGATTTGTAATTCAAGAAAGAATTTTAGTTCTCCTATCATACTCATCTTGAACTCTCCTTGCATTAGGTTAGAAAATTCTTCACACAAGCAATGATAAGTAGCACTAAAAATAATATCATCAATATATATTAAACAATTAATAAATCATGCTTGGATTTCTTTATAAAAAGAGTTATGTTAACTTTTTCTTTAAAAAACCCTTTCTCTAGTAAGAAGTTGCTTAATCTTTCATATTAACATCTTGGAGCTTGTTTAAATCCATACAATGCTTTTGAAAATTTAAAAACATGATTTGGAGAATCAAAATTTTCAAAACCCGAAGGTTGCACAACATATACCTCTTCTTCAATGAAACCATTTTGAAATGTAATTTTAACATTCATTTGATAAAGTTTAAAATCCATGAATAATGCAAATGCGAGTAGTATTCTAATAGCTTCTAACCTTACAACGAGGGTAAAGGTTTCATCATAATTAATCACTTCTTCTTGATTATAACCTTTAACTACTAGTTTAGTTTTGTTTTTAATTATGATACCTTGTTCATTCAACTTATTTTTAAACACCGATTTGGTGTCTATAATAGGATGATATTTTGTTCTAGGAACCAAGGTCTAAACCTTATTTCTCTCAAAGAGATTTAACTCTTTTTGTATAGCAAGGACCCAAAATTCATCACACAAAGCATCATCAACATTTTTGGGTTCAATTTGAGAAATGAAGGAAAAATTAACAATAGACTTAAGTTTAGCTCTAGTAGTTACCCCTTTTGTATTGTCACTTATGATAAGGTTTTATGGATGAGCTTTCTTGAATTTCCAATCTTTTGGAAGTTCATCCTTCAAGGTAGGTTGAGATATAACCTCATTGTCCTCTTTGCTTGGACCTTCAAGATTCAAAGGCTTAATAGCATTTTCTTCTTGAGTATTTACAATTTCATTTTCACCTACAAGATCATCAACACTACAAACATCCTTTCTAAGATCAAGTGAGTTTGATTCATAAAAAATAATATGCATTGATTCTTCAGCTACTAGAGTTCTTTTTGTTAAAAACTTTATATGTTTTATTAGAAATAGAATAGCCTAGAAAAATTCCTTCATCGGCTTTGGAATTAAATTTTTCAAGATTATCCTTGGTGTTTAATATAAAGCACTTGCATCCAAATACTCTTAGATATGAGATTTTGAGTTTTCTATTATTTCATAGCTTATAAGATGTTTTGTTTAAAATTAGTCTTTTGAAAACTTAGATTGAAATGTAACAAGATGTGTTAATAGCTTCTGCCCAAAAGTATTGAGATAAGTTATACTCATGAAGCATTGTTGTTATGACCTGTGTTTTTAAATTATTATATATTATTTGAGATATGTAGTGTTAATAAAATTTGAAAATTTCATTTATTTATTTTCATTATGTCACGACCCAAACTAGGAGTCATAACCGGCGCTAGGGAATGAGAATTCTTTCGAATCCGGAACCCGTAGCGAGCCGTAGAAAAATGAAATCATGCAATAAATAATTAAAAAGTATGACAGAATAAAATTTTTTTGAATCATTATATAAAATCAATACTCCAAATTCTTTCATAAATGAATACATATTCGTACAGTTTCAAATACAATTTCTCAGAGTATTTAATATCAAAATAAAATACTACTCTTTCGATATAATAACACTACTACTGTAGTTTCTAGAATACAAATCAGAGTTCAAATTATACATTTGCATAAAATAGTCGGGACTGAAGAACACCGATGAAGAACTCTACAACTAAGGTCTGATGATATGGGATCTCCTGAAAAAAAATAATTGAGGGGGGTCAGACCTCACTGAGTGAATTATTATACTATATATACATGTGATCTAAAACATATCCACTCATGCATTCACATATATGTATGTCACGACCCAAAACAGGGGCCATGACCGGCGCTAGGGAACGGGAATTCTTTCGAATCCGGAACCCGTAGCAAGCCTAAAAATAAAATAAAGCATGCCATAATAACAGTAACAGTATAATATATATGCAGCGGAAAATAAAAATCATAATTTCATAATATCATCCATATCAACTGGATTAATTCAAAACTCATCTCATCACATAAATGTATAATCTTTAATACAAATCCAGTTTTAACATAATACATCTCTAAAAAATAAAGTACATGAAATCCAACACTTCAATTCACAACTACTGCAGTGTCTAGATAAAATAAATAAGACTCAAGTAGACAATTTACATAAAGAAGCCGGGGCGGAAGAAATCCGGCGTATCGACCTGCTACTGAGGTCTGAGGAAGTTGACTCTCCTGAAAAATAGTCAACGGAGGGGAGTCAGACCTCACTGAGTGAATTACTATAATATATATACATACATACTAAATGATAATGCATACAATCAACAGTATATATATATCTAATATATATACAGGCAAATACACACAGATGCAGAAAAATCATTTTTATATATTTTATTGAAAATCATCTTTTATGAAGGATCACATAGAACCCTAGAATATCGCAACCTCAGAATAATAGTGTTAAACAACACTCTAGCCATACAGGCTCACTTATTCCAAATATATCCACTTAATCCATTTAGACAGTAGACTGGCCCCGAGACACTAAGTCAACCGAGCTCCAGCAGTCTGACTGCCAGTGTGATTGGCCCCGAGACACTTGGTCAACCGAGCTCCAGCAATCACACCCAAACCACATCTCACACATATCAATAATCATAATCAAATCAATATCCACAAATAAGTTAGTATTATAGCCTAAATACTATAGGAGTACCGGTACGTACTCGGTCCTAGTGCTGCCCACTAGGTAACACGTTCTATTGATATCCTTCATTATTAATAATGTAAAACATTCATTCACAAAAATAAATGATGCATGAATGTAAATGAAATAACAATATAAACCATATATATACCGAAAATATACCAAAGGTAACCCAGGTATATTTCGAGTATATATATATCAAATACATTCAATCAAATTATAAATTAAGCTGGAAATATATTTAAAAACATTTTAAATATATTTTATTCACAAAACATGCATATAATTTAATATATATCAAAAATATACTTAATGTAAACTTAAGAAATAATCAAATTATTTATGCATATTTTTTCAATATAAAACATGCATTTCTAAATCATGCATCCTAAGAATATATATATAGTATAGTAACTCACCTAATGCGCTCCACGAGACAGGTCCGACGGGCCTGGTCCACTAGCCCTCGGTCTCGACGCAACTAAACAAGAAATAAATAACCGATATCAGAGTAACCCTAATAGAAATCCTAGAATTAAATCTAGAGTATTAAACACAGAATCGAAAATTAGGGTTCGACTGGACATCACGTTTTACGAGAATTCTACCAAAAATTCGGCAGAACCTCCCCTGTAAAACGGACATCTCTCTACTCCAATTTCATAATTTAAATAATTAATTTCCGAAAATTAGAAAATAATATTAAAATATTCAAAAATACCCAAAAATCCAAAAAACCTCCAAAAATTCTACAAAAATTCATACATGAAGATTAAGCTACTAGGAACAACATTTGTGAAGGAATTTTTCATGAATCAATCAATTTGAAGCTCAAAAAAAATCGAAAACCCTAATAGGCCGAAATTGACAAATCGAAAACTAAGCAATTCTAGACCATTTTAGCTCAAACCAAAGCTAGAATCACACTCACCGGAGCTCAAGGAGAAGAAAGAGACCAGCGGTGTTGAAAACGGTGGCCGGAATCGGCGTGATCGACGGTGGATCGATTTTCGGCTTCTCCGGCCAAAATCGATCTCCCGACGCCGGGAAACGGCCTCCACAGGTGGCGAAACTGGTCGGGGAAGACGGTGGCACACCGGACGGCACACCCACGGTGAAGGAACGGTGTGACAGACGCCCGGACGGCAAAGGGAATGGTCGGGGAAGAAGAAGGAGACTCGGGGGCTAAAGTGTAATTTGGCAAACTTTTGTAATTTTGACAAATATATGTATATATATATACTTTATACTATATATTAAAATAACATTAAATTACACACATAAAATATACACCACACACATAAAAATATTAATATTTTAATAATTTATACTAAATAAAATTAATTAAATATCAATAAAACAATTAAATACTTAATAAAATATTAGGGTAATAATAAACCCTAATTAAATAATTATTCACACACAGGCTTTATTTAATAATTTAAAAATATGTATGAGTTCATGCAAGTCCGTAAATACCTTTAAAATAATTAATAATACATTGTTTACGTGAAAATTTCCCCGAAAATACAAGTCCCGGGAAAATTTTACGTAAAATACTGAAAATAATAGACAATAATTAAAATAGGTTTAAAATACATATCAACTCATAAAAATATCGTATAAAATACAGAAATTATTAACACTGCATATCCCGGTACAGTGTAAAAATATTTTTAAAAACACGGGATATTACAATATATTCACGCATTCCACACATATGTCGATTCTGCTTATATAAATATACTAAATGCAAAAAACGTTTAATTTAATTCATGAAGGATTCATAGAACCTTAATAATAACAACCTTAATCAATCCCAATATCACTCTAGCCATACAGGCTCACTTGATTCCAAATAGAACACTTATTCCAATCTGGACAGCAGACTAGCCCCAAGACACTAAGTCGATCGAGCTCCAGTAGTCAGACTGTCAGTGTGATTGGCCCCGAGATACTTAGTCAACCAAGCTCCAACAATCACACTATCTATCACCTCACATCTTAATCAACCCAATAGACCATTCATTCCACTATGGACAGTAGATTGGCCCCAAGACACTAAGTTGACCGAGCTCTAGTAGTCTGACTGTCAGTGTGATTGACCCCGCAATCACACTATCTAACATACCATTAATCTTAGTCAAATCAATAAAATCAATTATAATCACCAAAATTAATTCTCACTCAACCCTTATCTATCGCACCGGTACGTACACGTTCTATTGATATCCTTCATTTACATAAGTCATTCATTATGAAAATAATTAATGTAAAACAATATTCATAATAGTAAAATCAACCGTATATATATATATATACCAAAAATATACCCAGTATATTTCAGGTATATATATATATATATATATGCCAAATAAAGTATGAAATATACTAAAGGTAAATCATTAATATAGTTAAAACAATTAAGTGTGTATCAATAATACAATATGCATTTACTTAAAAATGTACCTAAATATACAAAGAATATATCCTAAGTACACAAATTACTTAATAAAATAATTATGTATAATTATTCATTTAAATATGTGTTTAGGGTTAACATATATTCACAAATATACTAAAAATAAACCTAATTATCTAGCATGCATATATCAAAAATAAACCTTAAATATACCACTAATGTTTTAGGTTTAAATTAATAATAAAACATGTATTTATTTGGAAATATATCTAAAATACACCAAAAATAAACTTAAAAACAATTTAAGTGTAAGTTTATAATATAGCATGCAATTATTTAAGAATAAACCTGAAATATACTGAAACTATACCTAAAGTTTACTAATCATTTAATAAAATAATTGTGACTAAGTGTACATTTTAAAACATGCGTATAATACTCAAATGTATTAAACCTAAACCTAATTGTTTAATGTGCATATATCAAACTAACATGTATAATTATTTAATATGCATATATATAAAAATACAACCCTAGATATTCCAAAAATATTATAATTTAAATCACTTTAAAAACATATAATAAAAATGAGAAACCCTAAGTGATGCATCCAATATGCAATACATATATATACAGTATAATAACTCACATGTTAGCGCTCCACGAGACAACCTCGGCCGGCCTGATCTGTTAGGCCTCAGTCTCGGCGTAGCTAGAAAAATAAAATAATAATAACCGTCATAATAAACTTATAACTCTATACTTTTAGGATTACTATAGACAGATTAAATCAAGAATTCAGAATTTGACTCGGACCGGTTGTCATGTTTTACGAGAAATCTACCAAAATTTCGGTAGAGTCTTCTCTGTAAAATGGACATCTCTCTACTCAAAGAGTAGAGCCAGTCCTGCAAAGAAAATACACTACGAATAAACACAATTCATAATCCCTCGGTCGGACTCCAAACTACAATTTCACCGACCGAGGTCCACAATTCACAGAATACTACAGAACACATGAAAATTTTCAAAAATACCCTTCAATACTCAAAATATAACAATTTAGATATTCAAATGCTAAAAATATTTATTTAATCGATAAATACACAAAAACCCTAATTTTTAATAAAATATTATTAAAAGTCAGTAATTCTCAATAAATTCATAAATATTAACCAAAATACATTTTATAAATCCAAATTACATAATTAACCCTAAAACACATTAAAAATCGATAAAAACTCATTTATTTAGAAAAATCGTATATTATATATAATTTCAAAATAATTTACGAAAAATAATTTTAATTAGTTAAAAATACTAAATAATTTATAGAAATCATTTTTATAACTCAAATAACTATTAAAATCAATTTAATTATATTTTTAACCAATTTAGTGTCAAATTACCAAAATACCCCTAGTTATATAAATTCCCTAAAATTAATAAAAAATTCACCAAAAATAGTATAATTACTCAAAAATAAATTTCTCATCATATAATTCAATAAATATACTCAATTAACCAATTAATTTCAATAAAATACATAATTAACCTAATTTTTCCAAAATTATATAAACTAAATAAATTTGAAATAATTATATAAAAATCACAAAAATTACAAATAAATTTATAAAATTCATTTTAACACCTATAAACACCACAAAATAAAATTTCATAATTTAATTAATTAAATTTCAAAAATTAGAAAATATTAATAAAATAATAAAAATTTCACAAAAATCAAAATAATTCCCAAAAATTCCACAAAAATTAAAGCATGTAGATTGAGCTACTAGGATTAATTTTTGTGAAGGAAGTTATCTTGAATCATCAAAATTGAAGCTCAAAAAAATTCAAGAACTCAAGTTGACCGAAATTGAAAATTCAAAACCTAGGGAAATCGAGACCAAATCAAGTGAAACAAAGCTTGAAAATGCACTCACCAGAGCTCAAGGAGAAGATAGAGACCAGTGGCACTTTAAACGGTGGCCGTAATGGTTGTGATCGAAGTTAATGGCAACTTTCGGTTTCTTTGAGAAAAACTGGTCAAAACTCGCCGGAAATGGAAGGCAAGGGTGCTGGAGGGAGCTAGGGATGGTGGTGGTTGGCTAAGAGGCACTCCGCTGGTGAAGAAACGGAGTGAAAAACGCCGAAACAGGGTGATCGGGAATGAAGATGGTGATGATGATGGCACAATCGTAAATATGACTAACTTTTTGATTTAGTAAATATAATATGTATATATTTCTATATTTTATATTATTTTAATATATAAATATTGTACCCAACTTGAATAATAATATATATATATATACATATACATATATATACACATTTAATTATTATTAAAACTATATAACATAATACAATTTAATTAAAATAAACCCTAATTTTAATTTAAATGTGCATATATGCATGTATACGTATATATTTTATTCGATACTTAAAAATCATGCATGGACTCATGCAAATTCGCAAAACCATCTAAAATAATTAATATTTATTTATTTACATTTTAATTTCCCTGAAAATAAAATTCTTGAAAAAATTTTACGTAAAAGACTTAAAAATAATTTAAAATAATTAAAAATGCCTTTAATAAATAACAAACTAATTAAATAATCATAAATATATATTAAAATTATTAACACTGCATATTCCGATGCAATTTAAAATTATTTAAAAACTCAAAATATTACACATTATTTGTGATTATTAATTGTCATTTTATGTTAAAGGATATATTTTATGTAAATATGTATTTTAGAAGTTATTAATTAAATATTAGGGTTTATACTATTAATGTTATTTTTGAAAAGTATTATTTTAATGATATTATTTTTAAGTACTAATATTATTTTATTAATTGACATGATTTTGAGTATTATTATTTAATTATTCCATAAATATTTTTTATTTTTATCATTATTATTATTATTTTTCAAGGTTATTTTATGTATTATAGTAATATATTATAATTAGGATTTGTGTATTTAATTATATGTGTATATATATGATTATGTAGTGTGTGTATATATATATGTTTACTAAAGTAATAATTTGACTAAAGATCTTAACTATACTTTATAATATAATATTATAATATAAATATACACACACATACAAACAAAACAATACACACACACATGCACATATACACATAAACATAAACACAAACCATAAACATATACACATACATAAACACACATAGACGCAAACACTTACACAAAAACACAACATACATATAAACACATACACTGCACACACACTGTAAAAATAAAACACAGGACCACCGTAGCTAACCCACCTCCCTCCTCCACTCACCGCCGCCTCTTCCTTTTTCGGTCACCACTTCACGTGTTTTCGGTGTCTATCGACTCCTCTAGCTCCGATGAGCTTGAATCTAACTTTGGTTTTAACTCTAATTCTTCATTTCTTAGGTTTTTCTTGATTTTTAGTTTTTGAGCTTTAGGGTTTTCTAATTTTTTTTAGGTTGATCTTGAATGATTTGGTTAATCCACCTTAACAAATGTTGTTCCTAGATGTTTAATCTATTTGAAAATATTTTTTTTTATTTTTAGAATTTATTTGAATTTTTGTTAATTTTTTATTATTTATTTAATTTTCATAAATTAATTATTTAAATTATTATTTTGGTTAAATTAGTGTTATTATATATTGTTATTAATTTTAGTGTTGAGAAATTAATTTTTGAGAATTTTATGTAATTTTTAGAAATATTTTTATATTATGTAAATATTGGAAAATTAGGTTAGAGTTTAGTTTTTATTGAAATTAATGTTTAATTATATGTTTTAGATAATATTAGACTATTGTTTGTTGATAAAATAATTTTTATGATTTTATATAATTTTTGTGAAATATTATATATATTATGTGGTTGAATTATTGGGTTAATTGTGTGAAAATTATACTTAAATAATATGTTTTAAATGGTTTTAGAATTATTTAATGTATTAAAATGATTTTTACAAATTATTTACTTTTTTTAACTAATAAATACTAATTATTGAAAATTCAAATAATATCTTATTTATTATTTTTATGATAAAATGAGTGTTTTATTATTTTATGATGTAAAATGGTAATTTTAAATATTTTTTGTAATTTATGCTAATTAAATTGTAAAATGGGATTTTTATTCCATTTATGAATTTTATTAGCAATTATTATTTTAAAACTAGAATTTTATGTTTTAGTTGGAAAATAAAGGTTTTTAATATTTTTGATGATTTTCATTATTTTACTATTTAATATTATTGGTTTGTGATTTGTGAACCTCGGTTGGGGATTTGTGAAGTTTGGGATCCCAACCCAAGGTGTTGCGTTTTGTGATTTTAGAAGTGTGTTTTCTATGCAAGATCGGCCCTACTTTTGTAGGAAGACATCCGTTTTATAAAGAAGACTCTGCCGAATTTTCGGTATATTTCTCGTAAAAGATGACAACCGGTCCGAGTCTAGTTTTGGAAATTTGATTGAGTCTTTCTATAGTAATCCTAGAAGTGTAAAGTTAGAAGTTTATTCTGATATTATATTATTATTTTTTTTCTAGTTGCACCGAGACCGAGACCTATCGGACCAAGCCCGCTGAGTTTGTTTCGTGAAGCACGAATCAGTGAGTTATTATACTATATATATATATATATATATATATATATATATATATATATATATATATATGCAATGCATTTAGGATGCATGACTTAGGATGTTTCATTTTCATTATATGTTTTAAAAGTGATTTAATTTATAACATGATTTGGTATATTTTTTGTTTATTTTTAGTTTATTTCGATATATATATTTGCATATTTTCAATATACATTTAGTATATCTTTGATATATTTAGGGTTTATTTTTTTTATAAATGCATGTTATATAATTAGGTATATTTTTAGTATATTTTTGATATATTTCAAAATAAATGCATATTTTATCTTCGATATAGACGTAGCATGTTTTAGTATATTATTGGTATATATTTGGCATATTTTATAGTTGATTTCAAATTTATTTAGCATATATATATACTTGAAATATACTTAGTTTACTTTAAGTATTTTTATGGTATATATATGGTTTATTTTGTTAATATGATCGTTATATGCATTATTTATTTTTCCATATGAATGTTTAATTTTAAATGAAGGATATCGATAGAACGTGCTACCTAGTGGGCAGCACTAGGACCGAGTATGTACTGGTGCGATAAATTGTAGGGTTGAATTGCTAACTTATTTAAGGAAATAATGATTTGATTGATTGATTTGAGATTGATGTGATTGAGTAGTGTGATTGCGGAAGCTCAGTTGACCTAGTGTCTTGGGACCAATCACACTGACAGTTAGACTGTTGGAGCTTGGTTGACTTAGTGTCTCAGGGCCAGTTTACTATCCATATGGAATAAGTGAATTTATTTGGAATTAAGTGAGCCTGTATAGCTAGAGTGATATTGTTGATTAAGGTTACAATTAAATAGGGTTTTATTTGATCTTTCATGTATTAAAATAAATATTTTCTACATTTATTCATATATAAAAGCAGAGTTTGACATTTATATGAAATGCATGTATATGCATATATATAAGAATGTCTGACTGTATATGTTTAGATTGTATGTATATATATTATAATAATTCACTTGGTGAGGTCTGACTCTCCTCAATTATTTTTTTTAAGAGATCTTATATTGTCAGACATTAGTAGTAAAGCTCTTCGCTGGTGTTCTTCCGTCCCGACTACTTTATATAAATTTATATTTAGACTTTGATTTGTATTCTAGAAATTGCAGTAGTAATGTTATTGTATAAGAAGTGTATTGTTTTATTTTTTATACTTTGTATATAGTATATTGTATGAATATCTTTTATTTATTTATTTCATTAGTTTTTATTTTTAAGGCTTGCTACGGATTCCGGATTCGAAAGAATTCCCATTCCCTAGCATTGGTCATGATTCCCTGGATTGGGTCGTGACAATTATTCTAGCCATTTCCACAAGAGTTCTATTTTTTATTTCGATTGCCCCATTTTGTTGAGGAGTTCTAGGAGAAGAAAATGTATGTGAAATACCATTTTCATTACAATAGTTTTTGAAAAATTCATTTTTAAATTTGGTTCCATGATCATTTCTAATAGAAGAAATATAAAAACCTTTTTCTTTTTTAACTCTTTTTGCAAAATTTTCAAAAGCTTTAAATGTTTTATTCTTATGAGTAAGAAAACGCACTCAAGTAAATCTAGAATAGTCATCAACCAATACATATGCATAGTGCAAATAAATCCATATGAATAAGTTCAAGTGACCTAGAGTAGACACTACATTTTTTAGCTTAAATGAGGACTTGGATTATTTTTCCTTTTAACAAGCATCACAAGGTTTATCTTTAGTGAATTCAAGCTTAGGTAAGCCAATCACATGTTCATGTTTACAAAGATCATTCAAAAGCTCAAATTTGCATGTCTTAACCTTCTATGTCATGTCCATGTATCATATAACATCTATACCATTAAGTGTAAGTCAAGTGTTTTATAAAGTTAAGTTAGCGTTTCAGATTGAGCCATGACTTATACTTAGTGAAAGAGTGAGAATTTTTAAATTTTAATGACACTAAAATTAAGTTAAATTGTAAGAAAATAAAGAATAAGAAATGAAAATTAAGTGAAGAATAAAGAATAAAAATGTTGAGGGATGATAGGGATTAAATTATAAGGAATTAATAAGCTAAAATAATCGATTAAAAGCTTGAGGATTAATAGGAAACAAAACCAATTCATTAAGGTTAAAATAGAGATTTTTACCTTATGATATATCCTAAAAAACCCTAAAATCATCCTTAAGTAATGACCCTTTTGTGCAGCCACATATAATTAAAAAAAAAAAGGAAACACTTAGAAAAGAGAAGAGAAGAAGAGGAAAAGAGAGGGTTGCTTGATTCTTCAAATTTAGCCTATATTTGCAAGTGCAATTTAATGATCCAAAACACTTTTGAGGCTGTAATATTCAATCTAAAAGCCTTTGATCATTGATTTGGTAAGTAATTTAGGTGTTTTGGTTGATTTCAATTAGGGTTACAAAAGTTCTCGGGTTGAATTCCACTGGTTTTTCAGTCTTGGTATTTTAATTATAACTTGAGTTAAAGAGTTCCAAATTGAGTTTTATTTGATGCTATGGAAATTTTGAAGAGCTATCTAAAATTGTTCCTCTTTGAGTTTGATCTGAATCAGTCTTTATATTAGTGTAATCAGAGGAACCATTTTAATGCTCAATCTGTCAGATTCTTTAAGCTGATTATAATACGACCTTTATAAATTTATTTGTGGTTATCCAATTGAAGTAAAATTTTTCTAGCATATACTAGACACATAAATATAAGTTTAATTAAAATTTGAGCTTCAAATTCCTTTTGTACAGGTTTGAACAATTTTTCTAAGTTTGGTTTGAAATAGCCCTTTTAGAATTAATAGGTCAGAATTGTGAAATTGAGTTGGTTTGCATTTTATGCATATCATATGGGGGCTGAATGGTTAGATCAGTATGTGGGATTATTATATTGATGATTTGTAAATAAATTTCATGTTTTAGGTGATGGAAAAGGCAAAGAAAGTGGTGGTACAAATTGAGCAAATTGGCAATCGAATTGTGTTTATTTTGAAAGCTATTTTGCGAGTAGATGTTTAAGCCTTTAAAAATCTCTTTATGTCAGCATTAAAATGAGCTTTTAATTTTGTTTTGATAGAATTAAAATTTTTGTATTTTAATTTTTCAATTCAGCTTATTCACCACTTGAATTACTAGTTTATAATACAAGCTTTGCAACAATTATAGTTTCAAGTACACAAGCTAAGTGTGTTTTAATTTGTGTTTTTATTTTGGTAATATGATTTGAGATTATTTTGGATACTCAATGATTTAAATGAAATTATAATCAGCTTGATTTCATTCATTTGAATTATGATGAGAAGTGGTTTAATTTTGAATACTCTATGGAATTATGAAAGTGATGGAATTATTTTGATTAATTTTTTATGAAATGATATTTGTTTTGTGTATTAATACCCTATATGAGATGTATAAATGTGTTGAGGTGATATATGCACATTTGAGATTGTGTTGGTTGTTATTGCACAATAAATAATAGGGCACTTAATTACAGGACAGTGAAGGGGGAAGAGCCATTTTGTGCTAATGTAGTTGAAGGGTTAGCCTTCAAGTGCACTTAGAGAGTATGTTTATGGTGGCCTGTACGTTATGGTTGGGTTGTGATGTTTGCTTAAAGGGTTGGTGAATACATATGAAAGGTTGTAATGATATTTGAAAAGCATGTGTTTTACTCAATTAAATTTTGTATAAGCTTAAAAGAAAATCTTGGTTTTGATATTTCAAGTGGATTTTAATTTGATTTTAATACTTTAGTATTCATATTTGGAAGTTCATTGTGATGATTTAACCTAATTGATTTCTGCTTGTAATATCTATTCACTGAGTATTTTTATACTCATTTTGTTTTTGTTTTCTAAACCTTTCAGATAGAAGGGCTTGTTAGCTAGTAGTCTATACTGTATTAGTGTAGATAGAAATTAAAGTAGGGTTGGCCAACAACATCTTTATAGAGAAGCCTTGCATTTTATCTTTTACATTTATTGTAAAAGATAATATTTTGAAGTTAATAATGGTGGCTAGACTTTATGTAAGCAACTATTTAAAATGTATTTCTTAATTTTACTTTAACTAAGTGGTTTGTGGAATGGTTGGGTTTTAATGTCCATCTCAGGCTATGTTAGACGAGATGAGATGCTAACTATCCACCTCGGGCTATGTGAGATGGGGTGTGACATATCTTGGGAAATAAACATTAGGCATTTGATGTCTTTGTTATCATTCTTATTTAAATCAATAACAAAAACATTATCTACTCTTTCACCACTAAAAAATACTTTTTTTTCATCAATACTACTAACAAAGCAATTTCTAGGATAGAAAGTTACTTTATTTCCCATGTCACATAATTGACTTATACTAAGCAAATTATATTTAAGACCATCAATAAACAATACATGATGTATAAATAAGGATTGAGGATTACCTATTTCTCTAATGCCAATAATCTTTCCTTTTGTATTGTCTTTAAATGTGACATCCTCCATCCTTAGCATCAAATTTGTTAAATTGCTCCTTGTCTCCCATCATATGCCTTGAACATCCACTATCAAGATACCACTTGCTTTTCAATTTTGTGGATTTCAAGCATACCTATACAAAATAATTTAAAGTTTTCAATTTTGTGGACTTCAAGCACACCTATACAAAATAATTTAAGTATTCTTTTGAAACCATACCTTTCTTGGTTTAGGTTGGTTAGTCTTAAGATAATCCATAGGAAGCAAATTCATGTATAGTCTTCTATAAAAGCACACATTGTTAGTATGTCCTTTGATTATGTAATGTGAACATATAACATTTTCAAATTTATTTCTCCTAGGATGATATGCTTTTCTAGTGTGTGAAACATGCCTTTTGTGTTATGATGGTGCGTGTCTTCTATTATTTTAAGTGTGAGACATACATTGGCAATGTCAATATGTATTTTGATAGGTTTGTGTAACATATTTAGTTGCATTGTGTTTTGCAACATACTTATAAGTGTTGTGTCTAGTGTACATGTAAGCATGTTTGGGTTAAGGTATTCTATTTTGAGCCTTACTTCTTTATGTCATATAGGATTGAGTCTTATAAGACTTCCCTTTAATATTGGACATAAGAGATTTATTAGCTTTGAAAGCTCAAGTCTTAATTGGTTTTGAAGTAGAGGGAATGGAATTGCATGATACTTTAATAAATTTAATATATGATGAAGATGAAGATGAGGTCATTCCATTAGTATATCCAATTCCATAAGTATTTTCATGAAATTTTTAAGAGTTAAGTAAATTATCTAAACTCTTTTTTCCTCTTTAAAATTTCGATATGGAATTTTTTAGCTTAACTACCTCATTAGAAAGTTTATGATTTTTATCACTAGCTTTCTTGAGTTGTTCTTCCAAGGAATTAAAAGATTTTAAATCATTGGCAAGTTTATCATTTGATTCAACAAGACTAGAAAATTCAATTTCAACTTCTCAAATTCCTTGGTTATGCTATTTAACTCATGCTTATAATGCTTCTTTTTAGAAAGCAAGCTTTTGCATTTAAGCAAGAGTTTGTTCACAATAGAACTCTCAAAATCATCATCATATTCATCATAAACACAATATTCATCATAAGAAGAGTTAAAAGTAGATGGTACTTTTTTTCATCTTCAATAGCCATGAAACAAAAATTGACCACTTCTTATTGTTCCTCTTTCTTTTTGGATTTTGAGCAGTCATCCTAAGTAGCTTTAAAGGCCTTCTTCCTATACTTTTCTCATTTATTCTTAAATTTGAGTTTGGGGCTCTCACTTCGGATGTGTCCTAGTTTCTTGCATTCATAGCAAGTAATTTCTTTGGTTTTCTTCTTACCATTTCCTTCAAACTTCTTGTTGGAGTCCTTTGCTCTTGAGAAATTTTTTTTCCCTAAAAACTTTTTAAAGTTCCTAATGAGCATGGAAATATCACCATCTTTGTCATTAAAATCTTTAATGCTTTCTTCTTTACTATCTTTTTAAAGAGCTTTTAGTGCTATACTCTTTTTCTTCTCTTCCTTCTCTTCTCACTCTTCACTTATTTGTTTGATTGCAAGCTCATATGTTAGGTGCTTTCTGATAAGCACATCAATTGAGAGAGTAGAGAGGTTTTGAGCTTCCTCAATTGAAGTGACTCGAGATTCCCAATCCTTCTTAGGTAGAGTTTTTAGAATCTTATTGTTCACCTCTTCCTTAGAGAAATATTTTCCAAGTTTTTTTAGGGTTATGAGAACATTGAGATGATTTATTATCACCATGATTGATTCTTAAAGCTTCATTTTGAAGAGTTCATATACATACATATAAAGTTGAACTTTTTTGCTTCTTACTTATATATTACCTTTATAGTAGTTCTCTAAGGTCTCCCACATTTCCTTAGCCAAAATTCAATGTTGAAGTTTTTCTCCTTGTTATTTTGTTATGGAAGAGACTAGAGTGATCTTAGCCTTTTTATTTTTATGATTTTCCTCCTTTTGTTCATTATTCCATTGACTTCTTATAAGAGTAGTTACCACATCATCAATGGTAGTTGTAGGTGGTTCCTAACCTTTTAGGACAATATCCTAAAGTTTGATAGATTCACAATTAAGGTATAACTCTATTTTAAACTTTTAATGAGGATAGTCACTACCATTGAAGAATGGTCTGAGCGAATAAATATTTTGTGGTTCACTCCCTATGAACTTGTATTCTAGCAATGAAGTTCCTATAATTTAAGCTCTAATACCAATTGAAAGAGTCCTAGAGGGGGGGTGTGAATAGGACTATCAAACAATAATAAGAAATTAAAAATATTTGAATAAGAATTTAAAAGAAAGTTAAGAAGGAAGAATAATGAACATAAGAATTTAAGGAGTTGGGATTCTCAACAATCTGACGTCTCCACCTAACTTATCCCTAAGTTAAGATTTTGAATCACCACAATCTATTTCCCTAGATTGATTTTTACAACTTGAGTTTTAGGCTCAACTTAAACCTTACAACTTGAGTTTTCAAGGCTCACTCAAAAACCAATTCACAAGAGTTTTCAAAGCTCACACTAAAATTAAAATCCCAAGTGTTTTAATGGCTAAACACTTAAACCAATTCATTTAGAATAAAATCTCACTTCCCATTTTATTAACCTTAAAAAATAGAAGAATAAAAATTTATATTCTAACACTCACAAAAGTATACAACAATAAAATGAAGTTTAAAATAGTTTAGAGAGCTTAATTGAATACTTGAAAGTATAGAATAAATAAACGAGTTTGTTAACCTCAAAATAATCTTCAGAGGTCATATTTATACTTGGGCAATTCAATTATAGTCGTTGGAAGCAATAATTTTATTCCCAATAAAAATAAAGTCCATTAAATGAAATTTAGAATTTTGAGTTGTATTTTATCAGGTCCTAATAAGGACGAGTATTGAATAGTCATTATGAGCTGTTGCATTTAAAATTCTGCTCTAGGACCAGTTGGGATATTAATGTCCCAATAAGGACTATCATGTCTTGAGCAATGTCCCAATTGAGACATTGGATCAGGATCAATTCTACCATTTCTTTGACTTTCATGAAGAACTTTGTCTTCCTTGGTCCTGGTTAAGACTGTGACAAGAATTGCACTTTTTTTATGTAATTTAGTCCTTGTGATGAGTCTGGTCGAGATAGTACTTATATTAACTTTTTGGAATGATTTTTCTTTAATAGTTTATCATTATTTTAACTTATAAATTTCTCCTAACTTATACACACTTAAAGAAAGCATATTAGTTGCTTAAAATTAGGTTTGTTAAGATCAAAATCAATGTTGATAACTTACTAAGGTCAATAATTCATCCTTTATACATATCTCTACATGGTTCATGTAAAATATAGGTTTCTATATATTAATTTGTCAAGTGATTAGTCAACTTAGAAATAATTAGAGAAGAGAAGTTATATTGCTTATACTGATTAGAGGCTATACATATACATGAGCTGAATAATAGTTGATAGGAATACAATAACCAACTATAACTAGGAAACATATAAGATTACAATAAGTGTTAATAAACTATAACAATAAACTAATGAATATATGTATCTGCTAATACCCCCCTTAAGCTGAAAGGTGTTAATCGAAGCTTATCAAAGATAAAGAAGAATGTAGTTTTGGAAAGAATGTAGTTTTGGGAATTGGCTTTGTCATAATGTCCACCAATTGATCCTTGGTGCTCAAAGACTGAACTTGTAATTGCTTGGCAGCCACCTGTTCCTTAATAAAGTGAAAATCAACCTCTATATGATGTGTTCAAGCAATAAATGCAACATTGGAGGATATGAATATAGTTCCTAAATTATCACACAGACTTAGGGTAGTTTAGGAATCTTAATGCCCAATTCTTATAGAAGTTTAGACAACCATTGAATCTCAATAAAAAACATTGGCAATGGCTTTAAATTCAGACTCTATGGATGAGTAAGCAATAATGGTTTATTTTTTGAAGTGCCAACCGATTAAGTTGTTACCTAAGTAGATAAGAAAACCACTTGTTAAGCGACGATCATCAAGGCTTCCAGCCTCCTCAACATAAAAAAAAGACATACAAGTCGAAAGGTGAAAACTTGGAAATCAACAATAAAGTAGAGTCAGTACCATTTAAATATCTCAATAATCATTTTATAGTTTGAAAGTGTTGGTGAGCAGGCGAATGCATGAACTAAGTAAGCTTATTGACAACAAAACATAAGTCTAGCTTGGTAAAGGTCACATACTATAAAGAGCCACGGTACTAGCTGTACTTGATGGCCTCGAAAGATGACAATAAATTAGTAGTGTCTTTATAAAAAGATGAATTAGTAGCCATGGGAGTGGAGATCGATTTGCAAGAGGACATTCCTATCATATTCAAGAGTTCTTGAATATATGATGTGATAAGATAAGGCCATTTTTATGAGCTGTAACTTGAATTCCTAAAAAATAATTAAGGAAACCAATATCTTGTAAGGAAAAAGCTGAGGATAACCAAGTAATGACAAACTGAATGAATGAAGATTTATTTCGTATGATAATAATGTCATTTACAAAGATAAGAACAAAACATGAAATATCAACGGTATTGTAAATAAACAAAAAAGAGTCTACATGAGAACTAAAGAAACTAAAAGAGATTAAAAAACCACTTAGCTATTGAAACTAAGCACATTGTGCTTGTTTGAGTCTATATAAGGATTTCTTGAGCTTGTAAACATAGTGTGGATAGTTCTTGTCAATAAACCTTTGGGGTTGAGCCATATATAAAGTTTCATTCAAATCCCCATGTAAGAAGGCATTATTGACATCTAGTTATTGAATTTGCCAATTCCATGAGATAGCAACTGAGAGAATAGTTTAGATGGTGATGGGTTCTACAACTATACTGAATGTATCAATATAATCCAAGCCATGTTCTTGGGTGTATCCCTTAGCAACTAATCGTGCTTTAAGCTGCTCTATGTGGCCATTGGCATGGTGTTTGATTTTGTAAATTTAATGGTTCCTAACAATATTAACATTAGGTGGTGCAGGAACTAGTTCCCATATGTTGGTATAGTGTAAGGCTGCCATCTCTTATTGCATTGCAAGTTGCCATTCTTGGTGTTTAACGGCTTGGGTGAAGGAAGTGGGTTCGATGGATGGTTCTCGTTTAGCAAGGTAAGCGACTTTGCAAGTTTTGGCTAAGGTTATGGCTTAGAGTTGCATAGGGTATTGGCGAATAAGGGATTCGGGTTGTGGGAGTGCAAGTGGTGTAGGCAATGTAGAAAGAGGCAAGTCCATAAATAATTATAAGCCATTGAGGTTGTGATAGTGCGTGGAAGTAGTGGGAGGGAATGATTTAGATAGGAGATGAGGTGTGGTTATGGGATAGGGTGGCATTGAGGATGATGTTGATTTGTTATGGGAATTAGATGGGGATCGGGTAGTTGGTGTTTTTGGTGAAGTGGGTAAGGGAGATAAGGATAAGAGTAAATTAGATTAGGTAGGAGCAAAAGGTAAGGAAGAGCTAGAATTGTAATGACTCAATATTTTTAAATTATTAAAATATATTTTAAGATATGCAGTGTTAATAATATTTTAAATTTCTATTTATTATGATTATTTTATTGAGATTTAAAAGTTAGTTTATTGTTATGTATTATTTATTTGTTTAATAATATTATTGTATTATAATTATTTGTGACTAGTATTTATTTATTTTACTTTAAATATTTTTATTACATAAAATAATTTATTTGGATGTTTTATTATTTAAAAATATATTAAATTTATTATTATTAATATTATTATTATTATTATTATTATTATTATTATTATTATTATTATTATATATGTGCAGTGATGTGCATGTGTTATGTGTGTGTAATTGTGTTAGTGTGTGTTATGTGTGTGTATATATATATATATATATATATATATATATATATATATATATATATTTAAAAAAAAAGAGACAGCAGATCAAAGAAAAACAAGCCAACTCACCTTTCTCCCCCACTTTCTTTTTCTTTTTCTTTTTCTTCTTCTTTTTTTTTCTTCCGCCATTTTTGCCTTTGCAAGCTCCATTGACGCCGCCACCCGAGTGCCAGTCACCACCATATCACCTCCGAAGCTCGCCACTTCTTCCTCTTATCTTCTTGACATCATTTAAAGCCCCGGAGTTCCTGGAAATCATGTGGAACTGAGAAGAGCTATTGTAGCTCTGACAAAATTTTTGGTCGATTTCACTCAAGTTTTTGGGCTCATTAGGCTCCTCTCGACGTGTACTTCTTGATTCTCAAGTCGTTTTAACTTTACGATGTCCGGATTGTGAGTTTTTTTCAATTTTAGTTTATGTCCATTTTAGAGTTTTTTTTTTTATCTTAATTGTGTTTGATTCTTGATAAATCCTTTTGGAAATGTTGTTATATGGAACTTAAGCTTCTCAAATATATTTTTAATTTATTTTTTGAATTTATTTGGATTATGGATAATTATTGAATTTTTAATAATTAAAAAAGAATTTTTATTAATTATGTGTTATTATGAAAAATTATGTTAAATTAGTATAGTTAATTTAAATTATTAATTTTAGAAGTGAGAAAATAGTTTTTAGTAATTTTGAATAATTTTTAGTAAATATTTAATATTATGTGAATTTTGGAATTATAGGTAAATTATGTGTTTTTATTGAAATTATAGTTAAATAATATGTTTTAAATAATTTTGAAAAAATAAATGGTATTAAAATAATTTTTACGAATTATTTACTATTTTTAACTAATTAATACTAATTTTTAAAAATATATTTAAATAATAATTTTATATACTATTTTTGTGATTAAATAAGTTTTTAACCATTTTTATTATATATATATATATATATATAACCTATTTGAGTAATTAATTGTGAATTTTACTATTTTATGTTAAATAATTGAAAATTTGGATTTTTATTAATATTATATAATTTATTTGAGATTTTATTTGATTAATGTGAAAATAATTATATTTAATGTTTTTGATGTTTAAATATGTTATGTTGTGGTTATTTATTGATGATTATGGATTTTTAATGATTTGGTTATATTATTATTAAATATTTACTTTAGAAGTGTGTTTCTTGCAGGAGCGGCTCTACTTTTTAGTAGAGAGATACCCATTTTATAGAAGAGATTATACCGAATTTTTGATAGAATTCTCATAAAACATGACATTGAGTCGATCCTGAGTTTCTAGTTTTTGGTTGAGTTTTGATTCTTAGATCGAGTCTTCCTTTAGAATTTTTAGAAGTATAAGTTAGAAATTTATTCTGATTTTATTTTTATTTATTTTTCTAATTGCTTTGAGTCTATCTTGAGGAGCGCAAACATATGAGTTATTATTTTATATATGCATTGCTTATAGGATGCATGATATTGAATATTCATATTTTTAATATGTATTTATACATTAATTTTTTTATTAAATGATTTAGTATATGTTTGGTATGCTTTTAGTATATTTTGGTATATTTCGATATATATGTGACATATATATTCTTAATATGTATTTGGTATATTTACGATTTATTTTGGTATTGTAATGACCCTGTATTTTAAATAATATTAAACTATTTCGAGATATGCAGTGTTAATAAAAATTTTAAATTTTATTTATATATTACTAT
The DNA here is from genome assembly GCA_947683625.1 of Mallotus nudiflorus. Classification (NCBI taxonomy): domain Eukaryota; kingdom Viridiplantae; phylum Streptophyta; class Magnoliopsida; order Malpighiales; family Euphorbiaceae; genus Mallotus; species Mallotus nudiflorus. Next base: position 3,008,547 of record CANTUR010000058.1, on the reverse strand, counting down.
TATCATTTGTGAATATTATTTATTTATTTTATTCTAAGAATTTTGTTTACGTAAAATAATTTATTTTAGGGATTTTATTATTATATGCATTAAAGTTATTATCATTTCTATTTTATTATTATTATTATTATTATTATTATTATTATTATTATTATTATTATTGGATAGAGGGGCATTTTACTCTTTTTCTAAATAAATAAAAACAAATGGTAAAAAATCGGGTCAAAGCCATAGCTATCACTATGCCGCCAGACGTCAGCCACCTTCAAACACCCATCACCGTCGATCCCTCTCTTCCTCCTCCACCCTCCTGCCACTTGAGGATGCTGCCTGGAAGCTCAGAGACAACAACAACAACAACAACAAGAGGAGCTCCAAGCTGGCGACTCTGATTCCGTCCGTCCCAGCTCATCGCTCTAGCCTCTTTCAAACCCTCTAGCTCCGATAAAGCTAGTTCTAAGCTCTGTTTGAGCTTGAATCCCCTCATTTGTGAGTTATCCTCAATTTTTAATTTGTTTTTTTATGGTTTTTTATTTTTTTTGAGCTTGATATTGATTGATTCATGGATTCTTGCTTTATAAATGTTGTTTATGGCAACTTAATCTTCCTAAAAATAATTTTTTTTATTTTTTTAAATTAATTTGAATTATGGGTAATTTTTTATTATTTTAATACTAAAATATTGAATTTTTAATAATTATGTTAATTAATTAATTTTAATGAAAATTTAGTTAAATTAGTGTTTTTAATTTGAGTTAATAAATTAATTAATTAGTGCTTTATATCTATAGAATGTTATTCTTGTAAGAGGCCTTTCTCTGAATATTGTATGGAAATATTTTTATTTTATGATATGACAGTTAAGTATTTATTTTTTTTATCGAATTAATTTTTAATTCTGATGTATTTTTATTTATTTATTGTATGCATTTTATTTTTAAGGCTTGCTACGGGTTTCGAATTTGAAGAATTCCTGTTCCCTAGCGCCAGTCATGACTCCTGGTTTGGGTTGTGACCAAGTTAGTATTAGAGCCCTAGGTTATTAGTGATGTGGACCTAGTTTTTCAGAGTCTTATTTTCTTTGAAACTAGTACAACTTATTAGGTTTGAGTATGTCTTTGATAAGTTTTCATTGATTTAGTATTCTGCGTAACCGTTAAATTGTCTGTTTCATCTGAATTTTTTTAGAATGAGGAGGTGACCACGTGTCACTCCACCGGTTGTTGAGGCCTAAGATGATGAGTCCTTTTAGGATGAGGTTTTGCCTCTTGAGTCGCCAGAGAGGCATAGAGGTCTAGGTAAAGGTAGACCTCAAGGAGCAGCAGGTTGCTGTAGATAGTGAGAGCTATAAGATGAGGAACCTGTAGAGCCAGAATATAAGGAAGCTACGATACCTCCAATTGCACTGCCGTTACAGCCTGTTTATCAGCAGGCTATGTCTGACCCTGAGGTAGCACTATTCTATGCTAGTGTCAGCAGGATAGCTTTTGATGGGACATCAGATCCATTAAACTTTCTCCATGCTATTGAGATGAGGACTCAAACTGCTTACACTGAGTACTAGCAGATCATGATAGTCGAGTTGTCTGTTAAAGGACCGGCCCTGGATTGGTTTGTTCAGGTGATTTAGCTGTACATGACTATAATGACTTGGGCATAGTTCAGAGAGAGATTTATTAGGAGATTCTACCTAGAGCCACTCTGAATGAGTTATAGACTTCGGCTGACCAATATCACTAGAGGTGATAAATTTGTCAAGGATTACACCAGAGAGTTTCTCCGACTTAGCAAATATACAGAGGATTTGATACAAGACCAGTATTTTGCTTTCACAACTTACGTCACTGGTCTGGGTTCTGCATTTACTGGGATGCCTACTGCGGGCCTTACTCTAAAGTTGGTGATAGAGCTGGCCAAGGAGATAGAGCTAAGACTAGTTAGTCAAGGAGCTATTCCTTATTACTATCAGTTGGGTATTCAGTCAGGAGGATTCCAGACTACTCCATATTTGACTTTCCATATTAGTTTCAGTAGTCAGCAGAGAGGCTCAATACAGTAAAGCCAGAGGCAGTAGCAGAGAGTGCATAGGAGTAGCAGGCATGGTCATGCTAGACCTTATAGACTTATCAGATTTAGGTCAGGTGCTTCTAATAACAGTAGTGGTCGGAGTTCGGGATACGGCAGCACAGGATCAGGAGTTAACACCTATCAGACTTGTGGTAGAGTCCATCAGGGACTCTATTATATAGTGCTGTTGACATGCTTTAGATGCAGACAGATAGGACATTTCATCAGATCATGCCCATATTTTGGTTTTTAACCACGATAATTTTTGCAACTGTCGATTGCTAGTACAACACCAACTCCTTTTCAATTGCCTCCAACTCAGCATCTAAGTTTGATGCATATTGTTGCCTAGCAGGGGTGTGGCAGAGGTACCAGAGGTTTTGGCCAGGCTTCTACCAGTTAGTAGGGAGGTAGAGGTCAGGCCAAGATTTTCCACCTTACTCAGCAGAATGCTCAGGCATCTAATACTATCAGTGCAGGTATTATTCCTGTCTATTACTTGGATGCTTGGGTTTTGTTTGATCTGAGAGCCACACACTCCTTTTTATCCCTTATTTTTGCTTTGAAGTCGTGTTAACAAGCTTTGAGGATGGCTTTTCCTTTATCTGTCGCCACTCCTTCAAGCGATTCATTAGACACTGACGTTGTTCTTTCTGGTTGTCCAATGTGTATTAGAGGTAGAGAACTATCTGCAGAATTAGTATTGTTGGATGTAATGGAGTTTGATGTGATTTTGGGTATGGATTGGTTATTTTAGCACTATATCGTTATGGATTGTACGAGTAAAGAGCTCATCTCTGCTATCACAGTTAGGAAGATGCTAAGGAAGGGTTATCAGGGAAATTTGGCATTAATCAGGGATACTTCAGTGGAGAAGTTGTCACTCACAGATGTTCCTATTGCCTGTGAGTTTCCTAATATTTTTTCTAAGAAGTTGTCAGGTTTACCACCTCAAAGAGAGATTGAGTTATGTATAGATGTGGTTTCAGGCACTACTCTTATTTCAATGCTACCCTACATAATGACTCTTGCAGAGTTAAAGAAGCAGTTGTAGGAATTGTTAGATAAGGGTTTCATCAGACCTAGTGTTTCTCCTTGGGGTGCACTAGTCCTATTTATAAGGAAGAAGGATGGTATCCTAAGACTGTGCATAGATTACAGAGAGTTGAACAAGGTGACAATGAAGAATAAGTATCCTCTCTCGAGGAATGATGATTTTTTTAGTCAGCTTCAGGGTGCACAATTCTTCTTTAAGATTGGCTTAAGGTCGAGTTATCATTAATTATGATTCAATGAAGTTGATTTCCTAAAATGACATTCTGCACTTGATATGGCCACTATGAATTTTTGGTAATGTCATTTGGGTTGACTAATGCACCAACTACTTTTATGGATATGATGAAAAAGGGTATTCAGACCATTTGTGGATTAGTTTATAGTAGTTTTCATTAATGATATATTGGTGTATTCGAAGAGTATGGAAGAGCTCGTATATCACTTGAGGATTGTACTGCAGACATTGAGAGAACATAAGCTTTATGCTAAATTCTTTAAGTATGATTTCTGGTTGAAGAGTGTTGTATTCCTTAGACACGTGGTATCTAAAGATGGTATCCAGGTTAATCCATAAATGATCGAGACAGTATCTGAGTGGCCCAGATCGACAACAGTCATAGAGATTTATAGTTTTTTGGGTTTAGCTAGGTATTATAGGAGATTTATGCGGGATTTTTCCAAAATTGCAGCTCCTATGACTCGCTTAACTCAAAAGAATGTGAAGTTTGAGTGGTTAGATGCTTATGAGAATAGTTTCTAGTTGCTGAAGGAGAAGTTAACTGCAGCTCTAGTTTTATTTTTGCCTAATGGAGTAGATAAATCTACTGTGTATTGTGATGCCTCTAAAGTTAGCCTAGGTTGTGTGTTGATGCAGAATGATAGGGTGATAGGTTATGCTTCGAGGCAATTGAAGAAGCATAAATAAAATTATCCTACCCATAACTTAGAGATGGCTGTAGTAATCTTTGCTCTTAAGATTTGGAGACATTATCTGTACGGGGTGACTTGTGAGATTTTCATAAATCACAAGAGCCTTAAGTACATTTTTCAGCAGAGAGATTTGAATCTGAGGCAGAAAAGATGGTTAGAACTCTTAAAGGAATATGATTATGAGATTCTTTATCATGTAGGCAAGGCTAATATGGTAGCAAGTGCCTTAAGTAGGAAGTCCTTAGGTAGTCTTGCTCACATCAGTATGGAGAGGAGATCGTTGATCCAAAAGTTACACCAGTTAATGGATCAAGGTCTGATGATGAAGATGAGTAGATCTGGTAGATTATTAGCTCAGTTTAGAGTTTGATCAGTGCTGAGATATAGGATTAATGTAGCTCAGGGCTAAGATCCTATTCTAGCAGAGCTTGCAGCGAATATTTGTGCAAGGAAGCTTACTGATTTCACACTTGACGAGGATGGTATTTTGTGGATCAGTGGTAGGTTGTGCGTTCCTGATGTGGATAAATTGAGAGAAGAGATTCTTGAGGAAGCACATTCTATAACTTATAGTGTACATTTGGGTGTCACTAAGATGTACCATAGTATTAGAGACTTGTACTGGTGGGATGGACTAAGGAAGGATGTAGCTGATTTTATTGCTAAGTGCTTGACGTGTGAGCAAGTGAAAGCTAAACATCAGAAGCCTTCTGAGAAGCTTCAACCACTTCCTATTCCTGAGTGGAAGTGGGAGAGAATTGCTATGGATTTTATGGTTGGGTTACCTCATTCTAAGGATGGATACGATTCCATTTGGGTGATTGTGGATAGGTTGACCAAGTCTGCTCATTTCTTGCCTATGAAAGCCACTTATTATGTAGTTAAATTGGCAAAGCTATATGTTAAGCATATTGTGTGCCTTCATAGAGTACCTGTGTCCATTGTATCTGATAGAGGTTTAGTGTTTACCTTTCATTTTTTGTAGAAGTTGCAAGAAGTGATGGCCAACAGGCTTAATTTCAATACTGATTTTCACCCTCAGACAGATGGTCAGTTTGAGAGGATGATCCAGACACTTGAAGATATGTTAAGGATGTATGTATTGGATCTAGGAGGTAGCTGGGATGATCATTTGCCACTTGTGGAGTTTTCATATAATAATAACTACCATAATAGTATTGGGATGGCACCGTATGAGGCTTTATACGGAAGAAAGGGTAAATCCCCTCTGAGTTGGGATGAGATTGGAGAGAGAGCATTAACTGGACCTGATATAGTTCAGGATGCTGCTGAGAATGTTGCTATGATTAAGAGGAGATTAGAGACCGCAGTTAGTAGGTAGAAGAGCTATGCGGATTCGAGACGTAGAGATATGGAATTTCAAGTTAGAGACTATGTGTTTCTGAAGGTGTCTCTTATAAAGGGAAAGCTAGCACCGAGATATATTAGACCGTTTGAGATTCTAAAGAGAGTGGGCATGGTTGCATATCAGTTGGCTTTGCCTCTAAATTTATCTCAAGTGCATCCAATGTTCCATATCTTGATGTTGAGGAAGTATATTTCAGACCCTTCACACGTGTTGCAACCTGATAGTGTGAAAGTGAATAAAGACCTCACATATAAGGAAGAACCAGTCACGATTGTAGACTATTGAGTTCGTCAGTTGAGTTCGAAGCAGATTCTGATGGTCAAGGTGTTGTGGTGAAGCAACAATGTGGAGGAGCACACTTGGGAGACAGAAGCGGAGATGCGAGCTTCTTACCCTTACCTCTTTCCTCGATAATTCATGTTTTTGTTCTTTTCTTTGAATTTGATGACGAATTCTTATAAGGAGAGAAGATTGTAATAACCCTGTATTTTAAATAATATTAAACTATTTCAATATATGCAGTGTTAATAAAAATTTTAAATTTTATTTATATATTACTATTATTATTTGTGAATTATATTTATTTATTTTATTCTAAGAATTTTGTTTACGTAAAATAATTTATTTTAGGGGTTTTATTATTTATATGCATTAAAGTTATTACCATTTCTATTATTATTATTATTGTTATTATTATTATTATTGTTAATTTGGATAAAGGGGCATTTTAGTCTTTTCCTAAATAAAAAAAGGGTAAAAATTCGAGTCAAAGTCATTTTCTCTCTCCCTTTTCCTTTTTTTTTTTCTTCTTCTTCTCCTTCCTTTAGCTGTCACTGTGCCGCTGGATGTTAGCCACCTTCAATCACCCATCACTGTCGATCCCTCTCTTCCTCCTCCACCCTCCCACCACCTGAGGACCGTCGCCTAAAAGCTCAAAGACAGTAGCAGCAGCAAGAGGAGCTCCACGCCGATGACTTTGATTTTGGCTGTCCCAGCTTGTCACTCCGGTCTCTTTCGAACCCTCTAGCTCCGGTGAAGCTAGTTCTAAGCTTTGTTTGAGCTTGAATCCCCTCATTTGTGAGTTATCCTCAACTCTTAGTTTATTTATTTTGGAGTTTTTTATTTTATTTGAGCTTGATATTGATTGATTCATGGATTCTTGCTTTACAAATGTTGTTTATGGCAACTTAATCTTCCTAAAAATAATTTTTGTTTATTTTTTAAATTAATTTGAATTATGGGTAATTTTTTGTTATTTTAATATTAAAATATTGAATTTTTGATAATTATGTTAATTAATTAGTTTTAATGAAAATTTAGTTAAATTAGTGTTATTAATTTGAGTTAATAATTTTAGAATTATTAAAATATTTTTTTGTGAATTTATATAATTTTTGAGAATATTTTTATATTATGCGAATTTTGTATATATAGGTTAATTGTGTAATTTTTGTGGAAATTATAGTTAAATAATATGTTTTAAATGATTTTAGAATTATATAGAGTATTAAAATGATTTTTATAAATTATTTACTATTTTTAACTAATTAATACTAATTTTTTGAAAATTATATTCAAATAATATATTATTTACTATTTTGGTGATTAAATGGATTTTTAATTAATTTTAATATATATTTAAGCTATTTGAGTATATAAAAGTGAATTTTTAGTTTTTTATGTGGAATTATTGAAAAAATTGATTTTTATTAATATTATATTATTATTTGGGATTTTTATTTAATTATTGTGAAAATAATTATATTTAGTGATTTAATCTTTAAATATATTATATTTTGGTATTTTTTGGATATTTACGGAATTTAATGATTTTTAATTTATTTATTATTGTATATTGATTTTTGGTGAATTGTAAATCTCAGTTGGGAATTTGTGCAGTTCGAGGTCCCAACCCGAGGTGTTGAACTTTGTGATTTTAGAGGTGTTTTTTCTTAGCATGATCGGCTCTACTATCAATAGAGAGATATCCATTTTACAGAGGAGGTTCTGCCGAATTTTTGATAGAATTCTCATAAAATGTGACGTCGGGTCGATCCTGAATTTCTGTGTTTGTTTGAGTTTTGAATTCTTAAATCAAGTCTCCCTTAGAATTCTTAAAAATATAAGTTAAAAATTCATTTTGATTATTATTATTATTTATTTTCTAGTTGCGCCGACACCTAGACCTATCAGACCGAGCCCATCAAGCTAGTCTCGAAGAGCGCAAACTTGTGAGTTACTATTTTATATATGCATTGTATATAGTGCACGCCTATAAATAATTATGTTTTGATATGAATTATTTCATTAAATGGTTTAGTATATTTTCGATATACTTTTAGTATATTTTGATATATATGTGATGGTATATACTTGATAATTTCTCAATATGCATTCAGGTATATTTTTAGTATATTTATGATTGATTTTGGTTATATGTAGCATATATATATTTGAAATATGTTTAGTATATTTTTGGTATATTTATGGTATATATATAGTATATTTTTTTGTTATGAATGTCATTTATATTTAATTATGCATTTATTTATCTTCCATAAATATATGATTTTATTTGAAGAATATCAATAGAACGTGCTACCTAGTGGGCTATACTAGGACTGTGTACGTACCAGTTTGTTAGACTTTAGGGTCTGTATTGTGAGAATTATTTGAAAAGAATTTGATTGATTGATTATTGAGATTTGATGTGAGTGGATAGTATGGTTGTTGGAGCTCAGTTGACTTAGTATCTCGGGGTCAGTCTACTGTTCAAAATGGAATAAGAGAATTTATTTGGAATTAAGTAAGCCTATTGTCACAACCTAAAATAGGGGCCATGACCGGCGCTAGGGAACGGGAATTCTTTCGAATCCGGAACTCGTAGCAAGCCTAAAAATAAAAATAAAACATACAATAGTAACAACAATATATATTGCAGCGGAAATAAAAATCACAAATATCAAAATAACATTTGCACCAACTGGATTTAAATCAAATCCTCATCATCACATATATATAAATCTTTTAATACAAATTCAGTTCAAATATATAATACAACATCTCTTTAAATATTTAACGACTACTGCAATGTCTAGATAAAATAAATCCAAGACTCAGAGAAGCAATTTACACAAAGAAGTCGGGGCGGAAGAAATCCGGCATATAGGCCTGCTACTGAGGTCTGAAGATGATGACTCTCCTGAAAAATAGTCAACGGAGGGGAGTCAGACCTCACTGAGTGAATTACTATAATATATATACATGCACACTAAATGACAATGCATACATTCAACAATATATATCTAATATGTATATATACAGGCAAATACACGCAGATGCAATAAAATCATTTTATATATATTTTACTGAAAATCATCGTTTATGAAGGATCAAATAGAACCCTATGATATTGAAACCTCAAACAGTGTTAGACAACACTCTAGCCATACAGGCTCACTTAATCCAAATATATCCACTTAATCCATTTAGACTGGCCCCGAGACACTAAGTCGACCGAGCTTCAGCAGTCTAACTGCCAGTGTGATTGGCCCCGAGACACTTGGTCAACCGAGCTCCAGCAATCACACCCAAATCACATCACACATCAAATAATCATATTCAATCAATATCCACAAATGGTTAGTAATATAGCCTATCTGCTATAAGCGTACCGGTACGTACTCGGTCCTAGTGCTGCCCACTAGGTAGCACGTTCTATTGATCTCCTTCATTAATAAATATAAAACATTCACTCACAAATAAATGATGCATGAATTTAAATAAAATAACAATATAAACCATATATATACTGAAAATATACCAAAAGTAAACTAGGTATATTTCGAGTATATATACGTCAAATGAATCCAATCAAATTATAAATTAAGCTAGAAATATATTTAAAAACATTTTAAATATAATTTATTAACAAAACATGCATATAATTTAATATATACCAAAAATAAACCAAAATAAACTAAATATAAACTTAAGTAATAATCAAATTATTTATGCATATTTAATCAAAATAAAACATGCATTTCTAAATCATGCATCCTAAACACATATATATAAAATAGTAACTCACACTTAGTGCGCTCCTCGAGATGGGTCCGACGGGCCTGGTCCACTAGGTCTCGGTCTCGGCGCAACTAAACAAACAATAACGACATAAATCATAATAACCCTAACAGAAATCCTAGAATTCGATCTAGAATATTAATCACAGAAACAGGATTAGGGTTCGACCGGATATCACGTTTTACGAGAATTCTATCGAAAATTCGACAGAACCTCCCTTGTAAAACGGACATCTCTCTACTCAAAGAGTAGAGCCGACCCTGCAAAGAAATACACTTCAAAAAACAAGCTCAACCACTCATCCACAACCCCTCGGTCGGACTTCAAACTACAGTCTACCGACTGGGGTCCACAAACACAGAATAATTTCAGAAATACCAAAAATACCCTTATAACATAGAAATTCATTTTATAAGTAAAAATTACATAATTAACCTTTAAACACAATAAAAACCGATAAAAACTCATTTTATTAGAAAAACCATATATTATATATATATTTGAAAATAATTCACGAAAAATAGTTTTAATTAGTTAAAAATACCAAATAATTTGTAGAAATCATTTTTATACCTTAAATAACTATTAAAACCAATTAAATTACAATTTTTAGCCAATTTTATGTAAAATTACCAAAATACCCCTATATATATAAATATACTAAAATTACTTCAAAAATTCACCAAAAATAGTATAATTATACAAAATTAATTTTCTCAACATATTTATCAAAAATATCAATAATTAAACTCAATTAACCAATTAAAAACACAATTAACCTAATTTTCCCAAAATTACATAAACTTAAATAATTCAAAATAAATACTTAGAAATTCATAAAAATTAAAAATAAATTCCTATAATTAATTTTAAAACCTATATTTATCATAAAACACAACTTCATAATTTATATAATTAATTTTCGAAAATTAGAAAATAATATTAAAATATTCAAAAATACCCAAAAATCAAAATAATCTTCAAAAATTCCAAAAAAATTCACACATGTAGATTAAGATACTAGGATCAACATTTGTGAAGGGAGTTTTCATGAATCCATCAATTAAATGTTCAAAAAAATCAAAAACCCTAATATGACCGAAATCAAAAATTCAAAACCTAAGCAAATCAAGACCATTTCAGCTCAAACCAAAGCTAGAATCACACTCACCGGAGCTCAAGGAGAATAAAGAGACTTTCGGTGTCAAAAACGGTGGCCGGAATCGCGAGGTGTGAAGAAATTGCAAACTCTCGGCTTCCGGCCAAAAACCGACCTCCAGACGCCGGAAACGACTACTACAGGCAGCGAGGGAGGCTGGGGAAGGTGGTGGCACACCGGACGGCACACCAATGGCAAGGAATCAGCAGTTGCAGGCGTTGGACGGCGGTGAGGGTGAAGATCGGGGAAGAAGATGCTTCGGGGGCAAAATGGTAATTTTTCTAAAAGTTTGATTTTTGATATATTATATGTATATATATATACTTTATACTATATATTAAAATAATATTAAATTACACACATTAAATATGCACCACACACTTAATATTTAATATTTTAAAATTTAATATTAATTAAAAATAATTAAATAACAATAAAATAAATAAACAATTAATAAAATATTAGGGTAATATTAATTAAACCCTAACTAAATAAATAAGTACACATAGGCTTTATTTATTATTTTAAAAATACGTATGAGTTCATGCAAGTCCGAAAATATATTTAAAATAATTAATAATAAATTATTTACGTGAAAATTTTTTCAAAAATGCAAGTCCCGGGAAAATTTTACGTAAAGCACTGTAAATAATACACAATAATTAAAATAGGTTTTAAATACATATCAACTCGTAAAAATATCATAATATATATACAAAAATTATTAACACTGCATATCCCGATACAATGTAAAAATGTTTAAAAATACGGGATATTACACCTACATGGCTAGTGAGATATGTGTGTGAGGTTGCGAATATTTAGGGTTCTATTTGATCCTTCACCCAAATAAGTGTTTTTTGCATTTATAAATATAAAAGTGGATTTTAGTATCTGTGTGAAATGCGTGTATATATATATATATATATATATATATATATATATATATTGATGTCTGACTGGATATGTTTTAGATTACATGTATATATATTATAGTAATTCACTCAGTGAGGTCTATCTCCTCTTAATATTTTTTTAGGAGATTCCTCGTCATCAGACCTCAGTAGTAGACCTCTACGCTGGACTTCTTCAGCCCCGGCTAGATTATGTAAATTATTTATCTAAACTTTGTTGTATTCTAGAAAACTATAGTAGTAGTGTTTTGTATCTATAGAATGTTATTCTAATAAGAGATCTTTCTCTGAATATTGTATGAAAATATTTTTATTTTATGATATGACAATTAAGTATTTATTTTTATATCAAATTAAATTTTAGTTCTAGTGTATTTTATTTATTTATTGCATGTGTTTTATTTTTAAACCTTGCTACGGGTTCCAGAGTCGAAGAATTCTCATTCTCTAGCGGCGGTCTCGGTTTGGGTCGTGACAGGTACATATGTGGCATATATATTTGAAATATTTTTAGTATATGTTTGGTATATTTTTAGTATATAAATTGTATATTCTTCTATAATTAATGTCATTATATTTTAATTGTGTATTTTATTATTTTCCATAAATATGTGATTTATATAAAGGATATCAACAGAATGTGCTACCTAATGGATTACACTAGGACTGTTGTGCAACAGTACGGTAGAATTAGGTTAAAAATATGATATTTGATTATGAATGAGAATATTGAGATTATTAGTTATTGGAAAGGGCGGCTGAGGATCCTCGGTTAACCTAGTATACTCGGGGCCAGTCATACCGGTAGTGAGATTGTGGATCCTCGGTGGACCTAATGTACTCGGGGCCAGTCTACCACCTTAAGTTGGATAAATGAATACTTGAAGTTTGGGATAAGTCGGTTGGCTATTGATTTATTGATTGAGGTTGCGAATATGTTAGGGTTCTATTTGATCCTTTATTTAAAAAAACATTTCTCTACATTTATTAAATAGAAATGTTTGTATATATTTATATATATATACTGATGCTTGACTGCATATGATTTTAGGTTGTATGTATATATATTATAATAATTCACTCAATGAAGTCTGACTGCCCTCAATATTTTTTTTAGGAGATTCTTGTTTAGATCTCACCAGTAACACTTTATGCCGGTCTTCTTCAGCCCCGGTTAGATTATGTAAATTTATTATCTAAACTTTTATTGTACTTTAGAGACTACAATAGTAGTATTATTGTATCAATATTGTGTTGTTTCGGATTTTGAAATTTTTGTATCAAAATACTGTATGAATATTTTTATAATGATATGACATTAAAGTATTTATTTTTATATCGATTTAAAATTTTAATTCTAGCATATTTTTATTTCTTTATTGCATGTGTTTTCATTTTTAAGGTTTGCTACAGGTTCCAGATTCAAAAAAGTTCCGTTCCTTAGCATCGGTCATGACTCCTGATTTAGATCATGACAATAGTTCATACCTGAATGGGACTCCTTAGAGCAAGTGAATTGAGACAACGACATGCAAATCTGTAGCCAAGGTGTTGGAGTTAGAGTAGGACTTGGATATGAGGAATGGGTAGACACATGTCGAAATGAAAAGGTGTGCTCATCAAATGTAATGTGCCTAGCCATGTAAATTCGGTCAATGTCTTTATCTAAGCAACAGAATCCATAGTGATGTGAAGAGTAACTAAGAAATACACATTACGTACTGCAAAAAGAAGATTTATATTGGTTAGAGGGACGCAATAATGGATAAACAACACATCCAAAGACTAAAAAATTAAAATTTGGTGATTGATGAAAAAGCAATTGATATGGAATGTCATTTGATAGAGATTTTAATGGCATACAATTAATTAAGTAAGATGCAGTTTCAAAAGTGCATTGTCAATACTTGAAAAGTGCACTACAATGTCCTAGAAGAGTAAAACTAATATCAACAATGTGTCTTATTTTTCATTTAGTAATGTCATTTTGTTCATGTGTATGCAGATAGGCTAGCTTATGAAAAATTCCTATATTTTTAAAATGAGTGAATAATGGGTGAAATTCGCCTCCCCAATCTGATTTAAAAAATTTAATTTGATAATTAAATTGTTTTTCAATAAGAACTTGAAATTGAAGAAAAATAGAAATAACATCACTTTTATTTTTGAGGGGAAACAACCATGTAAACAACAAAAAATTATCAATAAAAATGATAAAATATTTTTCTCCAGTAGATGAAGAAATTAGAGCAAAACCCCAAACTTGAAATTGAAGAAAAATAGAAATAACATCACTTTTATTTTTGAGGGGAAACAACCATGTAAACAACAAAAAATTATCAATAAAAATAATAAAATATTTTTCTCCAATAGATGAAGAAATTAGAGCAAGACCCCAAGCATCTGCATGAATTAATTCTAAGGGATTAGAACTTCAATTATTCATTGATGGTAGAGGATTGTGATGTAATTTTCCTAGGCAGTAAGCATGACAAGTTATAGAAGAAACATTCTTAAGTGAACATGGTAATTGAAAACAATGAATAAGATGATGAACAACAGAGGAATTTGGATGCGCTATACAAGCATGCCAAGTTTCCAAATTTGCTATATAGGCTTGAACAATAAGAGATAAAGGAATGGCAGAGTGCAACTTGTAAAGTCTTAATTCACTCGTTTCTTAGAGTAGAGGTTTATTGATCTGTAAATCCTTAACAAGAAAATGGTTAGAATAGAATTCAAAAAAATAATTATTGTCATTACAAGTTGCTAAATTGAAAGAAGGGGTTTTGTAATTTATGGAACATGTAAAATGTTGGTAAGGTGAATTGGTTTTTTACCAAAAGATGGAAGCTTACCCGAACCAACATCTGCAATAGGTAAACCAATCCCATTACCAATAATCACTTTATCATTACCTTTGTACTTTTTGACAAGGCTCAAGGATGAGATATCTGGAATGATATGGTGGCTCACCCTAGTGTTAGAATACCACTCAACCGAATTAGAAGGAGGTTAGCCAAGAATGGACAAATTTGCTTATGGTGTAAAAACTATATGTCTCGACAGTTTGTGTTATGATGAGAATTGCGGATTTGAAAGGTTTGATTAAAATGTCTCCTATAATCCACAATATTGTGATTAAGGTAACCATAAATTTGGCATGACATTGGACCTCTATGAGAGAAGGAAGATACCACCCCTTCGTCCTTTACCATAGTTGTATCTATTGGCAGTAAATCGTGCACGAGAACTAAAAAAATTAGGAACATATAAGGCTTATGCTACATGAGCTGTAGTAAGAACCAAATGGGAGATTTGTTGAGATTGAAGCAGTAATTCATAAGAGACTAATTGGCCATATAAGTCATTGAATGAAGGAGGGTCAAGTTGCTGTTGAAGTGCCCCTATAACACCATTGTAATCGGATCCCAATTGCCAAAAGACTATAGCATTGAACTTGATAAAAGAAAGGGACTGTCCAGCCATAGCTAGAGAATCAGAAAGCTTCTTTGCTTGAAATAAATATGTGGAGATTGTTTTGTCTTCCTTTTTTAAGTTGTAAAGCTCGATGTATAATTGAGTTCTCTGTGCATTGCTCACCACACCGTAAGCCACTTCTAAAGCTTTCCAAATAGTATTGGCAAAATTGAGTCCAAGTAAATGAGGTAAACCTCTTCAAAAATGGATGATAGTAACCACAAAAACAACAATTGGTCTTTATTAAATCACTATTGATAAGCAGAATTGGGTTCTAGCGCCATTGTTATAGTGTTTTGAACCTCTTTAGGTGGTGGGGATTCAAAGCCATTAAAAACACCATGCAAATTGTGAAAATTCAATAGAGGTTGAAATTAAAGCTTCCATAACATATAATTTTATAGAGAACGTTTGTTGAATGTGTATAGGTTGGGTGGTTGAGTTTGAAGGACGAAGTGAAGGTAATTGAGTAGAGGAGGAAGATGACAAGGTATAAGAAGAAGAAGAGAGAGAGCTAATATCCATGATAAGCTTTGATACCAACTTAGAAATAATTAGAGAAGAGAAGTTGTATTGCTTGTACTAATTAAAGGTTGTAAATAAACACACGAGCTGAACAGTAGTTGATAGAAATACAATAACCAACTACAACTAATAAACATATCATATAACAACAATTGTTAACAAACTATAACAATAAACTAATGTATATACTTATCTGCTAATGAGTCACATACTAATATAAGAGCAACGATAGACTTAGTGGGCCACTAGTGGCCCACATTAATGTTTGGACCAAATTGCCCCTAGAATTCATAGGGGGCAATTTCATTGTGGAGTGGGTTTTTGGTTAAATCATAGTGATTGAAAATTTTTTTAGAACAATGATACATGTTGTAGTAGATCGTAAATTACGACATATATTGTATGTCACAAATATAATAAATAATTATTTTAGTCCTTAAAAAATAATTTATTTAATCCTTATAATTTTTTTTCTTTTTTTGTCTCTAATATTGGGGACTCAAATAAATTTTTTTCATTTATGATTCATCGTTGGACATTTTTGAATTTTTTAATCTTTCACTTTATCACGGGCCTGCTACCTAAATATTTTCTCTTAATATAATTGCGGCTGTACTTCCTCTTCTTCGATCTAGATAATAAGTTAAATATGGAAAATATTTGCCCTTATTCTTTTGAGAATTCCAGTTTGAGGCTGTCTGTATCATATTACGGCAAGGGCATGTAATTAGGCTTAAAAATTCAAGGGCTGCAAGATTCACACGGCAGGTAGTTGCCTTTTTTAATTTCACATAATAATGATTCTTTTCTAGAATGCCAAATTACTGATATATTACAGTAAAGAAAGAAATTAAGAACTCTCCCCCCTGCAAATAATAATAAAACTTTATTAAAAATTAATAGTAAAAATTGCACTTCATATTACAGTATAAAGTTTGACCTATTCTTTGCCTAAAGTTTTTTTTTTTTTTTTTCAAGAGAAAAATTTTTTTATTAGAAAAGCTGGATAAATAGTGCAGTTTATCGTATCATAGTCCAATCAATAATGTTTAATGATTGGGATTTAATTCCAGGAGCAGAAACAAGCAAACAAAGGAATCCAATAATTTATATATATGTGCTTAGATTCTGATTGTGAATATTCATGTGCTCCATCGCTCAAATCCCTTGTAATAATTTTCCGTACATATATATTTAGGTGTTATCGGCAGACATATTAAACCGGCAATAAAGAGGGAAGTATAATTGACCAGCATAGATTTGTCCTAAAAAAAAAACAGCAGCATTTTATCGGAAATCTCGGCTTGTAGTTGACAATTCGAACAACCACTTTACTTATTAGTATGGCCAAAATACAAAGTTTATTCTCATAATTAATTTTGGATTTTTTTTATAAAAAAAAAAAATCTGAGAGAATTTTATTTTCTTTTGTCTAAATTAGTTAGAATTTTTATAATTATTGAGTACCAAAAACATCAAATATAAAAAAAAAAATTATTTAACGAATAACTAATGAAATCAACTTGGTATTACTTCAATAATATTTTAAATTTTTAAATTTGTGTTATTTTAATTGTTGGGATATTTTTATTATTTTTATAATTTTACTGAATCAAACTAAATTAATTAGAATTTTATATATTTTAATTCCTTATTTGATTTAATTTTGCTAAAAAATTTATTTTATTTTCAAATAAATTTTAAGCGAAGATCATTTACAAATGCAATGTATGTAGTCTGAATAAATATTGTATACAATAAATTTATTTGGAAATTTTATAAATTTGGTTTAATAATGAGTAATTTTATAAAATTAAAAGTTAGAAAAAAAAGAAAATTTTATTTTGATAAAACACACTTTTTAAAATTTATAAATAAATTTCATAAAATTTTATAAAATGTATTTATATCAACCATATTATAAATATTAGTTACTTAAATAAAAAATTTTAATATGAAACTATGAAAGAATTGGCCAAGAATGTACCCTGCCAACCTCCAATATATAATTGCCACCATAATCATACAGCACGATCCTTACGTTGTACCTATTTCAGTCAGGTGTATGTCTTTCCGTGCTAAAAGAGACACACACCTAATCTTATTTTATAGTCTTATTGCTTATTAAGTAGTGATATTTAATAATTTTCATGAAAGTGCTTCTGCCTTAAACCTTGTAAATGATAATTTTCAATATATATAATTATTTGCTAATTCGTTTCATTTTTTTTTCCTTGTACTTGTTACCAAAAACATATTTTTTCATTTCGATAAATTGGGTAGAGTTATTTTTGCTTAAATTATACTTTGATTCGAATTGTTATATATAAAGTCCATCTAAATTAGTTAAAGTAAAATACAATTTTAAATACTATTTATTTAGGAAAAAAATTTTATTTTTCTAAATTTGGTATATATATATATATATTCAAATAAAAAAGTTATGTATTAACAATGGAATATATATATCCCATGGAATGTCAAATTTCAAGCCTTTCTTTATCATTCGTTCAGAAAAAAGGAAAGAAAACAAAGAATTGTTGTTCTTATGAGATGATGCCAAGTGCTATTGAGAAGCAGATGACAAAACATGGCATTGAAATTGAGGGTATAGTAATACATGTTAAGTAATCAAGCAGAATTTTGGTAACCACCAAGCAATCTGTGATACGGATACTTAAAAAAAAGAAAGAAAATGAAGTTCAAACAATGAACTTTGATTCAAATCTTGACATCTTTGCTTCTACAAAACCATGTCATGGCTTTTGAATAAGGAGTGGCTTCTCTTTTCCCTTAACCACCTTCTCACTTTTGCTCTCTTCTTTAAAAAATATATATATATATGCCATTAAGTGGTGGCTTTTTATCAAGAAAATCAATTAATGGCCTTTTAATCAAGAAAATCTCACACTTGCTAGAAGATCACCACCCAAGATATACCGCATAAATTCTTTTCTATCCACTCCTTGTACTCGTTTCTTTATTGCCTTTTTTGGTTATATGGTACATTTCTTGTTGTTTTCACTTATTTTTTCACAAAGAAGATATTATATATATATATATATATATATATATATATACATGTCCATACCACACCTAAGTAACAATTCTGTGTTACTGACTTTCTAAAAAGTAAATCTTTTTGAGTTTTTTACTCAAGTTTTAATGATTTCTATATGGGGGCACGAAAAATGGATCAAGAATCTGGCAAGTTTCCACTGGTTAGTGATAATTGTATTATCTCCTTTGTTTCTGTTTACGGTATAATACTGGACGCTTAATAAGTTAACCACTTCTGTGTTTTCTTTCTGTATGTTTTCTTCAATTACGCTCTTAAAAGCAGCATGTTTATTTTCAGTCGATTTAATGCTACTGGAGATTTCAAAACCATTAGGCAATTGTAACCCTCAAGACAAAGGGTGTCTGAGGATTGAGTCCTTGAGCTCCTCCACTACGTTAATAGATGATTGAATTTGATTAATGTTTCAATTTCTTTTTCCTTTTGAATGACATGCAGAAGCTGTACAAAACCACTCTGTTGCTTGCCTATCAAAGTATTGGGGTTGTTTATGGGGATTTTTGCACATCCCCACTTTATGTTTATAAGAGTACATTCTCTGGAAGTTTAAAGCTATATGAGGAGGATCATGAGATTTTTGGTGTACTTTCTCTAGTTTTCTGGACTTTGACTATTATCCCTCTTTGCAAGTACATTATATTTGTGTTAAGGGCAGATGACAACGGTGAAGGTGCACACGTTTTTACACCTTCAATTGCATATATATATAATTGTCAATCTCATTAATGCCCAAAAATTAGTGATCATTTTTGTTCAGAGCCAATCTTGTGCAGGCGGAACATTTGCGCTCTACTCACTTCTCTGCAGAAGATGCAAGATGGGATTTTCAAAGAGTTCTCTTTTCGGGGATGAATCTGAATCATCCCATGATTCTTATGCGCCTACCAAGGAGACAAGAACTAGCTTCGTTATAAAAGAGTTCTTTCAGAAGCATCATTTTTCTCGTGTAGTGTTGCTTCTGGTTGTTCTGCTTGGAACTAGCATGGTTATTGGCGACGGAATCCTGACCCCAACAATTTCTGGCATGATTTCTCATCTACCCACTGTAGTATTCTCAATAATGAATTAACTTTTTATGCCCTCTACATTATCTTAAATCATAAGGCTTTGCCACTTTTTTTTTGCAGTTTTGTCCGCAGTCTATGGAATACAAATTAAGGTGCCAAATTTACATGAAAGTACGCTGCAATATTCATTTGATTTGTTATTATA
Source organism: Mallotus nudiflorus (assembly GCA_947683625.1). Taxonomy (NCBI): domain Eukaryota; kingdom Viridiplantae; phylum Streptophyta; class Magnoliopsida; order Malpighiales; family Euphorbiaceae; genus Mallotus; species Mallotus nudiflorus. The sequence continues at coordinate 2,988,673 of CANTUR010000058.1, read as the reverse complement.
AAATGTAGGTTTGTGAATTGTACTTCCATACTTGCATGATCTTTAACCATTTCTAATGAACATGTTGGTGTATTGGCAGATCACTCTGTAGTGATCTCCTGTGCGGTACTGGTGGGGCTTTTTGCACTCCAGCATTACGGGACGCATAGAGTTGGGTTTCTGTTTGCTCCAATCTTGTTAGCTTGGCTGCTATGTCTTGGCGGGATTGGAATTTACAACATATTCCATTGGAACCCTGGTGTAATTAGTGCTCTATCTCCGTACTCTATCTATAATTTTTTCAAGAAAGCAGGAAAATCTGGATGGAGTTCGCTAGGAGGCATTTTTCTCTCTGTTACAGGTTGGTTTTCTAAAGACAAAAGAAGTCAAGATTTAATTATATTAATGGTGCTACTCACCAATTCTGTTTCTGCAAGGCTGATTTTGTTGGTTCTGTCAGGCGCAGAAGCTATGTTTGCTGATCTTGGCCATTTCTCAAAACTTTCACTCAGGGTATATATTTTCCTCCGCCAAGTTGTAATGTTTTAAGTTGTTGAGTCAATTATAGAGAAAAAACACGACTATTGAACAATTATTTATGCCTTTTCTTTTAAATAGATTGCATTTACTGCGGTTGTGTATCCTTGCTTGGTTCTGGCTTACATGGGTGAAGCTGCATACCTCTCCAAGCATAAAGAGGATCTTCAGAGAAGTTTCTACAAGGCTATCCCTGGTACTTGTTGAATAATTTATCTTAATTATAAACTCAAAATATGAAGTGTTTTTTGCACAAACGAAGGTAGTTTACTTATTATGTTTGTTGCCAATTTGTCTAAAGAAACATATTTTTTTTCTCCTATCATTTTTAGAGGTTATATTCTGGCCAGTGTTTATTGTTGCCACTCTTGCAACTGTGGTGGGAAGCCAAGCGACAATTTCAGCCACTTTCTCCGTCATTAGTCAGTGTAGGGCATTGGGTTGCTTCCCACGTGTAAAGATAGTGCACACATCGAAGAACATACATGGACAGATATACATACCAGAGGTGAATTGGTTGCTGATGCTGTTGTGTCTTGCTGTTGTTATTGGAGTCAGAGACACTTCTGTGATTGCCAATGCCTACGGTTGTTTTCTCTTTCTCCCCTTTTCTCCCTCTGTCCTGCCTCACTGTATAGTTTGGTTTGGTCTGTAGAACAAGTTTTTCAATTTTGTTGTCCATTTACAGGTCTTGCTGTGATCACAGTCATGATCGTGACGACATTCTTGATGTTTCTGATCATTAGTACGGTATGGGAGCGAAACGTTTTGTTGGCTGTTGCATTTGTATTGGTCTTTGGATGTATAGAACTGTTCTATTTCTCTGCCTGCGTAGCCAAAGTACACAGAGGGGGCTGGCTTTCCCTGATAGTCTCTCTAGTAATTCTATCTCTGATGTCAATTTGGCGTTACGGGACATTAAAGAAACTGGAATATGAGCTAGAGAATAAGTTTAACTTGGACAGCCTCCTGAGCCTAGGATCAGCCTTGGGAATGAAAAGGGTTCCTGGAATTTGCCTAGTTTATTCTGACGTTACTTCTGGTGTCCCTCCAATGTTCGTTCATTTTATAACCAATTTTCCTGCATTTCATGAAATTCTCATATTCGTAACCCTCCAGTCTTTGATGATCCCAAAAGTACGCATTGATGAGCGTTTCCATGTTGCCAGGGTTGGTCCTCCAGATTTATCTTTATTCCGGTGCATTGTCAGGTAATTTCATATATTGATGAACAGACTAGTAGGGCCGTTTCAGTTATTTTCTTTTACTAGTGGAAATTTGTTGTCACTTGACAGGTACGGGTACAGGGATATTTGGGATAGCCATGAATTGGAAACTGAGCTAATTGAGAAGGTGACAAGTTTCATAAAATTGGAAGGGCACACAAAAGAAATGGCAGTGGTGGAGACAGTTGGAAAGGGTGGTGATGGCAGAAGAAAAGTGAGCTTTCAAGTGCATAATTCGGAAGCAGATGAGGAGATTGAAGGAGTGATTGAGGCAAATGAAGCAGGCGTAGCGTACATGATGAGCAATACAAGTGTGGTAGCAAATGAGGCATCATCTTTAGTGAAAAAATTTACCATTAACATTGTGTATGCGTTTCTAAGACGCAATAGCCGACGCTCTGCCACTGCACTTGGAATTCCACACCCCTCACTAATTGAAGTGGGCATGGTTTATCGAGTTTAATTACTCCCATTAGTATGTATATTACTGTTTCTGATCAGTTTAAAAGAGTAATTAATATTAATTATATAGATAATGATAGGTGTGGTAGGCTATTAAAAGTTAAAGATTTTTTATTTCGTTTTTATACCCATAAATTTTGTAGTCTCTCACAAAATAGAAGAGCAAACAATAATTTCAGCGGGCTGTAACACCAAACATTTTCCATATAATATGTAGTAACTATGACCAAAAAAAAAAGTGACAATCAACCACATCTGTACATATGCATGTTGCATGAAGAGAGTTAAAGATTATAACTCCTAAATAAGGGAGAATGAATAGTATAGATGTGTTTGTTTCTTTAATATTTTATCGTATTCTTCAATAAAAGCCACTCAAAATTAATTTAATTGCCGTTCAAATATTTCTTTCTCTTTTAAAATTTTGTTTGGTGTAACAGTTTTTCCATGACTTTTGTTGTGGTCTTGATTGCACGCAACTGACTTTTGGAACGTTTTGTAAATTCAAGAGGGGAAGGGAGATTCAATATTAAATCTCTGTAAATTTTTTACTGTAAAATATTACGTTATTATGATAAAAAAAAACACCACAGAAACCATTACTAAAAATGTTTGTGGTTGAGTTTCTGTATCGTTAGTCATTACATTAGCTCACGAAAGATTTATCTATCACACTGATGTGTTGTGGTAAAGAGTGAGGTGGTAAATGAATGCAACACAAGAAAGTCCGACACAAAGTAAGTTGGAATCATTCACATGTTGGCTTTTGCTCATATTTTTTCATTCGAAACTTTTACGTACATGAAGTATTTTATTTTTCCACCATATCATGATAATAAATTAAGAGTGGATTTAGATGTAAATATTTAATTTGAAATTTAAAAATTTAAATATTAAATTTTAAATAATATATAGTTATATGTTATTTTAATTTTTATTATCAATAAAGAGTGAAATATCAAATTCATAATCTCATAATATTCATCATCTGAATTATTAAACTATAAATAAAAGATATTAAATGAGCTATTAAATCTATTATAAATCCTTTGTATAGTTTTTAAATAAAAAATTTAATTAAAATTAAAATTTATATTTAAATCACTTTCGTTAAAACATTGTATTACTGAAAAAACAAAACTCATCCATCTAAAGTTTTTTTTGGTGAATTGGCATTATTAAATTAATTAAGATCGCAATTATTGAAATGGGGTCTGCACAACTTCATAACCGTACCTATTTATTTATGTATCTCTTTTATGGACAATAATAACATATGTCAAAAATAGTAATAATAATAAATGTCACCCTGACACAATATTAAAATGCCTCTAAGTTATTTTAATAATCATAAAAATAAAAATAAAAAATAAAAAATTATAAATTATAAATCTTTAAATCACAATACGATCAATTCACTTTTAAATTTTATATTTCTATAAATTTAATTAATTGTCCAATTAAAATTGATACTCATAAGCTATAATATAATTTTTCACATATTATCAAGCAAATAGGAGTAAAAACCTAATTTGTCAAAAGGTGACGTTTATCTGTATGGCCATCATTAGTTCATTATCTACACAGAGATGGTGTAAAAGGAATTTCACTCATCATACATTTAATATTCATCAATTATATTTGTCTGATTGTAAGAATTCTCAACATTCAACTGCCTCTTTGTTTTTGTTTTTGTGGATATATATGGTATGCATAAAAGCTCTAGCCTATAGCTAGTTCATCTCCTTCTTTGCTTGTGCTTCTCTTTTAAAATCCTGGCTTTTTTGAAAATTATATTTTCTGAACAGTGATCAATTGTAGCGTTGACAAGTTGCCATTAACATCCTGCAAGTCAGATGGAGATGCGTGGGGTTTGTTTCTGTGTCTTTCGCCATTGAAGCAGATCCGTATTTAAAGCCACCTGCCCAACCACCATTACTCCCTTTTCTAGACTTTTACAACTAGATGTCTCCTCAAAAAAAATTAGAGTGAATCTTCCTCTTAAAAAAAATTAAAAGACTGATCGAGTCTTTGTAATATCCTTTCAACATCCGGACTTTCTGCTGTTCTGAAAAAAAATATTTTATCGATATATATTTTGAAAAATGTTTGAGTTTTCATTAACAAAAAATTAATATAAAATATAAAAATTATATTGCTTGAAATGAAAGAATTGCGTATAATGTACTTTAATTGTTTCTTTTGATTTTTCAATATTCTAAGTGTTTTAAAATTAGCTGATAAAAATGAGAACGATGTTTTTTTTCACAAATTTTTTATAAAATGTAATAAATTTAAAATAAATAAAAATATTTTATAAAAATATAGAGTCCGTGCAAAACGAGGCATGCAGATTGTTTACCATTTGTTAGTGAAAAATAAATTGATATGTCAAACTTTTGAAAGGAAGTAGTTAATAGATGGCTACTAAAGATTAAGAAAAAAAAAATCTTTTGTCAAATCAACATTTGTTTAATAATACAAAAAAAATATAAAATAATTCAACAACACCCATTTTAATTGAATAATTAATTAAATTGATAGAATTTAAAAACTTAAAAAAAGTTAGGTGAAACCATCTGCTATAATTTAAATATTTATAATTTATAAGCAATTTATTTATTTATTTTATAATTTTTAATATGAGAGTGACATATAACATTTCCTTTTTTTTTTTAATATACAAAGAGAATTACATCTAAATTATAACAGCAATTAAAAAAATATTATACTTGTAATACAAATATACAAAGCTTGAAAATAAAACAATTGATAACCACAGTCCACAAATCCAAGTTATCCAACTAATTCAGAAAAAAGCCCTCCCCTAACAATATACAAATGCATTTTTTTTAATGTAGTTATTGTTGTTAGCTAAATTAATAGAAAAGAATCTTAATGGCTGAATTCCATGCACGTTAATTATGCAATATCTGGTGCATTGTCGCCATCAAAACATATAACAGCCAGCTCCATCGATCGGTTGCGATGATACAAAATAATCACGATGTAATAATTAAAGAGGAAAGACTTAACACATGAACAGCAGAAGCAAGTGTTGTGATTATTACGGGACGAGTGGGACTAATAAATATTAGTAGGATCCATCCGCATCTATAAAGCGTGAGCATGAATCACCCAACTTAAATGCAGTCCCTTCTGGATTCATTTCCAACTGATCCTAATACAACATGTGTGCACCTTGTGGTTGAGGTTTTGCATGATCATCACCATCATATATATACACCTCTTCATGTTCAGATATATGTATATCTTCATTTATCACCTCTAGCAAGTTTCTTTATCTCTTTTCTTCTTCTTAATTTTCTCGTCTTTAGGGGAAAAAAAAACATGTATTATCTATCGTTGGTAGCTTACTACATATTTTTCAATTCATTAAAAGTGGTGTTTGCTGTTTGTCTGCTACTGTTATCTTTGTTTTATATGTACGTACTCGTCCAAAGCATGAAAGATACACAGAAGCTAGCAGTTTGGTTATGCAGACAAGAGGTTCTCAATTTGACGGCTTTGCAATCTGCACAAAATAATGTTGCTGCTGCTTCTTCCGGTCGTCATTTCTCAAATCATTCCTATTATACGGTTTCAGTGTTGTCTAACTAATTAGCATATATATAGTTATGTGTTTCTTTCTTTCTTTCTTTCTTTTTTGATATATATATATACATTCATGTTGTATATTTTTTATTAACTTGGTTGTGATGAATTTTCATGGAATAATTGTTGAGAAGCCATTTTCGAGTCTCTTTTGTCATAAAAAGATTGTCTATGATTTTGGTCTTTATTTTTACCCATTAAGAAAGAGTTAAAGACTCTGCATCATATAACGTGAGCTTAGCTTAGCATCCCTTCTGCTTAGCATAAATTGTCACGTTACTCCTAAACTTACACTGGAACGTACTTATAAACACCTATTGTTACTGTTGAGTCCACTTTAATTTTAAAGGGTTATAAATTCAATACTTTTTATCTCCTTACACATGTGAAATTTACCCTTAATAGTAATTTACAAAAATAATTTTCAAATACTAACACTTAATATCTAAGTGATAACTTCTTTTATCTCCGTCCCAATAATAGTAGTCCTGGATCAAGTTAAAAAAAAAAAAAAAACACATTTTCTCCTATTTGTTAACTTTCAAGTACATCCCTGCACGTTTAAATAATTTTGCTGGGCTTTAAAAGTTGATAATGGAAGATGAGCCCACGTGGACCACTAATCCCTCTCTTGAAAAAGTTATACAGTGTTGTATGAGCATCAATTTACCATGTCTATACCCTTTTTTTTTTTATAAAAATTTATGTAGCGAGTAATGCTATAGCTTATAGTATGTTGCTATCGACTGTATAAAAACCACAATACTCTATTTTACTTTATTTTATTGTTAAAAAAAATTTACAAGTTATATGTATTTAAATTTTTATACGACGAATTTTTTTATGTGTAACTTAACTTTTAGATTTCAAAATAAAAAAAAATATTTTTATTAAAAAATTAAAATTTTAAAAAATTAAAATTTGAAATTTTTTTTATAGATTTTAGATGTTTAAATTTTTATACGATAAATTCACTCATATGCAATTTAATTTTAGATTTAAAAAAAAATTACAAACTACAGATGTTTAAATTTTTATATGACGGATTCACCTATGTCCAATTAGGTTTTAGATTTTTTTTTAAATTATAATTTACAAATGTTTAAATTCTTATACGATGGATTCATCTGTATACAACTTAAGTTTTAAATTTAAAAAAAATTAGAAGCAAGTTGGCACATGTATCGCCATCTTTTTTTTTAATAACCAAAAGATCAAGGAATAGTGAGAGATTAAATCTATAATTTCACTTTACAATATTCATCGTCTGAGCCACTAAATTACAAAAGAAGAACATTTACCATGTCTAGTTAAAGAATTAAACTAATGGTAATTTAACTACTAATTAAAAGAAAAAAATTTCAAAAATACAGAAGGAAATAGATTAACCTGATATACCATGTTTAAAAAAAAAATCACACCATACAACTAATTTATTTATTTAATTATTTACTTATTATTTTCTTAGTTATTTAATATAATTGATTCCAACTTACAATATATTTTTCTTACTTATTATTTTCTTAGTTAAATAATAATTAAAAACCATTATATAATATATCCTTGAGAAAACTAAGAAAAAAAATAAGTAATGACTACAATTAAAAAAAAAATACACTTTATTATCCCATCATTTATTCAACCTTTCAACTTTTGCAATAAACATCATAGTTTAAGCTATAAAAAATATAAAAAAATTACTGGTTAAAGAATTGATTCTAAAGATTTGAAACTAATTATATAAAATTTTAATTAATTAATTTGTATTAGATAAACTACTATATATTTCTGTCACCACCCTTAAGAATTTTCTTTGAATTAACTAAGATCTATTATTCATTAAAAATTTATATTTTCAAGCAAAAACCTACGAAAAAACGAAAAAAGCTAATAGAGAATGGCTGGGTTTTTGCTTGGCTTTGTGGATGTAGATCTCTTTTTATTATTTTCTTGAATCATGCGAAATATATATGAAAAAAGAAATTTAAGTGTTTAATTAAATTATTATATTTTTAAAATTTTTTCTAGTAAATATATTTATATCAATATAAATAAAATTTAAAATTATTAAATCAATTATTATTATTATTATTATTATACCAAAATGTTTAAAACTAATAAATAATTAACTACCAACAGATGTTGATATCAGCTAGTAAATGATTGTTCTTGTTTAAACGGTATTTTAGATTTAAATCACATTATATACAGATATATTAAATTAGTTAAAAATTAATTAGAGTTTAACCATGTCTAAATACAAGTGATTTAATATTTCATGGCAAATCTACACGGCTTTGGATATATTAAGTTTATAATAAACTATTTAAAAAATATAAAAATTTATATATATATATATATAGTATTATTTACTATAATTAAATAAATCCAATAATTTCAGTTTTATTTATATAAATACATATCTATCTGCTACAATATTTATATACTGTAGCAAGAGAAACTTGGCAAATATTATAAAAACATTGGTATAATATATATATGGTTTTTTATATTTGTCACTTTTTATTAATTTGACATTCAAATTTATAATTCTATCATTTTAACACTTAAATTTGATTAAAATACATTAGTTTGCATTAATATAATAACATAATATATCTACAAACTTATATACTTTTTACTTTTCGTCAGTTTGACATATTTATTTGTAATTTTTTATCGGATAAATTTTTATAATGTAATAGATATTGATTTATTATTTCATATCACAATAAAAATTTTAAAATTACATTTAGCTAATTTTAAGTATTAAAATAATAAAATTATAAATTAAAATATTAAATTAGTAAAAAATGACAAATATAAAAGGAGTAATGAATGTACTACCTCTGAAACCATTTGAAAACGAAAAGAATTTTTAAACTACAAGACCGTTGAGGCAACCAACAACGTTAATGGATAAATCCGTCACTTCATACGCAAAGAAGCGTAAACTAAACGTAGGCTCGGCGAACTACGGTCACCGACGAAGGCTATTCCTGTAAAAGCACACATATTTAAAAAAACTTTCAAATTCGACCGTTATGTAAGATTTAGAAACCGTTTCAAAAACAGAGGCTCCCTCTGCCGTTTCACTCTCCTGATCTAAAGTCGATCAAAATCAAATTTCATCAATTTCACACTTATTGCTTGTCTCTTACTCATATACAAATTCACAATCATGGCAGATCAGAGCACACACCCATCAATTATGGAGCCAAAGCCACAACACCCACTTCACCAAATAGCAGAAACACCAACTCATAAGCTCCTTTTGAAGCAATGGCTCAAAGAAGAAGAGCTGATCCTCAACAGAATCTCTCTTAAAGAAACTCAAATTGACTCGATCCGAAAAGAAATCACACAGCTTTACATCTTCTTCTTTCTCTTTCACTCCATTGCTTTGCTCTTGCTCTTCAATGCCTCCTCCTCTACTATGGGCCCACCAGGAAGTGGGTCCTTATGCAAGAGATCATGGATTCCATCATTGTGTTCTCTTTTGTGCTCTATGGGATTAATCTGGGCTGTAAGATATAAATCTGATGTTGAATGTCATATGGAGAAATTATTGGAGAGGGAAAAAGAAGATGGGAAGTTGTTGGGTAAGTGTGTTGAAGAGTTGAAGAAAAAAGGAGTGGAATTTGATCTTTTGAAAGAAGTTGATGCGCTTAGAAGAGCTAAGAGCCTGCGTGTGGAAACCAAGGTCGTAAGGAAATGGTCTACAAGGGATTTTGTTACTCTGTTTTTCTTTTCTGTTTCTTGTTTGGTTCTTGCATTGACAAGGATCATTTTGTGTAGTTAGGCTATTGAGGTCGATTTGGGTTATGGGAAAAAAATTGGAAAGACTTGATTTTTGGGATTTTTAGTTTCTGTTTCATGACAGAATATGATGATTCTTTGTTGCTGCCACTGAAATTGCATTGGGTGGCAAATGATAGTGCAGAACATACTGTTCTGCGATCTTGTAGTTTGGTTGGTTACTTCACCATAGGAAAATCATTAAATAAACGTGATTTTAAGACAATCTCTTCTTCCTCTTGGATGACTTTTTATGTTTTATAATTTTTTTTTTTCTCTGCTCAATTTCTTTGAAAATCGTCAATTGGTGTTGTTAATGTTGTTTGTGCTATTTGATTAATGCTTTAGGCTTTAATTTTTTTTAAAGTATTTGACATTTATTGGGAACGAACCAATTTTTTTTTTTTTTTTTTTTTTTTGCAAATCCTAAATTATACCCACTTTCTGGGATTTATAAAAAATCTTGCAGGAAGATGGAGAACATAAAATAAAAGAAAACAAACCTGCACCGAGTCTGATCTAATGTATTGACTGAATCAACTTATTTATTTTTGCTATTATTGTTAACAAAAAAAAATGCCCATTTTATTTACTAAATCAATGCATAGAATTATATTCCATTCCCTCAAAACAAAATGAATGCATGTCACTCGACTTGAGTTCTAAAATAGAAGTACCGGATATCATAACATCAAATAAAGTTAAAAATATACTGCAGCGGTCGTCTATTATATGCTTACACCTAAAACTTACCACACTCAAATATTTTTCGAATTTTTCTTGTAATTGTTTAAGATTTTTCTTTCACAAATCCCATATAATAATGTGCAAATACAGCCTATATCACATGCTCAATGAAGAGTAATGATTTCTTCTTTCTAAAAGTAAATCTATGTAATTGGCCAAAAAAAAAAAGACGAAGAAAATCTGTGTAAAATCCACAAGATTTTCTTTATTCCTTTTTGTCCAATTCCTAATTCTATGTGCTTTAAGAGCTCAATTTTTATGACTATAAAATCACTGGTAGTCCATTGTTTATGATCAACTTAAGTTCTCACTTTCAAATCATTAGTTATTTATAGTGTTGGCTCTTCCCATCTTATACAAAAAGCTATGAATGAAATAATAGTTCAGAAAGATGAGAAATGTGATGATGCTGATGATAATGAAGATGAGCACTTTTATCTGATCAAAGTATCAACCAGATAATTTGATCAGTGTGAAGGTAATTTTATGCAATTAGATAATTAATTTACATAATTATATATTTTTTTCATGCAATTTGATGCCAAAATTTTGCAAGTGAGAATCTATTGTCACTGATAATAATTACTAATATAATTCACGAGCTTCCTCTTCTTCATCATCATCAGCATCATCATCTTCCTCAGCTACAAGTAATACAATTTTAGTAAATATCATTATCTTCACTGTGATTATATTGTCATTTTTGCAGCTAAATTAAAAATATTTTGTTTGTGATTAATTGTTTGATGGTGGCACTGCTCTGCAGCAATCCAGTCCCACATTAGACAAGGTAAGTCTTTAGCTACTAATTATATTTTGTTTGACATGGATCCAGACCCAAGTTTTTTTTCCCCCTGCAATGTGTTGGGGAATGTTTCTTTTTGTTGCTTAATTTTAACCACAAATCCTGCAAGAAAATTATCATGGCTATAATTTTCTTTCTACGTGCACGTCAGATTTATACGCTAAGGGAATAGCTTAATTTTTCATGCAAGCGATAAACTAAGTAATCCTCACCTGGAAATGTTAGAATGAAATGGGTTCAAGAATGAGCCTGTCATTTTCATTTTATTGTGCTATCAAATGGGAGGACAGTGATGAGTCTAATGCCCAGCTGAATACCTGCATGCACAAGAAAAGTTATGCTGAGTGTGATTTTCATTTAAATGTGTAATCAAATGGAAAAGGACTGGATCTCAGAATTATCAGAACCAATCATTCATCATATTCTATCCTTCCAACAAGGGATGCAGCAAGCACCAGTTTCTCTCGAAGCGATGGAGAGACTTGTGGAATGCATTTCCTATCATAAATTTCAAAGAAAAATTCTTTACAAGAAGACGGTCTGTTTCTAACAAGACTAAACTTGACAGGATTAAGGAATTTGTGGAGTCAGTCAACAGCTCTTTGTCATGCAGGAAAAATTCCTTCAGGATTGACAAGTTTAGGCTTCATATGAAATATCATCGTCACCACCACCACCTGACATCTCAAATCAACAGATGGATACAGTTCGCGCTTGAACATGGTAAAAGAGAAGCCAAAGAGAAAAAGAGAAGGATCATTGCTGTTGAACATCTTCGAAAGATGGCAGCGTGTCATTTTTGAGTATAGAGTTCCAAAATCGTCTCCTGAGTACATAAAAATAGGTACGTTGGGGAGAATCAGACTCAGCCATTTCAATGTTCAAAAACATTAATCCTACTGATGTGCATCACTCGGAAGCACTTTTGGTAATTTACGAAAACATTCTTCTCGGATGATTCAGCTGGTAAATAAAATATCAAATTAGTATAGAAAGTTAACAATTTTAATTTTTCAGTCCAAAATTCCATACATGTGCTCATTTCAATGGATCCCCAAGCAATGACTTTTCAACTATGTACCACTGTTTCTCCAGATATACAATACGTTATAGTTTTCTCCAATTATGTTTTCATGATGCCATTTCAATTTAGGCCAATTGGTATAAACAAAACATTTTCAACCTATTGCAATTTTATCCAAACTTATAAACCTTTGCAAAAATGTCCCAATTGAATATTATTTTTTACAATTTTATTACAATTTGTTTTTTTTTTTTTTGGAAAATTGAACCTCTAATTGCTGACGTGAACAGTACCCTCATTATAATAATGGGTCCCACCGCCACATCGGCAACCCCGATATAATGAGAACCATGGTTTGCTGTAAACAAAACGCAGCCCTTGTGGATTAAGGAAAAAAATACAGCAGCCAGCAAGCACTTCGAATTCGATACATATATACATGACCCCTCATCCCAAAGTACAAAACAGTACTGAAATTAAATAAAAACAAACAAAAATGAAATTTGTTTACACACAAAAATGCACATCCCAAAAGGACGTTTCCTATGTACCTTCTTCAATAATCTCTTGGAGCAAGGGTTTGGCATTCACATCTCGTTGCTCTGCATCAGCCACTATGCTTGTTGATGAATTGTAAAAGCTACTATCAGTTCCTCTGGCATCAAATTTCCAGCCAGTCAAGTATCCAGGTCTTGAACTTACACTGCTTACTTCAGTATCACCAATTAGCATAGCCACTACACGCGACATTGATGGACGAAAATTTGGTGAAGTTTGGGTGCATAAAAGAGCAACTCCTATCAACCGCGTTACTTCATCCTCACTGAATTCCGATAATTTGGTATCAACCAATTCTATTTCACAGTTGTTTTCATGCAGGTACCAAGCCTGAAAGAAAAAGAGTGAGATGATCCCCTAGTGCACAACATTTGAAAGCAAATGATTTTGGATGAAAACTTAGTCAAATTTGTTTAAATCAACTTTATGACATTAGTTTTCTGTACCATATACGCAAGTTGACTTGAAATTTTTGAATGCTACAAGCACATGCAATTTCCTTGACAGGTTACTAACTCATTTCAGGGAAGATGGATGAATCGAACGAAGAAGTAAGCAAGCATCAAATTATACCCATTCAAGAAGGTATATCTTTTCTTCTGCCTGGTTTGAATCTGAGTTTGGCCTCCCACTTATGACTTCCAGGGCAACAACTCCAAAGGCAAAGACGTCAGCCTTTTCTGTTAGATGTCCACGCATGGCATACTCCGGTGCAACATACCCACTGCATTAGTAATAATAGAGTCACAAGACAAGTTACCAGGGTGACACGCCTTATTGCTTTTATCTATGAAATAATTAAACTGAAAATTAGTTAAGTTATAAAGAAATACAGGGGCTTTAGTCAGTAGAATCTTACATAGTCCCTGCAACGCGGGTGCTTATATGGGTCTTCTTATCATCGTAAAGTTTAGCCAGACCAAAATCTGAAATTTTGGGCACAAGATCCGAATCAAGCAGAATATTGCTGGCCTTCACATCTCTATGTACAATTCGGAGCCTTGACTCCTCGTGAAGATAAGCCAGACCTCTGGCTACTCCCAAGCATATGTCATAACGTGATGGCCAGTCGAGATTCAAATTTCTTTCTCCTGTATCATGCAATCCATGTGTAACTATATTTTGATCAAGCCCTCAATATGAGTATTTGTGTGTGTCTGTGCCTCCATATCCATATATATTGCAAGTACTGTACCAAATAGTGCTTGATCAAGACTCTTGTTCTCATGGTATTCGTAAACAAGGAGCCGATTATGTCCTTCAATGCAGCATCCATGCAATTTAACAAGGTTACGGTGTTGCACAGCAGATATAGTAGCAATCTCTGCTACAAACTGGCTCTTTCCTTGGCGAGATGCCACAGAAAGTTGCTTAACAGCAATCACTCTGCCATCATTAAGTTTTCCCTATTGAACACAGAATTGAGATAAAAAGTAATAATCAGAAAAGGACTCTCCCCAACTTAAAAAGATCAAATATCATATTTTCATTAAATTTCCTACTGCTGCTGTGAACAGGAGATGAGAATTTGACACGCATTAAGTTTAGCCAATCTATGTATTTTGTACTTCCTACAAGTCATACAATTCAAGCATATAAAAAGGTGTCCAAGACCACAGTTCTTCGTATAAATTCTACAACTAGAGTATATAAAGTGGGTGTCTCACTTTATTCAACATAAATGCTCATAAGAGATGCATGCTATGGATAGAGAAGAGAAACAGTATCAGTATGCAATGTGTGAGCGAAAATATACTTAAAGTTAAAAATTACATACCTTATAAACCGGTCCAAATCCTCCTTCTCCAAGCTTATTGGCAGGACTAAAGTCCTCCGTAGCAGTCTTCAGTTCGGCATAACTGAATGTGTATGGTCTAGCTTCTATACCTAGGAGCTCTGTTATTTCAATATAAACATGTGTCCTTAGAGAAACTATTTGTCTAGTGATTAAATTAATATTTTTAAAGCTTCAATATTCCAATAAAATTAGAAGCGGAACATGGAAGATAAGAAGAAGAAGCTTTACAATATTTTTTCACATGCTAATAACAGTAAAAGATAAAATCATGTTGGTCAATAGCAACATGTAGAACGCAGATGCTTAGTCACTATGTATATGGAGATTTTTTTCTTGGTTACCTTCATCATCAATGGTGGCTTTTCTATTTCTTCTTCGAATAACAAAGAAAACTGCAAAAACAAGCAAAAAGCTTGCTACTCCAACACCAACAACAATGCGCACAACTATACCTGTCCTGTCCTTGTTAATGGTTGGCAGGATGTTACTAACAGTGGGTTTGAAATCTGCAAAAAAAGAAAAGCATAGAATTCAATAATCTGGTATCTGCAAAAGTAAGATCAATAATTTACTGTTTGACTAGCACTTATACCTGGAGTAGCACTGATTGCAGAAATAGAAGGTCCGTATGTTCCTTGAAAAGGAGCGCAACAACTCCCTTTTCCAGCCCAAAACAAATGAATTTCAAGGTAATTTTCAGATACCTGAGCCTTGAAGTTTGTCTCAACAGCTCGTTTAGAGAACCCACCTGCCTCTTGTTTGATGTCAAAATCTTTTAAAACACGTATACCCTGAAAATAACAACTTAAGGACTTCAATAAAATAAAAAGGAAAAATATAGTAAGTTACAAACTCTCTCAAGAGAAGAATAGTAGCTAAAAAGTTTTAGAGAATGTCATGTGCAGAATTTGTGATTTTCAAATAGCATTTGAACCTTAATTATTTGCAGGAGAAAAACACATATTTCATGATCATCCATGCAAAATGCTTTGGTGTTATCTCTAGAAATAATGTATCCATGTTATAACTTCAAACAACTTGTCATCATACTCCAACTATTTGTGATAATCAATCCGCACTTAAAGTAAACTGACTCTGTTGCCAGTAAAATCTTAAATATAGAGAGGACTACTAAAAAGTCTCTGAAATAGCCTCAAGGATTATAAGATTCTAAGAGTAATTCATATTGTAAGACAGACCTGGACATAAACATCAAAAACACGCCTTCCAAGACTCTTCCATGTGTTGCCATCCTCAATGACTATTTCTGCAAATTGAAGGTTGACAGTGTAATTTCCATTCTCAAGCCCCAACCCGTAGTATCTTAGTGAAGAAGCAGAGATCCTAGCTGTCAGGAACAACTCTGAGTCAACGTTGCCTGTGAAATTAGATGATGTTAATGCTCCCGTAAAAGATCCAGTGTTACTAACGCCCCACCTGCTTGTGTCAGTGACATAATATGTTGCTGGACCCAAAGTCTCGTTATCTCTTTCGTATACAATATTATTGGAGGACGTAATCTGTGGACCACCACATTTTATCGCAAATTGAGAATCTGGGCAGCAAAACGAAACAAGCAATTGTCAGGAGATCTTCAGAAACTATCTTGATCCAAAAGTCTGATATCCTACACATTCCCAGGTGTTATCATTGATTATACTTACAGACTGGAGCGCCTCGATTGCAAGGAAAATTTCGTTGAAGACATTTCAAGCCTGATGGCAAGCCACTGAAAGCCAAAGAGTAAGGTAAATAGGACCAATGAGGGAACTACGCTAGACACTAAATACTGGTGTATGATTGATATTGCAGACATTGTGGATTAACTAAAGATATACAACATAATAGTTAGCAATAAGGGGCTTTGATTTCTTTCCTATTTTATATATTTCCTATATAGTTTCCCTTAATTTAGGAATATATATACAACTGTATAAATTTGTAGGAATATTTATAATTTAGAAGTATATATTCAGCTGTATAATTCTGTATTTTTTTCCTATATAGGTTCCTTGTATGTTGTATATATATCAATGAAATATATGAGAATCATTATTCCGCATATTTATAACTTGGTATCAGAGCAGGGAGATCAATTTTTCTCTGAAAATTCCAACCACTTGTTCTTCATTAAAACCTTAGCCGCAACTGTCCCTCATTCTAAAAAACCTTAACAGTAGGGCAATATGTCTACCAAAACTGATGGCGAATCTTCTGACAGCAAGAAAACCTCCACTATGACCATTCAAGATGCTCCTTCATCTATCTACATTAAATTAGATGGCTCTAACTATCGGGTTTGGTCTAAGATTTTGGAGATGCATATAGCTGGAAGAAAAAAATGGGGTATATCAATGGAAAAAAGGTTGCACCTACAGAAAATAGTTCATGTTATGATGAATGGGAGGCTGAAGATGCACTTGTCAAATCCTGGCTTATTAATTCAATGTGCGATAATCTGATGTCACATTTTGTGCAATGCGGTACTGCAAAAGAAGTATGGGATGTTGTAAAAAGAAGTTACCTTGATGTATCTGATTCTTCTCAAGTTTATGAATTAATGAAGAAGTCTTTCCAATTACATCAAGGTGGTCGGCCTCTAGCAGAATTTTATAATGAGTTGAACTCAATTTTTATGGAACTTGATTACCGAAGGCCAAATGACATGACTTGTGCTGTTGATAGTGAAAAATACAGAAATCGCAGAAGATAGAGTTTATATCTTTCTTGCTGGTCTTGATCATAATTTAGATCAAGTTAGTAGTCGTGTTCTAGCTACTTCTCCATTACCAAAACTAGAAGAAGCGTATTCCTTGGTTCGTCGAGAAGTACAACGACAAGTTACCATGGGAGCAGAATTCCACTCGGAGGCTTCAGCTTTAGCCGTCCAACAGCGCAGTCTAAGCTCTTCTCTTGAAGATTCTAGAGCTTCTCAATTTCGATACTGCACCCACTGCCATAAGAATACACACACAATTGGTATGTGTTGGAAGAAGCATGGCTATCCGGAATGGTATAAACTCAAGCAAGCTGAGAGAAAAAACAAGAAATCTGCTCATAATGTTTCTGTTATAGATACCACGTCAGCCTCATCTTCTGCTTCTCATATATCTCGGGTATCTTCTCAAGGAGGTAATTTTGGTTTATCCGTTAGTTCTACCAGTCCTGATACTTGGATTATTGATTCAGGGTCTACTGATCGTATGAATAGTAACTCTTCTCTCATTGATTCTCTAACATCTTCACCAGTTAAATCTGTCCAGGTTGCCAATGGGAATTCTATGCCAATCATAGGGGCTGGAAATGTGTCTCTTTCTCCAAAATTTTCTATGTCCACTGTTTTACTTGCACCTACACTTTCAAATAACCTTCTTTCAATTATCAAGATAACAAAGAATCTTAATTGTTTTGTTATTTTTTACTCAACTCATTGTGTTTTTCAGGACAATCTCATGAAGATGACGATTGGCATTGGTAGAGAAAGGGACGATCTCTATTATTTAGAGGATTACCGAAACACAGTAACAACTACCCGTGGCTTCCAAACAAAGAGAGAAACATCTGATAGAGAAAAAATTATTCTTTGGCATTGTCGGTTAGGACATCCATCTTTTTCCTATTTGGAACATATGTTTCCTAAATTATTTTCCAATATTTCTGTTTCCAATTTAAGGTGTGAACAATGCATTTATGCTAAAAACCATCATGTTACTTTCAAAGTTAGTTCTAATAAAAGTGTTATTCCTTTTTCATGTGTTCATACTGATGTGTGGGGTCCTTTCTCTACCCCTTCTGTTTCAGGAC
Source organism: Mallotus nudiflorus (assembly GCA_947683625.1). NCBI lineage: Eukaryota > Viridiplantae > Streptophyta > Magnoliopsida > Malpighiales > Euphorbiaceae > Mallotus > Mallotus nudiflorus. The sequence continues at coordinate 2,970,320 of CANTUR010000058.1, read as the reverse complement.
ATAAATATTTTGTCTCTTTTATTGATGACTGTACTAGGGTCAGTTAGATCTATTTAGTGAAATCCAAGAGTGATGTTGTCCATATTATGCCTCAATTTTACAATATGATTCTCACTCAGTTTAACACTAAAATTAAAGTTTTTCATTTCGACAATGGTCGTGAGTTTTTGAATCAACCTCTGACAAAAGATAAAAAAAAAAAAGAAATTTTCTGAAATATTTTTCACACTTATTTCACTTAACAGAAGTACAATATATAGACATCAGGAATTGTCAAATCCCTTAATCCTAGGGTCTAATATAGTAAGCATAATTAGATCTCATAATCCTAAGCCTATAATAGGAAGAAATACAACAATAATTATAGCAAGAATATATACAATAATAATGGAAATCTTAGAGAGGTAATTAAGGAATATATAATTATATGGGAAAAACTAAATAAGGAAATATACAGCCATATGGGAAAAAACTAAATAAGGAAATATACAGCTATATGGGAAAAACTAAATAAGGAAAGAAGAGTATGGAAAGAAGAGTATATTGACAACCTCTTGCTGATTTTATGACACAACATAGCATTCTTCACCAAACAACTTGTGTTTACACACCCCAACAAAATGGCATAGCAGAACGTAAGAATCACCACTTCCTTGAAGTAGCTCGAGCTGTATGTTTTACTATGCATGTTCCAAAACATTTTGGGCTGAAGCTGTCATGACTGCTGTTTTTCTTATCAATCAAATGCCTGCTAGGATTCTTGATTTTCAAACTCCTTTAAGGATGTTATCTAGATTTCATCCCATTCCCTCTGCTCTAAATAGTTGTCCTAAAGTTTTTGGTTGTGTGTGTTATGTTCACGTCCATTCTCTTGATAGAGATAAACTTGATCCTCGTGCTATCAAATGTATTTTTCTTGGCTATTCTAATTCACAAAAAGGATACAAATCTTATCATCCTCCTACAAGCACCTATTATGTGTCGATGGATGTTCAGTTTTTTGAAAAGGAGTCTTATTTTCTTGGAGATATCTCTATGGTTCCTCTTCAAGGGGAGATTGGTAGTAAAGATGAGGAACAAATATGGATGGGAGAGAAAAAAATATGGGCTTCAAGTACAGAGAATATAAAGAAAGTTGGGGAAGAAGCTGGGGAAGCCTTAGCTTTAGATGATGAACCTATAGATGAGAGACCAGTAAATGATGAATCTAATGGTGAGAGACCTAAAAGACTAGCTAGGTTTTTTGAGGAAAAATATTCTAGGAGAAAGGAAAATGTCACTATTATACCTTCTAATTCTAGTACCTTTATCGATGATACTACTATGCCATCGGATGAATCTTCCAAGACTAACACTGAGGTATTTAACTATTCTCCTGAAACTCTTGAAATTTCTAATCCCAATTCTGTTTTTGATCAAAATAGGAGATATGCTCTTCGTGAAAGAAAAGCTCTGGATAGATTTGGTTTTTCAAAAGCGTCCAATGTTGTTTATCCGATCTCCTACTTCATATCATATCACCGTCTGTCTAAGGCTAACTTGTCATTTGCTCTTCAGTTGTCTTCTATTTCTATTCCTAGTCATTTTCAAGAAGCCCTTAAAGATGCAAAGTGAAAGGATGCAATGGTAGATTAAATGATAGCTCTCCAAAAGAATTCTACTTGGGAAATGGTCGAATTACAATTGGGAAAGAAGACTATGGGGTGTAAATGGGTATTCATAGTCAAATACAAGTCAGATGGAACGGTTGAAAGATACAAGGCTAGGTTGGTCGTGAAAGGCTATACTCAGACTTATGGTATTGACTATCAAGAAACTTTTGCACTAGTAGCCAAAATGAATACTGTTCGTGTCATATTGTCTCTTGCAGTTAATTTAGACTGGCCTCTACAATAGTTTGATGTGAAGAATCTCTTTCTTCATGGTGATTTGACTGAGGAAGTGTTAATGGATCCTCCCCCAGGATTTACACTAGAAGAAGGAAAGGTATGCAAACTAAAAAAGACTTTGTACGGATTAAAGCAATCACCAAGGGCATGGTTTGGACGATTGAGTGATGTAATGAAGAAGTATAGATTCAAGCAGGCTTTGGCAGATCATACCTTGTTCTATAAACATGATCATAATGATATTACATTACTTCTTGTCTATGTTGTTGACATAATTGTAACAGGTAATAACATATATGAAATTGAGAAACTTCGAAACTATCTAGCCAAAGAATTCGAGATAAAGGACTTGGGGCTTCTCAAATACTTTCTAGGCATCGAAGTCTCTCGGTCTAAGCAAGGATTGTTTCTTTCCCAAAGGAAGTATACTTTAGATCTTCTAGCTGAAATTGGTTATTTAGCTTGTGAACCTATAGATACTCCTATTGAGGTAAATCATGGTTTTTCTATTTATCCTGATCAAATTCCAACAAACAAGGAGAGATATCAAAGGATAGTGGGGAAGTTTATCTATCTAACTCACACTAGGCCAAATTTAGCATATGCAGTCAGTGTTGTGAGTCAGTTTATGCACAATCCAAGTGATCATCACATGAATGCTGTCAATCGTATTTTGGCTTATTTAAAATCAGCTCCAGGTAAAGGTGTTGTATTCTTTAAACATGGACATCTTGATGTCATGGGATATACAAACTCTGATTTTGCTGGAAGTAGAATGGACAGAAAATCTACTTCAGGATATTTGTTGTTTGTTGGAGGCAACTTGGTGACTTGGAGAAGTAAAAAACAGAATGTTGTTTCATTATCAAGTGCAGAAGCTGAATACCGTGCTATGCATCATGCAATTATAGAACTTTGTTGGCTGAAAATTCTTTTAATGGAACTCGGGTTTGGCCCAACTAAACCTATGGTGTTGTTTTGTGATAATAAGGCAGCCATTGAGATCGCTAATAATCCAGTACAACATGATCACACTAAGCATGTTGAACTTAACAGGAACTATATTAAAGATAATCTTGATTCTAGCACAATAGAAATTCCTTATACTAGGAGTTCATATCAGTTGGCTGACATTATGACTCATGCTATCAGTAGTGGACCGTTCCATGCATCGTTATCTAAGTTGGACATATGTGATATCTACGCCCCAACTTGAGGGGGAGAGTTAGCAATAAGGGGCTTTGATTTCTTTCCTATTTTATATATTTCCTATATAGTTTCCCTTAATTTAGGAATATATATACAGCTGTATAAATCTATAGGAATATTTATAATTTAGGAGTATATATACAGCTGTACAATTCTGTATTTTCTTCCTATATAGGTTCCTTCTATCTTGTATATATATCAATGCAATATATGAGAATCATTATTCCGCATATTTATAACTATAATTTTGTTGTTATCTCCTTTCTAGCTATCATATGTCACTATGAAACAGATGCACAATAATAAGAAAAGAACAAAAGACAGCCAAAAAGAATTAGTAATTTTGAAATGCAAGAAGCTATGCTGGGAGGAGGATTCTATTTTCTTAAAAAGAAAATGGACCAAGTAATTGTTTATGACCAGACACAGTAAGTAGATCATCTTTATAGTTTCAAGTGAAATGCTCCATTTTCATTTTCGTTAGTAGTAAATTCACAACAATTGATCATTTTATATGAAATATTGTTTTGAATCTGGTTCAGAGAACATATTGCGCAGCCAAAAACAATACAGCAGCATATTGATAACAACCGTTAGACTATAACAAGAATGATGGCTAATCAATAAGGATCAGCTTGACTCGTCACCACTGAAATGCTTAAGCACTAAAGATAAAAATATAATTAAAAGAATTACCTGCTTTTTGAGGAGTCCAATATAAAGTTATTGGCAACTAAATTACTGCATGGACACCACAAAGAAACAAAGATATCAATGGAAGTTTCTTTCCTCCAATCCATAGTAAATGATAGTTAGAGATAGTTGAGAAATAGCATTTGGAAGATTAAAGAACAGTGGAACGTAGATCTTACACTTGTAAATCTTGATCATTCACCCAAGAAGGAAAGCTCCCTGCTAAACTATTGTAGGAAACATCTCTATAAATTTGAATTAGACAAAAGAGAAAAAGAAGTAGGTTAACATTAGCCAGTTCATGAAATGCTGTGGTCAGGAATCAACAAGTTTGGTACAAGTTGACCAAACAACCAAATAATAAGCCTACATGATCATGCACTTACATATTTTCAAGTAATGAACCTTTTTGTGCAGGAAGAGGACCATCTAACTTGTTGTTTCCTAGAAACCTGGGTATCAACAAAGCAGCAAACACTTCAATACACATTACATGTTAAGATGAATATCACAATTAATGTACAGATGATATCTTACAAGTGAGTGAGCTGGCTCAAGGTAAAAAGTGGGCCTGGTATCTGTCCAGTTATATTGTTGAAGCTCAAATCCCTGACAGTCAGAAGGTTAAACCATAAGGTACTAAACAAATTATTCATATTAATAAAAAGAATGCAACTGGAGATGCATAATTAAACCCAGATCCCTTATCCCATACCAAGAAGGATAATTTTGCCTTTTTAGTTACTTGAAAGTGACATATAACCAATTACAAAAGAAAAAATAAACCACTCAACTTGCTTAAGTAACGTAAATACCTTTTAAGGATTTCTTAGCAACACCCCACTACAAATTAAAAAGTGATGCAGTATTCTCAATGATCATCGGCTGAGTTATGGTAAACCAACCCAATTTCAACATAAGATATTGGCAGCTAAATGTACATCTAAGAGATATATTGGTGGAAATAACTTACAGTTGTGTCAAATTCTCGTAATCTCCAATATTGGATGGAAGTGAATCTGAAACATCGTCATTCCTTAGCACCCTGAGGGACATGAATTGTCATACTATATTTGGAATGATGTGGAAACACAATGGTGCATGCATAATACTGAAGCATATTGAATTAGACAGTGCTGTGTTGCCTTACAGAACTGTTAAAGAGAGCATGTCCTTAGTAAACGCCAATGAAGAGCTTCCATTTGTTAAATCACTTATTCTCCTATTTGTATTTAAAATTAGGTTGTTAGTCTCATAGGCCCACCTTTACAAACAAAACCAATAAAAGTTGAAGGTCGTACTCACAGCTCTGTCAAAGAAGTTAGGTTGGCAAAAGATGATGGAATTTGACCTTCAAAGGAGTTGCCTTCAAACCTCCTGCAGCAACATTTTTAGTAGTTGAATAAATGATGAGAATTTTTCCTTTATAGTAGTAGCTAATCATAACTATTTATTTCTTCAATTGAATATCAAAAAATTTGTTTGAGCATTCAGATTCAAGTGAAATTTGAGATAAAGCCTGCAGTAACTTAAGCTTGATCAAAAGAAATTGTTTGATGACTTTTCTTACAAGGTGTTAAGTTTTGACCAATTCCCTATGAAGTCAGGTATCCTTCCTGTAAATTCAACATCAGATGCCCACCTGAAACCAACAGTAGTATTTCTTAGGGGAGGAAAAGCATAATGTGTTTTGTTAATATCTTTAATGAAAGCTGTGATCAGGAAAGAGTCATCTAAATGTTCTTACATAGTAACCATGTTCCGTAGGCCAGCAAATGTTGGAGGAATCTCACCACTAACTCCAGAGCTATCAATATAACTGTCAAGGTGAACAATTTTTGTCAGTCTAATTATTCGTAAGTCATGAGAACTTACAAATAGTTACAATATGATCAGAAAAGCGGTTAGAAGAAATGGCATAATCTTTGTCATTCTAGTTCTAGATACATTCACTTTTTCCACCCATGCTGTAGTTTTTGTAGATTGGCTCTGCCTCTCTATGCTTGCTATTTTTTTTATCTTGATAGGATGCTGGAATATATATGCCTAGCCCTTTCTAGGATCATATGCACGCTGAAAGAGTATAAAAGAAAGACAACAATATATCAGAACTTACATTTGTTCTAGCTTTGTGCAGTTTCCAAGCTCAGATGGCAGAGGACCAGAGAAGTTGTTTGTTCCAAAACCACTACAACATTAAGTGAACAGCCTAACTTCAGATAATCGAGCCCAAGTACTGAAGTACATAAGTAGTGAAAAGAAATAGCACCAATTGTCCCTGTGCTATTACATGCATGATTGCCACATTGTGGCAGTAAATAAATTCCCATTTGCATGGCAACATCCATCTAAAAGCATTAAAACTAAAAGTTACTAATTATCAAAGCAATGCAGTGGATGACCATCATGATCTTTTGAATAGCAAAAATCGCCAATCCGTTAATTAAATAAACTTACATTAATCTTAAATCAGTGAGCAATCCAAGTTCCTTAGGAAGTTCCCCAGAGAGTGAGTTAATGCCCATCGTCCTAAACCAAGATTCAACCTTATCATCAGATAACTAGATAGTACTTATCAACATTACCACATCCTATGACCAAAATTAGAATATAGATCAGGTTACAGATATTGCATGCGTGTTAGATTGCCAATGGATGGAGACAGGGTACCAGTCAAGTAATTCTGACCCAAATTCCTGTAAGAAATTAAAAAAAAAAAAGGTTTATTACATTTCATACAAATTGGTGAGGCTGTACGATATAGTTCACACAAGAAAGGACAGTGCAAGGCTTACAAATTGGTAAGAAATGTTAAAGTCCACAGTTCATCTGGTAGTACACCCACTGCATCGAGTGCATAAACTTTCCTGCAAATATCATCAAAATTAAGCAACCATGAATCTAACACACTACTACCACCTGGTTTTATTAAATAAAGCCTTTTTTTTGTTTTTTTGTTTTTTTTGCCACCGAGACGTAAAATCAAACAGATGATATACACAATGAAAAGAAATGATAATAAGAAAACATACAATGCAGTGATGTGGCAAGTGGTGCCATTATTCTCAGAGCAATCGCATTTGATGAAGGGATTGTAATTCCCATCGTCGATGGTAGGAGAAGAACCGAGGGCTAATCCACTGCACAGCTCTCCGCTTATGTTCCATTGATTCTGGGGAGCTGATTTTTCCCATTGTGCAAATATGGAGTTCAACGCTCTCGCTGCAATTATCAATTTCAGTGAAGTTAAATGTACGATTAGGCAACATTCTTTTTCTTGTTTGGGGCATTAATTTAAGAGAATCAAGCATTGCGATTTTCAATTCATGACATTCAAATTTTCCAATAATTAATTTCAGAAGCTTCATTCAGATCAGAAGGCAAAGAACATAGTGATGGTTTTCGGTCTCAAACTTTTTAGCAACGGTAGAGAAATTTTGGCCGACCACGTTTGTCGCTAATACTAAATACAGTGACACATGAACATTGTCATGGACTTTTCTTTATCGACGGCGTCGAAAATTCATCGCTTAAAATTTTTGAATAATTAAATATCGTTGCAAAATGTCAAAGACAGGATAGCGTCCAAATTTATTATATGACATTGATAGATAACGCCCCCAAAAAAAAGTATTTTGGGAGGCAATTACAATAATTGAGGGGAAAAACAAGAATACAAATTATAGATAAATTTTTACCTAGGTAAGATTTATAATAAAAATATATATGTTTCATTTTCAATAATAAAATATAAATTAGATAAAAATTCAATTATAAGCTTTATCGCTTTGCTGATAGCGAACACTTTCGAATGCGAAAGTGATCACTAAGTCCATTTCTTATCATGTTTTAAAAAGCTGAAAAATTTTTCCAAGTGAATTTTATTTATATTTCAACTCGTGGATATCTATACCTTCTATAAAACTATAAGGGGTGGCACGCAACTGCATGTAGTAACATTTGAATTCAAGAGTGAAATTAGTTCCCTATAAGCACCAGATTTTTTGAAAAAAATTTCCTTTTAACTCGTAAGCTATAGTTAAACTATGTTTTTGAAGATCACGGTGTAGAAATTAAATTGGCAACGATGTTAAGCACGTAGCTGCAACTGCAAAAATAATATGGCTTAATCCTTTAGCTGTCAAATAACCGACTGCTTCATTAAGTTGGTTATTTATATATAGAAGAAGATGAGTATGACGAAAATTAAGAATATGGCATCCATACCTTCATTAGGATCAGTGGTAGGGGTTGGAGTTTGATTCTGCGCATGAACTGCTGCAACAATCATGCAAACAGCAAAGATTACAATAACTGACAAAGATGAATCTGATCTCAACATTTTTCTTGTTCTTTACGGTCAACGAAATGAAAAGTAAACAAAGGGATATAGCTAAAGAAAGAGAAGGAGGAGAGCTGCTTGCTTAGATTCTGCGGAGAAAGAGAGATCAAAACTAAACAAGATCAAGATGGTAATTAAATGATTAATCATGCATATTATATAATGCAGCCATCTGGAAATCTGCATATATGCATGGCCGCAGTCAATCCACGGACGCGCCTAGTGGAAGATATCTATATATACTGCTATAAAGAGGACACAGTGAATTCCATGTGATTTAAAAAAAATTTCAAAATTGCCACTATGGGAAACAACACCTTTCAATGTATTATAAAAAAAATGTTGACCACGTCATTCCCACGCAGTTCTGCAATTGCATGATCAAATATGACCGATTCTCCTTTGATTTTCAAAAATTTAAATTTGAATGTGTATTTTTGTGTCATTTGGCCTCCCGGTTTGTTTAATACTCACGGCTAGCTCTACAACTGTTTTTGCATTTCCGAAAATATTCTCTGTGTATCATGCAAAACGGTGGCGTTTTTTGCAATAAAATTAAGTACAACTCTCTGTCTTTGCACTGTTCCCCATTTGAATGCTAGACACGTGTCTCATTTAGGAGTAGGAATTCAGGTCTCTGCTTTAAATAAAATGACGTATTTATTCTTAAATAATTACCTGAAACGACATCGTTAAATTGGTAGTATTTCACTGTTTATAACTCTACTTCTCTTCCTCTTGCTAGTGGATGCGCACAGCTGGCTTCTCCAATTTTCTCACGCCCTCTTCTCTGATTCCATTCAGGTTTTCATTTTTTTTTCCAGCAAAAAAAAAAAAAATAGCATACCATCTCGTAGGATGGTTTTCTGCTGTTTCTCTTCTTCCTATCTCAGTCCTCTCCAATTTGTTCTTTGAATTTTCGTGGTTTAAGAAGAAAAAAAGTAGCGATGTTTGGCTTTGAGAGCTACTCCGCATGCAGCCTTCCGGTTGCCTTTGAGTTTACTGGCTTCTCTGCTTCTTTGCTGGTTTTTTCCAAAAAGAAAAAAATTATATTTTTAATTTGAGCCATGAGTTTTCTGTTTGTTATTTTATTTGTGTTTTTGTGTTTTTTTTTTTCGGTTACTGGATTCTTTCAGAATGAAACTCAGTATTTTTTCCCCTTTTTCATAATTAGTCTTTGATTCTTAATTTTTTCGTATGTCCACATTTACATGTTTGCTTATCTATTTATTTCCTCATCCCTCTTTATAGTATATATAGATATTTCCTATGTGCATATTTACATGTTTGCTTATCTATTTATTTCCGTGTCCCTCGATCTTTATAGTATATATATATATGGATTTTTTTTGTTGGGTTCTTCTTTTTTTTATCTGGAGAAAAAAATATATATTTTATGTGCATGTGTATTTTTTGTTTTTGCATAATGTTATTAATATGAATTTATAGTTTTACTATCTTGAAACTTAATGTATTTATTTATATTAATATAATGATATAATATATTTATTATTTTTGAATTTAGTACTTTTTATCAGTTTTCTTATAAAAAATCACAAGTCATGCATGTCTATTTAGTCGCCTATTTGTTACGTGACAAAAAAAACAAATTATTTTGTTTCTGTGCATGCATGGGTTTTCCCGTTTTTCTTGCTCTGACAAAGAGATTTTTTTTTATATGTCGCTGATTGTCTCATATTTTTTGTTTTACAAAAATTCGTACCTGAACTTTTATAGTTTCTGCTGATCTAAGTTTTAGTTATTTATAGATTTGATATAAAAAAGAAAACTTATCGTGAGCGTGATTTTTATTTAAATGTGTGATCAAATGGAAAAGGACAAGATCTCACAATTATCAGAACCAATCATTCATCATATTCTATCCCACCTCCCAACAAGAGATGCAGCAAACACCAGCGTTCTCTCCAAGCGATGGAGAGACATGTGGAATGCATTTCCTATCATAAATTTCGAACAAAATTTGTTTACAAGAAGATGGTCTTTTTCTAACAAGACTAAATTTGACAGGATTAAGGGATTTGTGGTCATTCAACAGCTCTGTCGTACAGAAAAAAATTCCTTCAGGATTGACAAATTTGGGCTTCATATGAAATATTATCATCACCACCACCATTTGACATCTCAAATCAAGAGAGGGATACAGTTCGCGCTTGATCATGGTGCCCAAGAATTAGATCTTAAATATCCGAGGAATGTTGTTCTTTTACTCCTATTGGATGGGTATCACCTCAAGTGTAGGATCTACGTATAAAAAAAATAAATTAAAAAGGTAAATACCATTTAAAAAAAAATTATTTTTTTTCATTTACAGATGACTATTTATAACCATTTATGCAAAGGGCAAAAGAATAAGAATAATAAGGGAGCTGAAAAAAATTAGAGAGAGCAATGAGTAAACATAATTTGAGTGCTCTATGTGTTTGTAAATGGATAAAGTATTTTAAAAGAGTTTGAAAATTTTTTCTCAAAAGGTGAGTGATAAAATAGTGAGAAAATTATTTTAGGGTGTTTGGATAACACTTTGAGTGTCACTATTTTTGTGAGATTTTTTGTGCACTTCTAGTGTTGATTTAGAGAAAACTCTCTTTTATACCTACTATTTTTATAGTGGAAGAATTATTCTGTTTTTATTCCATGGACGTAGCCCAAAAATTAAGGATGAATCACGTTAAAATATTGATGCCATTTTTATTATTTATATTATTTAAACGGCCGATTTAACTGCCTATTTTACTCACTCATTGACTGGTCTAATCGCCTCCATTTAATTTACTTATTTAATTATTTCTGCAGTTATATTATTTTGCTTTTGTAAAATTATTCCGCTGCACCAACTCTATTAATTTTCCCAACAAGTGGTATAAGAGATGTTGGTTCTTGTTCTTGAGGCATTATTAAATACTGCAATAATGGAGGTTAAGACTAGCAAGATGGTTAGTTTAAATAAAATAAATTACCATATATGGAAAAACAAGATGAAGGATCTCCTATTTGTGATGAAGTTGCATCTATCAATTTTTGCTACAACAAAACCCGAAGGGAAGGCAGATGAGGAATGGGCATTTGAGCATGAGCAAGTGTGTGGTTTCATTTGGCAGTATGTTGAAGACAATATGTATAACCACATTTGCAATGAAACTCAAGCACGAACGTTATGGAACAAGCTTGAGGAGCTGTATGCTTTAAAGACCAGCAACAATAAATTATTTTGTCTGAAAAAATTAATGCAGATAAAATAATGGGAAGGCCCTTCTATCGCAGATCACTTGAATGAAATGCAAGGGATTGTGGATCAGCTGTCGGGAATGAGCATAAATTTTGACAATGAAATTCTTGCTCTTATGGTACTAGCTTCTCTGCCATAGTCATAAGAGACTTTGAAAATTTCACTTACAAACTCTGCACCAAACGGTGTAGTAAATATGGAGTTTGTCAAAAGCGGTATTCTGAATGAAGAGATGAGACGTAGATCAAAAGGCGTCTCTTCAACACATTCAGATATCCTTGTTGTAAATTCCGGGGGGAGAAGTGAGACTCGAAGCTCAAAGCAAAGAGATAAGAGTAGAGGAAAGTCAAACAAGTATGCAAATATTGAATGTCATTACTGCAAAAAGAAAGGCCACATCAAGAAGTTCTATCGAAAGTTCAAGGACAAGAACAAAGGCAAAGATGTGAGAAAAGATGACAGTAGTGATGATGGTGAAGCAAATCTTCTCGGAGAATTCAATGTCCTTTTTGATGATGATACTATTAATTTTACTACCCATGAGACCAGTTGGGTGATTGACAGTGGTGCTTCCATTCATGCTACATCTTAAAATGAATTTTTTTTCATCTTACACTCCAAGAGATTTTGGATTTGTAAAGATGGGAAATGAAAATCGAACAAGAGTTGCTAATGAAAAAGATGTGTGTTTGGAAACAGCAAATGACACAAGACTAATTTTGAAGAATGTCAAGCATGTTACAGATATTCGCTTGAATTTGATCTCAACAAGTAAGCTTGATGATGAAGGTTTTTGCAACACCTTTCATAGCAGTCAATGAAAACTCACTAAAGGCTCACTGGTGGTGGCTAAAGGTAAAAAGGACTCAGTATTGTACTTTATGCATGTAAACATCTCCAAAGATAGTGAATGCTATGAAAAAAGAAAGTACAGTCGAGTTATGGCATAGAAAACTTGGCCACATAAGCGAGAAGGGGATGATAGTGCTGGCCAAGAAAAATGTATTATCTGGAGTAGATCTTATGCATTTGGAGAAATGTGCTGATTGTCTTGTAGGAATGCAAAACAGAGTTGCTTTTAGGAGTTCTCCTCCTTTCAGAATGAAGAATGTGCTAAATTTAATTCATTAAGACTTATGTGGGCCAATGCCAAAGTCACTTGGTGGTTGTCAGTACTTTGTAACTTTCATTGATGATCATTCTCAGAAGAAGTGGGCATACACCTTGAAGTCAAATGATCAGGTGATAAATGTCTTCAAGGAATTTCATACCCTGGTGGAGAGATAAACCAACAAAAAGCTGAAGTGCATTTGGACAGACAATGGTGGAGAGTATTCTAGACCATTTGATACTTATTATAAAGAGCATGGTATTTGACATTAAATGACACCTCCACAGACGCCACAGTTGAATGGTTTAACTGAGAGGATGAATAGGACTTTGATGGAGAGAGTCAGAGCTCTACTCTCACAGTCAAAGTTACCTAAAACATTTTGGGGTGAAGCTCTACTTACAACAGTGCATGTGCTGAACCTTTCACCATGTGTTCCTTTACATTTTGACATTCCAGAGAGGGTGTGGTCAGGAAAAGATGTTTCTTATGGTCATTTACGGGTCTTTGGGTGCAACGCCTTTGTGCATATTCCTAAAGATCAGAGGTCTAAACTTGATGTCAAGACACAAAAGTGTGTGTTCATTGGCTATGGTCAAGATCAATTTGGCTATAGATTTTATGATCCAGTCTAGAAGAAGCTTGTCAGAAGTTGTGATGTTGTGTTTATTGAAGAAAAGACAATCGAAGACATTAACATAGTTGAGAAGAACATCCCCAGCTTTGAAGATGATTCAAATTTGAAGTTAGTTCCTCCAACAATGGTGCCTAGGGAAGTTGAGGATGAAAATGAAGTTATTCCGTCAAATGGAGGTGATGAAGATGCTCTTATTGAGATTCCATCTGAAAATGATGATGATGGTGTTCATGATTAACCACCAACAGATGAGGATTCTTCAATGCCACTAAGGAGATATGATAGAATCAGATAACCTTCTACCAAATATCCTCGAGATTAGTATGTGTTACTAACTAATGGGGGAGAGTCAGAAAGCTTTGAAGAAGCTGTGAATGATGAACACAAGCAGAAATGGTTTGAAGCCATGTAGGATGAGATGAAGTCTCTGCATGATAATAAGATGTTTGAGTTGGTGAAGTTGCCTAAAGGCAAGAGAGCTTTGAAGAATAAGTGGGTGTTCAGGATCAAGCATGAAGAACACAGTTTCTAGTCACGATTCAAAGCTAGACTAATTGTAAAAGGATTTAACCAAAGAAAGGGCATAGACTTTGATGAGATTTTTTCTCCAGTCATGAAAATGACATCCATCCGCACTGTGCTAAGTTTGGCAACAAGTTTTGATCTAGAGATTGAGCAAATGGATGTTAAAATTGCCTTCCTTTATGGTGATTTAGAAGAAGAAATATTCATGGAGCAGCCAGAGGGTTTTAAAGAAAAAGGAAAAGAGGACTATGTTTACAGATTAAAGAAAAGCTTGTACGGCTTGAAACAAGCACCAAGATAATGGTATAAGAAGTTTGAGTTTGTTATAGGGGAGCAAGGCTATAAGAAGACCACTTCAGACCATTGTGTATTTATTCAGAAATTCTCTGATGATGACTTTATTGTGTCGTTGCTCTATATGGATGACATGTTGATAGTTAGTCGGAATGTTTTTAGAATTAACAGCTTGAAGAAGCAGTTGAGTAAGTCTTTTGCCATAAAAGACTTGGGACCAGTAAAACAGATTCTTGGCATAAAAATTATCAGAGACAGAGGCGTCAAGAAACTATGGTTGTCACAAGAGAAGTACATTGAGAAGGTACTTCAGAGGTTCAACATGTACAATACTAAAGTGGTTAATTGTCCTCTTGCTAATCACTTTAAATTGACTTCTCAGCAAAGCCCTTCCATTGATAATGAGAAGGAAGAGATGGATATAGTTCCATTTACTTCAGCAGTTGGTAGCTTGATGTATGCCATGATATGTACACGACCAGATATGACACATTCAGTTGGAGTTGTGAGTCAATTCCTTTCAAATCTTGGAAAGGAACATTAAGCTGTAGTAAAATGGATTTTCAGGTATCTTTGTGGAATGTCCAAACTATGCTTATATTTTGGAGACACCAAACTTGTGTTAGCTGGATACACAGATGTAGACATGGCAAGTGATGTTGACTCGAGAAAGTCAACGTCTGGTTACCTGATTACATTTGCAGGGGGAGATGTGGCATGACAGTTAAAATTACAAAAATGTGTTACTTTGTCTACCACTGAAGTAGAATTTATTGCAACAACTGAGGCTTGTAAAGAATTGCTATGGATGAAGAAGTTTTTAAATGAATTCAATTTTCAGCAAGATAAATACGAGCTATTTTGTGATAGTCAGAGTGTTATCCATCTTGGTAAGAATTCCTCCTTTCATTCTAGATCAAAGCATATTGATGTGAGATATCATTGGATACGAGATGTATTGGAGAAGAAGTTATTACAACTAGAGAAGATCTATATTGATGAAAATGGATCAGACATGTTAACAAAAATTCTATCAAGAGAGAAGTTTAAATTTTGTCGATTAGTCGCTTGAATGGTGATGACCCCCACTTGAGATGTGAGGGGGAGATTTGTTGGATGGTTCCATCTCAAGTGTGAGATCCACATGTAAAGAATAAAAAGATAAATTAAAAAGGTAGGCACTGAATTCGGTGCCTACCATTTGAAAAAGAAAAGTTTTTTGTTTTTTTTCATATACAAAGGGCAAAAGAATAAGAATAGCAAGAGAGCTGGAAAAAAAAAATTTAGGGAGAGCAACGAATGAGTATAATTTGAGTGTTCTGTGCGTTTGTAAATGGAGAGAGCATTTTAAAAGGATTTGAGAAATTTTTTTTAAAAGGTGAGTGACAAAATAATAAAAAAATTATTTTGGGTATATGGGAAACACTTTGAGTGTCATTATGTTTGTGAGATTTTTTATTTACCTCTAGTGTTGATCTAGAGAAAACTTTCTCATGTACCTACTATTTTTATAGTGAAAGAATTATTATGTTTTTGTCCCGTGAACATAATCCAAAAATTAAAGGTGAACCACATTAAAATATTGATATTATTTTTATTATTGTTATTTTTTATACGGCCGATTTAATCATTTATTTTACTCACATATTGACCAATTTAATCGTCTATTTTACTCACCAATTAACTAATCTAACCATTTCTATTTAATTTATTTATTTAATTATTTTTATAATTATATTATTTTATTTTTATAAAATTATTTTACTTCGTAAACTCTGTTAATTTTTTCACTATACACTGACAGCACAAGTCCTATTAGCTAAATCTATAACATCTTTGTCTTTGAAAGACTGCAAAATGTAGAGCATCCTGACAGCGTAATAAATCTTCCTTTTTGAAATCTTTGCTCTTAAGCAATATCCACGTGAAGAGTCAAACACTGCAACTGCTGTTCTCAGGCTGTCCCTTATTACAGAATTTGACCCTAGAATACTGCATCCTGGAGGAACTCCAAGTCTTAAGCACAAAAATGGAGTCCATAACACTGAAACACTGTTACCATTTTCAGAAAAGCAATAAATCTCAAATCTTTCATCTTTACTGGACAGAAGAGAATTCCGTACGACTTCGATGAGCCGTATAATGAATGTGAGATAAATATTTTTCCATGTATAGAACTTAAAGCTCTGTCGCTAGTGAATGCAACCCTGCAGAGAATTATTTGGAAGAGTATATTTCTTAGCTTTCTCTTCTTGAGAGGTTGGCTCTAAGTCTGAAAAGTATAAAGATCTTTAGCAAAAATGTCAGGATGCTACACTTGAATGACAAGGAAATGCTTGAGGAAGTGGAAATTAATGCTCCCAATCTTGTTCATTTTTACTATTCCGGTCATCTTATCTCCTTGTGTGTAAAGAATATTCTGAAGCTTGTAGAGGTTGAGATATGCACAGTTTTCAAAGCTGGGGACTTGAATCAGTGTCTTAAATTTGGAGATTTTCTTGAGAATTTCAGTCATTGCAGATGTTAAACAATGTATTGCCGGGTCGAACAGGCACATATCTCTTTCATTCCTAAGAAATTTCATTGGATTTTTTTTACAAGCTAATTGTGTATTCATTAAAGGAACTAATCATCCCAAAAGAAATGAGAGAGAGATTGGAGCCTCCTTTACATGATCTGAAGCATTTTGAAAATAATGGTGGTGGAATCATCAATGAATTTTGCACCACTTGCAGATAGTTTACTTTGGATGTGTCCTAATCTAGAGAGCCTAACAATTTCTTCTGAGTTCCCTAGCATTTGTGCAAAGGTAAACTGAAATTTCATACTAAA
This sequence comes from Mallotus nudiflorus, assembly GCA_947683625.1. Classification (NCBI taxonomy): domain Eukaryota; kingdom Viridiplantae; phylum Streptophyta; class Magnoliopsida; order Malpighiales; family Euphorbiaceae; genus Mallotus; species Mallotus nudiflorus. Next base: position 2,953,541 of record CANTUR010000058.1, on the reverse strand, counting down.
TAAATAAAAGAATATTAGGACTTCAGCTTCTTCTATTAGCTATGCATATGTATATAAAGGATTCTCTTTTTTTTTTTTTTTTTGTTATAGGGAATTTTAATTTTTCAAAAAAATGTATCCATGATCATGAGAAGTTTGCTATGATGACTTGAATTAACAGCATCAATTTGGAGAAGCCAAGAGAAAAAGAGAAGGATCATTGCTGTTGAACATCTTCGAAAGATGGCAGCGTGTCATTTTCGAGTAAAAACTTCCCAAATCGTCTGTCATTTCAATGTTTAAAAACATTAATCCTAGAGATGTGTATATCTCGGAAGCACTTTTGGTAATTTACGAAAACATTCTTTTTGGTCTCGGATTATTCAGCTGTTAAATAAAATATCAAATTAACATCCAAGGTTAACAACTTTAATTTTTCAGTCCAAAATTCTATACATGTGCTCATTTAAATGGATCCCCAAGCAAGAATTTTTCAATTTATGTACCTCTGTCTGTCCAGATATACAATACATTATAGTTTTCTCCAATTATGTTTTCGTGATGCCATTTCGATTTACAGCAAAATTTTGGCACCAATACTGTACTACTCATGTGCATTAAGGAAAAAAATACAGCAGCCAGCAAGCACTTCGAATTCCATACATATATATACATGACCCCTCATCCCAAAGTACAAAACAAAACTGAACTAACTTCAATAAAAACAGAATAAATGAAATTTGTTTACACACAAGAATGCACAATCCAAAAGGACGTTTCCTATCTACCTTCTCCAATGATCTCTTGCAGCATGGGTTTGGCATTCCTATCTCTTTGCTCTGCATCAGCCACCATGCTTGTACTTGTTGATGAATTGTAAAAGCTACTATCAGTTCCTCTGGTTACATTTGCATCACTCACAAAACTGTTGTCATTGAATTTCCAGCCAGTCAAGTATCCAGGTCTTGAACTTACACTGCTTACTTCAGTATCACCAGTTAGCATAGCCACTACACGTGACATTGATGGACGAAAATTTGGTGAAGTTTGGGTGCATAAAAGAGCAACTCCTATCAACCGTGTTACTTCCTCCTCACTGAAGTCCGATAATTTGGTATCTACCAATTCTAGTTCACGGTTGTTTTCATGCAGGTTCCAAGCCTGCAAGAAAAACAAAAAAAAGAGTGAGATGATCCACTAATGGACAACATTTGAAAGTAAATGATTTTAGATGATGTTAGTCAAATTTGTTTAAATCAACTTTATAATATTACTTTTCTGTACCATAAACGCAAGTTCACTTGAAATTTTAGAATGGTAAAAGCACATGCAATTTCCTTGACAGGTTACTAACTCATTTCAGGAAAGATGGATGAATCTAACAAAGAAGTATGCAAGCATCGAATTATACCCATTCAAGAAGGTATATCTTTTCTTCTTCCTGGCTTGAATCAGAGTTTGGCCTCCCACTTATGACTTCCAGGGCAACAACTCCAAAGGCAAAGACATCAGCCTTTTCTGTTAGGTGTCCACGCATGGCATACTCCGGTGCAAGATACCCACTGCATTAGCAATAACAGAGTCACAAGACAAGTAGGGTCACACGCCTTATTGCTTTTATCCATGAAATAAATTAAATTCACACGCCATATTGCTTTTATCCATGAAATAAATTAAATTGAAACTTAGTTAAGTTATAAAGAAATACAGGGGCTTTAGTCAGTAGAATCTTACATAGTCCCTGCAACACGGGTGCTTATATGGGTCTTCTTATCATCGTAAAGTTTGGCCAGACCAAAATCTGAAATTTTGGGCACAAGATCTGAATCAAGCAGAATATTGCTGGCCTTCACATCTCTATGTACAATTCTAAGCCTTGACTCCTCATGAAGATAAGCTAGACCTCTGGCTACTCCCAAGCATATGTCATAACGTGTTGGCCATTTGAGATTCAAACTTCTTTCTCCTGTATCATGCAATCCATGTGTAACAATATTTTGATTAAGTGCTCAGTATGAGTATTTGTGTGTGTTTGTGCCTCCATATCCATATAAATTGCAAGTACTGTACCAAATAGTGCTTGATCAAGACTCTTGTTCTCAAGGTACTCGTAAACAAGGAGCCGATTATGTCCTTCAATGCAGCATCCATGCAATTTAACAAGGTTACGGTGTTGCACAGCAGATATAGTAGCAATCTCTGCTACAAACTGGCTCTTTCCTTGGCGAGATGCCACAGAAAGTTGCTTAACAGCTATCACTCTGCCATCATTAAGTTTTCCCTATGGAGCACAGAATTAAGATAAAAAGTAATAATCACAAAAGAACTCTCTCCAACTTAAAGAGATCAAATATCATATTTTCATTAAATTTCCTACAACTGCTGTGAACAGGAGATGAGAATTTGACACGCATTAAGTTTAGCTAATCTATGTATTTTGTACTTCCTATGAATCATATAATTCAAGTGTATAAAAAGGGTGTGCAAGGCCACAGTTCTTCCTATAAATTTTACAACTAGAGTATATAAAGTGGGTATCTCACTTTATTCAACATAAATGCTCATAAGAGATGCATTCTATGGATAGAGAATTAAAGAAGTATCAGTATGCAATGTGTGAGCAAAAATATACTTAAATAATTACATACCTTATAAACTGGTCCAAATCCTCCCTCTCCAAGCTTATTGGCAGGACTAAAGTCCTCTGTAGCAGTCTTCAGTTCAGCATAACTGAATGTGTATGGTCTAGCTTCTATACCTAGGAGCTCTATAATTTCAATATAAACATATGTCATGTGAGAAACCACTTGTCTAGTCATTAAATTAATATTTTTAAAGCTGCAAAATTCCAATAAAATTTGAAGCGGAACATGGAAGATAAGAAGAGAAGCTTAGAAATCTCTTTGATATTTCATTTTCATACAATATTTTTCTCACATGCTAATAGGAGTAAAATGATCAAATCATGTTGGTGAATAGCAACATGTAGAACGCAGATGTTTTGATAGTCACTACATATATGGAGATTGTTTTTGTGGTTACCTTCATCATCAAAGGTGCCTTGTCTTTTTCTTCTTCGAATAACAAAGAAAACTGCAAAAACAAGCAAAAAGCTTGCTACTCCAACACCAACAACAATGCCCACAACTAGACCTGTCCTGTCCTTTTTACTGGTTGGTGGCATGTTACTAACTGTTGGTATGAAATCTGCAAAAAAGAAAATCATAGAATTCAATAATCTGGTATCTGCAAAAGTAAGATCAATAATTTACTGTTTGACTAGCACTTATACCTGGAGTAGCACTGATTGCAGAAATAGAAGGTCCGTATGTTCCTTGGAAAGGAATGCAACAAGTCCCTTTTCCAGCCCAAAACAAATGAATTTCAAGGTAATTTTCAGATACCTGAGCCTTGAAGTTCCTTTCAACAGCTCGTTTAGAGATCCCACCTGCCTCTTTTCTGATGTCAAAATCCTTTAAAACACGAACGCCCTGGAATAACAACTTAAGGACTTCAGTAAAATAAAAAGGAAAAATATAGCAAGTTACAAACTCTCTCAAGAGAAGAAAATTTGGATAGTAGCTAAAAGGTTTTAGAGAATGTCATGTGCAGAATTTGTAATTTTCAAATAGCATTTGAACCTTGATTGTTTGCAGGAGATAAACACATATTTATTGATTATCTTTGTGTTATCTCCAGAAATAATGTATCCATGTTATAACTTCAAACAACTTTGTCATCATACTCCCACTATTTGTGACAATCAATCCTCACTTAAAGTAAAATGACTCTGTTGCCAGTAAAATCTTTAATTTAGAGGACTACTAAAAAGTCTCTGCAAGAGCCTCAAGGATTATAAGATTCTAAAAATCATTCATATTTTAAGATAGACCTGAACATAAACATCAAAAACACGCCTTCCAAGACTCTTCCATGTGTTGCCATCCTCAATTACTATTTCTACAAATTGAAGGTTGACAGTGTAATTTCCATTCTGAAGCCCCAAACCGTAGTATCTTAGTGAAGAAGCAGATCCCCTAGCTGTCTGGAACAGCTCTGAGTCGAGGGTGTTTGTGAACTGAGATGATGAAAAAGCGATATACTGCGGATTGTTGTTTCCTGTAAAATATCCAGTGTTACTGACGCCCCATCTGCGTGTGTCAGTGACATAATATGTTGCTGGACCCAAAGTCTCGTTATCTCTTTCGTATACAATATTATTGGAGGATGTAATCTGTGGACCACCACATTTTATCGCAAATTGAGAATCTGGGCAGCAAAACGAAACAAGCAATTGTCAGGAGATCTTCATAAACTATCTTGATCCAAAAGTCTGACATCGCACACATTCCCAGGTGTTATCGTTGATTGTACTTACAGACTGGAGCGCCTCGATTGCAAGGAAAATTTCGTTGAAGACAGTTCAAGCCTGATGGCAAACCACTGAAAACCAAAGAGTAAGGTAAGTAGGACTAATGAGGGAACTATGCCAGACACTAAATACTGGTGTATAATTGATATTGCACACATTGTGGATTAACAAAATAATTTTGTTGTTGTCTCTTTTTTAGCTATCATATGTTACTATGAAACAGATACTCAATAATAAGAAAAGAACAGAAGACACAGTCAAAAAGAATTAGTTATTTTGAAATGCAAGAAGCTATGCTGGGAGGAGGGTTCTATTGTCTTAAAATGAAAATGGACCAAGTCATCGTTTATGACCAGACACAGTAAGTAGATTGTCTTTATAGCTTCAAGTAAAATGCTCTATTTTTTTTAGTAGTAAATTCACAACATTTGATCATTTTATATGAAATATTGTTTTGAATCTACTTCAGAGAACATATTGCCCAGCCAAAAACAATACAGTAGCATATTGATAACAGCCGTTAGACTATAACAAGAATGATGGCTAATCAATAAGCATCAGCTTCATTAGTCACCACTAAAATATTTAAGCATTGAAGATAAAAATAAAATTAAAAGAATTACCTGCTGTTTGAAGAGTCTGTTGTGAAGTTATTGGCAACTAAATTACTGCATGGACACCACAAAGAAACAAAGATATCAGTGGAAGTTTCTTTCCTCCAATCCATAGTAAATGGCAGTTAGAGATTTTTGAGAAATAGCAATTGGAAGATTAAAAGAACGGTGGAACATAGAACTTACACTTGTAAATTTTGATCATTAACCCAAGAAGGAAAGCTCCCGGCTAAATTATTATAGGAAACATCTCTATAAATTTGAGACAAAAGAGAAAAAGAAGTAGGTCAACATTAGCCAGTTCATGAAATGCTGTGGTCAGGTATCAACAAGTTTGGTACAAGCTATCTCAAGACATGACCAAACAACCAAAGAATACGCCTACATGACCTTTTACTTACATATTTTTAAGCAATGAACCTTTTTGTGCAGGAAGAGGACCATCTAACTTGTTGTTTCCTAGAAACCTGAGTATCAACAAAGCAGCAAACACTTCAATACACATTACATGTTAAGATGAATATCACAAATTCACAATTAATGTACAAATGATATCTTACAAGTGAGTGAGCTGGCTCAAGTTAAAAAGTGGGCCTGGTATCTGTCCAGTTATATTGTTGAAGCTCAAATCCCTACAAAATTATTATGACAGTCACAAGGTTAAACCATAACGTACTAAACAAATTATTCATAGTAATGAAAGGAATGCAATAATCACCCATGCAACTGGAGATGCAGAATTAAACCAAGATCCCTTATCCCATGCCATGAAGGATAATTTTGCCTTTGTAGTTACTTTAAAGTGACCAACAACCAATTACAAAAGAAAAATAAACCACTTAAATTGATTAAGTAATGTAAATATCTTTTAAGGATTTCTTAGCAACGCCCCACTACAAATTAAAAAGCGACGCTGTATTCTCAATGATCATTGGCTGAGTTCTGGTAAGCCAACCCAAGTTCAACATAAGATGTTGCCAGCTAAATGTACATCTAAGAGATATATTGGTGGAAATAACTTACAGTTGTGTCAAATTCTGGTAATCTCCAATATTGGATGGAATTGAATCTGAAATATTGTCATTCCTTAGCACCCTGAGGGACATGAATTGTCATACCATATTTGGAATGAAATGGAAACACAATGGTGCATGCATAATACTGAAGCATATTGAACCAGATAGTGTTGTGTTGCCTTACAGGACTGTTAAAGAGAACATGTCCTTAATAAATGCCAACGAAGAGCTTCCATTTGATAAATCACTTATTCTCCTACATTTGTATTCAACATGAGGTTGTTAGTCTTATAGGTCCACCTGTACAAACAAAACCAATAAAAGTTGTAGGTCATACTCACAGCTCTGTCAAAGAAGTTAGATTGGCAAAAGATGATGGAATTGGACCTTCAAAGGAGTTCCCTTCAAACCTCCTGCAGCAACATTTTTAGTAGTTGAATAAATTATGAGAATTTTTCCTTTATAGTAGAGGCTAATCATAACTATTTATTTCTTCAATTGAATATCACAAAAAATTTGTTTGAGCATTCAGATTCAAGTGAAATTTGAGATAAAGCCTGTAGTAACTTAAGGTTGATCTAAAGAAATTGTTTGATGACTTTTCTTACAAGGAGTTAAGTTTTGACCAATTCCCTATGAAGTCAGGTATCCTTCCTGTAAATTCAACATCAGATGCCCACCTGAAACCAACAGTAGTATTTCTTAGGGGAGGAAAAGCATAATGTGTTTTGTTAATATCTTTAATGAAAGCTGTTATCAGGAAAGAGTCGTCTAAATGTTCTTACATAGTAACCATGTTCCGTAGGCCAGCAAATGTTGGAGGAATCTCACCACTAACTCCAGAGCTATCAATATAACTGTCAAGGTGAACAATTTTTGTCAGTCTAATTATTCGTAAGTCATGAGATGACTTATGAATAATAACAATATGATAAGAAAAGTGGTTAGAAGATATGGCTTAATCTTTGTCATTGTAGTTCTAGATATATTCACTTTTGCCACCCATGCTCTAGTTTTTGTTGATGGGCTCTGCTTGCTTGCTACTTTTTTTTTTTTATTGGTAGGATGCTGGAATATAGATGACTAGCCCTTTCTAGGAACATATGCACAAACTGATAGAGTATAAAAGAATAGAAAGACAACAATATATCAGAACTTACATTTGTTCTAGCTTTGTGCAGTTTCCAAGCTCAGACGGCAGAGGACCAGAGAAGTTGTTTGATCCAAAACCACTACAAAATTAAATGAACAGCCTAATTTCAGATAATCGAGCCCAGGTACTGAAGTACATAAGTAGTGAAAAGAATAGCACCAATTGTCCCTGTGCTATTAAATGCATGATTGCCACATTGTGGCAGTAAATAAATTCCCATTTGCATGGCAACACCCATCTAAAAGCATTAAAACTAAAAGTTACTAATTATCAAAGCAATGCAGGGGATGACCCTCATCATCTTTTGAATAGCAAAATAGCCAATCCGTTAATTAAATAAACTTACATTAATCTTAAATCAGTGAGCAATCCAAGTTCCTTAGGAAGTTCCCCAGAGAGTGAGTTAATGCCCATCGTCCTAAACCAAGATTCAACCTTATCATCAGGTAACTAGATAGTACTTATCAACATTAGCACATCCTATGACCAAAATTAGAATATAGATCAGCTTACAGATATTGCATGCGTGTTAGACTGCTAATGGATGGAGACAGTGTACCAGTCAAGAAATTCTGACCCAAATTCCTGTAAGAAATTTTAAGGAAAAAATTTATTACATTTCATATTGCTGAGGCTGCGAGATATAGTTCACACAAGAAAGGATAGTGCAAGGCTTACAAATTCGTAAGAAATGTCAAAGTCCACAGTTCATCAGGTAATACACCCACTGCATCGAGTGCATAAACTTTCCTGCAAAAATCATCAATAAAGCTCGGTTTTACATATAAAGCTTTTTTTTTTTTTGCCACCGAGAAGTAAAATCAAACAGATGATATACACAATGAAAAGAAATGATAATAAGTAAGCATACAATGCAGTGATGTGGCAAGTGGTGCCATTATTGTCAGAGCAATCGCATTTGATGAAGGGATTGTAATTCTTATCGTCGATGGTAGGAGAAGAACCGAGGGCTAATCCACTGCACAGCTCTCCGCTTATGTTCCATTGATTCTGGGGAGCTGATTTTTCCCATTGTGCAAATATGGAGTTCAACGCTCTCGCTGCAATTATCAATTTAAGTCAAGTTAAATGTACGTTTAGGCAACATTCTTTTTCTGGTATGGGACATCAATTTAAGAAAATCAAGCGTTGCGGTTTTCAATCCATGACATTCAAATTTTTCCAGTAATTAATTCCAGAAGCGCCATGCAGATCAGAAGGCCAAGAAAATAATGATAATTTTCAGTAGCAAACTTTTTAGCAACGGCAGTGAAATTTTGGCTAACCAGGTTTGTCGCTAATGCAAAATATAGTGGCACATGCTCAAGGACTTTTCTTTAGCGACGGCGTCAAAATTCATCGCCTTTTTCTGTTAAAATTTCTGAATAATTAAATATTGTCGCAAAATGTCAAAGATAGGTAGCCGTCCAAATTTGTTATAAAGCCACTTTCGAACACCAAAGTGGCCACTTTCGCCTTTCAATTTAATTTGTTTTCATGTTTCAAAAAGCTGAAAATTTGTCCCAAGATTTGTGAATTTTATTTATATTTCGACCAGTGGCTAACTAATATAAAAGGGCCTAATGCATAGTTTCACCAACTTTATATAATTAATGCATGTGACTCCTCAATTGTTATTATATTTTATTTAATTTTTAAATTTATTTATATAATATTAACATATTTTATATATTATATAGATAAAAAGAAAATTATATAAATTAAAATAATATTTAATTAAAGAAGGCCAAAAAAAAAATAATAAAATAGATAATATATAATTAAAAATAAAAACTTTTTAACTTTTATAATATTAATTTTTAATTCTTTTAATATTATTTTAAAGTTAATTTTAATATTTTCTATGTTTAAATTAATTTTACATCCATTTTAATATTATATAAGTTAAATAAAATAAAAAAATAATGAGAAAAAATTTAAAATAACAGTTTAAAATTAAATAAAAATAATAAATATTAATAAATGTCGAAATTAATAATGTAAGATTTATAAGTAAAATTATACATTCAATCAATATAAAATTATAAGGGCGTCAATTTTTTAATACATTAAAATTTGAATTCAAATCCAACAAGTAATTCTGAGCAAAAATGGTTACCAGTCAGCTGCAGATATTCTTTTTTTTCTTTTAGTTTTCCTTTTTAACTCGTAAGCTACAGTTAGATTTTGTTTTAGAAGATCACGACGTAGAAATTAAATTGGCAATACTATTAAGCAGCTGCAACTGCAAAAATAATATGGCTTAATCCTTTAGCTGCCAAATAACCAACCTTAATTAAGTTGGTTATATTTGTTATTTATATATAGAAGAAGAGGACTATGACGAAAATTAAGAATATGGCATAAGTACCTTCATTAGGATCAGTGGTAGGCGTTCGAGTTTGATTCTGCGCATGAACTGCTGCAACAATCATGCAAACAACAAAGACTACAACTGACAAAGATGAATTTGATCTCAACATTTTTTTTTTTTTGTTCTTTTCGATCGGCAAAGATTGATGGACGGATGAATTTATGAAACGAAGGGAGAGAGATAGATACAGAGCTAAAGAAAGAGGAGGAGGAGAGCTGCTTGCTTAGATTCTGCAGAAGAGAGAGATCAAAACTAAACAAGATGGTAATTAAATAATTAATCATGCATATTATTTTATGCAACTATCTGGAAATCTGTGTATATTCATGGCCCGCTGTCCATCAACATAGGCGCCTGGTGGAAGATATATATATATATAGACGAAGGTCAAATGAATTATGCTATGGTGGCTTTGCGTCAAAAAGGTAATTAAGAAAAGTTAAAAAAAAAACAAAGCGTTGAACAAATAGCATTGGATCAGAAATAAAGAATTCATTTTGCAGTAACTAGGTGCGAAGTGGTAATTGTTTAATTGGCTTCAAAATGGGATAATATATATATATATATATATATATATATATAAAGAGATATAATACATGTCATGGATTGTTATGCAACGAGTTGCATTCTTTATTAATTTTTTAATAAAATTAATTTTTATTTATATGAAAACAGTTTATTTTAAAGAGACTTTTTAATAAAAAAAAATTTCTCTAATACTTTTTTTTTTTTAAATCGAAGCGGCCTACTTACTAAATTATTTTCAATACATTAAACTGACACGCTACAAGTATAAGTATATATATATATATATATATATATATATAAAGAGATATGATGAATATCATAAGTTACTATACAGCAGTCTGCATACTTTATTAAATTTTTTCTTAATAAAATTAATTCCTATTTATATGAAAACAGTTTATTTTAAAGAGGTTTTTTGATAAAAAAAATTTTCTCGATTTTTTATTTTTTTAATTGAAGTGGCCCACTTCTTAAGTTATTTCCGATATATTAAACTCACACGCTCCGAGAGAAAGAAACGAAATATTTCAAACGTCTAACATATACATTTGTTGATGTCAGAATAAAAACGACGGCGTACATTTGATATATATATTTTCACAGTAATGGCTTTTTTTTTTTTTTAAGGCTTAATTCATGATAGCCTTATTGATTTTGTCAACCCTCGAAAATAAATTTGACTTTTTGATATTTTAAACATTTCAGTTCATATATACTTGGGATATAATAAAAGTCCAAGGCGCATGACATGGTCTGATTAATATTATGGAATTTTCCTTCAAAAATTAACAAAAGCACCGATATTAATGATTACGAAACAAATAAGTCATCTTTGTCATTGGAAGGAGATGTGCACTAATATTAATAATTTTTGTCATTGAAATTTGGAGAATAACATGTGATGCTTTACCTAATTCATCAACTTGCAGATGTGTTCCTAAGTAGGCGCTGACAAGTTCAATTTGCACAATTGCTCGTTATTAAAATGCAAGGATATTAAAAATTCAGTCAAAACCAAAATATCTTATTGTATAAGTATTATATAAGAAATATTGAAATATAACATAGCATGATCCATATCCATTATACCTCACAAATTCCTTCGTTTTTGTTATTGCTTTTTTAGGAATTTTTTCAAAAATAATTAGAATATTGAAGTTTTTTTAAAAAATATGATTCATTTTTTTTTCTTTTTAAAACTACCTCGTTGATAATTTTTTTTTTAAAGATATGGTTTTTGTTCTCATGTACAAACAACTTACAACCACCAAAATAACTATAAATATAATTATCGTGAACTAAAAACACTTTTGATTTTTTTTATCTGTTCTTTAATTGTTGTTGTTGTCGTCATTTTTTTTAGTTATTATTTGGTTGTGTCAAGTTATTCTTGTTGCGAGGTTCTTATTTTTTTAATTTTTTCTGATAGTTATTGTGTTGTTGCTGCTTTTTTTTTTCTGGTTATTGTCTCAATTGTTTTTTTGTTATTATTGGGTTGTTATCGTTTTTTTTTTTTTATAATTTTTCCTAGTTGAATTTATTTATTTAGTACAAAACCATAAAAAAAAAACATATTCATTGTAAAAAATAGTACATTTCACTTTTATAAATTTTGGCCCACTTATTTACAAAATGTTATAATATCTAAAAAATCAAACAAATAAAAATAAAACTAAAAAAACTTAAACAAGTAAAAAAAAAAAGGATAACAACAACCAATTCAAATAATTCAAATAGTTCTATTTTCCTTTATTTTAGAAAGCAAAAACAACAATAAAATAAAGAAGAAGAGGAACAAAATCTAACAATCATCCAAACATTAAGAACCAAAAAAATGAAATTTAACACTTATCCATTACAATTTTTGATGAATTTTGATATGATAGCTTTTCAGTAGACTGAAAAAAAAAAAACAAGAGTAGTGAAGTTTTATATAAGATTTAAAATGAAAATCTATGGTTATATTTAGTCAGTGAAAAATAATCTAGTTTTTTAGAATTTCACAATGAAAACAAAAAATAGATCTTTGTGTTTACTTTGACTATTTTCACAAAAATTTTACTTACAAACTATTTTTACCATTTCCACAAATTTAAGAGAAAAATATAAAACAAGTTTTAGTTGTTTTAAAAAAAAAATTCTCATTAAAAATATAAAGTGAAAACATAGAGTTTTTATTTAAAAAAATGTTATTTTCATTAGGGCGTCTTTTCTATTTTTTAATTCATTATTTATTATTTTATTATAGTATTAGAAGACAAAACAAACTCTTCATTTTAAGCCTAGATTTTCTCAATTTTTATTTATTAAATTGAAAAAATAAGCACATTTTCTATGTTCAAAAAATGAAAAAATAGTTTTCAATATTAACAAGTGATGCGAACGAACCGGATAGCTCTACAGTTCATGAAATGTTTGAATTCTAATAAAAGGACTAAAGTGTGCAATAGTGCTTCAAAAGGCTATTTGACATTGATTGAGTTATGGGGCTCATAGCATATCAGAAATGAAGCTTATCAAGAGTTTTATCTGACTTATCATAGCCCAGTTTTAGCCTCAAATTTGACTGTTTAAAGCTTATTTTTGAGCTTCAAATTTTGTGTTTGAATTTTCCTTATTTTAGTATTTTATTTGGCCTTTTTGCCTTTTCTTTTAGGGTTTTATTTTAAACATTATTTATTCATCTTATTTGTGAATTGAGATAGTTTTTAGACAATTTTAATACAAAAGTTCTACTTTTTCCAACCTCGGTATTCTTTAAATCTGTCACGACCTAAATCGGGAGTCATGACTGGTGTTAGGGAACGAGAATTCTTTTGAATTTGAAACCCGTAGCAAGTCTTAAAAATAAAATCACATGCAATAAATAAATAAAATATGCCATAATTAAAATTTTAAATTGATATAAAAATAAATAATTAAATGTCATTTCATAATAAAAATATTCATACAATATTTTGATACAAATCTCAAAACTAAAACAACACACTATTGATATAATAATATTAATACTGCAGTTTTCTATAATACAGTAGGAGCTAAGATAATAAAATTACATAATCTAACCGAAACTGAAGAAAATCGGCGTAAAGTACTACTCGTGAGGTTTGAAGAAGAATCTCCTGAAAAAAATATTGAGGGGAGTTAGACCTCACTGAGTGAATTATTATAATATATATACATGCAATTTAAATCATATATAGTCAAACATCAGTATAATAATATACATATACATGCATTTCACTCAAGTGCTAAAATTTGCTTTTATATATATAATAAATGAAGAAAATATTTATTTAAATGAAAGATCAAATAGAATCCTAGATATCCGTAACCTCAATCAAAATATCTCACTAGCCATCAGACTCACTTAATTTCAAAGTAATTCTCTTATTCCATTTTGGACAGTAGACTAGCCCTGAGACACTAAGTCAACCGAGGTCCCACAGTCTCACTATTAATGTGATTAACCCCAAGACACTAGGTCAACCGAGCTCCCTCAATCATTGAAATTCTCAATAATCAATAAATCAAATGTTGCCTCAAATGATTTAATAAACTTAGCCTTAAAATCTATCGTACTGGTACGTAACAGTTCTAGTGCAGTCACTAAATAGTACGTTCTATCGATATCCTTAATATAAAATCACATATATATTGGAAATAATAAAATGTATCATTTAAAACATAATAACATTCAATGTAGAAAAAAAATACCAAACATATACTAAAAATAAAAATATTTTAAATATATATGCCACATATAAACCAAAATAAACCATAAATATACTAAAAATATAAAAAACATAAACTAAATTATTTAATAAAAAAAATTCATGTTTAAATACATATTAAAAATATGAATGCTCATAATCATGCATCTTATATACAATAAATATATAAAATAATAACTGACAAGTTTGCGCTCCTCGAGACAAAGTCGACGGGTCTGATTCGATAGGTCTCGATCTCGGTGCAGCTAGAAAAATAAATAATAATAAAATCAGAATAAATTTTTAACTATACTTCTAATAATTCTAAAAGAAGACTCGATCTAGAAATCAAAACTCAGCTAAAAATAAAAAACTTATGATGGATCCGATGTCACATTTTATGAGAATTCTACAAAAAAATCGATAAAGTCTCCTCCGTAAAACAGACATCTCTCTATTGAAAAGTAGAGTTGATCTTGTAAGAAAATACACTTCTAAATCACAGTAGTACAACACCTCGGATTGGACCCCAAATTACACAAATTTCCAACTGAGGTTCATAATTTACTACAAATCAATATTAAATAATACATGTAATAAAAATCATTAAAATTTATAAATATCCATAAATAATTATAATATAATATATTTAACCATCAAAAATATTAAATATAATTATTTTCACATTAACTAAATAAAATCTCGAATAAATTATATAATATTAATAAAAATCCGACTTTTCAATTATTTAACATAAAATAGTAAAATTCACAATTAAATACTCAAATAGGTTATATATATAATAAAAATGGTTAAAAACTTATTTAATCACAAAAATAGTATATAAAATTATTATTTGAATATATTTTCAAAAATTAGTATTAATTGGTTAAAAATAGTCAATAATTCATAAAAATTATTTTAATACCATTTATTATTCCAAAATTGTTTAAAACATATTATTTAACTATAATTTCAATAAAAATACATTATTTATGTAATGACTCTGTATTTTAAATAATATTAAACTATTTTGGGATATGCAGTATTAATAAATTTTAAATTTATTTATATATTATTATTAATTGTGTATATTTTTCATTTATTTTATTTTAAAGGTTCATTTATGTAAAATAATTTGTTTTACATGGGAGTTCTATTATTTGATAATATTAAAGTTATTATTATTATTATTGTTGTTGTTATTGTTGTTGTTGTTGTTGTTGTTGTTGTTATTATTATTATTTTGATTGAAGGGCATTTTAGTCATTTCATAATTAAATTAAAAAAAAGGAAAAGTAAAAAAATCGGGTCAAAGCTTTCTTTTTCTCTTTCTTCTTTTTCTTCTTCTTCGCCCGAAACCTTCCCTATGTCACCGGAGCCACCCTAGCTGTCGCCACCACCTTCAGCCACTTCTAGCCACAATCTGCCACCAACAGAGTCGCTTGAGCACGCCAGAAACGAACCTTGCGGAGAGTGAGCTTCAACATTGTCGGTAAGGATTTTGGCCACCATAGGACATCGCACCAGTCTCATTCGAACACTCTTGCTCCAGTGAGTCCATTTTTTGAGCTTTGTTTGAGCTCAAATTCCTTCAATTTTTAGTTTATGTATTTTAGGGTTTTTATTTTTTTTGAACTTGATATTGTTTGATTCTTGAAATCTTGCTTAAGAAATGTTATTTGTGGTAGCTTTAGCTTCTCAATTTTTTTTTTTTTTTTTTTTGTATTTTTGAATTAACTTGAATTTTGGGTAATTTTTGATTATTTTAATATTAAATATTGAATTTTTGATAATTATGTTAATTAATTAGTTTTAATTAAAATTTAGTTAAATTAGTGTTAGTAATTTGAGTTCATAATTTTAGAATTTTTAAAATAATTTTTGGTGAATTTATATAATTTTTGAGAATATTATTTATATTATGTGAATTTTGTATTTATGAGTTAATTGTGTAATTTTGTGAAAATTATAGTTAAATAATATGTTTTAAATGATTTTAGAATTATATAGGGTATTAAAATTATTTTTATATATTATTTACTATTTTTAATTAATTAATACTAATTTTTGAAAATTATATTTAAATAATATATTAGTTACTATTTTGGTGATTAAATGATTTTTAATTACTTTTAATATATATTTAAGCTATTTGAATATATAAAAGTGAATTTTTACTATTTGATGTTGAATTATTGAAAAATTTGATTTTTATTAATATTATATTATTATTTGAGTTTTTATTTAATTATTGTGAAAATAATTATATTTAGTAATTTAATGTTTAAATATATTATATTTTGGTATTTTGTGGATATTTATGGAATTTAATGATTTTTAATATATTTATTATTTTATTTGTATTTTTAGTGAATTGTGAACCTTTGTTGAAAAATTGTGCAGTTAAGGGTCTTAACCCAAGGTGTTGAGCCTTGTGTTTTAGAAATATGTTTTTCTTGTAGGATCAGCTCTACTTTTTAGTAGAGAGATGTCCGTTTTACAGAAGAGATTCTGTCAAATTTTTAATAGAATTTTCGTAAAACGTGACATCAGATCGATCCTGAATTTCTGTGTTTGTCTGAGTTTTTGTATTCCTAGATCGAGTCTTTTTTAGAAGTATAAGTTAGGAATTTATTCTGATATGTTATTATTATTTATTTTCTAGTTGCGTCGAGACCGAGGCCTATCAGATCGGGCCTGTTGAGCCAGTTTGGAGGAGCGTAAACTTGTGAGTTATTATTTTATATATACATTGCATGTAGATACATGATTATGAATTTTCATGATTTAACATGAATTATTTTATTAAATGCAAAAGTATATTTTTGGTATATTTTTGGTATATTTTTAGTATATTTGATATATATGTGACATATATGCTTAATTTGTTTTCAATATATATTTGGTATATGTGTGTCATATATATTTGATATATTTTCAGTATATTTATGGTTGATTTTGGTTATATGTAGTATATATATATTTGAAATATATTTAGTATATTTTTGGTTTGTGGTATATATATGGTATATTTCTTTATTATGAATGTTATTTATATTTAATTAAGCATTTATTTATTTTTCATAAATATACATTTTTATTCGAAGGATATCAATATAACATGATATATAGTGGGCTGCACTAGAACTGTGTACGTACCGGTTCGTTAGACTTTAGGGTCTATATTGTGAGAATTATTTAAGGAGAAATTGATTGATTGATTATTTGAGATTTGATATAAGTGATTAGTGTGGTTGCTGGAGCTTGATTGACCTAGTGTCTCGAGGCCAATCACACTGATAGTGAGACCGCGGGAGCTCGATTGACTTAGTGTCTCGGGGCCAGTCTACTATCTAAAATAGGATCAGAGAATAATTTTGGAATTAAGTGAGCTTGTGTGGCTAGTATGACATTTTGATTAAGGTTGCAAATATTAGGGTTCTATTTGATCCTTCATTTAAACAAATGTTTTATGCATTTATTATATATATAAAAACGGATTTTAGCATCAGTGTGAAATGCATATATATATATATATATATATTGATGCTTGACTGTATATAACTTAGATTACATGTATATATATTATAATAATTCACTTAGTAAGGTCTAATTCTCCTCAATATTTTTTTCAGGAGATTCCTCATTGTCAGACCTCAGTAGTAAACCCTTATGCTAGACTTCTTCAGCCCCAACTAGATTATATAAATTATTTATCTAAAATTTTACTGTATTTTAGGAAACTCAATAGTATTGCTTTGTATCTGTAGAATATTTTTTTATATAAGAGACCTTTCTTTGAATATTGTATGGAAATATTTTATTTTATGATATGAAATTAAGTATTTATTTTTATATCGACTTAAGTTTTAATTTTGGTGTATTTTTATTTACTTATTGCATGTTTTTTTTTATTTTTAAGGCTTGCTATAGGTTTCGGATTTGAAAGAATTGTCGTTTCTTAGCGCCCGTCATGACTCCCAGTTTGGGTCGTGACAAAGTTAGTATCAGAGCCCTTGGTTAATAGTGTTATGGACCTAGGTTTTCAAAGTTTTTTTTCTTTGAAACTACTACAATTATTTAGGTTTGAGTATGTTTTCCATAAGTTTTCCTTGATTTAGTATTCCGCTTAATCCTTAGATTGTCTGTTTTGTTTGAATCTCTTTGGTTTTGTCTTTTTAGAATGAGGAGGCGAGCGTGTGTCGCTCCACCAGTTGTTAAGGCCAAGGATAATTAGTCCTTTTAGGATGAGGTTTTACCTCCTGAGCCACCAACAAGGCTGATGAGTGTGAAAAATGCATGTTATTAAGTAGTTTTTGTTTTAGAAAAAAATTCAATTTCAGTTAAGTTTATGTTTCTTTTATTCAGTTTTTATTTAGTTGAGTACTTACTGCATGTCTTGTATGTTTAATTATTTTTACATATTAGTTGGTTTATTTTTGATTGATTTTTATGTAATTAGGGAAGTCAAAGAATAGTAGAGGAAGGCTACATGGGAGCCGTGGGCACTTGAAGTAGGCTCGAAAGGCAATGGAGGTCAATATGTGATAATGCTGAAATAGGGATGTGCACGGCCGTGCACAAAATGCACACGGCCGTGCGACCTAGTGATTGAAAAAATTCGGAGGTGACTTTAATTGCTGACTCATGAGGGACAAGATGGAGATTTTGCATGGCTGTAACCCTAGGGTTTGTAATTAGGGTTTTATAAGAGGGTAGCCATCAGAAACAAAGGGATATAAATAGATTATTATTCATCACTTGGAGGGGGAGGATATTTTTTTGGAGATACATTATTTTTTTTAGAGAATTTTGAGAGAGCAGTTGGGAAGAACAAGGATTTTTTTTCTTGCTTATGTTAGTTTGAAGATTTGAGAATAAGAACAAGAACATCAAATTTCCTATTGAACAGGGGGTTTCTTATATTCAATTGTGTTTATTCATTCTTAATTTCAATTTAATGATGATGTTTAGTTTCTTTTATTCTTTTTCTTTATCTCTTACAATTGACATGAGTAGCTAAATTATTAGTTAGGGTTCTTATTGCAAATCAACCATGGGCTAATCACAATTAAACCTAAGCCATTAATCTAAAGCCTATGGTTGTTGTTGAACTTAATGTCTTCTTAGGATTGATCACTCTTTGATTGAATATACACAATAAAACTTGATCGAGAGATAGGTTGTATTGGATTTAAACAATAACCTGTTAGATGCTTTCTTAGTTGAGAAACACTTAAGCAACTAATATTGATTAAGGGTTGATGCTTAAACTGAGTCAACCGAACACTTAGTAGGCAAGAGCTTTAAATCTAAGAACGTCAATGTACTTGGTTAATCATAGGTTTGTCTTAGGAGGAAAGCCTATGATTCTTGAGAAACCCTCAAATTGGATTAAAGTTAGGTATGGCTTAGTAGTTAATTTATCTTAAATAAAGGTTGAATTTGTAATAAGAACCCTAGCTCTCTAAAGTGATTGTTATCTCATTGTGATTTTTGTGTTTTATTTTAGTTTAATTAAAAATACTGTCACGACCCAAAACAGGGGCCATGACCGGCGCTAGGGAACGGGAATTCTTTCGAATCCGGAACCCGTAGCAAGCCTAAAAATAAAATAAATATGCAATAATAACAATAAAAATATAATATGCAGCGGAAAATAAAATCATAAATATTACAATATCATCCATATCAACTGGATTCAATTCAAAACTCATCACATCACATATATAATCTCATAAATGTATAATCTTTATACAAATCCAGTTTTACTATAATACATCTCTTTAAAACAAATACTTTAATTCACAACTACTGAAAATCACAACTACTGCAGTGTCTAGATAAAATAAATAAGACTCAAGTATATAATTTACATAAAGAAGCCGGGGCGGAAGAAATCCGGCGTATCGACCTGCTACTGAGGTCTGAGGAAGTTGACTCTCCTGAAAAATAGTCAACGGAGGGGAGTCAGACCTCACTGAGTGAATTACTATAATATATATACATACACTCTAAGTGATAATGCATACAGTCAACAGTATATGAGTAATATGTATATATACAGGCAAATTCATACAGATGCAGAAAAATCATTTATATATATTTTATCTGAAAATCATGGTTTATGAAGGATTACATAGAACCCTAGAATATCGCAACCTCAGAAAATAGTGTTAAACAACACTCTAGCCATACAGGCTCACTGATTCCAAATATATCCACTTAATCCAATTAGACAGTAGACTGGCCCCGAGACACTAAGTCAACCGAGCTCCAGCAGTCTGACTGCCAGTGTGATTGGCCCCGAGACACTTGGTCAACCGAGCTCCAGCAATCACACCCACAAACCACATCTCATATATCAAATAATCATATCAAATCAATATCCACAAATAAGTTAGTAATATAGCCTAAAGCTATAGGCGTACCGGTACGTACTCGGTCCTAGTGCTGCCCACTAGGTAGCACGTTCTATCGATATCCTTCATTAATAAATATAAAACATTCATTCACAAATAAATGATGCATGAATTCAAATAAATCAACAATATAAACCATATATATACCGAAAATATACCAAACATAAACCAGGTATATTTTGAGTATATATATGTCAAATAAATCCAATCAAATCATGAATTAAACTAAAAATATATTTAAAAACATTTTAAATATATTTTATTAACAAAACATGTATGTAATTTATTATATACCAAAAATATACCAAAAATATACTTGAATATAAATCATGTTATTTATGCATATTTAGTCAAAATAAACATGCATTTTCTAAATCATGCATCCTAAGCATATATATATAATATAGTAACTCACCTAATGCGCTCCACGAGACGGGTCCGACGGGCCTGGTCCACTAACCCTCGGTCTCGGCGCAACTAAATAAGAAATAATTAATCGACATCAGAATAATCCTAACAGAAATCCTAGAATTAAATCTAGAGTATTCAACACAGAATCGGAAATTAGGGTTCGACTGGATATCACGTTTTACGAGAATTCTACCGGAAATCCGGCAGAACCTCCCCTGTAAAACGGACATCTCTCTACTCAAAAGAGTAGAGCCGAACCTGCAAAGAAAATACACTTCAAAAATAAACACCACAATCAATCACAACCCCTCGGTCGGACTCCAGACTACAATCTGTCGACCGGGGTCCACAAACACAGAATATATATTCAAATATACCAAAAATATCCTTAAATCATAAAAATACATTTCATACGTAGAAATTACATAATAAATCTTGAAACACTGTAAAAACCGATTAAAACTCATTTTATTAGAAAAACCGTATATTATATATATAATTGAAAATAATTCCCGGAAAATAGTTTTAATTAGTTAAAAATACTAGATATTTTGTAGAAATCATTTTTATACCTTAAATAAATATTAAAACCAATTAAATTACATTTTTAGACAATTTAGGGTAAAATTACCAAAATACCCCTATATATATATATATACCTAATTTACTTCAAAAATTCACCAAAAATCATACAATTATCCAAAATTAATTTTCTCAACATATTTATCAATAATATCAATAATTAAACTCAATTAACCAATTAAATTCAATTTAAAACACAATTAACTTAATTTTACAAAATCACATAAACTTCAATAATTAAAAATAAATACTTAGAAATTCATAAAAATTCCAAATAAATTTCTATAATTCATTTCAACACCTAATTCAACCATAAACTCCAATTTCATAATTTAAATAATTAATTTCCGAAAATTCGAAAATAATATTAAAATATTCAAAAATACCCAAAAATCCAAACAACCTCCAAAAATTCTGTAAAAATTCATACATGAAGATTAAGCTACCAGGAACAACATTTGTGAAGGAAGTTTCCATGAATCATCCAAATCGAAGCTCAAAAAAATCAAAAACCAAAAGTGGCCGAAAACTTCCAATCAAAACCTAAGCAATTCTAGACCATTTTAGCTCAAACCAAAGCTAGAATAACACTCACCGAAGCTCAAGGAGAAGATAGAGACCGGCGGTGTCGAAAACGGTGCCCGGAGGAGGGAGAAACGGCGGTGAGAAGAAATGGTGGTCCGGCGCCCGCGCGGGAGAAGAAAAAAGAAGAAGAAGAAAAAGAAAAAGAAAGAAGAAGGAAAGAGAAAGAAAAAAAGAAAAAGAAAGAAAAAGGAAAAGAAAAAGAAAAAAGAAAAAAGAAAAAAAATAAAATAAATTAAAATAATTAAATATTAATAAATAAATAATAATAAAATAATAAATTTTAATAATTTAATAATAAATAAAATAATAAAATAATAATAAATAAATAATAAAATATTAGGGTAATAATAAACCCTAATTAAATAAATATACACACACAGGCTTTATTTAATAATTTAAAAATATGTATGAGTTCATGCAAACCCATAAATACATTTAAAATAATTAATAATACATTGTTTACGTGAAAATTTCCCCGAAAATGAAAGTCCCGGGAAAATTTTACGTAAAATACTGAAAATAATAGACAGTAATTAAAATAGGTTTAAAATACATATCAACTCATAAAAATATCGTATAATGCATAAAAATTATTGACACTGTATATCCCGGTACAGTGTAAAAATATTTTTAAAAAACACGGGATATTACAGTCTTCCCCCCTTACAAGAATTCGTCCCCGAATTCTAAAAATAAGATTACAGAATCAGGAAGGAAAGAGATACGGGTAAGAAGCTCGCATCTCAGCTTCAGTCTCCCACGTATGCTCTTCAACTCTGTCGCTACGCCACAAAACCTTGACCATCGGAATCTGCTTCGATCGCAACTGTCGAACTTGAAAATCAACGATCGCCACAGGTTCTTCCACAAACGTCAAATCTTCACTCACTTCCACACTGTCAGGTTGCAACACATGTGAAGGATCTGAGATATACTTCCTCAACATCGAGATATGAAATACTGGATGCACCTGTGACATACTCGGAGGCAAATCCAACCGATATGCAACAGTGCCAATTCTCTCCAGAATCTCAAACGGTCCAATATATCTCGGTGCTAACTTACCCTTCCTGCCAAATCTCATCACACCCTTCATCGGAGATACTTTCAGAAAAACGAAATCTCCAACCTGAAACTCCACATCTCTGCGCCTAGGATCCGCATAACTCTTCTGTCTACTAACTGCGGTCTCTAATCTACGCTTGATCATGGCGACTTTCTCTGCAGCATCCTGAACCATCTCTGGTCCAGTCAAAACTCTCTCACCAATCTCATCCCAACTCAACGGGGATCTACACTTCCTTCCATACAACGCCTCATATGGTGCCATGCCAATACTGCTATGGTAGCTGTTATTATATGCAAACTCAACAAGCGACAAATGATCATCCCAGCTACCTCTCAAACCCAAGACACACATCCTCAACATATCTTCCAGTGTCTGGATCGTCCTCTCAGACTGACCATCTGTCTGAGGATGAAAAGCAGTACTGAAATCCAACCTAGTGCCCATCGCTTCTTGCAACTTCTGCCAAAAACGAGAAGTAAACACTGAACCTCTGTCTGACACAATGGACACAGGTACTCCATGAAGGCACACAATATGCTTCACATACAACTTCGCCAATCTAGCAACTGAATATGTAGCTTTCACAGGCAAGAAATGTGCAGACTTTGTCAATCTGTCTACAATCACCCAGATGGAATCGTATCCATCTTTCGAACGAGGTAAACCGACTACAAAATCCATAGCTATCCTTTCCCACTTCCACTCGGGAATAGGAAGAGGCTGAAGCTTCCCAGAAGGCTTCTGATGTTCGACTTTCACTTGCTGACACGTCAAGCACTTAGCAACATAATCAGCAACATCCTTCTTCAATCCATCCCACCAGTATAGATCTCTGATACTGTGGTACATCTTAGTAACACCTGGATGAACGCTGTAAGCTGTAGAATGTGCTTCCTCTAGGATCTCTTCTCTCAAATCATCCACATCAGGAACACACAATTTACCACTGATCCACAACACACCATCATCATCGAGTGTGAAATCAGTGAACTTCCCTGATCTGACATTCTCTGCAAGCTCTTCCAGAATAGGATCTCAGCTCTGAGCTGCTTTAATCCTATCCCTCAATACAGATCGTACTTTAAACTGAGCTAACAGTCCACCTGATCTACTAATCTTCATCATCAGACCTTGATCCACCAACAGATGCAACTCCTGGATCAATGGTCTCCTCTCCACACCGATGTGAGCAAGACTACCTGAAGACTTCCTACTCAAGGCATCTGCTACAACATTAGCTTTACCCGGATGGTAAAGAATCTCACAATCATAATCCTTCAACAATTCCAACCATCTTCTCTGCCTCAAATTCAAATCTCGCTGCTGGAAAATGTACTTAAGGCTCTTGTGATCAGTAAATATCTCACAAGTCACCCCGTACAAATAATGTCTCCAAATCTTCAAAGCAAAGATCACTGCAGCCATCTCAAGATCATGTGTGGGATAGTTCTGCTCATGCTTCTTCAACTGCCTCGAAGCATAGGCTATCACCCTTCCATTCTGCATCAACACACAACCAAGACCAATTCTAGAGGCATCACAGTAAACTGTGAACTTATCCACACTATTAGGCAAAGCTAATACTGGCGCTGTGGTCAACTTCTCCTTCAACAACTGAAAACTATTCTCACAAGCTTCTGACCACTTGAATCTAACATTCTTCTGAGTCAAGCGAGTCATAGGGGCTGCTATCCTGGAAAAATCCTGCACAAACCGCCTATAATACCCGGCTAAACCCAGAAAACTCCGAATCTCAGTAACTGAAGTAGGTCTAGGCCACTCAGATACTGCTTCAACCTTCTGTGGATCAACCTGAATACCTTCTTTAGACACTACGTGTCCAAGAAAAGAAACACTCTCCATCCAGAAATCACACTTCGAGAATTTAGCATAAAGCTGATGATCTCTCAGTGTCTGTAGTACAATCCTCAAGTGATATACATGCTCTTCCATACTCCTCGAATATACTAGTATATCATCAATGAAGACTACCATAAACTGATCCACATACGGTCGGAATACTCTGTTCATCAGGTCCATAAAAGCTGCTGGTGCATTAGTCAAACCAAAAGACATCACCAGAAACTCATAATGACCATATCGAGTGCGGAACGCTGTCTTAGGAATATCAGCTTCACTAATCCACAGCTGATGATAACCCGACCTCAAGTCAACCTTAGAAAAGAACTGTGCACCCTGGAGCTGATCAAATAAATCATCTATCCTCGGGAGAGGATACTTGTTCTTCACTGTCACCTTGTTCAACTCTCTGTAGTCAATGCACAGTCTCAGGGTACCATCCTTCTTCTTCACAAACAGGACTGGTGCACCCCAAGGGGAAACACTAGGTCTAATAAATCCCTTATCCAACAACTCTTGCAACTGCTCCTTCAACTCTCTCAACTCTGCAGGAGCCATACGATAAGGTGGCATAGATATAGGAGTAATACCTGGAACCACATCTATACAGAACTCAATCTCTCTATGAGGTGGTAAACCTGGCAACTCCTCGGGAAAAACATCAGGAAACTCACAAGCAACAGGAACATCTGTGAGTGACAACTTCTCCACTGACGTATCCCTAACCAATGCCAAAAACCCCTGACAACCTTTCCTCAACAACTTCCTAGCTGAAATAGCCGAAATAAGATTCTGAGGTGCTGAACTCCTATCACCAACAAACTTAAACTCTTCTTCACCAGGAATTCTGAAAATCACCTCCTTATTCCTGCAATCAACCACGGCATAGTGCTGAGACAACCAATCCATTCCAAAAATAACATCAAACTCCATCACATCCAACAAAATCAAATCGGCGGATAATTCTCTATCTCCCACGAGAACTGGACAACCAGAAAGAACAATATCGGTGTCCAAAGAATCACTCAGAGGAGTGGCAACAGACAAAGGAAAAGCCATCCTCGAAGCTTGCCAACAAGATTTAGAAGCAAAAATGGGAGAAACAAATGAATGCGTGGCACCCGGATCAAACAAAACCAAAGCATCCAGGTAACAAACAGAAAGAATACCTGCCACGACTGCATTAGATGCCTGAGCATCCTGCTGAGTCAGATGGAAGACTCTGGCCTGGCCTCGACCTCCCTGCTGACTGGTAGAAGCCTGACCAACACCTCTGGCACCTCCTCTAGTACCTCTACCACGACTCTGCTGTGGAACAAACTGAGTAGAACTCTGATGCTGAGCTGGTGGTAACTGAAATGGCACGGGTGCTGCACTAGCAATCGACTGCTGTGGGAATCGCGGAATCTGCTGCTGCTGATACCCAGAATAAGGACACGATCTGGCAAAATGTCCTGTCTGCCCGCATCTGAAACATGTCAGTGGTGTCAGATAACACGGTCCCTGATGGACTCTACCACAAGTCTGACAAACACTGGCCGCTGATCCAGAACTACGACCACTGCTGCTGCTCGAAGCACCTGACCCAAATCTGAATGATCTACGCTGACCTCCACGACCATGTCTACTGCTCCGATGCACTCGCTGCTGCTGTCTCTGACTCTGCTGAGTCGAACCTCGCTGCTGACTACTCGAACCAACATGAAAACTCGAATACGGAGTAGCCTGCAATCCACTCGACTGAACTCCCAACTGGTAATAATCAGGCATCGCTCCCTGCCTAACTAACCTCAGCTCAATCTCCTTAGCTAGCTCAATCACCGACTCTAGAGTAAGACCTGTTGTAGGCATACCAGCAAAAGCTGAACCCAAACCAGTAATATAGGTAGTAACAGCGAAATACTGATCTCGCATCAGATCCTCAGCATATCTACCCAGACGAAGAAACTCTCGGGTATACTCCTCTACTGATCGATCTCCACGAGAAATACTAGTCAAACGGAGACGATAGCTCAAACGAAGAGGCTCTGGACAAAATCTCCTCATGAATCGCTCTCGAAACTGAGCCCATGTCATCGTCATCATATAAGGCTGGATCATCTGAATGAACCAATCCAAGGCTGGTCCCTCGACAGACAACTCAACGATCATGATCCTCTGGTACTCGGTATGAGCAGTCCGAGTCCTAGTCTCAATCGCATGCAGAAAATCTAAAGGATCAGAAGTCCCATCAAAAGCAATCCTACCAACTCTGGCATAGAACAAAGCTGCCTCAGGGTCAGACATACCCTGCTGATAGGCAGGCTGAACAGGCTGAACAACTGGAGGAATAGGAACATCAAACTCAGGCTCAACAGGCTCCTCGTCCTGTAACTCTCTCTGCCTACGGCGACCTGCCGCTCCTCGAGGTCTACCCCTGCCACGACCTCTACGTCTAACTGGCTGCTCAGGAGGTAAAACCTCATCCTGAAAAGACTCATCATCCTCGGCCTCAACGACCGGTGGAGCGACACGCGCTCGCCTCCTCATTCTGAAAAGACAAACGGAAAGATTCAGACAAAACAGACAACGGAGGAATAACGCTGAAAACTACAGCAAGGAATACTCATCAAGACATACTCGAACCTAATACACTGCAGTAGTCCAACAGAAAACACAACTTTAAAACTAGGGCCACAACTCACATAACTAAGCCCTGACACAGAACTCCACTCTGATACGAACTTCGCTCTGATACCAACTTTGTCACGACCCAAAACAGGGGCCATGACCGGCGCTAGGGAACGGGAATTCTTTCGAATCCGGAACCCGTAGCAAGCCTAAAAATAAAATAAATATGCAATAATAACAATAAAAATATAATATGCAGCGGAAAATAAAATCATAAATATTACAATATCATCCATATCAACTGGATTCAATTCAAAACTCATCACATCACATATATAATCTCATAAATGTATAATCTTTATACAAATCCAGTTTTACTATAATACATCTCTTTAAAACAAATACTTTAATTCACAACTACTGAAAATCACAACTACTGCAGTGTCTAGATAAAATAAATAAGACTCAAGTATATAATTTACATAAAGAAGCCGGGGCGGAAGAAATCCGGCGTATCGACCTGCTACTGAGGTCTGAGGAAGTTGACTCTCCTGAAAAATAGTCAACGGAGGGGAGTCAGACCTCACTGAGTGAATTACTATAATATATATACATACACTCTAAGTGATAATGCATACAGTCAACAGTATATGAGTAATATGTATATATACAGGCAAATTCATACAGATGCAGAAAAATCATTTATATATATTTTATCTGAAAATCATGGTTTATGAAGGATTACATAGAACCCTAGAATATCGCAACCTCAGAAAATAGTGTTAAACAACACTCTAGCCATACAGGCTCACTGATTCCAAATATATCCACTTAATCCAATTAGACAGTAGACTGGCCCCGAGACACTAAGTCAACCGAGCTCCAGCAGTCTGACTGCCAGTGTGATTGGCCCCGAGACACTTGGTCAACCGAGCTCCAGCAATCACACCCACAAACCACATCTCATATATCAAATAATCATATCAAATCAATATCCACAAATAAGTTAGTAATATAGCCTAAAGCTATAGGCGTACCGGTACGTACTCGGTCCTAGTGCTGCCCACTAGGTAGCACGTTCTATCGATATCCTTCATTAATAAATATAAAACATTCATTCACAAATAAATGATGCATGAATTCAAATAAATCAACAATATAAACCATATATATACCGAAAATATACCAAACATAAACCAGGTATATTTTGAGTATATATATGTCAAATAAATCCAATCAAATCATGAATTAAACTAAAAATATATTTAAAAACATTTTAAATATATTTTATTAACAAAACATGTATGTAATTTATTATATACCAAAAATATACCAAAAATATACTTGAATATAAATCATGTTATTTATGCATATTTAGTCAAAATAAACATGCATTTTCTAAATCATGCATCCTAAGCATATATATATAATATAGTAACTCACCTAATGCGCTCCACGAGACGGGTCCGACGGGCCTGGTCCACTAACCCTCGGTCTCGGCGCAACTAAATAAGAAATAATTAATCGACATCAGAATAATCCTAACAGAAATCCTAGAATTAAATCTAGAGTATTCAACACAGAATCGGAAATTAGGGTTCGACTGGATATCACGTTTTACGAGAATTCTACCGGAAATCCGGCAGAACCTCCCCTGTAAAACGGACATCTCTCTACTCAAAAGAGTAGAGCCGACCCTGCAAAGAAAATACACTTCAAAAATAAACACCACAATCAATCACAACCCCTCGGTCGGACTCCAGACTACAATCTGTCGACCGGGGTCCACAAACACAGAATATATATTCAAATATACCAAAAATATCCTTAAATCATAAAAATACATTTCATACGTAGAAATTACATAATAAATCTTGAAACACTGTAAAAACCGATTAAAACTCATTTTATTAGAAAAACCGTATATTATATATATAATTGAAAATAATTCCCGGAAAATAGTTTTAATTAGTTAAAAATACTAGATATTTTGTAGAAATCATTTTTATACCTTAAATAAATATTAAAACCAATTAAATTACATTTTTAGACAATTTAGGGTAAAATTACCAAAATACCCCTATATATATATATATACCTAATTTACTTCAAAAATTCACCAAAAATCATACAATTATCCAAAATTAATTTTCTCAACATATTTATCAATAATATCAATAATTAAACTCAATTAACCAATTAAATTCAATTTAAAACACAATTAACTTAATTTTACAAAATCACATAAACTTCAATAATTAAAAATAAATACTTAGAAATTCATAAAAATTCCAAATAAATTTCTATAATTCATTTCAACACCTAATTCAACCATAAACTCCAATTTCATAATTTAAATAATTAATTTCCGAAAATTCGAAAATAATATTAAAATATTCAAAAATACCCAAAAATCCAAACAACCTCCAAAAATTCTGTAAAAATTCATACATGAAGATTAAGCTACCAGGAACAACATTTGTGAAGGAAGTTTCCATGAATCATCCAAATCAAAGCTCAAAAAAATCAAAAACCAAAAGTGGCCGAAAACTTCCAATCAAAACCTAAGCAATTCTAGACCATTTTAGCTCAAACCAAAGCTAGAATAACACTCACTGGAGCTCAAGGAGAAGATAGAGACCGGCGGTGTCGAAAACGGTGGCCGGAGGAGGGAGAAACGGCGGTGAGAAGAAATGGTGGTCCGGCGCCCGCGCGGGAGAAGAAAAAAGAAGAAGAAGAAAAAGAAAAAGAAAGAAGAAGGAAAGAGAAAGAAAAAAAGAAAAAGAAAGAAAAAGGAAAAGAAAAAGAAAAAAGAAAAAAGAAAAAAAATAAAATAAATTAAAATAATTAAATATTAATAAATAAATAATAATAAAATAATAAATTTTAATAATTTAATAATAAATAAAATAATCAAATAATAATAAATAAATAATAAAATATTAGGGTAATAATAAACCCTAATTAAATAAATATACACACACAGGCTTTATTTAATAATTTAAAAATATGTATGAGTTCATGCAAACCCATAAATACATTTAAAATAATTAATAATACATTGTTTACGTGAAAATTTCCCCGAAAATGAAAGTCCCGGGAAAATTTTACGTAAAATACTGAAAATAATAGACAGTAATTAAAATAGGTTTAAAATACATATCAACTCATAAAAATATCGTATAATGCATAAAAATTATTGACACTGTATATCCCGGTACAGTGTAAAAATATTTTTAAAAAACACGGGATATTACAAATACCCTTTTTCGTTGTTTAAACAAATAAACACAACTAATGTCACTATAATCGATTTGCAATCTCTGTGGGATCGATAATTAATTACTACTTGTATGAATCCGTATACTTACGGAAGACCATCAAAGGCGCAGAGGTTGAGGTAGACTTCAAGGAGCAGCAAGTCACCATAGACAACGAGAGCTATAGGATGAGGAACCTATAGAGCTAGAATATGAGGAAGTTATGATACCTCTAGTTGCACTGCCGATTCAGCCTGCCTATTAGTAAGGTATGTTTGATCCTGAGGCAGCTTTGTCCTATGCTAGAGTCGACAGGATAACTTTTGATGGGATGTCAAATCCGTTAGACTTTCTGCATGCTATTGAGATGAGGACTCGGACTGCTCACATCGAGTACCAGCAGATTATGATTGTTGAGTTATCTATTGAAGGACTAACTATGGATTGGTTCATTTAGGTGATTCAACTGTATATGACTACTATGACCTGGGCACAGTTTAGAGAGAGATTTATGAGAAGATTCTGCCTAGAGCCACTCTGGATGAGTTACAAACTTCGACTAACAAGCATTACTAGAGGTGACAGGTCTGTTGAGGACTATACTAGAGAGTTTCTCTAACTTGGCAGATATGTAGAGGATTTGATATGAGATCAGTATTTTACTGTCATGACGTATGTCACTAGTCTAGGTTATGCATTTGCTGGGATGCCTATTGTGGGCTTTATTCTGAAGTCGGTGATAGAGTTAGCCAAGAAGATAGAGTTGAGATTAGTCAGATAAGGAGCTATACTTGATTACTATCAGTTGGGTATTTAGTCAAGAGGATTTCAGACTACTTCGTATTTGACTTTTCAAATTAGTTCCAGTATTTAGTAGAGAGGCTCAGTACAATAAAGCCAGAGGCAGCAATAGAGAATATATAGGAGTAGCAGACATGGTCGTGCTGGACCTTGCAGACCTATTGGATTTGGGTTATATGCTTCTAGCAACAGTAGTGGTCAGAGTTTGGGATACAATAGCACAGGATTAGCAGCCAGCACTTATAAGACTTATGGTAAAGTTCATCAGGGACCCTGTTATATGGCACTGTTGACATGCTTTAGATTTGGACTGACGAGACACTTTGCTAGATCATGTCCATATTCTGGTTTTCAGCCATAGCAATCTATTGCCAATGCAACACTAACTCCTTTTCAGTTGCCTCCAGCTTAGCATTTAAGTTTGACACAGATTGTAGCTTAGTAGGGGCATAATAGAAGTACTAGAGGAGGTGCCAGAGGTTTTGGCCAGGCTTCTACCAGTCAGCAGGGAGGTCGAGGTCAAGCTAGATTTTTCCATCTCACTCAACAGGATGCTCAGGCATCTAATGTCGTTGTTGCAGGTATTATTCATATTTGTTACTTAGATGCTTAGGTTTTATTTGATTCGGGTGCCACACATTCCTTTGTATCCCCTGTTTTTGCTTCGAAATCATGTTGGTAAGCTTCGAGGATAGCTTTTCCTTTATCTATCGCCACTCTTTTAAGCGATTTATTGGACATCAACATTGTTCTTTCTAGTTGTCCAGTGTTTATTGGAGGTAGAGAATTGCCAGCAGAATTGGTGTTGTTAGATGTGATGGAATTTGATGTGATTTTAGGTACGAATTAGTTATGTCAACACTATATAGTTGTGGATTATCGGAGTAAAGAGGTGATTTTCAGAATTGCTGATAAAGAAGAGTTTAAATTTATGGATGATAAGAGTTCTGCACCTCAGAATCTCATCTCCACTATCATGGCTAGATGATGCTAAGGAAGGGTTATCAGGGAAATTTGGCATTAGTCAGGGATACTTTAATGGAGAAGTTGTCACTCACAGATGTTCCTGTTGCCTATGAGTTTCCTGGTATTTTTCTTGAGGAGTTGCTAGGTTTACCACCTCATAGAGAGATTGAGTTCTATATAGATGTGGTTCCAGACACTACTCCTATTTCGATGCCCCCTTACAAAATGGCTCCTGTAGAGTTGAAAGAGCTAAAGGAGCAGTTACAGGAATTGCTAGATAAGGGTTTTTTCAGACCCAATGTTTCTCCTTGGGGTGCATCAGTCCTGTTTGTGAGGAAGAAGGTTGGTACCCTGAGACTGTGCATTGATTATAGAGAGTTGAACAAGGTGACAGTGAAGAATAAGTATCCTCTCCCGGGGATAGATTATTTATTTAATTAGCTTCAGGGTGCACAATTCTTTTCTAAGATTGACTTGAGGTCAGGTTATCATTAGTTACGGATCAGTGAAGCCGATGTTCCTAAAACAGCATTCCGTACTCAATATGACCACTATGAGTTTTTGGTAATGTCATTTGGGTTAACTAATGCACCAACTGCTTTTATGGATCTGATGAACAGGGTATTCACACTATTTATGGATTAGTTTATGGTAGTCTTCGTTGATGATATACTGGTGTATTTGAAGAGTATGGAGGAGCACATATATCATTTGAGGACTGTACTACAGACACTGAGAGAACATCAGCTTTATACTAAATTCTCTAAGTGTGATTTCTGGTTAGAGAGTGTTGCATTACTTGGACACGTAGTGTCTAAAGATGATATTCAGGTTAATCCACAGAAGATAAGTAATTGAGTAAAATCAAACTTCATTCCTAAAATAGTACAAGAAAAAAAAGCTTATTACTTACTGCTTCCAAAACTAAATGCTGATCAAGAATTCAAGCTTATCACATAATACCTTTTCATTTTTTTTGGTTTTTCATAAATTGACAAATAATGCCACTGACATAAACATTGTCATTATCTTCAATTATCGATCTATCTCTTCCTACCTACAAGCAAAGTTATTGGTATAATATTTCACAATAAAAGATTACTTCTTCACATTGAGTTTAGATTATGAATCCTTGGCCTTTCCCTTTTTAAGGTTCTTTAATATTTTTTCAATATGCATTTCTTGTAAATGGTATAATTCAGTTCTATTAGCTTATCTTGCAAACATAAAACCTTTAAGGCTTTTAACAAGTAAGCAAGAACATGCTCTATTAAGCATACATTGTCCAAATTTAAGAAAACAAGCTCTAAATTAATACATCAATATTAGACGTAGGATCAACCTTGCCACTGACATGAACAATGTCATTATCTTCAAAACATCACACAACTTAAAACAACAAGCATTTATATTACACAATATAAATAATTAACTAACAACATCACTAACAATTGCAAAGATTTTTTATAAAAACCTAAAGAATGGAGTCAACCTCACGAATATGAGATAAAAATTTATTATTTAACCCCTATCCAAAAAAAAAACCTAGATTATATATAAACTGCATTACTCAAATACTAACAAAAAATAAGCGGATAAAATTTGAAGTTACCTCTCCTTGACTAGCGCCTTTCACGAGTCTGACAATATCAACAAATTCAATAGAAGCAGGAATTTCATGCTAAGATTTCCTAAAATCAGAAAGCACATTTAATCAAGGATATGGAATAGCTACAGTTCTTACATTTGGTTCTATTGTACATAAAGGGAGCTTGAGCTTTACCATTCTCCACATGCACAAACATAATCAATCAATTCCATCATAATTATAAAAATATTGAAAGAATTGAATTGAATAATAATTCAATCAATACAATTGCTTATAACAACGTTAAACAAAGTGGTTTTTCTGACATTAGGAAGTCCAACGATTTCGACCTTCAAGCTCATGCTTATCTTCGTAGAAGATGAAACCTATTTTGAATACCTAAAATGCTCATAAATGAAATGTTGAATTGTTATGGGTATTTATTTTTTAATTAAAAAAACAAAAGGGTAGGATTGAATTGTTGTAATTATGTGATGGATTTTTGAGATTATAAGAAAGAGATGGATATTTCTAGAGGAAAAAACAACCCAACATTGAGAGGTGACAAAATTAAATTAAAGGGCTAGACATGAATGGAAGAAGATTGAGTTTTGAGATGTAAAATAAGAAGAAGAAGAAGAAGAAGAATAAGGAGAAGAAAAACAGAGGAAAAGACATGATTGAAGAAGAAGGAGAAAAGTGGTTTTGGTCGTGGATGAAAAAGGTGTGCAATCACATAAATTTTTTTACACTGTGTGACATGTATGTAATTTTTAAAAATTTAGAGCATTTTTATTGTTTTGCCTTTATTTTGAGATATTTATGAAAAAATCCCTAAAATTTACCTTTTGTTTGTTGACTTGTATACATTGGGCCTTGCCCCTCATATTGTAAAGAGGCATGCACTTGCAATGGGCTTGGCTTAGTGTGTGTCAGCTCGAGAAAAACATCACCAATTGTTATACTATGACATCATGCTCATATTATAATATGAACCAGCATTCATATCACATGTGTTAAAAAAAACACACTTTTTTTTTTATGTGAAATGTGTTTTTTTTTTTTACTCTAAAATGAATGATAAGTAGTAAACCATCTGCATTTGCACCACAAAAATGGAACAACGCTGAATCTTTGGTACAAAAATAGTAGGCCACAATACAATTATATGGTAGCTATTGCCATATGTTTGTGTATGTAGAAATTGTGTCATCTTCAACACCTACTCACAACCCTTAATCTCCTATTTCAAAAGCTATATAAGTTTCTCGTCTGTTAGTTTGTTGCTTTGGTTTCTATATTCGTTTTCAGCATTATCTTGTATGTAAGTGATCCTTCTTTTAACATTGGACTACTATGCTTCTACTTGCCCCAGTGTCTTCGATATTATCAGGAAATAAATGGAATGTGAAGAGCTCATATATATATATATAGTGTCCATTCCATTTTTTTTTGAATTTGACATGTATAATTAATAAATTTGTATGTTGTGTTTAATGAATTTATAGTTTTTTTTTATTGATAAACCTATAGTGAATTAAAGTATTAAAAGTGATGAAACTATAGTTGATAACTAATGAATTTTCATGATTTAATCGATGAACCTATAT
The DNA here is from genome assembly GCA_947683625.1 of Mallotus nudiflorus. NCBI lineage: Eukaryota > Viridiplantae > Streptophyta > Magnoliopsida > Malpighiales > Euphorbiaceae > Mallotus > Mallotus nudiflorus. Next base: position 2,918,025 of record CANTUR010000058.1, on the reverse strand, counting down.
TATTTGATTAATTAATCTATTAATTTTTATAATATTAATATTAATATATTAATATTAATATATTCAATTAATAATATTATTAAGTAATAAACCTTATTATTAACATGTAAGCAAATACTAATAAATTTGTAGGTAAATACTAATAAATTTACAATGTATTTATAGTGAAATTGCATTATTTAAGTAATAAATCTACATATTTTATCTAAATGAAGTTATATTAGTTAAGTAATGAACATATATTATTTAATATTAATATTAATTTTTATTTATATTTCTATTTATATATATATATATATATATATATATATAACCTGTTTTTTGTGAAAAAAAAAAACCATTTGTATATAAATTGTGTTTTGTGAAAACGAAAAAACAAATTTGTGTTCTTGGTTTTATATACAAAAGAAAACAAACAAACAAAAAGCCTGTTTTCACAAAGCCTGCACGATATACCAGCTTGCATGCAAGTGATATACAAACAATGATTTTCGTTTTACATAAAAACTCGTGCTTTGGTTTCTGTGTTGGTTTTTATACTCGCTTGAATTAAAAAATAAAATAGCTGAACTCGCATGCGTGATGGACTCTTAGTTATATGAATAGACTTCCATAATATAATTTTGCCATATCCAATGAATCAATCAAAAACTGAGACATCAAAAGTCAACGTTGTCAAGATTCCATACTTCTTGTTGTTGCATTATGTCTCAAACCTTTTTTTTCTTTCAAATTTTACGGAGAAGCTAAACAAGAAATTTATCGAACACCTAACATGTAATGCACAACATCACCTTTTTTTTTTTTTTTGTAACAATTGGAGAGGGAGAGGTGGGGGATTATATCCTTCCCCCTCCTACGAGTAAGGCATAGCATCACTTGATTTAAAAGAAATTGCAAGACTTGTATTGTAGGGACATGTAGTACGGTTATTCTTTCAGAACCATCACACATGCAATTAATAAATCTGTTGGAGGAATTCAGAGAACCAATTACTAATTTATGCTGTTTCTACTTGTAGTTAAGCTAAGTCCTCTTTCATTCCAGATAAACAGCAATTTCACTGCAATTATCTCCCTCTGAACAACAAGTACTGCAAAGTTAGAGCCAACAAGCTACTCTCACAAGTAAGTAAGTTTATAGATATCCATTGATTTCACTGTAATGTTCCCTTCACTTGTCCAACTTCATCTAGTCTTTATATCTTCTCAGCAACTTCAACCTACTTTTCTTTTTTCTTAATCATTTTCTACAATATCCTCAAAGTACTAGAGTTGAGATTCTATCACAGCTTCATTATATTATCCTGGCAATAATTTCAGTTGTATATTTCAAACACATTGTTTTGATTATTAATTTGATAGATATGAGTTGTATATACATAAATGCATAGATCATGACATTATATATAAGATAACGCTTATATATGTATATAAATCATTGATATATGTTCTGACCGAGCTTAACTTGATTAATTGGTTCTTCAATAATAACTTGACCATAATTGTTAGAAAACAATTGTGTAACTTTGATTACGTGTATAGTATTGATATTTGGTGTACAGGAAAAAAAATTTACAGTCACAGATGGGAGAAATTCAGCAGCAAAGTGGTAAGGAAAGTGGAGGAAAAATATATCCTTCTCAAACTCACGACTGTAGGATTTGGGTAAATGAGATAAAAAAAAAACTAGGTACCTTGGGTCCGCCACTATCTCCTTACTGCTGTATTTACAGAGTTCCAAAGAGACTTCACGACGTAAATGAATCAGCTTACGATCCTCAAATTGTATCCATTGGACCTCTTCATCATGGCAAAGATTCTCTGAAGAAAATGGAAAATGAGAAGCTGAGATATTTGGACGATTTTCTTCGAGAACTTGGGAGCAACGTTAATGGGGTCTTGGATGGCTTGGTGGAGTGCATAAAAAATGAAGAAACAAGAATTCGTGAGTGTTATGCCGATTCTATCGAGTATTCGAGTGCGGAGTTTGTTAAAATGGTTCTGATAGATGCTGTCTTTATCATTCAGCTGTTTACAATGGTTGTTAAGGGCGAAAAAAGCAGGACTGACAATGACTTCACGGTGGTTAACGGATGGCAGCTGTCTAATATAGAGCAAGACTTGATACTACTTGAAAATCAGATTCCATTTTTCATCTTGAAAGACATATATGATGTCGCCAGCTGCCATCTGTTAACAGGGTTTGGCCAGTCTTTTCCTGAACTTGCCCTTGAGTATTTCGATGGGTACAATAACCAGAAGAAAGAATTTCCGGAAAATATCAAACATTTCACTGATTTGCTATGGTATTTTCTGCTCCCATCACCAAAAGCAAGCTCAAGTCAGAGTCAACCACAAGCAAGCTCAAGTCAGAGCCCGTCAAAAGCAAGCTCAAGTCAGAGCCCACCAAAAGCAAGTCCAAATCACAGCCAACCACAAGCAAGCTCAAGTCAGAGCAGCTTTCCTGATTGTTCTCAGAACTTGAGGAGGAAACCTAACAAAGCTAAACTTATATACAATGCAACTAAGTTGTACGAAGGAGGCGTGAAATTCAAGGCCGGAAAAAGCAATTGCATGCTTGACATAACATTCAGCAATGGGTATTTGGAGATGCCATGCTTCAAATTGGACTACACTACTGAATCTTTCATTAGAAACATTATGGCCTTGGAGGTATGTCACTATCGAGATGAAACTAAAATATGCGACTATATACTGCTAATGGATCATCTGATCAATACAGCAAAGGATGTAGAGTTACTTGTTAAGAAGAAAATCATGGAAAATTGGCTTGGTGACCATCAAGCAGCAGCTATTATGGTTAACAAGCTCAGATTTCAAATTCCCAAAATAGAAAAAAATTTTTACTCAGATATTTTCGAAAATTTGAATGCTTATTATGAGGTGCCTCGTCATAGTTGGAGGGCAACACTAAAGCATGAGTATTTCAGGAGTCCATGGAGAGGTGCTTCCACTATTGCTGCAATTGTACTTCTTTTGCTAACTGCTCTACAGACTGTCTTTTCTGGTATTAGCCTATAGTTTGTTGTTTCTTCTGCCAATTCAGAGCTCAAAGTGAGCCAATTCGAGGCATGATATGGGCCTATGGCCTAATTATTCTGCAGCCGTGCCTTTCTGTTTCGGACCAATTAAGTATTTTAAAAAAGCTGAAGGAAAGGGGCCCAGAAGTGTTGTTGACTGCTCGAGCTACTGTTGACAGGTCAATAGTAATAAGGATGTACTCCAGCGAATATAGATCAACTTCAGACAGCCTCTATTGCTGTTGAATGGTCAGTTCGTTCGAGAAATCGAACTGGTGTCTGATTGTGCCGGTCTAAATTTTTTCTTTTGTGAAGAGAATAATGAAGTGCGTGCAGACAAGCATCACATGTATTGTTGCTAAAGTTTTTGCTATTTATTTTCAATAAACAAACATATTAGTGTTTTATTTCAAACCAAACCCTAATCTATGCCAACATATTTTCAGCCACTTAAATTGAGATACATTGAAAAAATCTTTTGAGATCATGTACTCAAAACTAATAATTTTTTAATGTTTAGACTAGTTAACTGTTAAAACTAATAATCTATTTTTTTTGAAAAAATAAATATTTTTTTAATTGTTTAGACTAGTTAACTGTTAAAAGTTAAAAAGATTAAACATTTTAATCATATATACAGTAATTTTTATTCCATATATATATATTAACATGTATGTCCTTCCATATGTATAATAATTACAAGAATAACAAAATAAAATCAAATAGTGATGACAAATATTTAGATTTTGAAAATCATGGAATGGGAGGGAAGCCTGACCCATGACTATATACATATAGATGGGTTACGAGATGGACCTGTCAAAAAAAAAAATATATTTTCAAAATTAAACTAATTAAAAGATTAGTGTGGATTTAATTGGTTCGATGATTATGTGATCCAATCAATTTGTAACATATAAATAAAAAATAATTAGCAATTTTAATATTTGATAACTAAATTATGTGAATTAATAATATTATACAAATAAAACTAATATAAACAAAACTAAATTTCATTGAGCATTAGATTATTTTTTAAATATTTCAATTTTAATTTCCATCAAACTTTTAATTAATTTATGATATTTTTTTTGAGAATATTAATTTATGATTTAATAAGTTAGACAAATCGACTACAAATTCAAAACACCAAGAAACATGCTACTACTCGATCCGGTCCTATACTCCAAATGAATTCGTAGGGAAATTAGATCGATCTTGATTGCCATTAACCTAAGCACGTTTTCGTGGGACATGCACAGTTGTTCTACTTGACAATGTTGTTCCCCCAACAACATTTCTCCAAACTAATATAAAGCACAAATATAAAAAATATATGTTTGTGAAATTATACAATCTTTAAAAAAATAATAAAAGAAAAATAGTGCAATTAGAAATTTTTTAGAAAAAGAGCAATAGATGAGAGTGCAAAAAATAATGTATATATATTTTTCAGTTTTTATTGGTCAGCGAAATTTAATTTCTTCAAACTGAAGATTTAGAAAAAATCGAGAGAAAAGGTATAAAATCATTAATTTCTCCATCTTTTTCAATCAAAAGGAAAAGAATAAAAAACATTTCATATATTTTTTTTCCTTTGCTCTATTTTTAAATTTTCAGCTTCAAATGAAAATTACAGAAATCATTAAGGTTCACTTTTATTTTTTTATTTTTATTTTTTTTCTTTTCATTTTTTTCATTTTTGCTTATTTCCTTTATTTTTGTTCTTCTTCTTATCATCATCATCATCATCATTAGTATCATCATCATCATCATCATTATTATTCCATAACTATTTTTTTCTATTTATTTTTTCTTTATTTGTTTACTTTATTTTTATTTTATTTCATAACTATTTTATTTTGATATTATTATTTATTACCTTATTATTTTTATTTTTATTTCTATTTATTTTTCCTTTCTCTACTTATTTTATTTATTTATTTGTCATTTATTTGGTTGTTTTTTTTAGGTTTTTTTTATAATTTGTTTGTGGTTTTTTTCTTTTTTTCATTTGTATAATGTTTTTTGGTTATTTTTATTTTATTTTTGTTAATTAAAACAACCAGAAAAATAACCAAACAATTACCACAAAACAAGATAAATAAAACTGAAAATGAACCAAGATAAAAAAACTGAAAATGAGCCAAGAAAAAACAAAAAAATTGAAAAAGATAAGCCAAAATAAAAAAAACCATTGTTTTGGTCATTTAGCGGTTTTGTTTTTCTGATTGTTTTAGCGGTTTTTTTTTGTTGTTGTTTTAACAGTTATTTTTTAGGTTATCTTAGCTGTTTGTTTTTTGGTTGTTTTTATTTATTTATTTATTTGTTATTTTTCTGGTTATTTGTGGTTCTTTTTTCTCCACATTTTAATTTTAATATTTTAATTTTAATTTTATTTACTTTTTTCTTAATATTTTCTTTTGTACATCAATTTTTTTTAAACAACCATGGAAACAAGCAAAAAAAAAACCAGAAAATTACCACAAACAAGCTTAAAAAAACTAAAAATGGATCAAGAAAAAAAAAATCACAAAACAACTAGAAAAACAATCACAAAAAAAAAAAACCATAACAAAAATAAGCTAAAAACTAAAATTAAACAAAAAAATCGAAAAAAATAACCAAAAAAAATACAAAAAGAAGAATAAGAAGAAGAAAGAATGAAAAGGATAGTAAAACTAAAAAAAAAAAAATCCCGCATTTTCGTAATTTTGAAAACGTTTTTTAGTCAATGATAGTTATGTAAATATTTTCATTTTTTTAAGTTATTTCTGAAAAAATATTTTAATTAATTTTGTGAATACTAACTTGTTTTATGTCATTTTATAGTAAAATATAATATCAAAATTAAGATCAATTATGAGATTAGAAAAAACTAATTGTACACACCCAGTTCGATTGGCTCGCGATAGGAGGTAAATTGTGAATGCTCGGTTTGGTCGGCCTACAATAAAGTCCAATGACTAGAAATGTAAAATTTGAATGTAAGAGGAAAATCCTAAATTTTCTCGAAAATAAATTTGAGGGCTTGAAACCCACAAATTTGAGCCCAAAACCCTTGTAAAACAAGCCCAAACCGCCCCGGCCCACCAAGCTTAGTGTAGGGCAGGCCAGAGACGCAATGCCTCTATAAGGAGGTGATCGTGCTCTATGGTAGCAAGTGAAGAGGTGATCGCCTCTATGGCAGTAAGTGAAGAGGCGATCACCGCCTCTACACTTTGCCACTTTTCTCTGCATTAACTGCAAAGGTGACAATGGTATTTAAGGACGGGCCCACCTCGACTGGAGCTTAGCCTTTGGTTTGAAAAAGAAAACTTGGGAAAAGAAAAAGGCTAGAAAAGGCAATCATGAAGGAGAGTAGTAAGGGGATGGGCTAGAGGTGTGAATAAAAAGCTTGATTTTCAATAATTATCTCAATTCTTTCCAAGCTTGATTCATAGATTTGCATGGTTTTTTTTTTTACTTGCTTATATAACCTTTTATTTATTTGTTTACTAAAGAGGAGGGGATTATCAACTCTTAGGATTGAATAAAAAGAGAGTTTTCAAAGGGAGAGAGCTTTGAAGAGAGGAAGGAAGAAACAAAAAAATGTTTTTAAGAAAGAAAAGCTTAAAGGTTGGGTTTTCTTGAGAAGAAAAAGGGAAGAAACTTGCATTCATGGGGAGATCAACATTCCTAATCATTCTTGAGGGCCAATATTTTGAAAGCTCATTTTTCAGTAATTATCTCAATTCTTTCCAAGCTTAATTCATGGATTTGCATAGTTCTTTTTTTACTTGCTTATATAACCTATGATTTATTTGTTCACTAGCTTTTACATTCATTATCTTGTATTTATTGTTTGTAATATGCCTTGCTTTTAATATAATTCACTGAGCTTTAGCTGTAGTTGTGTATTTAGTTTATTTATAGTAGTTGATTCTCACTTAAAGTGAAAGTTTGCCAGTTTGAGAGTCGTTTGAGTTTGTTAGTCAGGTTTAAAGAGGCATTGTCTCATTGCTATGAGGCGATTGCCTCTTTGACAAGCCCTTATGAGTTTATTATTCGGCGTAGCCTTTACAAACCATGTCACCTCATTGCCATGAGGCGATCGCCACTCTAACAGGGTCTCATATGACCTTGTTTCATTTTTTGTAAATTGCATAGGTTTGTCATGCATGTATAGGCCTTAGTCTACTCAAATTTACTTTATATGATCGCTAATAATGCTATCCAATTAAAGTTAATATTTACCTTTTTGTGGTTTCGTTTCTTTGGTTTTGCTCAATTGATTCAGGAGTTAATTTTATAGATTTTTATGTAGGATTTTTACGTATTTTGGGAACTAACATTTTATCTGTTGTAAGGATTTATTGGTGATTTATAATCATCAAGTATTTATCCCATTAACTAGTTCTTGAGAGGTTTTATTTAATTCAAGCGATTTTATTTTTAGTTTATTTTTTATTTATTAAACTTTACTCTGTATAAAATGTTGTAATCCTTAATCCCTTACCCACTTGATTTGGAATGTATGGTTGTAAATTATAATTTTTTGTTTTATTTATGGTGAATGTTAAGATAAATCTCATGAATTAAGTTAATGTGCAAACCCGGGCCTAATTATAAAATGCAATAATTGTCTGAAGGAATTACAATTTGCATGATAATAAAGAAATCATTGAATAATTAAGGGTAATAGATTACAAAACACAAACGGAGGCCAATCGCACGGTTGGGTCAGCATTGAAACGCCCATACCCAGTTTCTAAACTCGTTATTTGATGATGACTTCTGGGAACCTTTATGGAAACCAGTTATTGTATAAGTGTGTCCTAGCTTTCATTCGGGTGGTGACTCTATCTCTGAGTAAGCTTTAAGACTTATTTCATATTTTCTAGTGGGCCTCGAGCTCACATAGTGCCGTGGTCGTCAAACACTTGGGTATTCACTAAACCTCGCTGCCTATAGTGGCGACTCCACTGGGGATAGAGAAACTGATTCCAAGTGTTTTGTAATTTATCATCATTAATTATTCCTTTATTTATTTTGCATTTCTATTGCATCCACTACATATCTTCACACAATGAGCACTTCAGTCTTGTATTAACCTGACAATAATTAGTATTTTGCTACCTACATTTCACTAAAACCTGGTGGTGGAATATTTGATTATTGTCACTTACGATATATACTTATCCACATTGTATGGACCATAGAGTAGGGAGACACATATAGATGTATATTATTGTGGGAGTCAAAGCTTACTACCCAAGACTTAAGCTCATGTAGTGACCTAACAATTTCAATTAGGAATTTTCTAATTGCTTGTGTTTTATGCTTTTTAATGGATCCTTAAAATAAAACTCAAGCCTGGTACAAACGGACCTTATCAAGTTGGGCCTTTTATGCCTATTCTTAACCCATTTTAAAATAAGTGTTATTAAAATGGGCATTTCATGCCCATTTTGGCCCATTGAAAAATGGATCTTGACAAGGTAAGTCCTTGATGTCATTCTCGGCCTGTTAAAGGCAAACTTTGGATTTATTTAGAGGGTCCATTACTTGTTTGCTCCATTTTGAGAGTTATTTTGCATACATCAATTTCATTATCCCCTATTGATAATTAAAACCCAGACCGAAAATCCTAGGATAAGATACTCACCATTGAACACGTGTGCGGGAGAAATAAGGTTGAAGGTCATCATTTTTGAAGCTTTGTATTTTGTCTTTGTGTTATATGTACATTAAGTGTGCTTAGTTATTTTCCTGCTTTCTTTGAATAATAAAATGAACATGTATATCATGCATACACGTCATGCATAATTCTAATATGTGGTTTTGTAGCAGTATAGATCCTTTAAGCTCATCCAAGTGGGTCCGGTCTAGTTTTGGTCATTTAGTCAAAAATTTAAAAATAGAAATGGCAGGAGGTTTTGATCTTGAGGCTTGTAAAGCACAGTTGAAAGAGGAAGTTTTTGTTAAGACCTGGTCTATTATGAGAGATATGATGGGAGAGATAACCAAGCCAATCAAAGAGAACCAGCCTGCACAGCTAGCCAACCTGATCGATCTTGATGTTGAGATTCCGATACAAGAAAGGGAAGGAGACAATGTGATAGTATTGGCTGATCCACCAAACTAAAGGAATGTGAACCTTGTTGTCACGACCCAAAACAGGGGCCATGACCGGCGCTAGGGAACGGGAATTCTTTCGAATCCGGAACCCGTAGCAAGCCTAAAAATAAAATAAAGCATGCCATAATAACAATAACCATATAATATGCAGCGGAAAATAAAAATAATAATATCATTTTTTCCATATCAACTGGATTTAATTCAAAACTCATCTCATCGCATAGATGTATATAATCTTTAATACAAATCCAGTTTCAATATAATACATCTCTTTAAAATAAAGTACATAAAATCCCATACTTTAATTCACAACTACTGCAGTGTCTAGATAAAATAAATAAGACTCAAGTAGACAATTTACATAAAGAAGCCGGGGCGGAAGAAATTCGGCGTATCGACCTGCTACTGAGGTCTGAGGAAGTTGACTCTCCTGAAAAATAGTCAACGGAGGGGAGTCAGACCTCACTGAGTGAATTACTATAATATATATACATACACACTAAGTGATAATGCATACACTCAACAGTATATATATAATATGTATATATACAGGCAAATTCATACAGATGCAGAAAAATCATTTTTATATATTTTACTGAAAAATCCCAATTTATGAAGGATCACATAGAACCCTAGAATATCGCAACCTCAGAAAATAGTGTTAAACAACACTCTAGCCATACAGGCTCACTTATACCAAATATATCCACTTAATCCATTTAGACAGTAGACTAGCCCCGAGACACTTAGTCAACCGAGCTCCAGCAGTCTGACTGCCAGTGTGATTGGCCCCGAGACACTTGGTCAACCGAGCTCCAGCAATCACACCCACAACCACATCTCACACATAACAATAATCATAATCAAATCAATATCCATAAATAAGTTAGTAATATAGCCTAAATACTATAGGTGTACCGGTACGTACTCGGTCCTAGTGCTGCCCACTAGGTAGCACGTTCTATTGATATCCTTCATTAATAATATAAATCATTCATTCACAATAAATGATGCATGAATGTAAATGAAACAACAATATAAACCATATATATACCGAAAATATACCAAACATAAACCAGGTATATTTTGAGTATATATATGTCAAATAAATCCAATCAAATCATGAATTAAACTAAAAATATATTTAAAAACATTTTAAATATATTTTATTAACAAAACATGTATATAATTTATTATATACCAAAAATATACTTGAATATAAATCACATTATTTATGCATATTCAGTCAAAATAAAACATGCATTTTCTAAATCATGCATCCTAAGCATATATATATATAATATAGTAACTCACCTAATGCGCTCCACGAGACAGGTCCGACGGGCCTGGTCCACTAGCCCTCGGTCTCGGCGCAACTAAACAAGCAATAAATAACCGACATTAGAATAAACCTAACAGAAATCCTAGAATTCAATCTAGAGTATTTAACACAGAATCGAAAATTAGGGTTCGACTGGATATCACGTTTTACGAGAATTCTACCGAAAATCCGGCAGAACCTCCCCTGTAAAACGGACATCTCTCTACTCAAAAGAGTAGAGCCGACCCTGCAAAGAAACACACTTCGAAAAATGAGCTCAACACAATCAAAATCCCACGGTCGGACTCCAAACTATTGTCCACCGACCGGGGTCCACAAACACAGAATGATTCTAGATATACCAAAAATATCCTTAAATCACAGAAATACATTTTATAGGTAAAATTACATAATTAACCTTGAAACACTGTAAAAATCGATTAAAACTCATTTTATTAGAAAAACCGTATATTATATATATAATTGAAAATAATTCACGAAAAATAGTTTTAATTAGTTAAAAATACCAAATATTTTGTAGAAATCATTTTTATACCTTAAATAAATATTAAAACCAATTAAATTACATTTTTAGACAATTTAGGGTAAAATTACCAAAATACCCCTATATATATAAGTATACTTAAATTACTTCAAAAATTCACCAAAAATCATACACTTATCCAAAATTAATTTTCTCAACATATTTATCAATAATATCAACATTTAAACTCAATTAACCAATTAATTTCCATTAAAAACACATTTAACCTAATTTTTCCAAAATTCCATAAACTTCAATAATTCAAAATAAATACTTAGAAATTCATAAAAATTCCAAATAAATTCCTATAATTCATTTCAACACCTAATTCAACCATAAACTCCAATTTCATAATTTAAATAATTAATTTCCGAAAATTAGAAAATAATATTAAAATATTCAAAAATACCCAAAAATCCAAACAATCTCCAAAAATTCTACAAAAATTCACACATGAAGATTAAGCTACTAGGAATAACATTTGTGAAGGAAGTTTCCATGAATCATCCAATTCGAAGCTCAAAAAAATCGAAAACCCTAATAGGCCGAAATTTACGAATCGAAACCTAAGCAATTCTAGACCATTTTAGCTCAAACCAAAGCTAGAATCACACTCACTGGAGCTCAAGGAGAAGAAAGAGACCAGCGGTGTCGAAAACGGTGGCCGGAATCAGCGTGATTGACGGTGGGTTGATTTTCGGCTTCTCCGGCCAAAATCGTTCTCCCGACGCCGGAAACGGCCTCCTCAGGTGGCGAAACTGGTCGGGGAAGATGGTGGCACACCGGACGGCACACCCACGGTGAAGGAACGGCGTGACAGGCGGCGGAACGGCGATGGGGAATCGGTCGGAGAAGAAGAAGAAGTCGGGGGCCAAAATGTAATTTTGTAAACTTTTGTAATTTTTAACAAATATATGTATATATATATACTTTATACTATATATTAAAATAATATTAAATTACACACATCCAATATACACCACACACATAAAAATATTAATATTTTAATAATTTATACCAAATAAAATTAATTAAATAACAATTAAAACAATTAAATACTTAATAAAATATTAGGGAAATAATAAACCCTAATTAAATAAATATACACACACAGGCTTTATTTAATAATTTAAAAATATGTATGAGTTCATGCAAGTCCGTAAATACATCTAAAATAATTAATAATAAATTGTTTACGTGAAAATTTCCCCGAAAATGCAAGTTCCGGGAAAATTTTACGTAAAACACTGAAAATAATACACCGTAATTAAAATAGGTTTTAAATACATATTAACTCATAAAAATATCATATAAAATACAGAAATTATTAACACTGCATATCCCGGTACAGTGTAAAAATATTTTTAAAAAACACGGGATATTACACTTGTTGAGAATGTGGAGCAGTCAGACTGGGCCAAGAGCATAACTAAAGCCATGACCCAAATGTAGATAATGATGAAGGAAAAGGTCATGGATGCTCCACTGGATTATACTAATTTGAATCTAGATGAGGAGGATGATTTGTTACCCTGAAAGTTCAAGTTCCCCATAATGAAAAAGTACTCTGGAACTGAGGACCCCCACTTGCATCTAAAGTAGCAAGTGACTTACATGAAAGCCACAAAACAGACTAAAGCCCAAATAGTAAAATAGTTCCCTATGTCATTAAAAGGTGCACCAATTCATTGTATTATACTTTGGAACCACATGTCTAGTCTAATTGAAAAGAACTGTGTGTTGAATTTGTAAAGTAATATAACCTTAATGTTCAGTTAAAGGTATATTTGAGGGATTTACATAATACCAAGCAGAGATTTAATGAATCCTTTACTGATTACTTGAGTCACTAGATCAGAAAGCTATCTTAAATAAGGCATAGGCTTATAAAGTTAGACCAATTGATGCTGGCAATAAAAGGGTGTGTACCGGCATTGTCTAAGAAATTGAGAGATTTAGGAATTTAAAACTTTAAGGAGCTGTACAGATTTGGGGTTCAGAAGGAGTTAGATTTGGCCCAGGAAAAGAGGTTCTTTAGGGGAAGATCTAGGGGCAAAGATGGAGTTAGTTCAAGCAGTAATGTGCAAATTAATACCATCAAACAACCAAGCAACAGTTTACAGATTAATGCTATTAGGCAACCCCAAAGATTCTCAAATTTGGAACAGCCACTATCCAAAGTCCTAAAAAAGCTGATTGAGAAAAACCTATTATAACCTTTACCTTCATAGCAACACTTGCCAGGTACCAACCCAAAACTTTTTTGTAAATTCCACTAGACTATTGGATATGACACCAATAGTTGTGCCCATTTGAAACATGAAATCCAAGACCTGATTGATGTAGTTAAGATTACTAACCCCAAGACTAGAAATCCAAACACCCAAAATAACCCTCTACCTAATTATTAAAATGTACCACCACCTAATGCACCCATATAGATGATTAACACTAGTCTAACAGAAGAACAAGTCTTGAACTCTTTTGTTGACACCATTTCTAACCCACTAAAACCTGAACCTAAGCCAAAAGACCCAAACTAAAACAAACAACTTGTAGAGCATACTATGCACATCTTGGACATTTGGAGATCTGATGATGAGGATAAGGGCAAGTTGATTTCTGGGATGATGAGGGAAATAAAATGGGTTAGTATGTAAGGAAAGTTGAGGAAAAGAGCAAAGAAGTTGAAGATACTGAGCTTGAATTAGAAAAGATAGAGAGTTCAGAGAAAGGTAAAGAAGTAAAAAGAGATTAGGAGACCATTGTCAGTGTTTGGGAGTTACTTATGCATTCCAGAGACCACGGGGAAGCACTAGTTCTAGCAATAGATCAGAAAAAGATCTCTATAAACTGTACTCATGAGCAGATGATTAATTCATTGACAGAAACCCCTAAGGCACCATCATGTTTTCTGATGACGATTTACCTTTGAAAGGGAGGGATCACCATAAAGCCTTATTCATCAAGGTTGAAGTAAAGGGAAAGATGACCTATTACGTTATGGTAAATAATGGTTTTGCCATTAATGTGTGTTTGTTGAAAATTCTACCGAAGTTAGGGTTAACTATGGCAGACTTAAAACCTTCTGAGGTAGTCATCAAGGCCTATGATGATATGAAGAGGCCTATCGAGGGGACATTTAGAGCTTTGGTCAAGACAGGACCTATCAAGACTTAGGTCAACTTGCACATGATTGATATTCCTATAACCTTTGTTATTCTGTTGGGAAGGCTATAATCTCATCCTTTGGGAGGCGTGCCCTCCGCTATCATTAGAAAATCAAGTTTCCATATAAGGGCAAGGTTATCACCATCTCTATTGAGACTAAAGCTATTGTGGCTGCCCTGAAGAGATAGCTATAAGTCCAAGCTTTGAGGCATGCATAATTTATGAGTATAAGATGGATAAGAAAGTTCTAAGTATAATGTGCAATATGAAATTCATGCCTGACATGGGATTGCGAAAGAACCAAAGTACCCATTTTGAAGAATGGGGTAGGATTTAAATGGACTGATGGCCTTGAAGAAGAAATTGACATTTGGGGTTAGCTTGAGAAAGAATAGTAAGAGATTATGGTTAAGAGAAGGGCCTTGTGGTAAACTTTTGTGTGAGAAGGTACTGGATATCTATACAGTGGAACTCTAAAACCACTATTGATGGCTGGAGAAGTGATCCCAGAATTTGAAATCTTTTTTGATTTTGTGAATGGAATGAAGGAAGTTGCTACTGAGGAATTTTCTATAGAAGAGTTGGTACCAGTCGAAGAAGAGTTTGAGGAGAACACTGCTACTTCGGAGATGAAGGACACTGATGGTTAGGGTAAGGAGCAAGATTTCAAAGCCAACGTCCTCAATTCCATCATGGATATCTTTTATGATCATTATGATGTTTCTCTTGCTACTTTTTTTAAAACTGATGATTTATTCTTTTCAAAAGTGAATGCAATAAATTTTGAGTTTGCTTATTTGTGTGATGTGCTTCCTAATGTTTATTATATTTGTGATGATCATTTCATGCATATGTTTGACATTAATTCTATGTAAACTGAATCATTTAATCTAGGCATAAATGACAACCTTAAAAATATATTGCTTGTTTTTGATTTAACTAATGATGAGAGAGAAAAAATGAAAGAAACATTAATAAAAAGATAAAAAGTATTTACTTAGGGCTATGAAGACATGCTTGGGATCAATAGGGAGATCTCTGAACACAGGATCCCTACATATCCTCACATATCACTATTAAAATAGAAGAAGAGAAGTCTAAAGCTAGAATGGGCTCTCTTAGTTAAAGAAGAAGTCAAGAAGCAACTAAAAGCAAAGTTCTTGGAAGTAGTGGAGGACACCTAATGGTTAGCAAACATAGTTTCAGTCTCCAAGAAAGACGGAAGGGTTAGAATGTATGTGGACTATCAAGATCTAAACAAGGCTTGCCTAAAGGATGATTTCACATTGCCACACATCAACACATTGGTTAATAACATGAACTCCAGTGCAATGTACTATTTCATGGATGGGTTCTTAAGGTACAACCAGATCATGATGGCAGTAATAGATAAGTTAAAGATCATTATTGAGTGGGGCATCTATTACTACCTAATGTTATTTGGACTAAAGAATGTAGGAGCTACTTATCAGAGAATAACGACTGCTCTATTGTATGACATGATCCACGAAGAGATAGAAGTGTATGTAGATGATATAATGGTGAAGTCTACAATAAGAGATGGGCACTTTAAGGCTCTAGACAGGTTCCTGGCAAGAGTAGAAAAATACAACCTTAGACTGAACCTAAAGAAGTATGTTTTTAGGGAAACATCTAGTAACTGCTAGGACAAATTTTTAGTCAGAGAGGAATAGAAAAGGACCCAAAATAAGGTTAAGGTGATTAGAGAAATGCCCGCTCTGAGGAATGAAAAAGAAGTTAGAGGGTTCATGGAATGATTGTAGTATATTAGCAGGTTTATAACTAAGTTGACTACTGTGTTTCAACCAATCTTCAAGCTCCTAAAGAAGAATTAACCCATGGTATGGGATGGAGAATGTCAATAAGCTTTGGGAGCCATTAAGAATTATTTGATGAATCCTCCAATTTTACAGCCACCAAAGCCAAGTAAGCCCTTAATCTTATATTTGGCAATTGAAAAGGATGAAATAGGGGCAATGCTATCTCAAGAAAATGAAGAGAAAGTTGAACATGCAATGTATTACTTGAGTAAGAAGCTCCTGTAATATGAAGCTAATTACAGTCTTGTAGAGAAAATATGTCTAGCTGTAATTTAGGCAATGAAAAAGCTCTGACATTACTTTCAGTCCTATAGGGTACAAGCAGTTTCTAGACATGATCCCTTAAGGTATCTTCAACAAATTCCTTCACTTATGGGAAAGCTAGCTAGATGATTAGTATTGCACACTGAATTTGACATAGATTATGTGGCAAAAAAAGTAGTAAAAGGGAGGACGACAGTAGTCTTTTTGGCATAAAATCTAGTAGTTGATAAGGAAGAATGGGAACTGGAATTTCCTTATGAACATCTGGGAGCAATAGAGGTCTAAGGATGGAGAATACACTTTAATGGACCCATCAACAATAAAGGGGTTGGTATCAGTGTAATCCTGATCATGCCATAAGGGGAGATGATATCGATGGCAAAAAGACTCAAATTCAAGGTGACAAACAATCAGGTAGAGTATGAGGCTTGCATCTTCAGTTTGGAAGCATTGCGTAGTGTGGGGGCAGAGGATGTTATTGTGTACGGGGATTCAATGTTGGTGGTAAAATATGCTTTTAATAAATGGGAAGTAGAGGAAGACAGGCTGCATCTGTATTGGGATTATTTGGCTGCTATTTCATTATCCTTTACTCAGTGCAAATTTATTCATCTACCAAGAAAAGAGAACCATATAGCTAATGCTCTAGCTACTTTGTCTTATATGTGGGAAAGTGGCAAATAAATAGAGGTTAGGCCTCTAATATTAGTGAAATCTCGAAACCCCTAATATGGAGAAATAAGGGTATTGTCGGAAGATACCATTGAGAAGCTTTAGTTTTATGAATGGTGATATTTGAAAATAGGACAGTTCCTTGAGGATGCTAATAAGAAAGAAAGGATGTTTCTATGAATGTTATCTTAACAGTTCATTAGCCACCATGGAATGTTGTACTAAAAGAATGCCTACGGGTGTCCACTTGAGATGTGTCAATAAAGAGGAGGCTCATAAACTTATGAAAGTGATTCATGAAGAAGTGTACGGGCCATTTATGAATTGGACAGTCCTAGCAAAGAAAATAGCTCATCAAGGTTATTTTTGGATCATCATGGAAACAAATTATGTTAAGTTCATAAAAAATGTCATAACTGCCAAGCTTATGGGGATGTAAGTCATTTGTCGTTTATGGAGCTCCAGGGAATGACTTCCCCTTGGCCATTTGCAGTTTAAGGGATCAATATCATAGGAGAAATAAGGCCAAGGGCGTCGAATGGTCATCAATACATCATCGTGGTAATAGACTATTTCTCTAAATGGGTTGAAGCTAAATCCTATACCACTGTCGGCTTAAAGCAAATGTCGAGGTTCATCAAGAAGAATATAATATGTAGGTATGGATTGTTGCACCACGTTGTTACTAACAATGGTGTACAATTTTGAGCAAAGACATTAGCATTGCTAAAGGACTATAAAATCAAGCATCATAAGTCATCTCCATACATGTTGCAGGCGAATTGGGTGGTAGAATCTGCAAATAAAAATATAAAGAAAATCCTGGCCAAGATGATGGAAAATTACTGGGATTGGGCAAATTACTTATAATTTGCATTATGGAGGTACCAGACTACTACTAGAACTTCAATAGTGGTCACTCAGTATTCCTTAGTATATGGGTATGAAGCTGTGTTGCCAATAGAGGTTGAGGTTCGATCATTGAGGGTTCTTCTAGAATCTAAGATCCTTGAATAATAATAGGTGGAAAGTCAGTTGGCACAATTGACATTATCGGATGAGAGAAGAATGAAGGCTATTTATCATTCTTAGCTATATCAAAAGAGGATAGCCCGGGCTTACAATAAGAAGATCAAGCTGGGAAAGATCAAAGAGGGAGACTTAGTAATGAAGCTTATGAAGCCAATTATGACTGACCCACGAGGGAAATTCAAGCTAAATTAGGATGGCCTATATGTGGTAAAAAATTTATTCTCCAAGGGTGTTGCTATCCTATCTGACATCGAAAGGAATGAATTTTGAGAGCT
Source organism: Mallotus nudiflorus (assembly GCA_947683625.1). Lineage (NCBI taxonomy): Eukaryota > Viridiplantae > Streptophyta > Magnoliopsida > Malpighiales > Euphorbiaceae > Mallotus > Mallotus nudiflorus. Next base: position 2,899,742 of record CANTUR010000058.1, on the reverse strand, counting down.
TATTAACCTGGACAAGCTTAAGAAGTACTTTCTGTAAAAGTCTCATTAAGGAGAAAACCTCGAAAAGAGGCTGTCTAGGCAAAATTTAGAGAAAAAAATGAAAAAAATAAAAAGTCTTACTGGATTGAAAACCTCAAAAGAGGCCATTCAAGCAAAAGTTAAGGACATGCAAAAGGAGAAGGAGAAATAGAAATGGTTAGTCAGAAAACTTACAAGGGCAAGCCAATTAACGACATGAGATGTGTTAGAAGCAAAAAGTATATTCATATTGTGCTTAAGTTAAATGGAATAGATTGCTTTGATTACTGTTAAACATTTTTTAGTGTTTATTACAAACTGTTTAACTAAAAAGGGAAATTCTATCTAACAAAAAAATAAAGGGCAACTTAATTCATGAACTAATTTTGTTTTCTCCTCTTTTATTGAGCATCTTGAGCACTCAATATTTGAAACTCTCTTGTTCTCTTATTTTTAATAAACTTATTTCTTTCTGCCTATTGCAATTAAATCCACTCCTTGTAGTTGGGTCCCTATTGTAGTCTATGTGTCACGACCCAAAACAGGGGCCATGACCGGCGCTAGGGAACGGGAATTCTTTCGAATTCGGAACCCGTAGCAAGCCTAAAAATAAAATAAAACATGCAATAATAATAATCACAATATCAAATGCAGCGAAAATAAAAATCATAAATATCACAATAGTTTATACACCAACTGGATTAAGTTAAATCTCATCTCATAGATATATAAATCTTTTAATACAAATCCAGTTTCAATATAATACATCTCTTTAAATAAAATACATGAAATCCAATACTTTAATTCACAACTACTGTAGTGTATAGATAAAATAAATAAGACTCAAGTAGATAATTTACACAAAGAAGCCAGGGCGAAAGAAATCCGACGTATCGACCTGCTACTGAGGTCTGAAGAAGTTGACTCTCCTGAAAAATAGTCAACGGAGGGGAGTCAGACCTCACTGAGTGAATTACTATAATATATATACATACACACTAAGTGATAATGCATACAGTCAACAGTATATATGTATCTAATATATATACAGACAATTTCACACAGATGCAGAAAAATCATTTTTATATATATTTTATCTGAAAATTCATCTTTTATGAAGGATCACATAGAACCCTAGAATATCGTAACCTCAGAAAATAGTGTTAAACAACACTCTAGCCATACAGGCTCACTTATTCCAAATATATCCACTTAATCCATTTAGACAGTAGACTGGCCCCGAGACACTAAGTCAACCGAGCTCCAGCAGTCTGACTGCCAGTGTGATTGGCCCCGAGACACTTGGTCAACCGAGCTCCAGCAATCACACCTCCAAACCATATCTCACACATATCAATAATCACATTCAATCAATATCCACAAATAAGTTAGTAATATAGCCTAAATACTATAGGCGTACCGGTACGTACTCGGTCCTAGTGCTGCCCACTAGGTAGCACGTTCTATCGATATCCTTCATTAATAAATATAAAACATTCATTCACAAAAATAAATGATGCATGAATGTAAATGAAATAACAATATAACCCATATATATACCAGAAATATACCAAAAGTAAACCAGGTATATTTCGAGTATATATACGTCAAATGAATTCAATCAAATTATAAATTAAGTTGGAAATATATTTAAAAACATTTTAAATATATTTTATTAATAAAACATGTATATAATTTATTGTATACCAAAAATAAACCAAAAATAAACTTAATATAAACTTAAGAAATAATCAAATTATTTATGCATATTTAATCAATATAAAACATGTATTTCAAAATCATGCATCCTAAGCATATATATATATATATAGTAACTCACCTAATGCGCTCCACGAGACAGGTCCGACAGGCCTGGTCCACTAGCCCTCGGTCTCGGCGCAACTAAACAAGCAATAAATAACCGACATTAGAATAAACCTAACAGAAATCCTAGAATTCAATCTAGAGTATTTAAGTACGGAAATAGAATTAGGGTTCGATCGGATATCACGTTTTACGAAAATTCTACCCAAAAATCCGACAGAACCTCCCCTGTAAAACGGACATCTCTCTACTCAAAAGAGTAGAGCCGACCCTACAAAGAAATACACTTCAAAAAATAGGCTCAACACAAATCCATAACCCCTCGGTCGGACTCCAGACTACAATCTACCGACCGAGGTCTACAAACACAGAATAATTCAGAAATACCAAAAATACTCTTAAAACCTAGAAATACATTTTATAGGTAGAAATTACATAATTAACCTTAAAACACTGTAAAAACCGATAAAAACTCATTTTATTAGTAAAACCGTATATTATATATATAATTTAAAATAATTCACGAAAAATAGTTTTAATTAGTTAAAAATACTAAATAATTTGTAGAAATAATTTTTATACCTTAAATAACTATTAAAACCGATTAAATTACATTTTTAGCCAATTTAGGGTAAAATTACCAAAATACCCCTATATATATAAATATACTTAAATTACTTCAAAAATTCACCAAAAATTATACAATTATCCAAAATTAATTTTCTCAACATATTTATCAATAATATTAATAATTAAACTCAATTAACCAATTAAATTCAAATAAAAACACATTTTACCTAATTTCTCAAAATCACATAAACTTCAATAATTCAAAATAAATACTTAAAAATTCATAAAAATTCCAAATAAATTCCTATAATTCATTTCAACACCTAATTTAACCATAAACTCCAATTTCATAATTTAAATAATTAATTTCCGAAAATTAGAAAATAATATTAAAATATTCAAAAATACCCAAAAATCCATAAAATCTCCAAAAATTCCAAAAAAATTCATACATGTAGATTGTGCTACTAGGAACAACATTTGTGAAGGGAGTTTCCATGAATCAATCAATTCGAAGCTGAAAAAAATCAAAAACCCTAATGTGACCGAAATTAAAAAATCGAAACCTAAGCAAATCTAAACCATTTTATCTCAAACCAAAGCTAGAATCACACTCATCGGAGCTTAAGGAGAAGAAAGAGACTGGCGGTGTCGAAAACGGTGGCCAAAAATGGGAGAAACGGCAAAGGGACGATTTTCAACCAAAAGAGGAAAATGGGGCTGCCGGCGCCGGGGAAGGGAGCTACTGGCAACGGGGGACGACTGGGAACGGCGGTGGCAAGCTGAGAGGCACACCGACGGTAGGTGACCGGAGTTGCAGCGATGAGGGGTGAGGTGGGTGGTGGTCGGGCGCGGGAGAGAAAGAAAGAAGAAGAAGAAGAAGAAAAAGAAAAAGAAAGAAAAGAAAAAGAAAAGAAAAAGAAAAAGAAAAAAAAAAAGAAAAAAGAAAAAGAAAAAGAAAAAGAAAAGAAAAGAAAATAATTAAATAATAATAAATTAATAAATAAATAATAAAATATTAGGGTAATATATTAAACCCTAATTAAATAAATATACACACACATAGGCTTTATTTAGTATTTTAAAAATACGTATGAGTTCATGCAAGTCCAAAAATACATTTAAAATAATTAATAATACATTGTTTACGTGAAAATTTCCCCGAAAATGCAAGTCCCGGGAAAATTTTACGTAAAACACTGTAAATAATACACGGTAATAAAAATAGGTTTTAAATACATATTAACTTGTAAAAATATCGTAATATATATACACAAATTATTAACACTGTATATCCCGGTACAGTATAAAAATATTTAAAAACACGGGATATTACAGTCTCCCCCCCTTACAAGAATTCGTCCCCGAATTCCAGAAAATAAGATCAAGAAGGAAAGAGATACGGGTAAGAAGCTCGCATCTCAGCTTCAGTCTCCCACGTATGCTCTTCAACTCTGTCGCTACGCCACAGAACCTTGACCATCGGAATCTGCTTCGATCGCAACTGTCGAACTTGATAATCAATGATCGCCACAGGTTCTTCCACAAACGTCAAATCTTCACTCACTTCTACACTGTCAGGTTGCAACACGTGTGAAGGGTTTGAGATATACTTCCTCAACATCGAGATATGAAATACTGGATGCACTTGTGACATACTCGGAGGCAAATCCAACCGATATGCAACAGTGCCAACTCTCTCCAGAATCTCAAACGGTCCAATATATCTCGGTGCTAACTTACCCTTCCTTCCAAATCTCATCACACCCTTCATCGGAGATACTTTCAGAAAAACAAAATCTCCAACCTGAAACTCCACATCTCTGCGCCTAGGATCCGCATAACTGTTCTGTCTGCTAACTGCGGTCTCTAATCTTCGTTTAATCACGGCGACTTTCTCTGCAGCATCCTGAACCATCTCTGGTCCAGTCAAAGCTCTCTCACCAATCTCATCCCAACTCAGAGGGGATCTACACTTCCTTCCATACAACGCCTCATACGGTGCCATACCAATACTGCTATGGTAGCTGTTATTATATACAAACTCAACGAGCGACAAGTGATCATCCCAGCTACCTCCCAAATCCAAGACACACATCCTCAACATATCTTCCAGTGTCTGGATCGTCCTCTCAGACTGACCATCTGTCTGAGGATGAAAAGCAGTACTAAAATCTAACCTAGTGCCCATCGCTTCCTGCAACTTCTGCAAAAAATGAGAAGTAAACATTGAACCTCTATCTGACACAATGGACACAGGTACTTCATGAAGGCACACAATATGCTTCACATACAACTTCGCCAATCTAGCAACTGAATATGTGGTGTTCACAGGCAAGAAATGTGCAGACTTCGTCAACCTGTCTACAATCACCCAGATGGAGTCGTATCCATCCTTCGAACGAGGTAAACCGACCACAAAATCCATAGCTATCCTTTCCCACTTCCACTCGGGAATAGGAAGAGGCTGAAGCTTCCCAGAAGGCTTCTGATGTTCGGCTTTCACTTGCTGACACGTCAAGCACTTAGCAACATAATCAGCGACATCCTTCTTCAATCCATCCCACCAATATAGATCTCTGATATTGTGGTACATCTTAGTAACACCTGGATGTACGCTATAAGCTATAGAGTGTGCTTCCTCTAGGATCTCTTCTCTCAAATTATCCACATCTGGAACACATAACCTACCACTGATCCATAACACACCATCATCATCGAGTGTGAAATCAGTGAACTTCCCTGCTCTGACATTCTCTGCAAGCTCTTCTAGAATAGGATCTCGACTCTAAGCTGCTTTAATCCTATCCCTTAGTACAGATCGCACTTTAAACTGAGCTAGTAGTCCTCCTGATCTACTAATCTTCATCATCAGACCTTGATCCACCATCAGATGTAATTCCTGGATCAATGGTCTCCTCTCAATACTAATGTGAGCAAGACTGCCTGAGGACTTCTTACTCAAGGCATCTGCTACCACATTAGCTTTACCCGGATGATATAAGATCTCACAATCATAATCCTTCAACAATTCCAACCATCTTCTCTGCCTCAAATTCAAATCTCGCTGCTGGAAAATGTACTTAAGGCTCTTGTGATCAGTAAATATCTCACAAGTCACCCCGTACAGATAATGTCTCCAATTCTTCAAAGCAAAGATCACTGCAGCCATCTCAAGATCATGTGTAGGATAGTTCTGCTCATGCTTCTTCAACTGCCTCAAAGCATAGGCTATCACCCTTCCATTCTGCATCAACACACAACCAAGACCAATTCTAGAGGCATCACAGTAAACTGTGAACTTATCCACACTATTAGGCAAAGCTAATACTGGGGTGGTGGTCAATTTCTCCTTCAACAACTGGAAACTATTCTCACAAGCTTCTGACCACTCGAATCTAACATTCTTCTGAGTCAAGCGAGTCATAGGGGCTGCTATTCTGGAAAAATCCTGCACAAACCGCCTATAATACCCGGCTAAACCCAGAAAACTCTGAATCTCTGTAACAGAAGTAGGTCTAGGCCATTCAGATACTGCCTCAACCTTCTGTGGATCAACCTGAATACCTTCTTTAGACACCACGTGTCCAAGAAAAGAAACACTCTCCATCCAGAAATCACACTTTGAGAATTTAGCATAAAGCTGATGATCTCTCAGTGTCTGTAGTACAATCCTCAAGTGATATATATGCTCTTCCATACTCCTCGAATATACTAGTATATCATCAATGAAGACTACCACAAACTGATCCACATACGATCTGAATACTCTGTTCATCAGGTCCATAAAAGCTGCTGGTGCATTAGTCAAACCAAAAGACATCACCAGAAACTCATAATGACCATATCGAGTGCGGAACGCTGTCTTAGGAATATCGGCTTCACTGATACGCAGCTGATGATAACTCGACCTCAAGTCGACCTTCGAAAAGAACTGTGCACCCTGTAACTGATCAAATAAATCATCTATCCTCGGGAGAGGATACTTGTTCTTCACTGTTACCTTATTCAACTCTCTGTAGTCAATGCATAGTCTCAGGGTACCATCCTTCTTCTTCACAAACAAGGCTGGTGCACCCCAAGGAGAAACACTAGGTCTGATAAAACCTTTATCCAACAACTCTTGCAACTGCTCCTTCAACTCTTTCAACTCTGCAGGAGCCATATGATAGGGTGGCATAGATATAGGAGTAGTACCTGGTACCACATCTATACAAAACTCAATCTCTCTGTGAGGTGGTAAGCCTGGCAACTCCTCGGGAAAAACATCAGGAAACTAACAAGCAACAGGAACACCTGTGAGTGACAACTTCTCCACTGAAGTATCCCTGACCAATGCCAAATATCCCTGACAACCTTTCCTCAACAACTTCCTAGCCGTAATAGCAGAAATAAGATTCTGAGGTGCTGAACTCCTATCACCAATAAACTTAAACTCTTCTTTACCAGGAATTCTGAAGGTCACCTCTTTATTCCTGTAATCCACCACGGTGAAGTGCTGAGATAACCAATCCATTCCCAGAATAACATCAAACTCCATCACATCCAACAATATCAAATCAGCGGGTAATTCTCTATCTCCCACAAGAACTGGACAACCAGAAAGAACAATAACGGCGTCCAAGGAATCGCTCAGAGGAGTGGCAACAGACAAAGGAAAAGCCATCCTCGAAGCTTGCCAACAAGATTTAGAAGCAAAAATGGGAGAAATAAACGAATGCGTGGCACCCGGATCAAACAAAACCCATGCATCCAGGTAACAAACAAAAACAATACCTGCCACGACTGCATTAGATGCCTGAGCATCCTGCTGAGTAAGATGAAAGACTCTGGCCTGACCTCGACCTCCCTGTTGACTGGTAGAAGCCTGGCCAACACCTCTGGCACCTCCTCTAGTACCTCTACCACGACTCTGCTGTGGAACAAACTGAGTGGAACTTTGATGCTGGGCTGGTGGCAACTGAAATGGCACGGGTGCAGCACTAGCAATCGACTGCTGTGGGAATCGCGGAATCTGCTGCTGCTGATACTCGGAATAAGGACACGATCTAGCAAAATGTCCTGTCTACCCGTATCTGAAGCATGTCAGCGGTGTCAGATAACACGGTCCCTGATGGACTTTACCACAAGTCTGACAAACACTGGCCGCTGATCCAGAACTACGACCACTACTGCTGCTCGAAGCACCTGACCCAAACCTGAACGATCTACGCTGACCTCCACGGCCATGTCTACTGCTCCGATGCACTCGCTGCTGCTGTCTCTGACTCTGCTGAGTCGAACCTCGCTGCTGACTACTCGAACCAACATGAAAACTCGAATACGGAGTAGCCTGCGATCCACTCGACTGAACTCCCAGCTGGTAGTAATCAGGCATCGCTCCCTGCCTAACTAGCCTCAGCTCGATCTCCTTGGCTAACTCAATCACAGACTCGAGAGTAAGGCCTGCTGTAGGCATACCAGCAAAAGCTGATCCCAAACCAGTAACATATGTAGTGACAGCGAAATACTGATCTCGCATCAGATCCTCTGCATATCTACCCAGACGAAGAAACTCTCGGGTATACTCCTCTACAGATCGATCTCCATGAGAAATACTGGTCAAACGGAGACGATAACTCAAACGAAGTGGCTCTGGACAGAATCTCCTCATAAATCGCTCTCGAAACTGAGCCCATGTCATCGTCATCATATAGGGCTGGATCATCTGAATGAACCAATCTAAGGCTGGTCCCTCGACAGACAACTCAACGATCATGATCCGCTGGTACTTGGTATGAGCAGTCCGAGTCCTAGTCTCAATCGCATGCAGAAAATCTAACGGATCGGAAGTACCATCGAAAGCAATCCTGCCAACTCGGGCATAGAACAAAGCTGCCTCAGGGTCAGACATACCCTGCTGATAGGCAGGCTGAACAGGCTGAACAACTGGAGGAATAGGAACATCAAATTCAGGCTCAACAGGCTCCTCGTCCTGTAACTCTCTCTGCCTACGGTGACCTGCCGCTCCTCGAGGTCTACCTCTGCCACGGCCTCTACGTCTAACTGGCTGCTCAGGAGGTAAAACCTCATCCTGAAAAGACTCATCATCCTCGGCCTCAACGACCGGTGGAGCGACACGCGCTCGCCTCCTCATTCTGAAAAGACAAACGGAAAGATTCAGACAAAATAGACAACAGAGGAATAACGCTGAAAACTACAGCAAGGAATACTTATCAAGACATACTCAAACCTAATACACTGCAGTAGTTACCAAAAGAAAACACAACTTTACAACTAGGGCCACAACTCACATAACTAAGCCCTGACACAGAACTCCGCTCTGATACTAACTTTGTCACGAACCAAAACAGGGGCCATGACCGGCGCTAGGGAATGGGAATTCTTTTGAATCCGGAACCCGTAGCAAGCCTAAAAATAAAATAAAACATGTAATAATAATCACAATATCAAATGCAGCGAAAATAAAAATCATAAATATCACAATAGTATATACACCAACTGGATTAAGTTAAATCTCATCTCATAGATATATAAATCTTTTAATACAAATCCAGTTTCAATATAATACATCTCTTTAAATAAAATACATGAAATCCAATACTTTAATTCATAACTACTGCAGTGTCTAGATAAAATAAATAAGACTCAAGTAGATAATTTACACAAAGAAGTCGGGGCGGAAGAAATCCGGCGTATCGACCTGCTACTGAGGTTTGAAGAAGTTGACTCTCCTGAAAAATAGTCAACGGAGGGGAGTCAAACCTCACTGAATGAATTACTATAATATATATACATACACACTAAGTGATAATGCATACAGTCAACAGTATATATGTATCTAATATATATACAGACAATTTCACACAGATGCAGAAAAATCATTTTTATATATATTTTATCTGAAAATTCATCTTTTATGAAGGATCACATAGAACCCTAGAATATCGCAACCTCAGAAAATAGTGTTAAACAACACTCTAGCCATACAGGCTCACTTATTCCAAATATATCCACTTAATCCATTTAGACAGTAGACTGGCCCCGAGACACTAAGTCAACCGAGCTCCAGCAGTCTGACTACCAGTGTGATTGGCCCCGAGACACTTGGTCAACCGAGCTCCAGCAATCACACCTCCAAACCATATCTCACACATATCAATAATCACATTCAATCAATATCCACAAATAAGTTAGTAATATAGCCTAAATACTATAGGCGTACCGGTACGTACTCGGTCCTAGTGCTGCCCACTAGGTAGCACGTTCTATCGATATCCTTCATTAATAAATATAAAACATTCATTCACAAAAATAAATGATGCATGAATGTAAATGAAATAACAATATAACCCATATATATACCAGAAATATACCAAAAGTAAACCAGGTATATTTCGAGTATATATACGTCAAATGAATTCAATCAAATTATAAATTAAGTTAGAAATATATTTAAAAACATTTTAAATATATTTTATTAATAAAACATGTATATAATTTAAAATAATTCACGAAAAATAGTTTTAATTAGTTAAAAATACTAAATAATTTGTAGACATCATTTTTATACCTTAAATAACTATTAAAACCGATTAAATTACATTTTTAGCCAATTTAGGGTAAAATTACCAAAATACCCCTATATATATAAATATACTTAAATTACTTCAAAAATTCACCAAAAATTAAACAATTATCCAAAATTAATTTTCTCAACATATTTATCAATAATATTAATAATTAAACTCAATTAAACAATTAAATTCAAATAAAAACACATTTTACCTAATTTCTCAAAATCACATAAACTTCAATAATTCAAAATAAATACTTAGAAATTCATAAAAATTCCAAATAAATTCCTATAATTCATTTCAACACCAATTTAACCATAAACTCCAATTTCATAATTTAAATAATTAATTTCCAAAAATTAGAAAATAATATTAAAATATTCAAAAATACCCAAAAATCCAAAAAATCTCCAAAAATTCCACAAAAATTAATACATGTAGATTGAGCTACTAGGAACAACATTTGTGAAGGGAGTTTCCATGAATCAATCAATTCGAAGCTCAAAAAAATCAAAAACCCTAATGTGAGCGAAATTAAAAAATCGAAACCTAAGCAAATCTAAACCATTTAACTCAAACCAAAGCTAGAATCACACTCACCGGAGCTTAAGGAGAAGAAAGAGACCGGCGGTGTCGAAAACGGTGGCCAAAAATGGGAGAAACGGCAAAGGGACGATTTTCGGCCAAAAGAGGAAAATGGGGCTGCCGGCGCCGGGGAAGGGAGCTGCTGGCGGCGGGGGACGGCTGGGAACGGCGGTGGCAAGCCGGGAGGCACACCGACGGTAGGTGACCGGAGTTGCAGCGGTGAGGGGTGAGGTGGGTGGTGGTCGGGCGCGGGAGAGAAAGAAAGAAGAAGAAGAAGAAGAAAAAGAAAAAGAAAGAAAAGAAAAAGAAAAAAAAAGAAAAAAGAAAAAGAAAAAGAAAATAAAATAAAATAATTAAATAACAATAAATTAATAAATAAATAATAAAATATTAGGGTAATATATTAAACCCTAATTAAATAAATATACACACACATAGGCTTTATTTAGTATTTTAAAAATACGTATGAGTTCATGCAAGTCCAAAAATACATTTAAAATAATTAATAACACATTGTTTACGTGAAAATTTCCCCGAAAATGCAAGTCCCGGGAAAATTTTACGTAAAACACTGTAAATAATACACGGTAATAAAAATAGGTTTTAAATACATATTAACTCGTAAAAATATCGTAATATATATACACAAATTATTAACACTGTATATCCCGGTACAGTATAAAAATATTTAAAAACACGGGATATTACACTATGTTCCTCTGAATGATTCTGTGAGGCTAGGTAGCCACTAAGTTATCCAAGAGTTTTTGGGAGAGGGGTCTTAGTTCAAACTTGTGTACTAATTTTTCATTCAGTTACTTTTATCCATATTAGCGGGAGAGACGAGTAGGGTTGTAAAAGGTAGCAAAATAAAGGCCGGCAACCGAAATGCAGTGGGTGTAAGACCAAATAGTCATATGTTGTAATGTCCACTATGGGCACATCCACCGAATTAGAGTATCAGGGAATATTGATAGCCAGCTCTGAATATTCTCTAGCATGGGATGCAGCTTTCTGGTTCTATAATGCTTGGACCTATATCGTGTTATGTCTCGAGGAGGTTCAGGTAGTCTCAATTTCTCATGAAACCACATTTGTAGGAATGATGAGTAAGTAAAAATGACAATTAATAAGAAAATAGAAGTCAGACAATAAGAAATATACCTTTAATAAGAATGAACTTCTAGAAAAATGCTTAGTCTATGAAAAGTTGTCAAGTCCAATAATGGTTTCCACTAGAATGAGAAGGAAAGGGTTGAGCCTTGATTCCACTTAGTCCAAAATATGGAGGAGTTTTGAATCACAATTCCCAAAAAGTGATACGAGTAAGAATTGAGCATATAAATAAAGGGCCATCATCTGGGGCCAATAGACTTCTCCCTTGTCTATATCTAAAACAACTTTAAGGAAAGGTTCTAATGCAACCTTTGAGCCGAGAAGGTGGTGAGATGAAGACTAGGGTAGGAGATTGAATAGTCGAGCCATATAATATTTAACAAAATGTGAGTGTGGAATTCCAAGCATAAGGATTACGAGTTGATAAGAAGAATCCATTTAACAACCTAGAAGGGCTTTAAACTCCTTTGGTAACCGTATTAAACAGGAAGATATGCTTTTGATGGGCCTAAGTTATCCTTAACCTAATTTCTAATTAATTATGGGCCTAAAATCAATTTTAATTAATTAAACCTAAACCTAATTAAATTAGTAAATCTATTAAAAGGAAGGTGAATCTAATTATTAAACCTAAAAAAAAACTAAATTTATTTAAATGGGTTAGAGCCTAATATGCGCTTAGAGCCCAAAACACATAAAAAAAATAAACAAGCCCAAAAACATAAAATACCAAAACAATCAAATAAGAGATCAAACAATCAATTAAATTTATTCTAAAAAAACCTAATTTAATTAAAGTGACCTTAAATAAAAAATTTTTAATAAATAAAATAATTAGTAAGTAATTCTAATTCTATCTACTTAAATCTAATTCAATTTTAATTAAACAAACCCTAATTATCTCTATAGCCTTTAATTTTAATTAATTACCTAATTAAAAACCTAATTTTACCAACCAATTAATTAAAATAAACACACAACCACACACATATGATTTCATTATTCCCATTACTAGGGCTATTACAATGATCCACTAAAAATAATAAGAAAATAAAAAATTGATACAATCCTAGAAAAACTAAATGCAAAAAAAAAAAAAACAATCATAACAATAATAAATAAACAAATAAAAAGATCCTAGAAACTATATTTGGCTACAAAATTCAATCAATGGCATTCCATGGATCTTTATGGATTTGGTTCTCTAAATGAACTCATCATTTAACTCTCTTCATAATCATCAACACAAACATAAAAATAAACAATGGTTAGTGAATAAACAAAATAACAATAAAAATTAAATAAATTTAAAATTGAATAGAAATAAAATAATAAAATAGAAAATGAAAGAAAGTGAGAAAAGATGGTATAGATGTTGTGTTGATTTGCCCCTCAGACTAGTATAGATCACCATTGCTTTTTTTAGATAGATCTTCAATACTTGTTGTTCTTCTTTCAAAAGACTCCAGCTTTTTGCTTAAAGAATAAATACTTCACCAGAAAATATTTTTTTTGAATACTGTGTAAGAAAAGTGAAAGCCTCCAAAAAAGTTCAGGAAAAGAGAGAGGTCCACCCCTTTAGAAGCGTTTATAATGGGTTTTTATAAAAAAACCCTAACTAAAAGATGTATCGTATTATGATTTTCTCTCTTTAAAGTGATAGAGTTTTGATTTTAAGAGGACTTTTTATTTCCTAAAAATTCAGATAAATCTTAAAAAGGAATTTATAATATTATTTGACCAATCAAAATTCAGAATGCAAAAATTTTATTTACTGTAAAAATTAAAAAAATAGGCAAAAAATGTATAATTTTGACCAAAATTATATAGTTTTGATTGGAATTACATAATTCTGATAAGGATTACATAATTCTGATCAGAATTACAAAATTCTGACATTTTTTTTACTTTTAGTTACAAGAAGACCTCTAAAAGAATTTAAACTTTTCAATTTGGTCCTTAAAAAACATTACAATTAAGTCCTTAAAAAACCAATTAAACTCTTTTAGAAATGCATTTAAACTTTTGAGTTTCAAACTTTAAGTGTAGAAGACCTATTTATAATATTTTCCTCATTGGAGTCCTCTATCGCATCAACACTTCATCATCCCAAAATTGGGTTCTCACATTAATGATAAACCATTAAGTAAGAAATCTGAGACTCCTGAGCAACCATGAAGTGGAGTTGAAGATTTATTGGGATAGTCCTCAGGCATGTTTGTCTACAAGGTGTTTTATATTAAACCACCTTCTTTTGACATACCCTTTGAGTTGATTGTGCCTATGGGATGAGGTAATGAGTTTGATGATGAGAAGCTACTAGACAAGAAAGAAACATGCATAATTGAGGTATAGAAAGATTAAGTCATAGAGACAATTAGTAAGAAGATGCGAGAATAGCCACTTTGTCAACTACCTAAAGGACAATCACTTTGAGCCTTAGCATCCTTAGCATTTAGAATAGAAAATAATTTTTTTTATTGTTTTCTTTGAACAACATTTTAGCCTCTTTAGGACTTTTGTTTTAGTGATCGATGATATGAATTCTGATCATGCTTGCTTATATATTGTCATCCTAATGGTATTGTGCATTGTGATATTGATCATATCTACATGTTTGACATAAATTCAATTCAATTAGATTCATTCAGCATGGGCACAAATGCAAATTCAAAGAACATTCATATATCGCATGATGTAACTTCTAAGGATAGGAATTTGAGGGAATGGAAAAGTGAAAATAAAGAGAGAAAAAAAAAGAAAAAAGGACAATCAGGTAAAAATAAGAGAAAAATATTAGGACTAACTGATAATAGGATTTGTATCATATGATGTAATGAATGTTCTCATTTTTGCCTTAATGAATGAGTAAAATTGAATTTGAAATTTTTGTTCAAATATTGCATATTCATCTTTATCATACTGCATAAGTATATGAATGGAAAGACAATACATAATGAAAGCTAAATTATAGCTATAAGATCAAAAATTTAGTTATATTTTCTTTTTGCCAACCCTTTATGATTTTGTTTTTAAGTCTAGTGTCCTCTTGTACATAAAAGGTTGCTCAATAACTTGCATTGCATCCATACCTTGTAACTATCATCAATCATTGCATCAACATCAAGCCTCATATTTTGCTCAAATGTTCTTTGAAGTGCAAGTCCAGTTGATTTCATCATTAAGAATTTGCTTCAGTTAGTTTGCCCACTCCTCTACATCTTCAATACATGAGATTGTAATAATAGGGTTAATAAGTCAAATGATCAATAATAGCAATGAACGAATTAAGTCTTTTGAAGAATAGCATGAATGAATTGAGAAAAAAACTGGGGGAAAATTACAGAACAGTAAGTTTACATTCAAAGAGCGAAGATGGAACACTGAAGTATAAGAGATCTCGGGGCAAAAAGAAGTAAACTACAAGCATACAAATACATTAGTTATCATACAGCAAAAGTAGTAACAAAAAAGAAAAGTTCAATAGTGCATCGATCAATCACAAGCTCCAGTGTAAAGCCATGGACCCCACTTGCTAACCTGGTCATCAGTTTGATGAACTATATTAGAAGCTCTGACATTAGAAGTACCAATAGCAAAGCATTCAATGCTCAAACCTACAAGCTATTGATAAAGCACCTTATTCTTATACTCCAAGATTAGCAACATAGCTCTACTCCAAATAGAAAACCTATTAGAATCATGCATATTGTAAGCACCCAATTCTATGAAGCAATTGTGCATACGTGCGACGAAAGCCACTATGATGAAATTAATCTAGAAATTGATCTCTAATGTTGATGTTTCATGATTTAAAGGATTAAATTGTAACATTTTAAAGTTTAAATGCAAGAATTATACGTTTAGGGTTTAAATTGGAAAAAATAAAGTTTTTGGAGGTTTTTTTTGAAAATTTGCTTTGGTATGTCAAATGCCAGTTGACACTTAGTTAAATGCCAATCGACATTGGGCCTATTGCCGATCGACATTAACCAAATGCTAATCGACAATAGCTAAATGTTAAAAAAATTTGGCCTAATGCCGATCGGTATTAGAAAGATGCCAATTGGCATTTTATTAAATGCTAGTTGGCATTACGCTAATTTTTTCTCAATTTCGATCTTTTTTTTGTCTGATTGGTTAATTGGATGTAATTAACACATGTGTCCTGCTCTGTATGTTTAAAGAAGTCTCTAGAATTTGTTCAAAATGAATCCTATCCTATATGTGTTTTCAAAAATCAAAAAATAAAAATCCTAGACGCTAAAATTTTTAGTACTATGCAACCAAACCCTGCATTTATGCAAAAGAGGTTAGCTCCCTGGCTTTAAAAGTCGAGGGAGAAGTCTGTAGGGAGGGGGGCCTCTCTTTTTTTTTTTTGAGAGAAAAATTATTATAAAAAATGGTTAAGATTGATTTTTATTAAACATAGTAAAGATTTTTTTTCTTTCTTTTTTAGAGCTTGTAAAACCTAGTTCTTTAAAAGAGGCCAAAAAACCTCAGTTGCACACTTTTGATTTTTAAAACTCTAGAAAACTAAATAAAACTACGTTCTATTTTTAGTCCAGAGATCAGGAAAGAGACATTACAGTGCTAATTCCAAATGGTGAAAATCACAGTCTGAGGGGCCATCTAATTGCATTTGCACAACATCCTTTTCACTTCTTTTCCTCTTCTTTTCTTTTAATTCAATCTTTTTGTTTTAATTATTGAGTTGATTACTAATTAAATTTTGTTCTTTTGTCTTTATTTTTGGCTTTTATTCTTTGGTGCTTTGGGAATGAGGATTGGTTATGGTGCAGTATTTGAACAATAATCTTGAAGAATCTATGGAATGCCATGGATCAAAACTTATGAAACCCCACAAAATTTAGGATTTTTTTTAATTTCTCTGTGTTATTTGTTCATCTATTGTTTCTAGGTTGTAATTAATTTCCTTTTAATTCTCTATATTGTAGGTTGTAATAACTTCAATAGTGGGAAAATAGTGGAATTCTAATTCTCTACACTAAAAAATGATATGTAATTTAGGTATAATTTGATAAAATTCAATTAAAATTAATGATGGCAGTAGATTAAAGCTAGGGTTGTAAGTAAATTAATTTAGGATTTTTTTAGAAAATCACGTACAATTGTTTATTTGATATGTTTTGATATATTATTTATTTTGGATCTTGTTTTTGGGTTTATTTGATCCTTTTGGGCCCAACCCATGATTAGGTCCAATTCATATAAAATAGGTTTATAAATGGTTTAGGTTAATTAATTAATTAAAACCAATGTAGCCCCATTTTAGGTTAATTAGATTTAGGACCATTTTAATTAATAAAATCAATTGAGATTTAGACCAGCCCAATAAAACATTTTTATTTCTTTTAAAATTAATTTAGACTTTAAGCCCATTTTCTAGTTAATTAAAATTTATTTAAATTTAGCTCAGCCCATTTAATTTCATTACTTTAAAATAAATAGACTTAGGCCCACATTTCACTTAAAATAAAATCAAGTTAAACTTAGGTCCACTAATTCAACTTTTCTTTTAAAATTTTATAGACTTTAGCCTATTTCCTTAGATAAGTTAAAACAAATAGACCTAGGTTCACTAAAATTAATAAAAATGTAGGTCCTTTGTTAGCCCACTTCACTTGTAAATAAAATATAGAATTAGCTAACTTCTAAATAAAATTAACTTAGTTTAGACTTAGGGACGTTACACCTTGTATGAATGCTTTTTTTTTTATATGTGATTTTATGATTAGTTGACATAGGGTTAGATGGATGTTCAAATTAGGGTTTAATAAAATTTCATGTAATTAGAGAATGAAGTAATAATTCATAAAGTAATCTTAAATGAATACGAGACTAAGAGAAGTTAGTATTCCGTTCCCAGAATTTCCTAGTTGTGGTGCTAGCTTTCTTTTAAAGAATCGAGTACCACTAAAGCAATTTCTCCTAGTTATTACCTTGGGTGGTGACTCCTCATCTCCATGCTATGTCTTTGTGATATAATAGTGTGTTCCTAAGGACCTTGAGCCCAAACAGTGTTGCGGTTGTTAAAATCTTGGGCGCGCGCTAAACCCTACCGTCTACAGTGGTGACTCCACTAGGGATAAGAGATACTAATTCTACTTTTGTTCTTTAGGATCATTTTATTAATTATTATTTTATTCTTGCATTCATTCTTTATGTCCCTATTTACTTGATGGCGTTGGTTTATGATTCCACTAGCTTCATAGGGTTGTAGATTGGCTAACCATCACTCTTAGCCTTAACTTGGCTCAAGAGAAATTGCCTAGCTCATCTGACCAGAGCCTATAACCTAAGTCCTAAAGGGGAGTGGTCTTCTCTTGAGTCAGTAAAGGATGTTAGGCCCCTTTGACCTTGGCCTGTGACTTAAGTCCATAATGGAGGGCATCTTGCTAAGGGAACTTTAACTTGTTAGTGGACCCTAATCACATATAATGGCCTAACAATTTTCCTTAGGATTTACCCAAATTACTTATATTCTTGTTTGCCATAAGGTATTTCTATTTATAAAAGCCCAAACCTATACTTTTGAAACCCACTTAGGGTGATAAAGGTCAGGCTAAACCTTTATACCTAGAAATGATGTTTTTATGCCTTTACTGCTTTAAGAGAGATTTGGCATGTGCGTCAATCCTTGATATCCCTTGTTGATATTAAGGCCAAAAAAATAAATCTAGGAAAAGAAACTCACCATTGAATACGTGTGTGGGAGGAATAAAGTTAGAAGGTTTATGTTGGCATGTTGACTGTTGATTGTTTCTTGATACTTGTTACATGCTATTTGCTTGCTTGCTACTTGTTGTATAGCACATTCATCATGCATACATGCACTTCATCCATCATACTAACACCTTATTTTGCAGACATCATGGATTCATCTAGGTCTTCTTATATTTGGGGACAAAAAGGTAATAGACTAAAAAGAGCAAGTTAGAGTCCTAAAGCCCTAGCAAAGAAATCTTTCATAGGCTAGATAGACTAAAGAGAAGTCCTATCAATTTACTCTATTTGGAAGCTGAACCAACCCAAACTGAACCCATAGAAATAGAATAACAAGAAGGAGGGAACTGGACCTTAGAAGACATCAAAGGAGCTCTGATGGATGATATGAGGGCTATAATGCAGGATGAACGGAGACAAGCTCTAGCTACATTAATGCCATCTATTGTTGTTGTTATACCACCACCTGCACTTGGACAACCACCTGCTGCTATTGCTATCCCACCTGCCATAGATGCTCTACCAGCTACCAATAATGTTGGGGGGTAACTTGTTGCTAGAAATCCACTTGTCATTGATATGAAGGTGGAAGATGTTGAGAATTACTTGGTAGAAAAATCCAAGAGAGAATCGCTGGAACTGGTCCAAGACCTTGAGTCCAAGCAGATGCAAGCACTAACCTAGAAAATGTCTAAAATGGAAGAACTAATTAGGGGACAAGGCATGGGATATTCATTCGACTTCAATGATATGATGTAAGTGGAGGGTGATAAGCTGCTTGACAAATTCAAAATGCCTCAGTTATAAAATTTTAATGGAACTGGAGATCCACAGATATTGCAAGTTTCACCAAGTAGCCGACCACTCCACAGATACCTATATCTGCCTCAAACATGAAATCCAAAACCTAATAGACTTCAGAAACATCACAAACCCTAAAAATCCAACTTTAATCCAAACACTAGAAATAACCCTTTCTCAGACTACCTAAATGTCCCACCACTAGCCACCATGATGATCAACTTAGGAGTTAGCGAAGAAGAAGTGCTAAACTCCTTTGAAAACCTAAAACCTATAGCCAGTGGAGAATCTTTTGATGCCTCTAGGGGAGTTAAAGATTTGCTGGGACAGCCCTCTAGCAAGTTTGACTATAAAGTATTCTACTCCAAGCCACCCTCTGCTGATATCCATGTTGAGTCAATAGTGCCCTTAGGATGGGGTAATGAATTTTATAATGAGCTAATGGAAAAAGGAAAAGAATCTAAAACCCCCAAACAACCCTTAAGAGGGGTTGAAGATTTATTGGGGCAACCTTCGGGCAAGTTCAACTATAGAGTGTTATACTCTAAGCCAACTCTAAGTAATATAATCTTGGAAGAGATTGTACCTATAGGTTGGGGTGATGAATTCAAAGATGATAAGAATTCCTTAGCTCCTGAATAGTCTCAGGAAAAGGTTGAAGAACTATTAAGCCAACACATGGGCAAGCTTAATCTACAGAAGTTGAAAGGGAAAGAAACATGCACAATGGAAGTATAGAAAGATGACAAAAGGGATTAGATTATTAGAGTTGTGGAGATCTGGTATGACTTTGATGAGGAGAATTCCACTGAATTTAATATGTGGAGCAATAACCCCAATGTAAACCATGTCATTAGAAGTGGAAAGAATTACAAGGTAGCCAAAAAGAAAATTGAGAGAGTCATAAAAAAAGAAGAAACAAAAGATGTAGAAGTAGAGCAAAAGCAGAAAGAAGACCTGATCCTAGAATAGCTTAAAAAAGCTAAGGCAAATGTGTGCATTTAGGAACTGTTGATGCATTTAGGTAGCCATAGAAGAGCACTTATTAAAGCTCTGTCGAATATGAATATTGAAATGGCAGCTACACTTGAGGCCATGGTAGAAAAGTTTACAAACAAGAAGCATGGGCTAATGACATTCTTCGATGATGATCTGCCTTTGGAGGGAAGAAATCATAATAAGGTGCTATTTATCCTAGCTAAAGTAAAAGGGAAAACAATAAATTTTGTGATGGTCGATGATGGTTCTACCTAATTGGGGTCTAAAAGCTGATGGCATGATAGGTCTAAACTTTATAATAAGGGCCTATGATAACAACACCAGGAATGTAGAGGGAACATTCCAAGCCTTGGTTAAAATAGGACCTGTGGAGTCAATTGTGAAGTTTACCATATTAGACATTCTTGTCACCTACGCTTTGCTATTGGGTAGGCTGTGGTTCCATGTTCTAGGAGGAGTACCCTCGACTGTGCACCAACAGATAAAATTTCCTTATTAAGGAGATATTGTGACTATAGAAGCTGGAACTAATGTAGCCGTGGTAGCTATACTGGAAAAGCAGAAGCAAGTATGTGTTCCACCTGGTTTCCAAGTTATTAGAATATTCAATGGGACAAAAATGGATCCTATAGTTATAAAAATGATGGAGAGCATGAATTATCGACCCCGATGAGGGTTGGGAAAGAATGAGCAAGGAAGTCCCAAGCTCTTGGATTTCAAGACCCAAGATAACACAAAAGGATTGGGATGTATTGAGATAGGACCTACTAGTAGAAGGGCACAAAAGAAGGAGAAGGAAAAAAGAAATAAACCCTTGGGAAGAATTGGGCGTTAAGAGAGAACTTCATTAAGCCAGGGGAGGGAAAATACTATTTGGGCACTAAGGAATCTGTCAATGTGGCTGGAAAGGACATCCCTAGATTTGAAATCTTCAAAGAATAGATTATGGAGAATCTAGTAGTAAGCAATAAGGAGGAAGTTATAAAGCAAGCAGTTGAGAGGATGGATGATACTGCTATTGAGGAGTTGTTGTGTCTGCCACCTGAAGAGGAGCCACCCCAGGATTTAGCCACCATTATTAGTGATAGATTTACTAATGTTTTTTTATAAAGAAACTGATGTAATAAAGTCCAGTCTTTATAAGGACAAAGATGTTGTTTTTCCTATGGTTAATAATATGAATGCTGGTTTTCCTTACTTATGTGATGTGCATCTTGATAGTTTTGTGCATTATAATTTTGATCGTTCATGCATGTTTGACATTAATTCAATTCAATTTGATTCATTTAACATGGGAAAAAATAATAATCCAAAGAACATTTCTATATCACATGATGTAACTCCTGAAGGGAGGGAAAATTTTAAGAGAATATTAGTAAAAAGAAAGGTAGTATTTGCTTGGACTTATAAAGATATGTTGGGTTAGATAGGGAGATAGTAGAGCACCGCATTCTAACTCATACAGAAATTAAACCGGTTAAATAAAAATTGCACAGACTAAGACCAGAGTGGACTGAAAAGATAAGAGAGGAAATTGCTAAGCAAATACATGCCAATTTTCTAGAGGTAGCAGATTACCCTCAATGGCTAGCAAACATAGTACCACTTCCAAAGAAAGGCGATAAAGTGTGAATGTGTGTAGACTTTAGGGATTTAAACAAAGCATGTCCAAAAGATGACTTCCTGTTACCTTATATTGATGTAATAATGGATAGTGCAGCGATGAGTGCAATGTATTCTTTTATGGATGGATTCTCTGGGTACAATAAAATAATGATGGCAGTCATGGACAAGATCAAGATAGCTTTCATCATAGAGTAGGGGACCTATTGCTATAAGGTGATGCCTTTTGGCATAAAGAATGCAAGAGCAACTTATCAAAGGGCAACTACTACTCTTTTCCATGACATGATGCATAAGGAGGTAGAAGTATACATGGATGACATGATGGTCAAGTCAGAATCAAAATAAGGACACTTTGAAGCTTTAAACAAGTTCTTGGCTCGAATTGAGAGATACAATCTGAGGCTCAACCCAAAGAATTGCATTTTTAGGGTTACTTTAGGAAAGTTTCTAGGACATATAGTGAGTAGTAGAGGAATTGAAGTGGATCCAGATAAGGTGAAAGCTATTTAGGAATTGCCAGCATTAAAGACAGAGGAAGAAGTGAGAGGATTCTTTGGTAGGTTACAGTATATTAGTAGGTTCATTGTAAAACTTACTAATATTTATGACCTTATCTTTAAGCTCTTAAGGAAAGATCAACCGGTTAAATGGAATGATGATTGTCAGAAGGCCTTTGATAGGATTAAAGAATACCTCACTAATCCATCAGTATTAAAACCACAAAGACAAGGTAAGTCGTTGATCCTATATTTGGCTTTAGAAGAGAATGCAATGAGGGTAATGTTAGCACATGAGGGAATGGATGGAGTAGAGCATGCAGTGTATTACCTCAGCAAGAAGTTTCTACCATATGAAGAAAAGCATGATCTGGTAGAGAAGACATGTTTGATAATGACCTGGGAAACAAAAAAAATTAAGACATTATTTTTAGTCCTATTAGGTTTAGGCTATTTCAAAAATAGATCCTTTACGATATCTGTTTCAAGAATATGCATTAACTGGAAAAATGTCTCGATGGCTGGTACTCCTAACTAAAATTTGGCATAGAGTACATTACTACAAAGGTAATTAAGGGAAGAACAATAGTGGAATTCCTAGCTTAAAATGCAGTAGAAGGTGATGAATAATGGAATTTAGAGTTTCCAAATGAGAATTTAGAGTTTCCAAATGAGAATTTAGCAGTTGTAGAACATAGGGAGTGGAAGCTTTATTTTCATGGAGCTGTAAATAATAAAGGAGCTGGATTATGAGTGATTCTTGTTATGCTAGAAGGCAAAACCATACCAATGGCCAAAAGGTTAGATTTTAAGGTCACAAATAACATGGCTAAATACAAAGCATGTATCTACGGAGTAGAGGTAGCCATGGCAGCTAGAGCAAAATATTTGTTGGTATATGGAGATTCAATAGTGGTCATCAGTCAATCTAATGAAGAATGGGAAGTAAAAGAGGAAAAGTTGAAGCCTTACGTCTACCATTTGAAAGCCTTAATAAAGAATTTCATTAAGTGTCTCTTTATCCATTTATCAAGGGACAATAATCAAATGGCAAATGCACCAGTGACACTTTCTTCAATGTGGGATAGTATGACTAGATTGGCTATGAAACCTTTAGTAATCATGAAGTCAAGAGCTCCATGTTATGGGGGTGAGTAGAATATGAATATTTAAATAGGGCCTGAAGAAAAGCCTTGGTTTTATGACATTTAGGGGTTCATTGAAGAAGGAAAGTATCTAGATGAAGCAACCTCAAAGGAGAGATATGCTCTTCATGTTCTTGCACAAAATTATGCAAGTCATGATGGAGTATTATACAAAAGAATGCCAAATGGAATGCAGCTTAGATGTCTTAGGAAAGATTAAGCTAAAGAAATGATGAAAGAAATCCATGCATGAGCTTATGGTTCTCACATGAATGGGATAATCCTAGCAAAGAAGATAATCAAGACTATATCAAAGTAGTAAGATAGTGCCATCAGTGTCGGATTTATAGGAATCTTAACCACCTTCCTCCTACGATGCTAAATAGCTTATAATCTCCCTAGCCCTTTGCAGTATGGGGGATTGATATTATAGGAGAAATAAGGTTGACAACATCAAATGGGCATAAGTACATAGTGGTGGCGATTGATTACTTTTTGAGATGGGTAGAACTGGAATCCTTCAACACTTTAAAAGCAAACAGATGTCATGGTTCATTGAAAAGAGCCTTATTTGCAGATATGGGGTTCCACATCATATTGTAATAGATAATGGGGTTTAGTTTTAAGCAGAAACAACAAATTTGTTATAGAAGTATAGGATTGAGCACCATAAATATTCACCTTATCATCCTCAGGCTAGCAGAGTAGTGGAAGTGGCTAATAAAAATGTTAAGAAGACCCTCTCTAAAATGGTTAACACTTACAAGGATTGGTATGAATTTCTTCCTTTTACCTTATGGGGATATAGGACTACAGCTAGAACTGCTATAGGCCAAACAACATTCTCATTAGTGTACGACTGTGAAGCAGTTTTGCCTATAGAAATTGAAATCAAGTCCTTGAGAGTGGTCATGGAAGCTAAAACATGTGAGAGTGAATAGGCACGGAAGAGATATGACCACTTTATATCTTTGGACGAGACAAGGATGGATGTTGTATTCTACACTCAGATATATTAGAGAATGATAATGAGATCATTCAATAATAAAGTTAAGCCTGGAAAGATCAAAGCCAGTGACATGGTGTTAAAGCAGTCTAGTGCTATGGTGTTTGATTTGAGAGGAAAATTTAGACCAAATTGGGAAGGACCGTATTTAGTCAAATCGGTTCTACCTAAGGGAGCTACCCTGATATCAAATCTTGAAGGGAATGAGTTTATGGAGCTTGTTAATCTAGATTATCTTGAGAAATACTACTTGTAAAAAATGAATAAAAGCAGTATAAAGAAAATAAAGTTCGCTGACTTTAAAACTCACAAAGGTTAGTCAGGTAAAAGATAGGACATTCTTGTTGTCTAGAAAACCTGCAAAGGGCTGATAGGAAAAAATTAGGGAATAAATAAAAAAAATAATCCTGCTGATTAGAAAACCAGTAAAGGGCTAGAAAATTAGGGAAATAAAATGTGAGCGAAAAATATTTAGTTAGAAAATCTAAAAGGACTAGCTGATATCATATGATGTAGTAAATGTACTCATTTTGGTCTTAATTAATGAATCTTATTGAAATAGAATTTTTATCTGACATTGCATGTGCTATCTTATTTATAATGCATAAGTGCTAAAAAGGAAAACATAACATGAAAGTCTAATAAGCTATATAAGACCATTTGCAACTATGCCTTTGTTTCTTCTTCTATGACTCTTCATGTAAAGCTTGAGTCCTCTTATATCTAGAAAATCCTAGGGGCTCAGTGGCTTGAATCATAACCCAAGTCTTGTAATTGTCATTAGTGGTCTTATTAGCATCCAAAAGTATATTCCTTTAAAGAGACTTGTGAGGCCATAAATTCCTGATCTTATCCAGAAAATCTTGTCTTAGGGGAAAACCTTCAAAATCAGTTAAGATAAACCTTCAAAGTCAGTTAAGATAGTGACATTGAACTGTGCGCGACCATGCTAATGACAAAGGCATAAAGGAGTGAAGAAGGAAGAGAAATTCAGTCCTGGAATAGGAACACAGTGACCATACAACTCAATGGTCATAAACTTCAATCTCCACAAAGGGTAGACCCATGTGATCTTAAAATCTATGATCCTTTTTACCCAATCAACCCATTGGTCTATGGTGTGCTTGTCTTTCATCTTTATTGGGTGAGATTGCAATTGGTGAGGTTGATAGGATAAAGGATTGGTAGGAGCAGCAAGTAAGCTCAACTTCTCCTATAGCCAAATCTAAAAAAAGTAAAAGACAAAATAATTAAAAGCTAGCTAAGTTGAAAAACTTGAAAGGGCAACTTAGGCAAAAATTAAGGCAAGCCTGCTAAGTTAAAAACCCAAAAAGGGCAGCTTAGACAAAAGTTAAGGCTAAAAAAAAAGATCCTAAGTTACATACCTGAAGGAGAATTAAACTCCCCGAAAGATGATGATGGGTTTGGAAGTTATCTAACCCAATGATAGTCTCAGCAAGAATAATTGGCATAGGGTCAGATCCATCTTCCACCTGCTCCAGAATACTAATAATCTTGCTATTAGCATCTTTATGGGAAGGGACCAAGAGGAATTGAGCATAAAGCAATTATTCTGGTCTAAGTAGCACTATTCTTATCTTTAGTCTCACAAGTCGTAATTAAGGAAGATAGGTTGATAGTTCCAGGGTCAAAAAGATGAATATCATCTGGAGGCATACCAAAGAAAGCTACAAGTTTATCTGGGAATTGTATAACTCAGTTAGGTAGAGCAATAACTGTAGTAGAATCAAATGGATATCCCAAAATAGTAGCAAATTCTTCAATCACAGGACATAGTTCCTAACCGTTGAACCTGAAAACATGATATGTGGAACTCTAGAAAGAGGTAGTAGCATGTAGAAAGTTGTCATTTATCTTCAGGTGTTGGAGAGATTTCAAAGGCTTGACATGAAAGGGCATAAGCTTGTTCCAGTCATCACCATTAAAGTTCTTGAGATACCTTTTCATTAGATGGAGAGAGGCTTGAGTCATGCTAAAAGAGAGAAAAGGAAAAAGAATAGTGAAACAAAATATCTTTTGTTGTTTATATAGGAAAGAGTTTGAGGTTGAGTATACTTTAGATTTTCCTTTCCTGATGATAAAGATAATATAAATTATATAAAGATAAATGGATAGCTATATAAAGATGATGCTAAAAAAAACAAACTAGGGGCATCTATTTATCCAAGTTTAATTCAGGAAAAGGAAAAATTTAAAATCCATTCTAGTCATTAAAGTACACAAGAATAGAGCAAAGTACAACATGGATAGTACAAAAAAAAGTAAGAAATATCGATAATATGAATCAGTCATCCTGAGCTCCAGAATCAAGCCATAGGATCCATCCTCTACTAGGATCATCACAATGATAGGTATCTGGAGGTCTAATAGAAGAAGGCCTAGTACTATATGTATCAAAGCTCAAATCAGCTAGCTACTGTCAAAGCCTCTCAATCTCACACTCTAGATTACCAGTATAACCCTATCATGATTAGGAAAACATCATTACATGCATACATTTTGCATTTTCTCAGTGTACATACTTACTCACCAACTGTTAGTGACGTGCATAGTGAATAATCTCTAAGATGAGGTAAGTTCGTATATGTATTCTGCCTATGTCTAGGAACCTGTTTTGTAAAATTTTACTAATATTAGTATCAAGTGTAAAAATTGATGCAGGAAATAAGTCAAATGGACTCACATGAGAAGTATCCATTGCCCAAATGCATCTACTGCTCAACTAAAGTCTAAACAGTAGGAGCCCAGTAGAACATGGACCTATCTGGGAGAGAAACATCACCAAGAGTAACACTAGTAAAGGCCCCATCGTGACTAGTCCTAATATGCTGAGTAGAATATGCATGGCTAGGTCTATACCTAGGACCCTCAGAATTAGGAGCAATATCAGTAACAAGAACAATCTCATACTCAGGAAAGATCTCAGTCCCATGAGCAGTCTCAGTCTCCTCCTCCATCACCTCATCAACAGGAGAGCCAATCTTATTGAGTTGAGAATAAAGAATGAATGAAGCATGAATTCTAAAAGGAATAAAAGAAAAGACCAGAAATTACCTCATCATGATTAATAGGAACTTGCTCCAGGATATGCTAATGGATGAACCGTTGTTAATGTCATGATTGCTTAAGGAAGGTCAAAGCATTATATCTCTAAAGTGCCTTTGTCAGCTTTGAACCTCTCAAATGTGAGTGATGCAACATTGAAGGAAGGATATCAAAAGGAATGCAATGTCAAGAAGGTCTATGAGACCAGTGATAAACTCGCTCTTCCAGATACCACATATGATAACCATAGCCAAGAAGCAGAATCCTCATAGACTTAAGTCATATTGCACCAGCCATGAAGTTATATCTCTGGACATTATTAACTCCTGCTAACTAATTAGAATTAATCTACAAAATCATCTTAATTAAATTTTATTTTTTAAATGATGAAACACTAATGAATTTGCTTTTTTACTAGGTACCACTCGACTGTATTTAGCTGATCATGATAGGTCTAAAGAGTGTTCCTAGTGCTGGCTAAACATGAGGAGCCCCATCTCTACATTAAAGGGAGACTATTATCAAAACTGATAGCATCAAAGCCCCTGATCAATGTAATCTCTATACTTTAGATTTGAAAGGAAAAGAAAAATAAATCAACAAGTCATATAGAAAGTAGGGATAGTAAACGTACATGCAAGGCATGCCAGAAGCCACACATCATGATAGCATCTCTACAAACAATATCTAGTCTATAGTAAAGATAGGATAGCAACTTGACCTAAGTCACGAAGAGGGCAAAGTAAAGCAATGCTAATCTCATGACCAGTCTCATAGAAAAGGGTCGTGCTTAGCAGAATTAGGAGAAGACACCTCACCTTTTGAGCAATCTGATGAGGGATAGTTGTAAGCACCTAATCCACGATGCAATTGTGCATACAAGCGACAAAAGCCCTTATGATAAAATTAATCAAGAAATTGATCTTTAATGTTGATATCTCATGATTTAAAGGATTAGATTATAACGTTTAAAGCTTAAATATAAGAATTATAAGTTTTAGGGTTTAAATTGGAAAAAAAAAATCAAGTTTTAGGGTTTTTTTTGGAAATTTGAGTTGGCATTAGTCAAATGGAAGTCGACATTCGGCATTTGGCCTAATGCCAATTGACATTAGCCAAATGTCGATAAGCATTTAGCCTAATGTCGATCGACATTATGTTTATTTTTTTCCTTTTTTAGCAAATTTGGTCTTTTTCTCGCATCTGATTGGTTAATCAATTATAATTAATACACGTGCCCTGCTCTATGTGTTTAAGGAAGTCTCCAAACTTAATTGAAAATAATTCCTATCCTGTTTGTGTTTAAAAAAATCAAAATCTCAGACACGTGATACACAACTAAATCCTGCATTCGTGCAGAAGAGGTTGGCTCCTTGACTTTAAAAGCCGAGGGAGAAGTCTATAGGAAAAAAGTTTTTTTAGGGTTTTTTTTAACGGTCCTCTTCTTCTTCTTCTTCTTATTCTTCTTCTTCTTCTATTTGGAGAAAAAATATTAAAAAAGGTTTGAGATTGATTTTTATTAAAAGCAACGAAGATTTTTTTTATATATTTATGGAGCCTGTAAAACCTAGTTATTTATAGGAGGCTAAATATCTCAGTTGCTCACTTTTGATTTTTAACCCTAAAAAACCAAATAAAAATGTGTTCTATTTTAGTCTAGAGATTGTGAAAGAATCATTCAGAGCCAATTCCAAACAGTGAAAATTGTAGTCTGAGGGGCCATCTAACTACATTTGCATAACATCTACTACTCTTTTATTTTCTTTTTCTTTATTTTAATTTGTTTTCTTTAGTCTATTTTTAGTGATTCATTACTAAATAAGTTTTTATTTTTATTTTGATTGATGTTCTGTGATGCTTTAGAGGGGAGGTTAGAGATATGTGATTTTTTTTCTTGACAGTAACTATTAAAGAATGTATGGAATGCCATGGATTAAAGTTTGTAAAACTCCCATAGGATTTAGATTTTTTATTTTTTCTTCATGTCATTTGTCCATTTATTACTTAGGGGTTGTAATTAATTTTCTCTTAATTCTTTGCACTATAGGTTATAATAACCGCAATAGTAGAAAATAGTGGAATTCTAATTCTCTGCACTAAAATTGATTAGTAATTACGGTTTCACTTGATAAAACCTCATTAAAATCAATGATGACAATAGTTAATTAGGGTTCATGAAATTGATTTAGTATTTTTTAGAAAATCATAAAAAATTTTACGTTTGATCTTCCAACAGTTTTATTTGTTTTGAGCTTATTTTTTTTATGTTTCTAGCATTTTGGGCCTTAAGCCCACGATTAGGTCTAATTCACTTAAAATAGGTTTATAAATGGTTTAGGTTAATTAATTAATTAAAACCAATGTAGGCCCATTTTAGGTTAATTAGACTTTAACCCCATTTTTAGTTAATTAAAATTTATTTAGATTTAGCTCAACACATTTAATTTCATTACTTTTAAAATAAATAGACTTAGGCCCACAACTAAAATAAAATTAAGTTAGAATTAGGCCCACTTATAAAATTCAATTTTTTAAAAAACTTAGATTTAGGCCCATCTTTAGAGATTGAAACAAGTAGATTTAAGCTCACTAATCAAAATGTAGGCCCACCTTTAGTCCATTTCTTTTGTAAATAAAAATTGTAAATCTAGCTAACTTTCAATAAAATTAACCTAGTTTAGACTTAGGGACGACGTGCTTGAATGCATTTTTTGTATATGCTTTTATTGACTAAATGCCTTAGGGCTAGATGGATGTTCAAAAAGGGTTTAATAAAATTGCATGTAATTAGAGAATGAAGTAATAATTTATAAAGTAATTCTAAATGAACATGAGACTAAGAGAAGTTAGTATTCCGTTCCTAGAATCTCCTGGTTGTGGTGCTAACTTTCTTTTAGAGAATTGAGTGCCACCAATCGAGTTGTCCCAGTTATTACCTTGGGTGGTGACTCCTCTTCTCCATGTTATGACTTTATGGCATAGTAGTGTGTTCCTTAAGGCCCTGAGCCTAAACAGTATTGTAGTTGCTAAAATCTTGGACGTGTGCTAAACCTCGCTGTTTATAGTGATGACTCCACTTGTGTTCTTTAGAATTATTTTATTGATTATTATTTCATTCTTGCATTCATTATGTATGTCCCTATTAAACCGATGGTGTTGGTTTATGATTCTATGATTCCACTAGCTTCATGGTGTTATAAATTGGCTAACCATCACTCTTAGCATTAACTCAGTTCAAGAGAGATTACTAGACTCATCTGACTAAAGTCTGTAACCCAAGTCCTAAAAGGGGGTAGTCTTCTCTCGAGTTTGCAAAGGATGTTGGGCCCCTTTGACCTTGGCTTGTAACTCAACGTCCATATTGGAGGGCATCTTGCTAAGGGAACCTTGAGCTTTTCATTAGACTCCAACCACATATAATGGCTTAGTTACTTCCCCTAGGATTTACCCAAATTGCTTGTATGATTTTTGCCATGAGGTATTTCTATCTATAAAAGCCTAGGCCCATACTTTTGAAGCCCACTTGGGCCAATAAATATTGGACAAGATCTTTATACTTAGAAATGTTATTTCTATGCTTATTACCATTTCTATCTATAAAATCCCAGACCCATACTTTTGAAGCCCTTTGGGGTAATGAAGATTGGGCTAGACCTTTATACCTAGAAATGTTGTTTCTATGCTTTACTGCTTTGAGAGAGATTTAGCATGTGTGTTGATCCTTGATATCCCCCATTGATATTAAGACTAAGATAAAAAATCCTAGGAAAAGAAACTCGCCATTGAAGACGTGTGTGGAAGGAATAAGGTTAGAAGGTTTATGCTTGCATGTTTCCTGTTGATTGTTTCTTAATCCTTGTTACGTACTATTTTCTTGCTTTCTTGCTACTTATTGCATAAACATGTGCATCATGTATACATACATGCATTTCATCCATCATACTAACACCTTGTTTTGCAACCATCATAGATTCACCTGGGTCTTCTCATATTTGGGGATGAAAAGGTGGTAAATTATTCAGAGCAGATTTAAGCCCTAAGTCAATAGCTCAAGAGATCCTTCAAGAATTGGAGAAGAGTCCTATCAACCCTCTTTACCTAGAAGTTGAACTAACTTAAACCAAATAGACATAAATGGAACAACAACCAGAGATGTGGACCCTAGAGGACATTAAGGGAGCTTTGATGGATGACATGAGAGCTATGATGTAAGACGAACTGAGGCAAGCTTTGGCTGGACTAACGCAACCTACTATCATACCAACGCCTGCTGTTGAACAACCACCTACTGTAGGAGCTCCACTTATTGTTGTAGCTCCTTCACCTATTGTTGGCACTCCATCTGTTGCTAATAATACTGGGGGCAACCTATTGCTAGAAATATACTTGCTACTGATTTGAAACTAGAGGACGTCAAGAACTACATGGTAGAGAAGGTGAAGAGGGAATCACTTGAACTGGTTTATGATCATGAGTCCAAGCAGATGCAAGCATTGACTTAGAAAATGTCCAAGATGAAAGAGCTTATTAGAGGATAAGGAATGGGGTCCTCATTTGACTTTGATGACATGCTGCAACTGGAGGGAGATAAGCTGCCTGAAAAATTCAAGATGTCTCAGCTATAAAAATTTGATGGGAGAGGAGATCTGAGGATTCATCTTAGTTAATACACAACAACTATGAGCACTACTAAGGTACCATTAGCAGCAGTTGCTAGGATGTTTGTACTATCTTTAGAGGGAATGGTTGTAAACTAGTATCACGGGCTGGAAAAATCAGTTCGGGCTGATTGGAAGGAATTATGTAATGCTTTTTTAAAATAATATGATTATAACACTAGAATGGAAGTGTCTATTAGAGACTTAGAATTGACAAAGCAGAAACCCAATAAATTCTTCTTTGATTTCCTTACTAGGTTCATGAACAAGGCAGGACTAATGAAGAACAAACTAGTTGAGAAGGATCAGGTTAGGATGATAGTCCATAATGTGTCACCTAATCTGGTTGAGAGATTACAGATGATGAACCCCAAAACATTCATAGACCCATATGATGATGGTCTACAAGTAGAAGATATTGAGAGTGAGAAGAAGAGAAAAGCTAAAAGCATCGAAACCTAAAATTACCTAACTAGGGTCACACAATAAGGAAGTACTAGCCAAGCGGTGGAGGTGCGTGCAGTTCAACAACCTCAAAAATTCTCCAACTTCAACCAACCACTCTCTAAATTCCTAGAACTATTAATCCAAAAAGGCCTACTTCTACCTTAACCTTTTCTAAGCCACCAAACCCAAATGTCCCCGGTTTTGACCCTAATAATTACTGTAAATTCCATCAAGCTGATGGCCATTCCACAGACAAGTATCTGCCTAAAACATGAGATCCAAAACCTGATAGATTCCAAAAAAACACAGACCTTGAAAAGTCCAAATCTAACCCAAACACTTGAAATAACCCTTTCCCAGACTACCGAAATATTCCACCACCAGCCACTATGATGATCAATTCAGGATTTAGCGAAGAAGAAGTGCTAAACTCCTTTGAAAACCTAAACCTTATAGCCAATAGAGAATCCCTTGGACAACCATAGAGAGGAGTTAAAGATCTATTGGGCAACCTTCGGGCAAGTTCAATTATAGTGTATTTTACTCTAAGCTCGCTTCAGCTAATATACCCATCGAAGAAATTGTGCCTTCATGATGGGGTGATGAGTTTGAAAATGAACCTTTAGCTCCTGAATAGTCTCAAGAAGGAGTTGAAGATTTGTTAAACCAACACTTACGCAAGCTCAATATGGAAGAGTTGAAAGGGAAAGAAACATGAATAATGGAAGTATGGAAAAATGGGAAAAGAGATCGAATCATTGGAATTGTTGACATCTAGTATGACTCTGATGAAGAAAGCTCGAGTGGTCTCGATGTCTAGAGTGACAATCCTAAGGTGAATCATGTCACTAGAAGTGGAAAGAATTACAAAGCAGTTGAAAAGAAAACCGAGAAAGTCATAGAAAGAGAAGAAATATAAGATATAGAAATAGAGGAAGATTAGAAAGATGATATGATTTTGGAACAATTAAAGAAGGGTAAGGAAAATTTCAGCATTTGGGAACTACTAATGCATTTAGACAGCCATAGAAGAGCTCTTGTCAAAGCTCTATC
The DNA here is from genome assembly GCA_947683625.1 of Mallotus nudiflorus. Classification (NCBI taxonomy): domain Eukaryota; kingdom Viridiplantae; phylum Streptophyta; class Magnoliopsida; order Malpighiales; family Euphorbiaceae; genus Mallotus; species Mallotus nudiflorus. The sequence goes on along the minus strand of CANTUR010000058.1, from coordinate 2,866,007 downwards.
AAACATGAACATTAAAACAACAACCACACCTAAGGCTATAGTAATGAAGGTTACAGAAAAGAAACATAGGCTAATAACATTCTCAGATGATGACCTGCCTTTAGAAGGAAGAAACCATAATAAGGCGTTGTTTATCCCAGTTGAGGTGAGGGGAAAGAGAACCAATTTTGCTATGGTTGATGATGCTTCTACTATTAATACGTGTCCTTTGAAAATCTTGCCTAACTTAGGTTTAAAAGTTGAAGACTTAACAAATTCAAACCTTATAATCAGAGCTTATAATGACAACATTAGGAATGTGGAGGGGACATTCCAAGCTCTAGTTAAAACAGGACCTATGCAATCAATTAATGAGTTTACTGTGATGGATATTCCAGTCACTTATGCCTTGTTATTTGGAAGGTCATGGTTCCATGCTTTGCGAAGGGTACCCTCAACTATGCATCAAAATATAAAATTCCTTTATGAAGGAGTGGTTATGACTATAGAAGCCGGGACCAATAATGTTATGGCAACCATATTGGACAAATAGAAGCAAATGTGTGCACCCCCTAGTTTCCAGATTATTAGGATATTAGATGGAACTGAAATGGATCCAAGAGTAGAAAAAATGATCTGAGAGTAGCAAAAATGATGGAGAGTATGAATTACTAGCTTGGGCAAGGGCTAGGGAAGAATGAGCATGGAAGCCCTAGTCTTTTAGAGTTTAAAAGTCAAGGCAACACAACTAGTTTGGGTTATGTTGAAGAAATAAAACTGATAACCAAAAGAGCTGAAAAGAGGTTTAATGCCAATCAAAGGAAGATCTCGAAAAAAATTGGGTCGATTAGTGAGAATTTCATCAGGCTAGAGGAAGGTAAATACTACTTAGGAGCTAAAGAATCGATCATTGTTATTGGAAGAGATGTTCCTGGGTTTAAGATCTTTAAGGAGTAGATTGTGGAAAACCTGGTGAAAGACAACAAAGAGGAAGTGATGAAGTTGGCAGTTAAGAGGATAGGTGGTGCTACTATTAAAGAGTTGCTGTGTCTACCACCTGAAGAGGAGCGACCCTAGGATTTAGCCACTATCATTAGTGATAGCTTTATTAATGTTTTCTATGAGGAAACTGATGTAATAATGTTTGGTCTGTTTGAGGATGAAAACTCTATTTTTTCCATGGTCAATGATATGAATGCTGGTTTTGCTTACTTATATGATGTGCATCCTGATAGTTCTGTGCATTATAACTTTGATCGTTCATGCATGTTTGACATTAATTCAATTTAATTCAATTCATTTAACATGGGCACAAATGATAATCCTAAGAACGTTTATATATCACATAAGGTAACTCTTGAAGAGAGGAAAAAATTTGAGGGAATTTTAATAAAAAGGAAGGTAGTATTTGCTTAGACCTATGAAGACATGCCATGTTTAGATAGGGAAATTGTAGAGCATCATATTCCTACTCATCCAAAAATTAAACCTATCAAACAAAAACTATGCAGGCTAAGACCAGAGTGGACTAAAAAGATAAGAGAGTAAATTGCTAAACAAATCCAGACTAACTTTTTAGAAGTAGTAGATTATCCTCAATGGTTAGCAAATATAGTATCGGTACCTAAGAAAGATGGTAAGGTACATATGTGTATAGATTTTAAGGATTTAAATAAAGCATGTCCAAAAGATAATTTTCCTTTACCCCACATTAATGTAATAGTAGACAGTGCAGCATCTAATGCAATGTATTCCTTTATGGATGGGTTCTTTGGATACAATTAGATAATGATGGCAGTTATGGATAAGATCAAGACAGCTTTCATCATGGAATGGGGGACATATTGCTACAAGGTTATATCTTTTAGGTTGAAAAATGCATGTGTAACAAGGAAATTGGGGCATTATTTCTAGTCCTATAGGGCTCAAGCTATTTCAAAGATAGATCCCTTAAGGTACTTATTTCAGGTGCTTGCTTTGATTGGAAGAATGTCTCAATGGTTAGTACTTCTGATTGAGTTTGATATAGAATACATCATCATAAAAGTCATAAAGGGAAGGGCAGTAGCAGAATTCCTAGCTCATAATGCAGTAGAGGGTGATGAACAGTGGAATTTAGAGTTTCCATATGAGAACTTAGCAGTCATAGAGCATCGGGAGTGGAAGCTTTACTTTGATGGGGTTGTAAACAACAGAGGAGCTAGATTAAGAGTAATTTTTGTTACACCAGAAGGAGAGACTGTACTAATGGCCAAGAAATTAGACTTTAAGGTAACAAACAATATGGTTGAGTATGAGGCATGCATCTACAGAATTGAAGTAGCTCTAGTAGCTGGGGCAAAGGAATTGCTAGTTTATGGGGATTCAATGTTAGTAGTTAGCTAATCTAATGAGGAATGGGACGTAAAAAAGGAAAAGCTGAAACCATATATATGCTATTTGAAAGCTTTAATAAAGAACTTCAATACATGTCTCTTTATCCATTTGGTAAGAGACGCCAATTAGATGGCAGATGCATTAGCAACACTCTCTTTGATATGGGATAGTGTGAAAGGATCAATTATGAAGCCTTTGGTAATTATAAAATCAAGAGCTCTATGTTATGGAGGAGAGCAGAATATGAGTGTTCAAATAGGGCCTGAAGAGAGCCATGGTTTTATGATATTCAAAGGTTTATCAAAGAAAGAAAATATCTTGATGAAGCGATCACAAAAGAGAGATAAGCTCTTCGTGTTCTTGCCTGTAACTATGCAAGTCATGATGGACTATTATATATAAGAATGCCAAATGGAATGCAGCTCAGATGTCTCAAGAAAGATGAAGCTGAAGAGGTAATGAAAGAAATTCATGTAGGAGCTTATAGTTCTCACATAAATGGGATGATCTTATGAAAGAAGGTACTCAGGCAAGGGTATTATTGGATGAGTATGGAAAAGGATTGCATAAAAAAAGTGAGATAGTGTCATTAGTGCCAAATTCATGGGAATCTTAACCTTTTACCTCCTATGGTGCTAAATAGTTTATCATCACCTTGGCCCTTTGCAGTTTGGGGGATTGATATTATAAGAGAAATAAGGTCGACATCATTAAATGGGCACAAGTACATAGTCATGGTAATGGATTACTTCTCTAGATGGGTAGAGGTCAAATCCTTCAATTCCATAAAAGTAAAACATATGGCGCGATTCATCAAGAAAAGTCTTATTTGCAGGTATGGGACTCCACATCACATTATGACAGACAATGGTGTCCAGTTTCAAGCCAAAATAGCAAAATTATTGCATAAGTATGGGATCAAACATCATAAGTCTTCACCATATTGTCCTCAAGCCAATGAAGCGGTAGAAGCATCTAATAAAAATGTCAAGAAAATCCTCTCTGAAATGGTCAAGACTTACAAAGATTGGTATGAGGTTATTCCTTTTGCTTTATGGGGATATAGGACTATAGCTAGAATTGCTATGGGCTAAACTCTATTCTCCTTAGTGTATGGTTGTGAAGCAGTCTTGCCTATAGAAACAGAGATCAAATCCTTGAGAGTTGTTATGGAAGCTAAAACTCCTAAGAGTGAATGGGCACAAAAGAGATATGATCACCTTATATCGTTAGACAAGAAAAGGATGGATGCTTTGTTTTATACTCAGAAATATCAGAAGAGGATAGCAGATCATTCAATAATAATGTTAAGCTTGTAAAGATAAAAGTTAGGGACATAGTGTTAAAATAGTCTAGAGTAGTGGTATTTGATCTGAGAGGAAAGTTCAAACCAAATTGGGAAAGGTTGTATTTAGTCAAATCAGTTTTACCTAAGGGAGCTGCAAATATATCAGATATGGAAGGGAATGAATTCATGGAGCCTATTAACTTGGATCGCCTCAAGAAATACTACCTGTAAAAAATAAAATAAAAGTAGTATAAATAAAATAAAGTCCGCTGATTAGAAAACCTGAAATGGCTAGTTAGGCAAAAGTTAGGACATTCCACTGTTTAGAAAATTTGTAAAGGGCTGGCAGGCAAAAATTAGGGAAGAAAAATAAAAGAAATGGTCCTGCTAGCTAGAAAACCCGTAAAGGGCTAGTCAGACAAAAATTAGGGTAAATAAATGAGAGAGAAAAATATTCAACTAGAAAATCCGAAAGGACTAGTTGATACAATAATTATATCAGGTAATGTAATAAATGTACTCATTTTGGCCCTAATTAATGAATCCTTTTGAAATTGAATTTTTGTTTTAACATTACATGTTCTATGAGACCAATTCTTATTAATGTCTATGTTTCTTCTTTTGTGACTCATCATGCATAGCTTATATCCTCTTGTATCTAGAGAATCCTGGTGGCTTCATAACTTATACCACAACCCAGGTCTTGTAATTATCATTAATTGCTCTATCAGCATCCAAGTGTATGTTCCTCTCAAGAATCCTGTGAGGCCATAAATTTTTGATCATGTCCAAAAAATCTTGTCTGAGGGGGAAGCCTTCAAAGTTGGTCAAAATGATAACTATGAATTGTGGGCAACCATACTGATGACAAAGGTGGGAATGTCACGACCCAAACAGGGGCCATGACCGGTGCTAGGGAATGGGAATTCTTTCGAATCCGAAACCCGTAGCAAGCCTTGAAATAAAATAAAAACATGCAATAGTAATAATAACAACACAATTAAGTAAAATATTATGCAGTGGAATAAAATTATAAATATCAAAATAATATTTCCACCAAATGAAATTAAATCAAATCCTCATCTCATATATAAATAAACTTTTAATACAGGTTTCAGTTCAAATATTTAAAGTACATATCTCATACAAATATAATATAATAATCTCACAATCGACCATAACTACTGCAGTGTCTAGATTATAAAATAAAACTCAAGTGAGCAGTTTATATAGAGAAGCTGGAGCGGAAGAAATCTGGCGTACAGGTCTGCTACTGAGGTCTGATGAAGATGACTCTCTTGAAAAATAGTCAACGGAGGGGAGTCAGACCTCACTAAGTGAATTACTATAATATATATACATGCATACTAAATGTCAATACACACAGTCAATAGTATATATATAATAAGCATATATACAAGCAAATACACGCAGATGCAATAAAAATCATTTTATATGTATTTTTACTGAAAATCACTGCTTATGAAGGATCAAATAGAACCCTAAAAAATCGTAACCTCAAAATAATGTTAGAAAACACTCTAGCCATACAAGCTCACTTATTTCAAATAAATTCACTTGTTCCATTTGGACAGTAGACTAGCCCCGAGACACTAAGTCAACCGAGCTCCAGCAGTCTAACTGTTAGTGTGATTGGCCCTGAGACACTTGGTCAACTGAGCTCCAGCAATCACACTCCCAAATCATATCTCACACATCAAATAATCAAATCCAATCAATATCCACAAATGGTTAGTAATATAGCCTAAATTCTATAAGCGTACCGGTACGTACTCGATCCTAGTGCTGCCCACTAGGTAGCACGTTCTATTGATATCCTTCATTAAAATATAAAACATACATTCATAAAAATAAATGATGCATGAATTTAAATAAAATAGCAACATAAACCATATATATACTAGAAATATACCAAAAGTAAACCAGGTATATTTCGAGCATATATACGTTAAATAAATCTAACTAAATTACAAAATAAACTAGAAATATATTCAAAAACATTTTAAACATAATTCATTAATAAAACATGCATATAGTTTAAAATATACCAAAAATAAACCAAAAGTAAACTAAAAATAAACTTAAGTATTAATTAAACCATTATGCATTTTAGTCAAAATAAAACGTAGATTTCTAAAATCATGCACCCTACAGCATATATATATATAATAGTAACTCACTATTATTACGCTCCTCGAGATGGGTCTGATGGGCCTGGTCCAGTAGGCCTCGATCTCGGCGCAACTAAACAAACAAAAGAACACAGAATATCAGAATACATCTACAGAAGTTCTAAAGACTCGTTCTAGATTACTAGACACAGAATTAAATCAGAATTCGACCGGACATCACATTTTATGAGAATTCTACCAAAAATCCGGCAGAAATTCTCCTGTAAAACAGACATCTCTCTACTCAAAGAGTAGAGCCAACCCTGCAAAGAAACACACTTCGAAAATAACACAGAACACAACCACAATCCCTCGGTCGGACTCCAAACTACAATTCACCGACCGAGGTCCACAATTCACAGAATATTTATAAAATACCAAAAATACCCTTATATAATAAAAATATATTTTATAAGTAGAAATTACGTAATTAACCCTAAAACATAGTAAAAATCGATGAAAACTCATTTTATTAGAAAAATCGTATATTATACATAATTTGAAAATAATTTACGAAAAATAGTTTTAATTAGTTAAAATACCAAATAATTTGTAGAAATCATTTTTATACCTTAAATAACTATTAAAACCAATTTAATTACATTTTTAACCAATTTAATGTAAAATTACCAAAATACCCATATATATATAAATATACTAAAATTAATTCAAAAATTCACCAAAAATAATATAATTGCAAAAAATTAATTTTATTAATATATATTTCAATAATATCAATAAATATACTTAATTAACCAATTAATTTCAATTAAACACATAATTAACCCTATTTTCTCAAAATTACATAAACTAATTAAATTCAAAATAAATACATAAAAATTCAAAAAAATTCCAAATAAATTTCTATAATTCATTTCAACACCTATATTTGCCATAAAACACAATTTCATAATTTAATTAATTAATTTTCGAAAATTAGAAAATAATAATAAAATAATAAAAAATACCCAAAAATCAAAATAAATTCCAAAAATTCTACAAAAATTCCCACATGAAGATTAAGCTACTAGGATCAAAGTTTGTGAAGGAATTTTTCATGAATTAGTCAAATTCTAGTTCAAAAAATTCAAGAACCCTAATAGGCCGAAATTGAAAAATTGATACCTAGGCAAATCTAGACCATTTTAACTGAAGAAAAACTTGGAATCACACTCACCGGAGCTTAAGGAGAAGATAGAGACCAACGATGTTGAAAATGGTGGCCGGAATCGGCTTGATCGATGATGGGACAAAGTTTCAGTTTTCTAACAATAACAAAGGGAAACGGCGCCGGAGAAGAGAAGGAAATGGCGGAGCTGCTGGCTGGGAAGGGCGGAGCTTAGGGTGGCACACTGGTAGCTTGAAAACGGAAGTAGCAGTAGTGAGGGTGACGAAAATCGATCGGGAAGAAGGGGAAGGGAATAGTGGTAGAACCGTAATTATTGCTAAGTTTGATTTTTTGACAAATAATTAAGTATATATGTATATATATATAATCACACTACATATTATAATAATATGACCTCCCACACATATTAAATATACTCCACACACATATAATTTAATATATTAATAATTTTATACACTTAAAAATAATTAAATAATATTAAAACTAAATAATAAATAAAAAAATTAGGGTAATTAATTAAACCCTACTTTAATTTAAATAAATACACATATATACACTTTATTTTAGCACTTTAAAATATATATGAGTTCATGCAAATTCGTGAAATTATTTAAAATAATTAATATTAAATTATTTACGTGTTAATTTCCCCGAAAATAAAATTCTCGGGAAAATTTTACGTAATGTACTTATAATAACATAAAATAATTAAAATAAGCTTTAAATAAATATCGAACTCATAAAATATCATAATTATATACAAAATTATTAACACTGCATAACCCGATGCAGTATAAAAATATTTTAAAAACTCAGGGTATTACAGGGAAGGAGAAAAGAAAGTCAAGAAATGCAGTCCTGGGATAGGAACACAATGATCATATAGGTCAAGGGTCATAAACTTCAGCTTCCACCAAGGACAGATCCATGCAATCTTAGTGTCTATAATGCCCTGTAACCAATTCACCCACTGGTCTATAGTATGTCTATCCTTCACTTTTAATGGGTGAGATTGCAGTTGATGAAGCTATTAGGATAAAGAGTTAGCAGGAATAGTAAGCAAGCTTAGCTTCTCTTGTAACTAGATCTATAAAATACAGAAATAAATAAAAAAAATGAAAGCCTGCTAAGTTAAAAACCCAAAGCGGCAGCTTAGGCAAAAATTAGGGCAAGCTTGCTAAGTTGAAAACTCGAGAGGACGACTTAGGCAAAAGTTAAGGGAAAAAAGGGGGTTTTTGGTTACATACCTGGAGGAGAATTAAACTACCTGAAAGACGACGTTGGACCTTGAAGTTATCTAGCCCAATAATGGTCTTAGCAAGAATAATAGGTAGAGGATCGGCTCTAGTCTCTACTTGTTCTAAGATACCCCCGATCCTAGTATTAACATCCTTATGGGAAGAAACTAAGAGAAATTGAGCATAAAGGCAGAAAGCAACAGTTCTAGTCCAAGCAGCACTACGCTTATCCTTGGTTTCATATGCAGTAATTAAGGAAGACAAATTGATAATCCTAGGGTTATGAGCAAAAAGCTAAATATCATCAAGGGCCATATCAAAGAAAGTAATAAGCCTATCTAGAAATTGCATAGCTAAGTTAGGTAGGGCAATAGTAGCAGTAGAGTCGAATGAGCACCCTAGGATGGCAGCAAACTCTTCAATCATAGGACACAACTCTTGACAATTGAACCTGAAGACATGGTTCTTTGAACTCCAGAATGTTGCAGCAACATGCAAGAAATTTTCATTTCTCTTTAGATGTTGAAAAGATTTTAAGGGTTTGACATGAAAGGGTTGAAGCTTGTTCTAGTCATCACCATTAAGGCTCTTGAGAAACTTTTTCATCAGTTGGAGAGAAGCTTGATTCATGATGAGAATTAAAAAAAGGAATAGTGAAACTAGTTCCCTTTTGAGTATTTTATAAGGGGAGAAGTTGAATTTGGATGGAATTAGGATTCCTTTAATTGATAAAGATAATGGATGATAGATAAATAATAAGGACAAATGGATAAGATAGATGATAAATAAAGGATAAATAGTTTAATTATCTAATTATCCTAATTATCTAAAATCTTTGTCCATTTACTTATGTCTGATTCAAGGAATTTGAATTCATATCAAGATATAGACCAGTTGTAATATCCCGTGTTTTTTTTAAAAATATTTTTACACTGTACCGGGATATACAGTGTCAATAATTTTTATGCATTATACTATATTTTTATGAGTTAATATGTATTTTAAACCTATTTTAATTACTGTCTATTATTTTCAGTATTTTACGTAAAATTTTCCCGGGACTTTCATTTTCGGGGAAATTTTCACATAAACAATGTATTATTAATTATTTTAAATGTATTTACGGGTTTGCATGAACTCATACATATTTTTAAATTATTAAATAAAGCCTGTGTGTGTATATTTATTTAATTAGGGTTTATTATTACCCTAATATTTTATTATTTATTTATTATTATTTGATTATTTTATTTATTATTAAATTATTAAAATTTATTATTTTATTATTAATTATTTATTAATATTTAATTATTTTAATTTATTTTATTTTTTTTCTTTTTTTCTTTTTTTCTTTTTCTTTTCCTTTTTCTTTCTTTTTCTTTTTCTTTCTCTTTCCTTTTTCTTTCTTTTTCTTTTTCTTCTTCTTCTTCTTTCTTTCCCGCGGGCGCCGACCACCACCATTTCCTCACCGCCGTTTCTCCCTCCTCCGGCCACCGTTTTCGACACCGCCGGTCTCTATCTTCTCCTTGAGCTCCGGTGAGTGTTATTCTAGCTTTGGTTTGAGCTAAAATGGTCTAGAATTGCATAGGTTTCGATTTGAAAATTTCGGCCTCTTTGGGTTTTTGATTTTTTTGAGCTTCGATTTGGATGATTCATGGAAAATTCCTTCACAAATGTTGTTCCTGGTAGCTTAATCTTCATGTATGAATTTTTACAGAATTTTTGGAGATTGTTTGGATTTTTGGGTATTTTTGAATATTTTAATATTATTTTCTAATTTTCGGAAATTAATTATTTAAATTATGAAATTGGAGTTTATGGTTGAATTAGGTGTTGAAATGAATTATAGAAATTTATTTGGAATTTTTATGAATTTCTAAGTATTTATTTTTAATTATTGAAGTTTATGTGATTTTGTAAAATTAAGTTAATTGTGTTTTAAATTGAATTTAATTGGTTAATTGAGTTTAATTATTGATATTATTGATAAATATGTTGAGAAAATTAATTTTGGATAATTGTATGATTTTTGGTGAATTTTTGAAGTAATTTAGGTATATATATATATATAGGGGTATTTTGGTAATTTTACCCTAAATTGTCTAAAAATGTAATTTAATTGGTTTTAATATTTATTTAAGGTATAAAAATTATTTCTACAAAATATTTGGTATTTTTAACTAATTAAAACTATTTTTCGGGAATTATTTTCAATTATATATATAATATACGGTTTTTCTAATAAAATGAGTTTTAATTGATTTTTACAGTGTTTCAAGATTTATTATGTAATTTCTACCTATGAAATGTATTTTTATGATTTAAGGATATTTTTGGTATATTTGAATATATATTCTGTGTTGTGGACCCCGGTCGACAGATTGTAGTCTGGAGTCCGACCGAGGGGTTGTGATTGATTGTGGTGTTTATTTTTGAAGTGTATTTTCTTTGCAGGGTTGGCTCTACTCTTTTGAGTAGAGAGATGTCCGTTTTACAGGGGAGGTTCTGCCGAATTTCCGGTAGAATTCTCGTAAAACGTGATATCCAGTCGAACCCTAATTTCCGATTCTGTGTTGAATACTCTAGATTGAATTCTAGGATTTCTGTTAGGGTTATTCTGATATCGATTAATTATTTCTTGTTTAGTTGCGCCGAGACCGAGGTTTAGTGGACCAGGCCCGTCGGACCCGTCTCGTGGAGCGCATTAGGTGAGTTACTATATTATATATATATGCTTAGGATGCATGATTTAGAAAATGCATGTTTTATTTTGACTGAATATGCATAAATAATATGATTTATATTCAAGTATATTTTTGGTATATAATAAATTATATACATGTTTTGTTAATAAAATATATTTAAAATGTTTTTAAATATATTTTTAGTTTAATTCATGATTTGATTGAATTCATTTGACATATATATACTCAAAATATACCTGGTTTATGTTTGGTATATTTTCGGTATATATATGGTTTATATTGTTGATTTATTTAAATTCATGCATCATGTATTTGTGAATGAATGTTTTATTATATTATTAATGAAGGATATCAATAGAACGTGCTACCTAGTGGGTAGCACTAGGACCGAGTACGTACCGGTACGCCTATAGTATTTAGGCTTTATTACTGACTATTTGTGGATATCGATTTGATTATGATTATTGATATGTGTGAGATGTGGTTTGGGTGTGATTACTGGAGCTCGGTTGACCAAGTGTCTCGGGGCCAATCACACTGGCAGTCAGACTGCTGGAGCTCGGTTGACTTAGTGTCTCGGGGCCAGTCTACTGTCCATATGGATTAAGTGGATATATTTGGAATCAGTGAGCCTGTATGGCCAGAGTGTTGTTTAACACTATTTTCTGAGGTTGCGATATTCTAGGGTTCTATGTGATCCTTCATAAAAGAGGTTTTTCAGATAAAATATATAAAAATGATTTTTCTGCATCTGTATGAATTTGCCTGTATATATACATATTATATATATACTGTTGACTGTATGCATTATCACTTAGAGTGTATGTATATATATTATAGTAATTCACTCAGTGAGGTCTGACTCCCCTCCGTTGACTATTTTTCAGGAGAGTCAACTTCCTCAGACCTCAGTAGCAGGTCGATACGCCGGATTTCTTCCGCCCCGGCTTCTTTATGTAAAATGTCTACTTGAGTCTTATTTATTTTATCTAGACACTGCAGTAGTTGTAAATTAAAGTATTGGATTTTATGTACTTTATTTTAAAGAGATGTATTATGTTGAAACTGGATTTGTATAAAGATTATACATTTATGAGATTATATATGTGATGTGATGAGTTTTGAATTGAATCCAGTTGATATGGATGATATTGTAATATTTATGATTTTATTTTCCGCTGCATATTATATTTTTATTGTTATTATTGCATATTTATTTTATTTTTAGGCTTGCTACGGGTTCCGGATTCGAAAGAATTCCCGTTCCCTAGCGCCGGTCATGGCCCCTGTTTTGGGTCGTGACACCAGTTTAACATAGTGCATACAAAAAGTATAGAATTTAGAACGCAGTAGTATGATAAAAAATTATGATAGCCTAGATCAGTTATCTTAACCTCTAGAATTAGGCCATGGGCTCCACCCGCTAATAGGATCATCCTGATGAAAGGTGTCTGGAGGTCTGACAAATGAAGTCCTAATGCTATGAGGATTAATGCCTGAACCTGCAAGTTGTCGGTGAAGCATCTCAATCTCACGCTCTAGATCATTAGAGTAGCTATGTACATATAGGAAATAATATGTCATATGCATTTCATATATAACATGCATACATTTGCACTCCCAATGTATATACTTACCCTTCAACTATCCGTAACCTGCATAGTGAATAATCTCTGAGATCAAGCAAGTCCATACAGGTGCTCTGCCTTGTCTGGGGAATCAATTTTGTAAAAGTTTTACTAATGTTAGTATCAAGAATATAGATTGATGCAGGAAATAAATCAAATGGACTCACATGAGAAGTAGGGGAAAAACTAGGAAGTTGAGCATTACCAAAAGGCATATGCTGCTTAACTAGAGTTTGAACAGAAGGAGCCTAGTAGAACATGGACCTATATGGGAGAGAAATATCACTAAGGGTAACACCAGCAAAGGCCCTATTACGACTAGTCCCAATATGCTAAGCAGAATGTGCATGGCTAGGTCTGAACCTAGGACCCTTAAAATCATGAGCAATATCAATAACAAGAATAGTCTCAAACTCAAGAATGGTCTCAGTCCCTTGAGCAGTCTCAGTCTCTTCCCCCATCACCTCATTAATAGGAGAGCTAATCTCCTCGAGCTGAGAATAAAGAATGAATGAAGCATGAATTCTAAAAAAAAAAAGAACAGAAGAAATGATAAGAGATTACCTTAGCCCAGTCAATAGGAATATACTCTAGGAGATGCTCATGAATGAACTGCTAGTAATGTCGTGATCACTCGAGGAAGGTCAAAGTATCATACCCTTAAAGTGCCTCTGTTAGCTCTAAACCTATTAAATGAGAATTGCACAACATAAAAGAAGGGACATCAGTTGGAATACAATGTCAAGAAGGTCTAAAAGACCAGTGATTCACTCGCTCCTTTAAATACCACATATGACAACCATATCCAGGAAGTAAAACCCTCATAGACTTAAGCTTTATTGTACCAGCCATAAAGTCATATCTCTAGACATTCTCAGCTCTTGCCAACCAATCAGAATTAATATGCAAAATAGTGTTAATTAATTTTTATTTTCATTAAATGATGAAATACTAATGAATTTGCTTTTTACCAGGTACCACTCGACAGTGTTCAGATGATCATGATAGGTTTGAAGAGTGTTCCCAATACAAGCTAAATGAGTAGAGCCCTATCTTTGCATCAGAGGAAGACTCATGTCAAAACTGATAGCATAAAAGCCCTTGATCAACCTGATCTCTACACTCTAGATTTGAAAAAGAAAAATAAATAAGTCAGTAAGTCATACAGGAAGTAGGGATGGTGACAAGTAGAGAAAAGATTGCATACATGCAAGACATGCCAAAAGCCGCACATCATGATAGAACCTCTACAGATAGTGTCCAGCCTATAGTAAAGATAAGAAAGTGCAGCAGATCCCCAGTCAAGTGTGGCAACTCGACCCAAGCCACAAAGTGGGCTAAACAGAGCAATACTAACCTCATGACTAATCTCGCAAAAGAGGGTTATACCCAACAGTATCATAAGGAGACACTTTGCCTTATGAGCAATATGATGAGGAGTGGTGGTAGGAAGGCATCTAAATACCTTAACTAACAATGAAAGGAGAACATTCTTTTGATTCTTCCACGTCAGAGTGAACCCAATAAAATCTCGCACATACTGACTCCTCGCATGCTCAAGGAGACTGCAATAACTAATATTGAAGGAAATGGGAGTCCCTCCAAAAGCAATCCCAGTGATCATGGAAAAACTCATAGGTAAAACAGTTAGCTCGCCTACATGCGTATGGAAAGTATAGGTAGTGTCCAATCACTACTTAATTAGAGCAAATAAAGAATAATAATCAAACTTGCCTCGAGCTGAAGGAAGTGTAACAATGAAATGTTTGAACCCGGAAGCCCATATCAGCTGTACTACATTATCTGGTAGCTCATGAAATAATTCTTGAGCTATATGAAAATTGTTAGTATAAGGTATGCTCTAGTGGCATTCTTGTAATTATTTAGACATTGTATATAATCCTTGTGGGAATAGAATATTCTTTTAAATAAATATGTTATTTTTTGAGTATTTATCCTTTAGTATTATGTTGAATAAATTTATTATCAAAGAGTTGATAATATAAGTTACAAAATTATTCAGTACATTTACTATAAATTGTTCGTAGCCGATTAATTAATATTTTGATAATATTAATTAAACTATCACCTCTATCTATTTTCCTTGATTAGTATGAGGAACTAATAGTGAGGGGTAGTGAATCTCATGCTTTGATAGATAAGGCTTTGGTGTTTCAAACTAGAGGCCTTACATTTGGAGGGCTAAGCATTTGATTCAAGGAATTCAACAAAAGGAAGACTAAGTTCTATAACAAGTAAGTTTACAAACTTATAATTATTTATTTGTATATTGCTTAATTTATTTAGTTGTATATTTCAATGCAATTTGAATCCTGGGCAAATGAAATTCTTCATTTTATGAAAGGTTATGATGAGTACATTTTTGAAATTTACTCTATTTAAACTTGTGCTTACAACACATGTATTTATGTTTAAATGCCATAATTGATTTCTAATAAAAATAGCCTGTGAATTTCATCGCTCGTTGGATGAAATTCAAGGATTCAAAAAATAGAATAAATAAATAAACAAAATTGAATTAATTAATTAATTAACATATTAATTAATTAATTAAAAAATAAAAAAATTAAAAAATCAGAAAAGTTGATCGACTTATGCCTAATGTCGATCAGCATTAGCCAAAGTTGATAAGCATTTGAGCAAATGCCGATCTGACTTTGCATACAAATCAAATTTTGACCTTTTGACACTATTTTTTTTTTTTGTATATTTGATTAGTTATATAGTATACCTAGAGCTAAAAAACTATATGACAAGAGTTTTCATGCATTTCTTTTATCAATTTCTAATATAGTTTGAATAAAGTGCATACTAGTTTGCGTTCTAAAATTTATTTTGACTACTAACTTTACAGACAATTTTTTTTATAGGAATAAGTAGACATAAGGAAATGTTACCTTATTACCAACATTTGTACACCTATGGAGGTGCAAGTCAAAGGAAGAATATAATAGCCTTTTTAAAGTTTAAGGTTGTTCTGAGGAAAACAGAGAGGTTGAATGGCTAAGTCTGTTGGAATGTCTACTCTCCTATGTACTCTGTATTGTGGGTTAACCATAGGATCTGACAGATTGTAGATCGGACGTTAGATGGTCAAGAAATCAAGAAATGAAAATCAATACAAGGAAAGAAAAGAAAATGAGGAATGAATGAGATATGCAAAAAAGGGAAGTAATAAATAAAATGGAAAATATCCATTTTAGTCCCTTAGATATGCTTGCATTTAAATTTAAGTTATTTCTTTGCAATCCAGTCCATAATTGCATTTTAATTAGGAACTAGTTCCTAATTAATTCATCAAAATCCACATCATTAATCATTAATAGCATACATTCATATGTATTTATTTTGGACTCTCAGTCAAGTACAGAATACAAAATGTAAATATAGAATTCAATTTTTGCATTTTACATACATTATTTCAATCAAAGGATTTTAAATTCCTATAATGCACATAATTATGTTATGTATTACACAGTAGTCATAACCTTCACTATGTTATGTGCTGCATAACAGTTATGACATAAGTTACTAAATTTATAATTTATTAGATGTTCCATGAGATTTATAGCAAATTTGAAAGTTGCACTTTTGCTGGTAGCTACACTATAGTTACAATATTTTTTTGAAAAATCATTGTTAGACGTCCCATAAGGAAATATAATGAAACTCATTATCACTAGACGTCCTACCAAAAATATAGTGTACGTTGTTAGACATCCTACAGGAAATATAATGAAATTCATTATTGCTAGATGTTCCACAGAAACTGTAGCAGATTTTTAATTCATCATTGCTAGACATTCCATAGGAACTATAATAGACTTGCAATTTGATATCGTTAGACTTCCTATAAGGAATATAATGAAACTCATTATCATTAGACGTCCTACAAGGAATATAGTGTGTGCATTGTTAAATGTCCCACATAGAATATAAAAAAATTCATCATTGCTAGACGTTCCACAGGAACTGTAGCAGATTTTCAATTCATCATTGCTAGACATTCCATAGAAACTATAAAAGATTTGCAATTTGTTATCGCTAAATGTCACGCAAAGAATATAGCAAAACTCATTTGTATAAAGTTCACTAGACATTCCGTAGGAAATATAGTAAACATTACATTCACTTATAATTGCATAGCAATTTAAGCATTAACTTGTTAATTAGGATACAACTAGGTATCCTAGTTCTTTCCTTCAAAACTATATATTTCTATTGCTTTGTTGCAATTTTTCAAGCAAATAGCGATAAAGAGGGGCAATTGTAAGCATATAATTCCACGATGCAATTGTGCATGCGTGCGATGAAAGCCACTATGATGAAATTAATCAATAAATTAATCTCTAGTGTCGATATTTCATAATTTAAAGGATTAAATTGTAATGTTTTAAAGCTTAAATGCAAAAATTATAAGTTTTAGGGTTTAAATTGGAAAAAAAATCAAGTTTTAGGGTTTTTTTTTGGAAATTTGAGTTGGCATTAGTCAAATGCCAGTCGGCATTCAGCCAAATGCCAATTGACATTTAGCCTAATGTCGATCGGCATTAGCCAAATGCTGATCGACATTAGACAAATGTCGATCGACATTAGACAGATGCTAATAAGCATTTGGCTTGATGTTGATTGGCATTAGATAAATGCCAATCGATATTACGCTGATTTTTTTCCTTTTTTTTTTATAAATTTGGTTTTTTTCTCACGTCTGATTGGTTAATTAGACATAATTAATACACGTGCCTTGCTCTATATGTTTAAAGAAGCCTCTAAATTTTGTTAAAAATAAATCTTATCCTATCTGTGTTTTCAAAAATCAAAATCTTAGATGCGTGATATGCTACTAAATCCTGCGTTCGTACGGAAGAGGTTGGCTTCCTAACTTTTAAATTTGAGGGAGAAGTCTACGGAAAAAAAGTTTTTTTTAAATTTTTTTTAGAGCGGTTTTCTTCTTCTTCTTCTTCTTTTTGGGGAAAAATTATTCAAAAAGGTTTGAGATTGATTTTTATTAAAAGTAATAAAGATTTTGTTTATATATTTGTAGAGCTTATAAAACCTAGTTATTTACAGGAGGCCAAAAATCTGAGTTGCTCACTTTTGATTTTTAACCCTAAAAGACCAAATAAAACTGCATTCCAGAGATCGTGAAAGAATCATTTAGAGCCAGTTCCAAATGGTGAAAATCATAGTCTGAGGGGCCATCTAACTATATCTACACAACATCTGCTACTCTTTTCTTTTCTTTTCCTTTATTTTAATTTGATTTCTTTATTATATTTTTAGTGATTCATTACTTATTAAGTTTTTATTATTGTTTTGATTGATGTTCTGTGATGCTCTAGAGGGAAGGTTAGAGATATATGATTTTTTTTCTTGACAGTAACTATTGAAGAATTCATGGAATGCCATGGATTAAAGTCTATAAAACTCCTATAGGATTTAGATTTTTTATTATTTCTTCATGTCATTTGTCCATTTATTGCTTATGGGTTGTAATTAATTTTCTTTTAATTCTCTGCACTAGAGGTTGTAATAGCCCCAATAGTGGGAAAGAGTGGAATTCTAATTCTCTGTAGTAAAATTGACTAGTAATTAGGGTTTCACTTGGAAAAACCTTATTAAAATCAATGATGGCAGTAGTTAATTAGGGTTCATGAAATTGATTTAGGGTTTTTTAGAAAATCATAAAAAATTTACATTTGATCTTCCACCAGTTTTATTTGTTTTGGGTTTATTTTTTATGTTTCTGTCCTTTTGGGCCCTAAGCCCATTATTAGATCCAGTTCACTTAAAATAGGTTTATAAATGGTTTAGGTTGATTAGTTAATTAAAACCAATGTAGGCCCATTTTAGGTTAATAAGACTTTAAGCCCATTTTTAGTTAATTAAAATTTATTTAGATTTAGCTCAGCCCATTTAATTTCATTGCTTTTAAAATAAATAGACTTAGGCCCATATTTCAGCTAAAATAAAATCAAGTTAGACTTAGGCCCACTTATAAAATTCAATTTCTTAGATTTAGGCCTATCTTTAGAGATTGAAACAAGTAGATTTAAGCTCACTAATCAAAATGTAGGCCCACCTTTAGTCCATTTCATTTGTAAATAAAAATTGTAAATCTAGCTAATTTTTAATAAAATTAACCTAGTTTAGACTTAGGGACAACGCGTTTGAATGCATTTTTTGTATGTGATTTTATTGACTAGATGACTTAGGGTTAGATGGATGTTCAAATAGGGTTTAATAAAATTGCATGTAATTAGAGAATGAAGTAATAATTTATAAAGTAATTCTAAATGAACACGAGACTAAGAGAAGTTAGTATTTCGTCCCCAGAATCTCCTAATTGTAGTGATAACTTTCTTTTAGAGAATCGAGTACTACCAATCAAATTGTCCCAATTATTATCCTGAGTGGTGACTCCTCTTCTCCATGCTATGACTTTATGGCATAGTAGTGTGTTCCCTAAGGTCCTGAGCCTAATCAGTGTCGCGGTTGCTAAATTATTGGATGCGCACTAAACCCTGCCGTTTACAATAATAGCAAGAAGACATCTAAATCCCTCAACCAGAGACAAAAGAATACATTCTTTTAATTCTTCCATATCGAAACAAACCCAATTAAGTCATACGCATACCAACTCCGTGCGTCTTCAGGTAGACTGCAATAGCTGATGTCAAAAGGAATAGGACTACCCCTAAAGGCAATCCTAGTAATAGTAGAAAAAATCATAGGAGAAATTGTCAGCTCGCCTACACGGGTGTGGAAAGTGTAGGTAGTATCCGTCCATCGCTTGATCAGAGCAAATATGGAGTAACGATTAGACTTGCCTCGAGCTGATAAAAGTGCAACAATGAATCATTTGAATACAGAGGCCCATATCAGCTATATCACATTATTTGATAACTCGTGAAATAATTCTCAAGCTATGTGTAAGCAGTCTGTGAATTTTATTGCTTGTTGGATGAAATTCAAGATTTAGTAAATAAAATAAATAGATAAATAAATTTGGATTAATTAATTAATTGATATATTAATTAATTAAAAAATTGAAAAATCAAAAAGCCGATCGACATGGGTTAAATGTCGATCGATTGGCATTAGCTAAAGTTGATCGACATTTAAGCAAATGTCAATCGGGCTTTGCATGCAGACCAAATTTTGGCCTTTTGACATTGTTTTTTGCGTGTTTGGTAAGTTATACAGTATACCCAGGGCCAAATCCTATATGATAGGAGTTTTCATGCAATTTTTTTATTAATTTCTAATCTAGTTTGAATGTGCATACTAGTTCACATTCTGAAATTTATTCTGACTACTAACTTTATAGATAGTTTTTTTGTAGGAATAAGCAAAAATGAGGAAATGTTAGCTCATTACCAATATCTGTACACCTATGGAGGTCTAGGTAAGTCAAAGGAAGAATGGAAGAGCCTTCTCAAAGTCCGAGGTTATTATGAGGGAAAATGAAGAGGTTGAATGGTTGGGTTTGCTGAAATGTCTACTCTCATAGATACTCTGTGTTGTGGGTTAGCCATAGGATCTAACAAGATTGCAGATCAGACGTCAGATGATTAAGAAATCAAGAAATGAAAATTAATGCAAAGAAAGGAAATGAAAAGGAAAGAAAATGAAGAAAGAATGAAGAATGAGTAATATATGCAAAAGGGAAGTCTTAAACAAAATGGAAAATGTCCATTTGAGTCCCTTGGATATGCTTGCATTTAAATTCAAGTTATTTCTTTACAATCCAGTCCACAATTACATTCTAATTATGAACTAGTTCCTAATTAATTTATCAAAATCCACATCATTAATAATTAATTGCATACATTTATCTATATTTATTCTGAATTCTCAGTAAAGTACAGAATACGGAATATAAATACAAAATTCAATTTTTGCATTTTACATACATCATTTAGAGCAAGAATCTCAAAATTCTTTTTTGTTATATGCTACATAAAAGCAGTAACAGGAATTTCAAGTTATTTTGTTATGCACTGCACAATAGTCATTACATGAATTTCAAATTCAATATGTTATGTGCTACATAGCAGTCATAGTATCAGTATTTCAAATCTTTCAAATCACCAGACACTACATAGTAGTTATGGTGTTGCCACTAGATGTTCCACAAGATCTATAGCGTATTTTTTTCTAAATCATAATCGCTAAACATCCCATAAGGAATATAACAAAATTCATAGTTGCTAAATGTCCCATAGGGAATATAGTGAGAGTCATTGCATATTTCGTTAAACATCCCATAGGGAATATAACAAAATTTATAATCACTAAACGTCCCACAGTGAATATAGTGAAAACCATTATTTATTTTGTTAAACGTGCCACAGAGAATACAATGAAATTCATAAATTTTAAATGTCCCATATGGAATATAGCAAGATTTGTTGCATATGTTTCACTAAATGCTCCATAAGATATATGGGGAAGCATAAAACATAACATCTTATTTAAAATTGCATAAGCAATTTAAGTATAGATTTTTCAGGTAGGATACAATTAAGATCCTGATTCTTTCTTCCGAAATTGGGTGCTTCTATTGCTTTGCTGCAATTTGTCAAGCAAACAATGACAAAGAGGGCAACTGTAAGCACCCAATTTTATAATACAATTGTACATGCGTGTGACAAAAGCCCTTATAATGAAATAAATCAAGAAATTTATCTCTAGTGTCGATGTTTTAAGATTTAAAGGATTAAATTATAATGTTTTAAAGTTTAAATGCAAGAATTATAAGTTTTAGGGTTTAAATTGGAAAAAATTAAGTTTTTGGAGGTTTTTTTTGGAAATTTGCTTTGGCATGTCAAATGCCAGTGAGCACTCAGCCAAATGCCGATCGACATTAAACATATGCCAATCGACATTTAGCTAAATATTGGTTGGCATTACATTGATTTTTTCTCATTTTTTGCAATTTCGATCTTTTTTTCTTGTGTCTGATTGGTTAATTGGGTGTAATTAACACATGTGCCCCCCTCTATGTGTTTAAAGAAGTCTCCAAACTTTGTTTAAAATGAATCCTATCATGTCTGTGTTTTCAAAAATCAAAAAATCAAAATCCTAGATGCTGAACTTCCTGGTGCTACGCAACCAAACCTTGCGTTTGCACAGAAGAGGTTGGCTCCCTAGCTTTAAAAGTCGAGGGAGAAGTCTACAGGGAGGGGTGACTTTCTTTTTTTTTGGGGAGAAAAATTATTATAAAAAAATGGTTGAGATTGATTTTTATTGAATGTAGCAAAGGATTTTTTTCTTTCTTTTTTGGAGCTTGTAAAACCTAATTCTTTACAGGAGGCCAAAAACCTTAGTTGCTCACTTTTGATTTTTAAAACCCTAAAAAACCAAATAAAATTGTGTTCTATTTTTAGTCCAGAGATCAGGAAAGAGACATTATAGAGCCAATTCCAAATAGTGAAAATCACAATTTGAGGGTCATCTAATTGCATATGCATAACATCCTTTTCACTTCTTTGCCTCTTCTTTTCTTTTAATTCAATCTATTTGTTTTAATTATTGAGTTGATTACTGATTAAATTTTTTTCTTTTTTCTTTTTTTTTGCTTCTGTTCTTTGGTGTTGTGGGAATGAGGATTGGTTATGGTGCAGTATTTGAACAGTAATCTTGAAGAATCCATGGAATGCCATAGATCAAAACTTGTGAAACCCCGCAAAATTTAGGATTTTTTTTATTTCTCTATGTTATTTGTTCATCTATTATTTCTGGGTTGTAATTAATTTCTTTTAATTCTCTGCACTATAGGTTGTAATAGCCCTAATAATGGGAAAATAGTGAAATTCTAATTCTCTGCACTAAAAATTGATTAATAATTTAGGTATAATTTGGTAAAATTTAATTAAAATCAATGATGGTAGTAGATTAAAGTTAGGGTTGTCTATAAATTAATTTAGAGTTTTTTTAGAAAATCACGTACAATTGTTTATTTGATCTATTTTGATATATGATTTATTTTGGATCTTGTTTTTGGGTTTATTTGATCCTTTTGGGCCCAAGCCCATGATTAGGTCCAATTCACTTAAAATAGGTTTATAAATGGTTTAGGTTAATTAATTAATTAAAATCAATGTAGCCCCATTTTAGGTTAATTAGATGTAAGCCCATTTTAATTAATAAATCAATTTAGATTTAGCACAACCCAATAAGCATTTTTATTTCTTTTAAAATTAATTTAGACTTTAACCCCATTTTCTAGTTAATTAAAATTTATTTAGATTTAGCTTAGCCCATTTAATTTCATTACTTTTAAAATAAATAGACTTAGACCCAAACTTCACTTAAAATAAAATCAAGTTAGACTTAGGCCCACTAATTCAACTTTTCCTTTAAAATTTTATAGACTTAAGCCCATTTCTTTAAATAAGTTAAAAAAAATAGACCTAGGTTCAATAAAATTAATAAAAATGTAGGTCCTTTGTTAGCCACTTCACTTGTAAATAAAATATAGAATTAGTTAACTTCTAAATAAAATTAACTTAGTTTATACTTAGGGATGTTACACCTTGTATGAATGCTTTTTTTTGTATGTGATTTTATGATTAGTTGCTTTAGGGTTAGTGGATGTTCAAATTAGGGTTTAATAAAATTGCATGTAATTAGAGAATGAAGTAATATTTCATAAAGTAATCCTAGATAAACATGAAACTAAGAGAAGTTAGTATTCTATTCCTAGAATTTTCTAGTTGTTGTGCTAGATTTCTTTTAGAGAATTGAGTACCACCAAAGCAATTTGTCCCAGTTATTACCCTGGGTGGTGACTCCTCATCTCTATGCTATGTCTTTATGATATATTAGTGTATTCCCTAGGGCCCTGAGCCTAAACAATATTGCGGTTACTAAAATTTTGGGCGCGCATTAAACACCGCAGTCTACACATATCATACATAACATGCATACACTTGCATACATCTTTTATAAAATACTTACTTTGCATAATAAAAGTCTCTGGGCCAAGTCAAGATTGTACAAACACTCTACTACTAATATTCAAAATTAGTATTGTAAAAGTGCAGGAAAGTAGTCAGAGTATTCATATATGAAGCATCTGAAGAAGTAAAATAGGAGGAACAATATTATAAAGGTGAACCTAGTGCTTAACAGGACTCTAGACCATAAGTGCCTAATAAATTATGGGCCCATCCAATAAGGGAATATCATTGACAATGATACTTGCAAAAGCATCATCCTAGCAACCATAGGAGGATGGGTAGGAGGCTCAAGCTCTTTAGACTTATCTCTATAACCTCTTTTGAAGCATCACCTAGAGTCTCAATAAAAGGAAAACCTACTTCCATGAATTGTAAATGCAACAGATAGTCAAAACATGAAAAGTAATAAAAGACAAGCATCCCTCAGATGGATCAATGGGAATATGCTTCAACAAATCATCCTAACTATATCTTTGATAACCAGGAGAATGCTTAAGTAAAGACAAAGCATCAAATCCTTGAAACAACTCTCTTGATTCCTGATCAGAAGGTCCAACATACAAGTGACACATTTGTCAACCCAAAAAAGGGAAGAATGCACTCAAAACTTGAAATGACTGCACTCTAAAAATTTTTTTGATAATGAAATAAGACCTCTAACTCCTGAACCTTTTTTGTAGGAGATGTCAAAAAAAAGAACGAAGCTCTTTACCATAGCATTAATAAAATGGCAAAAATACAAATGCAGCCTAAAGCCGTAACTTCAATTGTAGAGTATCATGACCTTTATGATCAGAGACATTATCACCACAATCAAAAAGGAAGAATGCAAAAGAATAACATTGCATTTTGACAAAATCTCCTCACTTCCAAATAGACCATACTAACTGATGGTATTTTGTGCAGGAAAAATAAAAGAGAATGAAGAAGGGGAAAGGAACCGATACATCAATAAGGATGGGCAAGATAGCAAATGCCAAACACTTATAAAAATAATCAAGGGAAGTAATAAAACCCTATTTCCTTAGATTATGTAATAAAGTACAATCTTAATAATAAAATAAATAAATTGAGTGTAAATTCATCCATTTCACGAGATTATGTATGAAATTTTATCTCATGAATTTTGATCATAATGGCTCTTTTTTTATTAGCCTCGCAGAATTCAGATGATTAATTAACAACTTTGTGTTGAGATTTTATAACCTTTAATCAATCTAATGCTTGCTTTATACCCAAACAAGAGGAAGAAAATGCAAAAACAAAATCTTTGGAATTGCAGTATAAATTGCTTGAATTTTAGAGTATCATTTTAGTCTTTTGAATGATAAATGTGCATATAATATACTCCAACACTCATAAATGAGTATGAGTACAAAATCCCTTGATGGTATCCATGTTGAGTAATACAAGAAAGGTGAGGGAATGCTAAGAGGAGAATCAAAATAAGAGTAATAATAATTTACTCCAAATCTCATAAATGAGTAAAAGTATCAACGTGAACCTCTGGCAGTATCCACGCTGAGTAATGCGAGAAAGGCAGGGGAATACTACAAAGGACCATTTCAAAAGCTACTTAATTTACTTCAATGCGCTGTAAGAGTATAAGTATCCAAAGGACATTTCCAATGGTATCCACACTGAGTAATATCAAAAACGTGATGGAATACTCAAATAAGGAAGAAAAGTACAAAAATAACTCAAAGACTATTTTGATACTTAGAATTCAATCTTTTTATGCTCAATTTTCATAAGTTTTGTTTGGAAAATTCTCCTTAAAATTAGGTGGAAGTAAGCTCTTCACTTGGTAAAAAATATGCTCTCAGCATAAGATGGTTAATGATATCTCTGACTCTTGCGAATTACAAATAAATGATTGTCATAAAAATAAAAATAGTGAGATTTGTTGAGTGCATACTATCTCGTGATAAAGTGATGAATTTTCTTATAAATTTTCAAAAAAAAAAACCTTTTATAACAATCATCATGTTGAACTAACTTTAACAAGTCTTTAAGAACAATAAATCCAGAAGAAGATAAACCCAACATGTGGAATCAGCACTAGTGCCAACAAGTTAATCAAGGTCATCAAGTAATAAAGGTTGTTGATCATAGTCAATTAACAAAAATTCAAAGACAATCAGCCAAAGACAAAAAAAAATTCTAATCAGTCAGCATAGTCGATCAATAAAAAATCTTAAAATCCTAGTCAATATAAAATTCCAATGTGATGTCTGTATTTTGCATACACTACACTTCATCTCAATTATATGGTACACAGTAGCTATAACACAATTTTCAGATTCACCTTGTTGTATGCTATATAGTAACTATAACATAGTTTTTAGATTCACTTTGTTATATGCTACACATTAGTTATAACAAAAATTCTAAACAATCATAACTTTCTAGACACTACACATTAGTTATAGTACACTTTTGATCCAATTTGCTAGACATTACACAGTAATTATAGCACATTTCAAATTTTTTTGCTAGATATTCCACAGGAATTATAGCACATTTCAAATTTTTTTGCTAGATATTCCACAGGAATTATAGCACATTTCAAATCTTTTTGTTATACGCTCTACAAGACTTATAGCACCATTATCATAATTTGTTAGATGCTCCATAGGACCTATAGCGTATTTTTCTTTAGCTATACACTACACAGTAGTTATAGCATATTTTTGTTAAATGTTCTACAGGAAATATAGCGAAACTTTCAATCACATTTACTAGACATTCCACATGAACTATAGTATAATTCGCTAAACACTATACAATAGTTATAACATATTTTTGCTAGACGTCCCATAAGGAATATAGTGAAAATCATGACCATTAGATGTCCCATAGGGAATATAATGAAAATCATGACCACTAGATGTCCTATAGGGAATATAGTAAAAATCAAGATCATTAGACGTCCCATAGGGAATATAGTAAAAATCAAGATCACTAGACGTCCCATAGGGAATATAGTAAAAATTACGACCACTAGACATCCCACAAGGAATATAGTGAAAATCATGATCACTAGATGTCCCATAGGGAATTTAGTGAAAATCATTACCACTAGATGTACCACAGGGAATAAAGTGAAAATCATGATCACTAGACGTTCCATAGGGAATATAGTGAAAATCACGATCATTAGACGTCCCACAGGGAATATAGTGAAAATCACGATCATTAGACATCCCATAGGGAATATAGTGAAAATCACGATCATTAGATGTCCCATAGAGAATATAGTGAAAATTAGACCACTAGATGTCCCACATGGAATATAGTGAAAATAACCATTATTAGACATCCCACAAGGAATACAGTGAAAATCGCAACCACTAGATGTCCTACAGGGAATATAGTGAAAATCACATCACTAGACATCCCACAGGGAATATAGTGAAAATCATAATCACTAAACATCTCACAGGGAATATAGTGAAAATCATGATTGCTAGGTGTCCCACAGGGAATTTAGTGAAAATCACAATCACTAAACATCCCACAGCTAATATAGTGAAAATCACTTGCTAAATGTCCCATAGGGAATATAGCAAAATGCACTAAACGTAGTGTCAACTACTATTCACTGAACATAATGATAACATCACCGCTATATGTTCCATAAGAACTATAACTTGTTTTCAAATTATACTTAATACAGTGTCAACTACTATTCATTGAACACAATAATAGCATCATTGCTATATGTTCCATTAGAACTATAGTATGTTTTCAAAATACACTGAACGCAACGTCAATCGTTATTCACTAAATACAGTGATAACATCATCGTTATATGTTCCACTGGAACTATAGCCTGTTTTCATAATACACTGAACATAGTGTCAATTGTTATTCACTGAACATAGTGATAACATCACCGCTATATGTTTCACTAGAATTATAACATGTTTTCAAAATACACTGAACACAGTGTCAACTACTAGTCACTAAATACAGTGATAGCATCACCACTATATGTTCCACCAGAACTATAGCCTATTTTTAAAAATGCATTGAACACAGTGTCAACCACTATTCACTAAATACAGTGACAACATCACCACTGTATGTTCCACAAGAACTATAGCCTATTTTCAAAATGCACTAAACGCAGTGTCAATCATTATTCACTGAACACAGTGATAGCATCACAACTAGAAATTTCATATGAATTCTAGTAATCCCTAAATCATATTCAACACTATATAGTGTCTTGTATAGTCATGGCACACAGGTAAGTGTTTTGACTTTTTTGTTTAGAAATTGTGTGCTTATTTGTTTTGCCACAATTTGTCAAGCAAATAGAGATAAATGAGGGCAATTGTAAGCACCCAATTTTTGGGATAATTTGAGTTTGGATGCGAAAAAGGACCTAATAATGAAAATTGATTGTGAAATTATATTTATTGGAACTGATTTATTGGTTTTGAAATAAATTATAAATTAATTTTCTTTTATTTTATTTTTTAGGACTTACCTTTAAATTTCATTTTTAATTATTTTTTTAAAGAAATTAAAAAAAAGTAGCCATCGGAAATGTAGATTTTTGATCGGAAATATAGACTTTTTGTCAGAAATGCACACTTCTGATCGGTACTTTGCAATTTTTTTATTATTATTTAATATTTATTTTATTATTTTGTTTTATTTTACTTTTATACTTATTTTTTTTTATTGTTGTTGTTTTTATTTTATTAGATAAATTTATTTTTTATTAGATAAATAACAAAAATTTTGTTTTATTTGATTTATATCCTGAACCTAACGTAAGGTTATATGACTAGGTTTTTATATATTTGTCATTTTGTTTTCACAAGAAGGAGGGATCCGAGGGTTTTATTATCATTTTTATATTCATTTTCTTTGATTCTTAATCGTGAGCCACAATATATCCACATGGATTTTTTTACATACTTTTCTTTAGTTTTTTGCTAAAAAATCATATCAAATAATCTAAACCCACAGACAAACACAACAAAAGTCATAGGCTTTCATCAACGGTGATAATTCTTCTGAGGGAAATAAATACTGAATCTTATTCTCAAATATTCTTCTCCTTTTTCTTTTATTTTGATTTTGATTTTATTTTTGTTTATTATTATTATTATTTTAATCATTGATTGACTAATTTTTTTATTTTTTATTTTTATTCTTTGATGGATGGGGTGACATGAATTCACTATGGAGAACAAAACCTATGAAGATCCATGGAATGTCATTAATTAAATTTTGTATTTGAACATGGTTTTTGGAGTTTCTAGGTATTTTATTTATTTATATTTTATTGATTGTTTTATTTTGTATTTTTATTT
This sequence comes from Mallotus nudiflorus, assembly GCA_947683625.1. NCBI lineage: Eukaryota > Viridiplantae > Streptophyta > Magnoliopsida > Malpighiales > Euphorbiaceae > Mallotus > Mallotus nudiflorus. The sequence goes on along the minus strand of CANTUR010000058.1, from coordinate 2,837,151 downwards.
ATTTGGATTTTTGGGTTGTATTTAATTTGTAGTAGATCATTGTAATAGCTCTAGTAGTGGGAATAGAGAAATCCTATATATGTATTATGTGTTTTATTTTAATTAATTGATTAGTAAAATTAGGGTTCTAATTGGGTAAATTAATTAAAATCAATGACATAGAAATCAAAATTAGGGTTTTAAAATTTAATTAGATTTAAGAGAATAGAATTAGAATTGCTTCTTAATTATTTTTTTATTAATAATTTGTTAATTAATTGTTTAAGGTCACTTTAACTAAATTACATTTTTTATTTGTTGAATTCGTTTCTTTGTTGGATTTTATTATGTACATAAGTTAATATTAGGTTTAGTGATTTTTTAGGCCCATAATAATGTAAATAAGCCCAATTAAAAATGTTTAATTAATTAAAATAAAATTTGGGCCCATAATTTAATTAGACTTTAGGTTAGAAATAATTTTGGTTCACTAAGTTAATTTAGACATAGGCCTTAGGTTAATTAAAATTAATTAGACATAGCCCATTAACTTAAAGCATTTTTCATAACTTGTAAATTTAAGATTACCTTAGAATTAAAACATATAGAACTAGGCCCACTAATTTAAAATACTTTAGAATTAAAATAAATAGACTTAGTTTCACTCAATTAAAATTAAGTCCATTAGCGTTTAGACTCATTTGTAAATAAAACATGTAGATTTAACCCATTTAATTAAAATTAATGTAGATTAGACTAATGTAGGGATGTTGTGTTTTATGAATGCATTATTTGTATGTTTTTTCATGACTAGTTGCCTTGGAGTTAGATGTATGCTAAATTAAGGTTTAAATGAAATTGCATGTAAATAGAGAATAATTTAGTAAGTAAGAAAATAATTCTAAATGAACAAAAGATTGAAAGAAGTTAGTATTCCATATCCAGAATTTTCTAGTTGTGGTGCTAACTCTCTTTTAGAGAATTGAGTTACCACCACTTTTGAATTGTCCCAATTATTACCCTAGGTGACAACTCTTCATCTTTACATTATGTCTTTATGATATAGTAGTGTGTTCTCTAAAGCTCTGAGCTCAAATAGTATTGCGGTTGCTAAAATCTTGGATGCACGCTAAACCCCATTGTCTACATATAGCTTACTATAACAGTGTACCAGAAGCCGCAGAACCTCTTAGCCTTATAGACCACCTCATCCATGCTTCAGTATATGTAGGCTAGAGCATAGCTACCCAATTAAATATAGACACCTGATCCAAGTCCCGCAAAGGTAGCAAGAATATCAAGTCCATTGAGTTAGCAATGTCAATAAAGAAAGTAGTGCCGAGAAAATAAATTATAAAAGCACACACCGCTTGATCAATCTCATATGGGGTGACCATTGCCACAGCTTTATCCAGAGTGTAAAAGCTTCAAATCGACTTAAGCTTGAAAGTATAAGTCCCTTTCATGTTTGGGATCATACCCAGAAGGCACTCAAGATAAGAGGACTTTTATGGGGTCAGCTGGTGCAGGCTTGAATCAAGAGGAACGGAATCTCCAACACATGTGTTCCTAGTAATAGCAGCAAAAGAGACGGGATCTAGAGTAAGCTCCTTGAAAGGGAGGTGGAAAGTATACATCGTGTCGAACCACCTCTCCATCAGCACATGGAGTGGCTGGTAGTCCATTTGGCCTTGCTCTAAGAGAAGAGAGAGGATGAAGTCTTCAAATCCAATGTCTTAGATCGAGTCTTTTTGATCCTCAATCAGATCATTATAGAAAACTCGAGCCTCATGGAAGTTTTCGGCCCCCTTAAACATTTATGCATCATACCACAATGGAATTAGGGAATTTGAATGAATATGATACAATTTGGTCACTTTTTGAAGTAAAAAAGACTAAATGATTATAAAATAGGTTGGTTCGCCTTGTTAATGAGGCATAGTGCCTCATTGGTGAAGTGATGCCCCTACGCGCTGTCATAGAGGGAATCACCCCTTATCATGAACTAATTGTCTCATGGGTGAGGCAATCACCTCAACGAAGAGGCGATCATCTTTGTGTAGCAAAGGACAACGAACAGTTTTTAATTTTTTTTTAGCAAAATCATAAAATGCATGATTAATCAATCCAGTTTTCAATCATAAATGATACATGAACATAAATGCAATCTAACCCAATGCAATTTGTAGGAAAATGAGAAGGATTCAGAAACTAACCTCTCTGGATGTTGAAGAACAAATATGACTCCTCAAATCCGCCAAGAGAGGGATTGTATCTCTCTTTGACAATCTGAGGCTGCAAGGGGCATTTGCTGAAGGAGGAATTTGGTCCTACTTAAACATTGGCAGCATCCTCTTGCCATCCATTTTCAAAAGAGTAGGTGCGTGGGAGGGAGGAAGGAAAAGAAAAAAAGTAGAAAAGGAGGAAGAAAGAAAAGAGAAAAGAGAAAAGAAAAAGAAAAGTATATTTTTATAGTAAAGAAGAGGGTATGAGTTAGGTCTTTTGGAAAAGGAAAAAAATATAAGAAGGAAAGAAAAAGGGAGAATGACAGGGTTAATCTTGGAAAAGAAATAAAGGATAATTTGAAAAAAGGAAGATGTAATTTAAAAAAAAATTTCCCGGGAGCGTCTTGAGAATCAAGGTTGTAGGATGAAAGTTCTTTAGTTGATATTCTAAAATGAGCAGTGTAATGGGCTAGGAAAACGCAAGGGTTGTAATGGTTGTTCAAGTTGTATTCTTGAAGCTCATGACCAAGAAAGGGCTATTCGGGTTGTATCTTCGAAGCTCATGATCAAGGAAGAGTTGTTCGGGTTGTATTCCCATAACTTATAATCAAGGAAGAGCTATTTGGGTTGTATCCCCGAAGCTCATAATCAAGAATGGGTTGTATCCCTAAAGTCCGTATTTTAGTTAAGTGGTGTAATGAGCCAAAAAAATTCAAAAATCATTTTAGTTGAGTGGCGATCGGTCCAAGAAAACCCGAGAATCTTCACTTCGATTAAGTGGTGTATAAGGCCAAGAAAACCCGAGGATCATCATTTACCAGATAATTTACCAGATATTAATGAGTGGCTAATCGGGCCAAGAAAATCTGAGGATCACGGTCACGTTTCAAGATTGATGAATTCATCTCTTAAGTGAAACTTGGGAGTTAGGTATGTTGTTTATTAATTTTTTGTGAAGTGCATGTGATTTTTTAAAAAATTATCATTTAATGCATTTATTTTTTTAAAAAATCAGGGGGCAAATTGTAGACACCTGGTTTGATTAGCCTGCGAAAGGGGAAAAATTATGGATGCTTGGTTTGGTCGGCCTACAATAGAGTCCGATGATGAGAAATGTAAAATTTGAATGTAAAAGGAAAACTCTAAATCTTATAAAAAATAAACCCAAGGGCTTAAAACCCACAAATATGAGCCCAAAACCTTATAAAACAAGCCTAAATTGCCTTGACCCACCAGGCTTAGTGTAGGGCAGGCCGAAGAGGCAACGCCTCTATGGCAACAAGTGAAGAGGCGATTGCCTTTTCGTAGAGGCATCACCTATGCACCTTGCCACTTACCTTTGCATTAAATGCAGAGGTGACAATAGTGGTTAAGGGCGGGCCTATCTCGATTGAATCTCAGCCTCTGGTCTGAAAAAGAAAACTCTGGGAAAAGAAAAAGGCTAGAAAAGGCAATGATGAAGGAGAGTAGTAGGGGGATGGGCTAGAGGTGTGAATAAAAAGGAGAAAGGAGAGAGAAAAAAGGAGAGGATTAGCAACTCTTAGGATTAAAAAAAAAGAGTTTTCAAAGGGAAAGAGCTCTGAAGAGAGGAAGAAACAAAAAACATTTTTAAGAAAGAAAAGCTTAAAGGTTAGGTTTTCTTGAGAAGAAAAAGGGAAGAAGCTTGCATTCAAGGGGAGATCAACATTCCTAATCATTTCTGAGGGCCAACATTTTGAAAGCTCATTTTTTAGTAATTATCTTAATTCTTTCCAAGCTTGATTCATAGATTTGCATGGTTCTTTTCTTACTTGCTTATATAACCTCTGGTTTATTTGTTTACTAGATTTTACATTCATTATCTTGTATTTATTATTTATAATATGCCTTGCTTTTAATATGATTCTTTGAGCTTTAAGTTTAGTTGTGCATTTAGTTTATTTGCAGTAGTAGATTCTTACTTGAAGTGAAAGTTTGCCAGTTTGAGAGTCACTTGAGTATATTGATCAAGAGATAGCCCCTCAAAGAGGCGTCGTCTCATTGCTATGTGAAGAGGCGATCGCCACTTTAATAGGCCCTTATGAGTTTATTGTTCAGCGTAGCCTCTACAAACCATGTTGCCTCATTGCCATGAGGCAATCACTTCTTCACAGAGGCGATTGCCACTTTAACAGGGTCTTATATGACCTTATTTCATTTTTTGTAAATTGTGTAGGGTTTCCATGCATGTATAGGCCTTAGTCTACTCAAGTTTACTTTGTATGATTGTCAACAATGTTGTCTAATTAAAGTTAATATTTACATTTTTGTGGCTTCATTTCTTTAGTTTTACTAAATTGATTCATAAGTTAATTTTGTGGATTTTTATTTAGGATCTTTCTGTATTTCAGGAACTAACATTTTTTTTTGTTATAGAGATTATTAGTGATTTATAATCATCAAGTATTTATCCCATTAACTGGTTATTGAGAGATTTTATTTAATTCAAATGGTTTATTTTCAGTTTATTATACTTTTACTTTGCATAAAATGTCATAATCCTTAATCCGTTTCCTACTTGATTTGGAATGTATAGTTGTAAATTATAATTTTTTGTTTTATTTATGGTGAATGTTGGGATCAATTGTATGAATTAAGTTAATGTGCAAACCTGTTCTTAATTATAAAATGTAACAATTGTTTGAAGGAAATTACAATTCGTATGGTAATAAAGAAATCATTAAATAATTAATGGTAATAAATTATAAAATATAAATGGAGGCCAACCATAAGGTTGGATGGATATTCAAAGGCTTATATCCAGTTTCTGAACCCGTTATCTGACGACAGCTTCTAGGATTCTCCGTGGAATTCAATTACAATATAAATATGTCCCGACTTACATCTGGGTGGCTATTCTATCTCTATGTAAGCTTTAAGATGTATTTTATATTTCTTAATGGATATCAAATTTACATAATATTATAATCACCATACACCTGAGCACACACTAAATTCTGTGGCTTACATTAATTAAACAACAAAATAAGGTATAGTAAAAGCGTAGACTTTATGTGCGTAATAGTTATGTCCGGAAGTCTGAGGCCGGTGGGTGAAAAAATAGACCGTTCTACTTCTATGTGTCTATTTATCTTTGTCCTGATTTTGAGGAAAAAAACAAATTTTGAATCTATAAACTAATTTGTCATGTCATTTATTAAAAAAAAAAAACTGTCATGCCACATATGAGGTGTCAATTATTAATTTGGTTGGAGGAATTTAGAGAAAAGCAATAATGCTCGTAGCCGACACCGGACGGCTACATAACCGCCCCACATAAGACAAAAAAGATTTTGTTAATTTTTTTTTTTTTATGAAACTGCCTTCATGCAATGAAGGGCAGTTTCTTTTTACAGAGTTATTTTGTTAAAAACGGGCCACTATGTTTAACTTTTTTTTTTTTTTTCAAAGCAATTGTTATATCAAAGACCTATGTAAGTATTACAATATAGATCATATGAAAGTAAAAAGCACCTTTTTTTTAAAATGTCTTTGCTTTGTTTTTTGAAAAATTTATAAAATTAGATATATTTTTTACCTTATTTATAGTTACATTTCCTTTTGTATAAATTACGCAAATGTATCTTATTTTTTATTTTATTTTCAAGAATATCCATTTTGCTCTTTTTTTTCTTTGTTTTTTTGATTTTATTAGAATTTTTTTTCTTTTTTTTTTCTCCTTTTCCTTTTCCTTTTCCTTTTTCCTTTCTATTTTTTATTTTCTTTTTCTTTATTTATTTTTTTCTCTTTATTTTTCACTTGTATTCTTTTTTTGTTCTTATTTTTTTGTTCTTTTATTTTCTTATTCTTTGTTATATTTATTTTATCCTTATATATATATTTTTAACTTTGTCTCTTTTTATTTTATTTTTTACTTATTTTATCATTTTTTTAATTTTTTATATTTTATGTTATCCTTATTTTTTGTTTTTAATTTTAATTTTAATTTTATTTCTTTTTATTTATTTTATTTTCTCCTTATTTTTTTTCTTATTCTCTATTACCCTTATTTTTTATTTTTAGTATTGATTTTGGGTATATATATATATATATATATATATTAGTTTGATATTATTTTTCCAACAATAAATACTTATTTTGATTATATCATATATGAATAATATTCAAATAATATATTATTTTTAAGTGTCATTCTTATTACTTCATAATCTTGTTATGCAACAAAAATTTTAATTAATAATTTTTGTTAATTTTTAACACAATTGGATAATATAGACCCAATTTTTTTAACAAAATATATTATTTTAATTATACCATATACGAATAATATTTAGAAACTATACTGTTTTTAAATATCATTTTTGTTATTTCATAAACTTGTTGTGAAAAAAATTGGTACGATTTTAAAGAAGTTAAATTTTTTATTCACTGAAAATTTTAAAAATCAAAATTATAATGTACATAATAAAAAATATTATTTTTTATTTATTAATTACAGTGGTTGAATGTAATTTTTATTAATAATTTTAGTTAAAATAAAATTTTTATTCATTAAAAAATTATTAATTTTTCATTTTTTAATTATAATAAGTAAACTTTTACTTGTAATTTTTTTAATTTGTACTTGTATATTTTTTGTGAAATAATATAAGTTCATTAAGATAAAATATGTATGGTTATTACTTAAATAATTTATGTTCATTAATTTTCACTTAAAGGTTCATTGATTTTCACCTACAAATTCATTGGATCTATAGGTGAAGATCAATAAACTTCTATGTTTTCGCCCGCATATTTATTAACTTTTACCTGCAGGTTTGTTAACCTTCAATTTCAAGTCACTTTCAATCTCATTAAAAAATTTAAAAATATTTTTTATTTATCAAAAAATTATTTATTTTATTTTATTAATTATAGTTGTTGAATTTAAATTTTTTATTCATAATTTTAGTTAAAATAAAATTTTAATTCATTAAAAAATTATTTAATTTTTTATTTTTTAATTATAATAAATAGTATCAACAAATATTATAGGTTCAAATTTCAAAATCACCTGCAAATTTATTATTTTATATAAATTCATTAGTCAAATACTATAAATTTATTAGTTAAATTATACAGATTGATTATTGAATTTAGGAAACAAACTCAAAAAAAAAAAAACATTGAAAGAGATAGCTAAACAATCTTCTTCTTTTTCTTCTAAAAAATTACCTAAAATTAATTCCAAATTTAACAAATTTAAAACTCCAAATTTGGGTTGCATGTTGTTTTGCTACTGTCAATGGAAGAAGCCATTGATAAACATGATCATTAAGCTATAGCCATGCAACCCAAACCTATCTGCATCAAATTACACAAAACAACCAAAGTTACAATAATTAGCCTTCTTGTCACACTAAACTACAAAAAAAGTCTTGCATGCTTCTGATCCTGGTTCATTCTTGATCTAGCAGAGGTCGGTAAATTGTAAGTAATTTCTTTGGTTTGTTTGACATATTCCAATAAAAGAATGGCGACGACAAGTTGTTAATCACTATCGAATTTCCAAGAAGGTAATTCCATAGTGAGTACTTAAATCAATGAGGAACACGACAAAATGGTGAGATGAACTTAGCATGATCTTTAAAAAGCGACCGCTGTAATAAAAAGAATGTGTTTTTTTACTTCTCACGTGTGATGGATCCTAAATAGAGGTCTATGATATAATTTACCTCTTTAAAGGAGCAATGGTACTCATAGTGTATGACTAAAAATTTTTATTTTTTTGGAAATAAACAATCTATAATTTTGTACAAGGGAGATGACTTGCAATACAATAGCATCACTTTTTTTTTTCCTCTGAGGAAGTGCATTAGGTTTCATATTGATGCTGTTTATACTTGTAGTTAGTTAAGCTAACTCCTTTTTCATTCAAGATAAAAAGCAATTTCACTATAATTATCTCTCTCTAATCGACAAGGACTGCAAATTTAGAGCTAACGAGCTACTTTCACAGGTAAATTTATAGATATCCATTGATTTCACTGAAATGTTCCCATGTCGAACTTCATCTAGTCTTTATATATTCTCAGCAGCTTGAACTTACTTTTTTTTCTTTTTTTTTTAACACAGCTTTATTATGTTAGTCTGGCAATAATTTCAACTGTATATTTCAAACACATAATTTTGGTTATTGATTTGATATATACGAAATGTATAGACATAAATGCATAGATCATGACATTATTTACGATAATGCTTATATATTGATATAAAGCATTGATATATGTTCTGATTAAGTTTATGGGTCGTTTGGTTCATACTCCAGAATCAGAATGAAAATGGAAATAGGAAGGAATAAGAAGGAGAATGAAAATTTGAAGAAGGTGTTTGATTTTATTAGAGAATGATAATGAGAATAAGAATTAAATATTATTTAACAACTAAAATTTCTTTTATAAAAAAATATTTTGTAATTATTTTTTATATATAAAAAATTAACATTATAATTATTTTTATATGTAAAAAATTAATATTATAATTATATATTATAAACTATTACAAAATATTATTATAATTTTTTTAAAAAATTAAAAAAATTATTTACTTTTGATAAATATTTTTTATTCAAACATTTAATGCATTTTTTTATTAATTTTTATGTTTTATTTATAAATTTTAAAAAATAAATGTTAATATTTAAATAGTTGATCAATTTATAATTGATTTGACTTGATTACTAATGGAATCAAAAGTCATTCCTTGGACCTTTCCTGTGCAGCTTAGGTGGAAGGTGAAGAAGGCCCCCTTCCAAGGGGGTCCGAGCCATCAGTGAGATACCACTTTGGAAGAGCTAGAATTCTAACCTTGTGTCAGGACCTATTGTAATATTTCGAGTTTTCAAATAATTTTAAACTGCATCGGGATATGCAATGTTAATAATTTTAATATATATTTATGATTACTTAATTAGTTTGTTATTTATTAAAGTCATTTTAATTATCTTTAAATTATTTTAAGTCTTTTATTTTCGGAAAAATTAAAACGTAAATAAATAAATATTAATTATTTTAGACGGTTTTGTGAATTTGCATGAGTCCATGCATGATTTTTAAGTGTCAAATAAAAACATATACATATATATGCATTTAAATAGAATTAGGGTTTAATTAAATTATATTATATTATATTATATAGTTTTAATAATAATTAAATGTGTATATATATTATTATTTGAGTATGTGGTGTATATTAATTTTGGTATAATATTTATATATTAAAATAATATAAAATATAGATATATATATATATACATATATACATATAATATATATACCTAAATATAAACTTTGCAAAATTTACGAAACTGCCACCTGATCCTCCTCCTTCTTCCCCGATCGATCTTCACGCATTCCGGCCACTATCACGCCGTTCCTTCACTGTCACTACGCTTCCCGGCATGCCACCTCCATTTCTAGCTTCCTCTGCCACCTGCTACCTCCTTCTCCGGCGCTGTTTGGCTTGATATGGGCCAAAAATCCGAAACCCTTTTTCAACTTCGTTCTCCTTCGTCCAACCACCATTCTTGATAATTCCACCATGGTTTGCTCCTAGAACTCCCTAGAAGTTGATTCTAAGCTCCTAGAAGCTTGAAAAATCGATTTGGTAAGGATTTAAGCTTGATCTCAATTTCGGCCATTTGAGTTTCTTGATTTTTTTGAACTTCAATCTTGATTATTCAAGCTTAATTCCTTTACAAAAGTTGCTCCTAGTAGCTCAATCTACATACTTTAATTTTTTTAGAATTTTTTGGAATTATTTTGAATTTTATGAATTATTTTATTATTTTATTAATATTTTCTAATTTTCGTAAATTAATTAATTAAATTATGAAATTGTGATTTATGGTGTTTATAGGTGTTAAAATGAATTTTATGAATTTATTTTTAATTTTTATGATTTTTATATAATTATTGTAAATTTATTTAGTTTATGTGATTTTTAGAAAATTAGGTTAATTATGTGTTTTACTGAAATTAATCAGTTAATTGAGTATAATTATGGATTTTATTGAATTATATATTGAGAAATTAATTTTTGAGTAATTATACTATTTTTGGTGAATTTTTGAACAATTATAGTGAATTTATATATAGTAGGGGTATTTTGGTAATTTGGCACTAAATTGGCTAAAAATATAATTAAATTGGTTTTAATAGTTATTTGAGGTATAAAAATGATTTCTACAAATTATTTAGTATTTTTAACTAATTAAAACTATTTTTCGTAAATTATTTTTAAATTATATATATATATATATATATATATATATATATATATATATATATATATATATATATATATATATATATATATATATATATATATATATATATATATACTATTTCTCTAAATAAATGAGTTTTTATCGATTTTTAATATGTTTTAGGGTTAATTAAGTAATTTGGATTTATAAAATATTTTTTGGTCAATATATATATGAATTTATCGAGAATTATGGATTTTTAATAATATTTTATTAAAATTAGGGTTTTTATGTATTTATCAATTAAATAGTTATTTTTAGTGTTTTAAATACCTAGTTTGCTATACTTTGAAATATAAAGGTCATTTTTGGTATTTTAATGTGTTCTGTAATTATCTCGTGAATTGTAAACCTCGGTTGGTAGAATTGTAGTTTGAGAGTCCAACCGAGGGGTTATATGTCTGTTTATTTTTGAAGTGTGATTTCTTTATAGGACCAGCTCTACTCTTTGAGCAGAGAGATGTTCGTTTTACATGGGAGGTTCTGTCGAATTTTTGGTAGAATTCTCGTAAAACGTGATATCTGGTCGAATTCCTATTCTGATTTTGTGTTCGATATTCTTAGATCGAGTCTCTAGGAATTTCGATAGATTTATTCTAATTCCATATTGTCATTTGTTTGTTTAGTTGTGCTGAGACCGAGGCCGTCTCAAGGAGTGCAATAACTGTGAGTTGTTATCTTATATATACGTGTTCTAGGATGCATGTTTTTAGAAATGTATGCTTTATTTGTATAAAATATGCATATATGGTTTAACAATTGTCTAGATTTATTTTTGGTATATTTTAAATTATATGCATGTTTTATTAATGAATTATTCTTAAAATGTTTTTAAGTATATTTATAGTTTATTTTACAATTAAATTGAATTTATTTGACGTATATATACTGGAAATATAGTTGGTTTATTTTTATATTATATATAAACGAAGGATATCAATAGAACGTGCTACCTAGTGGGCAATACTAGGACCGAGTACGTACCAGTATGACGATAGAATTTAGATTAAATTACTAACCTATTATGATTGGATTGATTTGATTAATGTGAGATGTTATTTGAGAGTGTGATTGATGGAACTCGGTTGACCAAGTGTCTCAGGGCTAATCACACTGACAGTCAGACTGCTGGAGCTCGGTTAACATAGTGTCTCAGGGCTAGTCTACTGTCCAAATGGAACAAGTGAATTTATTTGGATTAAGTGAGCCTGTATGGCTAAAGTGTTGTCTAACACTATTTAAGGTTACTATCATTTAGGGTTCTATTTGATCCTTCATAATCGAATATTATTTTTCGTATTTATATAAAATGATTTTGTTGCATCTGCTTGATTTTGCCTGTATATATATTTATTATATATATATTATTGAATGTGTGCATTGTCATTTAGCTATGCATGTATATATATATTATAACAATTCACTCAGTGAGGTCTGACTCCCCTCTGTTGATTATTTTTCAGGAGAGTCTTCATCTTCAAAACTCAGTAGCAGACCTTTACGCCATATTTCTTCTACCCCGGCTTTATTATGTAATCTGCTCACTTGATTTTATTTTATAATCTAGACACTGTAGTAGTTGTAGTCAATTGTGAGATTTATGTACTATGTTTGTATGAGATATGTATTTTAATGATTTGAACTGAAATTTGTATTAAAAGTTTATTTATATATGAGATGAGCTTGTTTATTTAAATGAGTTAGTGGATTATACTTATTTTATTTATGAGATTTATTTCCGCTGTGAAATATTTTATTTATGTTATTATTATTAATGCATGCTTTTATTTTATTTTTAGGCTTGCTATGGGTTCTGGATTCGAAAGAATTCTCGTTCCCTAGCACCGGTCATGGCCCCCTGTTTTGGGTCATGACACCTACGGGCTAAGGGACATTCTCAGGTAGATAGTTTCTATGGGGCGTAGGCCTCCTAAAAGGTAACGGAGGTGTGCAAAGGTTTCCTCGGGCCGGACGGAGATTGGTCCTCGAGTGCAAAAATGGCCTTGTTCTACCTCACTCTCGTCTTCAATGGGGTCTACTCTTTTTTTTTTGGGGGAGTTTGCCAATATGATTTTAATGAGGTGTGGGGCTTTGCATCTGACATTTGTTGGGCTTCCCTCTTTGGGAGCCTACGTCCCAGCGTTTTTGTGTAATAAACCCTTCCAGCTGAAGACTAGTGGTAGGTGGTCCTGCGGAGCTTTTGGAGAAGGGTAGCCTAGTGTGTAAGCACATCAATGAACTGCGGCAAACTCTCAGACAACTTATCTAAGATTAAGGGGGAGATCCTCAGTAGTAGTGACCCTTTCACTCTTAAGAACAAAAGGAAATTAGTGATTCTCATTGATGAGGAAATTACATTCTCATTCCTATATTAACTTTAACCAACCAAACACTAGAAATCATAATCTTCTATATTGATTCCAATTCTCACCCCTATTTTTTACCAAATAAACCACTCTTTAATTGCTTCCTCAATATTACTTGTAATGACTTGACAATAATTGTTAGAAAATAATTCTATAACTTTGATTACAATATATGGAATTAATATTTAGTGAATAGGAAAAGAATTTTACTGTAACAGATGCCAGGAATTTAGCAGCAAAGTGATCAAGAAAGTGAAAGAAAAGGGATAGGTGCTTCTCAAACTCACGACAACAAGAATTTGGTAAATGAGATATAAGAAACACTACATAACTCAAGTCCGCCACTATCTTCTTAATGACGTATTTACAGAATTCTAAAGCAACTTCGCAAGATAAATGCATCAGTTTACACTCCTCAAATAGTTTCCATTGGACCTCTTCATCGTGGCAAAAAATCTTTGAATAAAATGAAAAATCACAAGCTAAGATATTTAAAGAATCATCTTTACCCATTTAGGAATGATATTAGCACGGAATTGCATAACTTGGTGAGTTGCATCAAAGGAAAAGAAACAAGAATTCGTCAATGTTACGCTGAATCTTTCGATGATATCAAGTGATCAGTTTGTTTAAATGGTTCTAGTAGATGCTTTCTTTATCATTTTTCTGTTTATAGGGAAGCTAATAAGGATGAAACTCTCCTTCCCACATCTTACTATTTACGTTTGTTTTACTGTTGTAATAATTGGTTATTTACTTGTATTTATCTTATAGTTATATTGTACTTATCTCACATTATTCTTGTATAAGTATTACTAAAACATCAATATAGAAATCAAGTTCTATTGCTCACCATTCTTTGTTTACACAAGCTTGATCATGACTTTGAGTTATTGTTGACGGCCAATATTACGCAAGACTTTATACTACTTGAAAATCATATTCCATTTTTTTTAATCACGGAAGACCTATATGATATTGCCTTTAAAGATGACATTTTAAATTCCTTGTCTTTTCGTGAACTTACTCTTGATTATTTCAAGGACTATAATGTCACGATTTAAATCCTAGAGTCATGATAGGTGCTAAGGAATGAAAATTTGCAAGAATCCAGAACCCGTAGCAAGCCTTAAAATAAAACTTGATAAAACATAAATATAAATATTATTCAGAATAAAAACTTTTTAAATCAAAAGGAAATCTCGATATATATATATCATAATAAATTATTTTACAATATTCAAAATAGAACTACCAAATAACAATAAGAGAGTACAACAATATGAAATTTTACTGAAGCGTTTAGCAATATACGGAAAGGGTAATTTAAATTTAGATAGATCAGTCGAAGAGGAAAGGGTCCGGCGAAGAGAACTACTATAGGAGGTCTGATGGGAAGAATCCTGAAAAAAATATTTGAAGGGGGGTCAGACTTAACTAAGTGAATCATTATTTTATATATATATATATATATATATATATATACATGCAACCTAAGGATACAAACATTCAAGTATCAGTATAATAATATTTATATATTTATATTTATTTAATTCATACATGCATTTTATACAAATGCTCAAAATCCCATTTTCAATAAACAAATAAATGCAATAATATTTAGGTGGAGGATAAGAGTATAACCCTAAAATATTCCACAACATCGATTACTGAACCTCACTAGCCAATAGGCTCACTTAATTCCAAAAACATGTTTATTCTCAATTTTTGACAGTAGATTGGCCCCAAGATACTAAGTTAACTGAGCTCCTGCAGTTTCACTGACTGCATGATTGGCCCTGAGACAGTAGGTCAATTGAGTTTCGGCAATCACATCATTCTCTCACCACAAATGTGAATAATCAATTAATCATTTCTCAAACCAACAAATTTATGGCCTTGTATCTGATGTACTGCTATATATATATATATATATAATCACATATATGTACATATATGAGAATGATAATAATAATTAATAAATAAATTAAATTTAATGTAAATTAATATATTAAATTCATATCATCAAAATATGAATGCTAATAATGATCTCTATATGTCATCCATACATATAATAATAACTCATATAAAACATTCAAATTATCAACATAAAATTTGCATTTACAATATATATATATATTGAATGATAATTAATTAATAAATAAAATTTGAATGAACATTAATTAATATAAGACTAAAATTTGAATGATAATTAATTAATTAATAAATAAATTAAATTTAATGTAAATTACTTAATATAAGACTCGACTCAAATAAAAATATTAGACTATACACCGATTGATGTTATGTTTTATAATAAATCTATAAAAAATTTAGCAGGGTTTCCTTTGTAAAACGGACATCCCTCTACAAAAGTATAGTCGATCCTGCATACAAACATACTTCAAAATATTCATAAAGTTCAACTTCTCAGGTTGGGTCCTGAACTACATTTATTGCACAACCGAGAACCATTACAATCCACTAATAATAAAATAATATAAATCCCAATAATTCACAAAAATTCATTTAAATATCACAAATAAATTTATTTACATAATAAAAGTATAAAAGATATTTATTTCCAACATAAATAATAAAATTCTAATTTGTGATTGAATTATATTAATAAAATCCATTCTTCTAATTTTGCAATTAAATAGCATTAATTACAATTAATTATTTAAATTGCCAAAATATAATAAAAATAATCAAAAACTTATTTAAACTTAAAAATAATAAATAAAATAATTATTCATATATTTTTTTCAAAAATTACTAATAATTAGCTAAAAATAGGAAATAAATTATAAAAATTATTTTAATGCTATTTATTACTCAAAAATTGTCTAAAACATAATAATTAATAATAATTTCAACTAAAATATAAAAATTACTAATTTATACTAATTTTTTCAAAAATTCATTTTTCATATAAACATTCAAAAATTCACAATAAAAATTCTACACATAATTTTAATAAACTTCTTTCACAAAACTTCTTAAAATAATCAGTAGAATTTATTAAAAATATAATATTCCTAAGCTCATAATAGTAACTCTGATTCCGAAATAGTGCCATTTCGAAAATAATTTTCAAAATTAAATATAAACACATATTTGGAAAGCTAATAACCTCTACAACATTAATCTAAAGTCAATTTAACATAAATCAACCTAATTTAAACTCAATTTCACATAATATCCAAAATTAGTCTAAACACAATTTCATAAAATTGAGAGACTTGTCGGAGTTGAAAACCAAAATTGATTGAGGGCTTAAGAAACCCAGAGGATGAGCTTCTGTTTGAATCCAGCATTAGCTCCCATTGTCGTTGGAAACATCTCCAGTGAGCTCTTGAGTCAAACGTCAATTGAGAAGAAAAGAGGAAAGGGAAGAGATGGTGGCGTGCCGGCAAGGGGAAGGAGCTGTTCATTGATGGTGGCAGCATCAAGTGGTGACTCATGGTGGCAAGGTGGCTGAGCAGGTGGTGGTAGGAAGTGTGGGAATAAAAAAAGAAAAAGAAAGAAGGATAAGGAGGAAAGAAAGAAAGGAAAGAGAAGAAAAAAAATGCTTATATATATATATATAAATAATAACTTTTAAATTAAAAATTAATATTCTAATATTTTAAAATTTTAAATATCCCTAAATTAATTATGCTCTAACAAATAATCAATAGTTTATCTAAATAATAATATTAAAATAATATTCAATACCAAAATTCAAATTAAATTTCACTAATAATTAAATATCATAAATCTCAGAAATTTAATTTTATAATTATAAAAAACCATTTCCAGAAAATACCAAACATTTCACTTATTTGCTAAGGTCTTTTCTGCTCCCATGTTGCCCACCACAATGAAGCCCAAGTCATAGCTGCTTTCTAGATTGTTCTAAGTACTTGAGCAAATTTCAATCGTCAAAGCAGTATCCTGAATCACAACAAGCCCAAGTCAGAGCTGCTTTCTACATTGTTCTAAGCACTTGAGCAAATTTCAATCATCAAAGCAGAATCCTGAACCACAACCAAGCCCAAGTCAGAGCTGCTTTCTAAATTGTTCTAAGCGCTTGAGCATTTTTCAATCATCAAAGCAGAATCCTGAACCACAACCAAGCCCAAGTCAGAGCTGCTTTCTAGATTGTTCTAAGCACTCGAGCAAATTTCAATCGTCAAAGCAGAATAGTGAAGAAGCTAAACATCAATACAGTGCAACCGAGCTGCACGAAACAGGCGTGACATTCAAGGCCAGCTCAAGCATATGCATGCTTGACATAAAATTTAGCAACAGGATTTTGGAGATGCCGTGCTTCAAATTGTATGACAATACTGAATCTTTTATCAGAAACATTACGGCCTTGGAGCAATGTCACAATCCAAAAGATGCTAAAATATGCGACTACATACATGTAATGGATTATCTGATCAACACAGTAAAGGATGTAGAGTTACTTATTAAGACGAAAATTATGGTAAATTGGCTTGGTGACCATCATGCAGCAGCTACACTTGTCAACAAGTTCGGATGGCAAATTCTTGATATGAAAGAGACCCATTACTCAGATATTTTCAGGGCATTGAATGCT
Source organism: Mallotus nudiflorus (assembly GCA_947683625.1). NCBI lineage: Eukaryota > Viridiplantae > Streptophyta > Magnoliopsida > Malpighiales > Euphorbiaceae > Mallotus > Mallotus nudiflorus. The sequence goes on along the minus strand of CANTUR010000058.1, from coordinate 2,819,703 downwards.
TACTATGAGGTGCCTCATCATAGTTGGAAGGCAACACTAAAGCATGAGTATTTCAGGAGTCCATGGAGAGGTGCTTCCACTGTTGTTGCATTTATCCTTCTTGTACTGATTTTTATACAGACTGTTCGCAGTTTCTTATGCTAATTTAGAGCCCAAAGTGAACCCAAACAAGTACTCATACTACGTTCAAGGAAACAGGCCCAGAAGTGTTGACTCCTCAACCTCGTGCTACTGTTGACAGGTAAATAAGAATCAGTGCTACTCAAGTTACTGTACTAGATCAGCATCAGCCAGCATCCATTGCTGTTGACTGGTCAGTTCGTTCGAGAACAGAATAATGAAGTGTGCGAAGACTAACGAAGACAAGCGTCACATGTATTGTTGTTAAAGTTTTTACTACTTATTTCAGGAAAGAAACATGTTAGTATTTTATTTCAAATCCTTTGGAGAATGCAATCAAGCATACAACTTAACCTAATCTTTTTTTTTTTTTGGAAATTAACTTAACCTAATCTATGCCAACATATTTTCAACCTCTTAAATTGAGATGCATTGAAAAAATCTTTTGAGATCATGTACTCAAAACCTGAACTTAAATCATTTTAAAAATAAATAATTTCTTTTTTAATTGTTAACTGTTAAAAGTTAAAAAGATTCAACATTTTAATCATATATATCGTAATTTTTGTTCTATGTATATGTCCTTGCATGTGTATAATAATTACAAAAATAACAAATTAAAATCAAATTTTGATGACAAATATCTAGATGTTGAAAACCATGGAATGGGAGGGAAGCATGACCCATGACTATATGCACATACATTGGTTACGAGATGGACAATGCTTTGTTCTTGCATGGCTCAGGTGGTCAACTATATCTGTTGTACACACACAAGATGCACCTATCACAAAATTTTATTTTATTTAATAAAAAATAACATATTTCACTTTATAAAATTTCAACTATCACATTCACAAAAAAATTATAGTATTTAAAGAAATCAAACACATAAAAATGAAACTAAAAAAACAACTTAAAACAAGAAAAAAAAATGGATGACAACCTGACAACAACTAGAAAACAACAGAAAAACTAATAACAACAGCCAATTTGAATATTTCTATGCTAGCAAAACTTGAGAAGGCTAGTTAAAGACAGAGGTAATCTCAAGTTTTAAATTTATATGAATGCATCTGTGGTTTTCTTAAATGATTTCAGTGAAATGAGAATGATTGCCAATTTGTGCAAAATGTTTTTGAAAAGTGCGAAACATTTTATTATCATGAGTTGCATCAAGTATGTTTTGCATTTTCTTTCATTATAGTTTTTAACTCTCTCTTCGAGATCAGCCACTATCATCAAAGCCATAAAAAAGACTCAGCTAGGTGTTAAGAGCTCTGAGAGGAGACACTCTAGGTAAAAAAAGGAAGAAAAAGAAAACCCAGCTAAGTGTGAAAAGCTCCAAAAGGAGACGTCTTAGGCAAAAGAGGGAAAAATAAAAAGGCAAACAATAGCAATGACAAACATAATCAATAATACACATCAAGAAACATATATAGTCATTATCATATAACTATCATATAGCACATGTAGGACAAATGCTCAGATACAACACCCAAAGTCCATAACCTCGAGAAAATGATACAATAAAGCTACCACAAGCCAAAAGCCATACACCTAGCTCCTAAACAACTACATCGGCTGTGGCTGCCATCAAAAGGAAGCACCAATCCTACTCAAGTGTCTCCCTCATTTGATCCGGGCTCATCGTTATTCATCGCAAAGGATGATAGCCGTGACTCCAACTCAATAATATAATCATGATAAGTCGTGCGCTCCCACTCCTATTCACGGTTAGCGTGATGGTGCTCAACCTGCATGACATACTGTATATCATACATGCATACATAAAACATGTGCATAAAATAAACAGGTACAAATAAAGAAGGCATACCCTCTGAGTGGTCCTAAAGTCCAAAAAGCGCTGCTACGCACTCCTTACAACAGTATACTAGTACTGACTAGAGGAGACAGGAATCTACAAAATGAGCAAATAAGTCAATCACCACTCACCAAATAAATGAAATGAAGTCAAAATAAGTGAAATAAAACATGAACATAGATAGTGTTAGGAGGAGCAACACCCGATTGAAAAAAGTTAGATAAGGGAAATTAAAATGCACCACTCTACCAAAGATGTCCATCCCAAGCAAAGTTAAGGATAGCTGAACTGTCAAGTCCTTGAGAACAGTACTACTAGAAGTTACACCACTAATAAGGGTAGTCACCTCAGTACAGAGCGTACCTCATCCTCCTCAAAATGGGACTTACATCTCTTTCGATGAGCTCCTCGCCGCTACAGATAAACTCTCACAATTCATGTCAATTGCAGTTTATTGCTAACAAAGTTTGTTACATGCTTGTATAAAACAGGAATAAAAGCCTACCAGATCAGAGGAAGCAACTCTCAATGATCCGTACAATTGCCGATCCTCGAATCTAAAGGATGAGATGCATATGCCTGAGGAGGTAAAGGTGGAGGTGGAGGACAAGTGCCATTGGCCACAATATCAGTCAATTAAGGGATCAACATATCAGTATAGGGCAAGCCCACACCCTCTAAGAGACTCTCAGAGGACCATCCCATCATGGCAGTAATAAACTCATCACTATTGAGCTTATGTCCCTAGAACATGTCACCAGGGGGAGGAACAGGGAATCTCCTCGTAAATAGACCATCCTACTAATGCTAGACTCACTTGCCTAGATACCACACTATGCTAGTAAGGCTAAAAAGCAACACTCACCTCTTCATCAGCTGCTATACAGTCACCATCTCTACCATCCAGTGTGACATTTTCACCCACCAGCGAAAGAAGACATGCTCAAAAAGCAAGAATGAACAAAGAACCTCTAAAAGAGAAATAACTAATACAACAAGAGTCAAACATACCTAATCAGGGGACAACCTGCCCATGTAGTCTTGAGCCACTACGCAATCCTCGATCAAATAAGTAGTCTTCCTGATCCAGCAAGAATAACGAGGAAAGCCATCCTCCAGGAAATGCTCAATAATCAGACCCGAACTCATAAGCCCAGATCTTTCAGAACTAGGAAGTTAGAAATAATAAACTAAAGACAAAGAGCAAAAAGAATAGACATGAGAACTCCTACTCATATCCAGTGTGAACAAGCATCCACAGATCCTCGAGCCACCTCGACATGCTACATCAAGGCCTAAGTACATGTGGGAAAAAGCAGCAGTCCCTTAGCAAAACCTCAATAAGCCATCCAATCCCTCAAGACAGGAAGAAATCCAAATCCCTCATAACAGAACTCAACAAATAGAACAAGAAGCTATGAGCCAACTGCTTTACTGAAATAATATCAGCATTATACATTGTCTGAATGGTGGAGACGAACTTGGTGTAATGAGTGAGGTATGGACAACTAGACTTCATAAGAGTGGCGCCCCAAGCAACTCCATAGTAAGGTGCCTCCTCACCACCATAGAAGAACACTCCTCCTCACTAAAGGGAACATACTCCCTAGAAAAGCTCAGGCCTGTCTAGAGGAGCGATGGTCATCTCCCCAATGGGCAAGTGAAAAGTGTGTGTCGTATCCATCCACCACTCAATCAATATATACATAGCAGTCTGACTCAACACATACGGATCATAAGAGAGCATAGCGATAATCCTATCAAAACCCTTCCCTGCAACCATCTACTTCACACACAGTGGAAGACCCTTATAGTACATGTTGACCCTATTGAAAATACTAGGCAGTACAGTAATGGACCTACGAGGCTAAAAATAATAGGTACACTATTAAACATTGACATAAAAAATAAATACTAACACATCTTTTTTCTCCGTTATTTAACACGAACAATAACAAAAGCTGAAAAGAAAAGCATCATATAGACGGTGGGGTTTAGTGTGCGTCCAAGATTTTTACAACTGCAACACTGTTTAGGCTCAAGGCCTTAGAGAACACACTAACCACTGTCACAAAAACATGGCATGGAGATGAGGACTCGCCACCCAAGGTAATAACTGAGACAATTTGATTGGTGGTACTCGATTCTCTAAAAGAAAATTAGCACCACAACCAGGAGATTTTGGATACGGAATACTAACTTCTCGTAGTCTTGTGTTCATTTAGAATAATTTTATAAATGATTATTTCATCCTTTAATTACATGCAATTTTATTAAACCCTAATTAACATCCATCTACCCAAAAAGGCAACAAGTCAATAAAATTACAAGTAAAAAATGCACTCAAGATTGCGTTGTCCCTAAGTCTAAACTATATTAATTTTATTTAAATAAGTTAGCTAAATCTACATTTTATTTACAAGTGAAATAGAATAAAAGTGGGCCTACATTTTATTAATTAATGAGCCTAAATCTATATTTTTTAGTCTTTTTAAGATATGGGCTTAAGTCTATTTAATTTTAAAGAAGAAATTAAATTAATGGGCCTAAGTCTAATATGGTTTTATTTTAAATAAAATATGGGCCTAGATCTATTTATTTTAAAAGAAATGCAATTAAATGGGCTGAACTAGGTCTAAACAATTTTTAATTAACTAATGTGGGCCTAAAATCTAATTAACCTAATGGGCCTAAGTTGATTTTAATTATTTAAAAAAATCTGAATTATTTTTTAAGCCTATTTATTAAGTGGGTTAGACCTAAACATGGGCTTGGGGCTCAAAAACATAAAAAAATATAAAAAAACGAGCCCAAAATAAATAAAACACAAAAAATAGATCAAACAAACATTACAGTGATTTTTCTAAAAAGAACCCTAAATTAATTACATGCAAATCCTAATTTAAGCTACTGCCACCATTGATTTTAATTGATTTTTTTACCTAATTGAACCTAAATACTAATTAATTTTAAAATACAGAAAAAGAAAATTTACTATTCCCACTACTGGAGCTATTACAAACTACATAAAAAATTAAAATTATACACCCAAAAATTAAAATAACTACACAGAACACCAAAAATGGAAAAAATAATAAATAAAAAAATCTTAAGAACTATTGAAGAAATAATACAGATTCATCCATGGTATTCCATGGACCTTCTGTTTAATTCAACACAGGTGGTATCCTCCGCCTCAATCCATATATGGACATCAAGACAAAAAAAAAAAATAGCAATGAAATCAAATAATCAAAATAATAACAGAAATAAAAGAAAAATAATAAATAAAAAAAAAGAGTAATAAAAGAAATAGAAAAATAACACTGGAGATTTAGATGCTGTGCAAATGCCCTTTTTTGGCCCCTCAGATTAGGATTTTCACCGTTGAAATTAAAGTGTTTGTTGATTTTGGACTTGGACTTGATTGCATTTAAGGACACTGGCAGTATCCAAAATTGGGATTTTTTAGGGTTTCTGCATTTTTTGTGTGTAAAAGCTCTCCAGAAAGAAAAATCCTTTCGAAAACCCGAAGAAAAAAAGTTCCCCCCAGCAAAACCTCTCCAAAAATCTCCTTTCACGCATGCATGTAGACTCTGCTTTTAAATGTAGAGTCTACGCGTACTGAACTTCCTCCAAAGGAGGAACAGACTGATGATTAGATAGCATTTGTTTTGATTTCAAAAAAATATCTTTTGCGTTTCTTTTTTAAAAAAACTTATCAGATAAAATTTGAATTTTTAACTAATCAAAACACTGAAAAAATCGATAAAAATTAAGGAAAAATACGTAAAAAAATCAAAAAATGGAATGATTGCACATCGGTATTGTGCAATGCCGACTTTTAATTACCAAAAGACCCTTAAAAATGACTTATTTACAATCAAATCCTAAAAAAATGTTACAATTTAGTCCCTAAAGTCCAGAAAATCAACAACCAAGTTCAATTTTTGAATAAATTTCATCATAGGGGCTTACGTCGTAATTATGCACAATTGCATCCTGAAATTGGGTGCTTACACATCATGGCAAGCATTAGCAGACAATCATAATAAGAAAATAAAGCAAGAGCTATCAACTATCAATATTCACAATAAAGCTATATAGATAGTTACAACAAGAGCTATAGAACTACAGCTATGCCAACCTTAGTTAAAAGAATAATAAATATAATAAAAGCTAATGAACAACAAGGGCCAGACAACTAAATAAAAGATAGAGGACAAAGGAGGAGCTATTTGGCGATGATGAAGAGCCCAAGCATGAGTCTTTAAACTATAAACCATAGGGATCGAGCCTCCTCGAGAAAGCCTAAATGACTAAGGACCTTAAGTGCTAGACAAACCACTAGTACTAGTCCCTGCAGTGGAAGTCCCTGCTCTAGTAGCCTCTATGAAGTTACCCTCCTCATCTAAGAATATATCCTCTAAACCCTTTGGAATGTTAGGAAACTCTATCTTATATAGAGAACAATGAAAATACAGAAGCAAAAACAGAGCAAAAAGCACCTGAAACACGAAAAGGGTTAAGAAAAGTTAGAAAACACTAAAAAAAGTAAGGAAGAAGCCTCCCCAGACCTCAAGAATGCATGTTTAAATAAGTGTGGAGAGGAGAAGGCACATGGCCACATGCCAAGAGCGTGACCATGCACTCTGCATGTGATCATGCGCTCCCCTATACATAGCCACCTACACTTCTCCCCTCCACATGCTCCTGTGTGGTTTTATGCACACTCTGAGACTTTACACACTAATTTCTATAGTCTTAAACCTCCATTTGAACACAAAAAATTCACCAAAATCACACGAAAGTACACTAATAAGGACTATATATATCTAAAGACATCGTGTGTGACCTCACCACTTTCAAAAACTCAACACCTCCTGAAGAAGAAAAATAAGCAAGAACCATCAAAAGGATACCCTGTTAGGAATCATCAAAATAGCATTTGCAACACAACAAGTAATGACATCATCATTATTGCATCATTACTATGTTATCACTGCATCACCATTGCATCATCACTATATCATCACCAACCAAGACTAAAAGAGAAGGACACATTACATCAACCACAATAATCATAACAGTCTATTACGTGATACTAGAAGAGGTTATAGTGGCATTATCTTTTCACTTGACATCAAAAGAGGTTATAGTGGCATTTTCTTTTTGCCTAACATCAAAAGAGGGAGGTTATTATGGCATAATCTTTTTTCCTGACACTGAAAGAGATTATAGTGGCATTGCTGACACCAGAGGAGGTCATACTAGCATTATCTTTTCGCCTGACACTGTAAGAGGTTATAGTGGCATTATCTTTTTGCATGACACTGGAAGAGGTTATAGTAGCATCACTTTTTAACATTCAAAAGGATGTTACAACCCTTGATATGGCTAAAGAATGTTAAGTACAATGCCTAAAAAGGGTATTCGTTGCATTTCATGTGCATGCTTGCATATCATATGCCTGATCACATATCACTATCACACACTTGTCACACTTGCTTGAGTCATTCATATGGAAATTATATAATTGTATGAACTGTAAATTGCATCATATTGCATGAATCCTAAACTGCATATTGTATGAATCCTGAACTGCATATTGTATGAATCCTGAATTACATCTTTGCGTGAATCCCAAAATTACATCTGCATAAATCTTGAAATTGCATCCTTACTTGAATCCTGAACTTCATACTGCATGAATCTTGAATTGCATCCTTGCATGAATCCCAAAATTACATCTTACGTGAATCCTGAAATTCCATCTTGCATGAACCTCGAAATTGCATCCTTGCGTGAATCACAAAATTGTATGTGTCCCGAAACATGAAAAGGGTTAAAAAAAGTTGGAAAACACTTAAAAAAGTCAGGAAGAAGCCTCTCAAAACCTCAAGAATGCATGTTTAAATAAGTGTGGAGAGGAGAAGGCACATGGCCACATTCTAGGCGCATGACCATATGCTCTACATGTGATCATGTGCTCCCCTATAAGCAACCATATGCACTTCTCCCCTCGACGTGCTCCTGTGTGATTTTACACGCACTCTGAGAATTTACACACTCATTTCTATAGTCTTAAACCTCTATTTGAACATAAGACATTCACCAAACTCACATGAAAGTACATTGATAAGGACTACATTTGTCTAAAGACACCACGTGTGGCCTCACCATTTTTAGAAACTAAGCACCTCCCGAAAGAAGAAAAATAAGCAAGAATCATCAAAAGGATACCTTGCTAGGAAGCATCGAAATAACATTTACAACACAACAAGTAATGACATCATCACTATGTTATCACTACATCACTATTGTATCATCACCGTATCATCACCAACTAAGACTAAAAGAGAAGGACATATTACATCAACCACAATAATCACAATAGTCTATTGCGTGACACTAGAAGAGGTTATAGTGGCATTATCTTTTCACTTGACATCAAAAGAAGTTATAGTGGCATTTTCTTTTTGCTTGACACTGAAAGAGGGAGGTTATTATGGCATAATCTTTTTGCTTGACATCAGAAGAGGTTATAGTGGCATTGCTGACACCGAAGGAGGTTATACTAGCATTATCTTTTCGCATGACACTGGAAGAGGTTATAATGGCATTACTTTCTAATATTCAAAAGGATGTTATAACCCTTGACATGGCTAAAGAATGTTAAGTACAATGCCTAAAAAGGTATTCATTGCATTTCATGCACATGCTTGTATATCATATGCCTGATCGCATATCACTATCACACGCTTGTCTCACTTGCTTAAGTCTTTCATATGGAAATTATATAATTGCATGAACCCTAAATTGCATCATATTGCATGAATCCCAAAATGAATATTGTATGTATCTTAAACTGCATATTGCATGAACCTTGAATTACATCCTTGCATGAATCCTAAAATTACATCTTGCATGAATCTTGAAATTGCATCCTTACTTGAATCCCGAACTGCATATTGCATGAATCTTGAATTGCATCCTTGTGTGAATCCCAAAATTACATCTTGCATGAATCCTGAAATTGCATTTTACATGAACCCCAAAATTGCATCCTTGCGTGAATCACAAAATTGCATGTGTCCTGAAACACAAAAAGGGTCAAGATAAGTTGGAAAACACTAAAAAAAGTCAAGAAGAAGCCTCTCTAAACCTCAAGAATGCATGTTTAAATAAGTGTGGAGAAGAGAAGGCACATGGCCACATGCTAGGCACGTGACCATGCACTCTACATGTGATCACGGGCTCCCCTATGTGCAGTCACATGCACTTCTCCCCTTGATGTGCTCCTGTGTGATTTTATGCGCACTCTGAGACTTTATACACTCATTTTTATAGTCCTAAACCTCCATTTGAACATAAGAAATTCATAAAACTCATATAAAAGTACGCTGATAAGGACTACATCTGTCTAAAGACACCGTGTGTGGCTCACCACTTTTAAAAACTCAGCACCTCCTGAAAGAAGAAAAATAAGCAAGAATTATTAAAAGTATACTTTACTAGGAATCATTAAAATAACATTTGCAATACAATAAGCAATGACATTATCATTACTGCATCATCACTGTGTTATCACTGTATCGCTACTACATCATCACCGTATCATCACCAACCAAGACTAAAAAAGGACACGCTACATCAACCATAATAATCACAACAATCTATTACGTGACACTAGAAGAGGTTATAGTGACATTATCTTTTCACCTAACATCAAAAAAGGTTATAGTGGCATTTTCTTTTTGCCTGACTCCGAAAAAGGGAGGTTATTGTGGCATAATATTTTTGCCTGACACTAGAAGAGGTTATAATGGCATTGCTGACATCAGAGGAGGTTATATTGGTATTATTTTTTTCCTGACATTGTAAGAGATTATAGTGGCATTGCTTGACATTGGAGGAGGTTATAGTGGCATTATCTTTTCGTATGACATTAGAAGAGGTTATAGTGGCATTACTTTCTAACATTTAAAAGGATGTTATAACCTTTTACATGGCTAAAAAATGTTAAGTACAATGCCTAAAAAGGGTATTCATTGCATTTCATGCACATGCTTGCATATCATATGCTTAATCGCATATCATTATCACACGCTTATCTCGCTTGTTTGAGTCATTCATATGGAAATTATATCATTGCATGAACCCTAAATTGCATCATATTGTATTGATCCCAAACTACATATTGTATGAATCCCGAACTGTATATTACATGAATCCTGAATTACATCCTTGTGTGAATCCCAAAATTACATCTTGCATGAATCCTGAAATTGCATCCTTGCTTGAATCCCGAACTGCATATTACATGAATCTTGAATTGCATCCTTGCGTGAATCCTAAAATTACATCTTGCGTGAATCCTAAAATTACATCTTGCGTGAATCCTGTAATTGCATCTTGCATGAACCCTGAAATTACATCCTTGTGTGAATCATAAAATTGCATCTTGCATGGATCCTAAAATTGCATGTGTCCTAAACAGCACCCTACATGATGACCAAGTTATAAATAAAAATAATAATTAAATCATAATAACATAGCACTCAGGTAAGTGCCTCTCTCCTCAAAAAATATTTTTTACATCTTTGCATTTTGCTCCACATGTATTGACACTAGCGCTAGGTGGCTATACAACACACGCAAAGCAAGGGGCAATTGTCATACCTCAAATTTGATTGTCCCTAAAAAGGTCTAATGATGAAATCAACCTCTGAGATGACTAAAGTCTACTTGTTCGTAACACCTTTGAAGTGTGCCACCTTAAAACCTACTAACCCCATTAGTGTGCAAAATCGATCACCAAGCCACTAAGTTATGCTCTGACCTTATGAAATACAAATTATCAGAACAATAATAAGCCTATTTCAAGAATTCCATTCTCGAAATACTCAGCTTATTAGGTTGGTGTTCATTTTGTTAGACTAGGACCCAACTTTTTAAAAAAATGGAAACCAAATTTAATAAAATAGACTTTTGAAACACAGTCAGAAGGCTCCAAAACCTTCAAAAGTGGTCTCAGAATGGTCCAATATAACTTGAGGTTCAGTGCATGTCACTTAAAAGTGCACATAAAGCCACAAAAACTCCTAGGTGTCACGTGCTAAAATCAAAGCCAAAACAGACAAAACGAACTTCCAAAGCATGTCCGAAAGGCTCTAAAACCTCTAGAAGTGGTCCTGGAATGTTCTAACAGAACCCGAGGAATAGTGTGTATAGCTTAAAAGTCCATGTAAACACCTCTAGGTGTTATGCGCTAAAATTGAGGCTGAATTTGACAAAATGGACTTCAGAAACACATTCAAAAGGCCAAAAAACCCTAGGACCCAACCTTAAAAGCGCACGCGAAAGCCTTGATTGGAGCATGTAATGCGCGAAAGTTTGTGTAACCGCACATAAGTGTGCGTAACCATATGCCAAGCATGCAATTATACGCTCTTCACGTGGCCACATACTCCATCCTAGGGACACATGCTTGACCACACCTATACCCCCTCTTCCTTAAAATTTTCATTATAAATAGGTGCCTATACAACCCATTTTGAGGGGGGGAAGCAAAAGGAAACACACACACTCAAAAATATGTTTGATAGAAGGCATTGGAAACCCTTTTCTAGATATTTTTTACTCTCCCACTATCTTTTTCTTAGGAGATTAGACCTCTTTTCCACCAAACCAAGCCCTATCTTTATCAAAGCATGCTTTATAGGTATACAAACTAGCATATTTTTGTTGTCATTTTGAACCTCTCAATAAGGAAAACTTGATAATCCCTCGAAGCTAAAGCTTTAAAACCTGTATAAGATTAGTCAAGTATGAGGAGCACACAATCATTTTAGCATGTTTATTTTATCATACTACATTTTTTATTATTGCCAACATTTGAGAATACTGTTGTGCTTGTGTAATGATATTGGCAATTTTGCATGCTATATGAATAATATATGCTTTATTATGCTCATTTCATATCATCATTTTGCATCCTCTAGTTCCAAAACATGAAATCACATCGTGAATATCAATAATGTGAAGAGTTCACATCTTAGAATAAAGTTATCATGTTCCCGGTCTAGTAATGACATCATGCATCTTCTATATTATCATTGTATATCATCATAACATAAATAATAACTGTGAACATGCATTATCATCTACATGTTGTTTACTCTTTTAAGTGATCGAGTGTCTATGCTTATCCCATTATTCATATGATTAAGCAAGCTATGTGAATAATTATATTTACCTCGCAGATTTATCATATCTTTTCTTCCTTTTGCATGTATTTTATTAGGAAAGCAATGTAATAATAATATCTTCAACTTTATTATCTTTCGCTATTTGATGAATTATGTGAATGCTATATGAATGGTCATTACAAAAACTAGGTTATTATGGTAGCTATACATCGAACTTTATATAATGAGAAATAGTCAAAAAGTAGATGCAATCCTTCGAACCCGAAAATCTCTGTTGGAGGCAATACTCATTGAGTGACCTGATGTTGTCCATTTCTTTTCTCAATTTTTTAAAAATTGAGTGGTGACTCCACAAAACCAAAAAAGTGCCTCATTCCTCTTAAGTCTAATAATTTATCCCTATTCAATAAAGTTGCCATGTCCCTCAGAAAAGACCCTTAAGAAACCAATTCACCCAAAAAATCAAAAACACTTATGAAAAAACCATAAAAATAAAAAGATCGCTCACATTCATTGTAATGTTCCCTTCCCTTGTCCAACTTTATTTACACTTTATATATTCTCAGCAGCTTGAACTTACTTTTTTTTTTAACTAAGCTTTATTATGTTATTCTAATAATAATTTTAGTTGTATATTTCAAACACATAGTTTTAATTATTGATATAATATATATAAGATGTATAGACATAAATGCATAAATCATGACATTATATAAGATAATGCTTATATATTTATGAATATAAATTATTGATATATGTTCTAATTAAGCCTAACTGCTTCTTCAATATTACTTGTAATGACCTGACAATAATTGTTAGAAAATAATTCTATAACTTTAATTACATATATAGTTAACGGGAAAAGAATTTTGCTCTAATAGATGGTAAGAATTTAGCAACAAAGTGATTAGGAAAGTGAAAGAGTAGGGATAGGTGCTTCTCAAACTCATGACTATGAGAATTTAGTAAATGAGATACAAAAAACAATATGTTACTTGGGTCCGCTATTATCTTCTGAATGTTGTATTTATAGAGTTCCAAATAAAGTTTGTGAGGTAAATGCATCAGCCTACACTCCTCAAATGGTTTCTATTGGAACTCCTCATCATGGAAAAAAAATCTTTGATGAAAATGGAAAATCATAAACTAAGATATTTAAAGAATCATTGACCATTTGGGAACAATGTTAGCACAAACTTGCAAAACTTAGTGAGCTACATCAAAGAAAAAGAAACAAACATTCATTAATGGTACACTGAATCTTTCAATTATATTTTATGTGATCAATTTGTTAAAATGGTTCTAATGGATGTTGCCTTTATCATTTTGCTATGTATGGGCAAGCCAATGATTAATCATGACTTTAAGGTATAATTATAGTTTAATATTATGTAAGACTTGATACTACTTGAAAATTAGATTCCATTTTTTTTATCCTGGAAGACATTTATGATCTTGCCTTTAAAGCTGTTTGATGAGGTCAAAACCATTTCACTTTAGCTACATCCCTAACGTGTATGTTGAAGGATTTGGAGGCCACATTCTTGAGCTCCCATGAATGGAAAGTAGAATTCCTAAAAGGGAAAAGAGTCTTTGGGAAAAATCCTGAGTATTCTTGATAGGGTTTTTGCAACCCAAAACCCCTCTAATGCTTAAGTTAGTGTGTTAATCAGTATAAAAAAGGCTTGGAAGCCTGAACATTGAATAAAAATGTGAAAAAGATGATGAATAGTTATGTTTATATGTGTATGATGTGAATAGTAGTTATTAGGAGATAATAAATAGAGAGAAAAATGAAGAAGGAGAAGAGAGAAGGTGGAACCTCTTTTCAGGAGTTAGAGGGAGCCTTTCATAAACTTAGTAGGTGAGAATGGATGGCCAAGATTAATGGAAATGGATGGCCAAGATCATTTGTCTTAGGATATGGAGTGGCATGTGTAATGAGTGGTTTCCTTAGGAAGGAAAACCTGTTAGCTATAGTGACTGATGGATGACGGTTGTCATGAGAAGGACGACTACCTCTGAGTCGGTAAGAGGATTTATTAGGAGAGATATCTCACTCTTAGGACTTTGAGTAATTTCTTAAGAGAGGTTTCCTGAGAGAGATTTATCTAGAAAGGCACATCATATTTCCTAAAAGAGATTTTCCTAAGTAGAACTTGGCTTTCCTGAGAGAGATACTTCATTAGGGGTATCAAGACTTAGTGTCCTTAATAAGAGATTACACAAATTTAATTTGATTCTTGAGTGTTGAAAAGTCAAATAGTCAAAGGTGGTCTGATGTAACAAATAAGATAGATCTACTTTCCACATGTTGGGCTTCTCTTAGAGACATTTTTTTTATGTATCATTAGTGTTAATTACATGTCTTTTTGTAAACTTACCCTTGATTATTTCAGTTGCTACAACTTATAAGTACAATAAGCAAGGCAAACCTTTTCTAGAAAATATCAAACATTTCACTGATTTGCTAAGGTATTTTCTGCTCCTATCTTTCCTTTCATAACTAAGCCCATGTTAGAGCTGCTTTCTAGATTGTTCTAAACACTTCAGCATATTTCAATCATCAAAGAAAAATCCTGAACCATAATCAAGCCCATGTTAGAGCTGCTTTCTAGATTGTTCTAAGCACTTAGCATATCTCCACAAGTGCAAGGATCTGGATAGGAGACCAAGTTTGGATTGGTGAGATTTAAACAACTTTCTAGCCAGTGGTTTTATGAGTGAGTCTACAATTTAGTTTGTTGTATGGATATGGAATACACAGAGTAATTTCTTAGCAACTTGAACACATATAAAATGGAAATCAATGGCAACATGCTTTATATGAGGATGAAATATAAGATTTGAGCATAAGTATATTGCACCTACATTGTCACAATAGACAGTAGGGGGACTTGGTAACAGAAAACCAAGTTCATTGAGTAGATGAGTTAACCAATTGACTTCAACTGTGGTGGAAGCAATGGCCCTATATTCAGCCTTAGTAGAGGAACGAGCTACAGAAGACTATTTTTAGGATCTCTAACTGATAGGATGGGCATTAAAAAATATAACATAAGTAGAAGTTGATGATTGACTATCAATATCACTAGCCTTATCAACATCCATAAATGTAAGAAGAGAAACAAAAGATTGACGAGCAAGTGTTAGCATAGATGTGCCCTAGTGCCATTCTAGTAATGTATAATGACATTGTAAATTATCCTAAATGGCAATATGAGTTACAAACTTATTTAGTACACATGCTATAAAATGTTCATAGTCGTATAATTAATATTTGGGTAATATTAATTAAACTATCACCTATGTCTATTTTCCTTTATTAGTATGTGATACTAATAGTGAGAGGTAGTGAATCTTATGTTACTTGATATGAGATATCACAATAGACATGTGGATACTCATGCGATGGGTGGATCGAACAGTGACGCTAGATATATGATCGTATGGATATATCTCATTGCCAATGATCATAATCTAAGTCATAATGGTGTATATAGTCCTTTAACCTAAGTTGACATTGTCATCCACATTTGAGTGGTTAGAATTTGTTAGTGCTTACATACTTGTGTTATTCATACATGGGTATATAACATGTGGTGGCTCTAGTCAATTAAATTTAGGGATGAATGTTCGACCAAGATGGGATTCATTACTTAGAGTGAACCAGGATAAGATCTTATACTCCCTAAGTCTTTACTTGATGAAAGAGTTCCTAGCTAGGACAAATATAATAGTTTGAAAGAGTTTCAGTTCTAGAAAGAGTTTCTAGTATTTATTGTGTTTTATCAAGAGATAGAACTTAAGATGAGGTAATATGATATAGTTATTAAATTTTGACTTATCCTTGACTCTAGGCTATCTTGGGATATTTTAATGAAGGGATTTAGTGCACAATAATTATGACCAAAGGGTTTGTGTGAATTAATGAATACATTCATATCTAATTGGGTAGTTGTGATATCGATGCTAAGGGTTAGTCACAACTTATGAGAACTAAATGTGAATAATTGAGATTTTCACATTTAGACTTGAAAGGATTTTCAAATAATATCAACTGTTGATATTATCTTCTCATTGCCAATTAGACATAGACCTAATAAGTCACACCTCAAAGGTTTTTACCACTATTTATATTAATCTAATTATCAATTAAGAAGTTTAATTAATTAATTAAGATTAATGAAATTAAATTTTTACTTAAAGCAATGACTCTAGCATATCATGAAATCTAATTTCAATGAAAGGTTTTATTATTAATTTATGCTTAATTAATATGAGATATTAAATTAATAATGGGTATATGTTATTTCTTATTTACTGGGATTAATGGCCTAAGTGTTATGGACCTAGGTGTCATACCTCAAATTTGACTATCCCCAAAAAGGTCCAATGATAAAACAAATCCTTGAGATGACTAGAGTCTGCTCGTTCATAACACCTTTGAAGTATGCAACCTTAAAAAACCTAACCGACTCCACTAGTGTGCAAAATTTATCACTGAGCCATTAAGTTATGCTCCAACCTTACAAAATACAAATTATCGAAACAATGAGATATTTATTTTAAGAAAACCCCTCTTAGAATACTCAGCTCATTGGGTTGGTGCGCATTTTGTTAGATGGGGACCTAGCTTCATGAAAAAATGAAAATCAATTTTGACAAAACAGAATTCAGAATCACATATGGAAGGCTCCTAAACCTTTTGAAGTGGTCTTTGACTGGTCCAACACAGCCTGAGGATCAACGCATATCACTCAAAAGTGTGCGTAAATGCCCCTAGGTGTCATATGCTAAAATTGAGGATGAATTTGGCAAAACGGACTCCGAAAATGCATCTGGAAGGCCCAAAAACCCTATGAACCAACCCGTGAATAATGTGCATAAAACTCGAGAAGTGTGCATGAAAGGCCAAAGTGAGTGTGGATCGCGCTTATAGCCACGCGCTAGGCACGTGACCACGTGTCAGGCACACATTATGTGCAGCCACATGCAAAATTCTCAATGTACGCATATGACCATGCCCCTACCACCCTATTCTACCCATTTTTTCCTATAAATAGACCCTTTCACACCCCCATTTTAAAGGGGAGAACAAGTGGAAACACACACACACTCAAAAATTGAAATGATCGAAGGTGCTGGAAACCCCTTTCCAGATAGCTTTTGCTCTCCTATAGTCTTTCTCTTAGGTTCTTAGATCCCTTTTCCACCAAACCTATCCTCACATTTGTTAAAGCACACTTCAAAGGTATACAATCTAGCATCATTCTGCTGTCATTTTAAACCTCTCGACAAGGAAAGCTTGATAATCTCTCGAAGTTAAAGCTTCAAAAACCAATAAAAGCTCAGTCGAGTTTGAGGACACATAATTATTTTAGAACGTTTATTTTATCATATTGCATTTTATTGTATTATTGCCAGTATTTAGGAATATTGTTGTGATTGTGTGATGAGACTTTCAATTTTGCATGCTATGATAATCTATGTTTTACTATGTCACTTCATATCATCATTTTGCATCCTCTATTTTTAAAATCATGAAATCAAATTGTAAATACTAATAATGTGAAAGTTCATATCCTGGAATAGAGTCATCATACTCTTGATTCAATAATAACCTCATGCATCCTTTATATTATTGCCATACATCATCATAGCATAAATAATCACTACAAGCATGCATGATCATCCTATTATTCATGAAATTAAGAAAGTTATGTGAATGGTCATGTTAATCTTATAAATTAATCATATCCAAATTAGATTTAATTTTCTATAATCTTTCCCTTATGTATATATATATATATATATATTAGGAAAGCAATGTAATAATTAAAAGTTCAGCTTTATTAGCTTCCACTATTTGATGTACTGTGTGAATGCTATACAAACTGCCATTACCAAAGCTAGGGTGTTGCGGTAGCTATATATCAAATATCGTATAATGAGAAATAGTAAAAAAGTAGACACGATCCCCCGAACTCAAAAATCTCTGCTGGGGACAATACTTTCTGAGTGACCCGATATTGTCCCTTTTTTTTCCCAACTTTCTAAATATTGGGTGGTGACTCCACAAATCAAAAGCATCTTGTCCTCCCCAAGACTAATCATTTTTTCCTATTCGATAAAGTTGCCATGTCCCTCAAAAACATAAAGACCTGCACAAGTCCCATGAAAGCATATCACTTTCCAAAAGCAAGAGAGGTCGCTCACACTAGACCCAAAAAGTTTTGGACTAAAGAGTAAACTAAGTAATAGACAAAGCTCATTTACCTTATTTAAGTCTACTTGTTTGATGGAATGGTTTTTAGGTCAAGAGTTGGCCCAATGGTTAAGCCTAATTCCATTAAGAGATATGCTTGATTTTATCAAATATATATATATATATATATATTACTTTACATGTGTAAGTCAATAGTGAAGTAGAAAATTTAAAAGAGTTGTAATCTCTATATCTTCCATATTTGAACTTTAATGACTTATTTAGTTGTTAATTAATCATGATAAGTTGCATAGGGGTGATGTCATCAATCTCTACTTTAATCTCTAGCTAGGTATATCTAAAAGTAAAAGGAAGATATTAATAGGAAGTTGGTAGAGAGAAAATGTAGAGACACTCACATAGAAAAAAAATGAAACATAATATATACAGAAACCTAGAATTCTTGTAAGGATCAAGGAAGTGTATGCTTGAGAGGTCAATTGAGAGAGGACTCTTGCTACTTATTGATTAAGAAAAGAATGAGATTTTTAAAAGCTTGGTGTTTCTAGCTATAGGTCTCAACTTAGGAGAATTGAAGTTGAATCAAAGGAGGTTAAACCATTTTAGTAGAATACTTGTGGTCTACTTTAAACTTGGGAGATTGTAAGTTATTTTTAAACTTAGATTTCCTAGGTTATTGATTACTTTTATTTGTGTTGCCTTGAATGTTAGTTATGTGTTAAATGCAAATTGGATCCATGGGTTTGGAATTCTTAATGAGATCAAGTGTTATGTTGTGTAATATTTTGAAATTTACTTTACTTAACATTTGATGTCTAAGTAGCATAATCGATTCCTTTCAGTGGTATCAGAGCTTCTTTTTGCACTTTTCAAATGCTAATTGAATCAGAATTACAAGTGTTATGGTTATATTTTGGTACAAGTTGCAAGTGTTGTAACTAAATTATGCAAAGTGGAGATGTGGGGGCCAGACTTGACACCACTGGTTATTGTCATGAGTCATCATGGTGGTGGGGAGTTGTCATGATGCCTCTCTATCATAAATTGGCACACCTATGCCGAGTCAGCAAGCAACTAAACCTACTTATGTGTAGAACTAATTTTGGCACCAATAGCCTATATAATGACTTAACACACTATTGTGATGAGTCGATACCATCCTATTCATGCTTGTATGCTAGGAATTTTAACCCTAACATGCAATAGTTGTAATTTTTATGTTTTATGCTTATTATACATGCAAATCATGGTTTTTGTATTACATCCTTAATTTGTAATAATCATTTGTTTTATTATTAGTTATGTAATTAAGTGTTAATTACATAGAACTAGGATGTAATATTCACTTTAGAATGCCAAGTAATCATTATATATCACAAGAGTTGTGAAATAAAGCTTGAAGAGTTCAAGTGAGAGATTCATTAAGATAGAGACAATGTAAAATATCCTACGAGTTAGAATAGGTTTGTAAAAGACCAATTATCATTATATATTTGTACATTCATGTTGTATGTTCAATGTATATATGTGATATATATGTTAAAACATGCAATGAGCATATATGGTATGTATAAATGGATGCAACGATAAATATGCATATGTGATATGTGTATGTATGCCATGTTGAGTATATATGTGATATATGCAATGTAAAATGGCTAATGTGTAAAGTGAGACCTCAAATAAAGACCCAAAAATCTTCCAAACTAAATTCAGGTCTAGGCTCTCCATTGGAGCAATAACTTGCATGGTTTTGGACTATATGCATCGGCTATGGATTTAGAGGGATGTATATAAGATTCAAGAGATTCATTTAGTGTTATTGTTAAGCATGAGATGTTATGGGTGTATAGACACACTGCATGCCAAGAATGGCAAATAGGCATACCTGAGGTATACAGTGTTCAAGTCTATACATTTCACTGATCTAATGGTATAGACCTAACTAATGTTAAAGTCCAAGAATGGCATTGTGTACCTGAGGCTCATAACATTAATAGCCATATTAATGATATTTCATATGAGATGTGATGAACAATAGTTATTCACTTAATGAGAACTTATATTTCAAAAATGGCAATATATAGCTGAGGGATATTAGTAACTTATTAAGAACTTCATCACTCACTATAAGTCCATCCAATAAGGGATTTTTGTTTTAAAATTTAGAAGTGTAGAATTCACTAAGTTAGTGGGAGACCATTATGATTAAAAACCAAATCTAAATGAATTATTACAATATCATAGGACTAATCAATCTTGTTATACTTTTACAATAATTTAATAATATGATATCCTCAAACCCATTAAGCATCATTCTCAATAACAATAGACTCATTGGACCTAATCTTGTTAATTGGTTGCATAATCTAAAAGTTGTATTGGCTTTGAACGCATATTGTATGTTTTGGAACAAAGTCCTCCTACACCTCTTCCACTTAATGCTTCCCAAGATAAGCGTGACACTCTTAAGTAATGGAAAGACAATGATATAAAAGCATGTTGCATTATGTGGGTCTCTATGAGCAATGAAATTCATAGGCAATATGAGAAGTACACTATTGCAAAGGAAATCCTACTTCACTTGTAAGAGTTATTTGGTGAACAAAGTAAGACCGCTAGATATGAGATATCCAAGTGGCTTTTTCGTGCTAAAATAAAGGAAGGTGATGATGTTGGAGCATACGTGAATTCTATGATTTGCTCCATTGAGGAACTTGAGAGTCTAGATTTCATAATGGGTGATCAACTTCAAATAGATTTGATCTTACAATCCCTTTTGGACTCATTTGGACAATCTATTATGAATTTCCACATGAATAAAATTGAGTGTACTCTTACAGAATTGCTAAACCTGCTTATGATGGCCTAAAAGGCTATTCACAATGAAAAGAGGAAGGATGTAGCTTTAGTTGCCTCTTCTAACAGGACTAAGAAAAGTAAGGGCAATAAAAGCAAAAAAGCTAAGGAAAGAGTTCCTAAATGCGCCATCCCACCAACGATGGCCTTGCTCGCCCAAATACCACACTCTATCAATGAGGCTAGAGAGCAACACTCGTCTCTTTGTCAGTTGCCATGCAATTACCATCGCTACTATCCAATGAGACCTTGCCACCCACCAGCGAAAAAAAATCTACTCAAAGGGCAAGAATGAACAAAAGATCCCTAAGAAAGAAATAACCAACACAACAGGAATCAGACATACCTGATCAGGGGACAACTTACCTATATGGTCTCAAGCTACCGTGCAATCCTCAATCAAATCAGTAGTCTTCCTGATCTAGCAAAAAAGCTGTCCTTAAGGAAATGCTTGACGAATGGATGAGGGAGAATCCTGAACTCATATGCCTAGATTTATCAAAATCAAAGGGTTAGAAATAATAAACTAAAAGCAAAAGAGCAGACAATAGAACTCCTACTCGAGTCCAACATGAACAGGCATCCATAGATCCTTGAGCCACCTTGGCATGCTGCGTCAAGGCTTGAGTACATATGAGCAAAGGTAGCAATGCCCTAAAAATAGCTCAGTAAGCCATCTAGATCTCTCAAGATAGACAATAATCATAGATCACTCATACATAAAGGGTTAGGGAGGATAACAACCCTCAGCAAATAAAACAAAAAGCAACAAGCTAGTAGCTCCATTGAGACAAGACCATCATTGTATAGAGTTTACATAAAATAAACAAACTCCATGTAACAAGCAAGATATGGGTAGCAAGACTTTATAAGTGTGACCACCCCAAGAAAATCCATTGTAAGACGCTTCCTTGCCATAACAGTAGAACACTCCTCCTCACTAAAAGGAACAGGCTCTCCAAAAAAGCTCAAGCCCATTATAGCGGCAAAATCCAAAAGGGTAATAGTCATATCCCCAATAGGTAGATGGAAAGTATGTGTCATGTCCACCTACCGCTATATTAATGCATACATGGCAATCTGACTCGATGCATACAAGTTATAAGATAATGCAGCAATGACTCCGTCGAAGCCCTTCTCGGTAATCATCTACTTCACACACATCGAGAGACCCTAATAATACATGTTGAATCTGTTGAAACTATGAGGCAGCATAGTAACATACCTATGAGGCTACAAATAATAGGTATGCTATTAAACATTTGCACAACTACTAAATACTAACACATCTCTTTCTTTGTCATTTAACAGGATCAAAACAATAGTAAAAGCTGAAAAGAAAAGCATCGCGACAAGCACTAGCAGGCAATCACAAAAAGAAAATAAAGTAAGAGATATCAACCATCAGCATTCACAATAAAGTTATGACCTAACAGAAAGTTACAATAAGAGCTATAGAGCTACAACTACAATAACCTCATACATCAAAATAAATAACAAAGTAGCCAATGAAAAAGCTTTAGAAAATAAGGGCAAAGAAGGACCTACCTTGCAATGATGATGCACCCAAGCATGAGTCTCCAAGCTATAAACAATAGGGATCAGACCTCCTCAAGAAAGCCTAGATGGTTAAGAACTCTGAGCACTATATGTGCTCATCCTTGCACTCAACGTCCTAGCTCTAGTGGCTTTGTAAAGTCACCCTCAACATTAACATTAACAAAAATATCCTCCAGAGCCTCAAGAATGTTGGGGAACTCCATTTTATATAGAAGAAAATAGAAGTACATAAGCAAAAACAAAGCAAATAGCACCCGAAACATAAAAAGGGTTAAGAAAAGTCAAAAAACACTAAAAAAAGTTTAGACAAAGCCCCCAAAACCTCCGAAACAACCATCTAAATAAGCCTGGAGAGGAGGAAGTGCATAACCATGCACTAGGCACGTGACAACATGCACAGGTGTGTGACCACACGCCTTCTATGTGTAGTCACGTGCACTTCCCCCTTCCACATGCTCTTATGTAGTTTTACGCACACTCTAAGACTTCACACACTCATTCTCTAGTCCTAAACTTCCATTTAAGCATAAGACATACACCAAACTCATACAAAAGTACATTGATATGGGCTTCAACTGTCTAAAGACACCACGTGCGCACCATTTTCTTTACAAAACTCAACATCTCATAAAAAAAAGAAGAGCAAGGAAAATTCACTATAAGGATATCTTACTCCAAATCATCAAAATAACATCCTCAACATGACAAATAATGACATCATTACTATGTCATTATTGCATCACTACTACCTCATTCACATTGCTTAGAAGCACTCTCACATTGCTTAGAAGCATTTTCATTACTTAGAAGCACTCTCACATTGCTTAGAAGCACTTTCACTACTTAGACACACTCTCATATTGCTTAGAAGCACTTTCACTACTTAGAAGCACTCTTACATTGTTTAAAAGCACTTTCACTACTTTGAAGCACTCTCACATTTCTTAGAAGCACTATCACTACTTAGAAGCACTTTCATTACTTATAAGCACTCTTACATTGCTTAAAAGCACTTTCACATTGCTTAAAAGCACTTTCATTTCTTAGAAGCACTCTCACATTACTTAGAAGCATCTTCTCATTGCTTAAAAGCACTCTCACATTGCTTAAAAGCACTTTCATTGCTTCGAAGCACTCTCACATTGCTTAAAAGAACTTTCATTGCTTAGAAGCACTCTCACATTGCTTAGAAGCACTTTCACTACTTAGAAGAACTCTCACATTGCTTAGAAGCACTTTCATTGCTTAGAAGCATTTTCTCATTACTTAAAAGCACTTTCACCACTTAGAAGCATCCTCACATTACTTAGGAGCATCCACACTAATTAGGAGCATTTTCATTGCTTAGTAGCATCCTCATTGTGTATGACACCTAAGAAGGTCATAATCGCATGTTCATTCATATGACACCTAAAAAGGTTATAGTCGCATGTTCATTTGGGTGACACCTAAGAAGGTTATAATCGCATTTTCATTACTTAGTAGCATCCTCATTTTTTGTGACACCTTAGAAGGTTATAATCGTATGTTTATTTGCCTGACACCTAAGAAGGTTATAGTTGTATTTTCATTGCTTAGTAGCATCCTTATTTCACATGACACCTAAGAAGGTTATAATTGCATGTTCATTTGCATGACACCTTCAAAGGTTATAGTCGCATGTTCATTTGCGTGACACCTAAACAGGTTATAGTCGTATCTCTTTTTGCTTAATAGCATCTTCATTTGTGTGACACCTAATAAGGTTATAGTCACATAAATCCCAATCACTTTGCATGAATCATAAGCTTGCATATTTCCTAAATAGCACCTTGCATGACAACCAAGTCACATAACAACAACAACAAATAAAACACAACAACAACAGTTAAATCTTGACAAGACATCTAAAGATAACCCATAAGTAAGTACCTCTCTCCCTACTAAAACATTTTTTGCATCTTTGCATTTGCTTTACGTGTATTGACACTAGTGCTAGGTGGTTATGCAACACATGTGAA
Organism: Mallotus nudiflorus; assembly: GCA_947683625.1. Classification (NCBI taxonomy): domain Eukaryota; kingdom Viridiplantae; phylum Streptophyta; class Magnoliopsida; order Malpighiales; family Euphorbiaceae; genus Mallotus; species Mallotus nudiflorus. Next base: position 2,794,899 of record CANTUR010000058.1, on the reverse strand, counting down.
GCAGAGGGCAACTCTTATACCTAAAATTTGACTATCCTCAAAAAGGTCCAATGATGAAATGAATCCCCGAGATGACTAGAGTCTGCTCATTTGTAACACCTTTGAAGTGTGCAACCTCAAAAAACCTAACTAACCCCACCAGTGTGCAAAATTGATCACGAGCCATTAAGTTGTGCTTTGACCTTGCAAAATGCAAATTATCAGAACAATGAGAGGTTTATTTTGAGAAAACTCTTCTCAGAATACTCAAATAGTTGGGCCAGTGTGCATTTCGTTAGAATGAGATCCAACTTTATGAAAAAATAGAAATCGATTTTGATAAAAAATTTCAAAAACACATCTGGAAAGCTCTAAAACCTCTATAAGTGGTCACAAAATGGTCCAATACAACCCTAGGATTAGTGCATATTGCTTAGAAGTGCATGTAAACACCCCTAGGTGTCATGTGCTAAAATTGATGACAAATTTAGTAAAACAGACTCCAGAAACGTGTTCAAAAGGCCCAAAAACCCTAGTAACCAACCCTAGAATAGCGTGCATGGGAGGCCAAAGTGCATGTGACCACATGCACATTATGTTTGGCCACGTACACTTTGCGTGGCCACGCATAAAATTCTCGATATCACACATAAAATTCTCGATATGCACATGTAACCATACCCCCACCACCTTATTCTACCCAATTTTCCCTATAAATAGACCCCTTCACATCCTATTTTGAAGAGAGGAGCAAGTGGAAACACACACACACTCAAAAATTGATCCGATCAAAGACATTGGAAACCCCTTTCTAGATAGTTTTTGCTCTGCCACAACATTTCTCTTAGGTTGTTAGATCCCTTTTCCACCAAACCAAGCCTCATATTTATTAAAGCATGCTTTAAAAGTATACAATCTAGCATCATTCTATTGTCATTTTGAACCTCTCAACGAAGAAAACTTGATGATCTCTTGAAGTTAAAGCTTCAAAACCCATACAAGCTCAGTCAAGTTTGAGGACCACATAATTATTTTAGCATATTTATTTTATTTTATTGCATTTTATTTTATTATCGTCAGCATTTGGGAATATTGTTGCGATTGTGTGATGAGACTGGCAATTCTACACACTATGTGAATAATCTATGCTTTACTATGCTCATTTCATATCATCATTATGCATCCTTTATTTTTGAAATCATATCATAAATACTAATAATGTGAAAAGTTCATATCCCAGAATAGAGTCATCATGATCTTAGTCCAGTGATGACCTTATTATGCATCCTTTATTTTTGAAATAATCTACACACTATGTGAATAATCTATGCTTTACTATGCTCATTTCATATCATCATTTTGCATCCTTTATTTTTGAAATCATATCATAAATACCAATAATGTGAAAAGTTCATATCCCAGAATAGAGTCATCATGATCTTAGTCCAGTGATGACCTCATGCATCCTTTATATTATCGTTATACATCATCATAGCATAAATAATCACTATAAGCATGCATGATCATCCTATTATTCATGAAATCAAGCAAGCTGTGTGAATGTTCATGTTAATCTTGCAAATCAATCATATCCAAATTAGATTCACTTTTCTACAATCTTTTCCTTTTCATATTACTTTATCAGGAAAGTAATGTAATAATTAAATTTTCAGCTTTATCAACTTCCATTATCTAATGTACTATGTGAATGCTATATAAACTATCATTACTAAAACTAAGGTATTGTGGTAGCTATACATCGAATATCGTATAATGAGAAATTGTCAAAAAGCAGACGTGATCTCCCAAACCCAAAAATCTCTACTGGGGACAATACTTGTTGAGTGACCCGATATTGTCCCTTTCTTTTTCCAATTTTCTAAAAATCAAATGGCGACTTCACAAAATCAAAAGTGTCTTGTCCTCTTGAGACTAATTATTTGTCCCTATTTGGTAAAGTTGCCATGTCCCTTGGAAACAAAAAGACCTGTATAATGTCCTACAAAAACATACCACCTTCCAAAAGCGAGAGAGATCGCTCACATTAAGCCCAAAAGAGTTTTGGGCTAAAGAGTAAACTAAGTAATAGACAAAGCTCATTTACCTTATTTAAGTCCACTTATTTGATGGAATGGTTTTTGGGTCAAGAGTTGGCCCAATGGTTAAGCCCAATTCCATTAAGAGATATGTTTGATTTTATCATTGACATGTGTAAGTCAATAGTGATGTAGAGAATTTACAAGAGTTGTGATCTCTACATCCTCCATATTTGGACTTTAGTGACTTATTTAGTTGTTAATTAATCATGACAAGTGGTGTAGGGTGATGTCATCAATCTCTACTTTAATCTCTAGCCCAGTGTATCTAAAAGTAAAAGGAAGATATTAATGGGAAGTTGGTAGAGAGAAAATGTAATGACACTCGCACAGAAAAAAATAAACATAATATATACAAAAACCTAGAGTTCTTGTAAGGATCAAGGAAGTGTAAGCTTGAGAGGTCAATTGAGGGAGGACTATTGCTAGTTATTGATCAAGACAAGAATGAGATTTGTAAAAGCTTGGTGTTTCTAGCTAGAGGTCTCACACTTAGGAGAATTGAAGTTGAATCAAAGGAGGTTAAACCATTTTAGTAGAATACTTTTGGTCTACTTTAAACTTAGGAGATTATAATTACTTGTATTTGTGTTACCTTGAATGTTAGTTATGTGTTAAATGAAAATTGGATCCTAGGGTTTGGAATTTTTAATGAGATCAAGTGTTATGTTATGTAATATTTTGAAATTTACTTAGCATTTAATGTCTAAGTAGCATAATCGATTCCTTTCAGTGGTATCAGAGCTCCTTTTTGCACTTTTCAAATGCTAATTGAATAATAATTGCAAGTTTTATGGTTATGTTTTAGTACAAGTTGCAAGTGTTGTAACTAAATTATGCAAAGTTGGGATGTGGGGGCTGGACTTGATGCCACTGGTTATTGTCATGAGTCATCATGGTGGTGGGGAGTCGTCACAATGCCTCTCTGTCATGAGTTGGCATACCCATGCTGAGTTAGAAAGCAACTGGACCTACTTCTATGTAGAACTAATGTCAGCACCAATAGCCTCTGTAACGACTCAACACATTATTGTGATGAGTCGATACCATCTTATTCATGCTTGTATGCTAGGAATTTTAATCCTAACATGCAATAGTTGCATTTTTTTTTTTATGTTTTATGCTTGTTATACATGCAAGGAATGATCATGGTCTTTGTATTACGTTCTTAATTTGTAATAAGCATTTTTTTTATTATTAGTTATGTAATTAAGTGTTAATTATGTAGAACTAGGATGTAATATTCACCTTGGAATGTCAGGGAATCATTATATATCATAAGAGTCATGAAATGAAACTTGAAGAGTTCAAGTGAGAGATCTATTAAGATAGAGACAATGTAAGATATTCTACAAGTTAGAATAGGTTTGTAAAAGACCAATTATCATTATATATTTGTGCATTCATGTTGCATGTTCAATGTATATATGTGATATATATGTTAAAATAGGTAATGAGCATATATTATATGTATAAATGGATGCAATGATAAATATGCATATGTGATATGTGTATGTATGCCATGTTAAGTATATATGTGATATATGCAATGTAAAATGGCTAATGTGTAAAGTGAGACCTCAAATAAAGACCCAAAAATCTTCCAAACTAAATTTAGGTCTAGGCTCTCCATTGGAGCAAAAACTTGCATGGTTTTAGACTATATGCATTGGCTATGGATACATAGGGATGTATATAAGATTTAAGAGATTCATGTAGTGTTATTGTTAAGCATGAGATGTTATGGGTGTATAGACACACTGTATACCAAGAATGGCAAATAGGCATACATAAGGTATATAGTATTCAAGTCTATACATTTCATTGATCCAATGGTATGGACCTAACTAATGGTAAAGGCCAAGAATGGCAATGTGTACCTGAGGCTCATAACATTAAGAGCCAGATTAATGATATTTCATATGAGATGTGATGAACAATAGTTGTTCACTTAATGAGAACTAATATTCCAAAAATGGCAATGTGTACCTGTGGGATATTAATAACTTATTAAGAACATCATCACTCACTAGAAGTCTATCCAATAAGGGATTTCCATTTTCTACTTTGGAAGTGTAGAATTCGCTAAGTTAGTGGGAGACCATTATGATTAAAAACCAAATATAATGGAATTATTACAATATCATAAGACTAATCAATCTTGTTATATGAGATCCTCAAACCCATTAAGCATCATTCTCAATAACACTAGACTTATTGGGCCTAATCTTATTAATTGGTTGCATAATGTAGAAGTTATATTGCCCTTTGAATGGATATTGTATATTTTGGAACAAAGTCCTTTTGCACCCCTTCCATTTAATACTTCCTAAGACGAGCTTGACACTCTTGAGAAATGGACAGATGATGATATGCAGGCACGTTGCATTATGTGGGCTTCCATGAGCAATAAAATTCATAGGCAACATGAGAAGTACACTAATGCAAAGGAAATCCTACTTCACTTGCAAGAGTTATTTGGTGAACAAAGTAGTACCACTAGATATGAGATATCCAAGTGGCTTTTCAATGCTAAAATGAAGGAAGGTTATGATTTTGGAGCACACGTGAATTCTATTATTTAGTCCATTAAGGAATTTGAGAGTCTAGATTTCACGATGGATGCTCAACTTCAAATATATTTGATCTTACAATCCCTTTCGGACTCATTTGGGCAATCTATTATGAATTTCCAATGAATAAAATTGAGTGTACTCTTAGGGAATTGCTAAGCATGCTTGTGATGGCCCAAAAGGCTATTCACAATGAAAAGAGGAAGGATGTAGCTTTGGTTGCCTCTTTTAGTAGGACTAAGAAAAGTAAGGGCAACAAAGCAAGAAAGCTAAGGAAAGAGTTCCTAAAGCTAAGGGAAGAGTAAGAAAGAACAAAGGCAAAGAGAAAGTTGAGAATGTAAACAAAGGAAAGTGTTTCTTTTGTGATAGAGAGGGACATTGGAAAAGAAATTATCCAAAGTTTTTTGAGTCTTCCAAAACTAAAAGAAAGGATAAGATTAGAGAAGGTGATACTTTCTTTAATTTATTTATTTCTAAATTTTCTAAAAGCTCATCTAAGGCATGGGTATTGGATATCGATGCTAGTTTTTACATATGTTCATCCTTTCAAGATCTAGCAAGTGAAAGACAGTTGGAGTCAAATGAGGTGACTTTAAAGCTTGGAGATTAAGCAAGTATTGCTGCTAAAGCTATGGGAACCACCTCTATTGACTTATATAATCATGCTTTATTATTGAACAATGTTTTATATGTACCTAATGCTTATAAGAACATCATCTCTATTTCTAGTTTGACTAGAAAATGTTATAAATTTTTATTTGAAAGAGATACATGAACTATCTATTTTGATAATAAGATAGTTAGCATGGGTTATGTATTACATGGTCTTTATTATGTTGATAATAAATCCAATAACAATCATTATCCAACCAATTTAAATATTATGAATATAATGCTAATTGATATTGCCTTTAATCCAAAATATCTATGACACTTATGATTAGGTCACGTTACGGATGATAAAACCATAAAGTTGGAAAGAATGGGAATCTTGAATAATCTTGAATCCACATCCAATCTGACTTATGAGGCTTGTATCTAAGGCAAGATTACCCGGTCACCATTTGTTGGACAAATGAAAAGAACTAAAGAAATTTTGAAAATCATACATAGTGATGTATGTGGGCCATTCTAGCAAATGGCAAGAGGTGGGTTCTACTACTTTATTACCTTTATAGATGACTTATCAAGGTTTGGAAATTTATATTTAATGAAATATAAAAATGAATCCTTTAAAAAGTTCAAGGAATTTAAGGTCTAAGTAGAGAACCAAATAGGAATAAGTATTAAAATCCTTCGATCATATCGAGGAGGTGAATACTTAAGTAACCAATTTATGGAGTTCCTTAAGGAAAATGGCATTATATCACAACTAAATCCACCTGGAACACCTCAACTCAATGGTGTTTTTGAAAGGAGGAATTAAACTCTATTAGATATAGTTCGATCAATGATGAGCTATACAAATTTGCCTATGCTCTTTTGGGGTTTTGCATTGTAAACTACCATTTACCATTTACATATTAAACCGCATTCCATCTAAATATGTTTGCACCACACCACATGAGATATGGCATGGTAAGGCACCAAATCTTAAACATGTTAAGATTTGGAGATGCCTAGCTTATATTAAAAGATTAAAAATAGAAAAATTAGATGCAAGGTCAATTCTACGTATATTTATTGGATATCCTAAAGAGAGTTTAGGGTATTATTTCTATCTTCCTATTGAACAAGTTATTATTATAAGTAGAGATGCCATATTTCTTGAGAAAGAGATTCTTTAAGAAGGTGGTAAAGGAAGGAAGATAGCATTAAAAGAGGAGTCTTCTAATGAGGCCAATTAAGTTGATCAAATGACTATTGATCACTCCCAAGAGTCTAATCCTGCTGAAAATATCATCACACCAACTCTTAGAAAGTCAGGTAGGGTATCTTATCCACACAAAAGATACGATGTTTTGCATGATATGCAAGAGTTGCATATTAATAAAGAAGACAATCATGATGATGATCCTATAACATTTGAAGAAGTTTTATCGGATAAAGATTCTTTAAATGGCTTGAAGTAATGAAATTTGAAACGGATTCCATGTATTGAAATTTAAAACCAAGTTAAGACACTTAGTAATCCACTTGAAGGTATTGTACCTATAGGTTGTAAATGGATCTTTAAAAGAAAGATTGGTATAGATGGAAAAGTTGATTCTTACAAAGCAAGGCTTGTAGTGAAAGGATTTCACCAAAGGTAAGGGGTTGACTATGAGGAGACCTCCCCAGTAGCCATGCTTAAATCCATTTATATACTTCTTGCTATTGCTGCACACTATGATTATGAAAATTGGCAAATGGATGTCAAAACTGTTTTTCTCAATGGTTATGTTAAGGAAGAGATTTATATGGAATAACCTAAAGATTATGAATCTAAAGAAGGTTCTAAAGTGTGCAAGTTTGATAGATCTATTTATGGTCTAAAGCAAGCTTTAAGGAGTTGGAATCATCATTTTGATGAAGCCATATGATCATTTAGTTTTATCAAGAATGAAGATGAGCCTTATGTGTACAAGAAGGTTAATAAGGAGCCAAATCAATTTCCTAGCATTGTATGTGGATGATATTTTATTAATTAGAAATGATATTGGCATGCTTACAAATGTGAAACTATGGTTGTGTAAAACTTTCTCCATAAAAGACTTAGGGGAAGCTACCTATATTCTTGGCATTTGAGTCTATAGAGATAGATAAAAAAGAATGATAGGTTTATCCTAAAGTATTTACTTGGAAAAGGTGTTAAAGAAATTCAACATGCTCGATTCTAAGAGAGGATTGTTACCATTTAGGCATGGTGTTCATTTATCCAAGGGTATGTCACCTAAGACACCCAAGGAAATGAAGCAAATGGCCAAAGATCCTTATACTCTGGCTATAGGAAGCTTAATGTACGCTATGTTGTGTACAAGGCCTAATATTGCCTATGCTGTTAGTGTGACTAGCACTTTACAATCCAATCCAGGTTTGGAAAAATGGATAGCAGTTAAGTCAATCTTTAAGTACCTAAAAAGGACTAAAGATTTAATTTTAACTTATGGAGGAGGTGATTTACAAATGGATGGATTCATAGATTCTGATTTCTAATCAAATATTGATGAATAAAGTCTATCTTTAGGTTTGTTTTTATCTATAATGGAGGTGCAGTGAGTTAGAAGAGTTCCAAGCAAAGTGTCACTGCTAATTCCACTACAGAAGTCGAGTATATAACTACATCAAATGCTGCTAAAAAAGCTATTTGGATTAAGAAGTTCATTACTGAACTAGAATTTATTCCTTCCATTAAGTCCTTGATTCCTCTTTATTGCGACTATAATGGAGCCATTGCGTTGGCAAAAGAACTGAGGTCTCACCATAAATCTAAACATATAGAAAGGCACTTCTATATTATCAGAGAACTTATTGGAAAAAGTAACATCGACATGCAAAAGGTAGCTTCAGCCAATAATATGGTTAATCCGTTGACTAAAGCACTCACACAATTACTGTTAAACCATCATCTTAAGAAGATTGGTCTTAAATATTATAGTGAATGGTGCTAGTGTTAGTGGGAGATTGTTAACATATATGTGCCTTAGTGTCATTCTAGTAATGTATAATGATATTGTAAATTATCCCAAATGGCAATATAATATTCATTTAAATAAGGTGTTTGTTTATTTGAGTATTTACCCCTTAGCATTATATTAAATAAATTTATTATCAATAGTTGATAGTATGAATTACAAACTTATTTAGTAAACATGCTATAAAATGTTCATAGTCGTATAATTAATATTTGGGTAATATTAATTAGACTATCACCTCGGCCTATTTTCCTTGATTAATATATGATACTAATAATGAGAGGTAGTGAATCTCAAGCTACTTAATATGAGATATTAGAATAGACATGTGGGTACTCATATGATGGGTGGATCGAACAGTGACACTATATATGTGATCGCATGGATATTTACTTATTGTTAATGATCATAATCTAGGTCATAATGGTCGATGTAGTCCTTTGACCTGAGGTGTGATGTGTAAATTATTTATATGTCTTAGAGTTGAATTTTTAATAATTTTTAAATACATAATAGTCTAATTAATGTTGATTTTGGGTACAATTAGGAGATTGGTATCATTTAGGGACTTATTTATGCTTTTCTATTCATTAATGTGTTTTTATGGAATTTTTATTAATTTATAGTTTCTTATATTTTAGTGGGCCTAACTTTGAATTTGATAAAATTAAAGAACAAAAAAAATTTTTGAATGAGAAAAGCTAAAGAAAGCCAAATGTGAGCCCAAGTCCAAGCCATGAAAGCCTCAAAATTAAAGACATGTCACGACTTGTATGAAGAATTTCGCACGTCATGGATAATGCCATGTCAAGTGTACCTGAGAAAGCAATGAATCACATGGAATGAAAACATGCCCTTATCCTAAGCCGTGTAGTAAAGTTCAAATGTATGGCTTGTTCTAAGCCGTGAGAAGAAGCCATGGTAAGAAATTCCTATTCCTCATGTTTTAAGGATTTAGATGACCTCAAGGACTTTGGACCGACCCTAAAATGATATAAAAGGGAAACAACATATCTAGGGTTGGGAGGAAGAGGAAAAAAAGAGAAAAATAGATGAAAAAAAGGAGAAAAGAGAGGAAGAGAGATGAATCAAGATTTGAAGAGGCGGATAGTTTTTAAGAGATTAAGCTCACCACTTTTCAGTGTTCATTAGTTTTATCTTATTTCTTTTATTATTCATGGATTTTGTCCTAGCCATAAGTGGCTAGTTTTATTTATAGAGTCTTGGTTAGGAGTAACTATTCCATGACATGATTTGAATACTTATTCTTAATTATAATTGATTTATTTTTTAGTTAATTCTTTGTGTTTCAATAATTGTTTTGTGATTCATTCTAGGCTTGTTTGAGTTACATGTTAATGGACAATTCCACCAATGAGAGTATGGAGAGATTGTTAGCTTAGGACATAAGGAACTTAGACCACCAGAGTAGGCAAACTCTTCGGGGAGTCACGACTATAGAGATATGGTGATAAATAATTGCTAAAGAACTTAATGAGTTTGTGTTAGATTTTTAATCATGAGAGTAAGTTAAATCCTGATCCTTGCATGCTTAATTGAGCTCGAGAGAGGATTTAGGTAAATTAGAGCAATTACCCTTAACTTAATCCTAGGATTAATTAAATTAATATTGTATTTATGAATTGATTGGGCTAGTGAAACTAGACCTAAACTCTATGTTTGTAATTAATTGATTTTACTTCTTAAAGCTATTAGTCATTTTTCTTTTACTAAATTGATTTGCTAGCTAAGATAATAAGCAAGAATTATTGGTAATTAATAATCAATCCCTATGGGAATGATAATCCTTTACACTGAAACCATAACCGTGCGCTTGTGGGTATTTAAAATGCAACAAGTTTTTAGTGCTATTGTCAAGGATGAAGTTTCCAGCAGTTTGGATACAATTAGGTTGGAAGAAAGACGAATCAAGATTTGAAGAGGCTGATAGTTTTCAAGAGATTAAGCTTACCACTTTTTAGTGTTCATTAGTTTTATCTTATTTCTTTTATTATTCGTGGATTTTTTTCCTAGCCATGAGTGGCTAGTTTTATTTATAGAGTTTTGGTTAGGAGTAGTTATTCCATGAAATGATTTGAATACTTAATATTAATTATAATTGATTTAGTTTTTAGTTAATCCTTTATGCTTCAATAATTGTTTTGTGATTCATGCTTATTTGAGTTACATGTTAATGGACAATTTCACCAATGAGAGTTAGGAGAGATTATTACCCCAGGACACAAGGAATTTAAACCACTAGACCACGAGAGTAGGCAAACTCTTCAAGGAGTCACGATTGTAGAGATACAGTGATAAATAATTACTATAGAACTTAATGAGTTTAAATTATCATTTTAATCATGAGAGTAGGTTAAATCCTAATCCTTGCATGCTTAATTGAGCTCGAGAGAGGATTTAGGTAAATTAGAGCAATTACCCGTAACTGAATCCTAGGATTAATTAAATTAATATTGTATTCATGATTTGATTGGGCTAGTGAAACTAGACCTAGACTCTGTCTGTAATTAATTGATTTTACTTCTTAAAGCTATTAGTTATTTTTCTTTTACTAAATATAATAAATTGATTTGCTAGCTAAGATAATAAGCAAGAATTATTGGTAATCAATAATCAATCCCTGTGGGAATGATAATCCTTTACGCTATAACCATAACTGTGCACTTGCAGGTATTTAAAACATAATAAGTTTTTGGCGTCGTTGCTAGGGATTGTATTTATTGATATTAATTTAATTTTTGCTTTTCTTAGACTAGTATTCTTTATTTCTTTATTAAATTGTTTTGTTTCTTATTTGGCAGGTACTTTGTAGTGTATGAACACTCAATCTAAAGGAGAAAACTTAGAAAAGCTTAATCCTAAAATTGAAAAGTCCTGTAAAAAAAATTGTAAAGAAAAGAGGGAAAAAGACAAGAAAATCATGGTAGAGGATCAAGTGGTTCAATAAGCTAGGAATCGTGCCTTTCAAGAGTACACGATGCCTAACCCTAGAGACAATCTCAGTAGCATTGTCAAATTGAATATGGAGGCTAACAATTTTGAAATTAAGCTTGTAATCATCCAGATGATTTCTTAATTTTAGTTCGGAGGTCTTTCAATTAAAGATCCCAATGCTCACCTAGCTTAGTTCCTAAGAATATGCAACACATTCAAGATGAACGGGGGTTGGTTCACATGCTATCAAGCAAAGGCTATTTCCCTTTTCTCTTAGGGATAAGGCTAAATTGTAGTTGCACTCCCTTGCACCACAATCAATCACCTTCTGGGATTTGCTGTCTAGGGCATTTTTTAGCAAATATTTCCCACCTAGGAAGACAACTAAATTCAGATAAGAAATTACAAGCTTTGCCCAATATAGTGGTGAATCTCTTTATAAGGCTTGGAAGCATTTCAAAGACTTGCAAAGACAATGCCCACACCATAGTGTTCCCCAATGGCTGCTTATTCAGACTTTCTATCAAGGACTCATAGAGCCAATGAGGATTACCATTGATGTAATGACATAAGGTTCATTCATGAGCAAGACATCAGAGGATGCCTACAATCTCCTTAGGGCTATGGCATCAAACAACTACCAATGGCATGGAGACTGAGTTGCACCAAAGAAGGTAGTAGGGATGCACAAATTGGACAATTGGAACCTCTTTAATGCTAAGATAGACATTCTCATAAAGAAACTAGAGGCTTCAACAAAAGTGACCAAATCTATGACTATTTATTCATACGAGTATTGCAGAGGAGGGCATCCTACCTTAGAGTGCCAAGGAGGCTATTCACAGGATACATCAATTGAGCAACTAAATGCACTCAATAATTTTCAAAGAAACTAAAGAAACCCTACTCCAACACATACAATCTAGCCTGGCATAATCATTCTAACTTCTCGTGGTCTAACCAAGGAGGAACGTAGAACAATCGCCAAGGATTCAAGCAACCACCTTCCGATTTCTAATAAAAAGTAGTTTTTCCTTAATAAGTAGAATAAAAGTCAAATTTAGAGGTGATGATGAAAAATTTTCTAAAGGACTAGGAAAAACAAAAAGAGGCAATAAAGAACCTGACTACTCAAATGGGCCAACTACACGCCCACAATAAGATGCTAGAGAATCAAATTGCCTCTCAAGCCTTGAATTCAAGACCTGCTGGGATGTTGTCTAGTCAACTGTAGAATCCTAGGGAGCAAGAAAAGGCAGTCACCCTGAGAAGTGGAAAATAAATCCCTGAAGTTGAATTAGAAGAGAAAGAAATGGTAACTGAAACTAATATAAAGAAGAAGCAGTCTGAACCTTTACAAGAAAAGCTTAAGGAAAAGAAAGTCACACCTACCTTGACACCACCACTGCCTTTTCCTTAAAGGTAGCAAAAATCTAAGCTAGACAGATAATTCAATAAGTTTATGAAATTGTTCCAACAGCATAAGCTTAACATACACCTTTTGGATGTCATAAACACCATGCCTGCATACTCTAAATTTCTGAAGGACGTCATCAAATGCAAAAGAAGGTGGGAGGACCATGAGACCATTCCTATTAATGAGGAGTGCAGTGCTGTAATTCAGAATAAGCTTCTCCAAAAACTTAAAGATCTAGGGAGTATTACTATCCCTTGTACCATTGGAACTAAATTTATAAGCAAATCTCTTTGTGATCTTGGTGCAAGTGTAAGTATAATTCTGCTCTCTTTTTGTAGGAGGCTGAACATTGGTGAGCCATAGCCAACCACTATTTCCTTATAACTTGTTGATAGGTCTATTATATATCCCTATGGGATTTTGGAGGACATTCCAATGAAAGTGGGAGATTATTATATTCCAGGAGACTTCATTATCTTGGATATAAAAGAGGACACCCATATCCCAATAATTCTAGGGCATCCATTCTTAGCCACGTTAGGAGCTATTATAGATGTGAAAAGAGGGAAGATACTATTGGAGATTAGGGATGACAAGGTAGAGTTCGACGTGTTCAAAATGGCAAAACAGTGTCCAACAGTGGAGTATTGTTTTAGGGTAGACATAATACAAAGTTGTGTTAATAAGACCCTCAAAAAGTAGCTCTCCCGAGACCCATTAGAGGCGTGCCTAACTCATGATGCAGTAGAGGATGACCTGGATGAAGAGGCAGCAAGGTATGAGCTATACATCAATGAAAATCCTGCATTAAACAAGAGCAAATCATCCAAGTATGAACCCTTGCCTTCTCACATGGAAAGTCTTTGTAAAATTGAGGAGGAAAGTGCACCCAAGGTGGAGCTTAAAACCCTACATTCATCCCTCAGATATGCTTTCCTTGGCCCTAAATGTGCCTCCCCTATTATTGTGAATGCTGAGTTAACTGATAGTCAAGTGGATGCATTGCTTAGGAGAGTTAGACCCCATATGAAAATCATTAGTTACACTATAGATGATCTTAAGGGAATTAGCCTCTCAATTTGCATGCATAGAATTCACATGGAGGATAAGGCAAAACCTACTATAGAACACCAAAGAAGCTTAAACCCTAATATGAAAGAGGTAGTAAAAAAGGAGATTATGAAATTGCTTGATACAGGGATCATATATCCTATTTCAGATAGCCAATAGGTTAGTCCCATACATATGGTCCCTAAAAAGGGGGTATGACTGTAGTCCAAAATGAGCATAATGAGCTTATATCTACTAGGACCGTGATAGGGTGGTGCATGTGCATAGACTATAGAAAATTGAACAAAGCTACCAGGAAGGATCACTTCCCTCTCCCCTTTATTGACCAACTCCTAGAAAGGTTAGCAAATCATTCTTATTTTTGCTATCTAGACGATTACTCATGATGTTTTGGATCCCCATCCATCTTAATGATTAGGAAAAGACCACCTTTACTTGCCCATATGGAACATATACATATAGGAGAATGCCTTTTGGGTTGTGTAATGCACCCTCTACTTTTCAAAGATGCATGATGTCCATCTTTTCAGATTATGTAGAATATATAATGGAGATCTTTTTGGATGATTTTTTTATGTATGGTGACTCTTTTGATGCTTGTCTAGATAACCTTTCTAAAGTGTTACAACATTGTGAAGAGACAAATCTAGTACTTAATTAGGAGAAGTGTCACTTCATGGTGACCAAAGGTGTGGTACTAGGCCACATTATGTCTGAGAAGGGTATTAAGGTGGACAATGCGAAAATAGAAGTCATTGAGAAGCTTCCACCTCCTACCTCCATTAAAGGGATAAGGAGCTTCCTAGGGAATGTAGGGTTCTACAAGCAGTTCATCAAAGATTTCTCTAAGATCGCCAAACCCTTAACCAATCTTCTTGCCAAAGATGCTCCTTTTAAATTTTTTGATGAGTGTCTTTATGCTTTTCAAAGATTGAAAGAGGCCCTGATTTCAACCCATGTCCTGTAACCACCAAATTAGACCCTCCCTTTTGAGATCATGTGCGACGTGAGTGACTTTACTATAGGAGCAGTGTTAGGACAACAAAGAGACAAATAGGCATATGCAATCTACTATATAAGCCACACTCTTGATGAAGCCTAAGTAAACTATACCATAACTAAAAAGGAGCTTCTTACAGTGGTTCATGCTATGGATAAGTTTCATTCATACTTAGTAGGGAGCAAGGTTATTATCTACACAGACCATTCTACTTTGAAGTATATGTTGGCAAAGAAGGATGCCAAGCCAAGACTCATTTGGTGGATCCTTCTCCTTCAAGAGTTTGATTTAAAAATTCAAGACTGAAAGGGAATAGAGAACTTAGTTGTAGATCACTTATCTCGCCTATAAAAGACTGACTATTCAGACCCTCTTCCCATTTGATATGCCACATTTATATATAATTTTTATAGCATTTTTTTTATAATTACTATTGTTTTCAATCTAATTATATTTAATCATGATGCATTTTTATTTTAATATAATATTATTTCCTTTTTGTTGCATGGTTGGGTTTACTGTCTAGGTTTTATAATGCTAATGCAAGTTTATAAGGATTTGGAGTCCAAAAGCCCATGATTTTCTAGGCTTGCTTGGCCTCTTAGTCCAACAAGTTAAAGGCATGGTCATCGAACTCTCAACACGGGTGAAAATAAAGAAACACAGCCCATGCAAGAGACCCGTGTGCGAACTCATCAAGAAGCATGGGTTTGCACACAAAGTGTGCTTTGGTTGTTTCACGAACACGGATGGAGCAACACGACCCGTATCATCTCTATTATCAACACGGCCAAAGAATGGGTCATGTCCAAAAGATGTGCTAAGTCAAAATTAAGTTCTTGTTTTATTAGAGTATTTGATTTGGAAAGTTTCATCTCTCTAAGGTAAGAGAATTGGAAGAATTTCTAGAGAAACACAAGACACACATATATAAGGAAAAAGAACCCTAACTCTAAGAAGGGGGTTACGCAGATAAAAACGCAGGGAAGAGGATTGAAGAAATAAAGACTATTTTTCTAGACTTTTTCTTATATTCATTTATTCCTT
Organism: Mallotus nudiflorus; assembly: GCA_947683625.1. NCBI lineage: Eukaryota > Viridiplantae > Streptophyta > Magnoliopsida > Malpighiales > Euphorbiaceae > Mallotus > Mallotus nudiflorus. The sequence goes on along the minus strand of CANTUR010000058.1, from coordinate 2,779,147 downwards.
TCTTTAATAATTTACATTATGTGTAACTAAACTCTTTTAGAGTTTGGATTCATATAGCCAGGATTACTGCTTGTCTAGATATTTTTTTATTGTAATTAATTATCATTAGTTAATTTCTCAGGTTTTGCTTCATTAATCTTGTGTTTAATTTAGGCCTGATTAAATGCATGCATGTGGATAAATTTATGACAACGAAAGTTTCATGATTTATTAGCTTATAAAACCTGTGATTCTTAGGACCCTTGATCACAAAAGTAGACAAGACCTTAGGGAATTAATAAACTATTAAGGAACTTAATAAACCTGAGTAATTCATTAGACCATGAGAATAGTTTGTGTTTGCTTTAGGTATGCCTGAGTGACTTTAAAAAAATCCTTAGGAATTTATGATCAGCCTACCCTTGATTGAGATTTATTAACTGAATTAACAAAATCCTATAATTCAAGCTAGTGCCTGGTGAATGAATCTAAGCTCTAATTTTTAAATCTTGAATTTCTTTAGATATAATCTATTTACATTAGCATTCAATTTATTTATTAATTTAATTTTTCAGTTTGAAAATCATTCATTTTATTAGCTTGTAAGAGGCAAGATCATATATAGTGCTAGGATTTTTCATCTCCCTATGGGAACGATACTCACTCATCATATATTACTTGTAACAAGTTGTACACTTATGGAAACCACTCAACACCATTACAAATGGCCTCCCAGGTGAGCAGTTAATGAAAATTCAAGAAAATGTGCCTTTGTATGCTGATTTGGTTAACTATCTAACATGTGGTGTTCTCCCCCTTGACCTAGATTACCATCAAAAGAAAAAATTATTTTGGGATGTGAAGCAATACTATTAGGATGAGCCCTGCCTATATAAAAGGTGTGGGGATGGGTTGATAAGGAGATGTGTTCCAACGGAGGAGATGACTGACATACTCACCCATTGTCATTCTCTAGAGTGTGGTGGACATGCGAGTTTAGCTAAGACAGTTGCTAAGGTATTGCAAAGGGGTTTCTTCTGGCCCTTCCTTTTCAATGATGCTAGAGAATTTATGCTAAAGAGTGATCGCTGTTAGAGAATAGGCAACATAGGTCGACGCCATGAAATGCCACTAACCAATATAGTGGAAATTGAGCTCTTTGACGTATGGGGCATCAACTTTTTGGGACTTTTTCAAGCTCTAATAGGAATAAATACATCTTAGTAGGAGTAGATTATGTGTCCAAATGGGTTAAGGCCACTGCCTCCCCAAACAATGATGTCAGAGTAGTCACTAAGTTCTTAAAGAGAAATATTTTCACTTGTTTTGGAACTCCTTGAGCAATCATCAGTGATGGTAGTTCTCACTTTTGCAAGCGCTAATTTGAGAGCCTACTTACAAAATATGGAGTGAAATATAATGTGGACACACCTTACCACCCCTAGACAAGTGGAAGAGCATTTTAGAGAAGACCGTAAATGCATCTTGGAAAGATTGGTTAGTTCGCTTAGATGATGCACCTTGTGCTTATAGGATAACATTTAAGACTCTAATAAGGACCTCACCATTCAAGTTGGTGTTTGGAAAATCATGCCATCTTCTAGTTGAATTAGAGCACAGAGCATTCTGGGCTAGAAGGTTCCTAAACTTTGACTTGGACAAAGCTGGTTCAAAAAGGCTACTACAATTGAATGAGCTTCATGAATTTCGAAAAGATGCATATGAGAATGCCAAGATCTACAAAGAACAGACCAAGAAATGGCATGACCAATGCTTGACCAAGAGAGAACTTCAAGAAAGAGACCTGGAACTGCTATATAATTCAAGATTAAGGCTTTTTCTAGGAAAATTAAAGTCTAGATGGTCTGGACCTTCCAAGTCAAGGAAGTCTTCCCTTATGGTATGGTGGAGCTACTAAATAGGGCTAATGAAACTTTCAAAGTCAATGGACAACACTTGAAACCTTATTATACAGAGGAAGTAAGCTTGAAAAGTGTTATATGTACACTCTTGGATGCAGTATGAAACTCACCATTGTAGAGTCGAGCTAATGACCTAAAACAAGCGCTGATTGGGAGGCAACCCAAGTGTTATTTGTTTTCTTTTTATTTGATATTTTTTTAAATCATTCCTTTAGATGCATAATCATTAATTAGGCTTTTTTTTTTGCTTTATAGAGATGAAAGAACTCAGTCTTAGGAAGCTCTAATGAAATAAAAAGGAATAGCATGAGCGAGGAGATACACGGCCGTGTGACATGTCATGTCAAGGTATGCGCTTAACTTTACTCATATTTTTTATATCCAGAGACACGCATGACATCAACACACAGCCTACTTAATATCGTGCATTTCCTTAAATTTTTCTCCCAAGACACTCATGGCATGATGCATGTCGTGATCCATGCATTTACCACACGACATGATGCATGTCGTGTGCTCTTCATGCATATCGTGAGTTGTCCATTTACCATACGGCATGATGCATGCCATGTGAATCTTCCCCATGCCGTGAGTTGTCCATTTAACACATGGCATGATGCATGCCATGTGCATTTCTTCCCATGCCATGACCTAGCCATCCACCACACGACATGATGCATGCCATGACCCCTTTTAAACCAAGCCATTACACCACTCTCAGACTACTCGAGAGCAACATAGCATTAGCACACGGCTTGTATCAAGCCATATTAATGTCAAACATATTAAAAAAAAGACCTACACGGTCTCCAATACAACCTTGAAAGTCGTGCCACCCAGAAACCAACATGATTTTTACTAAACCATGTGCCCACTCCCTTATATAAAACCTTCTCATTCTAACTTAAACTTATACATATTCAGCACCCTTTCATACTCTCTCAACTCTTATCTTTTTTCAGTTATTTTTTTATTTTTTTCTTATTCTTTCCATTCTTTACAAGCATGGGTCCTAAGTGCTCAAGCAAAGCTCTATCATCTTCCTAGCGAGCCCGCACCATAACATCTCCTACGTCATCTTGTCCTTCTTGCATTAGTGATCCCACTATTCCATCAAGTATGTCTCATCCAATTCTACAATTTCAAACCCAAGAACCCAAAAAGGCATACTCTGTGTTGTTTCCTCTCCCTGTCCATCCCACTTATCATATTATGCTAGGAGATTTAGATATAATTGGACTTAATGAATCTATCCTAAGGATGATCAATACCTCTCAGTTTGAAAATTTTATGAAAATAGAAGAACCTGTATTTCATGAGTTATTTGTTGAGTTCTTATCTACTTTCATATTTAATGTTAGTACTCCTATGGATTACAATAGGAAGAATGTAGTGCTATTTCAGTTAGGAGGAAAGAAATTTTATTTCTCTTTGAATGAGTTCGCATTACAATGTGGATTTTATGATGCTTTGTCTATTATTACCGGAACTTTTGATCATGCTCTATATGATTTACAAACTGTTAATCACCATTAGTATTGGAGAGAAATAATTCATATGAGAGAAACACAACACAATTATGACCTTAGACTTAGTAAGTGCACTAACATTGCTCAACCCAAGTTACACTTTTTGCATCGCATGATAGCAGGCACCATATATGGTCAGTGAGAGAGCACTGGTTACGTGACCTTTAAGGATTTATTTTATCTGAGATGCTTATATAAGGGTTTGGTACCCCACTTAGGCTATGGATTTTCTCATTATATAAAGGGAATGTCCCGAAAGACTAAGGGAGCTCCATGTGGTGGTTCTTATATTACCAGACTTGCTAGGAACCTAGGAGTCTTTAACTCACTTACCAATCTTCAACAAATTTGTACCACCTTACCATTTAAAATTACTATAATGAAGAAGATTCAAGTGGTTATAGTCCGCAATGGTCGGTATGTTTTGATCACTAACTCTAGTGACCTTGGTCTAAAGGAACCTCAGCCATAACCACAGTAGTAGCACCACACTAATGCTCCACCACATCCATATACCTCCACAGATCAAGACCACCTTGTAGTACCACATTAACCTCATGCATTGGATGGTTGAGGGGCTTACTAGCCTATGCACGATTCAAGGAGTGCCATTCCCTCCTCGCCTAGTTTTTTTAGGCTCCACATCCACTGCTACCACAGAAGAAACCCATGATGATGATGACGCTGGAGATGGAGTTGACCCTGATGATGTTACACCTATGGACGATTGATGTTATTTTTATTTTCTTTTTATCTATCTTTTATTTTATTTTTTATTTTTAAGATTTTATGTCTGTTTCTATTTTTTGTTAATTTCTTACTATTATGACTATTATTTTCTTATTTTTATCTTATGTTTATCTATTTAAACTTTCCTGCTTTAGTTATCTTCTGAATCCATGCATGAATTAGGAAAGTTTCTTCTTACCCTTCTATATCTTTTATGGTTTTACTTATATTGTTAATTTTTTTCACTGAGGACAATGCCATAGATAGTATTGGGGGTGCTTATTGTATGTGTCTAATTTCAATAAATGAAAAAATTTAATTAATAATATATGTGATTTTTTATTATTTATTTAAATTTTATTAACTTTTAACTCGTTTCCCCCATATTGATAGCTTATTGTCCTAAAAATTGTTTTTGTTCAAATTATTTTGAGACTTGATCACACTAGGGAATATATTGGTGAATAAGTTTAATTTTTTTTATTTAATTACCAAAATATCGAATGGTTTATTAATTAAGATAGTTGAGTATAATCTTTATATATAAAGGATTTAGTTCTTATTCCCTAAGCATAATCCTGGCGATTGAGATTGAGTATGCTTCTAGGAAGGATTATAGTGAAGTTTTTAGTTTAAAAAAAAACCCTGATTCCAGGAGCTGTATTTAAGTAAAATCCTTATGTGCTCTTAATGCTACTACAATTCCCTAAGTAGGGTATGAGTATCCATAGGACACACTCGATGGTATCCACGCTTAGTAGTATGAGAATGGTGGGGGATCACTTAGAGTGGAAAGGCAAATTGAGAAGTTATATATAAAAAATGGTAAGATGGAGCGTAAAATGCACTTACCGAAAAGAAAAGAAAAAAATATATAATTGGGGACTTTGATGTTTTTCTCTTTAGAGTTATGCTCGGTTGATGTCAAGAAGTGAATGTTTGGGGTGCGATTAGTAAATTGCTTATATATACTATATTTTTATCTAGCTATCTTCTTTTGTAAATAGGTTTTGGTCTTAGGTAATTGGCAAAGATTAAATCTTAAAATCTAGTTGACTTTAGTGTGATTTGAGTTTATTATTTTTCAAACTTGATTTTTGCTTGAGGACAAGCAAAGCTTTAGTGTGAGGGAATTTGATGTGTAAATTATTTATGTGTTTTAGAGTTGAATTTTTAATAAGTTTTAAATATATAATAGTCTAATTAATGTTGATTTTGGGTACAATTAGGATATTGGTATAATTTAGGGACTTATTTATGCTTTTTGGTTTAGTAATGTGCTTTTATGAAATTTTTATTAATTTATAGTTTCTTATCTTTTTATGGGCCTAACTTTGAATTTGATAAAGCTAAAGAACAAATAATTTGGTTGAATAAGAAAAGCTGATGAAAGCCAAATGTGAGCCTAAGTCCAAGCCATGAAAGCCTCAAAATTAAATACATGTCACGGCTTGTATGAAGAATTTCGCATGACATGCATGATGTTGTGTCAAGTGTACCTGAGAAAGCAGTGAATTTCATGGTATGGCAACACACCCTTATCCCAAGTCGTGTAGTAAAGTTCAAGTGTACAGCTTGTCCAAAGCCGTGAGAAGAAATCATGGTAGGAAATTCCTATTCTGCATGTTATAAGGATTTAGATGACCTCAAGGACTTTGGACTGACCCTAAAATGCTATAAAAGGGAAACAACATATCTAGGGTTAGGAGGAAGAGAAAAAAAAGATGAAAAAAAAAAGAAAAGAGAGGAAGAGAGACGAATCAAGATTTGAAGAGTCGAATAGTTTTCAAGAGATTGAGCTCACCACGTTTCAGTGTTCATTAGTTTTATCTTATTTCTTTTATTATTCATGGATTTCTTCCTAGCTATAAGTGGCTAGTTTTATTTACAGAGTCTTGGTTAGGAGTAGTTATTCATTGACATGATTTGGATACTTATTCTTAATTATAATTGATTTAGTTTTTAGTTAATTCTTTGTGTTTCAATAATTGTTTTGTGATTCACTCTAGGCCTATTTAAGTTACATGTTAATGGAAAATTTCACCAACGAGAGTTAGGAGAGATTGTTAGCTTAGGACACAAGGAATTTAAACCATGAGAGTAGGCAAACTCTTCGGGGAGTCATGATTGTAGAGATACAGTGATAAATAATTGCTAAAGAACTTAATGAGTTTGGATTATAGTTTTAATCATGAGAGTAGGTTAAATCCTAATCCTTGTATGCTTAATTGAGCTTGAGAGAGGATTTAGGTAAATTAGAGCAATTATCCTTAACTGAATCCTAGGATTGATTAAATTAATATTGTATTCATGATTTGATTGGGCTAGTGAAACTAGACCTAGACTCTGTGTTTGTAATTAATTGATTTTACTTCTTAAAGCTATTAGTCATTTTTCTTTTACTAAATTTATTAAATTGATTTGCTAGCTAAAATAATAAGCAACAATTATTGGTAATTAGTAATCAATCCCTATGGGAACAATAATCCTTTACATTGCAACCATGACCATATGCTTACGGGTATTTAAAACGCAACAAGGTGACACGATCATCCATATTTGAATGGTTAGAGTTTGTTATCACTTACATACTTGTGTTATTCACACATGGGCATATCACGCGTGGTGGCTCTAGTAAGTAAAATGTAGAGATGAGTGTTCAAGCAAAATGGGATTCATTACCTAGAGTAAACCAGGATAAGATCTTATACTATCTAAGTCTTTTCTTGATGAAAGAGTTCCTAGCCAAGACAAACATAACAGTCTAAAAGAGTTTCAGTGCTACAAAGAGTGTTTAGTATTTGTTGTGTTTTATCAAGAGATAGAACTTAAGATAAGGTAATATGATATAACTATTAGAGTTTGACTTATCCTTGCCTCTAGGCTATATTAGGATCTTTTAATGAAAGAATTTTAGTGCACCATAATTATGACCAAAGGGTTCTTGTGAATTAATGAATACATTCATATCTAATTGGGTAGTTGTGATATCGATGCTAAAGGTCACACACAACTTATGAGAACTAAATGTGAATAATTGGGATTTTCACATTTAGACTTAAAAGGAGTTTCAAATAATATCAAGTGTTGACATTAACTTCTCATTGCCAATTAGACATGGACCTAGTAAGTCACACCTCAAAGGTCTTCACCAAATCTCTATTTATATTAATCTAATAATCAATTAAAGAATTTAATCAATTAATTAAGATTAATGAAATTAATTTTTTTCTTAAAGCAATTATTCTAGCATATCATGAAATCTATTTTCAATGAAGGTTTTATTATTAATTTATGCTTAATTAATATGAGATTTAGACTAAAGATTAAACCAAGTAATAGATAAAGCCCATATACCTTATTTAAGTCCTCTTGTTTAATGGAATGGTTTTTGGGTCAAGAGTTGGCCCAATGGTTAAGCCCAATTCCATTAAGAGATATGTTTGATTTAATTATATATAAACTTAGGAGTTTATAAGTTTTCTTTAATCTTAGAATTCCTAGGTTGTTGATTACTTGTATTTGTGTTGCCTTGAATGTTAGTTATGTGTTAAATGCAAATTGGATCCTAGGGTTTGGAATTCTTGATGAGATCAAGGGTTATGTTATGTAATATTTTGAAATTTACTTTACTTAGCATTTGATGTTTAAGTAGTATAATCGATTCCTTTCAACAAAAGATATCGTAAAACTTATTTTACAGCATTCTAATGAGTGGTGGATGGGTGATGCATGTATGGGATAGTTTATTAACCGTAAAGGAAAGATACGAACGAGTGAGGTATAAATATTGTAGTGAGCTAAGTACTTGATGATATTTAGTGGCATCATGAGAAGGAGAACCATCATTAAGTTTTAGTGTTTCATTAGAGGAAATGGAATACTGATTGGACAAGCCTCTTGCATATTGGTATTGACTAAAAGATCATGAATATATTTTTATTGAGAGAGAAATAAGCCAAAGCTAGTATTAGTGGCTTCCACTCCTAAGAAGTAATTGAGATCGCCAAGATTTTTTTAGCAAGGGACTGAATAAATTCATCTATGGAGGCAGCATTACTGCCAATCACAATAATATCATCAACATAGACAAGTGTATAAATAACATGATGAGAATTGTGAAAAATAAAGAGAGATGCATCATATATAGAGTTAACAAAGCCTTGAATTAATAGAAAAGGGCGCAATTTATTGTACCAAGCTTGTAGAGCTTATTGATGACCATATATAGCTTTATGTAATTTGCACACATGAGTTGGGAACTATGGGTGAACAAAACCCTGAGGTTATTATATGAAAATAATGTCAGTGAGAGTACCCTGCAAAAATACATTATTAACATCCAATTGTTTCAAAATCCAACCATGGGACACTGCTATACTTAGTACAAGATGAATAGTTACAGGCTTCATAATCGGGCTAAAAGTTTCATTCAAGTCAATGATCGGTCGTTGATGAAATCCTTTAGCTACAAGGCGAGCCTTATAGAGAATAATAGAACCATTAGGATTCTTTATGATTCTGTAGACCCACTTACACCCTACAATATTTTGTGTGGAGTTATAGGGAACAAAAGACCAAGTGTTGTTGGTACAGAGAGCTTGGAACTCTGCAAACATGGTTGTTCACCATTCCTGAATTTTTTTGGCTTAAGAAAAGGAAGTAAGTTTAGAGGAAGGTGTTAGGGATATGGTGATATGAAATTTAAAAAATTTATGGTTTAAATATCTGATTTTATGCTCATGTGATCACACGTGAGGGTGGAGGTGGATGAGAGCAGAGGGCTAGAACAAAGTGAGATGAGGAAGAATGAGAAGAGAGAGAACTTACTTGTGAGGAAGAAGATTGAGCAACATTTAGAGAGAGAGATAGAATAGTATCAATGCTAGAGGCATGGGTAAAGGAAGTGGCATTGTTGGCTGAAGGTTAATGGGGTTGATTGAAAGGCATTGGTGATAGAGACAACAATTCAAGATGGAGTTATAAAGGAATGAATTCATCAGATAAAGAAGAAGAAGAGGAAGGATCCACTAAACATTCTACAAGATTTCGTGTTTTAAAGAAGGAAAGTAATATGTCATATAAGTTATTAGTGACCTAAAGTTCATCGGAAGAAAGTTTGGCAAAAGGAAAAAAATTTTCAAAAAAAAAAAACAACATGCCTTAAAATTAAAATTTTATAAGACTAAAAATCATAACATTGAAATGCATGATGCTTAATTGAATAACCCAGAAAGGCACAGGGTATGGAATGTGGTCAGAAAGGCATAGGGTCTGGAATGTGGTTCCAACTTATGAGTATTATAGGGTCATAACCAAGGGTAACATAAGCTCCCAAACACTTATAGGGATGTATAAGTAGGGTGATGATTAAAAAATTTATGATATAGTGTATCATGATAGATAATGGGTGTGGGGAGGCAATTAATTAAGTTTGTGGCTATTTAGAAGGCATAAGACCAAAATTTAATTAGAATAGAGGTGGTATGAAGTAAAGCAATACCAGTTTTGATAATATGTTGATGCTTGTGTTCAGTTGAGCCAATGTGTTCAGGTGTATAAGGTGGAGAAGTGAGATGTTGAATACCAAATCTAGAAAAACGATGAGAGAGGGATTGATACTCACCATCGCCATCACTGTACACAATTTTGATTTTAGTGTCAAAGAAATTTTCAATCAAGTTTTTGAATTGTTCAAAAATAGTAGGTACATCTTATTTCAATATCAAAGGATAAAACCATGTACATTTAGTGAAATAATCAACAAAATAATATAATAACAGAAACCATTAAAAGACTTAACAGGGGCAAGACCCCAAACATTTGAATAAACAACTTGGAAGGGTTTATCATAAATAATTAATGAAGATTTAAAGGAGAGTTTATGACTCTTAGTGCATAGACAAGAATCACAATGTTCACTATTATTTAAAACTGAAATATTCTAACTAGTAAGTAGCTTATTTTGAACTAACTGCGAAGGGTGACCAAGATGCTTGTGCCATAATTAGGAAGAAAAAACAAGAGAAGCATGAGGTTGGGAGTTATTGACAGCAAGTTAAAGATAGGATGCCCACTTATACAAGTTGTTCCTATTCTAGCCTCGAACCAATGATGCCCCTGTGCTCAAATCCTTCACAAGAAAATGGTTAGGAAAGAATTCAATGGAGGTGTGATTTTGTTTGCAAAGTTGTGGGATAGAAATTAAGTTCTTTTTAATTAAAGGTGCACACAAAATATTGTCTAATGTAAGTGTAGTAAATGGTGAATCAATAGTGGAAGATCCTATATAAGAGATTGAGATTCCATTACCATTACCAACTATTACATCCTCACTGGCAGTATAGTCAAAGTGCATGGACAAATTTCAAAGATTAGATGTTATATGATGCGTAGCTCCAAAGTCTACCTCCCAACTATTGTTTAATGATCTAGTATCAACATCAACATAATGAGCTTGTGGCCATGAAGGTTTGCTTCTTGTACGACATGTTTTTGCCCTATGGCTAGGTTTATCACATAGTTGACAGATACTTCTTAGTGGTTCTGGAGAAGAATTTGACTACTAATTAGAGTATGAAGAATAATTAGGATTGGGACTTGTACTTGGGAATCTTGAGTTCTGTCCTTAATTGTAAGTGGGACGAGATTGTTGTTGATGTCCTGGATAGGTAGTAAGTTTAAGATTTATGTACTTATTTGAATATGCATATCCATTTTTTAGGTTCTATTGGTCCTATTTGTAGTTCTTTTTGCCCTTGCCACAATAATTTAACCCTTTTTTAACAACTTGAGTAGTGATTTCAGGTTCAGTATCATTTGCATCAGTCGATTTTTGAAATAGTTCTTTTTTTAACAATTTGTCAGAGATCTTCAAAGGTTATGGGAGTATCTCAAACTCTTATAGCAGCCTTCAATTCTTTGAATTCATTGCCAAGGCCATTTAAAGTATGAGCTATGATTTCAGTATTGCTTAGTGGGTGACCAATTAATGCTAGATTATAGACGATGCTTTTGTCACATATTCAGTAACTGATGTACCTTCTTTTTTGTGTTCATTAGTGTGGTGAGAAGAGAGAGCATGCGTGTGTTATATTTGTTGCAAAGCTAGACTCTAATTTGTTCTATGCTTTAGCTGAAGATGAGCAATTGTTAACAATAGGAGAGATAGTGCTATGAATGATGGCTTATATTCCCAAGAGAACTAACTTGTCTTGTCGAAGCCATAGCTGATGATTAGGTTTTGTATTTGGAGGACAGACATGAGAGCTATCCACGTAACTAAGAAGACCATACCCAAAGAGCATATTGGTCATTTGTGATTTCCATGAGGAGTAATTCCCTCCACCTTTCGTTAATTTGAATGGTATTTGAGAAGAAGCATTTAGAGAGATTAGATTACCACCAAGAGAACTTATATTGTTGTTATTTCCAAAATTGGAGGTTGGTGTGAGCATAACGAGATTTCCTTGTAAAGTTGTATCTTTTTTAGTTGAGACCGACTTGTTAGATGAGGATGAATCAGAAGCCATTGCTAATAGTTTTGAAACTGAAGAATGAGACTGAATAGAGGAAAAAGGAATGACAAAGGAATCCATAGAGAATCGGCTATTCAGAGATAGCAGAGCTCTGATACCATAAAGGAGTTGATTTTACGTGTGAAATTATGACCTATTTTATTCATATGTAACCAACAATATATACACAATTACCTTCCTAAAATACAATGATTTGCTTCCTAAAATATAATGATTTATTTCCTAAACTATGTATCCATAATAGGAAATGTACAGCTGGTAGTACAATTGAGAATTGGTTATTATGCTTTATCAAAGACAAACATCACACGTATTGTTGCTAAAGTTTTTGCTATTTAATTTGACAAAAAATTTTTAGTATTTTAATTCAAACCCTTTGGAGAATGCCAACATATTTTCAATCTCTTAAATTAAGATGCATTGAAAAAAAAAATTGAAATCATGTTCTCAAAAACCTGAACTGAAATAATTTAAAAAATAAATAATTTTTTTAATTGTTTATACTAGTTAATTGTTAAAAGTTAAATAGATTCAACATTTTAATCATGTATATAGTAATTTTATTCTATGTATATGTCCTTGCATGTGCATAATAATTACAAAAATAACAAAATCAAATCAAATTGTGATGGCAAATATCTAGATATTGAAAACTGTGGAATGGGAGGGAAACATGACCCATGACTATATGCATATTGATGGGTTACGAGATGGACAATGCCTTGTTCTTACATGACTCAGTAGTCAGTCAACTATATGTGTTGTATACACACAAGATGCACCTGTTCAAAATAATAGTAATAATAATAATAATAATAATAATAATAATAATAATAATAATAATAATTATTATTATTATTATTATTATTATTATTATTATTAAACTAATTAAAAGATTAGTGTGGATTTAATTGGTTCGGTAATGCGATCCAATCAATTTATATTATATAAGCAAAAAAATCAGCAATTTTAATATTTTATAACTAAATTATATGAATTAATAATATTATACAAATAAAATTGATATAAACAAACTAAATTTCATTATTATTATTATTATTATTATTATTATTATTATTATCAAAATTAAACTAATTAAAAGATTAGTGTGGATTTAATTGGTTCGGTTATGCAATCCAATCAATTTATATTATATAAGTAAAAAAAGATCAGCAATTTTAATATTTGATAACTAAATTATATGAATTAATAATATTACACAAATAAAATTAATATAAACAAACTAAATTTCATTGAGCATTATATTATTTTTAAATATTTTAATTTCAATTTCCATCGAACTTTTAATTAATTTATGATTTGATAAGTTAGACAAATTGAGTTCAAATTCAAAACGCCAAGAAACATGCTACTCGATCCGGTCTTATACTTCAATTGAATTCATAGGAAAATTAGATCGATCTTGACTGCCATTAACCTAAGCGCATTTCCGTGGGGCATACACAGTTGCTCTACTTGACACTTTTGTTTCCCCAACAACATTTCTTGATCATTGTAGAGTATCAATCAAAAGGGTTATTTACACTCACATGTAAGCAAATTTAGGATTAAATACATAAATCTAAAACACCAAATAATATAATAGTTAATTCAGTGGAAGCAATCGCATACCTGTTTCATGTTCGATGTAGATATCTCATCTCTAATATATAACTATAACATAAAATAAAATAATTAGTATTAAGGAAAATAAAACACTAGATCTTTCTCTCCTATCCTTCTCACACTTAGACGGCTATCATGGAACAAAATAGAAAATCAATTCACGAGATGGAGAGGGGACCTTAGCCTATCTATATAGAAAATCATCTAGGTTTACTTCATTAATAACCCTAATAGGATTAGGCTTGCACTTACCGTCTTACTACACCAGCCCATTAAAGTGAAAATAAGCTCATAACACAAATTATCACTGTAAATATAAATTGGGCTTCCTTATACATTCTCTTAAACTATATTTTTTCAATCAATTTTTATAAATCAAAACAACTCATAATTAATAGCAGCCCAAAATATAATAAAATTTCTAACATTCTCCCACTTGGACAACATAAATTTTGAATTTTTAATAATTTAAAAAACTTTTATAATATAACTCCATATTGAACAACAAATACAAATGTGGCCACAAATTTTGAAAAACATATAGTTTAAGGAAAATGTATCTTATAATAATTCGGTCCACATTAAATCATTTATATTGAATCATAGCCATAATCATGTCATTTATTAACACAAAGTCAATCTATAGTCACAAATATAAATAACTTAACCAACATGGATTATGGTATGAAAGTGTAGCAAGAAAATAGCAACCCAAATATAATCAATATGTTATTTTCATTATCAGTCCTCACAATTTCTCTTAAACGCACACATGCTTACAAGAGCAAGAGAAATTCACAAGCTTTGAAAAAGCCAATTGTTTTCAAAAGGAAACCCCCAGCACAATTGATTCCTAATCTCAAATGGAAACACTTATATAATGGCCAAATATCATATTTAAGACTAAAACACAAGTGTCTTGAGTCTTTCTGGCTAAACACCACCACTCATTTCCGAAAACATAAAAGCAATATTTATAATGATCATTGGTCATGCTTAAGATGAAAACACAAATGTTTTAAGACTTTAATTATAATTTATTGTGTGCAAACTCAACATATTCATATAATCAAAAGAAGACGATGATAATCAAATCATATCATATTCACATATAAATATGTATTACACACACACATATGACAATAATCAATGCATATGGAAATCTATAAATAATAAACTCCCATTGAACAATGCATATGCAATTATTCAACCACAAACAACAAATTTCCACTAATCAAGTGAATTAAAGATTCACAAAATATCCATATCTCTAACAGCATTTATGTTATGTATTTATATTGCTATTATGCAATTTAATCTCATAATCTCATCACCATTTAAATTATCCACAATAATCTTCACAATGAGATATATAATTACCCTAAGCTCAAAAATATTTATTGATCTTTTAAAGAACAACAACACCAAATGTACCCATAAGTAAAATATGATATCCAAAATTTTAGAATAAACTATCTTCTATAACTCCAAAATTAATAACAAATGACATAATTATTTTAAGTATATATTTAACACTCCCACAAAAGATAATTTCTCAAACTTCATATAAATGCTTTAAATATTTTAGACGAAGATAAATATAACTACATCTCAATATTAATAATTCTCATAAATATATATAAGTTGAGTTTCCTAAGTACAAACATTGGGAAAGATACCCAAACATTGAGTTTAATATCAACAAAACTCAAATACTAAAAAGTGAATAAAATATCTCTAAACCATTAATGATGAGAAATTAAAGCACCTCCATTTAATCTTATTAAATAACCCCATTAAAACATTATCGAATAATCATTTTGTAAAGTGAATAAGAAAATATAAATTTATCTCCCGCTAGTCAAAAAATATAAACACGCAACTTATAATTTCCTTTAAGATATTCAACTTTGCACTACACTCAATAAAATTTCAATCTTATAAGTGCAAAAATTCTTAAAATCATAAAATTAATATTTGAAAAACATATGAACTTCTCAAATACATTAACACTTAAGAATGATATATTTATCATACTATACTACAAGTTAAAATACATCGACAATCATAAATAATCACCACAAAGATTGTGTGAAAACTTTATTATTATAATCTCCAAAATTATGAGAAAACTTTAGTTAAGCCTCATACTCCTCAATAACCTATAAAAGATTATTATAACATTTATCGCACAAAATATTAATGAATTAAAAATATCATGACAACTCAAAACTTGAAAGCACTAAAAAGCTCTTTAAAAATTTAAAATAGTTTTACTTCAAGAAAACTTAATTACATATCATTCTTATTTATTCTTAAAAGTATGATTAACTATTAAGTACAAATAATACTCAAAATTCATTCACACACTTGCAAATATTTAGCAATTACTCAAATGTTCCAATTCTCACCCTATTTGCAAGAATATTTGCTTCACACATCAAATAAAATTTTAACAAAAAATTAGCACTAATCTCTCACCCGTATCAAATAAAAAGAAAATTTTAAAAAGTTAAAGATAAATAAATAATTTTTCCATAAAAGAAATTTTCAAATTAATTTAATACTACTAATAAAAAAACTATTGAATATATATAATAATTTTACAACAAAAGAATTATTTAAAAATTACTTTAATATATAATCTCAAAACTTCAAAATATATAAAACTAAAACAATTTGAACATAAAAATCTCACCCCTTTAATATATTCTTAAATACATAATATTTAGCACAAAATTAGTTTTCTTTATAAATATTTAAAACAACATCAATTTTGAAATAAGAAGCTAAAAGTATCACAAATAGCACAAGAAATTGCACCAAATATACTTTTAGACAATAATATTTGGTGTTCGTCACTCAGACTAAAAGAGTTCAAATTTTCATCATATTCAATATGTAATGACATGAAATAGTGACTTTTAAATCTATACATAATACATTTATATGTAGACACCTCAAAATAAGTCTTCAAACAAATAAAATTCTTTTATTATATAATTTTATTTATTTAAACACTATTTCTTATAGCAAATCTTGCACATAATGTTTAAAAAAATTAAACATATAATATACAACTATTTATTCTCAATGAAAACATAAAATTCTACAAGGTATAGAATTTTATGCAATTACGCATTTCAATATTGTATCTTATTCTCATAAAAATTGTTCAAAGATAACACAAAAGCATATATTTACTAATGGGTAATATATAAGCTTCAAGAGCTTAAAAGTATAATTCTGGCTATCTTATTGCATGGATAAATTCTATCATCACCACATATTCACCTTTGGGCAGAATATGTTCATGCAGTAGAATTTTCCATCAAAAGAATTCTAGCATCACTACACGTTATCCTCTGATAAAAACATGCACATGCAATAGAATTTTTTATGTGAAACTTACAAATGAGAACACTCTAATCTTTGAGAAAATCATCCCCTTTGGGCAGATAGAACCTCTAAACTAGAGCATTCCCTAGTTAAATGTTATTTCAAACTCTCACTAATATCTTAAAAATAAGAAAATTAAATAAAAAATTAAGAATTGTTAAGATTAGAAATTTATGCTAATCCAAAATGCATTATAATTTCAAGAAACACTTTTAACAAACCCCACAAATTCAAGATTCATCAAATCATTAGTTATGAAAATCCAAATTCTCATCAAGAAAATCAAGATTTTAAAGAAAAAACAAAAAAAAATTAACAAACAATTTATATAACTTATTTAAATAATGAATGTAATCATCAATAAAAAATTATTAAGAACCTACGGCTAAGTTACGTTCTCAAAAACATGCACAGTTTGAGTATATTCTATGAAAATAACATATTGGACTCAATTATAATCACTTACTTTTACTATATTAAATAATAATTTCACGTCATTCACTAGACTTCTTATAAACTAGTTACAATGGCTTGCACATGCACACTAACTCTCATGTACACATCGACTTATAATTTTTTTTTGGAAAGTACAATTTTCTACTTAGAGGTTTCATGTTTTGACAATGATGGTCTACAGTTTTTTTTTTGTGACATTATACTACTTTGTGTGTTGTTTCGTTAGCAATATACATCTAAAACCTCTAACACTGTTTAATACGTTAATGTGGTTGTCAATGTGGCATCTCATATGGACTAATGTAGCATCTGACTCTCCAAAAAAAATTAAAAAATAATTATTTATAAAATAAAAATTAACAATAACATTTATTCAAAATAATTGTTTATAAATATATATTATCAAAGGCTAATATACTTAAAACATTATGAAAAAAATCTAAATCCAGCGTCGTTGGATATCAACATTGACAATCCAGTACCGCCTACCATTAACACCGACTACGCCAACGCCAACGCCGCCTACCATTAACACAAACAACTACACCATCAACACCAACAACTGCCTACTATCGACACCAACAACTGCCTACCATCAACACTAACAACTGCACCATCAACACCAATAATCCCCTGCATCACCAATTTCTCTAGTAGCAGCATCCTCAATGTCCATGGAGTGTCTAGCAACTCCAACTAAGAGTAGAAATACCCAGGAAAATTTGAACCATCAAACAAAGAGCAGCAACAACAATAAGCTCATCTCTCTTCCTCTTCTTCTTCTTTGTCTTTGTCTTTCTCCCCAAAAACAAAATAAAATCTTTTAATTGAAAGTAACATCAATTGAAGATGAATTCACAATCAATTAAAGATGAAAAAGGTTTAAGAAAAATTTAATTCTCTAAGATGACAAGAGAATAAACTTCATCTCCAATATTACCAATAAATCACAACATGTCCAAACCACAAGATTACAAAGCATTCTCTCCAAGAACAAAAGCAACTTCTAAAATTAAAGAGCATAAATAAAATTTAAATTAATGAAGGCGTAGCTAGTCCATATGGGAGGATAGAGCAGTAGTTTAGCCTGAGGCTGGTTGTCGGTTGCTTATTGGGATGAGTTAGGCGAGACAGCACTACTGGTGCACACGAGAGAGCTGGATGATAAATAGAATGTCACCTAAGACACTTAAAGATTGAAAGTTATAGATAAACAAAATAAAAATTAGAGAGGATAGTATAGATAAAGGCAAAGAATAAAAGAGAAACACTGATGGAGTTAAGATTTAGAGTTGGAAGAGGATGGGTTTGTGTTTAATTTTAAATCTTAGGGATTTGGGATTATAAACCGAGAGATGGATGAAAACTAAAATAAGTTTTTTTTTTCCTTTTCCACATCACTAGCCATGTTGGATGCCACGTATGCACTGGTAATGGTGTTATTGATTTTTTTCATTATTTGTTAACAAAATAACACACAGGGTAATATAATGTCATAAAAAAAATCAAGACCATTTTTGTCAAAATGTGAAACCTCATGTAGAAAATTGTACTATCCCTTTTTTTAAAAATACAAACAAGACAACAAATAGTAATCTAAGTGGCCAAATTAACAAAACAAGTTTTATGAAAAATTCCGCAAGCAAAAGGAGAAAATCTAATCACATAATAAAATAGATCTTATAGGGTTCACCAAACCAATCCCAATTAATTTGAATAATCAGTAGATTTGGCAATATCTATCTAATGAAACATAAATCTAAATTTTTTAAAAAGTTTAAAGTCTTCAAGAATGAAGTACAAAATCAACTAGGTAAAAATATTAAAACACTACGATCTGATCGAGGTGGTGAATATTTAAGCCAAGAATTTATAGATCATCTTAGAGATTGTGGGATCATTTCACAGTTAACTCCCCTAGGTACACCCTAATGGAATGGTGTGTCAAAACGGAGAAGTCAAACTTTATTGGATATTGTTCGATCAATGATGAGTCAATATGATCTTCCAATCTCTTTTTGGCGATATGCTTTAGAAACTGCCACATTCATTTTGAATAGAGTTCCATAAATAAAAGGTAGTTGAAAAGACATCATATGAGATGTGGACTAGAAAAAATCCTAATTTGTCTTTCTTAAGATTTGGGGATGTGAAGCTTATGTCAAGCATCAAATCTTAGATAACTTAGCACCTAAATTTGAAAAATGCCTTTTTATGGGATATCCTAAAGAAACTAAGGATATTACTTATACAATGCTTTTAAGAATAAAGTGTTTATTGCGGGGAATGGTGTATTTTTAGAAAGAAATTATTTCTAAAGGATCTAGTGGGAACATAATGCAACTTGAAGAAATTCAAGACCCATAAAATAGCATTGTACTAAGTATAGAACCGCAGTTGGAACAACAAGTACCTGTTGAACTTGCACAAGTACTAGAAGGCCAAAGGAGGTATGGTAGGACACGTCAAATCCCTATGAGATTTGAATTTCTCATAACTGATGATAATGATATGTTAATTGTGGATCAAAGTGAGTCCATATCCTATTAAGAGGCCATAAATAGTCTTGACTCTGAGAAATGGCTAGAAGCCATGAAATAAAAAATGCAATCCATATATGGTCCTTGAGTGACCCAATTGATGGCTTAAAAAGAAAACTGACATGGATGAAAATGTGTATACTTTTAAGGCAAGATTGGTTGCAAAGGGTTTTAAACAAACACATAGTATAGACTATGATGAAACCTTTTCACCAGTTGCTATGTTGAAATGTATTTGAATTCTCCTTATTGTAGCTACATACTATGAATATGAGATATGGAAAATGGAAAATGGATGTCAAAATAGTGTTTTTTAATGGAAACTTACTTAAGGATGTGTACATGACATAGCCAAAAGGTTTTTTCAATCCTGAGAATTCTGTAAAGGTATGCAAGCTTCAAAGGTCCATTTATGAATTAAAAAAAGCATCTCAAACTTGGAATCTTCATTTTGATGAAGCAACCAAAGAGTTTGGCTTCATTAACAATGAAGATGAACATTGTGTCTATAAGAAGGTTAGTGGGAGCACAATTATGTTTTTAGTGTTGTATGCTTATGACATACTACTCATTGGAAATGATATCCCTATTTTACAATGTTAAATCATGGTTAGGGAATTGTTTTTTGATGAAAGACTTGTGTGAAGCCGCTTATATATTAGGCATCAAGATATATAGAAATAGATTTAAAAGGCTTATTAGCCTAAGTTAGAGCACTTATATTGATAAGGTAGAGCAGGTTTAGCATGCAAGATTCTAAGAGAGGATTCTTGCCAATGTCACATGGCATTAGTCTCAGCAAGACTCAATGTCCTATGACACAAGATGAGCGAGACCGCATGAGTAAGATTCCATATTCTTCTGTTATTAAATCTATCATGTATGCAATGTTTTGTACTTGACTTGATGTCTCAAATGCCTTAAGCACAATGAGCAAATACCAGTTAGACATAGGTGAAAGTCATTGGATAATAGTTAAAAATATCCTTAAGTACTTGAGAAGATCTAAAGATACATTTTTATTGTATAGTGGTAAAGAAGATGAGCTACTTGTAAATGGTTACACGAATGCCAGCTTCTAAACTGACAAGGATGATTTTTTTTATCATAGTAAGGTTATGTGTTTTATTTAAATGGAGGTGCAGTGAGTTGAAGGAGTTATAAGCAAGACACCATTATTGATTCTACAACAGAAGTTGAGTATGTCAATTCTTCCTAAGGTCATCAAGTATGTGACTTAATAGTAAAACTCTTAGATTAAATATGAGTTCTATTCAAATTATCCCTAGTCATTATAATGTATGAAGGCTAGTATAGTATTGATTGATGATTATATTAGACTAATAATGAATATGAGATATTAAGTCAACCCATAGGTAGTTATTTAAGAAATAATGTACTAGATTGATCCATCATAAGAATACTACATAGATAATTGTCATAAGTAATTCTCATCATAGTATTATTGATTTAGTCCTCTGACTTTAAAATTACTATGGATTTCTACATAACTATTTTGTATTTTGACACAATCTAACATTATCTTTAACCTGATGATAAAATAGATTGTTGTTGGATATGAAATGGGTTATATGAGGAATATAAGTGATTGAGAAGGAATTTGTCCCTCATTTAATATGAGTAAGATATCTATGGGCCCCTTAATAAGATAAATTGAGGAAAATGCATGGCCATACTAAAGGGAATTGATAAAGAGTTATCATTTTCAATCTACTTAGAATCAAGAAATAATATAATTGAATTGTATAAGGATGACAGAAACTATAACTTATATTCAATCAAGATATCATGTGAAAAAAGGACTACAATATTCACTGTAAATTTGGTTATCCCAAATTATTGACCTTCACATGACTTGGATAGTCATAATGTCTTACTAGAGGCCACTTATGACTTGTAGGCCTAAATAGGAATTTTAGGCTCACTACCAATATTATGTGAACCTACAGGGTTACACACTTAGAACAAGCCTAAAACAAATATGGGTTCACCAAGCCCAATAAAGCTCAGTGGAAATAAATAAATAAATAAATAAATAAATAAATAAATATATATATATATATATATATATATATATATATATATATATATATATATATATATATATATATTCAATCAAGATATTATGTGAAAAAAGGACTACAATATTCACTGTAAATTTGGTTATCCCAGATTATCGACCTTCACATGACTTGAGTAGTCATAATGTCTTACTAGAGGCCACTTATGACTTGTAGGCCTAAATAAGAATTTTAGGCTCACTACCAATATCATGTGAACCTACAGGGTTACACACTTAGAACATGCCAAAAACAAATATGGGTTATATATATATATATTTGTTTGTTTGTTTGTTTGTTTAAGGTAATGGTTATCTTAAATAAATAGGAAACTATAAATAAATAAGTTGAATATATCAAAAAAATTTTGGTAAATAAGAAATTACCAAAAATTCATTTTGATAAATGAAACCCTAATTGAGAGGTCTATAAATATGACATATTCATTAAGGTTTCACATACATTTTATTTCTACCACCTAAATTTGTTTTCTCTCCCTTTGAGAAAACAAAAACAAAAAGGTCTTTAGTTCTTGAGTTGTCAGACAATTAAGAAAAAGGTGCTAGCACACACATTCATTTTGATTCATGGGTTGTTCGTGTGGACACTTGTGGAGGATGTATTCATTTGGAGATGTCTTAATCTGGCCTAGAAAACTAAAAGTTTGAGGTAGGGTGTCATTGTAGTGAACATCCTCTCATCATTCCATCATTCTTATCTATTCTTGCATTTATGGAAAGGTTTTTGGAAACCCTAAATCAATTGATTGATCGAATTACATGGATCTTGGTTTGAGTTTGTGATTAAATATTTAAATTTTCTATTGCGTTTTGAATTGCATAACCCAAAACAAAATTTATGCCACATGGAGTTTTTTTATTTACACAGCAAAATTTAACAGGGGTTCATGTGGCCTCTGATTCATTATTGAAAATAATTTTGGCATATCATTATTCCTTTATTTGTCCACATCAGCATTTCAGTATTGATTTCATCGAAAAAATAACAAATAGAGAATTACCATTACTGAATTAAAAGTTAGAAATTTTTATATGCCTAATTGATTTTTTGGAACGATAATGGGAAATAAATAATAAGTTAGGAAATATAAATATAAATAATTTCAATCAAAGACTCACCTACAACATATATTTTTGCTTTTGTGTTTGTTTTTTTTTTTTTCCTATTTTCATCAAGAATTTACAAAATCTCTTATCTTATCACCAATTAATGGTGGCATTGGCATATCTATTTTATCTAAGTGAAGACTTTGAAAAATATGATGTAAAACTAATAAATACTACACCATCAAACATTTACATTTTTCTATAAAAAAATCAAAGAATTATTGCATCATTTCCACGTGATTTCCATCAATCATACACCATTTATTTTTAAAATCTAAGGGTCTTGCCCTCTTATATCAAACCCTGATTTATATATATTAGGATAAAAATGATAAGCGGTGGAGTAAATATATATGTCAGCATAAAAAAATTATATATAAACAAGAAAATAATTTTTTTCGTATAAAAAAAGATAAAAACACAAATACAAAAAAATGTTTCTGAAATTATATCATCTTTAAAAAAATAATAAAATAAAAAATAATGCAATTAGAATAAATGAGAGTACAAAAAATAATTTATATATATTTGAGTTTTTATTGGTTGGCAAAATTTAATTTCTTCAAACTGAAGAAAAACATGTTCAGATAAAATCAAGAGAAAAGGTGCAAAATTATTAATTTCTCCATCATTTTCAATCAAAAGGAAAAGAATAACAAACATTTCATATATTTTTTTCCTTTTCTCTGTTCTTCAATTTTCAGCTTCAAATATTTTTCTATGCTCATATTCTCCTCTTGCACAGAGAGGAGAAAAATTCTATAATGTTCTTGATTAAAACATAAACATGCAATCCCACAATAATTAGTCACATAAATTCCTAATATAGGCCTTTGTTGGACCAATCATTTTCACATAAGTTTTACCTACTGTAAACGAATTGTTATTCGATATAACATATTTATGTTGCAATATAGTCCGAGAGTTTATTATAATATATACCAAGAATTTATCATCCATTATTTTTTTTCTTTTGCTAATGAGTTGTAATCCGTGAAACCGTGTTTGAACTCCAAAAGAGCTTCTCCTTCACTGTAAATGCAGCTGTCGGTAGGGTTTAAGCTTGCACTGGAAAGGAAGAAAAAACAAAACAAAGGAACAAGAACAAAGATTGTACCACTGCTCATCATCACCAAGTATTGAAGAAGCCAATAAAAGCTTGCCAATTTATAATCCATTTCTTGGTAATAAAATAATGCAAACAAGAAGAAGGCGTGCTATACAAACAATGAATTTACACAGAAAACAGGCTATATCGTGTATAAACACAGAAAAACAAATAAAAAGGTCATCATACAATAGTGTAAATATATGTATATGATCAGTTGACTCATTGTCAATTGCTATGGGAATTTGATAGTTGAGAAAATATAATAATCAATATTAAATAATATAGATTCATTATTTAATTACTATATGTTTATTAAATAATATATGTATGTTTATTATGTAAATAATACAAGTTCATAAGATAAAACATGTAACTTTATTACTTAAATAATGTAGATTAATTAACCTTCACCTGGAGATTCATTGATTTTCACTTGAAAATTCATTAATCTTTATTTACAGATTCGTTGACTTTTGACTATAAACTCTTTTACCTTTATCTATAGATTTATTAATATTTTCTTTTAAATCTCATTTTTTATTTTAATTTAATTTTATAGCTACTATTAAAAATTATCTTAAATTCAATTTCTTTTTAAAAAATCTCATTTTTTTGTAATATTTATCATTTTTTATATTAAATTTTATTTTCTTTTTTATTCTAATTATTTTCAAAAAAAATTAATAAAAATAAAAAAAGTATTTTTTTTTTTTAAAAAACTAATAGAAATGAAAAAAGGATGATTGAACTTGCTTGATTTTATGATTTTTTTTTTCTACATTCATTTGAATAATTTATACCTGCATTCTACGTAACTCCACTTTTCTTGGTTAATTCAGTTGGGAAATCTTTTAAAATTCTGCAGTCTTCGATATGTGGCTTCATTAGTAGACAAAAGGGAATCATCAAAAAATGCAAAGAAAGAGGGCATCAACTGAAGAAAAGATACTTTTTTTTTTACTCACGTCCCTGGTCCATGATATAATTTACCACTATAAACATATATTATGTTTGGTTAAATTTTATCAAAAAGAAAATGATAAATCTATGCGACTAGAATCTAACCAAATTTTTTTTGCTAGAAAAGATGAAAAGTCTAATATAACCTTCCCTATAAGAGAGAAATTTTGACAATGAATTCCACATCCCAACACAGCAACTAAAGAATACTAAGAGACTGTCTTCTTTTTTTTCTCTCTCTTCATGATAAAATTAGGTTTGTATTTTTTTTTTTAGGGAAAATGATCAAATATATCCTAAACTATATGCCAATTTTCAATCTAATTCTACTTTCAAAGTTATATCAATTTGTTCCTCCAACTTTGAGAGTTGTTCCAAATCTATCCAAACGACATTAAACTTGTGATAAAGATGACGTAACAATCTAACATGGCATAAGAGTGATTGACATAGCAAAAAAAATTAAAAATCACCTGATCAATTATATCCTTAACTATAGACTAATTATCAAACTAACCCTAATTTCAAAATCATTTCAATTTGCTCCAACTTTTCAAATTGTGTCAAATCTATTCAGATGTCAATAAACTTGTGTCAGATAGTTGCAATGGTCATCTTACGTGACATAAGAGTGTCTGAAATGGAAAAATTAAACTTCATTAAAGTGGGTGTAAAATTAAGCTCAAACTTCAGTCATACTTTTGCATTTTTTTTTATCTGATGCATACATAATGGTCATAAAACAATTAAAATTTTTCAAACATCTATTTTCTCTATGTATAAAGCTTGAAATTATAATTTTATTTAAAAATATTTAAATTTCTTACTACTTGTATTTCATGATACTTTTTAACGTTTTGATTTTGCATAAATTTTTTAATTTTTTATAGGGTCCTTTTTGTTGAAACCATACCTCAAAACGAGGAGAAGACCAAAATAATCGACCTGAATTTGCATCAGTTTCAAGATGTCTTCAAACAAGCTATGTTTCCACATTTGCATGCCATGATTTCATTATTCAAACCATATATTGTTATGTTTTGTGATTCTGATATGGACAACAATAACTTTTAGGTTTTTAATTTTTTTTTGTCATGTAAAATGCTCTTATGCTAAGAAAGATGGTCATTACAACCATCTGGCACAAACTTATTGACTTCTGGATAGATTTGGCACAACTCGAGTTAGAAGAGCAAATTGAAATGACTTTAAAATTAAAATTAAATTGATAATTAGTCTATAGTTCAGGATAGAATTAATAAGGTGAGTTTTAATTTTTTTGTCATGTTAACCACTCTTATGCCATGTCAGATTGTCATGTCATCTCTATCACAAGCTTAATGTCATTTGAATAAATTTAGAAAAACTCTCAAAGTTGGAGGAGCAAATTGATACAACTTTGAAATTAAGATTAGATTGATAATTAATCTATAGTTCATGATAGATTTGATTATTTTTCCTTTTTTTTTAACATCGCCATTGAACACCATCTTCATTGGCATTATTATCAACATCAATAATACAACCTAAAGTCATCACCAACATTGTCATCAACATCACCTACCATTGACACAGTCTCACCCTCACATTCACACCATTGGAATTACCCTTAAAACTAATTAAAATGGAACAATTCTAGCTAAAAGAATGAAATAATTAAATTTATCAAGTTAACAAAAAATTTCTTAAAGAATGATGAACACAAGATAACAAAATTAGAAACTTGAAATCCATTTCTTTATCTTTTTTCCTTTTTTCTTGATGGGAACTTCATAGAAATGGAGATGATGATGTTGTTGCATCTGGGTTCCTTTGGTTTTTTCATCAGAGGCCATTTTTTCTGCTTTTTTTTTGTTAACTAATTATAGTTTTGTTATTGTTGTGTTGTCTTTTGATCACGCTAAGAAGCCTTTTCTTGCTGTTGTTCCTTCAATTTTGGATGGCCATTTTGATCCTATTACTGTTCATTTTAACGTTAGTTACACTGATTTGTGTGTCTGCCATCGTGTTAAAGGTTTTGACCTTGAATAGATTTATGTTTCTTTATCTTCTTTTTTTTATTCCATTTGGATCTCCTGGATTACAGGAGAATTCCAAATTGGCAATTAGACCCAACGAGAGTAGTGAGCATCGTTCTCTATGTCACTTTTAGATATCCATTATCTCATAAAGCAAAAGGCTATTCTCTTATTTACAATCAACTTTATCCTTTTGATGGTATTCAGAATTATACTTCAGGAATCATCCATCATGTAAGTCTAACTAGGTTAAAACCTGACAATGTGTACTATTATCAATATGGAGACCCTTTTATAAAGGCTATGAGTGGAATTTACTCGTTATGACTATGCCTTACTCTAGTCCATGTAACTATCCTAGTATAATTACAGTTTTTGGTGATCTTGGACTTACATACAATACAAGCTATAAGTAGTCATATGATTAAAAAAACTAAACTTGTTATGCTTGTTGGTGATGTGACTTATGCCAATCTATATCTCACAAATGGAACTAGTTATGACTTATATTCTTGCTCATTTTTTGACACCCTCATATATAAGACATATCAACCTCGTTAGGATTATTGGGGAAGGTTCATGCAATTATGGAGTTCCAATTATGGTGGTAGAAGGGAACCATAAAATTGAATAACAAGATGGAAATTGAACATTTATGCTTACAGTTCTCAGTTTACATTCCCATCTAAAGAAAGTGGATCTTCATCCACATTCTATTACTCTTTTGATGCTGGTGGAACCCATTTCATTATGCTTGGAGCATACATTAATTATAATAAATTTAATGACCAATATAAGTGGTTGCAGAAAGACTTGGCTAATATTGATAAATCCCTAACTACATGGCTTGTAGCAGCATGGCATCCTCCATGGTATAGTCCATACAAGGCCGACTATAGAGATACAGATTGTATGAGGGTGTCAATAAAAGAGTTGATTTACTCTTGCAGTGTTGATCTAGTCTTCAATGGACATGTTCATGCATATAAGAGATCAAATCAAGTTTATAACTACAAATTAAATCCTTATGGTCTTGTGTATATTACAGTTGGAGATGGAGGTAACCAAGAGAAAATGATTGTTGAACATGCAAATGAACTTGGCAATTGTCCAGAGCTTTCAAGTACTCATAATTCTTATATAGGTGGCTTTTGTGCTACAAATTTTACAATAGGTCAAGCAGTAAGTAAATTCTATTAGGACAAATAACTTAATTATAATGCCTTCCAGGAAAGTAGCTTCGGCCATAAAATTTTAAAGGTGAAGAATGAGACATGGGCTTTATAGACATGGCACCAAAACCAAGATTCTGATAGTAAAGTTGGGGATCAAATTTATATAGTAAGGCAACCTGATAAATGCCCAATTCACCAAACATGAACAAACCATTGGTTTGCATATATTTTTGTTATGGTTGATTAAAAAAATTATTGGGTTTGTTAGTAAAAATAAAGGTTCCTAATTAAGAAGAAAAATCATGGAATGTGGCTTCCCAAATTGCTAATAATGGAGGTGCCTAACCTTATTTGAATGAAAAATGGAAAAATTAGGTGGCCTAATTTTGGTGAATGAAGCAATTTTGGCATATGAAATAGGAACTTAAAGGCTATAAATATGTACTCATTTCTTTATTGTTGATCATCCCATGGAAGAGAAATATAATAGGCTTTTAAGCATGTAATTCATTAGGTGGAGCATTTGGCTCCTCTAATGTGGGTATGGGTAATGCTTTGTAAGGAGTGTCAATTTTAAGATCATGTATCCAAAGTAGAAACAGTTAAAAAGCTTTATGTTAAGCATTTTGAGTTAGAGATTTTGTGTGGGAAATTCTCTTTAGTGTAATTATCTTTCTTTTGGGTGTGAAGAAATATTGATAGTGTTGTTATTGTAACAATTTGTCACATAGTAAAAATTCTCTCGAGTTGTCTTTTGATAATGAAAGTGGTTTTTCTCTTATTTGGAGTTTCCACTATAATTCTTGTGTTATGTGTTTTCTATTTCTCTGTTCTTTGATATTCTACTAAGGAGGATCTTGGGAGGGAATTTGGAATTTAGTTGTAAAAATTCCTAATAATTAGTATCAGAGCTATGGTTCCTTAATGTACTTTTTGGTGGTGGATCTCAAAGTTTTATGGAGTTATTATTCACGTGAATACTGAATTCATGAATAGTGGAATTTTTTCATCAGGTTTGGTTTTGTCGACGAAGGTGTTGTATTACATGGTGGTTCACAGGAAAAACTTGTAATAATCCAGAGAAGTTAATTTCAAAGTCCAAAAGCCAATATATCAAGAAGCTTTTTCAAACTTCATGGAGTTTGTGGTGAAGAAATTTGATGGGTTTGTAGATATTGACTTATAATGAGAAGAAGTCAATGACAAGTAATCTGGTTTACACAAGATTTTGAAGGTGTGCACAATCTTGGCACCTAAAGAAAAATTGCTAGTGGAGAGGGGTTTAGCAAATTGCTCCAAAAAATCAGTAAATGGAGATGCTAATATTATCATCATCAATAAGTCTCTTTTCTCCATAAGAGAATAAATTATCCTTTTGGCATGTTATTAATCTCTAAGAGTTTCTATGGGAGAGGACTTATTACTTCTGGTGAGTCCATAAGTTTTCACATGGGTATTGGTTTGGTATAGATGCAAGGTGTGTGGTGAAAAGGATATCAATTATTGAGGAACTCTCAAGAAAACCAAGTGTGAGAGTTGTACCATAAATTTCAACAAGTTTTTTGACATGAGCCGAGATGAAATTCTTAGAATTGGTGATTCATTCTAAGTGGGTATACTCTGTATGATGGAGTATAATAATTCTTGGCACAAAGAACTATGACTATTAGAGTAGACAGTGTTTTAGCAGCAACTATGTTTATTTTTAATCAAGGTGGAGATTGTTATGGTTAATTAAAAAAATGTTGGGTTTGTTAGTCAAAATAAGAGGCACCTAATTTAGAAGAAAAGTCATGGAATGTGGCTTCCCAAATTTTCAAGGATGGAGGTGTCTAACCTTGTTTGAATGAAGAATAGAAAAATTAAGTGGCCTAATTTTGGTGAATGAAGAAATGTTTGGCATATGAAATGGGAACTTGAAGACTATAAATATGGTCTCATTTCTTCATTGTTGATCATCCCATGAAAGAGAAATATAATAGGCTTTTAAGCATGTAATTCATTAGGTGGAGCATTTGGCTCATTTAATGTGGATATGGGTAATGCTTTGTAAAGAGTGTTAATTTTGGGATCATGTATGCAAAGTATAAAGAGTTAGAAAGCTTTGTGTTAAGCTTATTGAGTTAGAGAATTTGTCTGGGAAATTCTCTTTGGTGTAATTATCTTTCTTTTGGGTGTGAAGAAATATTGAGAGTGTTGTGATTGTAACAATTTGTCACATAGTGAAATTCTCTCATATTGGCTTTTGACAACAAAAGTTATTTTTCTCTTATTTGGAGTTTCCACTATAATTCTTGTATTGTGTGTTTTCTATTTCTCTATTCTTTAATATTCTGTTAAGGAGGATCTTAGGAGGGAATTTGGAATTTAGTCCTAGAAATTCCCAGCAGTTCTAAGTAGTAATGGTAGTGAATTTTCTATTTTTTTCTAACTGTTGATCTTACTATAACTTTTTTAACCATAATCAAGATGGTGGGAGAGGAAAAGCTAAAATGATATATAGAAATAGAATATAGGCAGCAAATATTTTTTATGGAAACTTCCTCTTATAACATTACACATGTTTTTTTTTTTTTGAGAGGACACTACACATGTTAGAAAAAGTTAAATTGCAGTATAAATTCAAGTATAGATCCCTATTTACACAAATTGGAGTTTATGTTGCATAATTCTCTACATCTCTCATTGTATAATTAAGAAGCTGCAAAAGATGGTAATGATATGTTATCATGACCATTTCGTAATAAAACAATACAATTTGGAGGGGGGAAAATATTTAAGTAATTTAAAAAAACTAATAATAATAGTAACATTGAAACCCCACCATTAAAGAATAGGGAGCAGAGGTATGAACACTCTCTATTGAAACAACACATTATTTTCCATCTTTGTTTTTGTGTCTCCCTCAGTTCACTCATATGCATTTCCTCTTTAATCCCACTCATCGGCACCTTTAATCTGCATTTCCTGCCACTGCTCATCCAAAAGATGAATCGTATCTCAAAGTAGTAATTGAAAAACACATCAAATATTTTGAATCCATTAAACAAGAGTAGCTCTCTCACTTTCAAATCAAACACGATACCATCAAGTAAGCTAAAAGAATTCACAAAATAATGATTGTGTTTGCTAATACATCAACACATTCGAATTGGGCAAGTAATAGATCATAAAGAGACATAAAAAAGGAAACTTTTTAGAACAAAAAATAAAATAAAATAAAGAAAAATAGAGAGAGAGAGAGAAGAAGAAGATGAACATAAAGATAAAGATGACAATGATGACAATGACAAAAATGCATTAACAATAACATCTTGCTAATAGTAGATAGGTGGAGGCAATTGATGGAGGTTGACAATGCCACCACTAATGGAGGTGGGCAAAGGCATCAAAAAAGGTGGTGAAGAAGGCCATGGGCGGTGGTAGTGAAGAAGGCATAAAACAAAATGATAGTGTCATTTATGGAGTTAGGAAGATGCAATTTCTAGTTAACATGAATGAAATCAATGCTAGAACTATCTAGAGGTGAAGATTTGCAAGAGGCAGTGAAAATTTAGAAGACGAGTGAAATAAGAATAGGTTTTAATTTTATTATTTAAAATATTTTTTCTGTATATTTAAATTATTTATTTTTGAAATTTAGGAGAGTG
This sequence comes from Mallotus nudiflorus, assembly GCA_947683625.1. Taxonomy (NCBI): domain Eukaryota; kingdom Viridiplantae; phylum Streptophyta; class Magnoliopsida; order Malpighiales; family Euphorbiaceae; genus Mallotus; species Mallotus nudiflorus. Next base: position 2,747,307 of record CANTUR010000058.1, on the reverse strand, counting down.
TAATGCACTCTCCAATTTTCGTGAAAAGTTATTAGAAAAGATATTATTGGTATTATAAACCCTTATTTTCTACCTAAAATGACAAAATTATTCTTTCTAGCAAAAAAAAAATTGACTAGATTCAAACCGTTTTGTACTCCTCAAAAGTAAATAGGGATAATTACTATCACCCTCTAAGGTTTAACCAAATTAACTAGTTCGTCTCTCCATTTTCAAAAGTCCATTAAATACCCTTTTACATTTGATTCTGTTAACTATTTGCCCCTTCTGTAAGAATATTCTGTTAGTCAATAGAATAAACAATGGTTAAAAGTGTCAATAATTATGAAAATTCCAAAACTACCCTTAATTGATTAAAAATTCAGACAGATCAATATGTATATGATAATTCAGTGACTAAATTGTAAATTTTTAAGAGAAAAATATTATTTAACTTCTTAGAACTTCATCTACCTTCTTATACATACCCTCTCCTTCATAAACTCATCCACATCCACCCCACCAGCATCACTGCAACCACCAAGGTCTCGAATCAACACCACCACATCAGTTTTTTATTTTTTCCTTTAAAACCCTAATTCAAAAAATCAAGAGCCATAATAGAAAATTCTACAGAAGAAGAATTGTCAAAAATGGGAAAGATCCCACCTTCACTATATTCATCAATCTCAACATCACTTATCAAAAAAAGCAAATGAAATTCCTTCACCTGTAAAACCCAACAAAGAAATACAACTTGCAAAACCCAATAAAGAACAACAATTTTTCTTAAATCCCAATAATTAAAAACACACCAGCACCATCTATTTCAATCTCCTGAGTTGAATGAAGCCACGAAGCTCTACAAGTGACTCTTGACTCTTTAAAAACTATAGTGTGCACTAACGATGGCAACTACTCCCCATGGATTTTTCAGCCAAGAGCAACAGAAGCACTAACAATCAGAGGCACCATAATTACACAAAAGAAACCCAAAAAATCAACATTTTACAAAAAAGAATTAAAGGAATTGCTACCTAAATTAAATCAAGTGCTTGCCAAATTTCAAGGCTCTCACTTTCTCTTTCTCTTCATAAAATGTCATCACTGGTTATAATCAATTTGGGTTAGTGGTGAAGGTTAATTTGAGCAGATAGTGATGGTGAAGGAGTTATGATGGTGATGATGATGTGGTGAAGGAGCTATAATAATGATGGTAATGGTGGATGACAGTGATGGTGAAGGAGATGTGATGATGACGATGATGGTGATAGTGATGGTGGATGACGATGATGGTGAAAGAGCTATGATGGTGATGGTGATGGTGGCATAGAAAAAACATATGAGAAGAAGAACAAAGGTTCTTATGTTCAAAGGGTTTGTGCAATTTTTTATCAAATCATTGAAAACAAATTTAATAAATCTGAAACCCTTTTGTTGATTCTAGTGATTAAAATAAAAAGGTTATGTTTTGTGGATTTCTTACAGGGAGATCAAGCTTTTATAATAGAGGCAGTGATGCAGCTTTTTTAAAAAAATTTCTAGTAATTTTAATTATGATTTTGATTTTTTGTTAGATTTGTTAAGTTAAGTTGATAGATTTTGACTTAAATTTTGTAATTGATTTTATTAATCATTCAACATTTAAATAATTAATTAATTTTTACTAATAATATAAATAAAAATATGAACACTAAATAATTGTAAAAAAAAAAGGATAAGGTTCATTTAAGCCCTCTAAGGTTACCCCTAAGTTGATATAAGCCCTCTATTTTTTTTTTGCTCAAATATATTAGAGTTTGATTACAAAGGGTTTTTAGGCCCCTCTCAACAGGCAGAGTTTATCTTCGTTAATATAAGTGATGACATGGCAAATGAATATAGTCAAATTAAACTTTGCCAAATGTGTTGACCTAATTGTTTTTTTTCCCGTTTTTCTATCACCACCATTACCACACCACTGCCTTCACCAAGTAGAAGTCACCCCAAATACTAACACTGGTGCTCAAGAAAGCATTATTGGGAACTTTGATGACTATGTTGAGGATGGTGTTGTCTCTTCAATCACTTTCACTAATCTCTAACGACAATGAGCAATAATCCCTTTTCATGGTAGTTATTAAAGAATAAGGTCTTCTTAAAGATGAAGGGCATGAAAAAGGCAATATAGAAACCTGTTATATAGAGCAACATAGAAACATGTTCATGATTAAGAAGAAGATCCATGTTGCTCTTAAAATACAAGAAGCTGAGCTACTTAATAATCATTAAACCAGTGTAAGCACCCAATTTCAGGATGATGGAGTGTGGATGTGACAGAGGACTCCAATGATGAAAATATTATAAAAAGATCTTCAACACTTGAAGTTTGAAACCTCAAAAACCTAAATGTGTTTTCGAAAGAACTTAATTGGTTTTTTAAAGGACTTAATTTGTAAAATTTTATTTCTTTTAAGGGTTATTTTGTAATTAAAAGTAAAAAATCAGAATTATATAATCTCAATCGGGATTATGTTATTCCGGTCATGTTTTTTGGTTTTCCAATATATAAATATTTGTTTTCTGATTTTTAATTGGTCAAATGATGTGATAAATCCTTTTTCTAGGATTTATCTAAATTTTTTAGAAATTAAAAGTCCTTATTAAACTAAAACTTTATCTCTGTGAGTGGGGGAAGTCATAGTAAAATATGTGATCTTTAGCTAGAGTTTTCTATATAAACTTACCTCAACTCTCCTATGAAAGAGGGGGCTTTTTCTTCTTTTCTTTTTCGGAGGGGTGGACACAACTTTCAACACTAAAAAAGGAGCTTTTACGATGTAGAAAAGATCCACAAAAACAAAAAAAAATTCTTTTTGGAGTACTGTTCTTTTTAAGAAGAAGCAGTAGACCTTTTGGAAAGAGAAAATCAAACATTTAAGATCTATTCTAAAAATAACGGTGATTTATATCACTCTGAAGACCAAATCATTATTATATCCATCAAATCATCTCCTCTTCTACCCTCTTCTATTTATTTTGTTTGATTATTTTGGTTTCATTTAATTTTAATTTTATTTATTTTTTAATTTTATTTTATTAATTACTAATCATTATTTATTTTATTTTTCTGTGTTTGTGTTTGTGATGATGGATGGAGTTACATGATTAAATCATTATAAAGAACAAAATTTATAAAGATCTATGGAATACCATGGATTAAAACCTTGTAAAATTCTACATAGCTTTTAGATTCCTTATTTATTTATTTATCTTTTTTTTATGTTTATCTTCTTTTATGGGTTCTATTATTATTTTAATTTAATTTTAGTAGATTATTATAATAGTTCCAATAGTGGGACAATGAAATCCTGCATGTGTTGTGTATTTTATTTTTATTAATTGGTTAGTAAAATTAGGGTTTCAATTGGGTAATTAAGTAAAATCAATGGCTAAGACATAATTAGGATTTTTAATTAAAATTGAATTAGATTTAAGTGAATAGAATTATGGTTGTTTGTTAATTATTTTTATTAATAATTTGTTAACTAATTATTAGGGCCACTTTACTTATTTTTAATTTATTGAATATGTTTTCTTTTTGTTTAGAATTTTTAGGTTATTTGTAACCTAATTAATTTAGGTTAGGAATTTATTTTAAGCCTTTCATTTTTAGTTTTTTCATTTTTCTTTTCGCTTATAATTTAATTAATTTTAGGTTTAGGTAGTTCTTTTTTGGCCCATCTTTTAATTAGCCCATTTCTTTTAATAGATTATTAATTAATTAAGTCTAAATTTTAATTAATTAAAATACATTTTAGGCCCATAATTAATTAGAAATTAGGTTAGAGACAATAGACTCATTTAGTTAATTAGATATAGGTTCACCTTAGGATAATTAAAATTAATTTAGAGTTAGCCCATTAATTGAAGTCTTTTCCATAAAATTAATAGACTTAGGCCCATTCTTTAGAATTAAAAATATATATATAGACTTAGGCTTATTTAAATCAAAATTAAATAGAAATTAGGCCCATTAATTTACTTCCATTTTTTCTTAAAATTAGTAGACTTAGGCCCACTATTTTTAGAAATAAAATAAGTAGACATAAGCTTATTTAATTTAATTAAAATGTAGTCTCATCTTTAGTTTTCCATTTCACTTATAAATCAAACATGTAGATTTAGCTAATTTAATTAAAATTAATATAGATTAAACTAATTTAGGGACGTTGCGCTTTATGAATGCATTTTTTATTTGTACTTTTCATGATCAGTTGCCTTTGAGTTAGATGAATGACATATTAGGGTTTATATGAAATTGCATATAATTAAAGAATAAATTAGTAATTAATAAGGTAATTTTAAATGAACACAAGACTAAAAGAAATTGGTATTCAGTATCCAGAATCTCCTAGTTGTGATGCTAACATTCTTTTAAACAATCGAGTTACCACCACCTTCAAATTGTCCCAGTTATTACCCTGGGTGGCGACTCCTCATCTTCATGCTATGTCTTTATGATATAGTAGTGTGTTGTCTAAAGCCCTGAGCTCAAGCAATGTCATGGTTGCTAAAATCTTGGACACTCGCTAAACCCCGCCATCTACAACCAACATCTTTTGTATAAGGCAAACCCATATAATAAAAACCTAACAAAGATCAAGGAAAAAAATGGCAGCATTTTCTCTTCATAGTTGATCAAATCTAAATCCTTTTACCTATTAAACTTTTAAGCACATAGAGTAGAAAATCCTAAAATTCCATGCTTAAACTGTGTAAAGAAATGAAATTTACATCACCTAGAACAATTTACAGTGTTTGAATTTATGACCTAATAGCCTTGTATTTAATGTTTCAACCTAATAAAATCATATACCGAATACCCAATTTTATGAAAATTGCCTTCCTCATTATTCTCTCTAAATTTCAAGTAATCTAAGCACATAAATGGCTTATACATCTTCAAGTTTTCTTCTCTTATGACATTATCTGGTGCTAAGATCACCTTCTCTTCCTTAAAGTTAAAAAAGAAAGCAACAAAGAGGCGATTTACAAATCACTTCAAAATAACATGTAGCCAGATCTTGCAAAGAAGGGAGAAGAGCCCAACCCAAAAAACCAATATTAAAAACCTCATGCATGTTTATCAAAAAAATTGACAACCAAAAAAAAGTTATGCTAATCTCATCCTCTTTAGCTCTCAAGAAGCTCGTCTCTTCAAACTGAATCCCCACTTCTCTTCGTGCCATCCATCCAACAGCCATAGCCTCTCGATTCTGCAACACCAATGTTACTTGCTACTTGGTCGACGATGACAACACTAAAGTTAATCATTGCCCTGCATGCACTCTCTCTCGCAGACCAGTTGGCTTCTTCCCAAATAATCATTTTCATTTCTTTAATTGCTTTATTTGTTGAATTGATATGCTAGAGAAGGTATGGTGTGATAGTGGTGGTGATGGTAATGGTATGGTGAAGGTGAAGCAGTAGTTTAATAAAGAAGAAGAACAAAAAAAATCAGAAGTTCTATTTTGGCATTGTCATTCGGTTTAATGTTGGATCGATTGTATTGGGGTGAGTTTCTCTCCCCTTCTTTTTGCTTAATGAAGCTCTAATTTAGTTCCAAAAAAAAAGTAGATCAGCCATGTCATCCACTGAAGGTAACGAAGATAAACTTTGTCTATTAAGAGGGGCCTAAAAAACCCTTTTTAATCAAACCCTACTATATTTGAGCCAAAAAAAAATAAGGGACTTATAGGAGCTTTGAGGTAAACATAGGGGGCTCAAATAAACCTTATCCTAAAAAAAAAAAAAAGCAAAACGAATTCTAAGGCTCCTAAATTTTTTGACTTTTTGGCTTTAGGCCCCTCAAGTTCATTTTAAATATTTAGGCTCTTAAACATCATGGGTTTAAAGTTTTAAAATCTTCTATCATTTTTAACACAAATGATTTTCTTTTGGTCCCTGAAATTTTATATTTATAACGTTCATACCATTTTTTACTTTTTAACACATATATCACTGTTAAAATCTTTTCACTAGTAAAAAATAAATTTACTTATTTTAATTTCTAATATTTTAAGTTATTACATACATATTTAAATAATTTTAAAAATGAACAAACAAGTTAATGCTAAGATAAATATATATATATATATATATATATATATATATATATATATATATATATATATATATATATATATATATATATATATATATATATATATATATATATATATATATATATATATATAAATACTATTGTTTTTCACAATATTTTAAATTATTGTGAATAAAATTTTTATAATATAAATATTTTTTCATGTATACAGAAAGCATTATAAAAAAATAAAGGCTAAAATAACGATTATAAAAACTTTGAGTTTTATGGAAAATCTATCACCATTTTTTGTGATATGTAGACATGTAATGGTATCCATTATTTATAAAATTTATATTATAAAAAATTATTTACAATAATTTAATTAAAATTTTGTACAAAAAAACTAAAAAAACTTTTAAAAATATTAATTTTAAATTTTAAAGAATTATAAAATATTTTTTTATCATAATCTCTTTTAATTATGGTGCTCTTTTTCATCATAATATTTTATTTTGAAAATATAAATTTTATTGAAAATAAAACTAGTATAATTTAAAATATTGTGAAAAACAGTAATTTTATTATAATTTTTTTATTTTAACATTAACTTGTTTATTTATTTTTTAAAATTTAAAATTATTTAAAAGTGTATATAAATTTATGTTTTTAATTTAAAATATTAGAAATTAAAATAAGTAAATTTATTTTTTACCAATTAAAAAATTTTAAAAGTGGTATAAATGTTAAAAGGAAAAAAATGGTATGCATGTAAGAAATATAAAATTTTAGGGATCAAAAGTAAATAATTTATGTTAAAAATTTCACAAAAGGGTTTAAAACTTTAAACTTGTGAAGTTCGAAGGTCTAGATATACAAAATGAAACCTGAGGGGCCTAAAGCTAAAAAACTGATAAGTTTAGGGGCCTCAGGATAGGTTTTACCAAACAAAAAAAAACCATATAAAGTTTGGTGTAAACTTGATAAATTTAGCAACATAGTGAGGGCAAATAAGTCATTTTATATTAGTTAACAATCTTTTTAACGATAAGGAGGAAATAGTATATAATGTGAAAACTGAAGGGGTATTTAATTGACTTTTGAAAATAGAGGGACGGACTAGTTAATTTGGCTAAACCTCAAGGGGGTGATAGTAATTATCCTAAGAAAATAATTAGACTATTTTTAAATAGTTTATTTAAAATTTTCAAATAAACTAAGCTAATAAAACTAAAACGTGTTAATTATTGGGAAAATTACAGAAATCACTAAGATTGGACTTTTTTTTCATTTATACAGTATGTTCTTTTTTTCACATTTATGTAAGCGCTTTTTCACTTTTACTTTTTTTTTTCATTTTTATGTTTTTGCTTATTCTTCTTGTTTTTGTTCTTCTTATTCTTCTTATCATCATCATCATCATTGATAACTTCGAATTGATATTTCTTGCTTATGGAACCTGCATCGACGAGGAGAACGAGTAAAGGGGCAGTGTCTCCCCCATAAACACTCTGAAGCTTAAGTTAATAATGGTATGAGGAAAAATATAATAAAGTGAATAGGCATAATAGAATAGAGAATAAATAATGATTGCTTGGATGATGTGATGATGGAGTGATGGAATGATGTCTTGGTGATGTTGTATGATAAGAATGGGGACATTAGTGAATATGAGAATGAGGATAGAATGAATGACATGAGATGTATTTATAACAAAAGATATTGCTCAAACCTCTTCAAAATATGACTTCTTAGTCTTGTAGGATTATTTTGTTTAGGAGAGAAGGAGACTTCCTTTGTAGAGTAATCTTCCTAATTGAAATAAACTATCTTATTAAGCTTTCTTCTTATTCAAGTAATCCTCCTCTTTGGGAGAATGTAACCTTATTAGAATAGGATACTGATATAGGATATCAAGAGTTTCCCTTGAAAGTCTGTTCAGATATTTATGTACGATGTATCTAGGTCTGTAAGGTGATGGAAACATCATTCCTTCATCGAGAGAGACTACTTGCATCACTACATTTGATAAGGAAAGGTGAGCTGAGGTGGCCAGCCTCAGCTACAGGAAAAGATAAAGCTCTATACCGAGTCTTAAGATTATCGTATAAGAACATCATTGAAGTGCCAGCTGGACTTAAGTGCATAAAACCTATAATAAAAAAGGATATATAATGGATTAACCCACCAATGTGGAGACAACATGACAGAACTAGTCATCATTGGAGTTTTGATGCTCGGTGCATTAAAAGCACAGCCTGAGTGCTGAACCGTAGTACTATAGAAGCGACCTAAGGGTGCTAGCTTCAGTCACTAGACTTAGATGCTCGGTGCAAGGATGTGAGGCTTATATGCTCGGAACCTCAGTACTATAGAAGCTACCTGAGGGTGCCAGCTTCAGTCACTAGACTTAATCTTGGTACATTAGAAGTGCAACCTAAGTGTCGTTTAGTCTCGGTGTATTAGAAGAGCAGCCCGAGTGTCGTATAATGTTACTCAGATTATGAACTTTAGGAACTCTTTTGATGATAACTGCCTAGTCAAAATAATGATTGATGTTGAGTCCGGATATTATTGCTACAGATATTTGATTTTTTGAGCATTGTTATTGGTGGTACTTTTGCAAAAGGAAGGATGTTTGTGATCCTAATGGTGAGTTTAAGCCCTTTCAATCTGAGCTCCATAATATGGGATAATAATTTAATGAGATTTTTTTTAAATAATGGAAGGTAGGTTTTAAAGGACCAAATTTGGGTTTGCCCAATCTGAATTACGAGATGAGCATTTATAATTTAGGTGAAAGGTCAATGTTGCACCGCTTCTGAAATAAAGGATAATGTGTGATGCTAGTTAGGATGTCTTGGAATTGCCTTTTGATTTATCTAGCTGTGTGGCAGATATACTTGACTCTATTTTTGAATTTCCCTTGTATATTTGGATCTTCTACAAAGTAGGATTTGCTTGAATGTTATTTGATCTGGCTTTGAACAGGAACCACCATTTATTGTTTGAGCATGAGTGAGTGCTTGTCCGTCTTAGTGTTGTTTGGAAATGTGTCTAATGTCTTTTGTCAATTTCTACATGTTGATGTCGAGTGAGATGATCAGAGTGTCCAATTGTTTGGACTGATGGGTGCTTAAAGTAGCGTCTTCAATAAATATGTTCTCCTTATCTGTAGTGATAGATAAAAGAATAATAGTTTTGGGGTTGTATAATCAATCTCATTTGATGTTGAGTCCTTGTATAATAAATATATCAAATGTAATTGATGTATATTTTTCATGAATAATAATCATGTATATATGGACGAGCATATATGTGTTGATTTGTAAGCGTGCTTGTGTGACGAGCTATAAATATTCATATAAGAATAAATAAGATGCAAAAATAAATAAATTTAATAATATCAAGAGAAACTAGAGAAACTTATCTCCTGATGCACTTTTGTCCCACCTTCGAATTCATGAATATTTATGTTCCTTGTTTACTTTAATTGTTACTTAAATGACCTTGTCTTTGAAGATGCTACCTAAGTTTGTGTGTGTCCAATTTATTGGCATTTTGTGTATATCCAGCTTCATGAAAATATACCGTCTAAATATACTACTCCAAGATTATCAGCTGGATCAAGTTCCCAAAGGCCATAATGATTTTTTTTATTGATACTCATGAGTATCAACATTGAGGTGCTCATGGTAACATCTACACTTGTATTGTTTTACTGTAACAATAAATAATCAAAGAATGAGAATCTCAGGATCGCTTGATCCATCTTAATTAATGATCAATCCAAGTGATAATAATTTAAGAAAAATGGATATGAAAATAAATAGTTAGGAAAGAAACTTATCTTGGTTGTAGTGCTCTTGTTCTGCCTCTTGAAGTAATGAATATTTATGTTCGTTGTGGATATGAATAATTACTGCTGATTAATTTGAAAAACCCATTAATTCATCATAAATCTCATGTTTCATTCATTTGTTTTTGCTTTGCTATTTGAGCTCCTGCAATTGAAATTAACTTATTAATATATACTTGTGAAGTTATTGTCGTGGTTGTCTTGGATATTTCTGTAATGCCAAAATTCAAGAGATGCTCAGAGATCGAGAGATGCTTGGAGATCAAGAGATGCCCATGAAGTGAATGTCTGACTCTTCTATACTTGCTCGTTACTTAGAGTCTAAGTGTCCATAAAATCAATGTTTGATAGTAAATGCTCAAATTTCCAAGGCTTTAGTGGATGGTACTCGTATTGTTCAAATGCTTGGAGTCTTAGTGCTTATGAAGGGTGCTTGTTGGATGCCCAATGCCCTAAGCTCGATGCCCGATTGATGCTTGGATATCAAAGACTTCGATGTTCAGTGAAAACTTAGTTACATTATTTGATTCTTAGACTCAAATTCTTTGATGCTTAGAATCATATGCTCGATGGTCTTATGCTTTTAAACTTCGTCACTTAGAGCTTGATGGATGCTCACAAAGCAAATGTTTGGTATCCTATGCTCATTTGAAGTTTTGATGCATGGAATTTTAAGGCTCAGTAATGAAGAAAATGATTTCAGTCCTACATTTCTGATTATTCCCCAGCTTTGATGGTGCTTTGGTGCTCGATCAGCTCAAATATCTGAGTGTCAGTGCTTAAAAGCTCAATGGTCTGAAGCTCCTCAATGCTCGGCACTTAAAATCTTAAGAAGTCAGTGTCCAGTATTTAATGTTTGATGTTCACTTGATACTCGATTTCAGTTTTGAGAACCATTCATCAAATACTCGCATTCGTTAATCTTGGTATGAGGTCATATGGTCCAACTTTGTGAATTTAAAGGAAAACATATAGACGTCTAACTTTTTTTCATCACTACATTTGATCCAAGTGTCAAACTACTTTTAAGCCTCGATGCTCGGTGATTCATTTTGGTTGCCCAGTTGTCTTACTATTTACTTTGAATTCTAACCTTGAGAACTGTTGCATCAATAACAGAACTTTCTTTAAAACTCATATGCTTCCCCTTTCTTTCTTTTTTTCTTATCCCCCTTTCTAATGAAGCTGTAGTGATGTGAAATGGCCATTCAAGTTTGACCATTGCCAAAACTTTCATCTTCTAAGTTCTTGATTTAGATTATATCTTGTTTTTAGTATTTGTAAATCTGAATGGAGTGGGACATCTGGACTAGTAGTGAGCTTGCTTCTTCCAATGGTTTTGAGCAGAGGTCAATCTTGGCTCCTTTTCTATGCTAACTCATCGTCATAGAATGCTAATCCCATATCAAGACAATCGATAAGAATGCCATTGCAACATTATTAAACCTTTCATGCCTCGTGACTTGATCATCTAACCACATAACTTTACAATAAATTTTTGTTAAGGCATGATCCTGTTGAGGGTACAATGAGTTTATGAGGTATAGAATCATGGGATTGTTTAATCAAGTATTTGAATAATACAAATATAAATATGGAAACTTATCTGCTAATGCAAAGGATTTTAAAGCTCATCAATATCGTGATCATAAATGGACAGATCTTGAATGCCATGCCTTTACGTTTTGCACTTTATCAAAGATTCAATGAAGTTGTTGCTTATATTTCAAAGCTCATTCTACCAACAATTTATAAGAAATTCTTTATATACCAATCTACTGCTCAGGTAATTAGAAGCTTGAAGCTGCACAACTCCGTCAACCACTTGGGCACTTTAAGTCTATGCTTTAACTATCTCAAATCATGTGTGCCTCCTTTAATCGATGATAAGCTACTAACCCCCAGAGGTAAAGTCTGAAGCCAAGATCATATTATAAACAACATAATCAACTTCCAAGGAATGTGCATTGTAAGAATGGATCAATCTCCCATGCAAAGCAAAAAAGAAAGTATTGCCCTGACGATATTTATACTATTTCAATATGAATTTGTCACTAATGATTGAATTGGATTTCTTTATGATTATGCTTAGAGAAATTGTAATTTGGTTGCATCTTTGAGAGGTCAAGCTATATTCCTAGCAAGCAAAGATAATTTGGAATTGAATTTGATTTTTTCCACAGACAACACCACTTGATAACTCCAAATTGATATTTCTAACTTGTGGAACATGCATCGACGAGAAGAACGGATAAAGAGGTGGGGTTTCCCCCATAAACACTCTGAAGCTTAAGTCAGTAACCGTATAAGGAAAAATATAATAAAGCAAATAGGCATAATATAATAGAGAATAAAGAGTGATTGTTTGGATGATGTGATGATGGAGTGATGGAATGATGTCTTAGTGATGTTGTATGATGAGAATGGGGAGATTAATGAATATGAAAAAGAGAATATAATGAATGACATGAGATGTCATGAGATGTATTTATAGGAGAAGATATTGCTCAAACCTCCTAGGAATATGACTTTTTAGTCTTGTAGGATTGCCTTGTTTATGAGAGAATGAGACTTCCTTTGTAGAGTAATCTTCCTAATTGAAATAGACTTCCTTATTAAGCTTTTTCCTTATTCAAGTAATCCTCTTCTTTAAGGGAATGTAACCCTTATTAGAATCCTTATTAAACTTTCTTCTTATTCATGTAATCCTCCTCTTTGAAGGAATATAACCCTTATTAGAATAGGATACTGATATAGATCATCATCATCATCATTATTTTGGTATTATTATTCATTATCTTTTTTTTCTATTTTTTTCTCTTCTTATTTTATTTTTATTTTATTTATTTATTTATCATTTTTTTAGTGTTTTTTAGGTTGTTTTTATGGTTTGTTTGTGGTTTTTTTCTTTTTTTCATTTGTACAATGTTTTTGGTTATTTTATTGGTTCTCTTGATTTTTTTTTCGTAGATTAAAATAACTAGAAAAATAATCAGAAAATTACCACAAAACCAGTTGAAAAAACTGAAAATGAACTAAGAAAAAAAACAAAAAAATGAAAAAGATAACCACAAAAAACAACCACTTTTGGTTGTCTAGTGATTGTTTTAGTTGTTTTATTTTTCTGGTTGTTTTAGCGGTTGTTTTTTTATTGTTTTAGTAGTTTTTTTATTATTTTTATTTTTATTTATTTTTTATTGTTTTTAGGTTATTTTTCTGATTTTTTATGGTTCTTTTTTCTCCACTTTTTTATTTTATTTACTTTTTTAAAATATTTTCTTTTAACTTTTTTTTTTGAAACAACCATGAAAACAAATAAAAAAAATAACCAAAAACTTACCACAAAACAAGCTCAAAATAGTGAAAATGAACAAAGAAAAAAACAAAAAAAATTGAAAAAATAACCAAAAAAACAAAAAAACAATCACAAAAAAATATATAAAAACCACATAAAAAAATAAGCTCAAAATTTGAAAAAAAAACCAAGAAAAAAATTGAAAAAATAACCAAAAAAGGGAAAGAGATGAAAAAAAATAAAGAAAAAATGAAAAGGACTACAAAACTGAAAAAGAATTTCCGTATTTTGGTAATTTTGAAAATCTTTTTTTGGTCAACGATAATTTTGTAAATATTTTCACTTTTTAGTTATTTCTGAAAAAATCTCTTAATTAATTTGTGAATACTAATTGAATTTATGTGATTTTATAATAAAATATAATATCAAAATTAAGATCAATTATGAGATTAAAAAAGAAAAAAAATTAAATATAAAAAATAAGGCATGACAAAATCGAAGACTTTACGTGGGCAATAGTCCTGTCTGGAAGATGGTGGGTGAAGAAATAGACCATTCTACTTCTATGTATCTATATTTGTCTTCGTCCTAATTTTGAGGGAAAAAAAAAACAAATCTTGAAATCTGTATCATTCATTCTTCACTAATCTGTCATGTGACATATAAGGTGTCAATTCTTAATTTGGTTGGAGGAATTCAGAGAAACAATTAATAATTTTTTTTTTTTTGGAAGTAAACAATCTATAATTTTGTACAAGGGAGATGACTTGCAATGCAATAGCATCACCTTTTTTTTTTTTCTCTGAGAAAGTGCATACGGCTCCATATTTATGCTGTAGCTACTTGTAGTTAAGCTAACTTTTTTTGGACAATTAAAGGATTCATTCATTCAATAGGTGATTCCTGTTTTCTCACCCAATTAAAGGATTCATTCATTCAAAGGTAAAGTGAGTATCTGATCTCCAAGAATTTTAAACCATCAATTGCCCTTCATTTATTAACTTACTATCTTGCCTTTTAAGAATTTGAAAATTGTCATTTTGCAAGTGCATGGATTGTCCTCTTAGATTTCATAGCTTTGTCTAGGATCCCATGCAATTGGTTTTCCTTTAAAAGTGGACATCAAACGATATAAATTCACATTAATTTCTCCCATGTGCTTATTTGTTGCTTCATAGTTTTCAATAATTGACATAAGCATCTTGCACATGTGACCAATTGCATATGTGAACCTGAAATGGTTCTCTCTTGAAACTTGTCTCTCAAGAGCTCCATATTTTCAACCTTCTACGATCTTATTTGTACAGGCATACAAGGGTCCTACCGAACGTGCCAAAAAAATGTTCAAGCTTAAAATTTAGTGGATCAAGCCAAACGTCTTTTGATTGTTTTAAGAATGGGACTGTGTAAGTCTGATCACAATTATACAAAAGAAATAGAGTAGAAAAGAACAATGAGTTTTGTTGTCAGCTTAGGGTGACAACAGGGTCAAGAATAGGTTAAATCCCTTCTAACTTGAATGAAATGAATCAAACAAAAGTTGGTTTCACCGAAAAACTTGATCCTTAGGATCAAGGTAAATAGATGTAGGGTCTGACAAAAAGAGAGAATAGTATAATTTGATTTGTTAAAAAATGTTGGCGAGCTTTTACAATACGAGCACTTTGACTTTTATCCAACTAAATAAGGAAACAACCTAATTTAAAAGACTTACCTAATTTCATTTAAGGAAATAAAACATAATATAAACCTTCCTAAATAAATATAAGGAAATAATTTACATTAAAGGAAAATTAAAACATGTTGTAAATGAAATTCCACCCACTTTACTACTATAATCCACATTTAAGCAAATGTGTGGGTATTTGAAAATGAGTTGGGCTGTTGAATAGCAAATCCATCTTTCAAAGTGCATCAAGCTTGTTAATTCCTTTCGATAAAAGTTTAGATCATTTTGGCCGGTACAAACACTATGTATACAATTAAAATGTTGATTTTTTTTTTTTTTAACTTTTAACAGCTAACTAGTCTAAATAATTAAAAAATATATATTTGATTTTTAAATAATTTAACTTGATTACATGATCTCAAAAGATTTTTTCAATGTATCTCAATTTAAGGGTTGAAAATATGAATATGGCATGATCAGGTTAAGTTGTATGCTTGATTTGATTACCTTCGCCAAAGGTAGGGTTTGAAATAAAATACTAACATGTTTCTTTCTTCAAATTAAATAATAGCAAAAACTTTAGCAACAACAATACATCTGATACATCTTCATTAGTCTTCACACACTTCATTATTCTGTTCACAAAAGAAAAAACTTCGACCGGCACAACAAGACACAAGTTCGATTTCTAGAACGAACTGACCAGTCAACAGCTATGGAGGCTGGCTGATGCTGATCTAGTATAGTACCTTAAGTAGACACTGATTCTTATTTACCTGTCGACCATAGTTCAAGGTTTAGGAGTCAATAACACTTCTGGGCCTCTTTCCTTGAACGTTGTTCCAGTACTTGATTGGGTTCGAAACTGAATGATAGTGATGTAGAATAATTGGGGCCATAGACCCACAAATTTGAGCTCTAAATGAGCAGAAGAAACGGCAAGCTATAGGCTAATACCAGAAAAGACAGTCTGTGTAGCAGTCAGCACAAGAAGGATAACTGCAGCAGCAGTGGAAGCACCTCTCCATGGACTCTTGAAATACTCATGCAATAGTGTTGCCCTCCAACCATGACAAGGCACCGCACAGTAAGCATTCAATTTATCGAAAGTTTCTGAGTATTTTATATTTTCCATATCAGGATTTTGAAATCTGAGCTTGTTGAAAAATGTAGCTGCAGCATGATGGTCACCGAGCCAATTTTCCATGACTTTCTCCTGAACAAGTAACTCCACATCCTTTGCTGTATTGATCAGATAATCCATTAGCAGTATATAGTCGCATAATGGAGTATTATATGGATAATGACATAGCTCCAAGGCCATAATGTTTCTGATATAAGATTCAGTAGTGTGGTACAATTTGAAGCATGGCATCTCCAAATACCCATTGTTGAAGTTTATGTCAAGCATGCAATTGCTTGATCTGGTCTTGAATTTCACGCCTCCTTCGTACAGCTTGGTTGCATTGTATATATGTTTAGCTGTTAGATAACTGTTGCCTGCTTCAGGTTTCTTTCTTGATGAATGAAATTTACTCAAGTGCTTACAGCAATCTGGACAGCAGCTCTGACTTGGGCTTGCTTGTGCTGGGGAAGATGGGAGCAGAAAATGCCATAGCAAATCAGTGAAATGTTTGATATCTCTTGGAAATGGTTTTTCTTGGCTATTGTAGGCTTTGAAATAATCAAGAGTAAGTTTAGAAAAAGGATGTGAATCTAATGAAGGGCGAGTTTTAGAGACAAGATCATATAGGTCTTTCAAGATAAAAAATGGGATCTGATTTTCAAGTAGTATCAAGTCTTGCTCTATATCAAACTGCAGCCAAGCCTTAGCCAATTCATGATCAGCCATTGGCGTTCCCAGAACAACCCTCAAAAACAGCTCAATGATAAAGGCAGCGTCTACTAGAACCATTTCAACAAACTCATCACTCGAAAAATAATCAAAAGATTCGGCGTAACATTGACGAATTCTTGTTTCTTTTTCTTTGATGTAATTCACCCAGTTATGCAACTCCGTGGCTGGGTCTGGAAGCAAATTCTTTAAGTATCTGTGCTTAAGATTTTCCATTTTCTGCAGATATTTTTTGCCATGATGAAGAGGTCCAATGGAAACTATTTGAGGAGTGTAAGCTGATCCATTTACGTTGCGAAGTTTCTTCGGAACTCTGTAAATACAGCATTCAGGAGATAGTGGCGGACCCAAGCTAAGTAGCTTTTCTTGTATCTTATTTACCAAATAGCCGTGAGTTTGAGAAGGACCTAGCTGCTGGATTCCTGCCATCTGTGACTGCAAAATTATTTTCCCGTTCACCAAATAATAATGCCATATATGTAATCAAAGTTACACAATTGTTTTCTAACAATTATTGTCAGGTCATTACAAGTAATATTGAAGAACCAATTAGGCTTGGTCAGAACATATATCAATACATATATAAGCGTTCTCCTATATAATGTCATGATCTATGCATTTATGTATGTACAACTCATAACTATCAAATTAATAATCAAGACTGTGTTTGAAGCATACAACTGATTATTGCCAGAATGACATAATAAAGCTGTGTTAAAATTTCGAGTTGCTGAGAATATATAAAGACTAGATGAAGTTGGACAAGGAAAGGGAGCATTACAGTGAAATCAATGGATATCTATAAACTTACTTGTGACAGTAGCTAGTTAGCTCTAAATTTGCGGTCCTTGGTGATCAGAGAGAGATGATTCTAGTGAAATTGCTTTTTATCTGAAATGAAACAGGAGTTAGCTTAACTAGAAGTAGAAACAGCATAACTTTCTCAGGAAAAAAAATGTAGATGCTATTGCATTGCAAGTCATCTTCCTTGTACAAAATTATTAATTGTTCCAATCAATTCCTCCAACAAATTTATTAATTGTATGTGTGATGGTTCTGAAAGGATAACCCTAGTACATGTCCCTAAAACACAAGCGTTGCAATTTTTTTGAGAAGTCAAGTGGTGTTATACAGTACATGTTAGGTGTTCAATAAATTTCTAGATTAGCTTCTCCCTAAAATTTGAAAGAAAAAAAAAATTGAAACGCAACACAAAGACAAGAAGTATAATAGCCGAAATCATTCATTGGATTGGGGCAACCCTCTATCTTATCCATGGAATCCTCCTGACAAAGTTTTTCTTTAGATGTCTCAGTTTCTGATTGATTTATCACCGGGTATGTTATTCTAGGCCAACATACACTAACCCTAACCCATTGCAAGCGCATGCCTCTCTGCAATATGAGAGGAAAGGCCCTGTACAGACATGTCAATTCTAAAATTACAATATACACGATTTTTTAACAAATATGGTGTTTTTTTTTTTTTGGGAAAAATTACACTGGGCACTATTTTTGCAAAATGTTTTTAAAAATTACGGTGATTTATTTTTTCTTTTCAAAATTATGGCCATTTGTTTTTTTGTTTCACGCTTATTGCTCTTTTTTTTTTTTAATTTTACGTTATTCTTTCATATTCTCTCATTCTTTATTTTTATTTTGTAATTTTTTCTACTTTTTTATTTATCTTCTTCCTTTTTTTTTATGAAAAATAAACTTCAATACTAACGGGAATCAAAATCTAAGACATTACAAATAAAAGGAGGTGGAGAAGAGGACCACTCCTTGAAACCAGACATAGAACCCGAGGCTCTTGCTAAATGACCCACAGAGTTTTCTGATCTTCTAATGAAATGCACAACACATTCCTTCATCTCTTTAATTAGAGATCTACAATCATTATAAATTAAACCTACAATAGAATTATTCATATGAGAGGTCGCAGAGCTTGCACTAGAGTTAAAACGTCCGATTCAATGACCACCCGCTCCACAGACTGACGCTTTAGCCAGCTAAGAGCCTCTCGCATGCTTAAGGCTTCAGCTAGTAAAGGATCCGCAGGACCAAAAGAACTCCCATTTCCAGCAGCGCAAAACTCACCACTGTCATTCCTTAGAACCCAACCAAAACCCACCAGACCTTCATTAGCAAAAACGGCCCCGTCAATATTACATTTAAGCCACCCTGACTGAGGAATCTTCCACTGAATTAGACCTTCTTCAGAGCTCGAAATATATGAATCTGGAGTGAAGTGCTGAGCTACCTACCAGTGGTGAAGGAATGAGCTTACCATATTAAGAAGTTGGACTGCAGTTTAGCGCCTATTGTTCCAGCAAATTTCATTTCTGTTATGCCATAAACCCCATATGGTACACGCAGTTAGGACTTGATCCAAACGAGCAGTCTTAAAAAGAACTTCAAACCACTCAATAACAGGTCTGTCAGAAGCAACAAGAGAATACGTATTTATCTTTTAACAATGATGTATATTAGGACTTGCGACGTCAACAGTACATTGTAAGTCCCGTAAAATAACAAAAAAAAAATTTACTTTTTTTGCCCACCCATATCAATTGGTTGGGGTCATTTAAATGATCACCTTGCGAATCACTATTTTTAATCTTTTCATTTAATGATCCTTATCTTTTATCTTTTTCTTAATCTTTTCATTGATTTTATTTTTAAAAACAATTATTATTTGTCATCTGATCTTTATTGTATTATATTAAGTGATTCCTCACTTTTAAAAAATATATTAATTTTATTATACTAAATAATTCTTCTGTTAATAGTTTCACTATTTTATTGTTAGAAAATAAAAAAAATAAATGTAAAATAGAAAAGAAAAAATAAAAAGTCATAAATACCCTTTAATGTGATGACTATTTAACCTCATTCAGTGAACACCATCTTATTTCTCTTCTTTTATTCTCTTCTTCTTCTCTTCCTTCTTCTTCTTCTTCCTCAATCTTTGTAGTATAATCACCTTGTCTCCATCTATCAAGATCAATAAACATGACTCCGGTATTAAAGTAACAAGCATTTCTATTAGCAAATGTGAGTGATAAAGAAGGGTTAGACCAAAAAGTTAGTGTGAAATTGGCATTTCAATACTCGAGAGCTACACCCACTGCTTTTGGACCCAGTGGAGTAGCGGGAAACTTAGATAAGGGAAGGAGGAGGAAATTGTGTTGTGGAGGAGAGAGGCGTTGGCGGATGCGGAGGCGATGAAGTGGAAAGCAATATTCTGAGGACAAGATGAATGTTGAAGAACAGAGTGAATTGCTGCCATGGAGCCACGGATATAGGCGTGTCTAGAGTCATCACCACGTGGACTGACTGATGGGAGCAAAGGATGGGGTTATCACCGTCTGATTCTGATTCCCTGTGCTTCTTAAGGCAAACAGAATGCTTAGAGCAGGAGGTATTTTGCATGGGCAGCGTAGCCAGTGTATAAATATGAAGACAATCTGCAAAAGTAATGGAGAGGTAGCTAATTGTGTTGGTTCTTGGGTGTTATGTTCTGTAGTATTAATGGAGAGGACTTCACATTTTCTGCTTGCTTGATTTTTTATGATTCTTTATTATATTGCAAGTAGAAATGCAGAATATTACCAGTCGTATTTGTTAGGAGCTTGTAAAAAAGGAAGGCTCATATGGCCATATAGCGGAAACCTTTAAACAATAGCTATATCTTAATCGTTATGCTGGAACACAACCTCCATTTTGCAACTTTAATGATGATCCCGACAACATTTGGTATGCTGTGGTCTGAACCTTCATATTCACCTAAGCTACTTCAGCTACAAATCAAAGATTTTAGAACCAGAATATTGGTAGCAAACACCAAATATGCGTTGTAGTTTTGCAGCTTCGAAAGAAGACGTAAGCAAGCGCTGTTTAGATCTACAATATAGTAGAATTGTTACGCTTTTTGCAAGTATGTGAGCTTAAAGGCATGCATAACTCATTATGGAATCATTTTTCTTAGTTTTTTTTTTTCCAATATGGTTCCCTGTGCACTTACACAACTTTAATGAGTTATATTGTCTAGAAAGAAGAAAAATTTCACTCTGTAGAAAATATGTTGTTCTCAACATTTTTCTTTACTTCATGCTCCTTTCATCACTTCATTTGTTCTTCCAGATTGTTAAGTCCATTCTTTTGATTGCTTATTTATGCAGTTTTTCTCCTTTTGTATACTCATTTTTGACATCAGCTATGTGAGGCTGTATGTCCAGTAATTGTGGAATCAGTTTCTTGTACAATTGCAGTACGTACTTAACGTGAGGGACAAACACACGGTTTTTGGTCATTTCGTTTCTATTTAACCGCTATTTAACAGAACACATAAAAGAAGGACTATTTAATTTATTTTTCTAAAATTGAGGGATAAATAAATATATATTTTTAAAGTGATGGACCACTTAATATAATACAACAAACTCAATGTGCAAATAATAATTATCTCTTATATTTATTGTTTTTCAGATTGTTTGTGGTTCTTTTGTTCATTTTTATTTTTATTTACTTTTTTTTTCTAATCTTTTCATTTGTACTGCGGTTTTTTTTATTTCAACTTTATGTTTTATATGGTTGTTTTATAGTGATTATTTTTCTAGTTGTTTTGACGGTTGTTTTTCTAATTGTTTTTTTTTCTTTAGTTTTTGATTGTTTTGCGGTTATTTTTCTTATTATTTTTTGTCAAAAAAAAACTAAAAAAATGAACCAAATGAAAAAATAGAAAAAAAAAAAAACATAACAAACTACTAAAAAAAGGGGGAAAAACAATAAAAAAAATGTGGATGCTATTGCATTGCAAGTAATCTCCATTGTACAAAATTATTAATTGGTTTTCTAAATTCCTCCAATAGATTTATTAATTGTATGGATCAGGATAAATGTCACTACTCTATCGCTGGTGGGGGCAATGCCCATTTTGCCCCCAAGTAATTTCATTTTTTTTTAATTTTAATTTTTTGGTGAAAATTTTTTTTTTAATCTAAAACCCAAATTGTATACAGACTAACCCATTGTGTAAGGATTTAAATACCTGTAACTTGTAAAAAAAAAAATTTAATAATCAAATGGCATTTTTTTCATTTTTATTTTTAAATTTCAATTTTTTGATGAAAATATATATTTTTTTTTTTAATCTAAAACCTAAGTTGCACACGAGTAAACTTGTCATGTAAAGATTTAAACACCCGTAACTTGTAAAAAATTTTTTAGTAATCAAATAAAAAAATAAAATAAAACAAAAAGGGGCATTTTGGTAATTGTGTAGCTAATAGCGACGCACTGTAACATCACTGCTAGTGACACAAATTATTATCTTAATTGTATCTATGATGGTTCTAAAAGGATAACCGTACTACATGTCCTACAATACAAGTCTTGCAATTTTCTTTAAGAAGTCAAGTGATGTTATTCATTACATGTTAGGTATTCAATAAATTTCTTAATGAGCTTGTTTCTTTTCCTTTGATGCAGCTCACCAAGTTATGCAATTCCATGCTAATCTTGTTCCCAATGGTTGAAGATGATTCTTTAAATATCTTAGCTTGTGATTTTCCATTCTTTAGAGATGTTTTGCCATGATGAAGAGGTCCAATGGAAATTATTTGAGGAGTGTAAGCTGATACATTTACCTTCCAAAGTCTCTTTGGAACTTTGTAAATATAGCATTCAGAAGATAGTGGCGGACCTGAGTTACGTTGTGTTTCTTGTATCTTATTTACCAAATTCTCGTAGTCGTGATTCGAGAAGCACCTATCCCTTCTCTTTCACTTTCCTGATCACTTTGCTGCTGAATTCTTGCTATTTGTTATAGCAAAATTCTTTTCCCGTTCATAAAATATTAATACCATATATGTAATCAACGTTATAGAATTATTTCCTAACAATTATTGTCAAGTCATTATAAGTAATATTGAAGAAGTAATTAGGCTTAATCAGAACATAGATTAATACTTTATATACATATATAAGCGTTATCTTATATAATGTCATCATCTATGCACTTATGTCTATACATCTCATATAATATCAAATCAAAACTATGTGTTTGAATATACGGCTGAAATTATTGCCAGAATAACATAATAAAGTTGTGTTAAAAAAAAGTAAGTTCAAGCTGCTAAGAATATATAAATTACAGTGAAATCAAATGGATATCTATAAATTTACTTGTGAGAGTAGCTCGTTAGCTCTAAATTTGCAGTCCTTGTTGATAAGAGATCATTCTAGTGAAATTGCTTTTTCTCTTGAATGAAAGAGGAGTTAGCTTAACTACAACTAGGAAGTACATAAAACAATATTATCCTAAATTACATCTTAAATCTGGTCCATTCCTCACCCACCAATCATTAAAGAACTCTCTCAACAAAATGTTTATCTTTTTAAATTCACATCAGAAAGGGAAATACAAAGAGTGAAAGAAGGCAAACAGTGAGTGATGTAGCGGAAGCCTTAAAAAAGAATTGAATTCATTGATTCTAAGAATACTCGAAAACAATAAACCAAAACCCTGTTGATTCAAAGAATACCTGAGGAATTGAAAGAATTATGTATGTAATTTATTTTTAATTAATAAAAAACTGTCTCAAAACAACTCAAAGAGGTAAATAAATAGTATTTAGGGAAAAAACCAAAAACGAAAAAGACTAAAAACTCCAAAAAAAAAACATAAACTTTAATGTCAAACTTAAAGGCCTAAATAAAGGAATTTGGGCCCGAAGATGGGTTACTACAAACATAGTATGTAGAACTTGTTATAGCTCTCTGAGTCAGCTTCGATTTTATATATTATGGGCCCCGTGGGTCAATCGGTATCGCCACGACCGTCCATTTGAAGCCCAAATGTGCACGCCCATTTTGTCAAATCCATCCATGAATTTCAATGCTACCTCATCCACATCATTCCCCCTAGGTGACAGAAAATTCAGCCTTGAATTGAACACAACATCATCATCAGAAGAATCGCCAGAGAAGGGAATTAAATGCTTAACATTAAACACGTCTATAGTGTGGACATGGCTAGGTAGCTTCAGATGATAAGCATTGGAATTTATCTTCTCTACTACCTCAACTAGACCAATCTTCCTAGCAGATAGCTTATTGTACTCCCCTGCTAGAAAAGCGATCTTTTGTCAGGACTGCCCACATAAAATCACCTACCTCAAACCCCAAAGGTCTGCGTTTCTGGTCTGCAAGCTACTTATACTAAGAATTGTATACATCCTGCAAGCTACTTATACAGATTATTAAAGACTGTCTTGTATACATCCTGCAAACCCGAAACAAAATATATTGCTTTCCCTTTGACCCTTGTCTTACTACCCAGGGTCATCAAGTCAAAAGGACCCCTTGGCTGAATGGAGTAAACAACCTAGAAAGGACTAAATCTTGTGCTTCGATTAACAGTGTGGTTATAGGCAAATTCTGCTTGACATAATTTATAATCCTAACCCTTCACATGATCCCCCATTAAATAACGCAGCAAGTTGCCCAAGGACCTATTCACCACTTCAGTTTGCCCATCTGTTTGAGGATGATAAGCACTACTAAAATTCAGTTGAGCATTGATCATCTTCCACAGTCTGCTCTAAAAATGACTGAGGAAACGAGTATCTCTATCAAAGATAATGGATGTAGGCAACCCGTGCAAATGATACACATCTCGAAAGAATAATTGTGCCACAGTTACTACGTCTGTAGTCTTCTTGCAAGGAATAAAATGAACCATCTTAGAAAATCTATCAACAACAATAACAAAGATGGAATCATTACCTCATTGAGTACGTGGCAATCCTAACACAAAGTCCATACTAATGTTAGTCCAGGGTTGAGAAGGAACTGGGAGAGGCATGTACAATCCTGCATTTGTGGTTGTTCCTTTCGAAACTTGGCAAATTTTACATCTCTGAATGTATTTATCAACCTCTTTGTGAACTAAAGGCCAAAAATATGAAGCATGAATCAATTGTAACATTCTGT